>OZ010790.1:134474004-136974004 GCA_963932465.1 Maratus speciosus | reverse complement strand
GATAAATTCTGTTGACGTCAAAAGAAAAAAACATCATAATCAAAAATCATTATTTTGATTTAATTTTAAGTTGAAAAGTAGATTTTGAACTATTGCCTTAAGATGGCTATTAAAACATTTCAGAAGCGGACATTAAAAACGAAATGTTTTAGTGAGAATTTTTTTTTCTCTAAATATTTATTTTAATTCATAAATATAAAATGCTTCTGAATAAATTCGTCAAACAAATTCATTTTTGTATAAGTTGACCCAAATGACAACATTTTTACCAACTCCGAAATTCGAAGCAAAATCTTGGAAGAGCGAAAATCTTTAGGCAAATAAAGTTTATATGTGCATTTTTATTCGGAAAAATTTTGACTTAAATTGTAAATATAACTTATTATTTAAAATATTGCATTTGATAAAAATTAATACTTTAATTGCTTTCTAAATTTACAATAAAGATAGATTTCATTTTTCGCAAAAGGATCGAATGATCTCATGCAATTTAAAAGCAACACAACGGGTTGCTACTCAACTAGTTATAATAAAATAATTTTTTGAATTACTTAATTGCAGGTAATGAGAGTGCCGATCAATTGGCAAAAACAGTTATTAAGTATAATATTGCGGACATTAATGTGAATATTCCCTTTTCCTCTTTCTATGTTAAATATATTTTACAAGAATAAAATTGTTGAAGACTGGCAAGGCGAGTGGTCTGCTTCTGAATTTGGAATTGATACTTACTCAGTATTAAACAAAGTGGACTATGACTTTTTGTGCAGAAGCCAAATTATATAGTATTTTATATCGGCTCATGGGAGTTTTCCTGTGTTTATGCACAGAATTGGTAAAAGATCTTCAGATAAATGCAACTGTGGAGAAAAGGGTACTATTTTGCATTACCTATATGGACAGTGCTTCTTGATGCCTTTTTCTGTTAAATTTTTTTCCTCAAGACACTCTTCGCAAAACTCTTAAGAGAATTTTATTGAATCCAAAAAACTATGATCGATTCCGAATTAACTGTAACACATTAAACGAATTATATTCTTTTATTCATTATAAATCCTGAAAAAAACAATTGATTTTTTTTTTAATAAAACCTTTTTTTTTTGGGGGGGGGGGGCATTTTACCAAAATTTCGGGGGGGGGGGGTTACCGGGGGAAATTTTGCTAGGTAAAATTCCCTATTGTCTGGACTAAATATACAAATAAAACGTCGAATTAAAAAGATTTGATGACGTAATGTCAATCCAACATAGATAATCAATTTGGAACTACTGGTCACTAAAACGAAGGAAATGAAATTTCCAGAAGCAATACTTCGAATGTTTTACCAATCTTTATTTGATGTTCATAGCACAAAGTACCTACTGTGTTTGATCTAGTGGCGAATTTTAAATCATTTAATTCTGAAAAAAACTCAAAAAAGTGAGGTAACTGTTGAAAAAAATAGTGAAAATTCAGAATTCGCATGCTCAATATTTGCAAGTAAATCTCAAGTAGAGATAAGTAATTTGGTGAAATGTCCTCGAACTGCACTGCGATCTGCTATTAAAAGGTTCACGGATACTTCGTTTCAGGGAAACAAGACAAGAACTGGCATAAAACGTGTGACAACGAACGCCAGGAGAAAACAATAATACAAAAGTCTGCTACAGATTGCAAAATAATTCTTCTGACTTCGCTGAAGCTCTGTCAGAAGACATGGGACAGACTATAAGTGCTTTAATGGCAAGAAGTGGACTTGCGGAAGCTGGATTAAAATGGTATAAAGGTAGGAGGAATCCGTTTCATTCAGAAAACAACAACAAGTATCTCTTGGATTGGGCTCGTCGACATCAATATTTTGCTGAATAGGATTAGCCAAATGTTATGTGGTTCGTTGAATATAACATTGAGTCAAGCATTTTAACACTTTTCTATAATGAAAAATAAACATCGTTCAGTCATACTCGGCTTTGTTAATAAAAATGAGACTATTTTAATATTAATCCCTTTTATTTTATTTCGGGGTACTTTTAACACTCGGCATGACTTTCGTGAGGCGAGGTATTAACGACAATATCATCCAGATTGCATGGGGCCTACTGTAAAACACGGAGGTGGCAGCATTACGAACCTGGGCTGCATGGCTGCTTATGGAGTTGGTGTAATGTTCTTTTGAGAAAGCCACATGAGCAGACAAAAATACATAAATGTGCTGGAAACTGTTCTGATGTCTTCAATAACGCACATTTTTGGTGACATCAGTTTACGTGAAACAATTCCCAACAAGACAATGCTTCTTTTCATAAGTTGGCCACTAAGACGCTCTGGTTTAAGGACAGTGACATTGTGTTGCTGGACTGGTCAGCGCGGTTCCCAGATTGTAATCCAATCGAGCAACTTTGGGAATATTAAAACGTAAAACCAGAGAACTGTCATAACATCAACAGCAACTTTAAATATGATCATATTCTGAGTGGAATTCCATACCTGCAGAAACATGTGCAAGCCATTTGCTTAGTAAGCCCAAAGGATTGTTGCTGTAATTAAAGGCATGGGTGGGCCCACTAAATATTGATATATTTTTTAAATTTTATGTTAATACAATTATTTAAAAACCAATATGACATTTATTTTTTTACCTTAAAAATAAAAAATGTAGTAAAAGTGAGGATGCCTAATACTTCTGGAAAAGACTGTTGTATATGTTTGTGTTTGTTGTCTTGTAAGCAAACAAAATTTGCATATTTTATTCAAAATGAGAAACTTAAAAGAAACGAACAAAATGTTAAAATATACTACATATTCAAAGCCATTTTTATCAATAGTGTTATCACAAAGATTAAATTTAACTGACATTTTATAGTGTTAAAATTTTCATATTGAGAATGACTGGAACACGCTTTAAAAATGTAAACAAAAGAAAAAAAAAGAAAACAAAATGTTAATGAAAAAACTGACAGTTTGATAATTAATGATATAGATACAAACGGTTTTCATGCATTAGTGTACTGAAACGAAGATTAATGACATACAAAATCTCAGTATCATTGAATTGTATCTCTAATGATACTTTGCATTGTTGGATTTATCACAGCATGAATCTGGTTTTTTTTTTCAATTTTAATTTAATTCTATATCAAAAGAGTGAGAATTTTTTCTTTCAAATGGTGAAACTTTTTCACTCCCAAAATATTACAATTAAAGGATCCAAATTGGGACTTTAAAACAAATTTTAATAGGTTTAATTTATTGGAATTTATAGAGGTATTAATTATTTAAATTAAACGTACTGAATGTTTAACAAATTAACCATTAAAAAGTAATATTTCGACATGTTCTAAAAAACTGTGCTATTTTCATCAATTTAAATTTCCATTTAACTGCGCGAAATTTGACGTTGCTACTCAAAAATGGCTCAAAAGTTTGAAGTATATTATCTATATTAAAAAGCTAAAACATGTCCGGGAATAACGATGACGTAATATTGACAGTGGCAAAACCTAATTAATTAAAGTTTTCTTTTACTTTATTTGTTTTTCCTATCTGAAAATCCCACAATTTTAACTTTTATATTGTAGAAGAGTAAAAAAAGCATCTTAAACATAGTTTGTTTAAAAAGTGCATCGGAAGTATTCCTTAAAGCTTTTGCAAAATAATTTTCAAGCATAATAATAATAATAATAATAATAATAATTTATATCAGGTGCCACCCGATAACTAATAATTAAACCATTTGCACATAAAATTATAGATAAACAAGCATTTGTTACTGGCTAACATTCCATAACGGAAATAAAACTTTCTTATAAATATAATAGTATAAACAAAACACAATCTTAAAACACATGTCACTGAACTATACGCTTAAACGTTTAGACTTTTTAGAATACAAATTGCTGCTGTAAACCGTGATATCTTCCCAAATCAAGCTGTAACATGCGGTTGACCAGAAAGTTATGTTTTGAATAAAATTTAAAAATTTATTTTAATACATAATTGCTATATTTATGTAAAAAGGTTTTTCGTTGTTGTTACTGGACGATCTACAAAAAACGTTTATTTATTTATTTATTTAATTGCAGTTTACCATTAAAATAAAATTGTTTTAACCTATACTATGTAACCCAAGACGTCTTAGTGGGATATAGTCTAGTCAATAATAACGATATAAGTAATATTATTTTTATAATTAGTTTCGTTGCCATAACTTTTTCTTTTATTATTTTCAGGCAATGACTATGTGAGTAAAAGTAGTTTGTTTATTAATCATAATATATCTAACGTTTCTTGAAAAATGCAATCTATTTATTTTAAAGAGATAAAAAAATTTTGAAATGACAAAAAAAACGAAAAATCGTATTTATTATTATTATTATTATTATTATTATTTATAAGGATTGAATTTTCTATGGATGTCCTAAAATTGGCCCGATAGAAAAACTTATAAAATTACTGTCGTTCTAAACTAGAGATGAAAATAAGCATATTTAGCTTGGAGCGGTGGGTTCTACGTTTAAAATAGGCCGTAAAATTTCCTAAATGCGCTGATCTGTTTTAGAAGTGCACTGTACTATTATTTAAGTACGCTACACTATTTCTTAAGTGTGTTGTGCTACATTTTTATTCCATTGACAATTTTCAGAGATCGCCGCAGAAATTTTCGAAGAGCGATGGTTGGTTCTGTTCCGAAATTTTCTGAAATTAAGTGATTAACTTCCGAAAAAAAAAAAAAAAAAAAAAAAAAAAAATTCGATCGCGCGGATCGCGCAGAAAATATGAAAGTCCTACAAAATAAAAAAATCTGAGTGGTCTTTTATCCCTCTTATATTCTATCACATGATTATTTGCCATTTCTTTTTAAATTGACGAGAAAGCCGCGATTTTTCTGTCTCTTGCGAAATTTTGCATTTGGTGAACTTGTTAAAAATATGGCGATCGGTAGTTGAAAATATCGCAAATTCCAATAGTTGGAAGTGAACCCAAATGTGAATTTCATCTAATTTTTGTACAAAAGAAATTGAGAATTTTTTCAATCCTCCACCAAAATATGTCACAAATAAAGGAAAAGTATCGCGAATTTTGTCCCAAAGTTGCGAAAGAAAGCAGATATTTGTGTCAATTAGTCACGAAAAAATTCCTGTGAGTTCTGACTATAGGTAAAGAAAAAAAAATCGTCAATTAATCGTGAAAAAAAAAAAAAAAACAGAAAAAATGTTGTCAAAAAACTCGAAAATAAAACGCCAATTTCGTCAAACGACCGTGGAAAAAAATCGCAAATTTCATGAAACGATCGCGGAAAGAAATCACGAATATCGTCAAATGGTAACGGGGGAAATTAATTTCAATCGGTCACGATGTAATTAGCACACGAAAATCAATTGGTTACGTAATTTCCACAATTAATCCAGTCTTAAGTCGCGTAACCTAACATTAACTGTGGTATGTTTTTTTTACACCAGTACGTTTTAAATCATCTTAGTTCTAATGAGTAATTTTTCTGGAATTTATGTTAAAAAAAGTAGTAGAATCCTACAACGGATCAGAGCAATGTCGTGAGCGTAATACCTATATGAGCTGGAATATCTGTAAAACCTTTCTTTAATTTGAGTAAGGTGGTGGGTGGTGTTATTTTAGCATTATCAATTATTCGGTTGAAAAGACCATAAAACAAAAACAACAACAACAACCACAACAAAAGAAATGAACAGATATCGAGTTCTAGAAAAATCATCTGTAGTCTGTTTTCACAGTTTTCTAATACTCCATTTCGGAATGAAATTTTATCTCCCATTCTGATACTTTTTTTTTGTTCCCATAAAGTTTAGTTACAACTTGCTAAGTTAGTACCTAAAAGTTAATTATGTTGACAAATAGTTCGTGTTAAAAAAGTTAAGAGAAAAAAACTTGATTTTTATTGTGTTTTTTATAAATACTGAGATTTCACTGCCTATAAAAAATCATGTTTCTGCAATCATTTCAATAAAAAAAAAAAGATTTTTTTTTTTTCGTAAACTTAGCATAACGTGTGGCATAAAGTATTAAGACGGACCTATTTAAAAAATAAAAAAACTGCCCATGTAAGATGCAATTATTATGACAATGTAATAATTTCAACTTTTTAAATATATATAAAGAGAAATGAAATATTTGTTATTTGCGGTATTTATCCGAAAAGAAATTATCATAATGTATGCTTTTCTTTCATTAACTTCTGTGTTCGATTTTTAAATTTTTAAAGATTAAAGATTTTCTGATATGTATGGGAGAGTTGTACAAAACCGGTTAGGGGGGTAAAACAGGGTTGCGCACATTCCTCCTTGAATTGAACTTTTGTCTATAGGCCAACACGAAGAATTGGTTGCTAAACATCATTACAGCATTTGTAGATGAACAAAACCCTATTGTGTGCGGAACATTAACTGTTTATGAGCATATTAAACAGTGGTAAGTTTCAAATTCTTTGCATTCCTGCTAGTATTTTGACAGTTTTATTGATCTTTTACTATTGGACTGAGAGTAATGTTAACACGTTTTGTAATCTTTGTCATGTTGGGATAAAACCGGGTACTTAAGAGTTGGTCAAAACGGAGTATACGTGGTTTTATCCTACACGTCTCATTCATGGTTAAAAGCAAGAGATGGGGAAGTGATTACTTTCTGATTTTGGGCGATCTGTAAGAATTTACTAAATTGGAAAATTATTCAAAGTTGCATTTTTCAGAGCAGAAATTGATATTATTCCAATCAGACTGTTTAAGAAAACAGGAATTTTCCCCTACAACAACGATGTTCTCCTAGATCATCTTTTTTTCTCCTTCGGAAATGACAGAGAAATTCATAAAAGTGAATGATAACACACCTTGGTATACGCAGCTATAGGCTGGAAAGCTGCAACAATAAATATTTCTGAAACATCACAGGATAATGAATATTATCCTAATGAATCCACATCTGACCTCACACATCACACATCATGAGTGTTGACATCACACATCCAGCAATTGGCAACATCTAGTGTTTTCTATCGACATCTCAGATTGTGCAATAGAGCAATCTTCATTTCCAATTTCGCCTAAAATGTTATTACCCCCTCCCCAGGAAGACTTTAGGATTATAAAAGAGCTGACAAAGGAAGGTGAAAACTGATATTTTGACTTATTTGTCCCTGTAAATTAGAGAAGAAACAGATATTAAGGAAAAATAAGCAAATTGGCTTGCAAAACGAAATTGGGAGATTCATAAAAAGAAAAATTAAATTAAGAATCAAGAGAAAAAAGAAGCAAAAAATGTTGATAAGAAATCCTTAGAAGATGAAGAATTTAATGAAGCCAGAATGCTTTGAAATGAACTTTACTCCAATTCAAAATCCAAAAAGTCCTTCCGACCAGTGGCGGGAGGAAGAGGTAACTTTCATAATCCTTATTTTAAAAAAAGCCAACTTATATTATTCAAACACACGAAGCTCAATTTAGTGGAAACGGAATACAGGAGATTCAATACTAATTTTTATCAATACTAAATCATTATGAATGACAATTTCGCGAAATTAGTCAGCTTTATCCAATCTGCTTTTATTTAAATTAACTTATATTTGGCTACCAAATTCGGCGATTTCTTAAAGTGCCTGCCATTTTAAGACAACATGGTGGATGAGGCTAACCAGTGAACTTGGTTGAGACCTTAGTAATTGCTGTGCACATGCTCACTCCCATCGGAATCGATTGATATATACGAGTGCTTTTGCAGGCAAAATATCAGATTTTTCAAAATGTCACCCACATTAGATATTGAAATTGCTATATCTGAGCCATTTTTTTAAGATAAAGACAAACAAAAAATGCTCCTGAATCCTTATATCAAGGTCAAATATATAAGAAAGAAACCTTTTTCAATTTCTAATTTTTTGCACCTCACTTTAAATATAATTTTTTTTTATTTAATGGCCGCCATTTTGAAACAGGATGGCTGATGAAGCTGGCAAGCGAACTTGGTCGAGATATTGATGTATACTATCCACATGCCTTCTTACATCGTAATAGGCGAATACGTGTGTTATCGCGTGACAAATACAAGATCGTTTCAAAATGTTAGCCATGCTAGAAATTCAAAGTGCTATAATTCAACCATTTTTTAAGATATAAACAAAAGAACAAAATTCAGAAACCAAAACTGCTCCGTAATCTTTGTATCAAGGCCAAACACATAAAAAATTCTTTTTCATTTTCCAATTTTTTAATACCTCATCTTAAATTTTATTATTATTTTTTAAATAGCAACCCTTTTGAAACAAGATGGCGAATGAAGCTGGCCAACGAACTCGGTCGAGACATTGGCGTTCCGTTCCGGAAGTAGAATGAGCTCCCCCTAGCGAGCAGTCTGTAAAAAGGTTTTTTAAGCTGTTGATCGTCAAAGCATCAATACGTATTTCAAAACACTCCATCCACACTACGCGATGGATATTAATTATGATTTGCAATCTACTCAAATTTGTGAAATTTATGTTGTGTAAGTGTCTTGTGCAGTTTTAAGTGTGAATAAAATCAACTAAAAAGAAAATTAACGTCTACAGTCCACATCATATCGACCAATTGGTATGTACTATGTACAGACCAAGTTACAATTAAATTGGTTCATAAATACGCCTGATATCGCGTGACAAAAATCAGGTCGTTTTAAAATGTCAGCCACAATAGAAATTCAAAATGCTGTAACTCAACCATTTTTTTAGATATAGACGAAAAAAAAACTGTTCCGGAATCTTTGTATTAAGGCAAACGCATGCGAAAAAAATCTTTTTCATTTTCCAATTTTTTGATTTCTGATTTTAAATTTTAAATTTTTTAAATGGCCGCCGTTTTGAAACAAAATGGCGGATGAAACTGGACAACGAACTCGGTCGAATTATTTGTATGCACTATGTACACACCAAGGTACATCCAAATCGGTTCATAAATACGCCCGTTATCACGTGACAAAAATCAGGACGTTTCAAAATGTCAGCCACGCTAGAAATACAAAATGCTATAACTCAGCCATTTTTTAAGATATAGACGAAACAAAAACTGCTCCCGAATCTTTATATCAAGGTCAAACACATAACAAAAAAATATTTTCAGATTTCAATTTTTTGGTACCACATTTCAAATTTTAAATTTAAAAAAAAATAATGGCCGCCATTTTGAAACAAAATGGCGGATGAAGCTGGCCAACGAACTCGGTCGAGACATTGGTATGTACTATGTACACAACGAATTACATCCAAATCGGTTCATAAATACGAGAGTTAGAGCGTGACAAATGTCAGATATATATATATATATATATATATATATATATATGTATATATATATATATGTATATACATATATATATATATATATATATATATATATATATATATATATATATATATATATATGTGTGTGTGTGTGTGTGTGTGTGTCAATTTTGAACGGAGGGTGGTTTCAGGGTCTGGGGGTCATGATCGATGAAAATTTACCAAAATTTTTTGAAATATCTTTCCTCTGAACGGCTGCAATAGGTATCTTTTTGTAATGAAAGCTACCTAAAATGCTATAACTCAGCCATTTTTTAAGATATAGACGAAACAAAAACTGAACCCGAATCTTTTTATCAAGGTCAAACACATAAGAAAAAAACATTTTTTCAATTTTCAAATTTTTGGTACAACATTTCAAATTTAAATTTTTCTTAAAAATTTAAATTACCGCCATTTTCAAACAAGATGGCGGATGAAGCTGGCCGACGAACTCGGTCGAGACATTGGTATGTACCATGTATAAACGAAGTTACATCCAAATCGGTTTATAAATACGCCTTTTATCGCGTGACAAAATTCAGGACGTTTCAAAATATCAGCCACGCTAGAAATTCAAAATGCTATAACTCAGCCATTTTTTAAGATACAGACGAAACAAAAATTGCTCCGGAATCTTTGTATAAAGATCAAATACATAAGAAAAAAAATATTTTACCATTTTCAATTTTTTGGTACCACATTTCAAATTTTAATTTTTTTTTTAAATTTTAAATGGCCACCGTTTTGAAACAAAATGGCGGATGAAGCTGGCCAACGAACTCGGCCGAGACATTGGTATGTACTATGTACACACTGAATTACATCCAAATCGGTTCATAACTTCGAGAGTTACAGTGTGACAAAATCAGATATATATATGTAAATTTTTAACGGAGGGTGGTTTCGGGGTCTGGGGGTCATGATCGATGAAAATATACCAAATTTTTTTGAAATCACTTTCCTCCGAACGGCTGCAATATGTAGCTTTTTGTAATGAATGCTACCTAAAAAGATTGGCTACAATGTTTGAAATGCAAGATTGGACACACGAAGCATGTAGTATGAAGAAGAATATGATAACAAATTCACTTGTGATTTTGGCAGTTAAAATAACTCTAAGATTTCCAGTGTAAAACAGGTAGGCATATGCAATGTAGAAAATTTGCCACATATTTATTTTTGCCACCATGAAAAACTCATGGGTAATTTCGTTTTCTTAAAAATAAAAATTTATTTCTTTATTGCATTAATCAAGAAATATTTTTTTGTGAAAAATGAGTTTTCCAGGAGTTTTAAATGGATACCCTGTTTTACCCAACCAGTAGGGTGAAACCGAATTTTTTCATATGTCCGAAAACAGCTATTTTTTATATAATCACTTATATTTTTTTCTCGATAAGAGTTTGTTTTATTATAGCCAAATATTCATTTGAAACATCAATGAAAATCAATGATCATTTGAAACATCATTTTCATATTAAAAACGTAGTTTTTTTTAATTTGTTTTCCCATTTGATTGCATTTGAGAACAACAAAAATTTATGGTACCCGGTTTTGCACCGCCTTCACATATCCCTTTAAGACCGGACCCGACCGATCGTACGGGTTAGGCGTTAAGTAAATTATACCTTCCTGGGTTACTTATTCCATAAATGCCGAAATCAAATTATTGTGCTGGTTCACAGAAACTATATTATATGAATTTTGTCAACAGATAGTGAATTATCAGTTAGAAATTTCAGTTATATCATTGTTTTCAAAAATACTCATAAAGCAGTCCGGTCTGAAAGGGCTATATATATATGCTTTTGATAACATAATTATATTATTAAGACAAATTATGACTTTTTTATTACCTCATCCATGCTTTTCATATATAAAATGCAATAAATTTAGTCGTTTCTCAAAACATTCTAGAGAAAAGCCTCATAGTAGCATTAAATGATTATCCTTTTAGTTAAGTTTTTGGATTCTGAAAATGCCTTTCTATTTGATGAAAAATGTTTAAATTACTAAAATGCTCCTGAAAAATAAAGCTATTTTTCATTTATTTTATTTACTTATCTATATATTTTTTTCTTTCTCTTTTAGAAATAAGGAAATAATTTTGAATAGAACTTTTAAATGAATGCATTAAATCGCGGTGTGACTTTCTAATCACGTTATATCACTAATGTTTAAAGACAGCTAAATTGCGTTATGTCTCAAAATATACGATACTAATGTGGCCATTGAGGAAATAAAAAACGCCGTTTCAGTGTCAAGTGGACAATATTTTACACCAAAAGATAATATTTACTCAACTTAAAAACAAAATAAACGATAGAGAAATTACGAATATTTATTATTACCCATACTCAGATACTCAAAATTGGAATAAATCATTTTAGAGGTATTTGTTTCTTTTAGGTGACACGGCGTGATGTTATGTAAAGTAAGAGAATGATGTATATATATATATGTTAATGAGGCGCCAATGAAATGTTAATATAAAATATAAGCATATAGATATATCCAGATGCAGATTCAAAAATAAGTAATTCTGGCTTTAATCGTACCTTCAAATAAAATAGCATTAGAGAACACACACATATTTTTTACATATTACTTTTTGGGGATAATGCATTGACAAATGAAGATATTAAGATAATAATAGAACAATTTTGTTCTTTAAAGTTGTTTGTTTTTATTTATTTTTATAAGAAAATGTAATTTACCAAAATTAGTGTATTGTAGAACTTTCTCTGATAAGAAGAAAATAAATCTCACAGTTTCCAGATAGAAAATTAAATTTTAAAATTGTAAGTATAAAAATAATTAATTTTAAAGTGTTTGTGGAAATGCCTACAGAGACTGTTCACACATTTTTAGACGATGTATATTGTATTCATAAAACTAAATTACATAAAATGCGCTTGATTTAAATGTTCTATTTGACGGCCCTTATTCTAGACTTTATTTCTACATCGCAATTTCCAGGATAATAATGCCTTTTGAAGTTTCAGAAGAGGTATTCTCTTCCATTCCTCCTGAACATCTTTCCAGAGTCCTGTAAGGGTTGTGGGACGACGTTTGGATAATGCAGATTTTAAAAGTCCGAAAGCACAAAAATCCATAGGTGATACATCGGGAGATTTAGTAGGTATATCAGTGAAGGGTATGTCCTTCACACCAATTTTTTGTTCCTTTTGTCCACTTTTAGGAAATTTACAGTGGATTTTGGTGTGTGACTACTACTTTGTCGTGATGAAGTTTCCTAGATTGATGGCACTTTGGGTAAAGTGATGGTATTTCATTCAAAAAAAATTGTGATAAATATGTTCTGATAGTATTTGGAGTTAATCTTGGCATTTTTTCCCACTCTCTTTATTTTTAACTTGCTACTATATGAAAAACCAGCAACAATCATGAAGCCCTTAGAAAAACTTTTTTTCGATTCTTTGAACCATGTACTCAATTTTTTTCTCCCCCTTTTAAGATAATAAATGGCTCTTTTGCAATCATTTAAATACACCCCTCATTCATCTATTGTAACAAATGTTTTCCATTTTTGTTCATTGTCATCGTTTTTGGATAACGGAAAATGAATATTTCTCTTCGGAAAAAGCGAAAATATAGACTTCAAACCACTGCTTCGTTAAAAACGCCATTTTGAATAAAAACGAAAATCTCAAGCCGCAGAGGATAACTTTGACTTTTAAAAACATAGTACAATTGCAATTATTTCTTTTGCATCAAACGATTTTTTACTACCGCTAACCAAAATCGTCTAAAAAAATGTACGAACAGCTTCTGTAATTTATGAGAAATGAAATGCTTAAAACACATACTTTTGAAAGAATAAAATACATGGAAAGAAACTATGTTATTTTGACCAAAACTTTGTCAAATTTGGAATACGAAACGAGACAAAAGTTTCAAAGATATGGTATTATTTCACTATATATCATTCCATATTTTCTTAAGTATGCTTGATATTTCAACAGACTGCCATAGTTTGCCTCTAGAGATGACTGTCACTCATGATATTATGTTATACAAAATTCTATAACAACATTCATGCTAGCGAATTTATTGTTTCAGATAAAATGTCTTGAATCGTATTTCACTGTCAGAAATAAGAATATAATTTAAAGAGAGGATATTTCATTTCACGCTTCGTAATGTCATCGTCGAAGATATTAGAGACAGAATATTTACTGGCCAAAACATTTTCTGGTGAATGGGGTCTTATATTTTTCTAGCAGTTTTAAAAGAAATCTGTATAAAAAGATATAAATATTTTAAGTAATAAAAGTTAATTAATGTACACTAAATCATTATTTAAAATATTTGTAAAATATTGAAATTTAAAAGTTCCTTTGACTAAAAAATGCCTATTAAAACAAAAAAATAGTAGCTTAGTGCTTTTATTTCAACATTAAAATAGAACAGTGCATACTGACTAAATTTTAAATTTCGCGAAATTTAAAATTTTAATAAAAGTTAACTTTTACCTTTTTATGAATATATATTTTCTCATGAATAATATCGTTTCAGCTGGCAACTTGTATAAAGAAAATAAAAATAAAAATAACACTTTATTAATCTTTTTGACGCTGGAGCTTTTTAAATTTATTCGAGTAATAATTTGCTCATTTTAATCTTTCTTATTGTAACTCTTGCTAGTTCTCCTTATATTTGAATCAGTTATTTCAAAAACCACACAAGTCACAGAAACATTATTCACAAGCAAACGAATTTTTATGGATTTTTTTGGGGTGATTATACAGTGTGAGTATCAAATTTTGTAAATATGGAATAATTCTTATAAGTTACTAATAATAAAAAGAAGAACAGAAACACTGTTTCCTGACTTATGTTGTTTTAGCAAGAAACGAGGTTAGGCGATATTTTTTTGAACAAAAAATTCATACTAAACATATTTTTTATCAAAATTAAGGAAGATAAGAGTTATAAAGGAACATTTTTATGTTTTAATATCATTATAGTTTAATATTATCATGTTTTAATATCATATTCCTCATCATTCTCAATTGGGTTATTTTCGACATTGGTAGTTGGCCAACTAAATATGCTTTGATAAATTGGCATCAGCTTTTCCAGAGTGCTACCATGAATTCGTTTTAAATCATCAAAATTTTAACTGACATTTTCTATGGATAGGCATTGACTAATGGACGTTTTTTCACAAAGAGAAATGAATATTTAACGTATTCATAAAAAAATTCTCGACTATGATAGTGCCTTTTTTTTATCGGAATCATAGTGAAAACTGTTGTATGTAGAAGGAGCAAATGTTTTTCTTGTGTTCTTTTGGAACACTCTTCTCGTACGATTCTGTTGACAAATACGTGTTTTATATACAGTCGGACACCATTTCTTGAAGTCAAAAATATTCAGTTTACAGTTCTTTGACTGTAAATGTTGAACTGGTTCAGTTCGAAACAAATCAATATATTCTTCTACGTCATAGATACGATCGTGATTTCGCACACATTTTTATGAGTCCAAAATCGTGGTCGTTTTGGCAAAAATGAATGACCATGAATGGATTGATTTCATTTTGCCCAGAGCAATTATTGAAAAACAGATATAAATGCTTAATATGTGGTCCAATATTAATTTGTGTATAATGCAACAACACAGAGCAAACCTCATCTGCTCCCTTGTTAGCAATGCTTGCATGACACATGTAAAATTTAGATTTGCCTGTTTTAAAAGCTACTACTTAAGTCGTGACTTATGTCGTTTGAGTAATGAACGAAAATTAGAAGGTATTGTTTGAGGAGGAAGGAATACACTGTGTTACGTGGTTATTACCCAGATCATAACAGATCCAGATCCTTTAAGAAATCATTTGAAAAAAAAAAAAAAAAAAAAGGGAAAAAAAACTTGACTAATGTGGCTTTTGAAATGACCGATTCATTTCTCTCAAAAGGACAGAATAGTCAGTCGCAGCCTGTAAATTTAGAGACCCGTTAAGCTACCGCCTGCAAGGCGGATGTGTTATTTGACTAGAAACAACAATGTGACCTGCATCCTAGGACATTATACGTACCAATCCATACAGCTAGCTGATTCATTCATTTAAAAAAAGTCTCTGTATATATTACACCCCCTATTAATATTTTATATAAAGGGCTTTATAGGCTTTTACCTACCCAACTCTAACACATGTAAAAGAAATTTAAGAAAGATCCAAATGATAGTGCTGCTACATTATTCATTTAATGTAAATAAGAATAAGTTACTTCATAACAATTATTATCTATGTTGATGGATGGGTTGCTCAGTCAAAAGGCTATATATCCTTAGAAAAAAAATTGCTGGATAACCTCGATTTAGCATCCGTCAAAAAAATGAAAGTTTCTATTTTTTCGTAATTACACTTTATTAATTTAACACAATTATTATAAATGGTGTATAAATCACACCACTTGTAATTTCCCAAATGAGTGAGAAGTATCCAGGATACTAACACACACACACACACACAAGCTCTTTGTTTTATTAACACTCTGACATTGTTGCAAAAGTTCAAAATTGTAAAGTTCTTTTCTCTGTATTTTTTAAAATGCAAAAATAAAATGATTCTTTCAAAATTAAATTAGAAAAAATCTGTAATTATGAATGTGAACCTTAAGTGTGTTAATCATTGTTCAGTGAATTAAAAATGCGTTAAATCAATTGAATTGTATTACTTTCAATAATGATTACATTACAGTGAAACCTTAATCTTAGTAAGCGTATCAACATAGGTTTTTCATGAGAGGCATGTCATACATTTCAACATAATGTGTTTAAGTGTTAATATTTTTCACTCTACCCCTTAAGCTTTTTACATAAATTTTATTGCAGTGTTGCTAATCTTTTACATTGAATTCAAGTATCTTGTAAAATTAAAAAAAAAAAAAAAAGTTTAAAGATTTCTTAATCGGCATTTCTTAAAATATATGCGTATTTTTAAAAAGATAAATCCTGATTTAGTGTACGAAAATGTTATCTTAAATCCTAATAAATTTCGAATTGTACAAGAATAAAAATAAGTTTTATTCTAAGCACTTTACATCAATTTAACTCTCCGTATTCGTTTCTTCGGTTATAATCTACATACAAAACCCAGCTCAGTATATTCAATCGTGAGTAAAATTTCAATTATCAGGCAGCTTGCTAAAAATATATCAGAAACTAAAATTTATTCTGTTAATGATTAGAAATCCGCAACTCACCTAGGAAAGTTTTCCATTTTCAATATATAAATCTTTACTAGTACAGAATTATATATATTTGATTTCCATTAAAAAACACTTAAACCTTTATGTTTAAGTAATACATTACTGCGTTAAGAGGATTTATTAGAAATATGTGTTTACGTAAATTGGTCTACGGGGAATAGAAATCTTATTTTGTTTTGAAATATATTAAATTCAAAATAGAAATATTTTTTGCACATTTTTTACTTCAAAATCTCTGTTATATAGAAGAGCGCATGATAAAATATATATTCTTTTCCGTAGAAATGGAAATTTATTTGAAAAAAATTTTTATTGGATATAATTGCATTTTCCCGTGAAGGTGATTAATATTTTAAGAATGAAAGGTGTTTACAAATGAAAATTGTTTATTACAACTAAGGTTGTTGGGGTAACTGGAATCACGAGGTAACTTTCCATAGGCTATTTAAAAAAAAAAAAAAACTGTTGGTGTTATAGGTAGCTTTCATTACAAAAAGCTACCTATTGCAGCCGTTCGGAGGAAAGCGATTTCAAAAAATTTTGGTATATTTTCATCGATCATGACCCCCAGACCCCGAAACCACCCTCCTCTTCAAAAGTTATATAATTCTTGTCACACTGTAACTCTCGCATTTATGAACCGATTTGGATGTACCTTGGTGTATACATAATACGTACCAATGTCTCGACCGAGTTCGTTGGCCAGCTTCATCCGCCATCTTGTTTCAAAATGGCGGTCATTTAAATTAAAAAAAATTTAATTTGAAATGTGGTACCAAAAAATTTAAAATTGAAAAAGAGTTTTTTTCTTATATGTTTGACCTTGATACAAACATTCCGGTGCATTTTTTGTTTCGTCTATATCTTTAAAAATGGCTGAGTTATAGCACTTTGAATTTCTAGCGTGGCTGACATTTTGAAACGACCTGATTTTTGTCACGCGATAACAGGCGTATTTATTAACCTAATTAGATGTACCTTGGTGTATACATAATACGAACCAATGTATCGACCGTGTTCATTCGCCAACTTCATCCGCCATCTTGTTTCAAAATGGCGGCCATTTAATTTTTTTTTTATTTTAAAATTTAAAATGAGGTACCAAAAAATTGGAAAATGAAAAATATTTTTTATAAGTGTTTGACCTTAATACAAAGATTCCGGAACAGTTTTTGTTTCGTCTATATCTAAAAAATGGCTGAGTTATAGCATTTTGAATTTCTATTGTGGCTGACATTTTGAAATGACCTGATTTTTGTCACGCAATAACAGGTGTACTTATGAACCGATTTGGATGTAACTTGGTGTGTACATAGTACATACCAATGTCTCGATGGAGTTCGTTGGCCAGCTTCATTCGCCATCTGGTTTCAAAAGGGCTGCCATTTAAAAAAAATAAATTTTAAATTTAAAATGAGTTATCAAAAAATCGAAAAATGAAAAGATTTTTTTTTATGTGTTTGAACTTGATACAAAGATTCCGGAGCAGTTTTTGTTTCGTATATATCTTAGAAAATGGTTGAATTATAGCACTTTGAATTTCCAGCATGGCTGACATTTTGAAACGATCTGATATTTATCACGTGATAACACGCGTATTTATTAACCTATTTCGATGTAAGAAGTCATGTGGAGAGTAAATGGTAATGTCTCGTCCAATTTCGCTGACCAGCTTCATCAGCCATCTTGTTTCAAAATGGAGGCCGTTAAATTAAAATATATATATATTTTTAAAGTGACGTGAAAAAAATTAGAAATTTAAAGTATTTGACCATGATGTAAGGATTCCGGAGCAATTTTTGTTTTGTCTTTATCTTAAAAAATGGCTCAGATATAGCAGTTTGAATTTCTAATGTGGGTGACATTTTGAAAAATCTGATTTTTTGCCTGCGACAGAACTTGTACATATCAACCGATTCCGATGTAAGTGAGCATGTGCACATGAATTACTAAGGTCTCGACCATATTCACTCGTTTGCCTCATCCACCATGTTGTCTTAAAATGGCAGGAACTTCAAGATATCGCCGAATTTGGCAGCTTGAATAAAGCTGACTAATTTCGCGAAATTCTCATTCATAATGATTTAGTATTGATAAAAATTAGTATTGAATCTCCTATAATATGTTTCCACTAAATTGAGATTCGTGTGTTTGAATAATATAAGCCTATTTAAAAATAAGGAATATGAAAGCTACCTGTTCCGCCCGGCACTGGCCGGAAGGACTTTTTTAAGTTCTAGCTTTTGTGAGCAATGCCCCTTTATCTCTACTTCTTAAAACAACGTGTATCAACTCAATCATAACTCTCACTTTGCTGTGATAGGTTGTCAAAAATTTACGTTCCTTTTTTTTAGAAACAACGTCAATATGGTTGAACTTCCTCGAATTTTTATTAAAATACTGTAAGTACTTTTGTTAAACAATCTTTTTTTTTTAAAGATTAGACACATAACTACATTAATATTATTAGGTATCTATACATATTTACTTCATGTTTTAAAAGTAAGCCCTGTGTCCCTGTTACCCCATAAATCTTTCAAGAATGTGGTAACTGGGACATGTATCCGGGGTAACTGGGCCATGCTGGATCCAATTACCCCAATAGATATAAATATTTTTTTAGTGTTTCTCTTACTACGGGAAGTAAATGTCTCCATTGATTTTGCTCACAATAAAGAAAATGATAGAATACCTTATTAAAATAACTTAATGAAATTTAAAAAAAGCATATTGAGTGGTATCAAACCAAATTTCGTGACCCCTTGAGAGGCGGTGATGCCGTTATGGCACTTAATTTTAATTCCTAATTGCCACATTTACACCTGAATTTTATAATTAAAATTTAACCTTTATTAAGTACGCGAAAATGTACTTTTACATGTTTTCAGATAGATTTTCTTGTAAATATTGTGTCATTAAATTATTTCAACATTTTACGAATGCAAGTACCTTGCCCCTGAAAGCCAGATAGCCAGACCTTGAAATTGTACTATACACAGGGGTCGCATTCTATAGGCATGGCTGCCAATTTTTACGCTTTCTTGCTACCACTAAAATTTAATAGAGATTTTCCTTTTGTTTAATCATAAGATTTCGACGATTAAATAAGACAACATTTACTATAATATTTTAGTGGTAAGAGGAAATCGTAAAAGTTGGCGGCTATGCTATAGGGAATCTTTTATCGTCCCTACCACTATTTTGAAAATAATATCTTCACCTCACCTTTCTTTAAGGAACAATAAAAGTTTCTCTGTATAATGCGACCCCTGGATAAAGATAAAGTAATTAAGTATATACGTAGCCTTTTGTTCAGAAATTTACCTTGCTATTTTTTCCTTAAAACACCCATGTGACTTTTATACTTATTATCTATACTAAAGTACATAAGTACTTACTTAAGTTTTATATTTTTGGTATAAATAAATCTAATATTTTCACTTTTAGTGCTTTTTTAGGCACACTGACAGCAAAGGTTTCCATTACAACGCTGTTTATTGACATATAATTTACATGATCTGCCTGGTTTAAATTTTTTTAAGTTGTTTACACTTTTTCAAATAGGACCCGATATGCGATATGAAAAAAATATAAACGCGTGTAGAACATAGACCCCCCCGGTCCAGTTACCCCACTTTTGGGGGGCAACTGGACCCATGAGGAGAGAAAGATGAAATATGCATATTTTTATATTTTTCAATATTAAAATGTAATTTTGAGCATTTCTGTCTGATAGAGAGAACTTAACTGACACATTTACAGATGTTCAGATTTTAATTGAAATGAACATTAGCTTTTTGAAGCTGAATTGTCAGAAGCTCCAGAGTCGCATTGTAAAATCATATCCCAGTTGCTCCAACTAAACTTATAAAAAAATTATCTTGCAGGTAAATTCTTTTGTTTTCTAATAGAACATTAGTGTGCTACATGTTTCTTTTTGAAAAGAAAATTTAATTTCGTTATTTTTAACTTAAAAATTAATTATTCAATTTCGATAGTTTGTTTTTTAATACATATATTTTGCTTTTCTTTAGTGTATTTATTTTTAGCATTTTTCTAATGGCAGCGATTACTGTTTATTTCAGTGGATATGTTATTAGAGAAACATTTATGCTAATAAATATTATAACCAACCAGAAAGGTATTAATAACTGTTCATCCTACATTAAGCAAAATATTTTAGTTTCAGAATAACTATAAATATGGATATTATTTTTAAAATAAAAGATTGTTTAAAAAATATATCAAAATAGGGTTTCTTAAGGTGAGATGTCGTGTTGTACAAAATGCCGAATCACATAGTTCTATGCGCAGGAGCTTAGCTGTAAGGAAGATTGTTCCCTGGTGATACTTTAATTTCAGTTTGCGGGCTTTTTAAAAAAAATTAAGTAGTACTTTTTTATTGCTATTTCGTCTTAACACTTCTGGTAAGTGTTAAAAAATCTTTTACGTGACTTCTTTATTTGCTATATAAGTCTTAGTTTAAACACCAGAAAAATAAAGTCGATGTTTTTAAAGAGAACTGGTACCTGGCCTTTCTGCAAATCATAAACGGCGGTCGGTTCCCGCTTCTTCACGTCAGTGGGGGTACTGGTGTCTTGTCCAGTACTTTGGGGTGAGTTGACGAAATTTTTTTTAGGAAAGATGCCGGTTGTTTTCCCTTGGGGTAAGATGCCGGTTATTTTCCGTTGCTGTCAAATGCCTTGTTGCTTATTCAGTGTTTAAATTACTGTTGGCTATTAACTAACTTGTCAACTACTTTAATCAGATAATTTAAAGCAATGATTAAATCGTGATTTTAATCAACTGATTAAAATCATAAATTTTTTAAACGTTTAAAATGACATAAAGAATATTAAAATCTAAGCTGAACATAATTTGAAAGGTATCTCTATGTATTCTGCCTTATAAATAAACTCTAATGGCCTTATAAATAACTGGTTAATAAATATTGATTTTAATCATTGTTAAAAACTTTATTTTATATGCAGTTATAAATAATTTTAATAAATGTAAATATCGGTAGTATATAATATAGTTTTAGATAACTAGGATCTTCTGCCCCCTACGAGCTACGCCCCCCCAACCTCCGTAAAGACACCACAGACTCTATAAACACGCTAATTTGATCTGTTTTCAAAAGATAACAGATTAATTTTCCTACCAAGATTTTGAAGATGAGGAATTTTTTTAAGTGAATGAGAATCAGTGTTCAGAGTGTCTAGAAGAGTGCAATAAAACCTCTGAAAAATGTAATTGGATCACATGCATTCTATGAAACTGTTGGCTATATAAAGATTGCTCAAAGTTCCTAAACAAATGTGCAGTTTGTGGCAGATCTGAGTTATAGCTGAAAAGAACAAAGAGACATATGAAAAACACCAACAAAAAATCTGCACTCTAAAGCACTTTATCAGGTTGGCTTTATCGTATTTAAACTTATTATAAAGTTTTAAAATAGGCATACTTAAGAGTCATAATTCTTTTAAATGTTAAGTAGGACTTTTTGTTTTCAAATATTAGTTTGTCTTTTTATTAAATTGCCAACGTTTGTTACATTCATATTTTTGTAATTTCCAAATATTAAGAAAGTTAACAACTTTGGTACGCCTAAAATATTAAAGTTGCTTTTATTCATCCCATTATGTTTTAAACTGCTTCACAAAAATTATATTTTACATTGAAACTCTACAAGGCATATTACCCCTAGATAGTTGACCATCTTACCCATAGATATGAGTAAGATGATGAAATGAAAGTGTTTACAAAAACAAAATTTTTGATGCTTTATATAATATCTGTAAAATGAAATAAGTTTTTTAATTATACATAAGGGTGCAAACTTCAACAAGAAATCAATGAATAACAAATACAAACAAAAGGCAATTTTTAAAACAATAAAGTCATAAACTACGGCATCTTCACCCAATTTACCCTATGTAAAATATAAGAAAACTCCATTTTATGTAAACGTTATATATCTCGTAGGCTAATTGAAAAATCAGGCTCTGTGCAAAGAGCCTAGACTATTTGCAAAGAACCGGGCTAATTGGCTCTGGCTGGAATCATCTCTGTTTTTCGAATTAATCTGATATATTTCAGGCTTATTGCACATAGTCTAGACAGCGTTAGGCTAATTTAAAAATGACCACTTATTTCCCAATCAGGGTGACTTTTTTAGACTTATTAACCCGATCCGAACTCGAAAAATAAATTACAACAGTCCGTACCCCCATCCGAGCAAGACAAAATAATTTCTGTGTACACACAACCCGACCTGAACCAGAAAGTTTTATTTGAAAAAACCCGAAATCTGATAACAGGACTAAAAATTGCAAAGAACCATAACCCGATCCGAATCAAGACAAAATAATTTCGTGAACACGCAACCAGACACGATCCCAAAATTTCCATTTGATGAAAACCAGAAATATGATACGAATTTTATCTGAACCTCACAAAATATTCCAAAGAATCATAACCGGATCCGAGCAAAACCAAATAATTTCCGTGGACTGGTTGCCCGACTCAAACCTATAAATTTCATTTGAAAAAACCCCGAAATCTGATACGAACCAAATCAAAACACTACAAAAATATTCCATCGAGTCATAACGCGGTCCGAGCAAAACAAAATAATTTCCGTGGCCATGCAACCCGACCCGGAAATAAAACTTTCATTTGAAAAAAAAAAAAAAAAAAAAAAAGAAAGAAATTTGAACCCGACAAAAATATTACAAAGATCTACAATCCGACACGAGCAAGACAAAATAATTTTCGTGGACACGCAACCCGACCCGAAACTAAAAATTTCATTTGAAAGAAACCCGAAATATGAACCCGACAAAAATATTCCAAAGATCCATAACCAAGGGTTACGGTTCTTTAAAATATTTTTGTCATTTTCAGATCGGGTTCATGTCGGGTTTCTGGTTGACTTCAAATTTAATTTTCAGATTCTGGCAGTATTGCGTGTACACGGAAATTAATTTGCCTTGCTCAGATTGGGGTTACCCTCTGATGTATTTTTATAGTGAAAACTTCTTTAGGCGCGTTGAGCTTTTATTGAGATGGGGAAAAAACACTGATTTCGAGACACTGTAACGTAACCGACATGCTAGAATTTTGACACATAGACACTAACGCGCAAAGCGGTGAATGACAGTAATTTTTCCCTCTTCAGCTCAATCCGCAAAAGAAGAAGGAAGCTAAAACTCACTTTTTCTCCCGGCGTATCGCTAAAACAAATTATTATTTTGTTTTTCGTCAGTTAAAATGAATTATGCCGTATTCGTGACCTACCTATTTCGTGTAACTAAAAACCGATAACGCTGTATTTTATCGTGCTGATGGTCTGGTCAATAACCAACAGTATTGGCGGGAATTTCGATTACGGAAGATAAAATACGGGACACAGATGTCAAATACGCACTTGGATACCTAATTGACAGCAAAATGGCGTTACTTTATTTTACAAGTTAACCCGGCTACTGTTGCTTATTTATTAATAAATTGTTCATTTAATTTAATTTTATTTTTTTAAATTGTACAATTGTTTTCTTCTATAGTTATTAATGAAATTATCGTTTATTTATTGTTGTTTACTTTTTAAAACAATAGAAAATAATTTAAAAATATATATTGTAACTGGTATTGGAAAACGGGCTTTCGCCAAATTGACGTTAAAAAATCGCGCCAAACCTGGTTCGTACATCACATCTCTGCCAAATTCTCGGTTTTTTGATTTTTCGACTTTTTATCCAAATTTTCCGGATTTTTTAAATTTTCCCTTTCATTGTATCCCAAACACTACCTTCATACCAAATTTCAAGATTCTAGGGATACAGGGCCTACCTCTGAGTTTTGATGATCGGTGAATCAGTGTCGAAAAGGCGAAAGTTAAGTTCATATATCTTCTGAAATAAAAAAGATAGAAACGTGAAATTTCAGCATTTAGTTCCATTTCCACATTACTTTAGATTTACGAAGTTTCAAGTTTCTGGGAATCACCAACACAAAGATATTGGGGGTCAAATGTACCCTGAGTTGCTTCCAAAAAAAATGCTTACAGCTGTGCTTTCAAGACATGGCAGGGGCACTGCCGTGTCCCCAGATGCTTTCATTGGTGTTGCTACACAATTCAACGCATAAAACATTTTCTGACGATTAAAAAAACACACACGTAATTGTTGAAGTTTTCACTTCTATTGGCACTCCCGGAGTGCCACTGTTTTTTTTTTTATTATTATTTCGAGTACTGTTCGGCTTTCGGGTTAACTTCAAGTAGAACCTTCAGGTTAGGATCGGGTTCCATGCCGGCGGAAATTATTTTGTCTTGCTCGGATCCCGTTATGGTTTTTTGGAATATTTTTGTTGGATTCAAATTTGGTTCGGTTCAGATTTGGGGTTTTTTCTAATGGAAATTTTAGGTTCGCGTCATGTTGCGTGTCCACGGAAATTATTTTGTCTTGCGCGGATCGAGTTATGGGTTTTGGGAATAATTTTGTCGGATTCAGATTTGGTTCGGTTCAGATTTCCGGCTTTTTTCAAATGGAATTTTTACATTCGGTTCGGGTTGTGCGTCTACGGAAATCATGTTGTTTTGCTCGGATCGGGTTATGGTTCTTTAGAATATTTTTGTCGGTTATCATATTTGGTTCGATTCATATTTAGGATTTTTTTCAAACTAAATTTTTAGGTTCGGATCGGGTTGCGTGTCTACAGAAATTATTATGTCTTTCTCGGATCGCGTTATGGTTCTTTGGAATATTTTTATGGGTTCAGATTCGGTTCGAGTCAAATTTCGGGTTTTTCATCATGGAATTATGGAATTTTTAGGTTCGGATCGGGTTGCGTGTCCACGGAAATTATTTTCTCTTGCTCATATAGGGTTATGGTTTTTGGGGATATTTTTGTCTGATTCAGATTTAGTTGGTGTCAGATTTCAGGTTTTTTTCAAATGAAAATTTAAGATTCGGTTCGGGTTGCGCGTCCAAGGAAATTATTTTGTCTTGCTCGGATCGGGTTATGATTCTTTAGAATATTTTTGTCGGTTATAATATTTGGTTAGGGTCATATTTCGGGGTTTTATCAAACAAAATTTTTAGGTTCGGTCTGGATGCGTGTGCACGGAAATTATTTTGACTTGCTTGGATCGGGTTTTGGTTCTTTGGAATATTTTTTTCGGGTTCAGATTGGGTTATGTTTATTTGGAATATTTTTGTCGGGCTCAGATTTGGTACGTGTCAGATTTCGTTTTTTAATAGAATTTTTAGGTTCGAGTCAGGTTGCGTGTTAATCAAAGTATGTATCATACTCGGATCGGGTTATGGTGCTTTAGTATATTTTTGCCAGTTATTATATTTGGTTCGGGTCAGATTTCGGGTTTCTTTTATCAGGTTCTGTTCGGGTTGCGTGTCGACAGAAATTATTTTGTCTTGATCGGATCTTGGGCACTGTCTGTTGTAATTTATTTTTGGGGTTTGGGTCGGGTTATGGGTTAATCAGCTTAAAATAATCACCCTGATTTGGAAATAAGTGGTCATTTTTCACTTAGAGTAACGCTGATCAGGCTCTTTGCAATAAGCCTGAAAAATATCAGGCTAATTGAAAAAGGGAGATTATTCTCCAATTAGCCCGACTTTTTGCAAACAGCCTAGGATCTTTGCAAAGAGCCTAAAAAATAAATATTATAAATATTATTATATAAATAAATTATATAAATAAATAATATTATATAAATAAATATTATAATAATGCTTTGCTAAGAGCCTGATTTCTCAATTAGCCTACAACATATATATCTATATAAAAGTCCTAAACGCTTTTCGAATATACAGAATAATACAGGTGACCATGGCTGTTAGCATTTTCCATCAAACGTTCGTATCCAGTTATTTAATGTTTCAGGAATCATTAATTTAAAATTACAAATGTTATATGCTAATTTATCACTAAGGCATACTGAATATTCTTCCTTCAATGTAAATTTATATACTATATAACATTTGTTTTTAATCGTTCACGTTCTCCTAAAAATAGTAGAACTTGTTATACAATTTAACCCAATAACATACCCAATTTAGGCTCTAAAATACTATTTGAATAATATTGAAGATATAATGCCTAATGTTGCCAATAAAATACGTTCTGAAAATATTATTAAATCGATTTTCAACATGTACACGGAAACACTTGTGCTGTTTAAGAATAAAGATAGATTTATTTTTTCAGTTGTTGCTACTTGTTCTTTTTGTTCCGTTTGGAAGCTTGCAAAATACCCTATTTTGTTCTGCAGTGAGCAAGTAAAATTTATTTCTTATTATAGTTCCTAAAATGCTTGTGTGTTTAATATTATATAATTTTATAAAGGAAAACTTTTTTTTCAGTTAAAGACCAGTATTGCCTATTAGTAACAAATTTCTTTTTAGTCGTAAACCATACTTAAAACAAAATATGATTTTTTTTAGTATTTTTCCCATGATTTATTTAAAAAATGAAAGCCGAAAAACATTATTACAATGATTTTTGAAAAATCCGGCATTTAAGGGTTAACATTTTAGCTGTATCAGTGAGAAAAAAATGAAATTTATGATAATACTTTATGTCAATGAATTTTTTAAATATCCGCAATCTCTTTTATTCTCGAAAGGACGATTATTTAAGACTTACGGGTATTAAGATCGAACTAAACATTTTACGGAAATTATGCTGTAAAAACATATACTAATTTCAAAATTAATTTAATTTAACAATTCAGAGATTATATTGAAAATATATATATATTTTTTTATTTACGCGAGAGCTATACATAGTGAAGTATCTATATAGCATACATATGTCGATGAATAACCCCGACGTCATGTCAACGGTAAAAATACTTGACCAATAAATTTCAGTTGTACCACTTTTTTTTATTGATAAACATCACACAATTAAAATGTTTACACCGTCGAACATAAAAGGAAACTGTTCTTATAGATACATTTTTTTTAAAAACTGTATCACAATTTACTACCCTTTTTTATCTATCTGTTTTATGTGTAGCCCAATTACCACATATTAACTCGTTTTCAGCTAAAACAATACAAATTTTTCAATGTTTGTTTCTGAGTAATATTGCATAACGGAATTAAAGCGTCATTAAAAATTATTAAAATAATACAAGTAAAAGACAAATTTAACAGACATGTAATCGATTAGAATAAAAATGGTTGCTGTAAGTACACAAACCCTTGAGAATTTCTGTGTCTATTATAACATGACATGCGGCTAATACGAAAGTATCGTATTTAATTAATTTGAAAATTTTATTTCATTGCATGATTTACATTTTCATATAAAAATGCTTTCTCTTGATGTTAGTCAGTAATCTAAAAAATCAAGAAGTGTAAAATTTCAATCAAAGTTTTAAATACAAAAAATGTTTTTCACCTATATTCTTTAACACGGGAAGTATCCGCTAGATTTAAATTGCACAGATTTAAATAAACTCTAAAAGAGCATTAAGTTCGATGGAATTTAATGCGTTTTTGTTCAGTTCTTTTTAATAAATAATTGACTATCTAATTTTTTTTTTTCCGGGCTCCACGATTTGGTTTTAGCGTTGTTATGAGCGATCATGTCAATTTTTCTCCTTTTTTAAATCGCACTGATCATTATGTACGAATCGCAAGGACCAAAATGTGGAGAAGTAGACTAACATTTATTACAAGCGGTCTGCACACAAGATTCAGATTGAATACGTGCTCGTGACTCAATGCTACCATTTTCTTTTATCCCGTCAAAAGATATACAACAGGTTTGACAGGGCAGGTAATTTTGCGAGGATGGAAGGTAGTGTATCATCGCGAAAGAGAAATTTGCATGTACAAAACATATATACTTTTAATATTTTTTATTTCATAAAAAAAAAACCCCACAATAATTGTATTTTTCTTTATTGAACCATTTTAATAAAACCATCATAATATGCTGAAAAAAGTTTTCGAATACTCTTAAATAATAGTTAAATGTTAAATTGGTGCAGAGATTAAATTCAATTTATAAACGTAAGAATATCGTGGAAGGACTTTAAAACACATGAAGTGAAATGTTTAGACCACTTATCATATAATTCTTGTTTCGGAGAAAATTTTATGATCAATATAAGTTTGGTTGATTTCATTTTAAATTCTATTAAGATTAAATTGATTACCATATAATATTTTATTATTTTATAACGAACAATGAAAATAAATGAACTTTGATGAATTTTTATCAGAACTTTGAAAATGGTCCAAGTCTCATTTCTATTGAAAATAGAAAGTTGTTAATTCTAATTTTGAAGCAAAGCTTTAAAATTGATATCAAATTAACGATTTAGTTTGTTTTAGACTTGAAGAAAGGGATACAAAATGAAAAAAAAAATACCTTACTTATGGAGATAACCCTAGGAATGATCGATATTTTTCTTTTTCTGTGTATTGGCTCGTGGTTTCTTAAAACATTTAATGGTTGATTAGTTATTTAAAATAGATAACACTAAACCACTCAAAATAAATTTTAAAACATTCTGCAAATGTAATGGCTTTTATATATAATTAAACATCGTTCTAAATGGTTTATAAATAACAAAATTGAATAGGTACCTCACAACAATAAATAAACTGAATTTTGATTCACTTAAATGCAGTTAATAGCATTTATTTTGAATAAGGTAATGTTTTTTGTTTGACTAAAATTTGTCTATTTAATGTATTATTAAATTATGTCCTTATTATTTCTTAAAAAAAAAAAACTATTAGGAATTTTTTTTAAGCTGAAGATATTTAACGTCTTACGTGCTCCGTATATACATAATACAAATAAGCAAATAAGGTTTAAAAATCCCGCTTAAATATTATGAGCTTGGAGTAATTGGTTATTTACACATTTATAATTTATCATAACGCATAACCTGTTTTCTGAACTTCCTCTTGATTTCTTGTTTCATATTTGATGATTTTTTTTCAAAAATAATTTTATTCTTTTCGTTATTTTAAGTAATAGAAAGACTTATTTTGATTAAAGTCTATAAAACTTGTCTTACAAAATATATCATAATTGAAGACAGTTCCAAAATATGTTATTATAAATTTAAACTATGAGAATATATTTTTAGCACATAATCATATCGTTTAATGTTATCATTCGTCGAAAAAACATATTCATGCATTGATTGCATAGTAATATTAAGTAAATATTAGTTTCCCTCTTATGCGTTGGGTTTTTTTAACTGTGATATGGTAATCTGTATGTTGTATTAATGAAACTTGAGACTGCCGCATTAAGCTCTTTCATTAATAAGACACTACGATCCAGACACGTTGATCAACAAATGTGTAAATATTCATATTTGTTTTAATTAAGAAACGATTATGTATTTCAGAAATTATAAGAAGTAATATGTTTTTTATATAAAAGGTTAGTATTTATAACATACCTTGGCTTAGCTTATTTAAAATAAATAAATAAAGAGATTATTATTTATAACATATCTTGCCTTAGATTATTTTTTTTAAATTAAAAAAACAGTAAGGAAAATTTGCATTAATACATATGTAGAATTTAATCAATCTACGTTTCAAAGTGTTATCAAATAATATTTTGCCGTATTTACTACATGTTATTTTTCTATTCAAGAAGTTTAAGATTTTTCCTATTGTATATTTAATAAAAATGTTTTACACTAATAAAAGTTAGTAAATAATATTGTGTATTTATTAATTCATCATATTCAAGATAACACATTACCCTTATGTTCCATAACACAGTGTCTAAATATATTATGTAATCTAATCTTTAAAAATACAAAAGACGTGCTTATCTTGCTGGAAAACACTAAAAATTAATGAAATTCAAAATATAATAGCTGGGTTAATTTTTAACTTAGAATTTATATTTTTGTTCCTTGTTAGAATATCAAAAATGCGCTTCTAACTATCACTTATGGGACAAAAGAACGTATATTAATTAAAATTTCGTAAGTTTTAAGAAATTAATTTTTTGCATGTAAATGGATTTTAATATGACCAAAAGGAACCATTAAGACATCTTTTTTCTTTATTTTTCAAAGAATACTCCTAACTCTAACTGTTTAGATAATGAATTCAGGTAAATATTATGTATAATTAATTACATACTCATGTATTCTCAAGTAGTTGAAAATAAGGATTTCAACTTCAGTAAATTACAAAACAAATGACGCAGTTCTTCTATTACAATTATTTAGAAGAGTTGCTTCAGAAATATTTAATGTTTTATGTTTCAAAATTTAATAAATAGCTTTTTTTTGCTAGTTATCTCAATGAAGTGACTCAGTTAACATTTGTACATGTATTAAATCGCGAAATCCTTGTATTCAATTCCCTACCAAGCATATTTAACAGTACAATTCAATTTAAATGTTCCTACACTGAAAGACTAACGATCGAAAAAAAAAAAGATTCCGAAAGAAAATGAAAATTCCAAGTTCATATAATTTTATTTATTAACCTCAGAAATTTCAATCAGATCAGAAGCGTGTTAAATTTCATTTAAATCAGTTGGGTATAATAAATGTTTAAAATAATGTTATTTTTTTTTATAAATAATATACTTTTTAACTACCCATGGTTTTTAAATAATGCTTAATAATTTTTTAACAATCAGTAAAAAGAATGTTCTGTAAAAATGTCTTCTGTGCATTAAAATTAACAATTTAAATTAAAAAAAATAATTAACAATATTATTTTTTATAATTCGCTCCTATTTTCAAGTACTGTATTATATGCTAAGCACCATTATGAAAAAATTATTTTACAACATATATAAATTGTGTGGTGATTGGCTTTTTTATCTGACAAAGACAGATTCAGTAGGGACAAAACTTAAATAGAGAGAAAGAAAAACAATTTTTGTATCTTAATGAATTATATATATATCATCAGAATACTTCGAGATTTTTTGTGTCAAAAATAGTTTGACGAAATACAATAACAATTACAATTGCAATATTTTCATTAAATTCTAATAAATGGCCGTACCATAAGGAGGTTTGAACCATAATATTTTTAAAAGAGTGGGTATTATCTTTGTAAAAACCTATTTTAAAGAGTCCCATAAATTCGTTGACATTTGGAATATTCAAAAGAAATTAAGAAAATATTTTAATCGAATTCTATTTTGAATTATAAGACTACACAAATGGATGCAACTTTAGTGGCAAATTAATTCAAAGACAATTTAACTTTTTTCTCTTTTGGCTATATACCAAACGACTGGTTGGCAAGTTTTATGAAGCAAACGGTACTCCAATACGAAAAAAATATATATATTTTTTTTATTTGGGCAGACTTATGGGTCATTCTGTAAACTAGAAGACCACATGCTGCTCTAATTTCATTTTCTGCTGTTCCACAAGTTTGTAGCGAAATCATATATTATCTATATACACCGAAGAGCCATTGCGTTATTACCATCCTCCATCCATAACTATGAGCTAGCCCAGAAACAAAACCACGTCATGTGCGCGGCTGATGTTCGTGTATATAACGCGCCCATGTATTCTATTTCAAAACGTAACATGATTAGCGGCATAACAGAAAAACAGAAGATTTATGAGACTTTCGTAAAGGTAAAATCGTTATGGATCGGTGACTGGGATCGTCGATACTAGAAACGGCGCGTTTGATGAGCTGTTTACCTACAGCGGTTGAGAGCACGTATCAAAAGTGGTGTATGGATGGTGAAACGACAAATCTGCAGCCAGCGGCGTGCCGCTCGCGGCGCATTGATTCTGGAGAAGAGCATTATTTGCCGGGACCGAAGAGTCACTGCAGCGGGCATGGCTGCATATCGGCCTACACAGACGGCAGCCAAACCACGTCCCTGCGCTGACGGCACGTCATTTCCAGCAGCGACTGCTATGTGCCTAGGAGCATCGGAATTGGACCGCAGAAGAATGGAAGAAAGACGAATGGCCCAACGAATTACGTTTTCTGGTCCATCACATCGACTAGCGCGTGCGAATACGCCGAATTCCAATAAAAACCCTGGCTACAGGATCTACAGTTGGCCTGAGACAAGCGGATGGTGCTGTATTATGAAGTGGGCGATGTTTTAATAGAGCACATTAGGACCCATAATCCCCCTAGAATAACCCTGACGTCTGTGCGCTATCTGAACATCGTTGCAGACCAAATGCACACATTCATGATAACAGTGTTTCCGGCAGGGTGATGGGGTTTACCAAAAGGATAATGCACCATGTCATATGGGTCGAATCGTCAAAGAGTGGTTCGAGGAACATTCATGTGACTTTGCTGTCATGACTTGACCTTCAAATTTACCTGACATGAATCCAATGGAATAATTGCAGTTGCACCTGGAAAACTAAATTTCTGCTGCCACGCTACAACATCTCAATGTGCGGCAATTTCAGGACCAGTTGGTGAGTGCTTGCATCAGATACATCACATCACCTATCAGTACCTTGTTCGATTCAATGCAACGCTGGGTTTTGGCGGTTTTGAGGACGAAAGGTGGTCCTACGTTGTATTAAACTGATGATCGTAAAGTAATGGCTCTTCCTGTTTATATGAGCATGCAGGTCTATACGTAATCGTTTAAGGCTGTTCTAAAATCGAACGGGGTTACATAGTGCAACATCTTTTCATTCTTTTTTGCTCTGAAAAGCATGAAATTGGCAGCTGTTTTTATTAAGGAACTATATAACCGAAAGATGTTTTCCATTTCTTTGTAAACACTAAACATCTTTCACAAAATACTTTAAAAGTGAGCGTTTTGATCAGAATTACCTTTCGCTAGACAAGAGAAAAACTTGTTGTCACGTGACCACAAACACATATATTTAGATAAGTAATTTTTTTATCAAAAAACGGAAAACTCATTTTATTTACATATCTCTTCATTAGTCAGGACTGCCAAATTTATTCCTTTACGTCTAAAAATGTGTCCGAAAATGTGTCAGACATCACATTATTTAAGACAAATGCAATTTAAAATTAACATAATGCTTCGACATTGTTTTTAGGGTTCCGCACTTAAAATTAAAAACGGAACCATTATAAGATCACTCCTCTGTCTGTCTGTTTGTCTGTCTGTCACAGCCATTTTACTCATAAACTATAGAACGTGGAAAGTTCAAATTCGGGGAAGTAATAAAGACTTTTGACCCACATATTTTCAGATTATAAAACATTTATAAATATATTTAGTAAAAATGTAGAGGGACAGATTAAGTGACTTGAAAAATAAAAATATTTTCTTTGTATATCGTGTCGGGTATCCTATGAAATCTTTCGTAACGGTGAATTCAAAAATACATTACATTTTCAAAAATATCGTAGAAAATGTAGTGGAAAAATATGTCCCCCCCCCCATCTAATCCTGAATCTACTGAAATTAAAATTATGAAAAAATAAGACGTAGTAGACGTTAATTTACACCTTACAGGAAAATTATAGCGATTACCCTAGGTTACATAGTTTTTGAGAAAATCGCATTTTTCCGTTACACACAAATTTCGATTTACGGGCATTCAGCAAAGGTGTTGAGCAGCGCTGGAGGTACCTATCGTAGCAGAAGTATAAAAGCATTGTTGATCATTATTTTCGAAAAAAAATTGTTAGTAATTAGTCGAGATATTAACCCATTAAATATATGGACGATTTGGACATACATAATAACAGAGGCGGCGTATTCTATGTACCATCGGATTTTAAAGCCTAGTTAACAACTTTTAATGAAATATATCTGTAATGCAAGGGCTAGTAACATTATAAAAGCAATAAACGTCAAATTGTTTCAATTCAAGTTGTCTTAGGACTCTTGAAGCTTCAAAAAAATTTTCATTTTAATTTTTATAGATGCTAATCTTCTATATTTACTGAACCTATTAATGTAATTGTTTCCTTCAAATTCTCATTAGAACAGAAGTTATGGCTTTTAGAATTATACCCCTTCAATAGCTGAAGTGGCATTTTCGAAACTTTTAAGTCATTTTTCTCCAGATGACATTTTTGGGCATAACGCGCAGGATTTTTCAAAAAAACTTTTGAATATTTTTTCACAAAATTTTCAAATCATACGTTTTATTTTAATCAGTGTAAACCGAACCTAAAATTTCATCTTTATTGCTCAAAAAAATATTTTTTAACGTGATTATGTTGTTGAAATTTTAAAAATTCTATATTAACTAAATACAACTTTGTATTAAAAATATAAAAATGCTTTAAATACAAATTTATTTAGGTTCAGGATAATTATTATAATATGAAGTATAAGTAGGCACCAATTTTTTTTTCCAGTTGCTACATTTATTTTCTAATAGTGCGCGTAAGCTCTTATACCAATTTTCTGCTTGTCAAATGTCTGACTGTTTGAATCCCCCTGTAAATGCTAATTCTGCATCTTGCAATTGTTTAAATACATAAAATGAAAGAACGTACTTATATATTTTATCTCAATTGTACTTTCCCCGTGACGTCATGCAGCATACTGTTTATTGTCAACAGCCGCGTATATCAACTTTCCTAACTTAATAGTTTTTTAAGTTAGTAATATTTCATCTTTTTTTATTTGGAATTTCCTTTACTTCATGTTTTTTTATTATAATGGGTGTTCTATACTATCTCAAAATTTTAGTTTGTCTTCGAGCATTTTCGATACTTCCACCCAGAGTGAGGTTAGGCTCCGCCTATCTCATTCCCGAACGGCCTTGGGGTGTTTGCTCACAGCACCCCGGCTATTTATACCCGTTTCTTCCCATTTTTGGTTCATTGGACCGACTGTGCTCAGGTATTCCGGTCACGAAATTTATGCCCCAGATTGATAGTTAATTTTGAAGTTATCTGTTTATTATTTTTATTTTTTTATTTTTAGCTTTTAAATTTAATCTTAACTTGTCCCCATTTTCGATCACTGTCAATTGCAAAATGCAGTTTGCAATAGCGGTGCTCTCTCGATGTCTAGTACCACAAAACCTTTTTCATGGCTGAACGGTTTGTGCGAAAGCCGGGATCCCCGCGACCTGTAATGCGTACTAGGCTTGGCACCTAAATTAGTGAGCTTTGTGGCCCCCTTTGATTTTTATAAGTTTTAGAGAAGTTAGATAGGCTTTGCTACTTATATTATGACTTTCCTGTGCTCGTTGGTACCCTACTGCCTTTACATTCTCGTTTTTTTACCTGTGCCAGTCGGTGAAATGACATCGAAGTATAGGGCAACCAAATTTATTTGGATGCCTTATCCGCCTCGTTTTCTGGAGGTTATATTTAACATCGTGTTTCCAAGTCTGGAATGGCCCTAGGGACTCCACCAGAGCTTCCAAATTATACTTTTATTCCGTTCATTGTTTCGAAATTCATCCTTAGTCTATTTTCATATTTAGTTGGAGGTTACGCGCGGCGGCGTTTCAGGCAGCGTTGGCACTCCTTAAGCACCGCGATGTCATGTCAAGGCGGCGTTGCACATTTGTGACCTTTCTAAGCGCGCTTAGCACAATGCCAAATGTAAACTTTGAAGGAATGTTTTGTTTAACTGCACTGTAGAAAGAAAGGTTATTACTATGCTGGATTTAGTTTTATGAAATGCCAAATGAAGTTTAAATATGCACTGCTTTTATTGTCAGTACCAAATTAAGTTCCTTATAAACAGATTAGGATAATATTAAACTAGTCGGATGTGTCAATCCCAAAACTTTCTTTTATCTCATGCATGTTAATACTTCCTGATCAATGCAGCACAGAAGCGGCACCGGTTAGGTGATTAATACCAAAATCTAATCAGAGACAACTTATATGAACTTGTATTTGAATTTGAAGTTTGATGAAAATCCGTGCATTTGTTTTTCGGATAGAACTATTTCAGAAATCGTGAAAAGTTCTGCATAGCAGTGGCTCCTCTTGGACAATTTAAACCAAAAACTTATCAGGATCAATTTATATCAGGGACTAACTGAATCTAAAGTTTGATGAAAATTCATGCATTAGTTCTTCAGGTACAGCTGTTGCGGAAATTGTGAAAATTGTAGCATAGTAGCACCATCTGTTGGGCGATTTACACCAAAAACTAAACAGCATTAATTTATATCAGAGGCTAATTGAATCTGAATGTTGATGAAAATTCGTGCATTAGTTCCTGTGATAGAGATATTACGGTAATCATCAATAATGGAGCATAACAGCGCCACCTATTGAGCGATTTACACCTAAAGGTTATCAGCACCGAATTATATCAAGGACTAACTGAATCTGAAGTTTTCTAAAAATCCGTGCTTTAGTTCTAGAAATATACCTATTTCAGAAATCATGAATAATGCAACATAAGAGCGCTAGCTGCTGAGCGATTTACACCAAAGAGTAATCAGCACCAATTTATATCAGGGACTCAATGAGTGTAAAGTTTTATTAAATTTCTTTCAATAGTTCTTAAGATAGCCCACAAAATTTGTGTCACACGTAGACAGGCATTTTGTAAAAACGTTTTTCATGATCTCTGTCCCCTAATCCATCAAAAACCGGAATTCGAAAAATTTCACGAATCCAATTCTTTCTTCATGTAAAGATAGAAGAACAGAAAAATGAGTTATACAGAATTGTTATATTTGATTCTAATATACTGTTATACCCAACTCTACTTTGTATAATTTTTTACAATGTCTTAAGATTCTTTTCGCAACGGGTTTTTTAATAATACAATTACTAATTCATATATTTATTGTACGGAACCCTCTGTGCGCGAGCAATACTCGCACTTGACCGTTTATTTAAATAAATAATCCTCAATACTTGATTAAAGTACTAGATTACATATGTAGTGTATAGCGTTTCATCTGACCTTCAGGAAAAGCCTTTATAAAGTAATGATCATTATTGTTTACAAAGTAAAATGATTATTTTCTTATAAATAAATAATATAATATTAATTCAGTATAGTATATGAATAATGTATGACATGTGGGTCATAAAACGTAGGTGTGCCACGACAGCAAAGCGAGTTTGTTGCACCTGGTATTGATTCGAATGAGGGTATTGAACTACATTTAAAAAAAATAAATTTTTGGAATATTTAATTTTGACATGTTTGATTTTATTTATGTTTGACATATTTAATTTTGATAATTGCTTAACATTTAACAGTACTATATTAATAAAAAAAATAGCTTCCGTAATATAATTACACTAAGCTGCCGTGTTTGTATCTGAAGCTGGGAAACGTACGATACATAAAATTTCTTATGAGCCGTTTAAAGTTGCAGTATTCCTAATAATTTATTAATACATGAAAATAAATTAATCACTTTTATTATTGCACTGTCTAACAACTATAGAAACACATCTTATGTGACTCAAGCTCTGATTTTTTAATGATTTTACTTCTAAGTTACATTAATTAGAAAATTTTATGCTAAAATTAAGTTGCTCATGTCTACATTTTTCTTTTTCTAATTTAACATGGGATTTATGTTTCTTTACTATGAAGGGATCTGTAATTTGTATAAGTTTGACCATCCTCGTCGCGGCTCTATGCCGCTGTGTAGTTAATATCTTAAACATTATTCTACTTTTACAAAAATCTTTCTTAACCATTGCTGTATATAGTTTTCTCTGAAGTTGGTTAAGGTGCCTACCTTTAAAATGCAATTTTCGGTCAAAAATCAGATTATCCATATTTGGTTTAATATTAAATCCTGACATTTTATCTTTTTAAATCAGTTTGAAGTTTGTTTCTACCTTGCTTAGAACTTGAGTTACAGACATTTTAATATTAGTCAATCACAAGTTTTTAAACATAAAAGTAGTTAAAATCCGCTACCGATGTGACCATAGATATTTACACAAAAACAAAGAAATATTTAAAAATCATCAAGAAAAAAAGAATAACTGTTGTAAGTAACACAGATGATGAAATTTATAAATCAGGAGCATTTTAGGGTTTCGTTCATCGAAGGAAACCCTATTCGTGTAACTCCTCTGTGTGTCTTTTCGTCCGTCTGTCACAGAACCCGTTCTCAGAAACTATATATATTGAAGACTTGAAATTTTGCATTCTTATAGCTGAATCAAACGACAAGTCATAAAATTTTGAAAAAGATGTCATTAATTAAAAACCCCCCAATTACAAGATCGGAAAGGCATTCATAATTCAACCAAAACATGGAAGTTTTTTAAATTGCAAAACTATCACTTCCACGGATTAAAACAGGTACCATTGTAAAGGCAGAGAAGAACTGGCTATTTCTTAAAGGCACGATTACTTTTTTTTACGCATCCCAGAAATTCGAAATTACTACCACAAGACGGGAAAAAAATCAGCTTTCAGAAATTCTAAAAATTATCTCTATCGTTTCATAAAAACTCGAAAACTCGAAATACCAAGAAAAAAACCTTTTATTTTCCTTCATTTGTGAAAGCGACAGATGTCGGATCACATTGAATTTTCTGTGGTAAACCAGATAATATAAAACAGGTGCGTGTTGTGGTCAGAAACGAACACAGAACTTTTATATAGGACCAAAAAAAATTTTTTTTTAATATCGATACGTCATCCGACGTAAAATTTCATTCTCTTTCGAAATATGTCTTTATTTTTTAATTTCGACAATCGGAAGCGAAATAATAATTTTTTTTTTTTTTGCAATTAATTTCAGAATTGCATTTTTTGCACAACAGGCAACGTGGCATGGAAAGAAAAAGTGGGTAAGTGTGATCACAGATCGCACAGAGGGTTTCCTTTAATATTCCTCTCAAACACTTTATCCTTTTGTAAAATCTGTTAGTTCCACATTTCTCAACAAGTGGCGCACTCTATTCTAAACAAACCTCTATCCGAACGAAACTCCATTTTACATACTATCCGTAGATATATTAGTCGAGGGGATTGGGCCCATAGCACCAGAGATAAGTAGACACCCCTGTAGCTAAAGAGTGGAAAATTTATGTAAGGCTATGGTGCATAATATGAAAAAATGGTCAAAGGGGTGTCGGCAAAAGTTGGAAAAGTGCTCTCCAGGTGAAAAGGGCGGAGGTTAGAAAAATTGCTTAAAATACAAAAGATAGAGCCCGGAGGAGTAAATAATATAAGACTTTTTGAAAATTTTATGATTTGTCGTCTGGTCTAAAGTATTCAGCTATACATATGCAAAAATTCATGTCTCCAATTTAATTAGAGGCTCTCTTAGAAAGAATTGCTTAAAATACATATGTGGTAGCACAAAGGGTTAAACGTAAGACCTTTTTCAAGATTTTACGATTTGATTACGATTCTGCCTCAGGTGTTCTGCTATAAGTACGCAAAATTTCAAATCTCCAATTTAATAAGGAGCTCAGTTAGAAAGAATTCCTTAAAATACACATGTGGGAGCCCAAAAGTTTAATGCACGGCTTTTTCAAAATTTTATGATTTGTCGTTTAATGTGAGGTGCTCAGCTATAAGTATGCAAAATTTCACGCCTCTAACGTAACTGGAGGCTCACTTAGAAAGAATTGTTTAAAATACACATATGGGAGCCCAAAGGGTTAAATGTAGGACTTTTTCAAAATTTTATGGTTTGTCCTTTGATGTGAGGTGTTCAGCTATAAGTATGCATAATTTCACTCCTCCAACCTAATTAGGGGCTCACTTAGAAAGAATTGTTTAAACTACACATGTGGGAGCCCAAAGGGTTAAATGTACGACTTTATCAAAAATTTTTGGTTTATCATTTGATGTGAGGTGTTCAGCCATAAGTATGCAAAATTTCACGCCTCCAACCTAAATAGGGTCTCACTTAGAAAGAATTGTTTAAAATACACATGTGGGAGACCAAAGGGTTAAATGCACGACTTTTTGTAAATTTTATGATTTGTCGTTTGATGTGAGGTATTCAGCTATAAGTATGTAAAATTTAACGTCTCAATCTTAATTAGGGGCTCACTTAGAAAGAATTGTTTAAAATACACAATTGAGACCCTATAGGGTTAAATTTACAACTTTTTCAAAATTTTCTGAATTGTCGTGTAATGTGAGGTGTTCAGCTATAAGTATGCAAAATTTCACGCCTCCAACCTAATTAGAGGCTCACATAGAAAGACTTGTTTAAAATACACATGTGGGAGTCCAAAGGGTTAAATGTGCGACTTTTTCAAAATTTTATGATTTGTCGTTTGATGTGTGGTGTTCAGCTATAAGTATGCAAAATTTCAAGTCTCCAATATATATAGTTTCTGAGCACGGGCTCTGTGACGGACAGACAGACAGAGGAGCGAGACGAATAGGGTTTCATGAGATGAACGAAACCCTAAAAAGACATATTTTTAAACTAGAGTTTGGTAACGAAATTACATTTTTTTTTTTAAATATTGATTTTACAATTTTTGTCTTTCGCATCCGAATCTTATTACGTACGCTGATTCATAACATCTAAATGTAGAAAAAAAAAAAAAAAAAAAAAAAAAAAAAAAAATCGGACCACAAATTTCAGATTTATGAAAAAATCGATTTTTAAACTTATATGTAAATAAAATAGATGCGCTTCGCACAATTACGGGAATTTGTTAAAATTAGGAAAACTAAAGAACCGATCGCTTTTAAAGCATTGTTCAGAACGGTGTCACATTTTTAAAAATACAGCATAAATTTTACTTATTCAATATAAAAATTTCATAAGTGTTGATAGTGTTTTTAAATAGTAATTTCAGCAAATATCTTAAATTCTTGTTTAAGACCATTTTTAAACGGTAGCGTTCTCTACCGTTTTGCGTGCGGTTTTTTGACGGCGTGATGAGATAAATATTAATCATTCAATGTAAAAAATTTCATACGTGTTGATGCCACTATTTTAGAATAGTAATTTAGCAAATAATTTAAATTGGTGTTTAAGACCGCCAGCCCCCTCGGCTAATGTATCTACGGATAAGTTGTAGAAAGGAGTTTCGTTCAGATACAGATTTGTTAAGAATAGAGTGCGCTCCCTGGTGGTTGAATGTGGAACTAACAGACCGCGATTTTGTTAAAATTTGGAAATTTATGAAGGCGATCTGTTTTAAACTTTAAGATAGTTTATATCACATAATTAAAAATTTTTAAGATAATGGTGCGAGAAATTTTGGGAAGGAGGGGTGTGGATGGGCGTTAAATTATTTATTTAAACCATAGCTTTTTTTACCGTTTTTTGAAGGAGTCCTGAGATAAATGCTAATTGTTCAATAAAAAAAATCGTGTGTCGATACCACTATTTTAGAATAGTATTTTCTGGAAATATCTTAAATTTGTCTTTAAGACTGCCACATACTCGACTAATGCAACTGCGGATAAGTTGTAGAAAGGCATTTCGTTCAGATACGGTTTTTTAAAGAATAGAGTGCGCTTCCTGGTAATGGAATATGGAATTGAAAGAATGAGATTTTATTTAAATTAGGAAATCTAACACGGCGATCTGTTTGAAACTTAAAGATAGTTTATAACACATAATAAAAAGCGTACAAAAAAAATGGCGCGAGAAATTTCATGGGCGTGGCTGCGGGCGCAATTTTATTTTTAAACCTTAGCGTTTTTTAGCTTTTTATGTGCGGTTTTTAAGGATTTAATAATTATAAATTGTATCAATTTGGCATTATTAATTAAAGAATGAAGTGTTTTGAAATGAGTATTAAACGAAACACTCTGTGGGATCTGTGAACGCACTTACCCACTTGTTGTAAATTATGTTTTTCATTTAACAAGTAAAATCTGTTTTGGTACTTCTTAGTTATCCCATCGACCAATTTCGCCAAATTATATAAATCGCCAAAACACCCGCCAAATTATACATATTGACGTAATTTTTATTTTAAATAACGAAAGAACAAATAAATTAGTAAAACATTAATAAAAATACAAATAAAACTTCGGATTAATGGTTTTATTGACCATTATTGACATTTAATCTTACAATTAATTAATTAATGGCAAGCATTATTGGCAATTAATCTTACAATTTGGCGACAGTAATTTGGTCGACGGGATAACTAAAAAGTACCTCTGCTTTTAATTACATTTTCTGCTTTTTCTGAAACTGAGATTTTTAACATTTTGCTTTATCGAAAAACACCTCAACTCCAAAAATTATAATTGTGACCTTATGAAACTTTGCAAAATCACTCTAAAAGAGTTTATTTAGTGTGCATCTATTATGAATATAGTAAGTGTTTTTTTCATATTTTAGTTGGTACAAGTTATGAATTGTTAAATATTTTTGATGTTTCTGTGTGTAAAAACGTTAACGTTCATATTTATATTAATAACTTAGCTATAGTTATGAAAATGCTTCCGTACCTCAAGAAAGTTTCATTGATCATTATAAAATTTACAGAAACAATATCGTTATTTAAATTTAAGTTTTGATGTTTTGCAAAAGTGCTATTTTATAGCAATTTTGAGTCTAAAAATCAAAATATTTTTAAAATATACATATTTTTCCATGTTATTCACAAATTGTGGTTATATTCTGCAATATAATCCACATATGTAGGCAATTTTTCAAAAAAAAAAAAAAAAAAAAAACCTTCCTAAGGTAGGCGGGCACCTTAAATCCAAATAAGAAGGAAAGTAATTTTAAAAAGCGCTAAATTAGATGACGTTAATAACATTTGAGCTTTTATTTTTCCCTGTATATAAAAACATTCTTGTTTAAGAATGCATTTTCTTAATTCTTTCCTAAAAACAAAATCTCCTTCATTCGCGGCTTTTTTTTTTTTTTTTTTTAATGAGCGAACAGTAAAAGTATTTTTATTTCATATAATTTAATTTTAAAAATTATGACATATGACAACATAAATAGAAATATTGCAACATAATAAAAGTGCAAATGACACATTCTGAATTCTAAATTAACTTTTAAATTTCGCTATGTACAAAAAATGTTCTGAAAATAGCTGAATGCATGCAGTTTATATTGTTCTTTAAATTGTTCATAAAAGTTTTTGTGAATAAGTTTTAAACGGAAGCAATCGGTAATTAACATAAAGGAAACGTTTTCACTTATACGCAAAATGAAATATTTAAGTATTGAATGATGTGAGACTTTAAACTTCATGTATACTTTTTTCTTTATTATTATTATTATTACTGTTATTATTATTATTAGCCGCTATAATTCTAGATATATAAAACCCTAAAATATAGCAAACGATATACATTTTTGTAATGGGGGGGGGGGGGGGTAGTCTTGCAAGCTGTTTAATAATACCTTGACTTTAAGTATTCTACAATACCATTTTCAAATATCATTAAACGTTTTTATGAAATTATCAATGCAATAAACCATTCTGTTAGCAGAATCTGAAAAAAATATTTCTTAAAATGTAATTAAAGAATTCTTTAAAAATCCTCTTCTCCTACATACCTAAATATTTTACAGCAGTTTTTTAAACCATTCTGTTGGCAGAATTTGATTTTTTTTTATGTAATTAAAGAAACATTTAAAAATCCTCTTTTACTACATACTTAAATATTTCGCCTCAGTTTTTTATGCTACTTTTAGACACGTTGTCCATAACTTTAGAGATTCGATAAAAAAATGTATGAGAAAAAATATTTTGTTATGATATATAGATAATATAAATTGAAAGTATTATTTTGCTTAACATTTTTTAATAAGCTTTTACATGATTGCAACACTAATTTCATGAAACACAGCATAAAGAAAAGTTCAATTTAAAAATCGACTAAATTGGAAAATAACTGTTTCACATTTAGCATTTTGAATACAATTGTACATGACAAAACAGTAACTAAAATTTCAAAAAAAAAAAAAAAAAAAAAAAAAAACTCAATACTGAAAATCTGAATTGTAGAAATTGAAAACAGATTCATAAAAAAGCATTTTTTTTATATATTAATGATTATAGGATGCGCATTTATTACGCATAAATATTATACCCATATTCTTCAGCACATACTAGGGATACAGGGATGATTATGAAAGAAACAATAAAGGAAAATCATACGTCAAGAATAGATTGTGAAACACTTTCACACACATCCAGAATAATAAAAAAAACATCACCGTTTAATAAATTGAAATATGGTGTCTAATTGAAACATTGAATACGCATAACATATTTGAAAACACAATTTCAGCAAATTCAATCTACAGCCAGACAATTATCCGAATTCTTTGTGCAGCCCTGTATATGATATATAGATTTGTATCTATAAACTACACGCAATGCAAAAATTTTGCTCAGTTTCGAAATACATACTGTATATTCCCCTTTACCAATGTTTGATAATAAGGAGAATAATACCTGAAATATTTAGTACAGTCGTCGCTAGGCGACTCTACAATATGATTTCTGAAACATTCACTGTACAGTCGTGGAAAAAAAAAAGTAAACACCCCCTACTAACTCCTCAACAAATTATCGTAGAAGAAAGTTACTGGTACCGAAGGATTGGAAATAATGTCTACTTTTATATGATGTATATAAAATTTGCTTAGGGGGGCATCTACGTATTAAAACGAACCATAACTTCATTTTTTTTCAACGGCAAGACCCAATTCTGACAGCATAAAGAAACTGCATACACTTCAATTAGCCTAAAAACAAATTTTTATACAATTCGTACCATAAGTTTCCGCGAAATTAATTATTTTAAAACGAGCGTATTTTAAGGGATGTATCCAAATTGAAGTTCGGTACTCGATTGTTAACCGAAAGAGCCCCCTTCTTGATCAAGGCACCTTAAGCAGCACTCAAGCACTGAATGAAGCCTGTTAGGTAAGAGGACAGCAGAAGAAATTTCAAAATATTTACTCACTTCTCTCATAGACGGCCCCTTAAACCATCATTTTGCCGTTTTTTAAGCATAATTAGAAAACTATTTGGAAGAAAAATGTGAAATTTGGGATTTTCGTAAAGCTGGACTTAATAAATTTAAATCCATCAAAAAATTGTAAGTTGCAATTCATAATTGTTTCGAATATTAATTTCATAATTCATAATTCATATCTTAAAATTATAAAAATTGCAAATTCAGCGTATTTATGTTTGGGCACATTAGTATTATTGATACACAAAAAATTAGCACTATACGAGCATAATTTCAGGAGATATAAAAAAAAAATATGAAAATGCAATTTAACATTAGAAGCACTAAATTTTGAATGTTTATAATTCAAAAACTTATCATTCAAATGACTTGAAATTTAGTGTCTGGGCATAGTTTGAACCGAAGATTTGAAATATCTCGTTAAAATTGGGTATTGTCATTGAAAAAAATTAGGTTTGGTTTCGTTTTAATATGTAGATGGTCCCCTAAGCAAATTTTATATTCATCATTTAAATGTAGACTTTATTTCCAATCGTTTGGTACCAGTAACTTCCGTCTACGATAATTTGTTGAAGAGTTAGTAGGGGGTGTTTACCTTTTTTTTTTTTTTTTTTTTTTTTTTCCACGACCGTACATTCCTATATACGAGGTATAGAATTTAGACACAACGAGTAACATGTAAAAAATTTAGTTAAATTTAAAAGCGATTACCGAAATTGAAAACGCATTCAAAGACACTACTGTAAGGGAGACCGGGGCTAGTAGGTGCAGTTTTTAGTTATTGATTTTTATTAATTTTTTGTTTAGGTTTTTTTTTTTTTATGAAACTTTAACTATACTTTTAAAGAACAGGCAGTGGGCTATAAATACCTGGAGTTTTGAGTTTGTAGCTTTTGTAGTTTATGTTTAGCGGAAGCCTAAAGAAAAAGGAAAATTGTGCGCCAACCTACCCCGTCACGGGGCAAGTTTCCTATACCTATGGGGCAAGTTGGCACACGCTTTATAAAAATTTCAATGAAACTCAAAGGAGACACGCAGTTAAGAGAAACCAATTTCATTAATACCAGTAAATTTAAACAAATGCGTTATCGCCGTACACTGTAAATTCTAAATTATACAGACATAAAATTAATGAATAAAACATTAATATTGAGCAACTTCTATCCTACTCGATATCATCATCAGAGTTACAGTTGTCACAAATAAAAAATGGAGTGTCTCCGTTTGGGCAAGCCTTGTGTACCCAAAATCTTGCATTGCAACCACTTTCTCGGTGTTTTCTGTTTTTCAAGCTACCAGCATACACCACACATCGAGTCAACTTGTCCCGTATTCAATGCGCCTGCTTGCCCTATAATGAATTTCTTCACAAAAGGTACACGTAACCCTCTAAGCATAAATAATCCACGTAAATCACATATGGGGTAGGTACAGTTAATCATACACTAAAAAAACTGCAGAAGTTAAATCGCAATTATTAAAGTTAAGTATTAGAAATCAGAGAAAGAAAGAAGCAAAAAAAAATTACTTATGAGTGCAAAAAACAGAAAAATCGTAATGAATGTCCACTGCACGTAGGTAACGCTGCAAAACTACAATGATGATTGTAAAAAGCAAGAAGAAAGGTACTCTGTGACTGGTTGCGCAACCTGTCCACAAACTGGCGATTTATGAGGACTGCGCCTACTTACCCCTGTAGCCAACTAGCCCGCTCTCCCCTAACGATTTATTTTTTGTCTCTCTGTAGATCAACGATAAATGCTAATAACGCCTTGTTATAAAGCAATAGTCTTGCAGTGAAACTCAGTGATTTATATCAAATTAAATACATGAAAATTGGGGTTATGTCATTAAAATACGCTGCAAACGACTTTTCGCCATTGAGCATAAAGTAATGGAATTCTTTTGATTACACCTGTATAGGAAGTTATAATGCTACACACTTTCAATACCGAACATGCTATGAAAACATAAGTAAGTCTGGGTCATCATCTGTTTGAGGACTGGAAGTTTTGGTAATGAATCCATTCCGGGAATCTTCAGTGGAGCAAATAGGGTCTAAACCTGATGCTAGCAATCTAGTGATCTAGCTCCACTTAAGCATAAATAAATAAATAAATTGATATAAGCTCAGAAGAGCCCAAATATTTATATCATGCATGGTGCCAGTCTATTTTATGGTCCAATTGTTTTTTATAGACCTCACCCCCCCCCCACCCCCTTAAGGTAACCGGAAAAGCAAAATTCAACTAAGCGATTTTTACTATTTTATATCATTAAATAGGTTAAACTTTTATATTTCTAACAATGTGTCACACATGTTTATATATAAAAAAAATATGTATTGAAATTAATCATTCTTTCTAAGAGTACTTCACAGATTAATGGCCATTTAAATATTTAATTGACTTTTTCTGAATGCTTGTTTTTTTCATGTTTATGTTCCTTTTTTCTATATCTATTAAACTTAAGAACTCATATTTTTATTTAATACTTATATAATGATATATTGTATACTTTAACACAGGGATTTAATGATTTGTTGAGAATTATTTATTTTAGGCAGTGAAATCTTACCAAAAATGCTAATTTAAAAATGATTTTCAATAAATAATTAATAATTAATTTTGAATTTCACTTAAAAAGAAAATGCTCTGTTAAAATACATATAGCGTGTTATTTTAAATACTCTAAAAAATCTAGACCTCTATCTTTCACTATTTCTGAGAAAAAGTACATAAAGTTGGTGAATTTAACATGGCGGAGATAGGGCTTTCCCGGTCACCTTAACATATATCAATTTCACGAAAATCCGAGTACATTTTCGCGAGTTACAACGTGGACATCAGAGGTCCAGACGGACCGAATTCATAAACACTTTTCAACTATGTTGGAAAGTGTTAAAAACTGGGAGCGTTAATCAAAAAGCTGGAAAATTGATATTTTCTAAATTTTCGGAAAATGAAAAGCAGCAAACTCCCTTAATAAGGATAAAAAGAGTGTGAGATGTTATTAAATTGGATGAGTAAAGAACGTCCTTATATGGACTAAGTGAAAAACATTTTAGCAATACTCATATAACAAACATTTTATTTTATATTTATTATAGACTAATTCAAAAACATTGAAAAATCTAAATTAACTTTGAATACTAATTTAAAAACTTTACAACACATTTTTGAAATATATTATGCGAAACAAATAGTGTAAGATTAAAAAATAAATTTTGAGTTTACTGAATGGATTAAAAAATCAATCTTTCATATTGTTATAATTAACTATTCTTTTCAAAATTCGAACAGTAAAATGCCACTTAATAATATTTTTCCAGATTCAGAAGATAAAATGTCATTACCATGCAATGTTTATTCCATTTTGAATTAAAATTGACTTTAAGATTTACGTCTCTAGTCAGCAATTATGCTCATTAATATAATTAAGATTTATGGAAATGACAATTTAACTATACTTTGACTTTAATAATAAAGGTTCTAAATAAATGATAAAACATATTTTTAAGGTAGAATTTGAGTATAGTTTTTTAAATGTTCGTATCAGATGGTATTTTTCTTTTAAGAGAAATTTCTATCATTGATTGAAAAAAATTGCAATTAACTAAACATCGACTAATATTTTTAAATAATAACCAAATAATTTACAATCCAACGGTTAATTTGAAGTATACCGTTTTGAATAAAACTTCATCTCGTAAGTTCTGCGCTTTTTATAACATTTCTAGATGCACATGCAAATTTGGCTTCATTTATTTTTGTTCAATTTTACTACAATATGATGTCTTCTACATTACATATGTTCATTAGACACCTCGGTTACTATTCTACCAATATGAAAGTTGTATCTCCTCTAAAAACCTACTAGCAGTATGCTGCAACCATATGAGACTGCCAATAGTATAGCTGTTTTTATAAGTCACATTGATCTGAATAAATAAATTTCAGTCCTGATGGCAGAAAACATGAGACAAGTTTTCAACAGTTTCTCTTCATTTCATAAACATTTTGTGTCACAGGTAAACCTGCATGTTTTTAGAGAAAATGTCAGATTCAGGTAATGTATGAGTGTATTTTTCGCGTATTTTCCGTATTTCCTTGAAATAATAAAATAAAGTTTGTAATTTCTGTTCTGTCTATTTTCCAAATGGGCATAGTATTTTTGCTTAAATGATTGTTGTTCAATTTTACTGAAATATGTTGCCGACGATATCACATATGTTCTTAAGACATCTCCGTTTCTTTTCCACCAATATGTGAAAGTATGCAATAAAGTTTGCATACTTATAGCTGAACACCACATATCATACGACAAATCATAAAATTTTGAAAAAGTCATACATTTAACCCTTTCGGCTCCACATGTGTATTTTAAACAATTATTTCTATGTGAACCTCTAATTAGGTTGGAGGCGTAAAATTTTGCAGACTTATAGCTGAATACCTCACATCAAAGGACAAATCATAAAATTTTGAAAAAGTCGTACATTTAACCCTTTGGGCACCCACATGTGTATTTTAAACAATTCTTTCTAAGTGAACCCTAATTAGGTTGCAGGCGTGAAATTTTGCATACATATAGATGAACACCTCAGATCAAACGGCAAATCATAAAATTTTGAAAAAGTCGTACATTTAACCCTTTGGGCACCCACATGTGTATTTTAAACAATTCTTTCTAAGTGAACCCCAATTAGGTTACAGGCGTGAAATTTTGCATACTTATAGATGGACACCTCAGATCAAACGTCAAATCATAAAATTTTGAAAAAGTCGTGCATCTAACCTTTTGGGCGCCACATGTGTATTTTAAACAATTTTTTCCAATTGAGTCCTAATTAGGTTGGAGGCGTGAAATTTTGCATACTTATAGCTGAACACCTCACATCCAATGACAAACTATGCAATTTTTAAAAAGTCGTTCATTTAACCCTTTGGGCTCCCACATGTGTATTTTAAACAATTCTTTCTAAATGAGTCCCTAAGTAGGTTGGAAGCGTGAAATTTGCCATACTTATAACTGAACACCTCACATCAAATGACAAACCATAAAATTTTGAAATAGCCGTACATTTAACCCTTTGGGCTCCCAGATGTGTGTTTTAAACAATTCTTTCTGAATGAACCCCTAATTAGGTTGGTGGCGTGAAATTTTGCTTACTTATAGCTGAACACCACACATCATATGACAAATCATAAAATTTTTAAAAAATCGTTCATTTAACCTTTTGGGCTCCCACATGCGTATTTTGAGCAGTTCTTTCTAATTGAGCCCCTTATTAAATTGGAGACTTAAAATTTTGCATACTTATAGGAGAACACATGAGGCCAGGCGAGAAATCATAAAATCTTGAAAAAGTCTTACGTTTAACCCTTTGAGCGACCACATATGTATTTTAAGCAATTCTTTCTAAGAGAGCCCTTAATTAAGTTGAAGACATGAATTTTTGCATACGTATAGCTGAATACCTAAAACCCCACGGCAAATCATAAAATTTTCAAAAAGTCTTATATTATTTATTCCTCCGAGCTCTAACTTGTGTATTTTAAGCAATTTTTCTAACCTCCACGCTTTTAACCAGGGGAGCACTTTTCCAACTTTTGCCGACACCCATTTGACCATTCTTTCATATTATAAATCATAGCCTTACATATTTTAGTTCCACTTTTTACCGCTAGGCCTACTTATCTCGGGTGCTATCGGCCCAATCCGCTCGACTAATATATCTACGAATGGTGTATAAAACGGAGGTTCGTTCGGATAGAGGTTTATATAGAATAGAGTGCGCCCCTGGTTGCGAAATATGGAACTAAGAGATTTTTCAAAAGATTTAAGTGTTTTGAAAGGAATATTAAACGAAACCCTCTGTGCGATCTGTGATCACACTTATTCACATTTTTTTTACATGCTTTCTTTTAACTCACAATTATATTTGTCTGTGGCACTCAAATCTTGTGATTCATTTTTCACCCACTTACTTTTGACATAGAGTTTTGAAATTTGGAATATCTATGCATTACTGAGGGCAATACATGAATTGGACATTTTTTTTTTTTTTTTAATTCGATCCCTAAATGGGTCAACGTTGGGAGGGGGGGGGGGTGAATTAATGGTTACGTTTGATTTTCTATAGAGAAATGAGCATTAGCTTCAACAATGAGTATTTGATAAAAGGTACTAATGACAGGGTTACCACGATATCGCAAACTTTGGCCAACGTGTCGAAATATCGCGAAATTTGGCAACAAGAAAGTTTTTATATATGAATCCAACTTGGAGATAACTGGCTAATTTGGCAAAATTCCCATTTAAATCCTTTTATCTTCCATAATTGAACTTACCGAATTAAATTTAAACTCCGTGCATTTAAGTTTTTTTTTTCAAGTCTTTTCTACTATTTAGTGCATTTAAAAACATATATATTTTCTAAATGTTTGTGAATTTTAATGAAAGTATGATTAAAAAAAACAATTTCCATTTATATCAATTTCTTTTTAGTCTTTAAAAATGAAATTGGTACTTTTCCTGTATAAGGGTCTTTGCGAGGTAGAGAAAATGGGTTTGGAGAGTCAAATAAGCTCTTTATGTGCAACTTATTCATATTTTCATATACTCAAGCAATTTTTTAAAGATTTATAAAATTTATTTTGTGTAAACCAGCCACTTAACTATCTTTATATACAAGCAAAAGTAAATTGTATATAAAAAGCAATTTTATTATAAACATAAATAAAATGTTTATATTTATGTCACAGATCCCATATACGCACCAGGTTTGGCGTGATTTTTTTTGCCAGTTTGGCGAAAACGTCGTTTTCGAATACCAGTTACATATAACGTGTTATAATTGCACGTTATTTTTTATTTCAATATGAAAACAAAATAAAGTGTTAAACAAGACATTTTCTATTATTTTTAAAAGGAAATAACAATCAATAAATGATATAATTATAGAAAATAAATTATAATAACGTTATATATGGTTACGTCAGTGGTGGCTCGTGACTGGCATTTCGGGAGGAGGGGCACCAAATCCATAGCTGCCAAATTTATTCTTCTCTTACCACTATTGCTTTAAAAGAAATCTTTGCCATATTTGTAGGCGGAATATTCGCCATTAAACAACATAATGATTTGTTTAAAAAAATAATGGTAAGAAAAGAATAATACTGCCAGCCATGCATTTAATGCCCCAAAATATGACAGTTACGAGCCGCCCCTGGTTACCCTGTCAGGCAAGGTAACGCCACTTTGACGCCAAATAGATACCTCTGTGCGTTTATGACATCTGTGCCATATTTACTTGTAAAAATAAGCATAAACGTTCATCAAGTTTGTTTTCATAGCTATTTATCTTTTTGCAACAAATCTCACTTTTTGAGGCCGAAATTGCACAATATTTGAAAAAAACTAGAAAACGGGAAGTCTGTTTTTTCGGAATTTAGTGTCACCTCCGATGACAAACAAAATATATAAATATAGATAGTACAAAACACATTTCAGTTTTATGACTTAAAACACACGCTTTTATTTTGTACAGAATGACGTCATCCGTATCCGCTGAAGAATTCTCCATTTACGATCCAATCTTAAAGAACTGGTACAGTAAAGTACGCATAGGACTATCGCTGAGGATATCGCTGAATAATACACAAATCCAAAAAAAGAGATGTCGTCTATAATAGCTCCACATTTTATCAGGAATCATTTATTTATATTTTTTCAAAATAGCACGTATTTTAATTATATATTTTTAAAAATGTTAAGGAAAGAAGGCAACAAAAAGGTATAATTACTTTTTCCAACTATTCCCCCCCTACTTTCTACAGAAATGGAGTACTTGAGTTGCTAAAATTAAACAAATGGCGCTAAAAACTACAAAAATGTAATGTTTCAAAAATAAATTGAGATGCAGTTTTCAATCAAATTGCATTTAAAAGTACCTTTTCTTCCCAATACGACCGTATAAAAACTGAAAATGTGCGATGTTTAGATTTAAAAATCTTAAAATAGTAGAATAGAGAAGATTAAGTTAAATTGCAGTACAGTATTTGGCACTACATAGTTATCCCGTCGACCAAAAATCTATCTCCAAATTATAAGATTGAATGCCAACAATGGTTGATTGTAAATGTTGCATTCTAAATACCTTATTACCATGCATTTAATGCTTTCCATGGTACTTTGCTGTTATATGGACTTTGGCATTTTTGTAAAAACGCACGACATTCGGAGTTAAGAAAGTGAGATTTTTGTCAAATCATATAAATGACTATGAAAATAAAACAGAATAAGTATTATAATGGTTTATATATATATATATATATATATTTAAAAATGCATCTGCTAATACGCATTAGATAAGTTATTTATGTTTGTATATAATCTAATATATAAAAATGAAAATTTGTCTATCTGTCTGTTTGAAATTCTATACAAATCCACAGTTTGAAAGCCAGAATTGTGAAAAGATACGTACATGTGTATTAAAACACAGCCGAGGCAACTAAAGTAATCCGGAATCGAAATAATTTTTAGTTAATTTTTAATTAATAAAAAACTACCATTTTAACAGCAATTTCTTATCAAATTTAAACATTTTTCGTTATAGCAGTTGCCAACAATTAAAATACACAACAAAATTCTTACTACAACAATTAATTTTCTACTGCAATATTCCCACGTGAAAAATGAAAATGAAATAAATAGTTTGCTGAATTTAAAGAAAGGTGAATATTAACGTCATAACTTTTCTATTGCAAGATATTCGTGTGAAAAATTAAAATAAAATAAATAGTTTGACGAATTTAAATGAAAGTGAATATAACTTCATAACTTTTCTATTTCAAGGTTTCCACGTGAAAAAGGAAAATATTACGTCGTATTGGAAATATAAAGGAGGTGGTGGATATAGTATAACGTCATATGAGTGTGAAAAAACGTATTGAAGCATACTAAAAACCCGATTATGGAAATAATGGCGTATCTTAACATTATTGCTCCAATGATATATTAAAATAAGTTCATTTATAGCTGCATTATTTTGCGTCTGTTATATACATTTATACATTTTTATATTGTGTTTCCATTTGATTCATGTGTACAACACTTCGACTGCTTTTTTTATGTTTGTTTTATGTTGTATGTTGTATGTTAAATTTTAAAATTGATTTTTCAAAACAAACATTCTTCAAATTCTAGGTAACGTCGGGCAATTTATTTTGTAACAGATAAATGGCTCCTGTATCTGTACATCTATGCTAATAATATAAAGCGTTATGATATTATAAAATGTATAATATTAATTTTTGCGCGTTTGTGAGGTGTTATCTCTCAAACTACATAGCCAACTTAAAAAAATGTTCGTGGCCATATCTGCTCCGAAAAAAGACTATATTTTATGTCAGTGCAACAACCTACATCGCTGCAGGAGCAAAAAAGTTCTAAAATTGCTATTTCTGTGATATTGAATGGGGTTAGAAATTTAAATTCGGTGTGGTGGTATTACTCGATGGTATATTCGGTATTACTTTTAAGGTGTAATACTCGTTGTGAAATGGTTCCAAAATTAAATTTGGCAGATAAACGTAAAAATTTCTAGAATTTTTCAAAATTATGACTTATTTGGAATACTGAAAATTCTGGGATACTGTTGGGATTAGAAACTAGAACTTTGGCATGACAGTAATTTCTAAGATGTAAATGCTCGTTGTAGAACGAATTCTAAAAAATTGAAAGACTAAACAAAACAGAAAAAGATCTAAAGGTGATCTAAGTAATGAAGTACATGGAATTGTTAGGAATATAAACATGAAAATTGACATGGCTGTATTTATCATGACGTAAATTATCGCAATAGAACAATTTCTAAAAATGTCGCTACCTAAAACACTGCAGAAACAAAAAAGTTTCGAATTTTTTTCTATTCCTGTGTTACTGCTGAGCCCAAAAACTTGAAATTTTGCTTTGGGTTAGTTCTAAAATATATATATATATTTTTTTATGAATGGTTTCTAAAAAATTTAAAATTTAATAAGATAAAATGAACTGAAAGCGTTCTCAATTACCATTAATTTGGAATTATTAGGTATAGAAACTTTAAATATTTCATAATGCTGCAGTTTTATATTTGATATAAATTTTTTTCCGGATTCATTTTTTAGGCATTTTATCATAAGGTCATATTCTCAATTGTCATTAGTAGATTTTTTATATTAACTCATTCTGGTAAAATTCCATAATCGGATTCATATTGACGTATTTTAGCTTGCATGATTTGCTGAAAAAATATGTATGGATTTGTAAATTTCTTCAAATGACACTTTGACGGCTCAAAGTTTATGCAGACGATATATTCAGATCTTGTGTCATACTTTATGCTGCAATCATTGTAGATTTCTTTTATTTAAGGGGTCTCAGGACTCTTATAGCTTTAAAATTTTCGAAATTTTAATTTTTTAAAATGTTAAACTCCTATCTTTTCTGAACATTTTGATATAATTGTTTCCTTGAAATTCCTATTAGAACAGAAGTTATGGCTTTTACAGTTATACACGTTCAATAGATGAAGGGTCGTTCCGGAAACTTTGAAGCCATTTTTCTCCAAATGACGTTTTTGGGCATAACACGCACGATATTTCAAAAACTTATGAATATTTTTTCATGAAATTTTCAAAACATATGTTTCATGTTAGTCTGTATAAACTAAACCTAAAATTTCACTTTTATTGTTCAAAACAATATTTTTTTAGGTGATTATATTGTTGAAATTTTCTTAGTTCTGCAATTAGCTAAATACAACTTTGTATTAAAAATATAAAAAAGCTTTAAATACAAATTTATTTAAGTTCCAGGTAATTATTACAATCTGATGTATAAGTAGGCATCAAAATTTTCATTCTAGTTGCAATACTTATTTTGTAATCGTGCGCGTAAGCTGTTATTCCGGTTTTTTGCTCGTCAAATGTCTAACAGTTTGGAGCCCCCTGTAAATGCTAATTCTGCATCTTGCAATTTTTCAAGTATTTGAAATGAAAGAACATACTTGTATCTTTCATTCCCAATTAAAATTGTGTCTTAAAATCAAATACATTTAAAGATATTAAATGTTGAAAATGGTCTTTTTTTTTCATTTTTTCCAATTTTAAGAGACCTGAGACACCTTAATACGTGCTAAATACTGCTCAACTTGTGCAGAATATGTTTGAAAACAAAACAATACAGCTTATGTAGTGGACAGCATACACTCATCATTTAAATCCAATCAAGCATATCTAAAAAACACTCTATCGACGTACACCATGCCACTGTTGATGTGTTTGGTACTTTGATACTATATCAGATTTTGAAGAAAGAATTCCTTAATTCTTATCGACAACCTCATTGCATCCGTGGAAAACAGATATTGTACAATATTAACTATACCGGGGGAGCACACACCATATAATGTATAGTCCATTCTTTTCAAACTTCATACATTTGTCATTTAAAGTTACTCAAATTGGTGCGAAGCGTCTGATTATGCTCTTGACAGCATTTTATACAGTTAAAATTCCGATATAAGATAACTTAGTGTTTCGTTTTCAATTTTACTTTTATTATATTGCATACTTTCAATTTTATATCCTTGCATGGCTGTCTTGCATGGTTTGGTTTCCAACTTTTTTTAAACAGTGTATACGAATTTATATATAAGATTTTGTAATTCTATGATTCGTTTATTTTCATCATTTCAATTTATCGCAGCACATGGACAATTAAAGGTAACATCTCATTTTCTTTGCTTCTACACGTAATTATTAAATCTATGCTCTTTGCAATATCGCTCAGACTAATCCCTCTGAGGGAAGTCCTAGTTAAAATATAAATTGTCTTTAAAATAAAAATTAAACGTTTTTTGAATTCTACTTCATATACATTAGTCATCTCATGTACGGAGTTGGCACTTTTGCCCCTTACATTTCAGAATAATATATATAAATTTTAGAAAAAAAAAAATTTAACAGATTTTTTTATATGTAATCTTGATTGACTATTATTAAAAAAATGTCAAGTAAAATTTTGTAGAACGGTATTTTTTTTATAATTATAAAAAGACTAAAGATGGAACATTATTGATATTGAGAATAATTAGCCTCTTTAGGTGGCCAAAAATAATTAAAAATGATTTGGAAATTAAAGAATTATCATATATCAGGGCACAGATATCTATATCTATGGAATACTTAACATCTCAATAAAAAGTATATGCTACGGAAATTTATATCGTAAGAATGTTAAAAGATATTCAATTTTAATGTTTAAATATGGTATGAAAAATCTAATAGTCCATATGTACATCTATTTTCAAGCGAACAAATACCTATTGCTTTGTGTTGTTATGATTTTAATACTGTGGTGTATTGCCTATAAAGATTTTATATCGGGTAGCACAGAAAACACTTCTGAGAATATGCACTTTTTCTCAAAAACAAAATACACAATACGAACTTTAATAAGGTCATTGTTTTACTTCAAAGGTGCCACAATAATAATATAAAGTGGTGACCAAAATTATGGACATTTTTTTTTATTTGCATGTTTTATAACATTGTGTGCTTATAGAATAAACTAATTTTCACTTAAATACAAATGTTTATATATCAGATTCAAGGAAATTTAATGTAGAAGTTAATAAAATATGTAGAATTAAAATATCTGCATTCCAAAAAAGTTACACTTACAACATTCTAAAATACAAACACAATTAGTTACGAACGCTGAAGTGTAATGTAATAAAAGCTTCCTAGGCAATCAAAATGACTGTTCTGAGAAACAATCAAATATCAGTAACATACTTGCCAACATTCCCTTAAACTTCAGAAAATGTGAGCTAAATTGACACAGGTTAAACACGTTTCGAACCAGATATTTACTAAAGAAATTATTTCAAATGGATTTAATGTAGAAACATAATTTTAAATGTATAATGATACATCAAATAAATTTTCTGGTTAGCGACGCATATAGCCTGGGTCAACTTAACTCACATTTTACGGAAGTTTAGTTGAATGTTGGGGTATGCACTAACTATACTGTAGTATGTTTTAATTTTTAAAAAGGTATTTTGTTGGAATGAATTTTGCAGAAGGGTGAATACTAGTGTAACTAAATAGAATATATTTTTTTAAATATTTCTATATATATTTTTTTAATACAAATAATTTTTAAAAATGTCATCAACAACAAGAACTGATCGGATATCTACAAAAAAATCAAAATTGTCAGATTGAGAGAAAATGGTCTCTCTGATGCTGAACTTGCAACACAGGTTGGTGTATCAGTCACTTTATCTGTCGTAGGAAAGTTGTGCTTACGTTATGAAGAAACTAAATCAGTGATAAATAAAGCAAGATCAGGACGATATAAATGCACATGTGTTTCTGACTATAGAAAGATAAAAAGGATATTCCTCACAGATAGAATAATTTCATTAGATGCTGTTAGGTGTGAAATGAATGCAATGGGCATTTCAGTCAGTTCAAGAACAATAAGGAGAAGACTAGTATGTTTTGGACTGAAAGGTAGAATTCCGAGGGAAAAACAATTTTTAAATCCTCAGCAACGCAAGAAACGATTTTACTTGGCAAAAGAACACATTAATGGGTCAGAAAATCAGTGGCAGCAAATAATCTGGAGCGATGAGAGTAAATATCGCACTTTGGTAGTGATGGGCGAAAATATGTGAGACGTAGAATAGGGAAAGAGCTGCATTCTGATTGCATTGAAGAAACTACAAAGAACCAAATAAATTTCACGATTTTGGCCTGTAAGTACGCAGATGGTGTGGACTGCCTTCAAGTGATTGATAGCATTCTGAATGCAGAAAAATACATCGAAACTGCCCTGGAACCAAAATTGATACCTTCCATCAAGTATTTCTTCCCCTATAAAGAACCATTTATCTTTCAGCAGGATTCAACTCCATGCCATACGGCAAAAATTTTTAAAGAATGGTTTCTAAATAAAAGTATACAATTATTATCCTGGCCAGGAAACAGCCCTGATCTGAATCCTATAAAATATTTGAGACGACGCGACGTTTGAAAATCCTTGTACAAAAAAAAGCGTCTATCTGATAAAAAGCAAATTTTTGAAGCTATTATTGAATCTTGGCATCATGTGATTAAAAAGGATGAACTCCAAACATTAGTTCTCTCAATGAAAAGACGCTCTGAAGCTGTCATAAAAAACAAGGGTTACCCTATTAAATATTGAATATGCAGGTGTAAATTTTAAATGCAGTGAAATCTAAGACAGATCATATTTTTTGTAAGCGTAACTTTTTTTTTTTATAATGAAGATATTTTAATTATGTTTTTATTTATTTATTTATTTTTTATTAAATTCTACATTAAATTTCCCTGAATGTGATATATAAACATTTGCATGTAAGAGAAATTTATTACATTATTCAAGTACACAAATTTATAAAACGTGAAAAAAAAATGTCAACAATTTTGGCCAATACTGCAGATGTTACAAGTTAAAAATATAGATTTTAAATAATAAAATGCATATTTTTAACTTCCAATGTCTAAATTATTATTTTTGTCTTCTTTTAAGTAAAACGGTGACATTTTTACTTTCTTCTACCTTCAATAGAAAAAAGTATTGTAATCGAAATTTTTTTCGACTTCTGGTATTCGACGGATTTCTACGTTTTAGGGGTCAGAGATCCCAAAAAGCATGTTTATAGAAACTGTCTGCCTGTCCATCTGTCCATCTGTCGCGTGTCTGTCGCCATTGTCTGTCACCATCAAAAAGTGTATGGAGTTATGCATAGAATTGAACCAAATTTTTATTTTAAGTTCTTGGCTATGCCAAGATGGTCCTACCTTAATGTGGAAAAAATTCGCCGGTAGGGAGACACTGTAATAGCGATTTTTGTGCCATTTTGAATATTGTAATATCGAAAAGTGCATGAAGTTATGCATAGAATTAAAACAAAATTTTTGTGTTCGGTTTTGGTCATGGTATGAAGGACCTCCAAGAATTTGGAAAAAATTCGCCGGTAGGGAGCGTTGTAATAGCGATTTTGGTGCGATTTTGAATATTGTACCATGGAAAAGTGTTTGAAGTTATGCATAGAATTGAACCAAAATTTTTTTAAAGTTCTTGGCTATGGCAAGCAGGTCCTTCCTTAATTTTGAAAAAAAAATCGCCGCTAGGGTGCGCTGTAATACCAATTTTTGTGCCTTTTTCAATATTGTACCATCAAATAGTGCATGGATTTATGCATTGAATTGAACCAAATTTTTTGTGTTTGTTTTTAGTCATGGCACGAAGGACCTCCCTGAATTTAGAAAAAAATGTGCCAGAAAGGGGCGTTAAAATTGCGCTGTCTGTACCATTTTCATTATTGTACCATCGAAAACTGTATGAAGTTATGCATATAATTGAACCAAATTTGTTGTGCATGTTTCTGGCTATGGCAAGCAAGACCTCCGTGGACTTGAAAATATTCCGTCAGAAGGGGGCGCTACAATTCCGATCTCTGTGCCATTTTCATTACTGTACCATCGAAAAGTGTTTGAATTTATGCATAGAATTGAACCAAATTATTTGTGTATGTTTCTGGCTATGGCAAGCAAGTCCTCTCTGAATTTGAAAAAAATCTGCCGGAAGGGGCACTGTAATAGATTTTTGTGCCATTTTCTTTATTGTACCATCGAAAGTGTATAAAATTATGCATACAATTGAACCAAATTTTTTCTGCGTGTTTTTGGCTTTGGTCATCAGGTACTCCTTGAATTTGGAAATATTGCACCGTAAAGGGGCTCTGTGATAAGGATTTTTCTATATTTTTCTTGATTTTTGTAGTTCTATTGTCCATCGGCGGCTCGTGCAGCGGCGGGAACTCTCTTCCTGCTAAACCGGCTAATCGCAAACAACTGATAACAACAGAATAAGGAAAACTATTAATTTTAACAAGTATCATGATACAGATTAACTCGATTTTAGTCCGTTTAATTGACTGAAGCAAAAATTTAAGATGGAGATCAAAGTTCATACAGTATTGAACTAATAATATTAAAGTATTAACATGTGAAACTATTTTTGAAATATTAAGATGTATAAGATAGAAGGAATTTTTGGGATTGGCACATCCAACTAGTTTAAGTTCATATTGTGTATGAATCAAGGTGGAATATTGCATTTCGTCTTACGGTTGTATGCTCCTTTTCTTTCACAGAAAATTTTAATGGAAATCACAGTTCTTTTAAAGCCTGAAATAATGTTTTGGATGGCACTGGGAAAGGAAAATAAAGTACCTGGCGAATATAGGTCGCGTCCTGTTGAAAATATTTTAAAAATAAATACTAATACAAGTTATTTGAATAAATTAGTGACATTACTATATTTTTTAAGAGAACTCCCGTTAGATACTAAAACGTTCGGTCAATAAGAGGATATATTTTTTAGGGTTTCGTTAATCTGACGAAATGTAATCAGTCTCACTCCTCTGTCTTCGAGACAGTCACAGAGTTCGTTTTCGGAAACTGCGTAAGTTAGAGACTTGAAATGTTTTATACTTATATCTGAATACATTCGATATCACGGCAAATCATAAAATTAGGAAAAAGTCTTATATTATCTGAAATAAAAGAATTCTTTAATAATATTCGACCATTTATGTGATTTAGATTTTAAAACAGAAACATAATTTCAGTTTTTATTTTTATTTTATTTATTTATTTATTTATTTTGCGTTGTTAAATGGGACACTGACGCATTTACCTGCTTTAGCAAAGGATCCTGGTTCAATTTTTGGCGCTATAGTTTGACTTTTTTTTATCGGAAAGGATTTTATTGTCTGATACATTCAGTGTTAGAGAATTTTCTTTTTTGGTTTTGTTTTGTTTTGTTTTTATTTTATGCAAAAAATGTTCAAAAATATTTTAGCAATTATTTTTTTAATTCAAAAACTCTTTTTTGATAAATTTTAATGTTAAAATCTCTGCTGAAACTTCCGCTAAATTTTTGATTTAAAAAAAAAATGACAATTTACTGGTGTTAAGAGCTTCTCTAAGATGTTGCACTAAAGCCTTTTACAAATGATCAATTTTCCCACTTTGTATTCTACTCCGTTTTTTGGAATGAATTCCATATTCTTTGTTGGCTGCATTAAATGCATCTTCGTTTTTCCAAATGTTTTTTAATATTGGAACAGCGGTTTTCAGTTGTTCTCTAAAGATTGTTTCGTTTCATTGGGCATATCTTCTGACTCTTTAATAACCTCCATTTTAAAAGAAACTCAAAATTTTGTTCGTTTAGTCATTTTTAATAAGTACTAAAAATATTAATACATATGTATAAAAAAAGTTTTGAACGTTGCGATTGCGGACAGAGATGTGAAAAAAAAAATCATGTGCACAGGCTTATGAAACTGATTCCCTTTCTATCATTTCTAAAAAAGCCCTGCTATCACCACCCTTTCCCCCTTTCTAAAAGTAGCAGGTGCGATGAGGCTCATGAATGTAGCTTCCTATAAGGGATGTGCAGCTGACAACACTGATAAGTAGCACGAAGCAGCTGTCTCCGATGTATGTCTCCTGCTGGAGAAACGAATTTGGGCGATTCCATTGGTCTACGTTTAACAGATCTATGATATGATAAGCCTGCGTCGCTATTACGATAGCTACAATGATCTATAACAAAAATTTAGTGGTAGATTGTGTGATGGAAGTGTTTGTTCGTAAATATACCCTTTCCTTATTCTGCCCATAAAAAAGGCAAAAAATAACTAATAGTTCAGTTTCATCTGACGTCACACCCTAGCAATTAACTTGACAACCTCGTAAATGTTTTTTGCCTAAACAATTTTCTTGGGTTTCTCCACTTTCATTGGCTGGGAGCTAAAAGATCGGTCATATTGGTTGGTTGGTGAAAGTTGTAGGGTATGTGGTCAAGTGGTTGAAACTGATCTATTGGTTTTCCCTTTCTGATCTCATGTAATTTTTTTTAAGAAGGGAAACTTTATTTTGAATTTTACCTACTCAAAGTGGGAGACACATTTCTCCATACACAAAAACCAAAGGAGATTGAACAGCTATATGTTTATCCGGAACTACCGAAAATTGATGTATAAATGATTGATTATTATATATATATACATACACACACACACACACACACACACACACATATATATATATATATATATATAAACTAGCAGATCTACCCGGCTTCGCTCGTGTCAATAATAAGGGTCCTCCCGGGTAAAATACATTAAAATGAAATAATACGGCAATGACAATAACTGAGATTGGTGCATTCCCGTCCACGAATCGTTAAAAAGACTGTTAAGATATATAAGTACAATACTCTTAATTGCGTCTACTATTAACTATACCATGTAATAATATATATTCCAAACAAATGTCATAACATATATTAAAGTACAATTATTTGCTTAAAAAGCGTCATTTCAATAAAAAAAAAACATTAAAAGTATTAAAAATTTACATGTTTCGACTCTTTCATTGAGTCATCTTCAGATTATATATATATATATATATATATAACTACAAACACAATGCCAATTGTGACATACTTGATGATGACAATGACCTAACCCATAAATTTTGCCTTTACTGAAAATGTTTTAACTTATGATCATCATACAATTTCGTTTTTCACACTGTCGAATAGAAAAAGTTTCTGTCAAATGAAATTTATTTGAAAATTGTATCTCTAATTTTTCATGTGAATGGATATTAAAGTAATTTTCAATCATGGATATTTTTTGATTTGCAATGCAGCCAGGGGTAAGATTTCCGCGTTTTTTCACACCAGTATTTTGTTAGAGAAAATGATATTTCATTTAATCGGAACACTCTCTTGATTTAACAGAACAACATTTTCTTTAAGAATATACCGGTGTGCAAAAACGTGGAAATCTCATCCCTACATGCAGCCCAATTATGAAAGATATACCTGTTTGCTCTTAATGCAATGATATAAAGTAAAGACATTGATGAACTATGAGTATCTCTAGCATCATATTGTTGGTGGCAACAACCTAACCCAACCATAAATGTAACTTTTACTGCAATTTGACCTTTAAACATCGCACATTTGATTATTCCAACATCTAATAGAATACAAAAAGGTTCAGTAATATTTGTTTGAAAAGCTTATCTCAATTTACGGATTGTTTATCCATTTTAAATTAATTTGCAATCACAGAGATATTTTTAAATATACCTGTAACCCAATTAAGAAAGATATATCCGTTTGCTATCAATGCAAAAATATGAAGAAAAGACATATCTATGAGTAACGCCTTGCACCATATTGCTGGTGGCAACAACCTAACCGTACCATAAATTACGCTTTTACTACAATTTGATCTCTAAACATCATGCATCCCATTATTTCAACGTCTAACTAAAAAGCCTGTCAGTCATGAAATTTTGTTTAAAAATGAAAAAATGCTTATCCTAAAAAATAGTAGCTATAATTTCTATTTAATATAAATCGTAGAAAAATCGTATTTTGTGTAACCGTATTCGATACATATCGTAGAATGTTATCACTGCATTTCAGGTATTGAAACATTTATCTAAATGATATAATTAAAGATTACAAAGAAATAGGGAATAAATTGTAGCATCCAGTTTTTAGAACCAGTTTGAAATTATATTGACGTCATATCTAGCAAACGATTTTTTTTTACTATTATCTTTTTCCTTAATTGATTTCTTGATATTGAAACGACTTCATTAAAATAGATTTCTTAACATTCAACTAAAGTACAACTAAGGTCATTTTAAAACATGCTTAGTTAAGGTTTTTACATAAATACACTATGACGCAAAAGTTTAGACAATGAAGAAATTCTTACATACTTTGAAAAATATTTATTCAATTTTCAAATCACTGCTTGAAATTAATGTGCTGTACATATAAACAATATTTATAACAAAGAAAAGTGTAATTGTGCATATTGCAATAAATTAAATGGTAACAAAAATAAACTGCTGTCTCAAAAGTTTAGACACAAATTAAATAAAATCGAAATAAACAATTTTTAAAACCTGGTTGCGCATCCATGCTTATGTATTACGTCATATACACGAGATTGCATGGAAGAAACTAAATCTTGCATAGTTTGTGGATCGATATCGTACCATGCATTCTCAATAGATGTCTTAAGTTCCTTTTCAGAAGAGTATTGTCTAGCGTTGCTATAAACTTTGCGACACATGATGCTCCAAAGGTTTTCTATAGGGTTAAGATCTGGGCTACATGCTGGCCAGTCGAGAACTCTTATATTATGGGAATTAAACCAAGATTTTGAATGTTTTGCAGTGTGAATTGAAGCATTGTCTTGCTGAAATTCCCACTGAGGACCCCCTAGAAGCTCAGCAAATGGCAGTAGGTTTTCTTCTAATGTCTGTGTATAATGCTGTGAAGTTTGACGACCACTGGTGAAGGTCAGAGATACTTCTCCATTATAGCAAAAGGCTGCCCAAACCATCACCGAGCCCCCTCCTTGTCTGCGTCTAAAAAAACGTCGAGGTTCCTTCCGCAAGTCATGCCAATACGATAAACAACCATCTGACCATCCAGATTCCACTTTTTTTCATCGCTAAATATGACTGACTGCCATTTCTCTCCATATGACATATGCTTTCGAGCCCACATAAGTCTTTGTAACTTATGATATGGTTTCAGAGCTGGTTTCTTCTGCATTTTGCTATAAACGATTGTTCCTTTTTCCAAAATTCGTCTACGAATCGTATCCTTTGATACAGAGAGTCCCGATGAGCTTTGAACTCCACGTACGCTCATTTGTTGAGTACTCGCTAGTCTTTGTATCAGGCGATCCTCTCGTACCTTTGTCACACGTGGCCTCCCAGACCGACATTTTGTTTTATATTCGGAACCACTCGATAAAACTCGATAAATAGATTTTTTTGACCTATTAATAATAGCAGAAATTTCAGAAACGCTCTTCCCTTCACCTTTCAACTGCCAAATCCTTGAAACCTCATTCACTTGAATTTCTTTAGCTCTCGGCATGTCGACTATGAAGCGCAATCGTTTGCAGAACTTAAGTACTCCAAATTTGTGACATCATCGATTCTAAATTTGCATATGCCAGCGAATATTCAAAGAAATTTAGAATAGTGTCTAAACTTTTGCGACAAGCACATTTGAATTTTTATGAAAAAAAAATAGTATTATAGCAAATAAAACGACTGTCTTTTGTACATAGCATTTTAAATCAGTTTTTGAATATATTTACAGGTTTTTGTAATTCTGACGTCATAACTCTACATTTTAAAGCTGAATGACGTCATTGTCTAAACTTTTGCGTCATAGTGTATATGAAAAATGTGCATTTTCTTTTTTGAATGACGTCAATTTCAAAAAAAGCAAAAATATAGTGTGACAATCCGAATTTTTATTGACTTATAAAACAAAGTACTCGAGTTATCATTTTTTTTTAATTATTGAGCAGTTTTTTAAATGTGTGGCAACAGGAAAGAAACTTGAATTTGAATATTTAAAAAGAGATATTTCTGTAATATTAAATTATGAAAGGTCGTAGAAAAAAGGGATAAATATTGGTCTGATGATTTTTTAAAGTAGACAGTGATCTTTTCCACGTTCTAAAACGTATATACAGCAAGTTTCGTGCAAATCCGTCTAAAATTGAAGATTTGTATAAAGGACATACACACAGAGAACGGCTTTTATATATATAGATTTAAACTGCAGTCTTAAATTGTAAATGTCTTTTACTACCGAAGCATGGCGTACGTAATACGTATGTCTCACATTGCAGTAAACATTTCATTCTTTCAATGAAGACATTCATGGTTTTTTGAACAAAACATTTTTATATGTATAATTCCTAACTTCTGAAATAATTTTATTTCAGCTAACTGCGAAATGGTAAAATCTATATCAGTATCAGTAATAAATATTTTCTGTTCAAAAAATAACAAATTAAAAAGTTTTTTGCGAGATTATGATGGAATAAAATAAATTCCATCATTAAAAATTCCTGCATAAAAATATTCACGTTCAGTAATTAGCAAATGCTAATGTGTGGCACGGTTTGCAATAAAAATCGTTTGCTAGATTAGGGTTGAAATAAATGGTGTGATACCATACAGTTTGGCATGGTATCGCAACGAAAATTAGAACAAAAAAGTACCACAATTTTTTTTAAATTTAGTTTTAGTTTCTGAGGCGTTTGAATTTTTTTTTTTTCTAATTGGCGAAGTTGTTTTTATTTAACCAAAAGGATTGGTTAAAAAATTATTCAATTTGAATGTTTTCCCTTACTATAGTAACAGAATGAAAAGAATGAGTTTTTAGAAAGTATCACTTGAAAAATTCAGGTTTTGGCGCCAAAGATAGTGCCAAATTAGAAAAATATGAAATATCTCTCGAACTATTTGGCTTAAAAGAATTTAGTTAGTACCATTCGATTCAGCATACACAATTACACCAAAATATGTTATCAGTTGAAAAATATCTATAAAATCAGATTTTTAAGGAATTTTTTTAAAGTTCATTCTCTTTTTTACCCCCCTTGGGGGTGGAATTTTGGAAAATCCTTTCTTAGCGGCACTCTATATCATAAGAAGTATTTTTACCCCGATTTTCAAAATTTTAGGTTCAATAGTTTTGGCTGTGCGTTGATTAATACGAAATTCAGACTTTCTTTTATATATATACTAGCTGAGTACCCGCGCTTCGCTACGGTAAATTCTCCCTCTTTCATAACATCCTATTTTGGTCGATTGTCTGTCTTTTTTACTATTTCCCAATCAGTAATTTTAATTTTGCACCTTTTTTTATTTAAGTCAACCTAGTTTTTATATGTAAAGATGGATTTTTGCAATCACTAATTGATTTTTAACTCACTTCTTGGTATGTTAGAATTATAAACATTATATTTACAGGTGTGTTTATAGGTCCATAATGACAATGCAACTCTTTAATATCAGAAAAAATTAATTATAATTAATTATACATTAATTTTAAGGCATTTTACTGTTAGTCTATCTCAGATGATAACTCACCAAATATTTTCTGTACCTCGTACAATTTTATGCGAGTTGGAACAACAATAGATTTAATTACGCGCCAATGAACACTCGCCAAAATATGCCAAATGATTAAAACTGCAACAATGAAACATTTTAAAATAAAAAAAAAAATCCCTGCCGCCTCGGGCCTACAGGCGGAGGTAGATTTCGAAGTTAAGTATTAAATTCACCAACAAAACTTAAATCAACATTAGAGATAAATCCATTTCCTTCACTAAGAATGAGCTAAACATTTTGTGAAAATTCTAATATACACGAATACACATGAATGTATATGGAATAGGTTTAAAATGGCTAAAACAAATTCAGAGAACCTCAAAGTGTTAAAATATGTTACTATTTCCATAGTCGTGTTTTTATCCATGTTTTAATACTTTTCTTCAAACTCACATGACGTTACATATTCACCTGTTGAGGTTCATTATATTTCCAATATGACGCAATATATATATATTTTTTAATTCATCAAACTATTTATTTCATTTTGAGTTTTCATGCTGAAATCTTGCTCTAGAAAACTTATGACGTAATATTCAATTTGTTTTCAATTCGTCAAACTATTTATTTGATTTATTTTTTCCACGTGAAAATCTTGCAATTGAAAAGCAATTGTTGTGCTGAGAATTATATTGTTTTTTTTTTAATTGTTGGCAACTGCTATAACGAAAAATATTTATTTTTTCCTGTCATTGTTGTGTAAAAGCTGGTTTTATCAGAATCTTGTTAAGAGGGTATTCAAAAATTTTAACCTCCCCCATTTCCATTCCCTTGGGCCGATTTTGCCCATTTTCAATCCCCGCCGAGATATTAGCCATCTCAAAGTTGTTGGCGAGTTTGAAGACGATCCGTGCAGAATTGCGACTTTTATCGTGCGGACAAAATTTAGTACATACATACATACACACACACACACACACATATATATATATATATATATATATATATATATATATATATATATACTTTTTAGGTGGGGTAGTTTTGGGTTCCTGGTGTCCTATAATGAAAAGTTATGAAGGAATTTTTCAAAAGTCGCACCATGGTAACGACTGCAATAGGTAGTATTTCTTACGAAATCTACCTAAAATACTGAAAATAAATTAAAAATGAAGAATGTAATATTTTTAAAAATATATATTTTTATCAATTATTAATTAATTAATTTAGGATTATATGCTAAGTAATACATTTAGAAATCCTAAAAAAAGATTACATAATGTTTCATTTTTTCTTTCCTGCTGTCCTTACTTTAAAAAGAAACAGAGTAAAAATTATATATCATTTAATAAACGCATTTGCTTGCGTTTTTTACCAAGCATCAGAAAAAGCAGTGAATTAGTCATAATCGTGTTCTAAGCCCAGCTAGATTAATGTACCGTAACGGAAATAAATAAAAAAAAAACACATTAATTTCGGTCAAACAATTGGGTGTGATTTTTAATATAAACATTGAATAGTTATAAAACAGTTTTAAAACAACCATTGTTTTCTTATTATTTTGACTTCTATGCTTATCTCTTTTTGTATCTTAATTTTCTAGTCATTGAACAGCATTTAATGCATATGCATACCTATAAGGGGGGGGGGGTACCATAGGGGGGCCCTGTTCTGTCGCCAAATGCCGCCAAGTTTGTCGCTACATTGGAGATATATCGCCACATGTGACGCCAACTTATCGATATCTCTAATATTTCGTCAAATTCCCATAGACTTCCATTGTAAACCAATAGGGTTTACTTGTTTACAGAAAATCAACAAATTGAGATATTTTAATGCAACAAAAACTAATATTAGCTTAAGGGATTATGTTAATTATATTTAAGGGAGTTCAACGTTCAAGTAAATTAAATTATGAATAAAAGTAACACGATACAATGCTTAGCATGCTTTCCCAAACATAAATTTTAGGGGAGACCAAACTGGTCGCCAAGGGCGGCTAGTTTCCAAGATTACAATTGTTAATTTCTTAAAAAATATACGTTACTATAGCAATGGATAGTCCGTGCGGAAAAAAACTGCTTGCGGGTGTACATTTCGTCACACTATATTATAACCATGAAAAAAAAAAAAAAAAAAAAAAAAAAAAAACCTCTTGTTTTATTGACATCATTAATTCATACATGCCTTTTGCTCATTTCATTTAAAATACACACATTTAAAATATATGTAAAAAATAATAAGAAGAAAAAATACCTTAAACCAAAAAATTTTATTTCAATATCAAAGAGTATTTTGTAATTTACGCAGGCGAAATATAAATAATGTCATTGTCTATAAAATGAAATGAAACATTTGAAATAATAATAATAATAATTTTGTTGATAAAAAAATGAGAATTTAAAAAATGTAACCTTTGAAAATTACATGCTTTGACACACCAGTTTTTTAAATCAATAAAAATAAATACTTAAAATAAAAGCATAAATAAATATTTTGCAAGTAATAGAATATAGTGAATTTAAACTGCAGTTTTCAAATTGTAAATATATTTTACTACTGCAGCAAGGTGTACGTAATACGTATTTCTCACACTACAGTAAACATTTCATTCTTTGAATGAAGCCATTCATGGTTTTTTGAACAAACAATTTTATATGTATAATTCCCAACTTCTAAAATAATTTTATTGTAGCTTCCTCCTCATCAGATAACTGCCAAATAGTAAAATCTATACCAGTATCAGTAATAAATAAGTTATAATTAATAATAAATGTTTTCTATTGAAAAAATAACAAATAAAAAAGTTTTACGGGATTACGATAGAATAATACTCATAAAAAATATTCACGTTCAATAAATAGCAAGTGTTAAAATGTGGCACAGTTTGAATTAAAAATCGTTTGCACAGTTAGGTTGAAATAAATGGCGCGATATCATACATCTTGGCATGTTGGTAGAACGAAAAAGTACAACAGTTTTTTTTTTCTTTTTTATAGTTTTAGTTTTTGAGGCGTTTGTATTTTTTTTCCCTAACTGACATAGTTGTTTTAATTATTAAACCAAAAGAATTGATTAAAAAAATATTCAATTTGAATTCATTCTCTTGCTATAGTAACAGAATAAAGAAAATGACTTTTTAGAAATTATAACTTGAAAATTTGAGGTTTTGGTGCCAAAGATAGCGCCAAATTAGAAAAATATGAAATATCTCATGAACTATTAGACTTAAAAGAATTTGGTTAGTACCATTCGATTCAGCATACAAAAATACACTAAAATATGTTATCAATTGAAAAATAACTATAAAATCAGATTTTTAAGGAATTTTTTTAAAGTTCGTTCTATTTTTTAGCCCCCTTAAGGGTGGAGTTTTAGAAAATCCTTTCTTAGCGGCACTCTATGTCATATGAAGAATTTTTACCCCAAATTTCAAGACTTTAGGGTCAGTAGTTTGGGCTGCGCGTTGATTAATACAAAATTCAGACTTTCTTTTATATATATATATATATATATATATATATATATATATATGCATATATATATGTGTGTGTGTGTGTAATTAACATTTGTACGAAGGGCAGTTTTTGGGTCTGTGGTCATTATCGGTTAAACATTCCAAACTTTTTCTGAATTGCAGTGTTAATTCAGAATTATTTAATTCAGATTTCTTCATTTGCACCACTTTTTTGAAACGGTAAAATTCGCTTTGTTTTTGCCCTAATTAATATGTCATTAAATAAGGTGTATTTTCCCATTTCTAAAAAGTGGTGCCAATCAAGAATCTGATTTTTAAAAAAAAGTAGCCCTTCTGGCAAAACTGTTCCTACGGACGGCTGTCATAAATAAATTTTCACCTTTAATAATATGATTTTAATAATGTGAGAATTAGAAGTATTAATAAAAAATATTTGATAAACACTAGGAAGTTGACTTTTAAATGTAATAATTCTAAGAATAAATATAAGATCTCTCTCTCTAAAAGAGAATCTCTGTTTTTTTTTTTATTTATTCGCTTTTTTCTTTTATAAATTAGAATAATTGAACAAATACTAAAACTTTTACAAATGAAACTATTATTTTTTTTCGTATTTTCTTAAACTTATCAGTAATATATTCATAATGTTTCAGTGTGTGCTACTCAAACCATTTTTTTTCAATATGTCATTGCAGTAAAAGTAATGCGCAGATTTAAAATTAATCTTCTTTTAAGTATAAGAAGGCGGTAAATTACGCATGCTCTTCATTAAATGAAATTGGATGTTTGATATTTTCTTATTGTGTTATTAGCTGAAATATGTAAATCAGACTTCTATATTATTGCATTAAAATCCAATATGTACTGAATTATGAATTCATGAAATCTTCTAAAACATTTTTCGGAATTTTTTAAACAAGATTAGAAGATTTACATAATCATTTAATAAATTTTAGAAGTATATTAGTTGGATAGAAAGATTTAGAAGGATTAATTAAATTTGAATTTAATTTGTGCAATATTTATAACTCTATTGAAATCTTTTTTTTTTAATATTTTTTTGGTATTTTTCAGAAATAGGAAATGTACAAATATAATATTCTTACAATAGAAATATAGAAATATTTCCAAATTAACCCCCCTCCCCCAACGTCAAGAATGCGGAAGGCATGCAAAGTCAAAATAAATCATTCTTTTAAAAATATTTTTGTTTTGTGTCACCAATAATGCTTTTTGAAAAAGATAAAGTAATGTATATATAACTCTTTCTAAACTGGATTGCATCTAATCGATCTATTTTATGAATTTTATAACAAATTATTTTAATGGTACTTATAAGCACCGTCAATAGATAAAAGGTTAATATGCTACTTGCAATGTTCATGAAATATGAAACTTTCAGTATGTCCGCCATTTTTTTTTTAATTTTTCAAAATTCACCGATCGTTATCTATATAGGTAAATATATTTTCAGAAATCTAGTTTAAACTGTAGTTTCCTTTGTACATGCTAAAAGAATAACACTTGACGCTCAATGTATTTTTTTAACCAGTACGCACACATGTCTATTTTACAACGTTCGCTCACGCATGGGAAAAATCCCCCCCAATTTTTTTCTTCCGTTATATATTTGGCGAATATTATTTGTGCATTTTAAACGTTGGTTTTCTGTTTTTTTTACATTTCTGTACAAAGGCTTTAATTGCTATTTTAATGGTTTATTTTATACCTTAAAACATGAATTTATTCACAAAGTTGATATTATAATATCAATTTTGTGAATAAATGTAAAACGCAATTATAATTGCGTTTAATACGCTTTTATCAGCATTAACAAGTAGCTTTTACATTACACTTTCGTTAATTTTTTTTTTGAGTGTGTGTTATTCCGCATGAAATGAATCCATCTAAATAAAACTTTAGTGCACGTGCGGGATTATACTATCCCGAGATGTATCTTTCCCCTTTCCTATTGAACAAAGGAACGGCATTCCTTCACCTATCTCTTTTCGATCTAACCTTAAAAATATCAAGGCATGTCAGAAGCGTTTTCAGAAATTTTATCCCTCTTTTCGAAGAAAAAATGTGATTGTGGTAAAATTTACCCCAGCACCTGTGCTTACGGGTTAAATAGAAACCTCTCTAAAAATAGCTTTTTTTTCAATTAATTTTATTTCAACAAAATTTATTGTATACGGGGAAGTTAGATTTAAAAATAATAATGCATCTTCAACATTTTAAAAATATTTTCTTTTAAATAGCAAATGATATTTAATTTATATTAATTTTTTTTGGAAAGATCGCTGTTTATATAGAATGATGAAATGCCATTTCAATTTGAGTATATCATTCTGTGAAATCCATTTACAAGAGAAAGAATTTTATTAAAAATTTGAATTTTTGTGCACCTCATTTACTTATTTATTTTACAATGGTCTTGAGCGGTATTATCAATTGTGTATTTCTTTGGAATTGAAACATCTAATAAATTGCTAAACCTAATAAAAATTCGTGGCACTGTATAGCACAGGAAGAAGAAATAAATTTTAATCAACATTCTAAGTGCATATATAGAGCACTGCCGAAACCATTTCGCAATACTTAGAAAAGTTGGTGTTTATAATGTTGTTTTATCTGCATTTAATAAATAGCAGGGCAAAAAAGGCAGAATCTCGAAATGCAACAAAATATACGGGAATAAATGGAAAAGGTTAAAAAAAAAAGAACAAAGAGTAAAATGGTCGTAACAAAAACGCAGTCTTTGTATGACTAAATATTATTTATTACGTGGCTCGGGGACTGTCAAACATTCCCTCCAATTTGCGTACAGCCTCTAAAATATTCTCATTTTAAAATAATTAATTTCTCTGAAACTAATAGTATGAATTTCATGAAGTTTTGTTTTTAGATTAAGTTAAGGGTATGAAACTTATTTATGTTGTCAAACTTGGGTATTACTATTGAAAAAAAAAAAACGTTTTTATATGCAGAAAGCCCCTAAGGAAGTTTTATATACATCATTTAAAATTAGACTTTATTTCCAATTTGGTACCAGTAACTGTCTTCAACAATAATTTGTTGCAGATTTAGTAGGGGTGTTTACTTTTTTTTTCCATGGCTGTAGCTGCAGAGAACAAAGTCTCCAAAATGCTTATATTCTAAATGCTTAAATTCTAAATGAGTTAGTAGGGGTGTTTACATTTTTTTCCACGACTATACAAAAATGCGTAGGCAGTATTCAACGTGTAGCTTAAAATTAATAATTAAATCGCACGTAGTTACTCTTTTCTATATGCTATACCGCAAAGTTTATCTAGCTTGAATAATTAAGGTTTAATAAAGACATATCCCTTTCAGACAGTTCTTATGCATTACAATCTCATATGATAAAATTTCGTACTCCTAGAAAATATCCTTTTTTCCTTAATTCTCTCCAAAAGTATGAAAAAAAGGGGAAATTCCATTTATTTCTTGCCCGTATGGTTATAGGTTCTTTTAATACTAAATATTCGTATGGTTCGTATTTATCTTTAAAGTGAAAAAAACGAAAATTCGATAAATTAAAATTTCTACTTTATTTAAAAACAAACAAACAAAAGAATCCTTTGGAATTAAAAAAAAAAAAAAAAAAAAAAAAAAAAAAAAAAAAAAAAAAAAAATGTAGCAATTTTCTCATTTATTTAAAGATATTTTCAATTTAATTTTTAGAGTATTAAAAAGATATTGAGATTTAAAATATATTCTAAACGAACAAATTTAAAATAATATATATATAGTAGTTCAATTTACTCTAAAAAAACGATTCTATTAAAAAAAAATATCTTCTCAAATTTAATTAAAAATATAATGTTAATATTTTACATTTAACAATCAAATTATGTCTGATTCAAAATATGCCTAATTCACATTTTTATTATCTGTTATTCTATCAAATTTACTTTTTTTTTTTTTTTTCAAAATCTTTCAAAAAGGAAATTTATTCAATTAGGTTTCAATATTCAAGGAGCGATTTTTCATTTACAAACACATTCATAACAATTGAATTGAAAAAAAATCTATAATTGATCCTCTTCCTCCCCATTATACTAAAGTTTAAAAATTTTAAAATTCTCAAAAATAAAAATAAATTCATTAATCACAGGTAGACAAGGAAAATTTCGACGAGGGGACGAAAGGGGACGAGGAAACTTAAAAACCTTAAAAACCAATTTTTTATTTTTTGTAAATTTCACTTTAAATATTATTATAGGGCACATTATATGCATTATGGCATGCATTTATCAAAAAAAATTATTTATGAGAAAAAAATGGAATTTTACGCGTTGTATTAGAAATCTTCGAAATGCCCCCTGCACGTTCCATAACAATGAAAATCGCCAATGTTTCTTATAAAAGTTTGTTTTATATATTTAAATAAAATTGTGCATCGGATTTTATATATTTGAATAGAAAGGTTAAAAAAAAAATGAAATTTTTTGAATTTTTTGAAAATTTTTGAAAAAAATTACATTTTTTTATACCTTTATATTCAAATGTATACAATTATTTGCACAGTTTTATTTATATATATCAACCAAACTTTTATAAAAAATATTGGGGATTTTCATTGATATTTAACACGCAGGGGGTATTTCGAATATTTCTAAGACGACGCGTAAAATTCCATTTTTTTCTCAAACATAACTTTTTAAAATTTTTTTGTGATAAATGCATGCCATAATGCATATAATGTACCCTTGAGTAATATTTAAAGTGAAATTTACAAAAAATAAACAATTGATTTTTAAGGGCCCCCGTCCCTTTAAAGAAGGCACATTCTAATTATAAATTAATCATTGATAAAAACCTAGTAATAAATTAACCTCATTAACAAAACTCGAAAGAATTACAACAGCACAGATAAATTCGCTATCTTTCATATAAAAATAACGACTCGCAGCAGAATCAACTTCACTATTCATTACCAGTATTTAAAACCATATCCATGCGCGATACCGTTGGCAAGACGGGTAACGTGCGGTATTCCATATCGCAGTGTGCGAGGTCCAATCTCACATTGGTGGAATAACAAAGGAGATAATTCTTCCGTATCGACAATTGCAGTTGTTTCCTAAAAGCTCTATGCTTTTTTTCCCGCTTATTTTGAGCACTGTTCAATTAAGGCCTTTTCTGTATAATTCAGTTTATGCAATTTGTCTGCCCAATTCAGTTAATACTTTAAATGATTAATTAAAAATACCACTTACGTTAAAATGTTGTGTACTTTATTTATATTTTTTGCAAAAAATTTCTAACTGGTTCGCTGCCAGTTACCTCATTCAAAGCATACACGTTTTGCTGCACGAGGCATTCGCACATAATTTTGACATATGCTTGATTTATTTTTATTTCTTATATTTGAAAACATTCCATTGCATCACGGGATAATAATATTAATGAGATAAATAAGTTTTGGACGATGTCGGGGTTAGACATATACCTCGAAATTCCTTACCACCCCATGTCCCTGATACTGATTTTTAAGTTTAGAGCTGCCTGTATAAAATAGTTTCAATAAAAGTGAGCCGTTTAACATGCAATATGTGCGCCATCTGTAGCACTTAGGATATCTTAGCGATGTTCCACTTCCTGTCATGTTAGGTGTAGGATGTCAATATTAACCTGTGCAATTGCTTGTAACAGTGTCGCATGGTTGTACATGATGGTGGTGTACTTCTCTAACGTGTCCGTAAGTTCCGCTTTACCTGGGTGTCAGATTTTGTCTTGATCAACTATTCCAAACATTGTGCCATCTGCTAGGGGTTCGCCATTGTCGTCAATTAACGAACCTGCAAAAAAATAAAAAAATAAAAACTTTATGTGTTTGTGAACATTATGCCGCAAGCCTCACCTTTCTACCTATCCCGATTTCTGGATGACATCATAATCAAAGTTGTAAAGTTAATTTTGCAACACACTGTATGGTTGTAAATATTTTTTAATATGATTTCTTGTCTTTTTGTGAATTTCAAATCCTTAAACATTAATATTTATATTATGTAACTATAAATTTAACGTTTTTAAAAACAACTAATTTAAAATTGCTTCCTTTCAGTGAAAATAAAACTGAACGAAAATTCTTCCGTTACTTAATATTCGTTTTAAAGTGAAACCAGTAAGTTTCTTAACATTTTATTTAACAGCAAATATTAACGTTTATGGTTACAGAAATTTTATAGTCAAATATATTTTCTATATAAAATGATCGTATTTTACGACGACAGTTATTATCGAATTATACTGAAAGCCCATTCTTTGTTTTAATAGTATCATATCTTAAACCTTATTCAAAGGTTCTTTGAATCCATTAAAGTGAAAAATTTTGAGAATTTGCTAATGATGTTAGCATTTTTCAACAATAAACTAGAATATTCTGAAGTGATAAAGAGCTAAATTACTGGAATTTATGAAGGTATTAGCAACAATAAAATAAAATGCTGTGACGATTTTTTTAGTGTTGAAGTTTTATTACCTATTTATTCTTTCTTTTCCTACTTCGTTTTTGTAATCTTTAGAATTTAAAAAGTGCATCATTATTAGTAATTTATTTGAATTGACTTAGTAAATCATGTATTTTAACATATGTCGTATATATTCCCTTTTTAACACTTTCCTGCATAGTTAAATTTTTTTAAGGATTTCGGTTATTTATCCATCTACCCTTGCTCTAACTCTCATAAACAAACTCGAAATGCCAGTTAGTTCATATAGGTTACTGATTATTATTACAGAATAATAGCTATTGACATTGCGTAGCATTTATAATTCGATTACAGGGATGCATAAAAAAATTCCATTATAATACTCCTATGCATAAAAATCGTTTATATTACATTTAAGTGATGCTGCAATACCTCAAACATAAAGAAAATTGGTATGTATTACTAAAGTGAGGTGAACTAAAGTATGCTTCCGGTAGAATTAGAGTGTAACCCATTTATTATTTATTTACAGGGTGACACAAAAGATTTCAGATACATAATGGTATACGGAGTAAAATCTTTTGAAATGCATTTTAGAGATGCTACATTATTTGAAATATAATGAAATCGACCTACATTACTAAAGTGCATTACAAAGAGTTTACTTTAAAATATTGTATGAGGATGTTTTATTATTCATTTATAGGGACGTGAAAAAGAATATGGCCTATGCCTATTAATGGTAATTGATGAAAGTGGGTTTTTTGTTGTGATATGCGTTTTTTAATTTAATTTGAATTTTACATAACACGTAGTATAAGAAAATCATGAAAAAACAAACATTATTTAGAGTTATGTTCAATTTACGCTTTTAATTAATTTATTTTACACCTTATTTAATGTATATTTGCTATGAATGTAATAATCTGCAGTAATGTAACTATAAAATATATTAAATAATAAATGTTAAAAACAGTTTAATTTTTAAGAAGCTTATTGTCACTTTTAAATTTATTCATATATCTTACAAGCAGACCACCAAACATGGTGCGCACAGATTTTGATTACTTTAAAGTATGTCGTAGTGGTCATATCCCTAATTATTCTGTTGGAAGGATTTCTTCAAATCAGCATTAGTTTTTGAGAAATTGGATGAGGGGGTGAATGTTCAGTCGTCGTTTCAAATACCCGTTGATTTGAACAATGTATGTCAGATTCGTTGCTCGGAGGAAGTATGATCGCTTATTTTCCAAGAGATTTGGGTTCAATCCATAGACTTCAAATATAACTGGACGCAGAAATAGTAACTTTTCTTGATGCACATATCATGCTTCCCACCATCACGTGATGGTGGGAGGATTGTGCGCCAAATCGGTTTTTCCCGCCAAATTGTCATTGAAATTGCCGCTCCCACCGAGAACGGTATGTGATTTGTGCGCATCCGGAGCTCGACAGCAGAAACAGAAATTTGCCAGCAAAGGGATCATCGCCAAAAAAACGAAATCCTTTAGGCGATCAAATCTCAGACATGTATGCTTCAAGGATCAGCGGATAGAACAAAGGGATTCGTTTTCTATTCAATTTCTTCTCTAAGGTTCGATCCCACTTTGAAGCTTCTTTTTCTCTTCTAATTAATTTTACGTTTTTTTTTTTTTTTTTTCCACTTTACAAGTTTTAAGTAGAGTTGTGAATTCTGCAGCTTTGAAATTTTTTATATTTTCTTAAAATATTTAATTTACTATTATGAATTTCTCATAAAAATTAATATTTTCTTCCGAAATTTTAAACTAATATTCTGATTGTAAAAATTTAAACTAATTTATGTCTTGAAATTTCATCTTTTTAAAGCTTGTAAAAAGTAACGTAATTTACATTCTTTCAATACCTGATATGTATTAAATGCATATTAAAAGTTCATATAACAATCATTACTTTATTTCACCTATTTGTCTGCAAAAGAATTTAAACGAAATCATTAAGAACGCATTTTTATGTATTCTGATATTGCTGTGAATACAGCAGACAATTTAATATGCATATATATGTATTATATATGTATCGAAATTTTAATCTCATTTACAGACGATTTTGGATTCTCCAAATGCATTTTTATGCATTAGGCCAATGTCAGACGGGCGTCTTTTTGCCTGCTTTTTTACTTACGTTTTTTATTCATTCACAATGTTATAGCATTGTGAATGGATAATACGTAAGCAAAAAAGCAGGCAAAAAGAAGTCCGTCTGACATTGGCCTTACGGAGACAATGTTTCCATTTCTTAGAATAAAAAAAAATATTTTTAAGTGGGCACAGGACCTTTGAGTTTCTCGAAACAATCCAAAGCATCGACTTCTTCATAGTACAAAAAACACAAACAATATACAATTATTAGGTTGAGCAAAAAGTTCTGGGAAATTTTTAATCTAATAGTTACAAGAATTTGTATCGTATATAGGAGTAATAGTGGTATATCTATAGGAATTCAGGAATTTCGGCTCCAAAATGCCTATTGAACAGTAAGATTTGCGTGTGTTGATCATGCATTATTGGAGAAAAGGTCTAACGATTCTGAAAGCGGTCGATGAGTTTTCACAGTTGGACGGTATCGAAATTCTTCCACACCCCGCCTAGAGTCCAGACGTGGCTCCATCCGATTATGGCCTCTTTCGATCAATGCCACACTTTTTCAAGGGTCATCGATTTGAATCCTTTAATGAAGTTGAAGAAGCATGTCAAGAGCTTTTCAATTCCAAGGAGCCGCCATGGTACTTCCAACAAATACGGAATCTGGCATAACGATGGCACAAAGCTGTGGACTATGATGGTCTCTACTTTGAAGAATAGTCCTTGTTGCTTTTGCTGTTAATTTGCGCATAACAGCGCAACTTTCACAAATTTCCCAGAACTTTTTGCTCAACCTAGGAAGATCTTTTTTCCCCTTTCCTGCTTAAAGTATATATCCTTAACTACATTAACCAGAAAAATAAATGTTGTATGTACAAAATTAATATTTAAAATTTTAATTTAAAAATTCATTTCACTAATGCGTTATTAAGTGCTGCGCGCAGGATAAAACTCTAAATTACGCATATAGAAAACAATTTTTGAACACAATAGAATCATGACACCCTTACTTCTAACTTAATACCAAAATATACGAAAAAAGTTTGTTTATAATTTAATTTTAGCACAAAATAAAAAAAACGTTCAAAAACATCAAGAAATTTTCAAATGCAAAAAAATAAATAACCAAAATAAGAGAATTGTTTTGTTTTTAGCCGGTAGAAACGCATATTGTTTAATTTTGTTTAAGATATAGCTTACATAGTTTAAAAGTAACAGTGCGCGCAAATTCCAAATTTACTAATCTGAGAAAATGCTTTGTAAAGTTTCAATGTCTACGGACCTTCCATTATACTTACTTAAAAATGATTATAACTCAAGAAATAATGGAGATTTTTGAATGCGGATTTTTGTATATTGTTGAGAAATTTTAAAATATTCAGAATAAATTCAAAACCGAAAACTAATTTTTTGAAAGTTTAAATGTCCTGTGCCCCCATAAATATAATCTATAATTTTTATCCGCGCAAAGGAAAAATTATGTAGTGTTTGAACTTGACATATAAATGTATTTAGATGAAATAAACATTTTTTTAACTTATAAAAACTTACATATAAGCATTACTGCTTAAGTATTTTATTACTCTTTTCAAGATATGCGATTGAAATTATTTAATTACAAATACGTTTCAGCGATTGCACAGGAAAAATATTTTATATAACTTATAATGAAAATTTATAAATTTTCATTTATAATTACATAAAGTAAAAAAAATGAAAATAAAGCAATATTTCACAATTGTGCTTAAAAGTAAGTAATAACAAATTTTAAAAAATTGCAAGACAGAAATTAGTTTGCAGTTTTGTCAATAGTTATTAGATCATAAACTGTAGAGAAAAAATCATGAACAATTAAATATAACTGTAATTTATTAAGAAAATATGAAAAAAGCTCAGGTGAAACAAATAAAACCTCAAGGCGGGATGGAAGCCACAATCTCATGTACAGTAATCGCGCATGCGAAGTCCGCGCTACGAAGCCCACGTACATTGTTCAAACCAATGGGCATTTGAAGCGTATGATTAACTTTGACCCCCAATTTCTCAAAAAGTAAGGTCCACTTGAAGAAAATATTTCAGCAGATTAATTAAGGGGTACCCCTGAAACATACTTTAAATTCATCAAAACCTGTGCGCATCATGTTTGGTGGTCCCTTGTTAGTTAAAATACAACAAAGAATTGTTGTTTAACCTAATCATAAAAAAGTAATAATGTATGTAAATCAAAAATATTTTTACGCAATTTTAATTCTAGAAATTCTTAAATCTTAATTTTTTTCAATGAACTAAGTATAATTTTATTTTTTAATAATGACGGTATTATCGATTTTCTTTAATTAGAGCTCGAGAAAAACTTTAAAGTTTCTTTAAAGAAGCTATGTAATAAAAATGAAATACTTCTTGATATAACAATAAACTGTTTAGAAAATAAATGTTGTGCATAAAGTGGAAAGTAATGTAATAAAGAGATAGAAGAATTATAAAATGTAGATTTGTCGTTAAATACGAGTATTGTTAAAAATTTTAAACACGCCAACATTAATTACTTTTACTTATTTGGGAAAAAAAAGTTGCACAACAATAAAATAACCAGGACAATAATTCTAACTCTTAAACTTAGAAAATACTATGTACATATGCATATACCAGTAGCTTAAGTTGAATCTAATAGGTTGAAAAATGGCTTCTTTTGTCGAGTATTTTAAAAACATGTTTGAAAAAGAAAAAAAATGAATGTATACTGACAGAGATATGAATTATGATGCTCACACAAACTGTTTTGAAACATTACCAGCATAAAATGAAGATTAATGACATTTAAAATCTCACTCTATTGAAATGCATATCTAATGAAAATTTCCATTGTATGCCTTATCCTAGCTTAAATTTGTATCATTTTCTCTAAATAAAAATCTCGAATAGATTTCTTATAAAATGGAATGGTTACTTTGTAAAAATGCAGGCTTAAGATTTTTTATAAAAAATAATTATGAATTTTTGAAAAATATAAAATTGTATAACATGTTTATGCGTACGCCCTTTTAAATATTTTATTCAATATGTCACTGCAGTAGAGCAAAGGTACATATTTTAAATAAAGTATTTCAAGGACGTTTTGTTAGTACAATGAAACAGCACAAATTATGTGTTAACACAAATTATGTGTTAAATGAATTTTATTGTTTTGAAAATATTTTTTATTGAAATTAATAATTCGGTACTCAATTTTTTACGTGGGTGCCAGAGCTGCCGTTTGCAGCGTCAGGTTGAAATGCAGACATCGCTAAATTGTAGTCTGTAGATCTAAAAATCAATGTTTATTTAAATATAGTCGATGGAGAAGTTGTGAAGCTCTGCTAAATTTGCCTATACTATATTACGCTTAATAAGAAATTAGTCGAAAATTACAAAGTTAATAAACTCTAAACTTAACCACTTGTCGAAAGGCAACTACTCCACTGACGCTCTATAATAACTTGAAGTTCAAGTAGATAATATCGTAATAAAGTAAATGTTAGTCTCTAACTAAATGTCAATTGAATAACAATCCATGATTCTTTGATTACTTTTATCCATAATAACTAAACCTTAACGCCTTACCAACTGGTAATTCGGTCTGACTCAATACACGTGGCTAGATAAGTCGACAACGTATAGACTGATTTAGATTCCCTTACTTTTACACACTGATTCGCTTTTACACACTTTCACCTTGCTTGTATACTCCGCAGATCGATTAAATTAACCAAATTAGAATATACTTACATCGAAAATCCTTAATCTCATACTTCAAGAGCCACAAAGACATTTCGAAAATTTAAAGTAAATGAAATTATATGTCTTGCCTTCGCGCACACTAATTTATATTAACAAAACGCCCACAATCGATAAACTAGATTAACTTTATAAGCTAGTTGTTAGTTTACTGCAAGTTATTTTCCATTACTTTCAGTTTTTTTCTTAACCCGAGAGTAGTCGCGGCATTTTTTAGAACGTTAGTAGTCGCGTTCGGTCCATTTGCCGCCGTTACCAGCAGGCCGAAAACGAAGAGGAAACTTGCAAGTGTTATCAGATGATCGAAAGCGGATAACGTAGGGTGAAAATATTGACTGAACTTTAAAAGATTACAGCAATTATTCATTTTACAACCTTTTACAGCAAATTATTCATTTCGCTTAAGTATATATTCAGTTGGCATCTAGATAAATGTTTTTAATAACTCTTTCTTCGTTTTTCATAAATACTTAAAAGTAAATAGTAAATGATTTGATTGAATTTCTGATGTTACTATGAATCAATAATTAGTAGGAAAACATTTACGAATATGAATCTAAATTCGTGATAGGGGTATTTTTTTTTTTTTTTTGGAAGGACAGAATCAGAGTCAGGTAGATTTTTATGATACCCCGGCACTCTATATCCATTTAATAAAATAAAATTAATAAATTTAGCATCACTATATTACACTGACATTAAATTGAACAATTAAACTGAAAATAAAAATGGAACCTATGACATCAACAACAAATCAAATACAATACCACTAATTCACCAGCATATTATATATATACACTGCTCAAAACAATTAAAGGATATTACAGTTTTAGGTGGATTTTGTATCTGGTAAACTGTTTAGCTGATTGATACATGGTCGACAGACATAGTAGGTTATATGAGAATAAATTACACATGTTTGGCAGAAAAAAATGCATTTTATTGCGCATTTGTGTACTAAGGGGAAAAAAACACAATTTGTGCATATGAGAAAAAACGAATAAGAAAAGGTGTTTTCTTCAAAGAAAATCATTTTCAGTAGGGGGTATGGTTTCCACGGGCGGCCAGCAACGTTGAACACCTTTGAGGCATGGACTCAATGAGGCTATTAATGACGAGTTGGGGTATTCTGCCCCACTCTTCCAGAAGAGCTCTTTCCAGTTCTTGGAGAGTTTGTGGGGGTTGTTGGCGGCCAGAAACTCGTCTTCCTAGAGCGTCCCAAACGTGCTCGATTGGATTCATGTCTGGAGAACACGCTGGCCATTCCATTCGAACGATTCCTTCCTCGAAAAGGAAATCCTCCACCAGGTTTGCACGATGTGGCCTGCAGGTATCGTCCATTAAAATGAAGTTATCTCCGATTGCTGCAGCGTAAGGGACTACAATAGGTCTGAGGATCTCATACCTATATCGGCGACCAGTCAGAGCTCCATCTCGAATGATGTAGAGGTCAGTGCGCCCGTCAATGGAGATGCCACCATACACCAACACTCCTCCACCGCCAAATCTGACACTTTCGTGCACGAACGCAGGATTATTCCTACTGCCACGGTCCCTCCAGATGAAAATACGCCTATTATCCGGATGCACAGAAAAACGGGACTCGTCAGAAAACAGAATATTGCTCCATTCATTTCTCCTCCAGTTGACATGCTCGGTTGCCCACTCCCTGCGGTCGTGACGATGCCTTGATGTTAAACTAGCACATACCATCTGTCGGCGAGCATACAGACCTACAGCATGGAGCCAGTTTCGGACAGTCTGAGTTGAAATCGTGGTGCCTGTAGCCGAGCGAAGGTGTTGTTGGAGAAGTGTAGCGTTCATGGTTCGGTGTCTCCGAGCTGTTAACGCTAAATACCGATCTTCATTGGGCGTTGTTGCCCGTCTACGACCTTGCCCTGGTCTTCGGCCTGCACATCCACTCTCCAAAAAACGGTTCCAGATCCTGGAAATGACACTTTGTGACACTCCAATGGCTTGCGCTACTTCGGCTTGATTTTGGCCCCCTTCTAACCTACCAACAATTCTCAAAGCTTCTGAATCTGTCAAATGACTTCGCTGAGACATCGTACTCATCGAAACAAAGCAATCACTGAATGCCGATCATCCTTGTCTTCATTCTCTTTTATCCAGTTGAAAGTCAAATTTCATTCGCTGCGGCTGAAGCGACATTTTTGACGAAGAACTGAAAATTTGCATACTCCACAGTTTGAAAACCAGAAAAATTTGCATTTGTGATCCTCTTCTTCTACTTTCGGAAAAAAAAAATTCGTTTATATCTTTATTTTATATAAAACTTCAAATATCCTTTAATTGTTTTGAGCAGTGTATATATATATATAATAAAGAAAAAGGTAAAAAATACTTAATTTCGAAATTATAAATGTAAATGTTGTAACTACGTTTTATTTATTTATTTTGTGGGGTGTCTATGTGTGTATGAAAGGGGAGAGGAGGGGGGGGGGGCTCTCGATATTTTATGATTAAATCCATTTTCCAAATGAAAATGCACGATTTGTAGTTTTTCAACTTATTTCAGGGTGGGAGCAGCGCCCCTGAATAAAAACTCTGATTAAGAACTTCGCTTATATAAAGTAAATAATAAGTTATTGAAATTATATATTTAATTTAAATACATTTGCAATTGTAGATTTAAATCCTAAGATGGATAAATTATTTTAATTAATAGAATCACTGAAAGGTTCATCTTAATAGGGATGTATTTTACAGCAAATATTTAATTAAAAGAAATATTCAATTGTACATTTCATAATAAGGTATTATTGTTATAATTTATTGTTTTATAATAACATTCATTAAAATAATAAAAACAATAAGAAACTTTTCTCCGAAATTATAAATACGCAGCAATAATTTTATTTAAATGAATTTTCTCTCGTATTCTGAAAAACATTCTGAAAAATAGTTTGAACAATTGATGAAGGACAACAAATTTAAATTTGTTAGATACCGTCCCCAAGCCTCTATTGGATTTCAATAATAATAAAAAAACATTTTCTGCGGCATTGTTAAAAAAAAAAAAAAGTGATTTTACTTACAGTATAAAAATTTAAAAATAGATAAATTTTAGAAAAATACTTAAAATATTTTTTAATATCATAGTACAAATATTCACTGAATTATCCAAAAGAGATTTTTATTTGCGTAATTTCTAACCTACTACATTATAAAATTCTCATTATTGTGCAAATAAATTATATGTATGTTCTTCGCAGATATACATACTACATTTCTGAGAAAACTGTTTTATCTTTCGAGTTTATTTTATTGTACAAAAACGATACTTTTCAGATTTTGGAGATACGCAATTTTTTTACTGATTCCCACAAAATTCTCTTCTCTCTTTTTTAATGGTTTGGCTGTATTATTGTCTGTTTTTTTTTATTTATATGTTCTGGTAATAAATGGAAAGCAACTTCTTTGAAATAATGATGATGAATTTCCCTTTTTTTCCATATTTAAACGATTATAAATTTGAGAATTTATTCCCGCAATGTTTGACAATGAAAAAAAAATGTAAGTGACCATCAATCAGTTTTTTGTGCGAACTGACTTCACAACTAATATAATAAAACAATTTTAAGTAACATTCTAAAAGTAAAAAAGTACTCTATGAACGGGTAAAATAGCAGAAAGAAGAAAGACGAAATAACAACAGACAGAGAGTCCGTACTTCGAAGAAACTTTCCCCCGCAGATTTCGCGGAAATGGGAAAGGATGAACACGAGGGGGGAAAATTCAACTAACACAAGTGGTCGCAACGCGGTCATTTAGACCGATTGAAACTTAAGAATGCGATAAAATGCTAAGAAATAGCAGGAATGACTTGTAATTTTACTACACAAGAGTGTGAACACTCAAGGTCAGCTACACGGAATTTGGCTATTGTAACTTTAACAGGAAATGAGCTACAGGGGGATAACGAATTTCGGGCGGGGAAAAGACCAACGCGACTATTTAACGGGTTAAAACAAGATTTCCATGGACCACGAAATTTTAATTATATCTGCTTATTTGTTTAATTTTGAAAATGGCACTGCTGTGTATGCTAGAAATGGGGTCAATGCAACAATTCGCTAATGTCCCTCATTGGAAACAGATTTGCTCCAACATTTTGATTCCGGTTATCTACAATACAATGCCCAATAGATAAGGGTGAAAATCTTGACATGCGTCACGAAAACATCACACAAAGCAGGCAAAACAAAGAAAAATATCGAATAAAAGTGCAGGTTTCGTATTCTTTGGTTCGTTTAATTATTCATTTTTAACGCTAAAACGACCTCGAATTTTTATAAAAATATTTTATACCGGAATTTTTATTTAAATCTGCTTAAAATATTTATTTAACATTTTTCTTCTTTGTGTGTTTTAAAATTATTTTACAAAGGAATTTCTAGTTCCAACAAAAATATATTCATATGACAGGGGTCAAAATAACTCCTTGCGGACTTTTTAGTGTTAAAACGTATATTTAACAACTGCGTATTATTCTTTCTTCAGTAATAAAAATTATCTCAGTTCAACTTTCCTATCAATGGTACTTTCGAATCTTTTATCCTTTAAAATATTCTTTATTGAAAGTGCTCGGCATGATAAATATTCGTAAGAAGAAGTCGAATTATACGAAAAAATGTTTCATCGTTAGCGATCAAACGTTTATAAAGGAAAGGTTTAGATGGTGATAAAGAATTTTCTAGTGTAGTTGTCCTGAGTGCTTTCAAGTGATTATGTGTATTGCAGTTTTGGCTTCATAAGGAATAGAGTATCTAACTACAGTGTAAAGGACAAACGAGTCAGTGAGGAACGTTCACGTTAGCAACTTTCGACCAATAAAATTCGATTTTACAGCGCATTTTTTAATTGCTAAACATCGTGCAATTTAAATTTGTTCAATGTCAAATAGAAAAAAAAACATAAGAAAAAAACTTAAAAACACACGTACAAACGAACAATTGTACAAACAAAAGTATAAATAAACAAACGTACAAGTACACGTATTTACGAAAACGTACAAAAGTACAAAGAAGCAAACAAACAACCAAACGTACAAACATAATAAATTGCAAAAAAAAAAAAAAAATGTTTAAGGGAAAATGTTCAATAATATAGTACAATGTTATAAAAGAATTTAAGTAACTACGTAGTCTGTTAAAATACATTCATAGAAAATAAATATTTTCAAATTTAACGTTTATAATTTATTTTATTCATTTTATATGTATTGGTTTTCACGATTTATTCAGTTTTAGACATTTTTATTTTAATACTAAAAGCATATATCTGAATTTAAGGGAGTTGCTGAAATGCAATTGAGAGAGTCAATAAAAAAATTCCGCTTTTTTTTCATTAATAACAAAAAAAAAAAAAAAAAATCTAATTTTATTATGAAGTCTCGTAATATAAAAATATACTTCAATTGAAACGAATTCCAGACGTCAATAGACAAGTTTTCAATATTTGGAAATATTAATATAGTCTAATTTTATGTGAAATTCGATGAAAGTAATAAAAAAAAAAGGTGCGTTTTAGATGAATGATGTTTGTTGACAGTAGAAATTAAACATAGGATGACCAAGTTATATCGGGACTGTTGATACTGATTAAGTAGATGATCGGGAAGGATGCGAAAACTTTTACATAATGTGTCTTAATGTGAATTTACCTTTTTGTGTCAAAATATTATTTTTAATATTTAAGTAGTTTATAAATGCATAATCACAAATAATTCTGAAATCAATTAACGACTTAATATCTATTCATAATTTTTTTTAAAGATGTGAGACAATATTAGATTATTAATTTTCATCTTGGCGTAATATGCATTAAACTTTTTTACAGCATTGCGTTCTGAGAAGTTTTCTGTTTTTCATTTGTTGGAATTTCTCTCGTATATTATCGTTAAATCAATGTAGGTTGCTATAACGGCCACTTCTCAGGAACCCATTTTCAATAAACTATTTGGAAAATGTGAATGTTATCTTTGGTGATATACGTGCTTTTTACGTTTAAAGATAAATTATGCAGATAGTTTAATCTGAACGGAGATTATTTTTTTATAGAAAACTTTTTGTTGGGACTCGTTTGGCCTCACGACCATAAAAGTCGAAGAACTTGTGCTGCGGACTATCGATATTGGACAAGTACTTTCACGAGTGCCTATTTGGTCTGCCGTGTAATTCCCGATATGTTTTGCAATTGATTGAAAATGGGTAGTGACACAACCCCACGCTTGCACATGTAATATAACATTGATAAATAGATTTGTGATAATAAACAGAATTAACGCAGACAAAAGTACGGATCTGAATACCCTTTGTAAACACAGAAAAATCCAAACGTGATACTCGCATCTCATTCTGTGCGCTACAGTGATTGGTGATACTTTGTTAACTGCATGATATCGCCAGAACGCATACTACTCGCCTTGTGGAGAACATGGACTGGAGAGGTCAACATGTTTTCCTAAATTAAATCTGATCGAGGATGTCCGAGAAAAACTCGGGTGGCGAATTGCAGAGTTAGCTCCATAACCGTTCTTGACTTGAACATTGCACTTCTTAAAGAGTGGAGCAGAATTTAGTAAAATCTTATCGAAAACCTCATCACAGCCCTACAAAACAGTTGTGCAACAGTCTTAGCTTATTTTGAGAACTAAACATTATATTAAAATCGCTCATTTTCTTCATGCATTTTTTTTTCATTTACTGGTATCCAAATTGGTGTTTGAGCTTCTATTCAGGCTATTGATATAATTCTAAAAAATTACAGTACTCCTAAATTGATCCGTTTTCTGTTATACTCTTTAACCTTTACGACGCAGACTAATTTTGTTTGTAAAATAATGAAATTATTGACTGACAACTGAATTTACAAAGAAATTTATTTAAAAACAAATAATTGCTTATTTTCAAGTTCGTTATAAAAAGAAAATTTTAGTTAAGTATTCTGTAAGTCAGTAAACTTAAAATAAGGATGTCACTTTTTTGACCACTGCCCCTGAAATGTTTAAAATATGTATACTGCGGAAGTGTGTGTATAAGGTGTAAAATATTCGTCCCACACTGTAAATAAAAATGTAAATAACTACAATTTTTCGAGGGAACTGGGATTTCTATATTTTTTTATATTTCGGCAACAACAAAAACTCATATAACATTTACTTTTGCACTGTAAATCAAAATATTTGTAAGGTTACTAAATATTTTTTAGGAAACTGGGATGCTTTGAATTTTTTATGTAACTACAACCTGGGATACAGATAAAATGTTAGTAAGATTACGGTAATTTTAGAAGATTCGTTTGCAAAGCTACAGATTTCTGTGGCTTTACATGCAGTAAGTATTTATAAGGTTTTACAATTATACACACACACATATATATATATATATATATATATATATATATATATATATATATATATATAAAGGTGAACGTTTTAATCATTTTTGTTTTCTAATATCAGTTTAAAAATGAAGTTTTATGTCTGTAATACAGTGTTTTGTAACAGCTATATAAAGCGTGTTTTTAACAGACATATAAAATGTGTTTTGTAGTAGGTGTATATGTCTTTTGCTTATTATTAAAATACTAAAAAACCTGCTTTCAACATATGATAGAGTTACTACTTCATATTTATTTATAACTAAAACTCTCCCATTCAGATATGTTTTAAAACATGAATCGATTTCTGAAACTGTATATTAAGAAGTATATTTTAAGTTGCATTTATATTATATATGCTTATTCAAATTCATTCCTTTGATTGGAAAGTAAAGTAAAGTGAATATTGACTTGAATGAATCGCTAGTAATTTATAAAAGTATTTCCAGAAGAATCCATAAGTAATTCATTATTCAAAATTTTTAATAATTTAAGATGCTTAGAAGTCAGTTTCGAATATCAAATATTTTACCCCTACGGCTACATTGTATCTTCCTTTTAACAGTTTTCTCAAGTGCATGTAACTAACCAATTCGGGACAGAATAAAATTTACACAAACTGGTTGTTTTATCTTTTAAAAGACGTAATGGATTTATTCAAGATTTCGTTAACTCCTGAAAATTTAATAAGTGGAAAATACTTATTTATGTACTACATTTCATATGATCAAATGCATTTCTCTTGCAGTTAATTATGAAAGGAGATTTCAATTTTTCATGATTAAATGTTATAACAAATAGAAAACTGAAATTGATTGTCATAAGTCCAGCAGCGTTTTATGTGTAAAATAATGTCAAAGTGTTTTGTGGGTTACAACACATTTGTATGATGAAACACAATAACAGTATCTTGGATATCAGTATAATTATATTACATATTTCAATAGTGTGGTCTGACCGAGGTAATTCCAAAATGTTTTCGTTGCTTTCTTTATTAGTCAAAGGCAATTTCAACAATTCTTTCTTCAAAAGTCCTACTAGAATATATTTAAACCTATAGTAATGCAACCATATTTATTAGAGCTATCAGTGTTTCTTTAACGTTTTACTGAAATAAATATTTGACATCAACGTGGTAATAATTTATGCTTTTTTAAAATTAAAAATTTACAGTCAAAAAAAGTTTTCCGGGTCTAAATCCTGAACCCTATATAGACGCTCATTGGACACTATAAATATATTGCATTAATTGTTATATGTTTTGAATTAACAAATAATTTCGAATCTCTAAAGTTTATTTTCATCTGGGACCATTTAAAGAGAAACCTCGGACTTATTTCAAAAAAGCAAAATGCGTTTAATTTTGAATTTTTTTCGTACCAATCATGGGCTCTGTTTCACAGGTTGAGGGGAAAGTGCCTTTTGTATTTTGAAATCTCTACATTGTTCACTTTAACGTTGATGATTGAATAAATTGTAACGAAATGTATACTCTAACTAACTTAAGTGTAAAAAATGAAATCACAAAACGTCGCCGCTCCCTAAAAAACCCAGCCGTCATCACTTTGATTTTGTTCTGTTTGGGTTTGATAGCAGCAATACCTTATATGATTAAATCCGTTGCAATTATTTTATCCCTTTGTTAATGTTAATGAAGAACAAAACACAGCAGAAACACGCTCCTAATTGAATATCAAAACATTTTTCTATATTGGTCAGGCACGTTTTTCTCGAAAAACAAATACTGAATTATATTTCATCTCTCGAATGTTTACTCAAATGAGCAAATTTCGAAAAGTTATTTTCTACTAATGGCGTTAAGTTTAATGCTACGGAAATCGATATGATGTTTTTGTCGATTTGTAGCATTTTTTAATATGATGCCGTATATTAAGCAGCAAATCTCATCTTTTTATATAGCTTACTTTAGATTTAATTATGGTATCTGAAAAAAAAATTATATTTAATTATATTTTATACCAGAGTATTTATATTCTATATAATCTTAAAATGTCGCATCATAATTTCAGATTGCACCTGAATGATATTGATCTGCTTAAAGATAATTTTTCTCTAGGTGTATAAGTGAATACTTGTTAATTTCCAACGAGCCAACGGAACTTAATTTGTTCCAGGCATAAAAATGTATTAAAATGGCCCTGTTCTAAATATCTTTTTTCCTTTTCTAAAGATAATCATAAATCACATTACATTTATAAATCACATTAGGCTGACCACATGACTTGCAGTTGCGTGGTCACATATGTGACGTGGCAACCGTTACTTGCAGTGAAATAGCTTTGATAAAACAAAAATTTAACAAAATGTTTTGAAAATACTTTTTGCTACACTGAAAAATATGTTTAAATGTATTATTTTCCCTTGAACGACAGTTCGCATTTTAGTGACAAGAGAACGTCACTGCATTGCGCTATTTTGTTTAGGTTAGAGTAGTGACGTTATGACTCTGACTTCACATTACGGTGATGTCACTGTGAACATACTTACTATATCAAAACTAATCCTATGTGTGTATTTTACAATAGAGACATACTTGTTTGTTGTCATTAATTTAAATTCATCAGATTTAATTACGCTTATAATTATTGGATCCTGCTGGGGTTTCACACAAAAAACATCTTATTAGCTCTACAAATAATAATAATAATAATAATAATAATAATATGTACACACACAAAAAAAGAAAAACAAACGAACTTTGCCTTTTCCCATCAAACGCAAATAAGTAGTTTCATAAATTTGAAGGATTGTTCAAGACTGAAATAAAAGGTTAGAGAAAGTAGCTGAAAAAATCAAACATTCGGAATGTGGAATATTTTTACTCTTATTTTATTATTTTTTATTTAATTTTAATTCTATGTACATTTTAATTTTTTTCACTTTATATTCCTTTATTATGTTTGTATTATATACTTAGACTTTTTTTTTCTGGGGCTATATTCACATATTTCTGATTTCTCTTACTGTTCTGTTATTTTTTCTTCGGATTAGCTAACGCACTGCGTGTAATTGATTGATATATTCTGCTTTCCCGTAGTGTGCTTTAGTTAACCGCCTCTTTCTTTTCCATTTCACTTCAGAATTGTTTTAGATTTGAAAGTAGCAACACTTCTTCTTTGCACTTGATGAAGAAAGAGAAAGACTTTCGAATGGCCTTGCGCATTTACTATTTTTTATGGTATTATTGAGAAGCTGTTTTTCCTGTATATATGTATCACATCAGTTTTTCAACATTTTACTGTCACTTAAGTTTTTGTATTCGCTTTTAAATATATCAAGTCCTCGAATGAATTTAAAAAAAAAAACTTTCAGAACATTCTTTCAGAAATTTAAAAGGTTTTAATAGAATTTCCTTTTTTGATACTTATTCAATTAATGTGTAAAATAAGATGTAATCCAAATAAAATTTAATTATAGGATTTAAGAGGGAAAAGTTGCAGAAAAATTATGATAGAATATTTAATTACTTTTAATCTAATTAACAATTTTATTTCTTGAATAAATTATGGAAATGTTGTTCTATACCCTGAGATGTAAATATATATTGAGCTAAAATAATTTTCTCCCCTAAATTAATATGGGATTTAAACATTTTAGTGAACTGCCCCTTTCTCTTCCATTTTATTTTAGTATTGTTTCAGATTTAAAAGTGGTAGTACGTCTTCTTTGTACTCGATGAAGAAATACAAAATTTTCTCGAAAGGCATTTCTTAATTTTTTAGGTGTTATTGAGAAGGTGTTTTTAAATTATTTATGTATCATACCAATTTTTATACATTTTACTGTATCATAAGATTTTTCATTTTATCCGCATTTGAATATGTCCAGTTATCTATTTAATGTTAAAAAATAATCATGCGTCAATCATAGATTAAGAAAGGACTTCCTACACTTCCAGAAATCTTTAACATTTTTTTTTTGTTTAATTAGTTAAAGAAGCACATAAAATAACATTTTTGAATACGCACAACACATTTGAAAATCATACTTCAACAATTAGTGCAAGTAGCAGGAAAAGCATTCCAATTTTTTTGTGGAGATCTGTACATGATCTACAGATTTATATATCTTCTACACAGCATGCTAAAATTTAGTTTAGTTAGAAATCGCATAACACAATTGAAAATTCATTTTTAGCAATTTCTATCAATTGACAGAAACGTATTTGAATACTTTTGTACAGCCATGCATATTATCTAAAGACTTTTATACACGCCACATATTAAGCTGAAATGTAAGAAGTAAAAACACGTTTAAATTATTGAAATCACACTTCCAGGAATTACTAAGGATAGACGTCAATTTAGCCAGTTTTTTGCTTAGCCCTGTATATGATTCAATTTATATGCTACAAACATCTCTTAGTATACAAAATGTAGATGATCTTGAAAATGTGTAACTTGAATTTTAAATAAAAAGGTAAAACAATTCGCAAGCATTCTTATTAATGCTTACGAATCATTTCCTCAGTCCTGTATATGGTCTATAGAATATATATACACCACATAGTGTGCAAAAAGTTAGTTGAACTTTGAACATATACCATAACATAAACACATGTTTCAACAATCATCCCTAATAGACAATACTAAATATATACTATTGTATACGAAATCTTTAAGTCTCCGTAAATGGACGATAAATGTAATGCACAATATATTCTAATGCAAGTATCTTGTAGTGAACCTCAGTAACGTGTATCAATTTCATCATGTTTGAATTAGTGCAACATAATTAAAATAAGCTGCAAGCAGTTTTTCCCTGTAGATTATTTTGTGTGACTCGGTAAATGAATGAAAAATGCTTTCACCCCATATTCTACAGAAAGCATGTTTTAGTGCACCTCGAAAAATCATATTATTTTCACCATGTTTCTAACTGAATAACATATTTAAAACTCGTCACGAACTATTTTTCTTTGTGGACCACGTAAAACTTTTACGTAGATAACGTAATACTTTTTGAATTTCCCCTACACGAGTACTGTATGCGTCACATAACACGAAACATCTTTTAATGCACCACAATAATGTATATAAACTTTATTATGTTTCAAATTGTGTAAACTTATTAAAATACATTGAAAATAAATTTTCCCCATAGACAATAACATAACGGAATACATTTGAGTGCCTCCTTTAAATGAACCATGCATGCTGTACACTTCATTTGCAATACTGAAAATACTATGGTAAACCTCAATATCATTTATCAATTATGTGTCAATCTCGAGTATATTTAAGGGAGTTAGAGCTCGCACAAACGGCAGAGAGATGACAGACATACGGCAGTCAGACGGCTGACGGACAAACCAGAAATCATTAATATTTTTCAACTATATTGGAAAATGTAATAAAATATTTTCAAAACATTTGTTTTAGTGCTTTGAAATTTTTTAGATAGTTATTCAACTATATATATATATACAAAAATAGATGTATTCCAACTAAATTTTAATCTTGGACTTTATGTGGGAAAAGTCGCAAATAAATTACCATAGAGCATTTAATTACGTTTAAACTAATTAACAGCTCGATTTATTTGATAAAATATTGAATTTTTATTCTAAATCTTCAGCTGTAAATGCATATTATCATAAAATAATTTTCTTCCGCATATGAATATATGTTTGTAATCATAGGGAAAAAAGAAAGAAATTTAAATTTTCTGTTGTTAACTGTATACATTGTTTTTATTTTAATAATAATTTAAATCAAAATATATGGAAAAAAATTAGGTTATTTTTAGGAAAGAATACAAAGTTTTTTTTTGTTGTTTCAGAAATGATCTTGTTATTAAAAGATTAAAATCAATATATATATATTATTTAAAAATTTTACTTTGCAATATTCATTTAAATTATTCTAAATTTTCAGGCATATTCATTATTTCCTTACTTCTAAATAATATCTATTATTTATTCCAAGCTAATTTCCTTTAAATTTAAAACGCGTATATTAATAATTAACTTATTCGAAATCTTAATCTAAAACTTTTAATCTCTTCATAAATTTATCAGCTGCCAAAATTATAATATTCAGAGATTAGCTAGTTCTTAAGAAAAACAGACAGATGGCGCCATATCCAACGCAGTACTGATTTTGGTTGTGTTAGTGATCAGCATCCGTAATGTTTTTAGTTGTGATGCCGTGAAAGTGCTGTTGGAAACTTCGCTCCGAGGAGGTCAAGGACTCTCTCCCCTGAAGATGGCTCGTTAGAAAGAGCACGAAACGTTGGGAATAATTTGTAATGTATTTTTAATATAGTTTTTATTTCCATGTACGCTGATGAGTATCGTAAGATTTTTAATTATTAGCTAGTTCTTATTTTCTAATGTTATTAAAAGCAATCTTGCTATTTTTTATTTATAATCTCAAATTCCACGAAACTGTTTCACGCACCTTGGAGATACCAGTCTTTTTACAACAAAATCCCTACATTACGATGTCTGAGATTCATTCTCCTGTGACACTTCCTCTCTCACGACATTGGTTTAAATCTAGATGCTTGATGTTCGCCCTCCACGGATTGTTTCGTCTGCGTATTGCCTTGGAATCTGTCACTCTACGCCCCTGGTAACGAAATGCTGATGCGATGGTTTCTTAACTCAGAATTCTGTTGTTTTTTTGTTTTTTTCCGAGTGTTTTAAAACTACGTTACCAGGTGTCTTACAACATAGTAGAACATCTAAGTTTGGGTTTTAAGTTCTTTTTAGCATGAAGTAGTGTTTGTGCTGCTTGAGGGCTCAACGGTAATTCACATAATGTGGAAATAGCTTACTCTTTCATGTTTGCATGGATAAATATTTTAGAATGACATTGGGTTCTGTTTTTATAGAGAAACTACCGGATTTCCCAGTCATTTACCTTGCTACACGTATGATCTCACCATCAACTGCTAAACGAATCTTGGTGTTTTGATTGGACTTAGCCAATCATAACTACTAGAAAATTAATGTAGTTGATTAAATTTGTCCAACCTGTGAACAGCAGGCAGTATTCTGCGAATTTAATACATAAAACTACAATCTTAACAAGTCTGATAAGAATTTTATACAACGTAACACATATATAAGCTAAATAAAAAAAAAATAGCATCCATGCCATAAAATACCCACTGTCCATGAGACCACAGCTTTTTGGTTTTGTTTTTCTTGTTCAAGTTGTATCTGTTAATATTTCTCTGGTGTTTTTTCGTTTGTTTGTTTGTTTACTTGTTTGTTTATTTATATTCAGTTTAAATATGGTGCAAATTCTGGGTCTGCCAAATACATTTTAAACATAATGTGCAACTACATATATGTGATATATATATCAAGTGCGAGTTTTACCCACGTACAAAGATTCTGTATAGCAAAGATTAAACTTTTTGCATTGTGCCGTCGTAAGGAGATCGCAAATTGCAAACGTTACTTTTCTCTAGATAGGTTTATAATAAATATTTCGGCTAATTACATTTTTTTTATATAGTTATTAACAATCCTTATATGATTCCACTTACCACCTTGATCACCCCTCAACTATCTTGCGGAGCGCCAGAAATGTAGAATTTATGTGTAACGGGAAAAGGCGAATTTAAAGAAAACAGTGGGATCTAGGATCATCGTTAAAAAAATTCTGCAACATTTGAATAAACTCCCACTACCACCTAATTTTTACATAATTTTAATTTCAGCATATTCGTATGAGGGAGGACAAACATATTTTTTCCGATATGTCTGAAAGACAATACTTAAAATTAAACGAAATATATTTGTGAGATCGGTGTTACGATATCTTTCGAACGGTGCTCCACACGAGATTAAATTTAAGTAGATAATAAGACGAATTTTCTTTCCAAGAATATTTTTGAATTGCTAATAATCTATAATTATGTGGATTAATACCCTGTATAACTTACTCAACTTTGAAGAATCTACGGTCCATCTTTTTCGAGAAAAACGGCTGTGACAAACCAAAAGACAGGCACATGATTTACAATTATTCCATTCTTACTTTTCAAGTATGTAACACATGTTGTCTCACTGCCCCTTTCGTTCCGGTTTTCACTGCCCCTTTCGTTCCGGTCCCCTTTCGTTTCCGGTTTTCGTTCCGGTTGCGTAAACGCAACACCTATTGTCTCTTCCTCCCCCATTAAAACGAAAGCAACTGATTCGATGAATGTTCTTATGTACTTTGACCTTGTCTAAAAATAGATTTACTCTAAAGCTTACGTTTGTCTAACTATATTTCTTCTGCGAAAAAGACAACGCGAAAGTTTTCGTTTAAAAATGCTTTAAGTTTCAAACATGTTATTAAATAGAAAAAATATGTTGAAAGAAAATATTTTTCTATTGAATTAGTAACCATAATATACCCTACTCAAAAATTACTATTAATATAAAATTCATTTGATAGCTAATTTTTTATACGCATTTATTTTGACTGTTGCGTGAACGCAACATCAGCGGTTAATGGGTTAATTTCCCTGTCTATGAACAAAACTGCGATTTTAATGCTGTTCACTTTTACAAAACGTTTTTAAAGGAAGAATGAAAATAGTGATACCATTACCAATATCAAAATATAACCTGTTGTTTTTATGGACAAAAAAATGTTGTTCATTAAAAAATACCTAACCATTTCAGTGTTGTTTAAACTTAGCATATCGCAAACAGCGTGATATGGATTAAAATATATTTAACCACTCATTCACCTACACTGTAAAAAAAATCTGTAGTTCTACAGATGTAAAGTTACATGCTTACTAAACTTTCACCTGTAACGGTACGAAAAAAGCTGCAAATCTACAAAACTAGTTTTTGTAAAGCTACAAAAATCTGTAACTTTACAAATGAATCTGCTAAAATTTCAGTAATCTTACTAAACTTTTATTTGTAACCCTGCCTGCAGTTACATGAAAAGTTCTCGGAATCCCAGTTTCCTAAAAAATTCTTCGTAACCTTACAGACTTTTTGATTTTCGGCGCAAAAGTGTGTCTGTTACATGAAATTTTGTTGTTGCCGTTACATGAAAAGTTGTAGGAATCCAAGTTTCCTAGAAAAACTTTAGTAACTTCACAGATTTTTTTTTTACAGTGTAAGCATCATTTGAGGCTACAGTTTTAAGGATTTTCTCAAATACAAATCGGCTACTTTCTGATATTTTTTTAGTTAATTTTTGTTCGCAAGCATAGTAAAATTATTCTTATGAAAAACGAACTTGTCAAACTTTTTATTCATTTTTCTAGTAAAAGCAAAATTTCTTTTTAGAAAATAATGTCAAATTAGGCTTTTGAACCGTGTTTACAGACGCAAGAGTGCATGGAAGATAAAAAAACTGCCGTCCTGAGACGAGAAGCGTTTATAGCTCAAGATATAATGCATATGCAAGGGAAATGTTAGTTTATAAATCACGTCAGTAACGTTAAGTACACTGTAAAAAAAAATCTGTGAAATTACTAAAGTTTTTCTAGGAAACTGGGATTCCTAGAACTTTTCATGTAACGTCAACAACAAAATTTCATGTAACAGACACACTTTTGCGCCGAAAATCAAAAAATCTGTAAGGTTACTAAGAATTTTTTTGGAAACTGGGATTCCGAGAACTTTTCATGTAACTGCAGCCAGGGTTACAAATAAAAGTTTAGTAAGATTACTGAAATTTTAGCAGATTCATTTGTAAAGTTACAGATTTTTGTAGCTTTACAAAAACTAGTTTTGTAGATTTGCAGCTTTTTTCGTACAGTTACAGGTGAAAGTTTAGTAAGCATGTATTTTTACATCTGTAGAACTACAGATTTTTTTTTACAGTGTACTCTTTATCAAACAAGTCTGAAAGCTTTTATGTTTAAACATAAGTCAGATATTGTTCCAGAAAATTTCACGTTGCGTATCGGGGAAAAGTGTGTTTTATTTTTATTTATTTTTTTTTTCTGCGAACCACCTTAACTAAAATAAAAAGCGGTTTGAAATTATTATCTTCCCAACATTTAAATTGATTAAGATTTTCAGATTACACGTGCAATTTCACTTTTGTTTTAATTTTTTATAACTTAAGAAAGATTAAGATTTTTTCAAAACTGAAACTTTTCACATAAGGGAAGCTCCAGAGTTACTGTTAGAAACAAAAATTATGCATTGTAAACACTTGTTACTTTGCTCAATAAATAAGGCATTTATAACGTCATAAAATAAGTAGCTGTTGTTGAAGCTAAATTGCATTACTGTCAGTCATTGTGTTAAATTAAAATTAAAAATATTTTTTATGGTACTTGAAAGTATCGCCGGTGCCTAAAGAGTTAATGGGATCGCACTGAAGAAAAGATGCATTTTAGTTCATCATATTAAGTGTAGCCATACAAAGAATGATTTTTTACAAACCTTGAAAGAGAATGTTAATCCGATATACAGGCAAGTAGTCATTTACAGAAATATCAGTTTATACTTAGTTGCACATAATTTATCAATTAAAAAAGCATAATTCTACTTAATTGGGTGGAAGGGTGAAGCGGTTCCACGGCGATTGATTATATGATAACCAAATAAAACATTTGTTATTTTTTAATTGAATTTCAATAATGATGGAATTCGTCGTGGCATGTGAGTGTTTTATGCCAAACTCCTCTCGCGTGTTACACAACCATTTACTTGTGGGGTATGCAACACATAATTATCTGTTTGTGATATAATATGCTATTTGTGACACAATATGCTGTTTGTGATAAATATGCGTTATTGAGTGCTAAATACAAAGTGCCCATGTTAGTGGAGAGCGTCAACAGAGCGCAGCACTGTGGATATTTGCAGCAATCATCCCATTTAATTAGACTGGACCGTGTACGCGAAAGAAAAGAAATAGAAACGCTGATTCAGCTTTTTAACCATTGTTATTGACTCTTAGATAACTTTAACGGGCCCCAATTTTTCTTTAGTGAATGGGCTGGCACTGGCCAAGCCGAGTCGCACAAATTTGCCGTGCGTAATCCATTGTTATAAGGATTATTCCTTCTCCTATGTGGATTTCACACCCTAAAATATTTTTACTTATTCAATTCTTATTATTACTCTTTTGTAGTTTTTCTCAAGCATTTAATAATAATCGTATGTGATAATTAAAAGGGTTTTTTGTACTACCGACTCTTGTCTGGGGAACGATTACTCAGATAACCACCATTTATGTTGCAATAAAAACACATAAAATATTTCCGGTGATTACATCATCACGGAAGGACTAGCTCCGACCGGCTACCAAAAAGGTAAGGAAACATTTTATATTCTACTAGTGTGATAAATATATAAGGGTGCCCCACACACGGGTGTTTGGCGTAAGCCATTTAAACTACGAACTCATGCTTTCAGTTTTTCTCTTAAATAATAAAGAAAAGAACTTAAAAACATTATTTCAAATACAGATTAAACCAAAATATCCTTGTGGATTTTTTTCATCTTTTACATATTACTCTAGAAATAAAAAGATAAAAATGCAAAAATAACTGTATCACATTTAAAATCTCTCTTCACATATTTTGCTGCAATTTGTTCATTGCTGCATTTTGCTGCATTTTGTTTGCATTTTTTCAATAATCACTCGCTCAAAATTTCGGAGAAATTTTCATTTCCATATTTAATAACAAAATTTAAAGTTGTCATTGCAAGTTGAATTTAATATGACGACCGAACCTTTTAACCGTTTAAGAGCAGTGGTATATTTATGAAACCACTTAATTTTAATTCCCAAACACTACAATGGCACCAGAATTGTGGTAAAATATTTTCTATTTAATATGTGGGTGAATTATAACCTTTTTCTTGTTTACAAATAAATGCTTTGGCAAATACCTGTGCCAACCACTTATTTCAATAGTTTAGCACTGAAAATGCTTTCCCTCTAACGGGTTAAGTTAAAGAACTAGAAAAAAAGTGTATTAAAAAAATTTTTGTAACGATCTTGATTTTCTCTATGACTTAAATTATAAAGCAAAAATAATATTGTCATTGCAAATTGAATTTCATATGTCGACCGAACCTTTTAAACGTTTCAGAGCGGCGGTATATTTATGAAATCACTTAATTTTAATTCCCAAACACTGCAATGGCACCAGAATTGTGGTAAAATATTTTCTATTTAATTTGTATGTGAATTATAGCCTTTTTCTTGTTTACAAATAAATGCTTTGGCAAATTCCTGTGCTAACCATTTATTTCAACAATTTAGATCGTTTGCCTCTAACCGGTAAATTTAAAGAACTAGAAAAAGAGTGTGTTAAAAAAAAAAAAAAAAAAAAAAAAAAAAAAAATGTAACGATCTTGATTTTCTCTATGACTTAAATTATAAAGAAAAAAATAATATTGTATGAACAATTCATAATAAGGATTTAATTACCTTTGCTTCATTAAAAATATTTTTTGCTTTAAAATGTCGGTGGAGAATAAATAATGGGTCCAAATAGACAATACTTTTATCCGATTCTTAATAAAAGGTGAAAAAAGCTTGTTTTTAGTACTTAAACACGTAAAATAAGTGACATAATTTAAAAGAATAATTTATGACATAATTTAAAAGAAAACTTCAAATTTTACATTTCGCTGATAAAAAAGCGAAAAGCTGTATACCCTACAATAGTACGTTCACTGTTTATTATATCAAAGCAGCATCTGTTGTTTCAATAGATAATCCATCCCCACCCACCCCTTAAGGGTGTAGAATACCTTTAAACCTACAATTTTTTTGAAAATTTTTAAATACATATTTTGATTCCTTAATCATTTGATTCCTTAATCTATACAAAAGACCGCATTAAAAAATTCCCGTTAGTTTACTAATTATGTCTGTTTTATTAAGACTACATAGGATAATTAAACTTTGCATTGCGTTTTTTCAAAACGATATATTTTGATACTGCGCGCAGTGTTACAAAAAACTATGCATGGTAATCAAAAAAACTTTTCACCACATATTCATTACTGTATCATCTTCAATTTAAAACCAGAAAAAGGCAAGATTTTATTTTATTTTTTTGTTTTTTACTTAGAAAATATTTTTTAAAAAGTGATAATTTTTAATTTTTTGTTAATTTTTTAATTTAGTCAATATTTTTTTACAAATATTCTGATTTTAGTATAAAGGTAACAGTATTATGTATTAATTTTACCAATATTTCTTCTTTATATGCATATTTTCAGATTTTATCATGCGCGCAAAATTTTTTTCTCGTATTACCGTATATTTTTAAACTTATCATTTTAATATTTATTTATGAATTTACAAGTATATATAATTTTGTTAAATATAACTATAAATGTAAGCCTTATATTTAAATGAAGTTTGATTTTTATTTTTGACTTATTACATAAGTTTTGAAACTTGGAACATAGTAGTATATTTTCCTTGTTTGATGTATTCAAAAGTACCCTAACCCCTTAAAGAACAATTGCATACTGTTAAAGCGTATTTATATGAACTGTATATATATATATATAGATGCCAATTTAAAGCTAACCAAAGCAAAAAACATGTTGTTCACCATTTATGAAAAAGCAAGCTTTTCAAAATAGGCTTGTGTGCACATTGTTGTATGACAATTATTCTGCTGGTGTAAAATGAAAATATCCTTTTAAAATCGACGAAGTTTGGATATGTTTATCTGATTGCAATAGAAAAAAATCGATTTACTACAGAAAAAAAGGAGACAAAGACAAAACATCTCCTTTCAGTAGAAACAAGGAATAATGTGCTGAAGTTTTTATTGTTATTGCTGATTTCTCTTAGAATAAATGTATGTGGTCCTCTTCTAAGTTCCATTAGAATATGTCTATCAGTCATACGCTTAAATCTACTGCTATACATTTAGAAAATTTAGAAATTAAATCGGAATAGAGGATACTTCATTTGCATACACCCCTACCCAAACAATCTGACGTGTCACTTTTAGATTGATGTACATTTAGACATTTGTAACAAACTATTATAAGTGGAATATCAAAACATTTGAATAATTGTAGAAGATTGTTGTAGACAACTGCTATAAAATCAATCCTCATGTTATAAGAAAAGATCTTTTTTCGTGAAAAGCAAGATGTAATATGATATAAGTTAACCAAAAGGGCTATCAGATTGGCCGAATTAGCAAATAATAAATTATTTTCTTTGTTTATATATTTCTCTTTCAAAATCTTTGCAGAAACGTGTAAAAACTCTCTGTATGTTTAAACAAAAAAGAAAAAAGTCATGTGTCAAGCATAGATTATGAAACACTTTCCCACACATTCAGAATAATGTAACAAAACTGTACTGTTTAATAAGTTAAAATATTATGCCTAATTCAACCATAATTAAACGCATAACAATTTGTAAACCCAATTTCAGTGGTCCCATCTACAATCGGAAAATTATCCAAATTCCTTGGAAAGCCTTATATATGATATATAGATTGGTATCTATAAATTACATACATTACGAAACTTAGTTCAATTAAGAAATATATATCTATATATCAGTTGAAAATGCATTTCATTAATTTTCGCTCATAAGGAGATCGGTACGTGAATTCCCTTGTGCATCCCTGTATATGAGGTATAGATTTTATATACAAGGAGTACATGCAAAAAATTATTTAAATTGTAAAGCACATGCCGAATTTCAAAGTACACTTCCAACAGTTATTACTCAAAGAGAGTACTGTAACCGATTTCTTTTTGCGTGTCCCAGTAAATGAACGACAAATGCTACGAATGCCATTTTCTATCGTAAACATATTACAGTGAAATTCAGTGATTTTTATCAGTTCCAATACATTTGGAATAGCGTAATCTCATTACAATACTCTGCAAATGATTTTTCCCCGTATACCATAATGTAATGGAATTCTTTTGAGCGCAACTGTAAAGGAACTATTAATGCAACATACTTCATATACAATACCAAACATGCTTTAGTGACTCTTAGTAAAGTTTATCAATGGCATAAGAATCCGATGGTATTTATCGGAATTAGAGCGTGGCCAGACGGACAGGCAAACCGAATGCATGATCACTTTTCAAAATTTTTGGAATGTGTTAAAAAGAAAAGTAATTCCATTCTAAAAATAATAGACATATGAAGATCTATACGTTATTTTGCATTAATAAGAACTGGTAGTATAGACCCCATGCAGTCTTATTTATATTTATTTTTGTGTTCCTCTCTATTCTATAGTTCTTTAGCGCATTTTGAAGAAATTTTACAAGCATGAACATATATTAAAATTAACTGTTAAAAATATAAAGACTTTTATTCTGTAAAAACAAAGCTTTGCTAAAAAGGAAACCAGTTTTGCCTTGTAAATTAAAACAAATATTTGTATTCTTATCAGAAGATCGTAAATTTCTTTAGAAAACAATATTGTCAGAAAGCTTTCTCACTTGGGAGAAACACCTCAGAGTGCAATATATCAGATAAAGTAAATGTTAAACGGGTCGCTTTTGCTATTTAGCAACTTAATAAAACCTGCCTGCTCTAATCAAGAAAAGTATTCGTTAGAGATTTTATTTTCGTGTACTCTTTAATTATTTTTTATATTATCACTGTTTCAAATACATGAGACTAGATAGAAAATTTAATTACATGTGTTTATGAAAAAAGTAAATAAACTTAATAACAACGAACTATAATATATTTAAATATGTTCATGGCATTTTAATTAAAAGCATTTTTTTAATTTGTATAGAATGTAGCATTTTTTTGCTTTTTTGGCAAACAAATCTGTTAAAAAATATATAAACACAAAATAGAAATGAATTTTAGATTTCTATTTACATAAATAAAACCACAACTTGAAATTTAAATATTTGCGGAATCATTTCATGCGGAATCTTCACACATGATAAACACAAATATATCGTCTCAAATTCTGCTAGCGTGTTTTTCTTTTCTAAATTGTTTTAAGACATAATTCGGATTTAACCGAACATAATTCAAATTTCTTATTGCGTGACAGCGGTAGCCTCTTGGTAATTCTACCAAAGGTCATTATGGCTAGTCCAAAGCAATAAGGAAGCAAATTCATTTATCTTTTTAAAACTATTTTTCTAAATTAATAACACTAAGGATTAATATTTATTAACTTAATTCAAATAAGTTTTCAAGTGTGGTGATCATCAGTAATTTAAAAAAATACACCTGGTAAGCAAATATCACCTTAAATAACTCGACATTATTTTCCCTAAGAAACATGTTGCAATAAATATAAAAATTTCATATTATGTTTGTATTTCTTGCAGATATCTAAAATCAATAAATGTATTTCAAACAATTATCGCCCCCAGGTAATACAATGAATTGGAAAATGTTTTATGTTACCTTCGAACGAAATATAAATACTGAGTACTTTATTTTGAATATAGAACATTTTACGGTAAATTTCAAGAATTTCGTGGTAATTAAGTATATATACTTAAGTTATAGAGCACCCATTCATGCGGCTACATTGTATAGAAAGATAATTTTTAATCGAGGAAAGTATAATTACGAACGAAAATATGAAATAAGTTTTTTTGTGATATACAAAATTTAGGAAAGTGTTCTTTATCTTTAGAAACAGTGATAACCAATATATTTTTGAGATTAAAGAAAGCAATTTTAAAACAAAGTTTTTTGATGCCACTGATTTTCGGAAACGATTTTGATTAGATTTTATAGCATATTGGATACTTTTCAGAACCCGTATAGAAGGTTCTACGGATGCTTACAGTTCTCTTATAAACACTTTCGTGTTTCCAAATATGTTTTACAGACGCAAGATAAATTAACAGCATTAATATTAATATTAATATTAATGTTTTTTTTTAGTGATACTTGGCGCAGTATAATATAAATTTAAAAACAACGTTAAAAACGCTAGAATATTCAAATTTTGAGCAGACTAGATTCGGTGGCGTTTAGCGCACTTTCCTCAGTGGTAAGAGTAACGGAAACGTGCTCAATTATATGGGTGAGAAGCAGATTGAAGTGAGAAGCTCATTAACTAATAGGAAAACAGGAAAATACGGTTAACGGCCAATAGGAAAATAGTATAGCTAATGCAACCAAAAGTATGAAAGATGCTGGTAGTAATAAATCAATTAATTTATGCTGGAAGTAATTCCTCTTTTTCTTAATTACTACCAGCATCTTTCACACTATTGGGTGCATTACCGATACTATTCTCCTATTGGCTGTTAACAGTATTTTCTTGTTTACCTATTGGTTAATAAACTTGAATCTGATTCTCACCTAAATAATTGAGCAAGTTTTCGTTACTCTTTGTACTGAGGACGGTACGCTAAACGATAGCGAAACTAGTCTACTCAAAGTTAGCATATTTTGACGTTCTTAACGTTGTTTTTAAATTTTTAATATTAATATAATTTTCTTATTCTTATATGAATAAATTCAATTGCGCAGCTGAAAATGTTTAATTATGAATTCATAGTGTCCTAAAAACCGATTTTTCGGTTTGAGTAACAAGAATCATACAATTTAAAAACAACACGAAACTCTTCCGAAAGTCAGGTGGCAAAAAAGAAACTTTGTTTTTAGTCCAGGCAATAGGGGATTTTACCTGGCAAAATTACTGGTAGTTCTGGAAATCGGCTTACTTTATGTTTTTTGTGCCGCTGAATCCGAATTTGTAACTTCCCATTAAAATTTCTCTCGGCAACCCCTTCCAAATTTTGGTAAAATGCCCCAAAAAAGGTTTTTATTAAAAAAAATAATTTTTTTATTGTTTTAGGGATAAAGTGTCTATAAATTCATAAAGTAGACAAAATTTGCAACAAATAAGATGCATGACATTATGAAGTAGGATGAATGGGGAGGGAGGATCTGCCTTGGGGCATGTGCCGCGGTGCTGCGTGGAATAAGTTGCGCAACATCACTTAACCACTCACATCGTTTACATTCGCCCTCCCGTCTCCTCTCCGAAATTTCCCTATAAGTCTTACTTTAAGTTTTTGGGGTAGCTGCATCCAAATTTGTAACTTCCCCCCCAAAAAATCCCCCCCCCCGCAACTCTCCCAAAATAGTTGTTTTTATATTAATTTTTTTATTGTTTTAGGCGAAAAGTATGTAGAAATTTGGAAAGTACACAAAATTTCCAACAAATAGAATATATGACATTATCACGTAGGATAAACTGGGAGAGGAGGTGCTGCATCGGAAGATTCCCCGCGCGCTGTTCTCAAAAAACAAAATTTTTCAAAAAATAAATTTTTGGCGTTATTACCGGGTGAAATTTTGGTGGGAAGTTACAAAATCGGATTCAGTGACCCAAAAAACATAAAGGGAGTCGAAATCCAGAATTAGCATTAATTTTTCCAGGTAAAATTGCCTATTTCCTGGACTTGCATAACAGTGCACCTAGCGCCGTAGTGCATGTTCAGAGGCCTCCTCTTCCCTGTCTTCCTACGTCATAATGTCAGGTAGCCCATTTGATACAAATTTTGTCTCCTTTCTGAATTTCTACATACTTTTAAGCTAATTTAAAAACAACTATTTTGAGTGGGGTTGCGGGGGGCTTTTGGGGGAAGTTAAAAATTTAGATTCAGCGTATCAAAAAACTTAAAATAAACCTTATAGGGAAAGTTTGGAGGGGAGACAGGAGGGCGAATGTAAGCGATGTGGAAGGTTAAGTGAAATTGCACAATTTAGTCCAAGCAGCATCGCGGCGCATGTTCCGAGGCAGAACCCCCCTCCCCATTCATCCTACGTATTATCATATATCCTCCCATATATCCCATATTATCCCCCCATATTATCATATATCTTATTAGTTGCAAATTTTGTCTACTTACTGAATTTCTGGACACTTTTTCCCTAAAGCAATAAAAAATTGATTTTTTTAATAAAAACCTTTTTGGGGGGAATTTTATCAAAATTTGGGGGGGGGGGGGGTGCCGGGATAAATTTTGGTGGGAAGTTAAAAATTCGGATTCAGTGACCCAAAAAAATATAGTAAGCCTTTTTGTAAAACTACCATGAATTTTGCTAGGTAGAGTGTCTATTCCCTGGACTATTTTACAAATTTTTCTTTAAATTTCTGTAAAGATATTGGTTTCTAAAATTTCGAATTCTAAAGAACGACTTTTGGAATCATATTTATCTCGGAAGAAGATTTTATATATTTTTGTTCTTATGTGCTCTATAGTTTTCGTACATGAAGAATACTTTCATCTTTTACATCTTTTGAAGTGTAGACAGACAGACGATCCAACATCATAAATAACTTTCAATTATATTAGTAATTATTACATGAGTTTTTTTCTGTATTTATATTTTTGATTACACTTTAAAAAATTAAATGAAGTGTACTTTAATTAGAGCATGGAAATATAGTTGGATGTAAATAAAATTATTCTCTGAATAAAGCATTTTATATAAATTGAATTGTTTCCTATAATAATGGAAGCAATACTTTGTGTTTGTGATGCAGTATTTTATTACAATATTTTACTTTAAAATTAGGCATAACAAATAAACAAATATATTATATTTAAATTACGCAGAAACATTGAAGCGAAATTTTATATTTATTAAACACGTGTAATAGATAGAACAATAATTCTCTATTTTAGAATTAAAAGAAATTTTGAAACTAACTTATACAAGTTTGTAATTAAAATTATTATAATAAGTAGACACAATGAAATACATTTATTTTTTTCATTAAATATTTTAAACAAAAATTTCTATTTTGCTTTTAAAATTTTTAAATAAAATTCTGTAAACTACCGTGTTGTACCTGCTCGATTGCTACGTTTTGCAGTTCAAAGCCGCGATAGTAAAACAATCGTGTTATAATTCTTTTTCTGATTTGTGAATAAGAATAAAGCATAATTTGTTAGTTATGCCATAAAATAATGTGAATATTATATGTTTTTATTAAAAGTAAATGAGTTATTTGTGAGAAAAATTTCTAATAGAAAGAAAAAGGATAGAACACATTTTTCCAATATTGATTTAAAGAAATATATATAAATGTTTGCAGAAGGGATCGTTTAAAAACTGTACTTTAGTAATGCATCGTATATTATAAATTACGAAACATATTTTCTTCACATGCACTTGACGCTAAAACTTGTAATTCTGAATAAATCTGAAATTGATGTGACTGCCATTCTCAAGTATTGCTTATAATTACTAAATAGTTTCAAACTTTGTTAATATTCAAATATATTCAATTTAAAAAATGACAAAAAAGGAAATTTTATAACAAAATGATTAAATTTGAAAAACTGTTCTCTTAGTAAAAATATATGTAAAAAATATTTACGTTTCGGTAAGACTGTTAGAAGAATATTTCACTTTGTTCCGTCCATAAAATTTATTTATCTTTTGTATCTGCAAAGCGTATGCTATAGGTTTCTGAAAGTAATTGAAATATTTAAATCATTTACAAAGCTACAACTTTTTTTACATAACCTTAAATGTACTGAGGTTTCATAAAGTTAAAACTTTAGACTCTTTTTTTTTTATTTCCCCAAAACCATGTTTTTAATGAGCGGGACAGTATAGTGTTTAAATCAATTTTTAAAACTTTGTAAACAACTCGGATTTGCAAGATGATTGTTTCTAATGCGTCTTGGAACTATTCAATGTTAAAATTTTTAGAGTTGAAAAATTTCCCAAGAGTTCAAAATCAAATGAAATACATAAAATCAATAGGTTGATTTTCAAGCAAACACTATTTTTTGATTTAGACAATTCAAAGAAAAGAAGTTCATATACGAAATTTGTATATGTTTTTTTTTTTTTTTTTTTTATAATTTATTTCGTTTTTGAATATCAGTGGATTTTAAGAAATACAATCCTGGATCGTGCTATGGGCTTTGAAAAAGTCTACCACCACCGTTTTTTATATTTGTTAAACACAAAAATAGAACCAATGGACAAAAATGAGCCCGAGTAAAAAATTCTTAACTCATTTTACTAAACCTGCTTTAAATAAAATGTTATTACAAAAACGTGTGTTTTGAGCTTACAAAGTAGAGTCTCCCCTTAATCGACGTTAGTAGAACGTAATTCTGCACGGATTTCTGATTGTCGATCAATGGACTAAACATTGAGGATATATAAGTGAGGTACAAACAACCTAAATTAAAATTATTTTCATTGAATTTCTCCACTGATTGAAACCATGGAATTTCTTGTCGTTGACATCGCACGGTCGAAAGATAAACACTTACTAACATGATTAGTTAGGTCTCCACTTGTTGACATATATATTAATGGTGGAGAAGGCGTAGCCATTGTCCCGACTCTATTTCAAGAACCATAATATTTTAAACTGAAATTATTAATAAAATTTTATAATTGTCCAGTGTATAAGAATATTCTAACTTGCTTTTCAAATGGTTTATTCTCAATAGGTATTTGAAAAATGTATATAAAGTCTATCGCAGTAGGCATAAAAAAAACATTCAAATCACATTTCATTTAAATTTATAAAAAAAAAATCATTTAAAAAAATCAAAGAAAGCTTTTTCTCAAATGGATAATTTGATTATAAGCAACAATAAATAAATGCTTACATTAAGCACATGTGAAAACATATTTGTATATGATTAACACACCTGCCTAATTTTTCGCTTTAAAAAAAATACACGTTATGTTATTTAGCATATTTGTATATGTATGTAGGATTATTAAAAAAAAAATTACAAATCGCATACAAAGTGATAAAACGACATTGTCTAGAAAAAAAAAGAAAAAAAAGATAAATATTGGTTTAGAATGATGCTGAAATGTTTCCATAAACTTTTCGGTTTTCATCTTCGCAGGTTTCACGCTGTTTATAATAATTAAAAAAAATAATAATAAAATAAAAATTGTTTAAAAATAATAAAATGTAATTATAGTTATCGTCTTTTTTTTAAATCTTTAAAATGATTATATGAAGCTCATGTGAAATTATAGTTCATGTTGCATTTTACTGTAAGAAGTATTTCCTTTGTTTGTAATTGTACTAAGATTTAATGATTGATCACATAAACGTCATATTCTACACTCTGGTATTACAAATATTCTCAAATCTTTTTTTAAAGCAAGGAGCATGATTGATTATTTAAAATATGTGTATTATTATTTTCAGTTTAGTAAGCAAATCCATAGAAGAATTTTCTTAAACTTCTAAAAAAAAAAAAAAAAATAACTTATAGTTTAAAGAAAAAATTAACGTGATTTTTTTTCCAAAGGTTTTTAGATTTTTTATTCCATAGTTGGAAAAAGAAATATAGTTTAAAATGCGTATTATTTGAAATCCTCCAAAATATTAGATTACAATTTTTCATCTACAGCCAAGATTATTTATTTTGCTTAGTTAAATATGAGTATGACAAGATTCTTCGTGGCAAAACAGTAAAAACGAAGGTAAAATAAATGAATAATGGATTTATAGAGTTATTTTTATTCTAGAACATAAAGGAATTTTTTTTTCCTCATTGTATTTTCACACTGAAATCACATGGTAGTAAGGTTGTTCCATAAAATAGATATACTACATATACATTTACTAAAAATTTTTAAAACTATTTTATGTTCATTCCTTCATGATATTATTTTCTATAGAAGCTATTTTAAATGATTTGCAAATATATGACAAAATCATAGAAGGGATGCCATTATTCCATTCTGTTTTAATGTATTTTTACTTCATTAGAACATAATACAAGTGTAGAAATATTTATAATAAATACAGGGTGTCCAGCGAATAACACCCTGATATCAAAATTAAATATATCAAAAACAAAGATCAGTATAATTATGCGGTAAACGGTTTGTTTATTGGCTAAGCTGTAAAAATGTTATACAGCACTTTCAAAACTTAGTTACAAAAACCGTTAACAGATAGCGCTGTAATCGTAATGCCTATAAACTGTGCTTCTAACTCCAAAATACTAGCGTCTCATTTCTAGATGGTTCCCAAAGTACGAAAAGTGGGAATTCCGTTTCTTAGTTGGGGTGATGTGCAGAAGCGTGTTGGCAGAATTGACATTTGTTTCAGATTTTGTTAAAAGCTATTTCGGTCTGGATACCAGTAGCTATGTGGTATGTGTTTTCTCTCCTAATTGGTAGATCGTGGAATCAAATCCAAGCAGTAGAAGGATTTGAAAAAATTGGAAATCTGTGCTTTTTAATACTTATTTAAATTCTTAAAAAAAAATTTGAATAAAAAAAAATCCTTTTTTTCTAGTTTTAAATTTAATTAAGATAAAGGAAACCATTTAAAAAAAAAATCATTGAGCGTTTATAATAATGATTCATAAATCATTTCTTTTTAATTGTAGGAAATAGTTTGAATGAAAAAATAGAAAGTTTATATATTTAAAAAAACTTAATTACAAGATTGAGCATAAAGTTCTGGGAAATTTGTGAAAGTTGCGTTGTTATGTGCAAACTATATACAAACGCAACAAGGACTATTCTTCAAAGTAGAGACCATCATATTCGTTGACTTTCCGCCGACGGCCCTTGAAAGAGTGTTGCATTAATCGAAAGAGGCCATGACCGGATGAAGCTACGTCTGGACTGCACCACTAGTACTCCTATATACGATAGAAATTCTGTTAACTATTAGATTAAAAATTTCCTAGAACTTTTTGCTAAACCTAATAAGTTAAAAAATCATTTTAATTTTAAAACTCATTTTCATTTTTTTATCGTGGAGCACAGAAGAATGGTGTGGCATCTAGCGATATGATCCGAAGTTTTCGAAAGGAGTGCAGCTTCCAAAAATCTTTTGCTTCGACGTTGATGATATGACGTATTATCAATTCCTTTTAAAAATGAAATAATTTAATACATAATATCTGTCCATAAAACATTGTTTACAAAGAAAATAAATATATGTGTTGTTCTAAAACCAAAATATTATGCCATGAAAGAAAAATATACATGAAAAGTGCAAAATTACTTTTTTATTTATAATAATTCGGGTATAAACAATAATGCCAAAATAATAGGTCGTGATTTAAAAATATAAAAAATAAATAAAAAGTACAAAATTATTTTTCTATATATATGATTACTCATTTTGATTAAAATATTTATATAGCATTAAAAATTGAATTTAATAAAATATTTTAAGTTCTTATGTAATAATTTCTAAACTTTTTATTGAAAATTCTATTAATTGAATTTTTTTAAATTAAAGCTGGTGCAATAATTCTGTAACCAGACACCTCCACGTCTGCACATCATCCCAAAGAAAGAGTGGACTTTCCCACTTTTCGTCCTTCCATAGGGAACAATCTAGGAATGAGACGCTAGTGCTCAAGACTTCGAAGCACAATTTATAGGCATTGCTATTACAGCGCCATCTGTTAACTGCTGTTTCAACTAAATTTTGAAACTTCTGTATAACATTTTTACAGCTTAGCGAATAAACAAACCTTTTACAGCATAATTCTATTGAGCTTTGTTTTTTATATATTTAATTTTGAAATCAGGGTCTTAATCACTGGACACCCTGAACGTGTACCACATTACTAATTACATTATAAGAAAAGTGTGGTAAAACTGCATAGAACCAAATTTCACTGAAAACTTGTTAAAATTTTCTTCCCATGTACACGTAATCAACACAAAAAACCCTTAAAGGGTTAAAAGTTTGTGTCGCAGCACTTTATCTTATTGCTATAAAAATTTTAAATATGGAACTTTAAAATAATGATATGAAATTTTAAGTGACGCTATGCTATTAATTAATGTATATATACATACATTTATATTATTTATTTCATTTTATTTTTGTTTTACTTATAATTGCATGTGTAATAATTATGTTAAATTTAAAAGGATGAATAAAAATTTATTCATTGATGCTTTATCAATCACACAAATTTCATAAATTCAAAATTTGAGTTTTAAAATATATGATATCAAAATTTAAGTGACGCCTTGATGTAGCTTTAAACAATTTGTTTAAAAATTCAATTTCAATTGTTTTCGGTTCGGATAAATATATTTACACATGTAACCAAAACTTTTAATTTACCAGTACTCTGTTAAAGTATCACTATCGCTGAACCTACACAATGCACTGTAATGTATTTATATGAAAAATTTGATTTATCTTTTGTGCCACGCTGTCCAAAATCAAAAGTAAAATTTATGTTAATGATTTTTGTGCTTCATATTATCCATTTGCATACATTTCATTTAGTTTAGATGCTTCAAAGAGGACAGACCTCACAACGCATGTATTGCAAGACCAGCGCTTAACTGACTGAGCTACAGATGGTACGGAAACATTCCCCTAAAAGTTGAACAGAAGAAATTATGCGAACGAATACAGAGGCGCATTTTCGGTGAAATTCCCATAAATGGCAGAAAAATATAGTCCGATTTTTCATGGTTATTATATAACGAATTAGAGTCTTCCAGGAAATAAACATGGTCTTATTCGGTTCATCTAGAATATATTCATATTATATATTAATTTTAATAAGTTCACCCATGTCATTTTCGGAGGGAAAAATGCGAAATAAAAAGAAAACTAGATTTTTTCCGGAAACAGATCTTATCTTTTTCCCTTCACATAAAACAGATTCATATTATATATCAATTTAAAGAAAATCGCCCGAGCCGTTTTCCAGATTTTGACTTTAGTAACTTCTTCCATCGCTTTCGCTTTAAAAATGACTATTTAGATCTCAAAATTTACTGCACGTAGAAATGTAAAAAATTCAGAATAGAATTAGACTGCAGATATAAGACTGTTCTAAAAAAATCAGAATAATAAAAGCTATATTTGCTGAGTTATTGAAAGGCGGCTTTTCGGGTTTTCTTTGAAGTCGAGTTAGTTGTATATATGAGTTCTACGCCATCTACGAGTTCTACGATACGATACGATACGATTTTAGGCTTAAGGCTGCGTCACTGGAATACTATCGTCTTCCATGATAATGGTACCTTAACACCTAATAATGCTAATTTGAAAACAAATAGATTTCACTGTTATTCTCAGCATTTTGAGCTTTTATATTATAAGATGTTTCGTTCTTTTTTTTTTTATATTCCAATACTTCTGTCTAAAGAACTTAATATTTTCAAAGAGTTTTTGAAAGAGGGGATTGTTAACCCTTTATGTTCCAAATTATGAATTCATCGAAATTTCATCTTCTAAAGACTTCTTCGTGAAATTTTGAATTTACATTAGATGATTTACTTAATCATTTGATAAATTTGAGAAGGATTTTGGCAATTGAAATTAATTAATTAAATTTGATTTTTTAAGGATTTTGTTCAATATTTATAACTTCACTCAAATCTTTTTATCTTTTTTTTTTGTAAATTGTAGAATTAGGAAATGCACAAATATAACGTTCTGACTATAGAAATATAGAAATATTTCCGAACTGAAACTTTCCTCAACAATCTTTCAACGTAAAGAAAGCTGAAAAGATGCAAATGCAAAATAAATCATCTTTTTAAAAATATTTTTGTTTGTGTAACCAATAATGCTTTCGGAAACAAAATACTAGTAAGGTATCTATAACTCATTATAAACTGTATTACTACTAATGGATGTATAAAATTATTATTATAAGAAGTTATTTTAATGGTTCTTGAACCGTCCGAACGGTACCGTCGAGGCATAATAATTTTTACATTCAGCGATAATCCACTTAAAATTAGATTTTATAAAAATATTTTTTTACGGAAAATTAAACAATAATCCAATATGTTAATTTAAGTGCATATTGAGCAGCTTAAAAGTTTAGACATGTAACGGAATTTCTAAATGAAACTACAAAAGGTAGACTCTAGACTAGCGTTTCATAAACTTTGGTCCGCGGACGCCTGGAGATCCGCGAGCTCACAGTCGGGGGTCTTCAAGCCCAGTGTTGAATTTATATATATATTTTTTTTCTGCAGGAATTTCTGTAGCTGTAGTATTAGAGAAATGAGGGACTAGAACTTCTAATCTAGGACTATTAATAAGTATAAAATAAACACCTAAATCTAAATCATTCGAGGGAGACATTCAAATGCCGGAGAAGGGATACCCAATCCCTCCTTCGCTCTACCTTCCGAACTCATCTCTGCGCAACCCAAACATTTTTACCTATTATGTTTTTCCTCCTGAGCGTGCTTTACATATGCATTCTGTTTCGCACTGTCATAGTAGCAAACACGTGACCATGCGTCATGCGAAATCAAGGTGAAAACGGGTCAATTTTAAGTGCACCGCTCGTATTTTAGTCTCTCTTGTTACATGCTTACATTTTTTTTAAAATTCATGATATGAATGAGTGGTTAAAGACCTGTAAAATAAAACCTAAAGAAGAGATGGGATCAGATATAGATGATGATGACTTAATACCTCACAATTTACAAACGAAAAAATTACCACAAAGGGAAAAAAAAAAAACGTAAATATTCGGACGAATACTTAACATTGGGATTTGCGATCATCTGCATTAATAATGAGGAACAGCCTGCTTGCGTTATTTGTCACGATATACTGTCAAATGAATGTATAAAATAAGCAAAACGGAGTAGACATTTACAAACTAAACATAAAGCTTATTTAAACAAACCAACTGTTAAATCACTAAAAAACAACGTTTAAACACACAATAAATAAGCTAAGCAATGTGAACATAAAAATACGTATATGTTTCGTGAGTACTAGGACTCACATCATCACTGTATACAATCAGCGTATAAAATCAATATCCCCCAAACTACATGCAAGGCGAAAACTCAAATGTCAGTAAACAAAGCGCCGAAATACCATCAAGTTCCAGTAACCAATTAAATCAAAGCGGAAGTGAAGCATCTTACTCATTTGATACTGATTTTATACATTGATTTTATAAACAAATGATGTGCGTCCTAGCACTCACGAAACGTATACGTTTGGTTATGTTCACATTACTTAATTCATTCATTGTGTGTTTAAACGCTGTTTTTTGGTGATTTAGTTTTCCTCACGAGTTTTTATAAACCAACTGTTTATATATATATATATATATATATATATATATATATATATATATATATATATATATATATATATATATATATATATATATATATATATATATATATATATATATATATATATAAAGTTAAAAGAAGTGAGAACAAAGAAAAAAATAATTCAAAAGACTGTTAATGGTTACATCAATGAAAAGGTCGTTTTTAACTCGTATCGGGTATCTTTGTTGGGAGCAAAGTCTGCAAAATCTCATACGACTGCAGAGCATTTAATTCTTCCTGGTCCTACAGCAATGGTCATAACAATTTTAGCACAAAAACAGCAACGGATCTAAATTTAATTTCATTATCTAATGATATTGTTAAGGGCATAATCACCGAATTACATGAAAATATCGAGAGCGAATTTATAGTCCTTATTTCGCATTACAGATGGATGAGATTTTAAACATTTTCAATAATGGGAATTTGCTAGCTTTCGTTTTATGAATTTAGTGGTAAGGTATATGAAGATTTTTCGTTTTGGAAATCCATCCTATCTCACACAACATGTGCAGCGTTATTCCCTGTTTGGACGGTTCAATTCAAGAAAAATAAATAATTTGGTCAAATTGTGCCAAAATAAATACAGATGGGGTTCGAGCTATAAGTGGGCCTATTAAGGGTTTAATCAGCATGTTTAAAGATAAAACATCACATCCAGATTGGATACACTGTTGTATTCACCGCTAATCACTGGCCGCGAAAGAAATGCGTGAAGATTGTAAGACTACATTTAACGAAGTTGTTTCAGCTGTAAATTATATCAAGGCTTGTCCGTTTAATTCAAGACTTTGTAAAATTTCTGCGAAGAAATTGTGTGTTAACTCAAAAAGTTACTTTTTCACAAAGAAATTAGGTGGCTGTTACGCGGAAATGTTTTAAATCGCACTTTTGTACTGTGTGATGAAGTAAGTCTATTTTTATTGGATTCCATTTGAAAGAATGTTTCAATGATTTCTCCAGGCTTATCAAGTTGCCATATTTGACAGATATTCTTTTAGTTTTCTGAATGAGCTGAATTTAATCTTACAAAGAACATCGGTACATACTTTGAAAGTCCAGGACAACACAGAAGCAACAATAAAAAATTGATTTGTGGGCAAATCGACTTGAAAAGAATGATTTTTAATCATTCCCAACATTATTCGATTTCTTACAAATATTTGGCGAAACAATTCCCCATTATTTTGTTTAAAATGTCGTTGCACACCTGAAGAGTTTCAATGAAGCTTTCTCACTTTAAATTCATCCTTCAAAGTGAGAAATTGAGTAAATGAGTAATCCATTCAGTTTCATAACATTAGCGAAATGGAATCTTTTAACATTCTTGGTGGAGGAACAACTTGCGGAATTATCATTCGATGATTCCATGAAAATTGCTTTTCAAGTGTAAAAAATAGCCTTCCAAACATTTGGTTGTGCGTGAGAAATACACATGCAAAACTAGCAGATAAAGCTATCAAGCATTTTCTTTCCTTCTGCACAACATATTTATGCGAAAAGACCATCTCCAGCCTTGTGCACATGGAATATAAATATAGAAATCGATTGAATGTTGAACCAGACTTACGAATATATGTTTCGAACATTGCATCAGACTTTTCACATGAGAAATTCCTTCTCTTGAGAAATAGTAGTATGTACATTTGAACTGTCCCAAAATGTGTGCCATTTTTCTGATTAATTCAGCTTATTTTTTTCAACAACTAAACACATAATATCTGTAGTAAAGAAAAATGGATAGGGTCTGCAACATTAATTATTTATTTATGTTACATAAAAAAATTGTAGGGAGTCCCCGAAATGCATATTATATCAGAGAGGATCCGAGAAATCCCAATGTTTAAGAAACGCTGCTCTAGTCTATTTGATATAACTGATATTACTTAATTTATAAAACAACTGATTTATGTAGACTCTTAATACTGTAAATCGTATTATATAAAACATATTACCATTTCCTATTCATTGTAAAAATTTAGAGATAAAGTTGTTAAAAATTACCTTCATGAGATAGTTTGATTGATTTAAATATATTTTTTCTCCTTCAAAATTGAAGAGCTGTAATGTTTCAATATCAGTTAAAAATTTATTTAATTTTTTTTTCAAGTTTCAATTTCCTTCAAAGTAATTTCACATTGAAGAAAAAAACTTTAGTTTTGAAGAAAATAGTAAAATCCTTCATTTTAACAGGTCTTTGAAAATTCAGAAGAAGTTTTTTATTTACATTTAAAAGGAAATCTGTCTAGAAAATTGCTTCAACTCGAAATGAAATCAAAACTTCCGAAGAGTTAAACGTGAGAAATACAGTTGGAAGTTTCCAATTTCTGCAAAAATAAGAAGCGGGGAGTGTCGATAAAATAGGATTATTTTTAATAATTGTGTGAGATATCATATTAAAATAAATTTAATGAATACATGAATAAAATAGTTATTTATCATTATTTCTGCTTCAGCGAATGTATTATGCAGGGAAGAAAGGCAACGTTTGAAATTATTTTTTTTTCATCCTAATTTGAAATATATTTTTTTCATATAGTTAATTATACAGTATTGTTAGCGAAACTATAAATTTATAAATTTTATAAATAAGAAAAAAATACTTCTATTTATTTAACAGTATTTTCCATTATGAAAGTTAGTACACTATGAAACCGAAATATTAATTGTATTGCAATTAACAGTTCTGATCAGTTTTTATAAGGCAATATGACATACTTTTACAATCTTGAATTCAATAATTTACCAAAATATAATTTTAGTTGGTTGTGTTTCCACTTCTTACATAACACAGTTTCAATTTTTACTATAGTGAGCAATAACAATTGATATGATTATTGCCCATGCATGAAGCTTATTTATTTGAGCACCTCTTTCTAATACTTCATGTTTTGTAGCCTAAAACATTTATGCCTAGCTTCCCATTTTTGAGTCGCTTCGAATTTTGATAAATTTGTATAATTTTCTTCTTTTTCATAACATGAAAACTATATGAAATAATTATCTGTAAATGTCTTTATATGTTATCGAGAGATGACAGCATGAAATCGATATTTATTTGCTTAAATGAAGGCTTTTTCGATGTTTATAGATTTTTCATTTTTTAAGATGGCGAAACGTAAAAAGCTAATTTATTTGTATTTTTTGATCAAGGATCCAAGTAAATAATCATAATCTTCGCTTGTAGACTTCTTTGAAATAAGCATTTTTTTAAATTCTGAAGTTATATGTTGAAGCCAATATTTATGCATTTTTGTAACTTACTAAATATAGGGATCTTGGCACGGATGGTTACATATTTTTTATTAGCCATTTCGGGGACAGTTATTTATATAAAATCCTTTTCAAGATTATTATGAAATAAATTGATTTTAAGCCTCAAATATGATTATTCTTAGTTTATTATTAATAATACATATAATGTTATTAGTCTCTGTAAGGAAATAAATATATATCTTTAGTAGTTCATAATAATACAAACTATAGTATATAATTTGTAATATAAAAACTTATTTTACATGAATTTAGACAAAACATATCATTATGCATATTATACTATTATAAATATTATTCATATTCAAATATTTAATACGCTTACATTTTATCAAAAAAAAAAAAAAAGCATAATTTTTAATTTTTTTAGTATTTTTCCAGTTAGAAATGAGATTTACTAAACTTTTTATTTATAAGGAAAATTCTTCAAAAAAATGTCTACTTGCACATTTCTAATATTGTAAAACAGAGATTTCTTAAATTATGAATATTCATTAAAACTATATATGTAACCTTTAAAAGTTTCGTCTTATTCAGAGAATTTGTATGAACATTATTATCTAAATTTTGTTAAAATTTCATATAAAGATTTAAATATTGAAATAAATATGTAGTTTGTGCATTGTGCTTTTATAAAATACGAATTTTTGCGAATTTTCAGGACAAACGTTTAAAGGAACTTATTTAAATATTACACTAAACCTCCAAGTTCTAATATCTAAAGTAAAAGCCTACTGTAGAATATAGAATTTTCCTCTATAAACATTTTCGATTCAACTTTGAAAATTATTAAGGGATATAAACTGTAAGTAAACTACATATTCAGAAAAAAGTCGCCACTTTTTAAATAAGACATTTGCGCTTTTTCTCATTTTGAATATATAGCCGATTCCTCAACAGGAATGTTTAGTGCAAGCAATAGGACTCGGTATATGTTTTTTATGTATATACATTTCTATATGTATATGTATTATATATTTCATCGTGATTATATAGTATACATTTTTTTTTCGAAACTCAAACAACTTATAATATTGTTTTCCCATTCTTAAATCATAAATTAGATCAAATGGTTTTCTGGTTCTGGTTCTGTATTTTACAAAAGTCATGTACCCTTTAATGAACCTTCATATTTTCTGTAATCGTCAAATAACTTGCCTTGTTGGTATATATATTGATGAATAACGAATTTCTCAGGTTATTCTATTTTAGCTTGGATATTTAAGCAAAAGAGTATAATATATCTGAAATTAAGTAACACCTTTTCAGAGATATAAGAAAGTTAAGCCTAATTAGAAACTTCATTAATTTTAAGTAATTGAGAAGATTAACAGAGATAAAATATAATCAGATTCTTTTTTTAAATTTTCTAAATAGAAAATGTAAAAGAAGAAATGAAAAAATGTATCCCAAGTGACTGCAATTTAATCCTATTCTAAGAAATAGATTTTGCAAAAGGACTTAAAGAGTTGAGTTTAATAAGTCTATTACAGGTGTATTGCTACTGGGAAATATATTGGGTCTTAAGTCCTTAGGGGACGAAAAAAATTCAATAAAATATCCTGTACTACGACTGGAGAAAAATATACATTCAAAGAAACGAAATGAATAGTATTACTTGCAAGTGGTGCACACCGATTTATTTTTAATATTTGATAATTTGAAGTTTCAGTGTACATACATATCCCGAAAATAAATTTGAGCGTATAGGGAAGACCGGGGCAAGATGACTATGTTAACAATTTTTAGTTTTTTATTAATTTATTTTTAAGTATAGTAAAATAAATTTTACATGAACTGTTAGAGTATTCCTTTGTAGTATTAAACATATTACCATTTAATTTTTCAAATAAAAAAAATAAAGGATAATATTATTTATTCATAACATTAACAAATTGCCATCTTGCCCCAGTACTGGGGCAAGATGACTTTGGCCTTGGGGCAAGATGACAACACTGAAAAAGGTTGAACATATTTTATATTTTGAATATGTTACGTGGTTTAACAAATGATAACTGTGTTTTTACATCTTACAAAGTATCAAACTAAGCATAATGCATTGTAACGTAATGTTGAAATGTTTACTTGTGCAGCTAACAATAGTCACAAATAAAAATGCCATTTTCATAATTGGAACATTCCTCATGCCACCACTCTTGGCATTTAGAGCAATGGATCCATTCTTCTGTTGGTGGGTCACAATATCGACATCTATGTAGATATCACAAGCGTCAAAAGCAGGACTTCTGAAAACACCATCCTTTGAAGTTGATGCAACTGTACTGTTTGGCCGGGATTTAATAGACTTAGGCCTACAGAAACTTAGTTTGAGTTTTTTTCTCCCTTTTAAGCTTCACGAGATTCTTTTTTCCTTGTTTTTTAAAAGTTCCTGTTCTTCCTTCTGCTTTTCCTTTTTTTCTAACATTTCTTTGATGGGTGTGCTTGTAAGAATGCTTGAGCTCAGTGCTTTGCTTTTTTCTTACATTGTGTTGCTTTAGGCAATGGTTTGAAATCAAAAACACTAACTGCCTTCTTTGGTGCACCAGAATCAGCAGTTTCAATAAGTTTTGGTTCTTCTGGAGGGTTTATACGTTGTTTTTCTACTACCAGGGACTGAGGATCACGAGCTCGTCATTTTGCCCCGGACTGCCTGTTTAAAAAATTCGTTTTCATTGCCATGAAGGAAGGCGATTAATTGACATTTGTTCATGGTAATAGGTAGTATTTAAACTAAGTTACTCATAAATATTAAAGAGGAACGATATATCTTACCTGTATCTTTAGCAAAGCTTATTTACACATGCATAAAAGTTATAACGTGGCAGCGGTAACTAATCAAAGCTCCACAACTAACACAAAAATGGCGATTTCAACCTCTCTATAGTATTGTTTAATGAAAGTCCGATTGGTGAGCCAGTAGTGTCCGGTTGATGCTGCCACCTAGTGGAAAACGGATAATTTAAGACATTCGTCATCTTGCCCCGGTCTCCTCTATACATAAACAAACTGTTTCAGCTGAATAAATGTTTTTGTATTTTAGGGGTCCTTACCTTTGTATTCTGTTATCACCTTCTCATAATAATTAAACTATGTCCTTTACATAGGATTAAATTAATTTAAATTCTTGTTAATTAATGATATCTATAAAATATTTTACGCTGTACAGGGTGGCCACTATCGTTATCCAACTGATAATTACTAAACAATGAATCATTTATTTTAAGTTTCAATTGCACTAAAAATATTTAAGCTATCTATTTAATCTATTTAAGCTAGCATTAAATCTATTTAAGCATTTATGTGGTCTATTTAATCTAAGCTATCTATTTAATCTATTTAAGCTAATATTAAATCTATTTAAGCATTTATGTGGTCGCAGAACTAACCTGTTGTTGAACCCTGTATAACTCACTTCCTGCACGTTTAGCCAGTTCCTCGGCAGGTGATTTTACATCACTGTCTGCAGAGAACCGTGCCCCAGATAAGTGTATCCTTAAATTTCGGATACAGGATATAGACACCGGTTGCCAAACTGGGCCCTCTGGCAGGGCGTGGTGCGGCTACAGTCTTCTCACTTCAACTTTTGCAGCAATTCTTGATTTTAGCGAGAATCATGGGGATGATATTGTCATGCAGGTTAATGACACCATCACTTAATATGCCATTGCATTTGCGTTGAATGGCTTCGCACAACATTGTAACATATGGGATGTCACATATATATTTCTTCTACAGAACAACACAAAAGAATTCAGACGCAATACCCTTTATCGGCAAGTACTTTTGAAAAGCTATTTTCTATTATCTTTATGATCGCTTCATGTATGTCTAATGTGCATAATTGTATCGTAAACTAACTTTTCGAAAGAGTTTTCAATTTACATCTCACCAAAGATATTCCCCTCAAATCGACAGAAAAAGGTTCAGCCACTGTCAAATATACACATATTGATAAACACATTGATAAAATTATTCACGTTACATTTTTTCATGCTGGTTGCGGATGTGTAGGGAAGTTACATACATGAAATTTTAAAATATTTGTATAGATATATTTTCTTGTATGGAACCCATACTCAAACTGGAATTGAAACAGAATTATCTTTTACTCGGAAAACTCGCCCTCGAGAAAGATATAGTTACACAATTTTATTGAAATACAAATGGCTTTTTTTTTGTTTACTGCAGGATGTTAAAAAATAGTATTACAGATTCAACACAATTTTGTTTTCGATATATACCATTCTCCATCGGAAATTAGGGTAACTATATTCAAATAAATTAAATATATTTTTACTGTTTATAAATCCTTAGAATAAGCTTCTGACACAGTCAAATTTACCGTCTAATAAGAATTTTTACATGATAGATATTTCCACACCTATATCTCACTCGGTGTTAAATTGCTGAAATGAAAGGATTTTTATTTAGCTTTCATTACAAAAAGCTAGCTATTGCAGGCGTTCGGAGCAAAGCGTTTTCAAAAAGTTTTGATATATTTCCATCGATCATGACCCTCAGACCCCGAAACCACCCTCCGTTCAAAAGTTGATATATACATCTGATTTTTGTCACATTGTAACTCTCGTATCTATGAAACGATGTGGATGAAATTTCGTGTATACATAGCGCATACCAATGTCTCGACCGAGTTCATTAGTTAGCTTCATCCGCCATCATGTTTAAAAATGGCGGCCATTTAATTTTTTTTAAATTAAAATTTGAAATGTGGTACCAAAAAATTGAAAATGAAAAAATATTTTTTTCTTATGTGTTTGAACTTGATATAAAGATTCCGTAGCATTTTTTGTTTTGTCTATATCTTAAAAAATGGCTGAGTTATAGCACTTTGAATTTCTAGCTTGGCTAACATTTTGAAACGTCCTGATATTTGACACGCGATAACAGGCGTATTTATGAACCGATTTGGATGTACCTTGGTGTATACATAATACATACCAATGTCTCGACCGAGTTTGTTGGCCAGCTTCATCCGCTATCTTGTTTCAAAATGGCAGACACTTAATTTTTTTTTAAATATAAAATTTGAAATGTGGTACCAAAAAATTGAAAATTTAAAAATATTTTTTTCTTATGTGTTTGACCTTGATACAAAGATTCTGGAGCATTTTATGTTTCGTCTATATCTTAAAAAATGACTGAGTTATAGCACTTTGAATTTCATGTTGGCTGACATTTTGAAACGACCTGATATTTGTCACGCGATAACAGGCGTATTTATGAACAGATTTGGATGTACCTTGGTGTATACATAATACACACGAATGTCTCGACCGAGTTCTTTGGCCAGCTTCATCCGCCATCTTGTTTCAAAATTGCGGCCATTTAATTTTTTTTTAATTTAAAATTTGAAATGTGGTACCAAAAAATTGAAAATTGTAAAAATATTTTTTTCTTATATGTTTGACCTTGATACAAAGAATCCGGAGCAGTTTTTGTTTCGTCTATATCTTAAAAAATGGCTGATTTATAGCACTTTGAATTTCTAGCGTGGCTGACATTTTGAAACGACGTGATTTTTGTCACGCGATAACAGGCGTATTTATGAACCGATTTGGATGTACCTTGGTGTATACATAATACGTACCAAAGTCTCGACCGAGTTCGTTCGCCAGCTTCATTCGCCATCTTGTTTCAAAGGGGCTGCTATTTAAAAAAAATTAAATTTTAAATTTTAAATGAGTTATCAAAAATTGAAAAATGAAAAAGATTTTTTTATGTGTTTGACCTTGATATAAAGATTCCGGAGCAGTTTTTGTTTCGTATATATCTTTGAAAATGGTTGAATTATAGCACTTTGAATTTCTACCATGGCTGGCATTTTGAAACGATCTGATATTTGTCACGTGATAACACGCGTATTTATTAACCTATTTCGATGTAAGAAGGCATGCGGATAGTATATCGTAATGTTACGACCAAGTTCGCTGGCTAGCTTCATCAGCCATGGAGGCCATTAAATTAAAAATTTATATATATTTAAAGTGAGGTGCAAAAAATTAGAAATTGAAAAAGATTTCTTTCTTAAGTATTTGACCATGATATAAGGATTCCGGAGCATTTTTTGTTTTGTCTTTATCGTAAAAAATGGCTCAGATATGGCGGTTTGAATTTCTAATGTGGGTGACTCTGGTTTTTTGCCTGCGACAGCACTTGCATATATCAACCGATTCCGATGTGAGTGAGCATGTGCACAGGAATTACTAAGGTCTCGACCAAGTTCACTCGTTAGCCTCATCCACCACATTGTCTTAAAATGGCAGGAACTTAAAGATATCGCCGAATTTGGCAACCAAATATAAGTTACTTTAAATAAAAGCAGCTTGGAAAAAGCTGACTAATTTAGCGAAATTCTTATTAATAATGATTTAGTATTGATAAAAATTAGTACTGAATCTCCTATAATCTGTTGCCACTAAATTAAGCTTCGTGTGTTTGAATAATATAAGCTTGCTTTTTAAAAATAAGGAATATGAAATCTACCTCTTCCTCCCGGCACTGACCGGAAGGAATTTTTTAATGTGATCTCCAAAAAAAAAAAAAAAAAAAAGAAAGAAAAAGGGGTGGGGAAAGGGAAACTGAATTGAAATAAATGTAATATCCGTATATATATATATATATATATATATATATATATATATATATATAATTTGATTTCTTTAATAATTTTTCAAAAGAAAGTCCGATTTGTGATTTGATAAATGCTTTAGATAATGGATTTTTTTAACCCTGTAGCGCCCCCGTTTAGAAATTTTATAACAAAAACTTCAAAATGGATTTTTTATGTTTTCCCATATCGGAATCCAACTCCAAATTAAAATTAGGTAATACAGATTCAACGTAGTGTTTTTGCGTTTGTGTTTACAGTGGCGCCTAGTCGAAAATAGGGTAGCTAAATTTATATAAATGCGATTTTTATTTATTTTTAGGTTTACGTACTTAAAAAGTAAAAACTGAACCATTAGAAGACCACTCCTGTGTCTGTCTGCCTGTCTATCACAGCCATTTTACTCGTAAACTATAGAACGTGGAGAGTTGAAATTGGGGGAAGTAATAAAGACTATTGACCCATATATTTCCAGATTATTAAACATTTACAAATATTTTTAGAAAAAAATTAGAGTGGGCTAATTAAGTTACTTGAAAAAAAATAATTTCTTTGTATATCGTGAGAAAGCTTTCGTAACGGCGAACTCAAAAGTACATTTCATTTAATTTCAGATGATATAATATCAGAGATATCATAGATAATGTAGTGCAAAAATATGTACCCCCCCCCCTCCCACCAATCTAATTCCGATTTACTGAAACTAAAATTATGAAACAATTTGGATAGTAGAGGTTAATTTAAACCTTGCAGGAAAATTATAGCGGTTACCCTAGATCACATAATTTTTGAGAAAATCGCATTTTTCCGTTGCACGCAATTTTCGATTTGCGGGCATTCAGGAAAGGCGTTGAGAAACGCTGTATGTACCTATTGTAGCAGAAGTATAAAAGCATTGATGAATGAGCCAAGCATAATGAATTGTGAAAAAATAGTCGGTACTTAGCCGAGATATCAAGCCTTCAAGACACGGACGGTTTGGACATACATAATATCAGGGGCGGCGTACTGTATGTAACATCGGCATTTAAAATCTAGATCACAACTTTTGATGATACATTTGTGTTATACAATGTCCAATAGCAGTATAAAAGCAATAAACGTCAAATTGTTTAAAACAGACTAATTTTATTAGAATTAATCATATAGATACTATTGGATTCGCGAGTAGTTTGAATTGAGTAGATATCTCAATACGTTTCCCGTATCTTTAAAAGTAAATTAAAAACCTATATGGAAAAACGCGGCATAGATGCTGCGTTTCTACTTTGCGACCACCTTTTGAATCGCACTTAGCAAAATGCTAAGTTTAAACTTTGAACAAGGGTTTTATTTTAGCTACACTGTAAAAAGGAAAGATTATTTCTAACTGAATTTAGTTTTATGAAATGCCAAATGAATTTTTAATATGCACTACTTTTATTTAGTCTTTATATGTCTTTGAACTTTTATGGTATATCCATTCATACTTTTCTATATATATACAGCTCTACCAACCCTACGTTGTATACTCTTTACAAAGTGTTATTTTTCTTTAAGTAAAGACTTTTTTAATAAAATAGTTAATAATTCATATATTTATTGTACGAAACCCTCTGAGCACGAGATTCACTTCTGTTGCGTTGATTTAATATTTTGAAAGAAAAAAAAAACAAAAACAAAAAAAACATACATAATAAGTTTTTATTTACCCTGGTAGGGATTTGCGTTACTGAAATTTTCAAGTGGAATTTGTTACAACAGTTTCCACATGTTGAACCAATAAAACATTAAATTTGATGGGTAATTTAAACTCAACATTATTTAACACCGATAACGTCGGTTAGAGAAAAATATACTAACCACATTTTAGAAAGTCTTTTTTTCTTTAATCTCTCACTGTATGGCGCATGCACTCAAGATAATAATGGTTTAATGGTTGTTACTTATTCAACACAAATTTCATTTACTTTTGTAGCGACCACTGGCGTGAAACACACTATTTGCATTTAAATAAAATTGATTTTTTAATGTTTTACTATATGAAGACATTTACTGTGATTACTTTGAATTTAAACTAGTTCCATACTGCCATCAAGTTTTAAATTATGAATATGAAAATAAAATACAAATTAGCTATTCATTACTGATATTAAAATTTCAAGTAAGTTGAAACATAAAACACAGATATGCAAGTTACACGAGTTTCATCTGTCCCTAACTATATAATTTAAATTTCTTAAGGCGTTCTTAATTCGAAGAAATTTTAATTGTTTATTATTGTAGATTATAAAGAAATTTAGGAATTAAATTAGATAAAGTTTGGAAGCCACGTATCTATTTAAAGAATGAGCGCTAAGAGAACGATGGGCGCAGGGGTCGGCGCCATTAGTTTTTATATTTATATATAATCTTTTATAAAGTCCGGGAAAATTATTAGAAATAGTTATAAAACAGCAACCAAAAAATGAAATATCCAATATACTATATGCAATATATTATGACACTTATGTGATTGAATTATATTACAAGAGCAGGTGAATATTGTTGTAAAAATTATGAAAAACATTTGAAAAATAACATAAAAAAAATTATATCAATTCCATAAGCTATATTTATGCCTTTACTCTTCAGCAGGCGGAAAGATGAAATACACAGATGAAATACATTTTTTTACAAAAGAACGGATGTAATCCCATGTATGTGTTTATATTTTGAATAACAAATATATATACAAATACGAGATGTCTTTGAAACCTAATTCAAATAATTAATAACATTTATTCCCCAGTATCTAAGAATTTAAAACATAACAAAATGGACAGATTTTCCCTTCGGAACAAAAATAAGGAGATTTTGAGATAAATATAAATGAACATCGACATAAAAAGTGGACAACTAATTAATAATATTTTATATTATCCTTAATTAAAATTGATAACATTGCGCTATACAATATGCAATTGTTTTGTTCGTAATGAGCACAAAATGAACAAATGAATAAAATGAAAAAAAAATCGTAATTTTAACACTACAATAATAACATTAAATCCGTAGGAGAGACTGGGGATGAAAGGGACACTCAAAATTTGAGGACGAAAATAAAATGTAGAAATTTTCAACTTTGGCTCAATAGATGGCGATACTTGTTTTGCCTTAATAATCCTTAAAACTGACATCAGCTATTCCAGCGTTGTAGGTGGTGAAACGAAAACTTGTTTTTGACATAAAAAAGTAAATTTTGATCTTGCTGTTATTTTTTTCTCTAAAAAATTAATATTGTGTTTAGCCTTATAATATTTATGTTATTTAGCACTATAAATTTTGCACTGTATATGAATACCGGTATATTTTGTTAGCTAAAATACTGTCATGAATGAATACATTTTTTACTTAGCTAGGTGGGTATGGGGTTGAAAGGGACAGTAATTGAGGGGCCCCGTGTTTTATTATTGTTTAAACAAAATATTATTTATGTTTTGTAAAATTTAAGTTATGGTTTTAGTTTTTTATGTAGAAAGAATGAATTCATTTCTATGTAGAACAAAAATATGCAAATATTACATTAATATATACCTATAATTTGGGGTTTTTTTTCTTTTCCACGAATCTTCAAAAAGTCAATATGCTTCAAAAATATAAAAGGAAATTTTCGAAAAATCGAATTACAGAAGAAGAAATGGTGTGTGCTGTATCTGAAGATGAGGACAAAGGAGTGTCTGTTAGATCAGCAGTGAAAGCCTACGGCATTGAAAAGTCCTGTTTAGAAAGAATTGTTCTAAAATGTAAGAATGCACAAGCAGATGAATTTCAGTACACCCATTTGGTAATAAATAAACTTTTTTACCAAAAATAAAACCGACTTCAAAAACTACTACAAAGTAAAAAATAATTTTTTTACATAATATAGTTAATAAAAAATTAAATTAAGAGCATTGTATTTACCATGCCTATTATTATATTTATGTACATTAATTTGATTTTTTGGAGTCGGTGCCAGCCAAGCAAAGTTAAAAATTGCTTATCCAACAGACACACATCCAAATATCTACGAGTTTTTTTACGGTTTGTTATTTAGTTAAAAAAATTGAATTTTGCCATTTTTGAAACATTTCATCTGATTTTATAAACGTGTATTTTCAAGTGATATTAGTTGTAATTATGTGTGCTAAATTAAGGGTTATTGTAAAATTAATGCGTTTATACAGGCTATTATGTAAAGAAAATCGTAGCCAAACACAGATTTTCAAATGCAGGATGGTGTCAGAGTTGATTGAGAATGGAATTTTTTTTCTAAACGGTTTTGCTGAATCTTGTTACAATTTGTATTGGATAAGCAATTTTTAACTTTGCTTGGCTGGCACCGACTCCAAAAAATCAAATTAATGTACATAAATATAATAATAGGCATGGTAAATACAATGCTCTTAATTTAATTTTTTATTAACTATATTATGTAAAAAAATTATTTTTTACTTTGTAGTAGTTTTTGAAGTCGGTTTTATTTTTGGTAAAAAAGTTTATTTTTCACTTTTTAGTTTTTTTTTTTTTTTTTTTTTTGAGTTACAATTTTTGCATGATTCTTTTGGAGGAAATTACGGACTTTTAAAGAAACTTTTAAAGATGTTATTTTGATAAGTAAATACTTTTGTCCAGATTTGTGTGTACATTAATAACACAGGTTTTTTGTGAAAATTCTTTATATATATATATTACATTTATTCTTCTTCAGATTTAATAGCTTTATTTTTTAAATAAATATTTTTGTTTCTCTATTTGGACATGGGTAGAACGACAAGAGATGCTGCTTGCATGAAAAAAAATCGAACTTTGGAAACTGACAATAAAAAGATCTTCGGCTTACTAAAAATGCTCTATGAAATAGAGAAGAGAGACCCAATGTCTTATTTTTCATACTTTCTAACCGATGACCAGGCCCTTATCTTCCGGGTTGCCCTAGATGAACGGGTTTGATACCTGGCATCGGCGTAGGAGACCACCTAATCTCCACATAGCGGCAATAAACCTGATGAACGCCTTTTAAAGAAACTTAATTATGAACTCTTTTATGCCAGTTACTTAACATTTATATCTTGTTGTTTAGCACCTGCGCATTGCTACTCATGTTGACTCGTAATTTAGAAGCTTAATCAGATGACGATACCTTCATCTGGCAAGGCACCTCAGAGGTATAATTCATAGGTAAATTCGAGGTCTTCGCACATATCGACGGAGTTTATACATGCACCAGGAGCCATTAGGGTGCATGAAAACCGAATAACTTATCAAAAAATGACCGTGAACAGACTACAGGGCGAAAGTCTTAAATGGCGTTCCCTCAAATAGCTGGTCATAGATGAAATTTCTATGGTGTCAAAAGAGAATTTATATATAATTCATTTGAGGTTTCAAGGTTTAAAAGTAAATATTTAAGATAAAAGGTAATTGCAGCATAGCACTATTTTTTTTTTTTTTAATATAAAAATAGTGCTATGCTGCAATTACCTTTTATCTTAAATATTTACTTTTAATATACTGTTCTCTTGGGCTCGCTCTGACATTTTGTTATACTGTTTATTAGTCATTCTGTTTGTTTTGTCATTTTAATAATTTTCATTAAACAGGGTCTTCCAACCTGCTGGGACTTCTGGGCTCGTTCGCGGGTACTGGGGTTTCAGCGGGAAGGGGGATATGTGTTTTCCCCTCATGGCCTAATCAGCTCCTATACCGAAAGGTTGACTGTCCACGAGTTGGTGATTAGTGATTAGTGATTAGTGAGGTTTCAAGAATTTAAAAACAATTTATTTTTTGGTGGTATTAATGTTTTCTTACATGGAGATATTATGCAAGTGCCAATATGTAATGTATAATGTATACGCAATGCCAATGTGCTTAAATGTATGCTAAGCATTTCAGCATGGTACTTTTATTCATAATTTAAATTATTTGCTTAATCTTTCGCCAAATCTAAAGATTTTGATAGAGAAATTGAGAACTCATTGCATCATGACGGCATTTTGTTTATTTTTGTTTGTAATCTTTCTCAACAAAATCAGCTTAGCTCACTTAGGCATTTATGCTTCTTATTGCATCATCATTTGCAATACGTTGGGCAGTGGAGATTTTAAAACTATGAAGTAATCTACCGTTATTGCGTCCACTGCCAATTGCAGTTTCTGAGCTAATACGATTTGGTGCATTGAAGCGTTTTGCGAATTAAATATTTTATGATACCCACATTTACATTAATCCAATTGCTGCTGATATTTTTTTTTGTTTCACGCTAGCCTTAACTGTGGGCTCGATTACGGAAGATTAGAAATTCATCGTCATGCTCATTTAATAGTCTTGGTTAAAGTGTCATTGCTCTGCATAGTAACTGACGTATTTTAGTGAGTACAGTACTGCTAAACATATAGAACATATAGAACTTTCGGAAGCATTTTATGATATTCGCATTTCCTTTAAACTATGTTTGCTGTTAGTATCGCACACTTTTTGCTTTTATTGTGCAATCTGATTCAAATTTACTTGCTCTCATTTCTTAATACAATTCAAATGTTCTCATGACTACGTGACTCACTGACTTGCTTTCGCCATTATGCTTATGCCTACTGATGTTTAAGTTCTGTGCCATGTAAATACACCGCACCATAACAATGCTGCCTGTAATACTAATTAGAGTAACTTCTTTTATTTCTTTCTATGTTGTTTATCTTGTACTTTAACAGCATAGGGATCTTGGCTCAACTTCTGTTTGCATATAAAAGTAGACAAATGGTTGTTTACAATAAATAAATTTATAAATACTGAAAAATTTGCTTGTGTATATGAGACAGTGGTAATACTTAGTTATCCCGTCGACCAAAAATCTATCGCCAAACTATAAGATTAAATGCCAATAATGGTTGATCGTAAATGTTACATTCACTTGACTTTAAGCAAGATACACGTGTTTACGTCATCAAGTGATTTTTATTTCGGCGTTTTATTTGTATTTTTATTAATTTTATACTAATTTATTTGTTCTTTCGTTATTTAAAATAAAAATTATGTCAATTTGTATAATTTGGCGAGTGGTTTGGCGTTTTATATACTCTGGCGAAAATGGTCGACGGGATAACTAAGTAGTACCGAGACAGATAATAGGTTATCAGAAAATATGCGTGAAATTTTCATTTTCTGTCCAAGGCCCCTATATAGGAGAAAGTTATCATTAATGTTGTTTAGCGGAAATATTAAAGGCAACCAAAAAGCATTCATAGATATAACTGTTTAATATAATATAATATAGGTATGTATATAATATTATGGTACTTCTTAGTTATCCCGTCGACCAATTTCGCCAAATTATATAAATCGCCATACCACTCGCCAAATTATACAAATTGACATAATTTTTATTTTAAATAACGAAAGAACAAATAAATTAGTAAAACATTAATAAAAATACAAATAAAACGTCGAATTAATGGTTTCATTGGCCATTATTGGCATTTAATCTTACAATTAATTAATTAATGGCAAACCATTATTGGCATTTAATCTTACAATATGGCGACAGTAATTTGGTCAACGGGATAACTAAGAAGTACCTATTATATAAATATATATATATATATTATGTGCCGCCAGTCTGATGTTATGTGTTTAATTAAACTAAACTATTGTATACTAAATTATTGTTTTGTATTCAGTTAGTTTGCTTCTGTATTATTTAGCATTTGAAATAATGGTGTATCTTTAATTAATGTATATTAAATTACTATTTTGAATGCAATTGCCAATTGAGAATTTTAAATATGACTGCCGATTAGAAAATGCAAAGAAACATATTGGGGAAGATCCATTACTGAATTTGAATTGGAATATCGCCAAATTAGTCAGTTAGAGCCAAGTTGGCTTCATTCATGGAGACTTATTTTGGTCGCCAAATCTAGCGATAATTCACGTAACTGCGCCAAGTTTTGCGACAACTTGGCGCTAACGTATATGAATACATAGTTTTATGCTTTTGATTGAGAAACCGGTTACAACAATGAAAGATAATTTGGGTGAAATCCTTCATTTTATTGGTTTTTGTTGAATTACTAAAAAACTACTCAACCAATTTCGATGAAACGGAAGTGGTACCAATTCGAGAGTATCCTCTTTCAATTAAAACAAAAATCACATAAATCGAACAAAAAGTTCCGGAGAAATCGGTGAACATACATAAAAAAAAAAAAAACATACATACGCGTCGAATTGATAACCTCCTCCTTTTTGAAGTCGGTAAAAATGTTTTTAGTGAAGGTAAAAAAAAAAGAGTTAGCTTCAAATTTGCTCTAAGCATCTAATATGAACAATGGTTTAACAATTGTGCATATGAGTATTCAATTTCTTTGAATTCTCGAAATATGTCCCTGTCTTAAGACAGAAACGAGCAAGCTGGAAATGATTGGTTCCAAGATTTCGAATAACAAAATTCATTACTTTCTCTTACGAAACCCTATAGCTATTAGTTTAAAAAGAAGTACAAGTTTCAACAAAGCTAATGTTGATATTTTTTAAACACTTTTAGTCAGTTATGAATCGCTAAAAATTCACACGGAATATAATATATAACTGTGATGAAACAGGTTTAATGACAGAGCATGTGCCTCCAAATATAGTAGTAAAACGTGGTGAAAGCAATTTTCTGAAGTAACATCAGCTGAACGTGATCAACTTCTCACACTTTTGTTTCTGCATCAGGTAACTCTGTTCAACAGTATTCGTTTTCCCAAGGAAGACTTACAAAGAGTTCATGCTCGGAGCTGCCCCATCGCAAAAGCTTGGACTTGCTCATCAAAGTTAGTGGATGACCACAGAATTTTTTTAAAGCAATTGTGCATTAGTCTAACATTCTAATTGTTCCGAAAGTGATCCATCTCTTCTCTTGTTTGATAATCATGAAAGCAATACAAATATTAAGGCAATAAAATTATCGAAAGATAATGGAATAATTATGGTAACATTCCTGTCGCGGTTTATCCACAAACTCCTGAAAAGCACACGGAATGAATTCGAAGTACATTTTTTTTAGAAAAAAAGGATTAAAAGTACTTTGTATTTACTGATACTATTGAAATGAATGACGCGAATATCAGTGATATTGTGATGAAGTTACCTAAATCCGTATCTGGTGATGAGACAGGTAGAGCTAAATCTTTCTTAAAATTTTTGATTTAAACTTGTTTTTTGTCAAGTAGACCTAAACAATTTACTTTTCTTGTTTTCGCTTTAAAATATGTTGCAATATGTTTTATTTTTAATTGTGTATTATTATCTTTTATTTTTGAATAATGTAATCGCAATAAAAAAAGAAAAAATGTCCATAAAATTGTTTTATTTATGTGTGTCCCTTTCAACCCCGCACAGTGTCCCTTTCATACCCCACAATGGGGTTAAAAGGGACATCTCTCCTAATTTATAAAAATGCGTACAAATTTTAAATTGGTGTATTTTAGGGTAAGAGGTTTTTCTAGTATTAAAGCAAAGGTTTTAGACGAGAATTAGGCGCAATCATGATAATGATATCTATTAATGTCATTATTTTACAAGATTATAAAGCCAAAATGTCCCTTTCATCCCCACTCTCCCCTACACACTTTCAATATTGGAGTATTCAAAAAGTCAGAAAATTCTGTTAGAAATATAATGCAATAATGTGAACAATATTCCTTTTTCTTCATTAGACAATGTTATAAAATAATATAAGGTATATAAATTTAAGGTATGATCTTTCCAGCAAAAGATTTATATGAAATTCGTTACAGTGTTAGATTTAACACCCTCATTCGTTATTATTGTCAAGAAAAAAACTAGCTTCATAAACAAAGCCTCAGAACACTTAAGGAAATTTTCGACTTTATGTACAAATTACATAGGAAATCTATAAAGGTTTCTTCCAAAGGTTTTCATTTGTTTATAAAAAAATTACTCTCTAAGAGCTTCCACAGTCGATAAGAATGTAATTTGCGTGGAAACCTCTTTATTCTGTTTCTACATCGTCAATATCTTTACAAGTTTTTTACTGTATGTAAAAATTATTAATTTTTAACATTCACTCGAGTGGAAAAGTTATATATATATTTTGCATTGAAATTCCTTATTCTTCTTTTTATTTAAATCTCCAAATAGTAAAAAAGAAAAATGTATAAAACACTGCTGCAAAATTATATGACCCCTGTTTAATAAAATTTCAGACGACTACCACATTTAATAATTTTTACTCCTTAAAATAATTTTTTCGTATATTTATGTTTTATGTTCTGTTTTTTCACGCCCCTTACTGAAATGTTTAAAATTTATTTTTTATTCGAAACCATTAGTATTTTAAAATTATTTTGACTGCCTAAATTTATTTATTTTACACTTTAATTTACAACATTGTATGCTTTGATTGTTCCGTGCAAGTTTTAGAATATCGGAACATTGCTTAATTGTATATATAACTTAGCAATAACGCCAAAAATTTGTCTTTATCGTCAATTTGAACGTACCTAAGCAAAAAGTACCTGTAATGCTATGTATCTGGAACAACAACAAAAAAAAGAAATGGAGAGGGTGTATTTTTAGTGAACTGTTATTCAAATACAATTTAAATCTCACTTATAAAATTTACAATTTAACATTATATTACAAAGATGTTTATTACCCTAAATTTTCAGAATTTTCTAGTCAGTCCCTTTTGTGATATTAATCAGTGTAAATTGCTAAAAAAAATAACACAGTCTTTGTGAACTGTACATAAAAAGGGTTTTCAGGATTGAGATTTGTAAATATTAGTACTCCTATCGGAGATCTGTGTAAGGAAAAAAATGTTTAATGCGAGTCTGATTTCCTTCATAAAAAATAATGGCAGAGAAATGCGGTGTTTGACGTTTTATTTCTTCGGGTTTTAAGCTTGTTTTTGGCCTGGATCCTTAACCCTTTTGGGCCCAGTGATGCCAAATGGCATCATGACTTTCACGAATTTTGTTTATATATAAAAACTTAATCTCGGAGATTCTGTTTGGTGTCATACAAAAGACACTTTTCCTGTCTTTTCAGTAGTATTTTTTTTTTCCTGAAGAGATGGTAGCAGAGGTTCCAGAAACTGAAAAGTATTGCTTGATTTCCTTTTAAAACGTGAAGTGTAAACATGACTGTGAAAAAAAAAATATTATTCATACTTTTCCTTTTTTTTAAATTACAATATTTTAAATATAAGTTGTAATATGTACGAGTACATATTTACGTATTTATAATTCAACAATTGTATTTTTATTTCAGTAACAATGCATAGTAAATATACACTATTCCAAATGGCATCACTGGGACTTGATACATATTTTCAACTTTACTCCCTATTTTAATTTCTTATCTGATTTGATAGTTTTTTGAAAGGAAAAAAATTCCTTTACTATTTATCATGCCAAAACGAAAAAAAGAGTTTGTATCAATAGAAAAAGCCATTTATTTACTAAGAAATTATGATCTTTCAGATACAGAACTTGAAAAATCTGAAGAAGAAGACTGTGAAAGTGCAAGCAATCTATCAAATGCAGATAATTCCATGCACTATTGCGACAATTGATTGCGTGGTTGCCCAATTCAATTGTCGTGCTCCTCGTCCTAAATGTTCGGAGTTTTCCGTGGATTTCCAATTGTTAATATTCTTGATCTAAATACAAATGATTCAGTCGGTCCAGTTATTATTTCTGTAGGTAATAAGTATTTAAAGTTGAAAATGTAGATCAATTAGAAGATAAGAATATTGAAACATTTGACACGTCATTTAGAGAAACTTGTTCATTGCCTCCGGGTGAAATTTTAGTCCTTATGAGTACTTTAAATTATTTTGCGATGAATAAATTACTGATAACTTAGTGTATCAATGGCTGAGAGGTTCCGCTGGCAAAGCTCATAGACGGGGAGTGCTGGTTCGGAATCAATCGCGCTCGTCGGCCTAACTGTTCGGAGTTTTGAGTGGTTTTCTTCGAATCAGGGTTATACTTGCGTAAATACTAGTTAAGTTCTCTTAAAAAGACCCCCACAGAGAGCATCCCTATCTTTGGCATATATATATATATCGTGTGGATAATCGGCTGTCATGAACAACACCAACACCACCTTAGTGCATCAAACAAATCTCTATTCTTGCCAAAAGTCTGGAACTTCAGTAAATACAATTATACATGAAATGGACATTAAAAAATGAATACACATTAAAAATTGTATGTATATTTTCTTTTCTTTTGCTTCCAATGATGCCAAATGGCATCATGCGCTTTTCATGTACAGTTCCCGTTTGGTCCCGATGATGCCAAATGGCATCGTTTAAAAAAAACTATTAAAAGGGTCATTCCATGTCAGTTCAGGCAGGCATGTAACCCACCATCACTGATTTTGATGAAACTGCGTGTGTTTGTTCCTATTAATAAGATATGATGGCCAGTATTTTTTTGTTTTTTACTCGTTGGTCAAATAGTTTCTGAGAAAAAAAATTGTCAAAATTTTGAAGAATTGCCGTCAGTTGGCATTCTTGACTGCTCGGTTTTCAAATGTAGCATGACATAAATATGATCATATTTCTGTATCTACTCTACAAATCATCTTCAAATAATTTATGCATAATATATAGGGTACGCAGTTTATGAAAAAAAATACTGTTACGCTTATAACATTTTAAGTGTGTCTAAAAAAATGTTTAAACTTTGAAGTCATGAACTTTTTATGAAAAATAATGCATTAACTAAAAAAGCATTATAAACAAAAGGCGGTATTTTTATTAAATTTATTTTTTATGGGGGATATACTTAAAGGTGTTCTTTACCTAATTCTGAAATAAAAATAGTGAGATTTTGGGTGTTTTTAGTAGTATTTCCTATTTAAAAATATTTTGAGGCGTGTTTCAAATCAAATCAAGCAGAGTTATTCCATGTCAGTTCGCCTAAGACATTTAATTCACTGTCATAAATTTCAATGAAACTGTGTATGTTTATAGCTCATTTTAAAACGTAATCACCTTGATCCTAAGTAAAATATTTTTTAAGATAAAAAAAAAAAATCTAAATGTTGAAATTTTTTTAAATGTTTTTAATGACGGATCTATATTTAAAGACTGCATAAAAAAATGTCATTTCAATATAAAATCACTAAATAAGTTTCAAATAATGTATATGTGACAAATAACGTAGACAGATTATTATTTATTGTTGTTTGTCATGTTTAAACACTAAGAGTGTGTTTAATCTTGTGAATTTTTAAAATCAAGAATTTTATGAAAAATAATGTGTTAATCAAAAATTTATTATTAACTGAAGGCAGGCTGGTATTACTTTTTTTAATTGTACGTAAAAATATCTTTTCAATAGTTATAAAATAAAAATAGTGAAAATATCAGCAATTATAACAAAATTTTCATAAAATGTGAATGTTTAATGATAAATATTGAATCTTTTTATGCTAAGATGTACTATAATGACTACGATATCGTGTATTGCTACTCTTGCTTAAACATAATACATACAATAATAAAATAACAAATATTATTTACAGCAATAAAAATTAAATTAAATAGCACCAGTTCCTTTACCAACACTACACTGCTCAACAGCCGTCTTAAAATCAACAGCTCACTCTTACTGAAAAATACTTTCAACTGTTCAAATAATAAATAAACTAAATTTAAAAATCTTAATACCAACTAATTATCTTAAGACGATAATAATAACTAAACAACATAATGAATTTATAAATCAGCTTTTAATTGAAAATTCATGAAATGGTCGCTTTAAATGTTGCTGTTCATCGAGTCAATCAAAATAAATTATATAAAAAAATAGTGAACCTAATATGCTGACTGCAATGACACTTTTAACAAAACTAATTAATTCATTACCATCTGAAATCAAACCCGAAAGATCCAAAAGAAAAAAAATCAGCTGTAGTGTGAATGTGACATACTCAGTTGTTGTTGAGATAGGAATGTCTTTGTGACATTTTCACCTGTACTTCAATAAAATATAAACATGTATGCCTTTTTCATTCATCCAAATTAAGTAAAACAATTATAAAATTTTGTTGTAATTACACCAGATGGTAAATTTTTCATTACATACTATTAGATAAGTTCTTTACTTTTAGATATTAATAACATAATATCATAAAATTTACCATATGTATTTTCTATAAGTGTATAAACAATATATATGCTTTATTAAACATAAATGAATAATTTTTAAATAATTTGTTTGAGAACAGGGATTTATATACACACATATATATATATATAACATACAATATATCTTGAAAATCCATCTTTCAGCAATATTGTGATGAAATATATCAAATTACATATCTTTAGAAACTGAATAAAGTTACAAAAGTGCAACTCATTAAGTTTTAAATATTTTTTTAGATATAGTTATTTGAAAGTTATAAATTCGGATTATGCATTTTTTGCATGTATTTATATATTTATATATGTCAAAATTTTCTTCAAAGGAGTGAAATTTGGTATTTGTTTTTCAATATTAGCAGCTCAATGCTAAATTTTTAATATTAGCAGACAAATATGGGTTTAAAGATTAGGAGTGTCATTTTGAAAATTTCTATTGGCCGGTGAAGAGCTAGTGATTTTTCTCTTTTTTGGAAAGGGATAATTGCTCTTCGCCCTAGAAGTTTTACTAAAAAACAATATTGTTTATTTTTTTCCTTAAGAAAGGAACATAAAAGATAATTTGAAAAATAAAATAAATGTACCGTAATTTCCGGTGTATAGCCCGCGGATCAAACAATCGTGTTTCGACACAGAATTTTTTAAAAATAAAATGTAACTTTTTAAATCACGGTAAATATTGGTCTTCAAATACTGAATAAAATTTCTGGGTCCAAACTGAATTGTTTGATCTGCGGGCTATACACCCGAAATTACGGTATAAATAAAAATATTTCCAGGGATGATACATTGGATAGATTTGACATCTGAAAATATTCATAATTTTAAATATGATTTAAATACTACTAAAACCAACCAAAATCCCACTATCTTTATTTCAGGTCCAGTTTAATGTAGTATTATGTACAACTTAAAATTAAAAAATTAGTCATAGGAACTCCGCCTCTCATTGATAAAGCTTTTTTAATAATTTCATTATTTTTTGTAAAATATTTTTGATTTCAAAGATTATACAATTTTAAGACACATTTAAATATTTTTTAACATTACAGCAATATTTTTTTCATAATCTACATACTTTATTTACCTTGCTTAAATTATTGCAAGAAGATTTCTTTATTAGTTATTGAAATATGATGTTATATATAAAATGAGGCCTTTGAAAATTGAACAATCATTAATGGCAACTCGTGGCAATTTTCCAAAACTTTGATAATTTTTTTCTCATATTTTCACTATTTTTATTTTATAACCATTTAAAAGATATTTTTACGAAAAAGCAATAACACCCTGCCTTCGGTTGATAATAAATTTTTGATTAACACATTATTTTTGACAAAATTCTTGATTTAAAAAATTCACAAGATAAAACACTCTCAACAAGATACGCACTCTTAGTGTTTAAACATGATAAAAAACAAGAAATAATAATCTGCCAACATTATTTGTCGCATATACATTATTTGAAACTTATTTAGTGATTTTATATTCAAATGACTTTTTTTTTAATGCAGAATATAGAACTGTCATTAAAAAAAACTTAAACAATTTTTCAAAATTTTGATTTTTTTTATCTTAAAAAATATTTTACTTGGGATCAAGAAAATTAAAGGTGATTACGTCTTAAAATGTAATAAATGTAATAAATAAACCCAGTTTCATTGAAATTTGTGACAGTGATTAAATGGATTAGGGGAACTGACATGGAATGACTCTGCTTAATTTGATTTGAAATGCACCTCAAAATATTTTTAATTAGAAAATACTACTAAAAACACCCAAATACCCACTATTTTTATTTCAGAATCAGGTAAAGGACACCTTTAAGTATAACTCCCATAAAAAAATAAATTTAATAAAAATACCGCCTTTTGTTGATAATGCTTATTTTGTTCATGCATTATTTTTCATAAAAAATTTACGACTTCAAAGTTTAAACATTTTTTTAGACCCACTTAAAATGTTATAAGCGTAACAGTATATTTTTTTCATAAACTGCGTACACTAAATATCATATTATGCATAAATTATTTGAAGATGATTTGTAGAGTAGATATTGAAATATTATTATATATATATGACATGCTACATTTGAAAACCGAGCAGTCAAGAATGCCAACTGACGCCAGTTCTTCAAAATTTTGACAATTTTTTTCTCAGAAACTATTTCACCAAGCAACCAAAAAAAAAAAAAAAAAAAAATTACTGGTGATCATATCTTAATAGTAAGAACAAACACACGCAGTTTCATTAAAATCTGTGATGGTGGGTTACATATTGGTATTTTACTGCCTGATTTGATGTGAATACCCCCAAAAAATGTTAAATAACTTTTTTTAATTATATTTATGCTTATAGAAGCTAAAAACAACCTTAATTCCAGAAATTTAGATTTTTCCTCTTGTAAATAAAAATGCGGTCCTGAAAGGGTTAAATTTAATGACAATTTCATAATTACATAAAATGTCGGCAAATTTATGCTGAACATTTGTGTTTTTGGTAATCTTGATAGGTAGGAAAATAAAGCAGTTACAGAATTTTCTGTAAAACACGTTTTTCACTCGAAAATGACTGTGTAGCTTCTTAAAAATGGTCACCACCAACAAAGTATATGATAAAAAAAAATTAATCATGTTTTTAAATTTAAAAAAGTATGACTAAAACTTGGTTAAAATATTTTAAAAATTAAATATTTCAAGCGACACCACCTTGAGTATTCGGAATGTATTGACCCCAAACCATTAAAACTTGCTTTGCTTAACCAATTATAATAGTGGGTTTCTTTGGGTGATTACCCAAAGAAATAAAAATTTAGTAAAGTTTCCTTTCTCTAGAGTGTACAAATATGACATTGAGATACAAATATTAGGTTCATTAGACAGTTTAATAGCCTTTTTTCATGATTCTATAGATCATCTGACAACTTTTATTCTTATTTATTTACATGATTTAACAAAAAGCATGTTCATTAATCTTTCTTCACAGTAAATAAACATTGCGTATGTATGAGTTTATACGAACACTTTTTTGTGCAACAAATGTAAATTTATAAGAGAAAATGTACAGTTTAAATATATTTTGTTCAGTTGTAGACGGTAATGCAACATTAACCGTTTATCTACTGACGGTATCTTTAAAGTGTACCATTAAAATAACTTCTTATAAAATTCATTTAATACATCTATTAGTTGTATATTATAGTTTAGAATGAGATATATATACATTACTTTATCTTGTTCCAGAAGCATTATTGGTTGCACAAAAAAAACATATTTTTAAAAGAATGATTTATTTTGCTTTTGTTTTTTTGTGCTTTCTTGGTGTTGGGGGTGGGGGTGGAGGTTTCATTTAGGAAATATTTCTATATTTCTATTGTAAGAACATTATATTTGTACCTTTTCTAATTCTATAAAATACTAAGAAAAAGATTTAGAATAAAAGATTTGAGTGTGGTTATTAAATATTGCACAAAATACCTTTAAATTCATATTTAATTAATCCTCCTAAATATTCCAATCCTTCAAAAATCCTTTTAAAATTTATTAAATGATAATGTAAATCTTCTGATGTAGTTTAAACAATTCACAATAAAAGGCCTAAGGGGGTCCGGGACACAAAAATCTTCAAATTTTCAATTTTTTTTTATTGGATTAAAACTTTCTTTGCCGTTTTTTGCTTAAAATGATGTTTAAATCATGTTTCTATCTTAATTACAACAGGAAATATTAATTTTTTCGTTTTGGTTTGTTTTAAAAATCTGCATTTCAACCTACGGTTGTCAAGGAAACGAGTTCTTGTGAAATTACGTTTTTCTTCATGATAGGTTTTTTCACCATTTCTCATTTTTAAATGCTTCTAACTCAAGAACCGTTAAAGATACAAGGTTGAAACTCGGAACATATCTTTTTCAATTATTTTACTTTACTTTTGAGCCAGCATATTTGAAAAAGATATTTACTTTTGAAAATATGATTTTTTTTTTTTTTAAGTTGCACCACATTTTTTGTAAATTTTTTGTTAAATATTTTTATTTTTTTTTAAATAAATATTTTTTAAAACGCTGGCTCTAAATTAAAATTTATATATTTCTATTTATTTAAATGAAAAAAAAAATTGAAATTCTATAAATAATATTTCGAGTTATAACGATTTTAAACTAACCCTCTTTTTTAACAAAATTTAAATTTAAATTTTTTTTAAAAAAATTATGAGAAGTTTTATCATGCGATTTTGTTTACAAATGATAGGGTTAACCATCACAAAAAATTTCAAAATTTTAATTCAATAAATAATTTTTTTTTTGAAAATGTGTCACGGACCCCTTTAAAAGATAAAATTTTCATGAATTCATAATTCATGAGAGTTAAAAATTCACAGAGAGTTAAAGCACTTGTCAATAAATTATTGAGCTCGATGTCCATTTCACGATTGCATGAATAATAAAATTTGTTAAATCAATTCTTTGATGCCTTCAAGAAATCTCAGGACTCTTAAAGCTTGAAAATTTTCGAAATTCTATATCTTAGATGTTAATTTCCTATCTTTTCTGAGCATTTTTATCTAATTGTTTCGTTGAAATTATCATTAGAACAGAAGTTATGACTTACAAAATTATAGCTGAAGCGGCGTTTCCGAAACTTTGAAGTCATTTTTCTCCATATGACGTTTTTGGTCATAACGCGAAAAGTATCTCAAAAACTTCTGAATATTTGTACATGAAACTTTCGAAACACATGCTTCGTATTAGTCTGTATAAATGGAACATAAAAGTTACTATTTATTGTTCAAAAAAGCATTTTTTATGTGATTATATTGTTTAAATTTTCTAAATTTTGCATCAGCTAAATACAACTTTGTATTAAAAATATAAAAATGCTTCAAGTATAGATTTATTTAGGTTCATTGTAATTATTACAATCTGAAGTATAAGTAGGCACAAAAATTTTCATTCTAGTTGCAAAATGTATTTTCTAATCCTTCGCGTAATCTGTTATTCCAATTTTTTGGTCGGTAAATGTCTGACAGTTTGGAGTCCCCTGTAAATGTTAATTCTTCAACTTGCAGATTTTTTAAATACATGAAATAAAAGAACATATTTATATCTTTCAATTTGAATAAAAATTGTGTTTTAAAATCAAATACATTTTACGATATTAAATGTTGAAAATGATCTTTTTTTTTTTATTATTTTCTCCAATTTTAAGAGTCCTGGGACGCTCAAGAAGTGTCGATAATTATCTTGTCTTTTACGAAAAGAATGCGCCATGCAATATAGATAGAAATCAAATAATAATTCTTCGTTAAAATACTCACATTTCTGTCCCATAGAAAACTTATTAGTTTATGTAAGATTAGTTTTATTTATTTGCATTTCAATTTGAAAATGAATATATTATACAGATGATTAATTTAAAAACTTAGAAGATTTTTATAATAAACATCACAGTTTAAATTTTTTTCATTAATGTCATTGAATTTTTTTACTTAATTTACGAAAGTAGGCAAAACAATACAAACACAACTGATAATTACTTAAAATATTATTCATTAAAATACTTGTACAAACAAACAAACAAATCTTAAAAACTACAGTTTGAATACGTTTTATGTAACTGATCGCATTAATTAAAATTAATTTTAAAACACTAACAGCAGCTTTCAAATAATATTAAAAAAAAAAAAAATCGAAAGTTATAGATTATTTCTCGAACTAGAGAAAGTTCACATTTTCTAAATTAAAAAAAAATCAAAAAAAAAAAAAAAAAAAAAAAAAAAAAAAAAAAAAAAAACCAAATAATAATAACTTTAAAGAAAATAAGCTAATAAATCATTATTCTTTCCCAACTTGCAGCGATAGATACCATCAAGTTAATTAAAGTTTTGTTTTGAAAAGGGATATTATCATTGTTTACTTACTTTGTGGGATTTTTTCGACAATAATGCCTCAAAGACTTTTTTTTTATTTTTACATTTCTTTAAAAAGAGAATCATATTCATAAGGAAGAGTGTTCGTTGATAATTAACGTCCTCTTTCTTTTTCTTCTCAAAAAAAAAAAAAAAAAAAAAAAAAAAAAAAAAAAAAAAAAAGATGAATCTAATTACATTCGGCTTTCATAAAATTAATAATTATTTTTTATAAGAAAATATCTCTAACAAATTTCCAAATTAATAAGAAATTAAATAGTACGGCAGAGTGGGATGATTCATGGCCATTCGCAACGTGGGGTGATTATTGGTCAATTAAATTTTCGTTAATACTAATGATATAATCAAAAGAACAAAATACATGATGATAGACACATCCATGTTTATTCAATGACATAAACAATTTTTGGTTCAAAACAGAATTTGACGAGAAAAAATATTTTAACTAGACTAGTATGATATGTATAAAGTTTGAGCAAAAAGTAATAGATTTCAAAATCATGCTTTTTTTTTCATATGGTGAATAAAATGTCAAATTTAGCAGTATGGTGATGGGATGTATAGAAAGGTTCTATAGAAAGAGAAATAGGCACTGAATATGTATGTATGCATATCAATACTCTATGAGTACATAAATTATGAAAATTGAGGGCTAAACATCACACAATATACACGGGGGTCAACATGGTCTTATTAACATATTCTTGGTCAACATGGGGTGAAAAAATATTTTAACTAGACATATGTATAAAATTTGAGCAAAAAAAAATAAAATCATGCTGTTTTTTCATAAGGTGAATAAAATGTGAAATTTAGCAGTATGCTGATTGGTTGTATAGAAAGGTTCTATAGAAAGAGAAATAGGCACTGAATATGTATGCATGCATATCAATACTCTATGAGTACATAAATTGTGGAAATTGAGGGCTAAACATCACACGACATACACGTGGTGATTTTTGGTCAACATGGGGTTAAAAAATATTTTAACTAGACATATATATAAAATTTGAGCAAAAAATAATAAAATCATGCTGTTTTTTCATAAGGTGAATAAAATGTGAAATTTAGCAGTATGGTGATGAGTTGTATAGAAAGGTTCTATAGAAAGAGAAATATGCACTTAATATGTATGTCTATGTATTGATATCAATACTCTATGAGTACATAAATTATGGAAATTGAGGGCTAAACATGACACAATATACACGGGGTGATTTTTGGTCAACATGCGGTGAACATTGGTCAGCATGATTTCTGGTCGTGTAATTTTAGCTTAAAAATTACTCATAAACTGACAAATAGTGTTGAAAGGTTTAATATTTGTGAGATTTAGATGCCAGCACCTGGATGGATTTTTTTTTTTTTTTTTTTTTTTTTTTTTTTTTTTTTTTTAGATTTATATGCCAGCACTTTAAGAGTGAAAGAGATTGTTTTGATTTTTGAGAAACTCAAAACACAAATTCGATACATTTGAAATGTCTAAACCTTTTTTTAATCATTTCTGCAAGAGATATTGAGCTGCGTTTAACATTTTAATTTGTATATTTAGATGATGAACACCTGTTACAGTTTATTTTTGTTTACATGTAGAAATCTTATTGAAAAAACACATGTTCGAATAAATACTTAGCTAAGATTCACCATTCCTTTCACATCAATGGTTTTGTAACAAGTTCTAAATTTCTGTTAAATTTGATTTCTAGGCAAAAATATAATAACAGAATGTCAGGGACATATGAGGCGTTCAGAATACAATCCGACTAACTCCATTTTAAGTAACTAAAATAACGGCTCATATGTAACTAAAATAAATTATGTGAAACATCACCGAAAGTTAGAAGAAGCCTGTCTGTACCCGAAGAAAAATAATGCAAGTATTTGCGCAGCTGCATATCAGGCTGATTTTTCATTCTCTGATTTAAAACTATACTTATATAGCAAGGAAAATGACATATTTTAAATTATAAACCTAAAAATCCTTTGAACTTATCTCCAGAAAAAAAAATGAATTATCAGAAGATTGGTGGCGGAATGCGGTTTTGGAATTCGCTAGGAAATCCAAAAGAAATTTATAGACAGTCCGGTGTTTCCAGTGAGAGTGAATTTTATCTCAGAAAATATAGTAGATTAAAAATACATCATACTTAAAAATTATTATTAAACTATGAAAAATAGTAAATAAAAATACAGTTAAAAAAAAATGTACTTTTTCCCGTCTATTGAACGGTGTAAATATTAAAACTATGCGGTGAAAAATTTAAATTGTTTTTAAAAAACTGAAATGTGTTAATCATGTAGCGTAAATACGGGTTAGGTTCCCATACAAAGACCCCCACGGATTGCACCTCCCACCTTAGGGCGTAAATCACTCGTGTTGATAATTGACCGTCATAAACATAACCAACCACAACCAACCGTTAATCATGTTGCTGTCTTCTTGAATATGATATTAGTGTTACTCACGGATTTTTTTCTTTATCAAATACACTGTTAATAAGATTTGTGTGAAATTACAGAGAATCTACTGGTAATACATTACCTTAAGTCTTACGTAAAATTACAGATTAGAAAAAGAGAGATTATGTTAAATAACAGAGAAGTTATTCTGTAAATTTAGAGAATACTCTGTAAATGAACATCGTTAAATATACACAAGATTTTGTAAATCAATTTATTTTTAATGAAAATAATTTAACTTAATTTTTGAAACTTGCGAATTTTAGAACTTCGAAGTATCAGATTTTTTCGAGTAAATTGGAATTTCTGTATCATTTAATTTTTTACGCAATTTGTTTCTTGCCGGCATGGGGTCTGAACACGAGACCTCTGAGCAAGAGAAAAAGACCTTACTTAGTGAGCCATATTAACTGTCGCCGGAGTGTACAAAGGATGTCTTTCATAATGAAGCGGGGAAAAATCTATTGTATTTTGTATTTTCAAAGGTTTCGCTTCAAATATATTCGTTGGAAAATTTCTTAAATGTTGTATTTTGATTCAGTTTGGACCGATACATAATACTTATTATTTTTAAATGTCAATTTTAATTTTTTACCCTTTATTTACGTAATTATTTATCAAGAAATAGCCTCTTCCCAATAGTTATCTTCTTTAATATGTGAAGATATACTGGAATTATTAAATAATAATTATGTGAAATTTAGGTAAATTTTTTCATTAAAATTAGTTAAATATATCGGTAGTTATAACTTTTTTTTTAATATTTACAAAAATAATCAGATTAATTAACCAAAAATACTTTTATAGTTACATCACAATTCTTATAACAGCAACGTATTTAAATGTATTATGATAATCCTTTCTGTATATAAAAAGGCTTTTGCAGTTGAAAATGTTTCATGTAACTTCTTTAATATATATATATATATATATATAGATATAGATATAGATATATATAACTATGAAAATGATTAAGAAATTTACCACTTTTTCAAAATATTTAGCTTCGACTATTTTTCTACATTATCTAAATATCATTGAACAGAGTATATTGTATGGAAAGAAGAAAAACTTTTATTAATATACAGAGTAAAAAAAAATTATATATTAAATTTTATTAAAATACTATTCTTTACATAAAAGTACCGTCAGTGCATAAAGGGTTGTCTAGTTTAAGTAATAAATAGAAATAAATCGATGGATTTTTTTTATATTTTTTTTTTTAAAAGTCTAATTCGATTTTACGTAATTTCGTTTAATTTTTTAGAGAATATTTCGAAATCGCGGCATGCTATTTATTTTTTAATGCGCTAATATTTTGTAAAATAATTTTTCAGTGCAAAATAAGAAAAAATTAAATTAAAAATATAATATATTATTTAAATGTGACTTTTTACGTTTTCACTATTTTATTCATTTTGTGTAATATGTTTTTAGAAGATTAATATATTTTTTATAACGTATTAACCAATAAAATAATAATAATAATAATAGCATAATGATGATAATACTAACAATAATAATAATAATAAAAGCTTTAAAATAATACTACACAATTTACATTAAAAATTATCATATTACCAAGCTTCAGGCATATTTTGAAGGAAAAATCTACAAAATGATTACCGATAAAAAATCCCCACTAACTCCGAGGAAATGAATTTTTCCCTTTCTAAAATATTTTAACAATAAATAAATAAATAAATAAATAAATAAAATATAAGAATAAAATAATTTTAAACTAAATTTTTTTCATTAACATTTCTAATAAAATTACAAAATTTTAGAAGTGTGTATTTGAATTACAAGTTTTACAAAACTAAAAATCTCTTTAAATAAAGACATGGAGATCCCTATAGAGAATTAGATACAAGGTAAGGAAAATGTCTGTAAAGCGATGACTGAGAAACTCAATCGAATGCATTTAATCAAGAACTAGTGTAAATTTACTGAGATTCTTGACCCATAAACTCAATCCAATGCATTTAACTAAGAATTAGTGTAAATTTACCGAGAGTATTGACCGAGAAACTCAATCGAATGCATTTCATCAAGAACTAGTGTAAATGTACAGAGAGTCTTGACCGTGAAACTCAATCGAATGCATTTAACCGAGAACTCGTGTAAATTTTCAGAGAGTTTCAGGTTTGTTTCTGTGTTTTTACAGAAATTTTTAACAGTGTAGCCCGATGGATCCATCCTGCTCTTCATCGATTACAGAGCAAAATTCTTGGTATAAAGAAAATGAGTGAATAAACAATTAAATTTAAAAAAATCAAAAAACCCGACTGCGTAAAAAGCGAACTAATTAATTATTTCTCACCAATGTGAAGCCATTTTTTTTTTAATTCCTACTATTAGCTCACACTCTTGCTATATATATCTTGTTTAAATTTTCAATCGTTAATAAAATACTTATTATTCATCCAATCAAGCTCAAATAATTTTCTTTAACTTGTAGTTGATGACACTTGATGTTAATCCAATTTTTATCAAACATTAATTCATTAATTAAATTAAATTAATTAATTTTCAGGAATCGTGAGAGCCCTCTTCTTGATCAAGTTTTTTTAAGACCAAGAGAGCCCTCTTCTTAATCAAGGCATTTTAAGCACCACTCAAAAGGAAAGAAGAATGGGAGAAAAAAAATTCTCTTACTGACCTAAGTAGGAATTGACTTAAAATATACACACACACACACACACACACACACACATATATATATATATATATATTATATTACTTGTTTACATTACTTACCTATTTTACTTTATTTACTTGTATTGATGACTTTTAAGTTGTGTTTAACTGTTAGTTCCTATCTATAAACACTGTTTTGATGAAGTCTATAAATGTCTATGATGGTTAGAGTTGTAGTATAGCTATAGATCAACAATACATACACAACTTACAGGTTGTATAATATTTTAAAGTAGCATCTGACTGTAAAATAATCAATGAAACATCGTCTTCATTTTGAAAGACATATCCAATGATATGCCACTCAATAGGGTGCGTAATTTGTTTTCGTCTCTACCGCCATTTTGTATTTTATGGCCGTCATTTTAAATTTATAAAAACAAAACCTAGCCTATAACCATTGGGATGTTAAGACGAATCGATAGAGACCTGATTCATTAAAATCCATTCAGCCGTAGGGATGTTTTGAGGGTATAAATAAACCCACATACACAGATACGCGTGAAACACATAACCCTTCTTTTCAGTCTGGTAAAAAGCTTTCATTATAAAAAGCTATCTATTGCATCCGTTCGGAGGAAAGCGATTTCAAAAAAGTTTGTTATTATTTTACGGATCATGACCTCCAGACCACGAAACCACTATACGTTCAAATGTTGATGTATATATACAAGTGTGTGTGATCTTTGTCACACTGTAACTCTCATATTTATAAACCGATTTGGATGTAACTTGGTGTGTACATAGTGCATACGAAGATATCGACCGAGTTCGTTAGCCAGCTTCATCAGCCATCTTGTTTGAAAATGACGGCCATTTAATTTTTTTTTAATTTTTTTATTTAAAATTTGGTACAAAAATATTAGAAATTGAAAAAGATTTTTTTCCTTATGAGTTTGACCATGATACAAAGGTTCCGGAGCATTTCTTGTTTCGTGTATATATTTAAAAATGGCTGAGTTATAGCACTTTGAATATCTAGCGTGGTCTATATTTTGAAACATTCCGATATTTGTCCTCTGATAACACGCGTATTTATAAACCAATTTGGATGCAACTGGGTGTGTAACATAGTACGTACCAATGTCTTGACCGAACTCGTTTGCCAGCTTCATACGCCATCTTGTTTCAAAACAGCGGACATTTAAAATTAAAAGAAAAATTAAATTTAAAATGCGGTACAAAAAATTTAGAAATTTGAAAAGATTTTTTCTTATGTGTTGGATCTTGATACAACGATTTCGGAGTATTTTTTGTTTCGTCAATATGTTAAAAGCACTTTGAATTTCTAGCGTGGGTGATATCTTAAATGATCTGATTTTTGTCACCCGATAACAGGCGTATTTATTAACCGATTTGTATGTGACTAAGCATGTGCATAGTATATTGCAATGTCTTGACGAAGTTCGCTGGCCAGCTTCATCCGCTATTTCGTTTCAAAATGGCTGCCATTAATACATATATATATATATATATGTTTAAAATTATGTTAAAAAATATAGAAATTAGAAAAGGGTTTTTTTTCTTAAGCGTTTGACCTTGATACAAGATTCCGGAGCATTTTTTGTTTTGTCTTTATTTTAAAAAATATCTGAGATATAGCAGTTTGAATTTCTAATGTTGGTGATATTTTGAAAAATCTGATTTTTTGCCTACGACCGCACTCGTATATATCAACCGATTTTGATGTGAGTGAGCATGCACACAGGAATTACTAATATCTCGAAAGAGTTCTTTGATTAGCTTCACCCATCATAAATAGTGTGCACTTCAAGATATCGCAAAATTTAGCGATCTCACCAGTGGCCGAGAGGTTCTGCTCTCGAAGCTGGTAGACGGGAGGTGCTGGGTTCTAACCCAATCACACACCTCCTATTAATTGTTCGGAGTTTTCGTGATTTTCTTCGAGCCTTGGATTTCCAGTTTTAGTTTCAGTTTAAGTTTCAGGCCAGGTGGGGAGGCCTACCAATATTGTTTCAACTCAGCAAGCCCCGCCCAGCAGAATAACTACCATCATCACGGGTCGCTGCCGGAGGCTGGGCCCGGAATTAACTTCATTGAATAAGACCCCTATATATTAAAACTTACAAAATTATACAAAAATGTTACAACAGGCAGCCCAGTTATATCCCAGGCGTGCTGGACTTATCATTATAAAATCTTCTGTACATTAAAGAATTTGAAGGGAAAAAAAAATCTCAAATGCAGTATTATACATTGTTGGACAAGTAAAAAACAATAAAAATACACTAAACAAAAGAAGTCCAGATGTGAACCAAATGTGGAAAATTCACTTAATAGGACTTACAGATACAACAAAAACAATGGGTTTTTAAAGAAGTTTTTCCCATTTTTTCATATAAGATGCAATGCTGGATTACACTATTACACATAAAAAAAAATAAAACAATAAAAGTTCGGATACAGGAGACTATTTACAAAAAAGCACGATGCTAGAAAACAAATAACACTATTCAAAGCAATACTTCGTTTTCAATGATAGAGTTCTTTTTGAAGTGAGTTTTAATTTGTATTTTGATGGCAAAACCCATATGCAAGTAAGAATTAAACCAAGAATTATATGCAAATGCTAATAAAATAATAATAATAATAATAATAAAATAATAAGTTGTTACTTTACAAATTAAAATTGATGCAATAGACTATTATTTACACATAAAACACGGTGCAAGAGAAGACTTTAACTCTATGCAGATTAAATTTGGCGATAATGAGTACTGTAATGATGCCAACAATAAGAATGTCAAATAAGACAAACACGATGCAAATACTGATAATAATACACGATAGAAGTACCAATAACAATAAGCAATGCGAGTACTTAGTAGAATAATAAAATGAAACAGAACTTGATTACACAATGATACAGAGGTTGGTAACTGATGCCTAACATTTGTTTTAGGCTGTTGAGCAGGAGTGAAACTAATTGCACTGTCAAATGAGCTGCAGTGAGAAAAATAGAATACACTGCTAGCAGCAAGTTCAAAAAGTGAAATCAGATTAGTGAAGTGGCAACATTTAATAGTTTTCTTCATCAGACAGTCCGTCCAGAGGAGGGAATTAGAATAAGAGTTGTTTTTTTTCTAATAAGTATATACAATCTATTATTTTTTTAAGTAAACATGTTTGTTTAAGAATAATTTTAAACCATGATGCTAGATTAATGAAGGGTGCTTTTTTATATGAAAGGATGATGTTAAGGTACAATTTGTTATATAGTGTAATGACGTGCCCCTCTGCCCGCAATGAGGCTGACTTTCCAAATTTGGAAAGATAGGAAGGAAACGGACCATGTACGATTGCAAAAATGTATAGATTTCTATGATGAAGTATGAAATCTTCTGTGATCTTTGCACAAAGTGCGTAAGAGAATCTCCCCGTTGTGCCATGTGGTTTGCCAGTTGAAAAGGAGCTGCAATTTCAATTTTCATTTATAAATAAAGGTGTAAAAGGAACAAATTTCTTTGGTATCCTGCCAGATGGAAGAGTTGCTTCTCTTGCCAATTTGTCAGCAGTTTCTTTACCATGTATGCCAGTGTGTCCTCGATCCCAATTGAAGATGAACATTTTAGATGACATCTGAAGTTCTCGAATGATAGACTGCACCTGAAAATCTGTTGTTCAGTTGTTTTCTAGAGCCTTGAGTCCGGAGAGGCTGTCGGAGTGGTTTGTGTATATATGGAATTTTTGCTATTGTTTGACCAGTATATTGCTTCTTTAATTGCTTCTATCTCAGTTTGAAATTCTGAGTTTTCTATATTGAGTTGCTGTTGTAAGGAGAAAATCATTTGGTTTTCTGATTAGGCACAGAAGTCGAGTCATGTCCCGTATTCTGTTTTGATCCATCAGTAAATAGATCTATGTCGGATTTAATTTTTGATTTTTCTGCACAAGCGATGTGATACTCGTAAGGGCAAGAAGCTGATTTAAGGACTTGGGTTGGAATAGGGCTGGTAAGTAATATACTGATTGAATGCCCAGGCGTAGGACTTTTCCAGTTATTGAAATTTGTTGCAGACGATTGGCAACTGGTGGTATACCTGAGAGCACACAAAGAGCCGCTGTTGGAGATTTCCTGTATGCACTCGTGACCAAGAGGAGGCACTGAGCTTGGACTGAAGAAATTAAACGTAATCCGTGTGACTTCTGAAGTTTGTCTAGCCAAATTGCCGCTCCATATGTAATCTTTTTTTCTAAGATTATACTGCATCAGATTTTGATGATTGTTTTTGATACTCCACCTGAGGAAGAAGCAAATTTTAAGAGGTTTTGTGTAATTTGAGTGACTATTGTTCTTTTCATTCTGAGATGTGGTAGAAAAGATAATGTCCAATCAAGAAGCAGGCCCAAGTAAGGCATTGTTGAATCAGATTTTAAATTTATATTATAAATTTTGAATATAGGGGATCTTTTGAGAAAGCGTGGTCTATTCAAGTTTAAGACTTTACATTTTTCATGCGAAATCCTCATTGAATTCTGCCGAGCCCGATCACTTACTATGTCCAAGGCTATCTATCCCATGTTTTCTAATTTAAAGTCTTGTCGATCCAAATAATATTAGGAGTAGGTCATCTGCAAAAGCTATTACTTTAATACCTCTTGTTCTGAGTGCATTTCGTAAAACCTGTATGAAAACGCGCCAAAGGAATGGGGCTATGCAGGAACCCGGTGGGCAACATTTTGAAAACTAGTGGATTGCATCTGCCATCCAATTTGGATAGACACCTCGGTTAGAGAGGAATGATTTTAGTGTATTTATGTAAGGTGTTTCTATGTCCAAGTCTTTAAGGGCCTGTAGGGTCACAGTCTACGTTAGGCAATCGAATGCATTTTGAAAGTCTATTGAAATTAATGAAATATAAACATTTTCTTGGTTAAGAAGATCTAATTCTGAGAAGAGCTGCTGTAGGGCTGTCTCTGTGGATCTTCCTTCAGTAAAGCCATGTTGAGATGGAAAGTTGTCTTTGTTAATGTGAAGTAAGTAATTAATTCTTCTGAGAATTAATTTTTCAAATACTTTCCCAAATACCGATAAGAGTGATATGGGTCGGTATGAACTGCTCTCTGTGTGTGGTTTTCCAACTTTCTGAAAATATACAATTTCACCAATTTCCTACGGATCTGGAAAGTAGTTGAATTTTAAGAGGGCATTACACATATCTAATAAAATGTTGCCTTGTGATTTGAATATATTGCGTAATATGTAGTGATCCACTTCATCAATTCCTGGAACTTTATTCTTGTTAAATGAAAATACTGCCTCTGATATTTCTTGGGCTGTGGAAGGAGGTGCTGATGGATCTGGAGAAAAGTTGTGTAGTGGAGGGATATTAGATGGGCCAAATATTGAATCAGTTAGTTCTTGGAAGAAGGGTTGTTTTGTTTGGGTAAGGTTAGTTGATGTCGAGATGGCATATTCTTCTTTACTGTAAAAACCTTGGAAAGCTACTTTTAAATTTTTCCGTAAAGTCCCTTGGAGTTTCTGCAAAACTTGCTCTAAGCTTCCTTCTTCGAATTTTGAATTAGTCCTCTATATTTTGCCTGCGTAAATACGGATTAGGTTCCCTTAAAAAGACCCCATTGGAGGGCACTCCCTCTAGAGCCTATATCCTTCGAGTTGATAATTGGCCGTCAAAAATCAGCCAACCAAATTTGGCGACCAAAAATAAATCACGTGAAATAAAACCAGCTTGAATAAAGGTGACTTATTTCGTGAAATTCTCATTCATATTCAGTATTGACAAAAAAGAATATTGAATCTTTTATAATCAGGTTTCACTAATTTGAGCTATGTTTGTTCGAATAATATAAGCTGGCTTTAAAAAATAAGGTATGTGAAAGTTACCTTTTCCTCGTGGCACAGGCGGAAAGGATTTTTTTAAATTCTAATATGTGTATATGTTTAATATTTTGTTTAAGATTGTTCACTAACAACACAAAAAATCTTTTTTATACGAAAAATATAAATCATGTTTTCAAATACGGTGTTCAATCCCGTAGTTAGAAAATATATCTGTTTAATCTGTGTTTTATTTAAATGATTTCGTTTATTTAATTATTTTTGTTGAAGTGTTAATTTCTCTATGGAGAATTTGCGGAAAACAACTGTTTAAAAATTTTTTAAATGCAAATATGTATATTATCCGCTATCGAACTGCCCTCGATCGAGATAGATATTTTTGAAAATTCATATTAAAGAACAAATTTTATATATATAAAAATCAGTTAATTGATATACAGTAGAACCCCACTGACCCAAAATTCCAGTTAATTCGAAACGATTTTATTTTCGAACATTATATTTGAACAGATTAAAAAACAGAATAAAAAAGTACTCAATAATGTAAAAGTAGAACACTGTACACGAATATAAAATGAAGACCTGCATTGCAGACGTACTCTTAGAAGCCATCTTAAGAGAATCTCGAATATCTGTTTGTTTGCCAGTCGCTATAAAATTATTTTCTAAAATAGAAAAATTATTTATTTCAGATGATAAAAATTTATTTTTCCTTTCAAGAGTTTCATTTCGCAAATTTTCTACAGCAGGGGTGGCAAACTGTGGCACGCTAACACACCACTCAAGTTTTATAGTAATCACTGCCTATCTAATCATCGAATCTCTGCGGTTCAAGAAGTCGGCTGTTTCTTAAAAAAATAGTGGTATCCGGTATGCCACAGTTTCTCTCCCCCCCCCTATCTACAGAAATGCTTTTTTCTTCACCCCTCTCCGACGAGGTGATTGAGCTATTCATAAATTTGCGATTTCGAACCAATTACAATGGATTGTTACGTAATTCCTCGGTCTGAAGTTACGTTGGATTATTATAAACACTGGGAATGATTAAACAAGAACACTATTTTTTCCGAAAGTCGTGCCGGATTATCCAGCATACCGGACCTTAGGATGCCGGATTACAGAATGTTTACTATACTACTGAGTACATTACTTATAGCACGCATTTTTTTTGTTTTCTATTTTTATCAGAATTTCGGGTAATCCGATTTTTCAAAAAATCATAAAAGTTGCAAATTCAGCGTATTTATGTTTGGGTATATTAGTATTATTGCTACACAAAAAGATTTGCACATTTGGAATATAATTTCAGGAGATATTAATAAAAATATGAAAATGTAATTTTACATTAGAAGCACTGAATTTTGAATGTTTAAAATTCAAAAACTTATCATTCAAATGACTTGGAATTTGGTGTCTAGGCATACTATGAACCGAAGATTTGAAATATTTTGTTGACATTGGGTATTGCCATTGAAAAAAAAAATGAAGTTTTTGTTCGTTTTCATATGTAGATGCCCCCTCCAAGCAAATTTTATATACATCATTTAAAAGTAGAATTTATTTCCAATCGTTTGGTACCAGTAACGTTCTTCTAAGATAATTTGTTGAGGAGTTAGTAAGGGGTGTTCACTTTTTTTTTCCCACGGCTGTACGTTTTTCTCTCTTCTGTGTATTAAAAATTGAAATTGTGCCATGTTTACAAAAGTGATGATTAAACGAAATTCATTGCTCAAGTCGTTACTACGCTTGATTTCACTTCAGCGTTACCCACAGACTTGTTACTGCATTCTATTATTAATTAGTGTTCTGTATTACAAGAGTCTTACTGCAGAATATAGCGTGCAAGGGATACATTCGTTTGTTTACGGGAACACACAAAAGTATTCGTTTGCATTACTGACTATTAATGATAAAAGGTCTGGAATAGCATTGTCAACATTATTTTGCATTTTTAATTTTGACTAATTCTTTTGAATAGTGCATGGCTTGTATACATGCTATAAATCAGAGGCACGGCTACCCGTACACAAAAAACTTCGAATGAAATACTGAAAATGGGCATGATTTGATTAATGGTGGTTTTTAACTGTGTCTAACGTTTTCTAGCTGAATTATATTTAAAGCCGTACAAGGTATTTGTAGACGGTAAATACATCCACATACAGGGCTCCACAACAACTAGATACTTTACTGTCTACAGATGGTAAGTGATCAAAATGCGTATTTAGTTTTGTCTTTTTTTTTTTTTTTTTTTTTTTAATCCGAATGAGATTTTAATGTAAAATATTGTGCGATTTAAACAGTGTTATGTTTTTTCAAAGTACAAACATTTTTTGCACTATCTATACAAATTTATAGATCGTATAGAATTCTGTACAAAAGAATCTGTCAACCTTTACAACTACTGACAGTAACAGCAGAATTAGGGTTTACAAATGTGTCATGTGTTTTCTACATATTATGTTTATTTAAGATATCTTCTATCAGTTTATTAAACTGTTAAGTTTCATTACTGCACTCTGTATGTATTGGAATGGAGTTCATAGTCTATGTTTGACACATGATTATAATTTATTTTTTACTTGAGACCGGATCTGTTTTAGTAAATGACGTAATTGTATGACAAGAACGTGACAATTAGTGATGAAAAGAGTTTTGAATTTATTCCAAATTCTTCAAAAATGTTTCGCACATTTTTTCCTTATTTTTTGATTCTATATGAAAAACCTCTCATTAAAAGAATGATATTTTAATAAATATTATACATTAAAAGTCCCTCCGTCATGTATGCTAAAGCTTTTCACGTAATATAACATCTATAGTTCGATATATAAATTTGGCAATAATTTTTTTCTGGTTTTCCATTTAAACCAACTTGCTTAAATCTGTCGCAATCCGAAACACTCAAACTCCAAAACTCAAATTTATTTAATCCGCTCGATCGTTAACAATGTACGGCTTTTCTCAAACTGAAACAAAATTTTAAATCTAGTATTTTGTAGTACTTAACCCTTTGAGATCTGGGGGTGAATTTCTTCAAAATTTACAAATGTCACATTGGCACCAGTATTTTGTAAAGAAAGATTCGGCTTATAATCTAGACGAAAAAATGTATTAATCTATTTTCAAATGAATTTGGTGGAAGGAGTGCCAATGTAACATTCGGAGATTAAAATTAAGTGGGAAGAAATCCACCCATCAGAGCTCAAAGTGGTACTAGCATTTCTAGTTCTTAAAAGTTCTGCTCAAATATTCTGTTTAATGAATAGACAATAAAATGCATACTTTAAAATTAATACATTGCTATACTTGGTATAGTATTGTAATGAAGTAAATAATTTCAGCGTAGTTTTGTTGAATACTATAACAATATTACTTTCATAAATATTTATACATACAAGAATATTTAAACACATTAAAAATTAATTATTATTTCTTATGTTAAATAGCTTATTAATTGTACTCTCATCGAAAGATTTTTAAAATAAAAATTCTTTATAGACCATTACTACATTTGCTCTTTACTAAACTTTGAATTTAATAGATATTGAATAGCTTTAAACCAACGGAAAATTATGTAATATCGAAATGCATAACCGTTAAATATTTTGATGTCTGATTATTGTGTGCACGTGGAGTGTCATTGTTTTTATTTTAAATGAAGATTTTCAGACATTTTTTATGCATGCATTAACTGTCATTTATTTATTTATTTCTCTAATTTATTAAGGACTTACTTTACTATCAATTGTAAATTGCACACACTCTGTCACTAGATATTTTACCATATTTAAGCAAACAAATATTCATTCTTGAGATAGATAAAAATATATCAAAATATATACTTTCATAAAATAACATTAAATATAGATATAGTTTCAAATAAATTTCCTTCTCGGGTAATATTTTATTTCCTTTAGATTACGTATATACGACATTATGCAATTTTTTTAAAGTCATGTATGTGCAATAATAGCGAAATTCCAAACATTTTTAACATTTCTAAATATAGTTATTTTTTCCTGAAATGAATAATAATAATAATAATAAAAAAAAAAGAAAAAAAAGAAATGAAATGTGTTTTATTTAATGAATTTTATGTAAAGATATTATTATCATTGCACACGTCAATAAATTTCTATTTGCAAAAGTTTCAGTTATTATTTTAAACATAAGAACATTTTAAGAGTCTCCTTTGAGACACATTTCTTTATTTTCCAAAAGAGGAAAAATATTTTGAAAACATCCAGGGACACATTTACACTAATTATCTACTTTCATGTAGGAAACAGTTTAGTGTTCTTTAATTCTACTTTAAATAAGCTATACATCATCTGTAATTTTTAACTTCATTAAAAGAATATATTATTAAATCAGTTTTAAGCTGCACATAGTTATTCACTTAAAATTATAAAATCTCTCTCTAGTGACATTTGTAATAAATGCTTTTGTTAATTTATGAAGCATTTTTGTCGCAATTGTTCACGTTTGTTATTATGTTATTAAAACTTTGAACCAGATAACAAATAGTTATATATTTAAATAACTTACTCCATTATTAATTTAATTTAATTTAAAAACTAAAAAAAATAGGATTTATTTAACAGGAGATTTTTAGAAGATAATATATTGTTTAAAATAGAGAACAATGCTTTATATTCTCATAAACAATATAAAAACTCATTATCAGAGTTTTCACATTATTATAAAAAAATATATATTCGGAATTAAATGGTGTAAAATTATCTATTCTTTATGTATTGAAGAATAAAAAGAATTTTCATACATGCTATAAAATTCTAAATTACAATGCTTAAACTTAGGAAAATGGTTTAGATTCTTTCATTAGGAAATAATTTAATATTTACTATTTTTTGCTTGTAGAAATATACATGTCTGTTGAACGCCTCTTTTTATTTACAATAGAGTCGTAGCATGTTTTGTTTCTTTCCATCTAGATTTTAAAAGAAGCTTTATATATGAAATATAATTATTTATAAAAAAGTGTAATTGGAATTACAAGAACATTTTTGTTTCAACATAGAGACAGAGGGATAAGAAACACGAAATTTTAAATGAAATTTTTTTTAAAGTAGTGAAATGTTATCAGTTTATATACGTTAATTATTGAAAAATAGAATCTATTGATAATAAAGGATTTTGTCGTTATATGAAAGAGTTTTAAAAAATATAAAAGACGTATCATAACCATAATTAGGAAAACCATTTTTAGACTCTTTTAATAAATTACAATTATAATTTATCAATAAGTTATGATTCCATCTATTCACACGTATAATGGTGTCTCAAAAAATTCTCGCCAAGGAAACTTGTTTATTTTGTAATTTCTAAAATTTCATTTTTTAACAAAAAATTTTACAGATTTATTAACACTCATTTTTATATCTTGAAACATATGATAGCATCGGTCTTAAACCGATTCGGCAGGAATGCTTTCAAATGGGCCTCGTGTCTAAGGAGAATCCCACATTCGAGCGTAATTTACTCTCTTTTGTTAACTACACTAATAATATCATCTACACATAACATATCACATATATAACATTTCATTTCATGTGAATATAGTAATAACCGGATGGTTATTATAATGTTGATAGATAGCGTTATTGTAGTAAAATTAAATAATGCAAGTGTTTTTTTTTTAAATCTTTGAGCAGAATTGATCTAATTGCTCTTTGAATTGATTTGTTTGTTAAACTAATAACAATTATGAAAAAAAAAACATGGAATACATTATAAATAAATTCCGTTGCTGTTGTTGACTGGGGAAGAACGATTGATTCATTCATGCAAGACTCTGAAAGTCAGAGTAAATAAGTTTTCCGTAATTATTTTAAAAGTAATATGCAAATTGAATTTATTAATATAACTAGCATAGGGCCCCGTCAAAAATGACGGGAAAGCGTTATTTTAAGTTTACAACATTAAGTCAGACTCAATTAAACAGGTGATTGATATGCATGATTATTCAGATAGTGGCAAGTCCTCAAAAGCATTTAAAAAATAGTGTTTGTAAAAGTCAACCTTCAAATGAAGAAAACATGAACCACCTCATGCAGGGGAAAAAAAAAAGCTTTTTTCAACAACCCTATGGCAAAATTCTCATTTTTTCAGCACATCCTTGATAAAATTCGTGTTTTTTTCGCAGCCTTTTGACGAAATGAGTGTTTTTATCGGGATTTGTTGAAAAATTCGCTATTTTTCTGCGCCCTTTTGACGACTTACACCTCTCGCGTTTCTTTGACAAAATTCAGGGAAGAGTGCCACTTGGCAAAAAAAAAAAAAAAAATTGTTCAAAATCTTGCCAAAAATCTTTTCAAGATGGCGGAAAAACATAATTTTTAAATCTTTGTTATTTATAAATCAATGATTTTGCCCAAAAAATAGAAAATGATGTAAAACCATGGATTTATAAATAACATAAAGTTTTAAAAACGAAGTTTTTCCGCCATCTTGAAAAATGTGTTACGAATGCCGGTAAAATCTCGCTCACAACTACCAAAAAACTTACTAAATATAAAATATAAAGATAAATATAAATAAATACCAATAAATGAGACGGCGATTCAGAAAAAAGGAGAGTTTCATACAGAAAAATATACATATAAAAACTAAAAATACTTACACAAAAAACAAACCAAAAAAAAAAATCAATAATTTAATGTTTATGGTGATATTCTCGTTTTTTCTGCACATCTTTGATGAAATTCATGTTTTTTTCGCAGTCTTTTGACAAAATGACTGTTTTTTCCACAATCCTTTCACCAAATGAGTGTTTTTATCAGGATTTGATGCAAAATTCACGTTTTTTCTGCACCTTTTTGACGAATTACACCTCTCACGTTTCTTTGACAAAATTCAGGGAAGAGTTTCGCATCCTGTGCCGCTTGACGAAAAAAATTGTGCCAAAAATCTTTTCAAGGTGACGGAAAAACACAATTTTTAAATCTTTATGTTATTTATAAATCAATGATTTGCACAAAAAAATAGAAAATGATGTAAAAACATGAATCTATAAGTAACATAAAGATTTAAAAACGAAGTTTTACTTCCATCTTGAAAAGTTTGTTACGAATGCAGGTAAAATCTCGCTCACAACTGCCAAAAAATTTATTAAACATAAAATATAAGTAAAAGGATAAATATAAAGAAATACCAATAAATGAGACGGCAATTCATAAAAAAAGGGAGTTTCATACAAAAAAAATTTCAAATATTTACACAAAAAACAAACAATCAGTTAAAATAAAATAAAAAAAATCAATAATTTAATGTTTAGAAAAAGGGATCCTAGTCAGGGCCTGAAACATCGTCAAGGTATGGTACTTCTCTTCTAACTGAATTAAACTTAAATTTTGATGGATGTTTGGTAATACACCCTCGATGTTTTCAGACTCGAATTTTTTTCGGCAGCAGTTGGCTGAATCGTCCGTCTCTAAAATGATAAACCATGTAAAAATCGATATATTGGCCAATAAAGGGTGCATTTTAAACAGGTAATGCAAAAATCCTAATAAAAAAAGAAAGAAATAAACAGCAGAGCAAGCGAGACTTACCTTACAATCAAAATACGTTGACAGAAGAACAGGTGCATCCGAATGTATGCAGCAAATTAGTTACGTAACAGAAAATTTAGCTGACTAACGGTTCACCTGATACTGATGAACCAATAAGCTTCAAGATCCCCGATTTCAAAATTTACATTTTCTTTTAGGATCTTATGTTGAAACTTGCACTTTTGGAACCTTTCGATGAAATTCTCGTTTTCTGTGTGATCCTCTAATGAAAATCATATTTTTTCTGTGATTATTTGACAAAATTCACATTTTTCGCGATACTTAGATCAAATAATGCATTTTTTCTGCAGTCATCTGATGAAATTCATGTTTTTTCCATGATTATTTGGCGACATTCACATATTCTATGATCCTTAGACGAAACATGCATTCTAAAGGACCCTTTGGGAAAAATTGTGTTTTTTTCTGCGATCCTTTGACAGAATTCATATTCGTTTGAAGAAATCACCATTTTTCTACAATATTTTGATGATTTTTGCAATCCTTCAGGGAAAGCAGACAGATGATAGTTGCAAGCTTTTGGCTATGTTTTTTTTTCATGCTGTTTGTTTCTATACATGGACTAAATGCACAGTAGGTCATGGGAAAGGATTAGAAATAAACTCAATTGGCCGCTGTTTGTACTCCCATTTTTATTTGCCCCACCAGTGGCCGAGAGGTTCTGCTCTCGAAGCTGGTAGACGGGAGGTGCTGGGTTCGATCCCAATCGCGCCCGTCGGCCTAATCGTTCGGAGTTTTCGTGGTTTTCTTCGAACCTTGGTTCTCCAAGCGTTAATACGGATTAGGTTCCCGTAGAAAGACCACCACGGAAGGCACTCCCTCCCCCACTTAGGGCCTATTTCCCACGTGCTGATAATTGGCCGATATAAATACAACCAACCAACCCATTTTTATTTTGTAAAATTCTGCTACCACCCCAATTCTCGTCCAAAAAATGTCAACAAATTTTAATACTGATTTGCATCAATCCCAGGGATGATAAATTGTGCCGAAAAAGTGGAATTCCATGTTTTCGCTGGAAAGTGGCATGTCTGTAAATGCTTTTAAAAATATATGCATAGTTGAAAAAAAAAAAAAAAAAAAAAGAAAGAAAGCTGTTGCAGTTCTCAAACAGCAAAAAATAATTCACGGAAATATATTAAATTCAGCTTAAAAAATTCAGCATAGGTGAAATAAGAAATTTAAAAATAAAACAAAGAACATGTGGCATTTCTTTAAAAAATCAGATGTTTATTTTTTTAATTTTAGATGAAACTTTAAAATTTCATTCATATATTTGGCCAAAACTAAAACACCATTATGTGCATCATTGAACGTAATACACATACATAAAGCTATGTTTTTAACGATACAAAAATTTAGTAAAAAAAAAAAAAATGTAATTTTGATTTAATTATATAAATCTTTATTATAATGGAACGTTCCTGTGAGCGATAAACACTTTATGAACATGAACTTAAAATATGCATAGTTTAGATAAAAATAAACAAAAAATTGTGCGTATTAGTGTTTTATGGGTGTTTAATTCTGTTCGGTGTAAACTCAGCTATCAGGCAAACTGAGAAATCCGTTGATTGCCGCGATCGCGCAATTCTTTTCCTGGTCAATTGGCGCCATCTTTCCGAAAGCGATTCATTCGGAAAGTCCATAATAAAAATTAAAAAAAAACTTTTAAAACATTCAAAAATAACTATTGACAGATCAAAGCGAGTAGTTGCGAAATATCAGAACGTTTATCCCTCGGTTTTTCCTAAAGAAACAGCGTTTCACTGTTGCCACTACAGAAGAGTGAAATACATGAATCATTGATATGAATCAATATTCATATGAATAATGATGAATAATGATGAATAATCATTAAATTGAATCATTAAAACTATTAATATTTGTTGAAAACATTGATAATATTTTTTTTTAAATATTTATTCAATAAATTACGTAATATTTCATATGTATGTCGTAAACTGACTGCTTGTAAATGTAAACAGTCGTAAAAAAATTGCTGCTTATAAATGTAAACAATAATGAAAAACGCATTTCAAAAAACTTAAAAGCTTTAATATGCTTTAAAAATATATTTAACGCAGAATCTGATGTTAGCCGTATTTTTTTTTTTTTTTTTTTTTTTTTTTGATGAATCGTCAAAGAGTCATTCATTTGTTTCTTAATTTGCTGGAATTTGAATCTGAATGGCAACAGTATCGTTTGTTTAGATTTGATTTCTAATAGCTTAATTTTATTTTAAAACTTAATACATTATAAATGGAGATGATACACATGTTTTACATGAAAATATGCTGAACAGACATGATTTCAATTAGAAAAAAAAATCATTTAGCTGTCGTATGTTAAGATATGTTTTTTATTAAGCTTAAAATGGCGTTTAGCTACGGTCGATTCGCACACTGGAGTGGTTCGCACCGGCATCTTTCTGACGGTAAACTGCACTCAGATTTTATTATAAGTAGATGGGTATGCTATATTCAGTAAATCATTTTGGAAATCCAGATGGTTAGATATTCAGTAAATCTCTATTGCAATTCGAACATCAATCATTAGGAGCAAATACCGATTGTTATTAGATATGTATCTCATGGTGAATAACTAACTGGTTCAGCAAGTGTACGTGAATATTTTATAAAGCTGTCAAAAGTTACAACATTTTTTTATTTTTTTTATTTTATTTTTTTTTTTTTACAACATTAACTTTGATTAAAAAGCAGTAATCCAACGTTTAAAATGCACAAATGATGCTTGAAAAACAGCAAACAGCTGTTTCGAATCTACAGCGAGATTCTTCTCCAGTGCAAGATAGGGAAAAAAGAACAGCGTGCTAGAAAAAGCAAGGCTAAGCAAAATGATAGACAGAGACGCGCTGCCTTATATACCCTATGCGGGTAGGGAAAGTGCCAGAAACAACCAATGAGAGAGAAGCAGTGGAAATGACTGGGTGGACAAATAGCGACATCTACCGGAGAAGGAGAGAAAAAGAAACCAAAAAAGAGGAAATTAAATTAATGCTTTCCAAGTACTTGGAAAATCTAGAATACTAGATATGTCATTGACTAAAGAGTGAGAATTTTTAATGATGTGGTAAGCTTGTCAAAAATGAAAATCAAGGTTAGAAGAACATTTTTGGATAATGGTGGCTGAGGAAAAATCGAACCTATGTTGAGAAGACCAAGAATGTTGAGCAATAGAAGAATGTTTGAGCTCCTGATTTTTAACATAATCTTCATGCTCTTTTAAACGAAATCTAAGAGCACGTTTAGTCTGGCCAATATAAGAAAGGCCACACTGGCAAGAGATTTGGTAAATACCCCGGTTATCTAGGCGATCAACGGGGTGTTTGAGATTTGAAAAAGTGATTTTATTAACAGGAGAAAAAATAACATTAAAATCAAACCTTCTTAAGATTTTAGCAACTTGCTGACTGATTTTAGGAAAAAAATGGTAACACAACTGAAGTATTAGAGTTGGAATTAGAATGTTTTTCAGAAGGGACGGGTTTGGTCAATTTCTTATAAATAGAATGAATAATATTAGAGGAATAACCACGATCAACAGCAATAGCTTTGAGGTAATTAAGTTCAGCACTAAGTAACTGAGGAGTGGAACAAATATTGGTAGCCCGAAAAACAAAAGTATTTAAAGCAGCGAATTTCTGGTTAGGGGGATGAGAAGAATGCCTGTGAGGTAGGAGACTGACAGCAAAAGGTTTACGAAAGATTGTAGTTTGAAAGCCATTATCACAACGAATATCAAGGACATCGAGGAAAGAAAGGCAGTTATTGGTCTCAATTTCAGAGGTAAATTGAATGAAGTGATCAATGGAATTCATAATAGAGAGAATATGATTAATATCCGAATTTATTTCAACCAGGACATAAACATCATCAACATAACGAACATAGAACGGAAATTTTAAAATTTCAAAAAGTTTAACCTCAAAATAGTGCATATAAATATCGCATAAAATTGGACTAAGAGGATTACCCATAGCCAAACCATCAATCATGCGGAAGAAATTACCATTGAAAACAAAAGTATTTTGTGACAAGCAAGCGCGAGTGAGAAGAATAAGTTCCTCGATTTCAAAATAAGAGAAATGGAATTCACAAAGCCTCTTCTTGAGGCAATCTAAAGCCCCCTCAACCGGAACGTTTGTAAATAATGATTTAACATCAAAAGAAACCATCATGTGACCCTGCGGCATAACATTATGAAGTTTTTTAACAAAATTAGAAAAATTCTTAATAGTGAAACAGTTACTGCTCAAAAGTGGGGAAAAAACAGAAACTAAATATTTGGCAAGCTTATAAGAAGCTGTACCGATAATAGAGACAATAGGTCTAAAAGAAATGTCAGGTTTATGGACCTTAGGTAAAGCATAAAACCTGGCACAATGCGCAATAGATGGAATAAGAGACTTCTTAAAGTTAGCAGGAATAATGAAGAAGACTTGGTTGCAGACTTAATAGAGTTAATTTCACTAGTGGAAGGGTCTTTGCGGATGTCCACATAAGGACCATCTTTAATTAATTTATGGGATTTCCGTCTTTCGTAAACCTTTTGCTGTCAGTCTCCCTCCTCACAGGCATTCTTCTCATCCCCCTAACCAGAAATTTGCTGCTTTTAATACTTTTGTTTTTCGGGCTACCAATATTTGTTCCACTCCTCAGTTACTTAGTGCTGAACTTAATTACCTCAAAGCTATTGCTGTTGATCGTGGTTATTCCTCTAATATTATTGATTCTATTTATAAGAAATTGACAAAACCCGTCCATTCTGAAAAGCATTCTAATTCCAACTCTAATACTTCAGTTGTGTTACCATTTTTTCCTAAAATCAGTCAGCAAGTTGCTAAAATCTTAAGAAGGTGATGATTTTAATGTTATTTTTTTCTCCTGTTAATAAAATCACTTTTTCAAATCTCAAACACCCCGTTGATCGCCTAGATAACCGGGGTATTTACCAAATCTCTTGCCACTATGGCCTTTCTTATATTGGCCAGACTAAACGTGCTCCTAGATTTCGTTTAAAAGAGCATGAAGATTATGTTAAAAATCAGGAACTCAAACGTTCTTCCATTCCTCAACATTTTTGGTCTTCTCAACATAGGTTCGATTTTTCCTCAGCCACCATTATCCAAAAATGTTCTTCTAACCTTGATCTTGATTTTTGGGAAGCTTACCACATCATTAAAAATTCTCACTCTTTAGCCAATGACTTATCTAGTACTCTAGATTTTCCAAGTATTTGGAAAGCATTAATTTAATTTCCTCTTTTTTGGTTTCTTTTTCTCTCCTTCTCCGGTAGATGTCGCTACTTGTCCACCCAGTCATTTCCACTGCTTCTCTCTCATTGGTTGTTTCTGGAGCTTTCGCTAACCGCATAGGGTATATAAAGCAGCGCGTCTCTGTCTAACATTTTGCTTAGCCTTGCTTTTTCTAGCACGCTGGTCTTCCTTCCCTATCTTGCACTGAAGATGAATCTCGCTGTAGATTCGAAACAGATGTTTGCTGCTTTTCACGCATTATTTGTGCATTTTAAACGTTAGATTACTGCTTTTCAATATTCCTGCACAAAGGCTTTAATTGCTATTTTAATTAATTTGATTAATCAAAATTAACATTACACAACAGAACTATATTTTGAAAATAACAGTAATTAAGGATATAACACCATTGCCTATATAAAAGAATGCACCCCAGGGTTGCAGCAACTTGTCCATAATTATTCGAGAACATTTCTGCATGTCACAACTGTATTAAGAAACATGGCAAAAATATATCGATATGCAATTACTTTATTTATAAATCAACAAAAAAAAATCAAACATGCGGCATTACGATACATTAATGATTATCGAATTCAGTGTCCACTCCTATTTTTTAGACCCTGGTTCTCAAGTTGCTAGATTACATATGTACCGTCAGGTGGTCAGAATAACACATGACACTCAGCATTTAGTTCCCAAGCAATCTTGGTACTCAATTTATCTACACCGAAGGGATGACATGTTGAGTGAACTTTGCAAATACCGACCTGTCGCATGGTTAATATCAGACTGACTGACACTCTAACAACTGACCTCTAAAAATTACTCCACTAAGATTTCTTTCAGTGCAACTCTGCTACATATTTACAACTATTTATCATTATGTTCAAAGAGATGAAAAAAAGATGTGACAGAATCTATGAAACAAAATGGGGATCTTGAATAAAATTTGCGAAATATACACTATGACGCAAAAGTTTAGACAATGAAGAAATTCTTACATACTTTGAAAAATATTTATTCAATTTTCAAATCACTGCTTGAAATTAATGTGCTGTACATATAAACAATATTTATAACAAAGAAAAGTGGAATTGTGCATATTGCAATAAATTAAATGGTAACAAAAATAAACTGCTGTCTCAAAAGTTTAGACACAAATTAAATAAAATCGAAATAAACAATTTTTAAAACCTGGTTGCGCATCCATGCTTATGTATTACGTCATATACACGAGATTGCATGGAAGAAACTAAATCTTGCATAGTTTGTGGATCGATATCGTACCATGCATTCTCAATAGATGTCTTAAGTTCCTTTTCAGAAGAGTATTGTCTAGCGTTGCTATAAACTTTGCGACACATGATGCTCCAAAGGTTTTCTATAGGGTTAAGATCTGGGCTACATGCTGGCCAGTCGAGAACTCTTATATTATGGGAATTAAACCAAGATTTTGAATGTTTTGCAGTGTGAATTGAAGCATTGTCTTGCTGAAATTCCCACTGAGGACCCCCTAGAAGCTCAGCAAATGGCAGTAGGTTTTCCTCTAATGTCTGTGTATAATGCTGTGAAGTTTGACGACCACTGGTGAAGGTCAGAGATACTTGTCCATTATAGCAAAAGGCTGCCCAAACCATCACCGAGCCCCCTCCTTGTCTGCGACTAAAAAAACGTCGAGGTTCCTTCCGCAAGTCATGCCAATACAATAAACAACCATCTAGACCATCCAGATTCCACTTTTTTTCATCGCTAAATATGACTGACTGCCATTTCTCTCCATATGGCATATGCTTTCGAACTCACATAAGTCTTTGTAACTTATGATGTGGTTTCAGAGCTGGTTTCTTCTGCATTTTGCTATAAACGATTGTTCCTTTTTCCAAAATTCGTCTACGAATCGTATCCTTTGATACAGAGAGTCCCGATGAGCTTTGAACTCCACGTACGCTCATTTGTTGAGTACTCGCTAGTCTTTGTATCAGGCGATCCTCTCGTACATTTGTCACACGTGGCCTCCCAGACCGACATTTTGCTTTATATTCGGAACCACTCGATAAAACTCGATAAATAGATTTTTTGACCTATTAATAATAGCAGAAATTTCAGAAACGCTCTTCCCTTCACCTTTCAACTGCCAAATCCTTGAAACCTCATTCACTTGAATTTCTTTAGCTCTCGGCATGTCGACTATGAAGCGCAATCGTTTGCAGAACTTAAGTACTCCAAATTTGTGACATCATCGATTATAAATTTGCGTATGCCAGCGAATATTCAAAGAAATTTAGAATAGTGTCTAAACTTTTGCGACAAGCACATTTGAATTTTTATGAAAAAAAAAATAGTATTATAGCAAATAAAACGACTGTCTTTTGTACATAGCATTTTAAATCAGTTTTTGAATATATTTACAGGTTTTTGTAATTCTGACGTCATAATTCTACATTTTAAAGCTGAATGACGTCATTGTCTAAACTTTTGCGTCATAGTGTATATAGTAAAAAGATTATGAACTAAAGGCTGCTAATACTCAAGCGAAAAATTACTTTGAACCTTTTGCTTAATAAAATAATAAATTAAAAGTTTCAGGTACCCATAATGTTTTGGCTCTCATTATACAATAAGATAAACAAAATAAAACATGATCGAAAGTATTTCTTACTATTAGAAAACTAGCAAACACCGCGGTTTTGATCGCGTAATATTTGAAATATGTCAAGTGTAAGTTGTAAGTCTAATTTTTATTACAAGAAATTACACTTCTATGAACAATTAAAAAATTAGTAATTAAGATACGGTTTCAATAAACTTCATTATCACATTATTATTAAGCATGAATGAGACTTAAATTAATATGAAGAACTAAAACTAATTCTGAATAAATGACAATTTAGACAGTATTTTGAAGCTTTTAAACTCATTTAATAAGTTCATTTCAGAATTCATTTGTAGTTTTGAATTTTTTAGAAACCATCTTCTTAGTTCGCGTTTACATCTTAAAATTAAGCATCATGTCAAATTCCAAGATTCTTGTATAAGGTTTACAACCTCTCTGTCGGTAATGACAGCAACATAAATTTCATGTGTTGAAACACGGACTGTCAGTGATAATTTGCGAACTTTAATTTTGAAATCGGTTTGATTTTTCCTAATTTTCCATAGAATAACGTCATTTTAGAACGTTTTCAAAGGCCTTTTTAGAACGTTTGTAGTTCCAGCCAACCCGAGATGGTAGTGGCACCGGCATAAAGTATAGCCCGTGTAGTACGGTCGTGCGAAAATAGTAAAGTTGATATTTCTGAGTCGCTATACTGCGGAAAAGTTCGATTGGTAAATACAAGTAAAACTAGAAAAAAATTCTTTAAATCGGATTTTATCTTCCGATCGCGCAAACCACCTAAAAATGAAAAAAAAAAATTAAAAATAACAGATTTTTTCAGAATTAAAAAAAATTACGTACTGTTTAATGATAATAACTCAACAGAATTGCGTATAGAATATCTTCCGATCTCGCAAGCTCAATAAAGATCGGAAAAAAATTAAATTTTGAGTCCGTTTGCGGTCTTAGGTTAACATTTAAATGTAAATGGATACTTTTTGGGAATATTAGGTCATTTTTAAACTATCTGATGAGTGTGACCGATACCAACCTAGCAGCTCTTAGAGGAAGGAATTCCAATGGCAGATGAGGGTGAAGTTACAATCTACATCTTTACACTACGATCGCTGTGGAGTATCTGACCATGCAACTGCTGCTATAGTATCGAGTGTTGTTGAAGATATTGGTGTAACTGAAACAAACGCTTCTCGAGTCTCAGACCGATACAAAATTAGACGGAAAAATAGCGCATTAGAAAAAAAGTACAACTAAGTGAACTTGACTCAGATGAATTTCATGGCATATATTTTGACGGAAGAAAGGACGATACCCTAGTTTTAGAAAGGATAGGATCTAAACAGTTTCGCCGAACTATTAAAGAGGAACACTATTCTATCGTAAAAAAAAACCTTGCTCAGTTTATTTAGGTCATGCGCATCCAAACTCCAGATCTACTAAGGACATTGTAGCTTCTACAGTATCATGTCTTACTGAACAAGGGGTTTCACTAGAATATTTAGATTTGGTAGGCAGTGATGGTATAAATACCAATACTGGATGAAAAGGACAACTTGAAGTGCATCTCGGAGGACCGCTGCAGTGGATTGTTTGTTTAATCAATTTTGTTGAATTACCCTTTCGCAATCTTTTTCAACCTTTGGATGTAGATACAACTGACCCAAAATCATTTGGGACCAACTGGGCAGAATCTCATTCCTTGTGAAAAGCTCTCAGCGATATATTTTCAATTAATTGATTGTGAAATTCCATAAGTGGACAGACAACTGTTGAGCAAGGACGAAATATATCTTTTTCATGTAAGTGAAGCAATTGAAAGGTGCAACTTTCCAAATAACTTATCAAAGCGTAACCACGACTCAATTTACATGCCAAATAGCTGTCTTGTGCAAATAGAAAATTTCTACTTTACGTGATCGTAGAAAACCGATCGAATGCTTAAAAGTGATAGTGACATTTATTTAAAAGCCTTACATGCTAGTTTGCTTTGAAATAAAATACTGTAAGTGCATTAAAGACTGACCTATCCATCTGTATTGGTCGATAGAAACATCTCGATATTTACCTGACGACATGAAGACAGTGGCTTTTGTATAATTGATTAAAACTCGTTCATTGCTCACCCGGAAAATCTTACTATGATTAGACCTCACTGTTAGTCTTTCCATCTAGAGACATAAATCCTATAGAAAGCATGTGCGGAATCTTGGTTCGTCAACTTTACATTAACAGAAATCAGTATAATTCGATTTTTGAACTGTAAGCAGCCATTTTGAAAATATCCTAAGAATTACTCTCTTCCACGTTTAAAACCCTGGCCAAAATTTTTCCTATGCGTGTTTTGGAATTCGGTGTTAAGGGGAAACAAACAAAGTGTTAAAAAGTAATGTACATTTATATTTGTAATTTATATTTTAAATATACTAGTTCTAAATTTTTTCCATGATATTTTATTATCTTGAAATTAATTTTTGCTTATTTAAAAATATATATATTATTGTAATTTAAAACAAATAACAAAACTTGTATAATTTTGCAATCGCATTGTTTTTTTCATTAAAGTAAGAGCTTTACTGATTTGTTGTTCCTCCTAAACTTTTTGTCAGCGCTGTATTATATTTTCCTGGATTTAAAAAAATCGTATTTTTATACAATATATTTTTTCAAGTAAATTTTGTGTGTACAGTACAATGGAGTGGTACTAGTATGTTGCTAGATGGCTTTCTTTATTTCAAAAACTTTTTTGCCGGTGTAAGATACACTAGTAAACTTGCATGCACACAAAACCCAAAGTCTGTTCGTAGACACCAGTTGAATGTGTACATCAGAACTGAAAAAAGGTTTGAGATAGTAAAACATGCACCAGAAAAAAAAGATAAGCATCATTTTAAATTTCGCAGAACTGATTAATCTAGATTGGCAGATCTTTTCTGTGTAAATGTAGGCATCAATCTCAATACAACTGACATAGATTCAAAACTACACATGCAAATACTCGAATTTCTTGCTTCCAATAACAGGTCATCCTCTTATTCAAATTTACTTTTGCCTAGTCGGATTCCTCGTAATATTTTCACTGGTATCTGTAAAAATGCATTTTTCTGAGCTTAAAACTACATATTTTTTGAGCAGTTTTGAAATCATCAATTCAGGAATTTATTATGTCCTTTGATTCTAAAATTAGCAGAACTTTAAACTTCGACAAAACTCTAAAAGAATATTCATTGAAAAATCAGAAATATAATATTTTATGATAAAAATTAAAAGTATTGATTTATTTTTCATTTATATTTTTTAAATTTTAAATGATTTTTATATATCCAAAAAATCTAATAGAGCGCTTAAATTCTTGATTTTTCTAAGCAATATCTGATCAAAATTTTTAAAAAATCATTTAATAATCATCACAAAAGTAGTATTGAAACTATGTAAATTTTCAGAGGTGATATACATTTTTTTTTAATTTGTAAGCTTATATTTAGATGTATTATAAACCTATTTGTTCTATTTACTTGCATGCAGTTTGTAAGCATTTATTTTCATTGCTTTCCATTCTAATACGGATGTATAAAACTACAATATACTTTTTTAACATATTTATTATTCTACAGACATTAATTATTTCTTGTCTGAGGACCTCATGTACAGAGGCTTACTTTTGAGTGCCAATATTTATAAATAGTTGCTGAAAAGGATTATAAACAAAAGTTTGTAATCTAAGACATTATTTTGAAAATGAAAGACGAATTTATTCACTAAATTTACAATAAGAAGTTTCGACATTCATCCATTCGGCAGGCAGCAAATGAATTCAGTAATGCAAAATATATAGTTATTTTGAAGCAATGAGTTCGTGAAGCCTATTGTTGATATCTTCATAGGATTTGAAACTATACTGAGGAAGTTCACTGCACTTGGAACGAAATTAATGTGGACATAAACAATCAACACCTGGGGAGCATTATCACATCCGAAAACAACCTTATCCTGCTATTTTGGTTTTATCCTGGAATTTTCTCTATTTAAATTCTTCGTTAAAAGGGATTACTTATTACTCGTGGCAGTCACCTTTGACTGTCTCTTGTAGTATAAATTATTAATAGTTTTCTAAGTTAATTTTCTTACACAAGTACGAAACGTAAATTTAGTGTCATGAATGTTATATTTCTACACTGACGACCTGGTTGCCTTGGGCGCACCCATTATTTAATTTTTTGTGGGATTACAGAAAGGAATAAATTATTGATCTTTCGTAAGTATTTGATAAAACTTTTTTCTTCTTTGTCTCTGAAGCCGAAATAGGGGAGAGTAGCCGAATTTGGACCACTTGACATATTTTCAGGTGTAACTCACTTAATTTTAGGAATATCTGCAAAACTCACTACACGGGGTCAATATATTCATCTACTAACTAAATAAATCTTTAGATCAATTTATTTTTGTAAATCTTAAGTTTTATTTTAATTTGAAAAAAAATGTCAAAAGTGGCCAATTTCAGCAACTGGTCGTCTAAGTTGGACCCCCAGTCTCCTAAATTTGACCAAGCAATATCTAGTTGTTTCAATGACAAGGGAATATAGCTAATTTTATTAAAGCAAAGTTTGCGATCAATGAAACAAACAAAATAACAGTAATAAAATATCAGGAAATCAAATATCTGAAAATAAGAGTAATTGCTTTAAACCAAACTGTATTCAAAATATAAATCAAAGTTATCAATAATTAAGAACAGAAATTATGGAACTAATTTCCAGCTACTTTACTATCAGCTAAGAAGTAATGCAATGCTTACAATCGTGAATTTCGTATATTAAATTTTATTCCCGCTCACACAACATGGAACCGTAATTTGTACTCCGACCACTAAATCATTTTTGCTACTTTAGTTTTCTGACAAATTAGGCAAAACCAACTTTTTTTGGTAACAGAAGTTTTCTTTACATTATATTTGTAGTTCTTCCCTTCAACCATTACTTTCATTTTACATTACGCCTGTTTGTAAAACTTGATGTTCCAAACGCATTTGTGCTGTGAGAGCTTCATTTTTGTCGATTTTTTTTTATTTCAAGGTTTACTTTATATGCCGAAAATGCTAACACAACTGTTTTTTGGATCCCTGTGTACTTTGATTTAAATGAATTTAGCAAGGGAGATAACATTGCTAATGATTCTTTGGCTTTTTGGGGGGATTTGTAGTTTCAGCCTTCATGCACCTCAACTTCTTCACAAGTTATTCTATCCTTTTCGTTTCCTTTATCTTTAGCAGCTTTTTGCTGCCACGGATGTTTCTCTCCCAGACAGTTTGTATGCGTCATTTTCAACACTTTTAAATTATATGTTAAAAAAGTGTTTACAGAATATACTCTCTTGAGAAAAAAAAACGCTACGATTCATCAAACGTAAAACATTATATATTTCAACAGTGTTGAATAAAAGGGGTCCCTCACACCGGAGCCTTGAACTCCCCCCGGAAGGCTTGAGATTTTATGCGTTTTAATGGCAAAAAGTGTAATTCCACCCAACAGAACTGTAAAAAGTCGTCTGTCCCACCCTCACCCTCACGAGCCTCAAGGAGGAAAATGTTTGAATAGAACTCTGTAACTCAAAATAATCCAAGGAAAATAAAGAGAAATAAGTACAAGATAAAAGAAATTGCAAAATTTATTGCATAAACATATAAAAATATTTTCAAGTTTATATTGGCCTAAACTGTATAAAGTAATTGATCCAGATATAAAAAAAGGGTATCCAAAAACTTGCATGGAAATAGTAACCCATTATAAAATATTAAAACATAAAACAATAGTGTACTAAGCGTACAGTCTTCGAAATTCATTACTTACTGTTCAAATTTATGATCGTATATCTCGTCCAATTTAAGCAGCTTAAATTGGACAAATTTAAGCAATTGCGTCATTTTTTAAAACAGATAATCTCAAGACTAAGAACAAAAACGAAGTCATACAAATCCGCGTGAAAAATATGCGCAATTAACAGGTGAATTTAGATATGTATATGAAAACATAACAACTTACGTTAGTTTTAAAGTATTCACTTAATGTTAGTAGGAAAAAATTCGATCACAACAGCTAATTTTAGGTTCTTTAAAATTGTCTGAAAACAACACGTGGTAGGCGGGTGTTTCTTCTAATTATAAATGACGTTATTCTGATAAGTAGGATTTCAGTGGTAGATGGCGTCTCTTTCTGTAATTAAAGGCAGAATGGTAACGGTCCATTTAAAGAGGCGGTCCAAATATGGATACTCTCCCCTATAACGGTTTTCGAAGTTATTTGATGTTCAACTATTTTCTGCGCTCACACGGGTTCCAGTATCCTTCCTTTTAAGACAAGCAGGCTAACATTTGTAATAGCATATCAAGCAAACATTATTAAAATTTTATGTACAAGCAATGATTTTCATCGATGAAAGAAACGTAGTTCTCATAATAATAACATGCGATAATAATTTAAAAAAATTAAGTATCTCAACACCTTTTTATATTATTCAGAACACCAATCGAAGCCACGTATCGTGTATCAATCCCATTTAAATCAAGATACATACATTGATATCATATTCAACAAATCTAACATCATTGCACATGCACATGTTTAAAGCTGATTGAAATATTACCATAATTCGGTAATCTCAAAAGATATTAAAAAGAAGCAAAAATGCACGTAATGATTCGTTGATTTTTTTGTTTCTAGCCCTTGTTTTAACATCGTCATAGTTTTAATGCTTTAAAACTTTAATAATATAGTTGCACTATTTTTGTAATAAATGAGTTGTGAATCAATGTAATCAGGTTGTTTACTATTTTAAAGAATTATACAAAACTGTTATAAAGAACGCGAGTAAGTACATTTTGGGTCAGTTATTTCTATTTATGTACTTTTTATTTTCATATAAAGATGTAGACAAAGAATTATATTATCTTTATTTTTCTTTTACTATTACTAACGCATTTAAAAATATAATTCCATGAACTAATTGTATTCGTTTTTCATGTACTTAAATAACATGTTCCGTTGAACAGGACAAAATCATCCTGTTAAAACAAGTCTTGTAAAGTGGTTTCTCTTATTTGTTTAATTTTTATTTCCCAGGAGATTGCGGACGCATTCTATAAGGATTTCTCCATAATTTAATTTACTTGATGGATACAGAAAACACAAATATAGAATAATGGATGAAAAAGTAAAAAAGTATCTAGACATTTTTTTCAAAATATAATTTCACAGAATAGTTTTTAAAGTTCTCTATTTTTACGAACGGTTCATATGGACGCTTTTTAGAATTTGCGCACATATAAAATATTTCGTTTTTTTTTTTTACATTATGAATTACAGAATTATGTATTCTGCATTCCATTATTTTCCTATATTCACGTTAGGCACAAAATTTGCGGCGGCTGTATTTACATTATTAACTTTCGGTAAGGTAAGTAGAAGCCCTTCGTGCTAATCAAATGTACAGCTACATGTACTGTAAAAAATGAGAAATTCCCATACATTTTCTTCGTCAATTTATTACAGGAGAAAATTGTCATTTAATATTTTTCCTTTAATGTAGAAAAATCAGTTTAGGGATAGTCTAAAACCACTGGTGGACAAAACTTAAGGACCAAGTAGAAATGCGCATCTAAATGAAAATCTATGTGTGATTGTGGATCAAGAGGCAAACAAAAATATTAACAGAATGTTCAACAGGATTTAATATTAAAATTGCGTTAAAAGGATGTATACGGGAAATTACAAAAGGTTGTTTTAATGAAACGTTTATATTGTCCGAATATATAACTATACAAAGAAAGAGTAATTCGAGGCACCTTTCAACAGCAGTGGCATACTCAGAGCAACATGGTGCAGTAGCTGTTCATGCAAGGTGCCCCATCTCTCTTTAACCGCCCGGATGAGGGTTTCCTTGTTTGTGGGAGGAAATTGTTAAATCACCAATACGTCTCCCCTACACATTTCATACATTTTCAATGGAATTCTGGTCAGGAGAATTTATCTCATGAATATCTTCAGCATCAAAACAATTTTGTACGGGCTGTGTGCGATGAAATGTTGCGTTATCTTCCATAAAACGAGAATTTTCCTCAATAGAACATCGAAAAAGTCGAACATGTGGGAGCAGGACGTCTTCAGCGTACCTCCGACAGTCGTGGACCCTTGAATCACAGAGAGATTCGCGGGACCATTGACCATGGTACCTGCCCACCCCATGATACTGGTAGTCGCATATCAATCTCTTTCCAGAATATTAGACTGACGATAGACTGAATTGCTCTTATACGAGAATAGCGTGGTAGATCAGTCATGATCAGTATAATTGCGATGCATACGACACCACTGTGAATCTGCGTTACTTTGACGTCTCGAGAGTGAGGCACACACAATAGATCTTCGGGTGTAAAGCCCATACATATTCAAACGTCTTGCAACAGTTTTCAGGGATAGTTCAACAGCACCGCTTTCGCTGTTTGTCAGTGGAAGTACTTTTCCTGCTATTTAATAGCCTCAACTCATGCAATAATTAGTTTCTTAGCTTGAATTCAATTAGTGACATCTAAGGAATTCAAGTCAGGCAAAATTGGCTATTTTTTTAGATGAAATATACATATTATTTTACAAAATTAAATATCCTAGCATTTTTTATGTGTCAAAGAGCGATCTTATTACCATTATATATTTGGCTAATAAATTTTAATAAAAAAACGGTTAAAGTGTTGGCATATAACATTTTCTATTTTTAACAAAATTTAAGCTTAATTCTAAAAGCTGTTAAAATGTGATACATGTTAAATGTAATACATCTAATTTAGATAATATATTAATCTACATTATATAGTCTCTTTAATAAACCATAGCTATACATTTATCTTAATGTATTTACTTTCCCCCGAAATATCTCTATAACAGCAAAGTTTATTCATAAGTGAACATTTTATCTTCTACGCTGAAAATTTAATCTTTTAAAATCCTCAGAAAATTTTAAACACAAATGCGTTCCATATAAATGTAGTTAGAATAAACCTTTGAAGGTTTCTAGTTTAAACTAAATACTCTAACAAGTTGAAATGGAACTACAGTATCCCGAGGCATTTTAAATTTATCTCACGCATTTATTCTTTCATTCAATTTGACTTTAGGCTAGTTCACATGCATTCACTTAAGAATTTATTTAACATGATAGAATAAATAATTTGATTCCGCATGTTTTCCAGACAAACAGAAAAATGACAACTAATTATTTTTTAATGGATATTTAAGCCTTAATTTACGTTTAAATTAAAAAACATATATACTGTTTTTATTTTAATTTTGGAATAAAAATGTCTTAAGTTTTTTGCTTTGTGAGACTAATTTAATAATTTTATGTTAATTGATTTTATTTTAATTTTAATTTTCATAAAATTTCCTATGTAAACATGTTTTGCAAAGCAAACTGATTTTAATTTGCGATCTAAAGACATTTTGCAATCTAATGACAATTCTAAACTGGATTCTGGAAAAAAATTCACAATCTTAATTCTAATATCATACATTACTTTCATTTCAAGAATTTATTAAAAATATACGCGTAAAAGGAATTATTAGTCATTTCTTTCTTTTTAAAAATAAAATTAATGTTTTGGATTATTTTACACACGCACAATTTAACATATATATATATATATATATATATTTATTTATTTATTTACGCAAAGTTTTATCAAAAAATACATTTTTTTGTCTGTTTTACGCATTGAGCACGGGAAATATGGAGGTTGGTGGGAGAATATAAATATTTCCTAAATTTTGCTCATGGTAATTTTTTTTCTCAATTACGATCAACAAAAAAATACTATTTAAACCATTTACAATCTGTTTCGAAATGCATGATGTACGTAAATGAATATCCCAAGTTTACAGGCCTATTAAACAAAATCGAAAGAAATACAGCCTTGCTGCTCACCGGAAATAAAAAATAACAGTTTAAAGTTTAAATTCAATATAGTTATATAAGTGTACAATGTAACGTAAATGAATATCCCAAGTTTACAGGCCTATTAAACAAAATCGAAAGAAATACAGCCTTGCTGCTCACCGGAAATAAAAAAAATCAGTTTAAAGTTTAAATTCAATATAGTTATATAAGTGTACAATGTAAGCACCACCAGAAACATGAACGATATCGAGGCATTACCAAACCTCGTCCCACACTTTTTTTAGCGTCTCCGGCGTGAGTCTTTTTCAGGATCTGCGCACCATAAGTACATTGCATCAGCTAGTAGCGTTGGAAAAAACACCTGATCTTTTATGACCCCCCCATCCCCCCCACACATAACAAAATGAATTAAAAATATCAGTGGGAGTGATGTCAGGGCTACGACCTTGCCATTGATAAAGAGCAAGTTCCTTGAGTTCTCAGCGATTGTGCATGTGCAAGCCAGTATTTCCACACTACCTACGCGACTCAGATCACAAACCGTTATGATTGGCTCGCCTAATCCAAATATAAGACCATACTGACTTTGAATTGAAAGTCTTGGAAGCATGGTCGATTAATTAAAATTTTATTCTAAGCTATTTTGGCGTGAGGGTTCAGTAGTTATGTGGTGTGTGTCTAGTACTGCAGAACACCAGCTCGAATCCAAGCAGCAGAACGCTAGAATAAATATTTTATTTATACTTTCTTCTATATTTACAAGAAGAAAGTATCGGATTCATGAAAATTTTCGACTTCCGTTTTCGACGGATTTGCACATTTTAGGGGTCAGAGAATCCAAAAAAACATGTTTTTACAAAATGTCTGTCTGTGAGTCTGTCTGTATGTCTGTATGTGACACAAATTTTGTGGGCGCTCTATCTCAAGAACTAATGCACGGAATTTGATAAAAATTTATATACAGTTAGTCCCAAATACAAATTGATGCTGATCAATTTTGATGCAAATCGCTCAAAAAGTGGCGGTGCTATGCTGCATTGTTTACTATTTCCTTCAATGGCTCTATCTCAAGAACTAATGCACAGTTTTTTATGAAACTTCAGATTCAGTTAGTCCTTGATATGACTTGATGATGATTCAGTGTTGGTAAATCACTCAATAGGTGGCGCAGCTATACCGTATTCTTTGCGATTCCCGCAATGGCTCTATCTCAAGAACTAATGCACGGATTTTCATGGAAGTTCAGATACACTTATTCCTTGATATGACTTGATGCGATTACGTGTTGGTGCAAATCGCTCTACTAGTGACGCTGCTATGCTGCATTTTTTACGATTTCCGCAACGACTCTATCTAAATACCTAATGCACAGATTTTCATGAAACAGCAGATTGAGTTAGTCCTTGATATGACTTGACGCTGATTACGTGTTGGTGTAAATCGCTCAACAGGTGGCGCTGCTGTGCTGCATTTTGCATGATTCCCGGAAAAGCTTTATCTAAAATACTAATGCACGGAATTTCATCTAACTTCAGATTTAGTTAGATGTTAACACAAGTTGTTGCTGATTAGGTTTTGGTGTTAATCGTCCAATAGCTGGCGCTGCTTTGCTGGAATTTTCATGATTTTCGCAATAAATCTATTTCAAAAACTAATGCACGGATTTTCCCCAAACTTCAGATTCAGTTAGACTTTGACATAGTGGTTGCTTGGTGGTTTTGGTGTATGTAACACAGGTTTTGGTGTAAAGCACCCAATACGTGGCGCTGCAAGACTGAATTTACACAATTTCAGAGATAGCCCTATCTCAAGAACTCTAATGCATAGAATTCCATATCTTTAGAATCCTCATGATGGGCATAGATTGCCGTTTAATTTTGGCTGTGTGATAGCGAATTTTCAAGTATTAACATGCATGAGATAGAAGAAAGTTTTAGGATTGGTATATCCGACAAGAGTTTAAAATAAATAACTTAATTAAAATAAATTTAATTAAGTTATAAAAAATAATTTGAATGAAAAAAGGGGAAAGTGTCTATCTTTCAATATTTAATTAGGTTATAAAAATTATTTTAAACAACGTTAGCAAATTATGTGATGAATTATTTTTATATATAAATTTGTTATAGTGATTAGGGTTTTAACGAATTTCGTGCACTTTAGAGATTTCTACAAAAAGAAGTCGATACATCCATGATTTTTTTTTTTTTTTTTTTTTTTTTTTTTTTTTTTTTTTTACTTTTACTTTTTATGGGCGCAATGCGCTCACATGATAACAAAAACAATTTACAAAGATTAGAAACCCTAGCGCAAACAATAGAAACATTATGAAAGTATATTTTGCGTATAAAAACGCAATTTGCTTTATTATATTTCAAAAAATTAAAATATATATATGTATATAAACGTGCGTAAATTATTTATGTATATATTTATATATTTTAAAAATTAATAAGAATAATCATTATATAGAGTTATATTTAAATATTGTGCATCAAAAATGCGTGTCGAATGATGCAGTCGATTACCCATTCCAAGACAGTAAAAATCAGTATGATTTGAATTTAGTGAGCCAATCAGAACAGCTTGGGATCTGAACCGAGTAGGTATTGTGAATATGCGTGCAGCCATCTTCCTAAACTTTCAACTATTATCTTTTTTTTCCGATGAACAACAAGGTTGTAATTTTTTAGTTTTCTTTTAAAAGCCCTTTACATTTAAGACATACATATATGTATGCACTGTATATAATATGTTCTTAAAATGCCGAATCTCTATTCAAATTCCATGCGTATTTTTAGTATCGTATTTTTTTGTGCTTTGAAATTCTTGGACTATATTTCTTCAGTTGATCCGTATAATCAACAGAAGACGTTGCATAAAAAAGGTTAGAATATTGAAGAAATTTAAAATTTTTAACTTTTCGTCTTTTTTACTTGAAACAGAAAGAGCTTAATTCTCTTTATTTAAAAAATAGAATTAAAATGTTTAAAATATATTGTCGTAAGTAAAAAGCAGATAGGCGTTTAAAATCTATTATTTTTTTTAGTTATTTTTTAAATCGTGCTTCACACGTTTAGTGCCACCATACAGATTTTCCAGTTAGGCCTCCATATTTATCCAGAAATTTAGTGTTCATACCAGAAATAAAGAATAGTATCTTACGCTTTATTTAATAAAAGACATTTAGCGATAACATAAAGTAAAATATCTTCTTTCGAAATTTCCGGTATCAATTTAAAATTTCTGATCATTTTCGCTGCCAATCCCGGGGATCGGCAGCAAAAGTGTTAACAAATGAATGAAAATAACGCCCGCTTTATCGGTTTCAAAAATAAAATGATAATTTTATAACAGGAGTATATATTTTTTTTTTTCAAATTATACCAGATATTTGAATGACATAGTTATTCCGAGGAAAAGTGTACACACTCACATGCTTGTAAAACATGTGTGTATTTCTGATTTCAAAATAGGGATATACAAATATACAGTCGAGTCTCTATATAACGAAATCCAATGTTCCAGTAAAATATTCGTTATACAGAGAAGTTCTTTATATAGAGGATGTGTAAAAACTCCGTTTTAATGGATAAATTTTGAACCAAAATTATTTTTGAGGTGTTTAATTAAGAATTTGAAGTGTTAGCTATGAGTATTAACCTGATATTGTATTTCTTAATTATTTTAACAGTTTCAAAAAAGAGAACAGACATTTATTTGAAAGCATAATAAAAATCACATAAAGAAAACTTATTTTAATTTTAGACGAAGAAATTTTGTAATTTTTCTCTGTTTTGATTTCAAAATTGTTACACTCTCTAAAAAATGTCCACACTTTAGCAAGGAATGAAAAATTGTATCGGCTACTACTTTCCTCCATTTGAAGTCCTCTTCTTATAAGATCAAAATAACTCATCATTTCACTGCGTGATATTTTTTTTCTCTTGTTGTTTCTTGTTTTCATGCTCATTGTCACTCTCACCATCATTGTTCATAACGCTGCTTAAAATATCACTATCAGTAGGATACTGCGCAATAGTGAGTTTGTCATCTACTTCCAAAAAAATCAGAGAGAGTAACAGTTTCTTCGACATTTCCGCGTTCCTTAATTAATTTCCATTTCTATTTTAAGTCTGCTAAAGCCACAGCTTCGTCGTCCTCAGAATCCGCATTATTCTCCAGTTTAGAAAAGCCGGCCTTTTTGAAGCAATGATAAATTGTTTTTTCAGTTACATCAAATTGCAAAGCTTTATAAAATTATGGAATACACTTTCTAAGACTAATGATGTCTTGGATGGAATAATTTTTTTCAGTGGCTGTGATCAGTTGTTTAAGAATTCTTTTCTTATAATGCACCTTTAATTTTTTTATTATTCCCAAGTTCAAGGGCTGAAGTTTTGATGTGCAATTGGGTGGTAAGGAAATAACTTCAACATTTTGCAGTTTTTCTCCACAGTTCTGTGAGTGAGCTGGACAATTATCAATAAGCAAAACAATTTTTCGGCGTTGTTTTCCCATTTCATTGTCAAGTTCTTTTAACCATTTGTTAAAAATTTCAGTGGTCATCCAGACTTTTTGTTAAAACCACTTCTAAGGACTTCACGTTTTTAAAACGCCGAGGAGATTTACTTTTACCAATGAATAGCATCTTTAATTTTATTTTCCCTGTCCCCGTTGGCACACAACAGAATAGTAATCCTTTGTTTCCCGCCAAAACATTTATCTTCTTTAAACGCCAGAGTCTTGTTTGGGAGGCACTTGTACAAGAGACCTGTCTTTTCTTGAACTTTTCATGCCAACCAATACTGGCTTGGAAGCCAGAGTGCCCAAGACATGAAGCATATTCTGGAGCCTTTTCTAAAACTCTTTGGTCCCGAAAGTGGTAGATTCTGGTTCCTTATCCCTTTAATCCTCTTAAACATTGCTTCGTCTAAGTCCTCGTATTAGCACGTCCTCTTTCTTTTTCGCTCCGAACCAAGATCCGAATTCTGCTCATTCTATTTTTTGTGATTGTTGATAGAGTACTTGCCGGAATCCCAAACTTTTTTGCCACATCTTTTTTTTTTTTAATCTCTTATCGATTTCCTTCAAAATCTTCACACAGAGTGTTATGCCGTTCCTAGGAGACATTTTTTGCAGAAGCAGTAAAAAAACACACTCAAACAGATTACGTTTAGTAAATCTTTCACTCTAAAGAAAGCCAGAAACAATTGCGAATTGAAACAGCCTATAGAGGCACTGCTCGCAGCCTTCGGTACAGGGAAATTGTTCATTTAATTTCCCTTTAAATAATTCTAAAGTGTCATTGAAATAAATCTTTATTGTAAATGCATTTGAAGGTTTTAGATATTCAAATTCGGATAATTTTTACTTTTTCATATAAGACAGAACACAAATGTCACAGGATATCTGAAATTGTGCAAAAGAACAATCATTCCGAACAAATTTAAAATACATGTAATGCAATGCCCTTGCACGGCATTATCCTGAAGCGAGAAGATACATCCTTTCTCCACCAGATGGCGTATTCTAGCCCTCGAATCGCCAATAATCGCCAATAAACATCTACTCTAACTGTAAGGGCTTTAGTTTGGACAGATGAAAACGTGTTCTAAATTATGACAGTGATCTGCTCTCACGGATGCAGCTGTCGAGGTAGAATTTCCCATTCAACCAACAGCATGCTTGCGCCTTCTTTCCCACTCGCTTTTTTTGTGGAGCGCATCAAAGCATGTGTCATGCCAGTGGATATCGAACGCTTTCTAGTAATGAATATATTACGAATATCGACTTGTGCTTGATTAAAAGAGAGTTTATTTTTTCTAATTTAACTTTCTAAATGATATTCGATCTCATTCACCTTAAACTTCAATTACCTCTCTGATCCCGCTCTTATATGTGTAACATTCCAAATGACACTGTTTTAAGAAGGATGTTCGAAGATGTATGGGGAGTGGGGGATGAATTCGTCGGACATAGAGAACAAGGAGATTCAAGGTAGAAAAGTAAGATTAAAAAAAACTCAGCACTGAACTATAAATCAAGAATCAGTGGTGGCAAAATGATTGCATGTGATTTGGAAGCTTTTTTAAAACTGAACATTTTATGAAAATATTCGTTATATGGAGATAGATATTTCGCTATATGGAGACTGTTTTTGATGAGATCATGGGAAAAAGGGACCGTTCCTACTAAAACTTCGTTAAATAGAGAAATTTGATGTATGGAGTCTCGTTATAGAGAGACTCGCCTGTAATTCTATTTTATTAAGGTGCCTAACCAATTTTAATTAAAATATAGTATATGCATTGAAATTTTTCAACGGATTTAATATGAAAAAGTTTCAATGCATTTAAAATAAAATGCACTAAGGAGAAGTTTAAAAAAATAGAAGATGTTAAAAATAATAATAATAATAATAATAATAAGCGATTTAGAGGCTTTGATTTGAATTAATAATAATTTACACGATATTTTTGACTAATTTTTCAATATTTATAATTTTGAACAAAGATGCAAGGGATATTTATTATCCCGGGATTAAAATTACTTTACCTTCTTTTTTCATATTCTGTATTTGACAACGTAAAAAAAATGGTAAAGCATACAGATCACTTCGGAGATTTCTTCAAAATGCCGAATTATCATAAAATTAGTACATAGAATCGTTTGTAAAATAACGGCAATGACTTCAAGATTTTAAAGAATTTTTGTACCAAATTTTGTCTTTGTTATTGAAATACGTTCAACGAAAGTTCCTAATGTGGTTTTGGGAAGACATATTTTCTGTTATTTTAACATTTTATTATTTATTATTGCCAAGCAAACTTTCTAAGCATTTAAACATTCTAAACACGTTTTGCGTTATTGCGAAATTAAGAAACTCGGAATTACCTACTTCATACGTATTGAAGATATTACAATAGCTTCTAATAAAATCAAACGTTTCACGTAATGCATTATTAGATTAAATGGAGTTTATATTACCATTATTGAAAAGTTCTAAAGAACTTTGCTTACTCGGAGTACGTGACTGCGCCTGAAAGAAGAGTTATTATTAATAACTACGTATAAAGCTTATAAATTATAATTTTTGCAGTATAAGTAGCATAATCTTATGAAGCGTTAAGGAATCTGTTATCTTTCTATTATAAAAAAAAAATAACTTAGGTTGTAGCGGGCCGTAATTAAATTTATTGTGACCGTCTTATGTTGTAAAAAAATATCGCAAATAAAAATATAAAAACTACTAGTAATAAAAGAATGTTTCATAAACAAGCTGAAGAGCCCAGTTTTTAATCGAATAATTAATTTTAAGCGCTATTTAATGTTTAAATCAGTCATATGTGTTCGGTTAAAAATATTTCATGGGATTGTAAACTACGCATATCAAATTAACAATATCTAACAGGCACATACTGGATTAGATTGCGGTATACGATATCCAATACATACATGTATTTTAATTCTTCATTTTTTTATTTATTTTTCATATTACAATTTATATAGGATTACACAATGAATTGATATCATTACATTATAAACCATAATATCATTGAAATGAGACTTCGTGGATTCCATTATTCATTTTTCCAAATTCGTGAGCTATTATTTCTTACTCAAACTTGTCTCTCACAAACAACGTTTTCATTTCATTGCAATTACTACAGACAATCTGACGGCTTAGCCATTAGTTACCCCTTATCCCCTATCCTCGCAGGCATTTATACGTATTATTTTGAATGCTCACTTTTTAAATAATTCTTATTCCCGTTCTGTACTCACTATGATGATGATACTTTTAACTTTATTGACAACTCTCTTCCCAATATTGATAGAATCGTTAACATTATGAACTCAGTAGGAAGCAATATACATTTCACTTATGAAACAGAAGATAACGTTTTTCTTCCGTTTCTGGAACCATTGTCACGTGTACTGTAGACGGTTTCGCTACATCGGTATATCGCGAAAGTTTTGCAGTTTTACTGCCCCACCCCCACCCCATGCTCGCTCTTGTCACCCTCCCATCCAGAAAATTGCTGCCTTTTTTACTTTCATAAATCGTGCCATACATGTTTGTTCTGATTCTCACTCACTTAAGTGTAAAATTTAATATCTTAGAGCCATTGCGATTGACAGAGTTTACAACCCTTCTATTATTGACACAGCTTTACGTAAACTACAGAACTCTCGTCCCCCTAATTCAAATCAGTCCTCTTTTTTTTTCCAGAAGTCGCATTGTTTTATCTTTCTTTCCTAAATCCAACATTCATATTGCTAAAATTCTTAGACAGCATGAATTCAGAATAACTTTTACCCCTACGAACAAACATACCCTCTCAAAACTCAAAGATCCTATTGAGTTATACAACTCATGGGATATCTATAGTATTAATTGTCAGTACGGTCTTTCCTATATTGCACAGACTAAACGAGTTTTAAAATTTCGTATTAAAGAACACCAACAACGCATTCAAAAACAGGAAACCAATAAATCTTCAATTGCTAAAGATTGCTGGGAGATGAACCACTCTTGTGATTTTAATTCAGCCAAATTCATCTCTAAATATGCTTCTATAGATGAACATAATTTTCTTGAAGCCTTCCATACCTACAAAAATTTTTACAATATTGTTAATAGTGAATTCGCTACCCTCGCTTTATCAGATTGCTGGAAATATTTCATAAAATCCTCTTTTGCTTTATTACTACCAGTATTTTTCACAATTTTGGTGGCATTATCTGTACTATTCTCCCATTAGCTAGCACCCGTATTTTCCTGTTTTCAAATTAGAGAATTTGAAAACAGGAACCCCCCTTCTCAGCGAACGCCCCTTCTCAGATGAATCCGCTTCTCCTCTATATTATTTAGCAAGTTTCCATTATTCTTTGGACTGAGTTACGCTAAAGACTATCGAAACTTGTCTGCTCAATGTTTGCATATTCTGGCGTTTTTAACGTTGCCTTTAAATGTATATAAGACAATAAATACGACAAAATTTATTTTTCATTCCACTCAAATGTACATGCACACTGCGGCATGTTAGTTTTCGAAAACAGTATGGGCAACATTTATTGTTAAATTATGCGGACATACAAAGAATTCGATTGCATTGACCTCAGTAGTTATTGATTATTTTAAGTACGCTTTGGAGAATTTATATATTGTTTTTAAATGCACGAAAAAAATTGCACGAAATTTAAATGCACGAATCCTTTCAATTTTATTATACGTTTTTTCCGAATTAACTAAATCTTAGTATGTTTTATATCGCTTTTAAATTCTATTGAACATATACTGGCGTACGCAAAAAAATCTGATCGCTCACAATTATCTTGTATACAGGGCTCCCAAATGGTCAGCCAACTGAACATCAATAAATTTGAGCAGAAAGTTTTATAGTAGGTTTGCGCTAAAATTAACTTTCAAAAGGGATTCCGGGGCGATTTGTAAGAAAAATCTTAAAGAAAATTTTTCTAAAATAATATTGGTATTCAGTTGGCGGACCATTTGAGAGCCCTGTGTATAGAGAGGTTTTGTTGAAAACGGATTTTGAAATATGTAACTCATTCTATAAATGAACTGTACTTCAGTATGTTGTTTAAGTACAATGAAAATTCCCAGACAGGATTGCTGAAAACATATGAACATATTGCAGAGTATTAGAAATATATATATACATAATATACAGGATTCATAAGAGAATTCACATGCATTTTTTGATAAGATTACAAATTACTGAAAACGGAAATTTACTTTTGTTAATTTTTTTCTTTACGGTTTGTTTAACACTAGAAAGACGGGAGCGGTCAAAGCGGTCATTTTAACCGAAAATGGATTCCAAACGCTTGTATTTTTCTTAAACATTCTTCGATTTATTCATTGTTTATTGAATTTTCCTAATTATTCATAAGGATTATGTAACGCAAAAATTTTAATTTTTTTACACAATATTATGAGCCCTATAAATATGTATACCTAGAAAGACGGATTGCGGTCATTTTGATCGCTGAAGAAATAAAATCTAACATTACATTTACTTTTCAATTTTTGCTGTCTACGAACGATTATTGTTTCTTTTCGAGATAATTTTAATAACATTTCATGTTAAGAAACATGCGTGAGGTAGGGAGGGATGTTAAAAACATCTGCTTGTCACGTGATTCTTTTCGTAGGGCAAGTAATAGACTGCTGTTATTTGGAGAATAGGCGGGATTGAAAAACACCTGATGGTCACGTGAAATTCATTTTATGTTCAAAAGCATCTGCTTTTTTAGTAACAGATATTTATTTCTTTTGAAGTTCTTGACCTGATCGGGTGTACATTTTTTTCACGCTATGTCGCGAAGAACTGTTGGTAAAAGCAATCTGTCAGAAGAAGAGTTTCTAAAAATATTACGGACTGTATCTGAAATCGATTCTGGTATAGATGAAAATTCAAATTTATCTGACGATGAATATAACCCTGGAAATGTAAGTGAATCCTCTTCCGCGAATGAATGCCGTTTTTTTACTGAAACTGCACAAACAGATTTTTCGTCTGAATCTGAAAATGAAGGGAAGTTTTTTTATAAATGTCGATTCAAAACATGCGAATATCACACGTGGTAGAAAATGAAAACTAAACAGCAAACGCCAAAAGAAAAGTAACCTACTACGTAAAAGTGAAGAACAAAGAGTATGTTCCCAAAATGAAGGAAATGAGCAAAATGTAGAAGTAGCAAAAGATGGAACAATATGGGCAGTTCTTTCTGGTAATATTTCTTCAGGAAAACGACAGCAGCACAATGTGTTGAGAGACGTTCCTGGATCAAGTTCATTTGCCACTAGCAATGTAATGTTAGGTAATTTCACAAGTGCATGGACACTATTCATAAATGAAAAGATTCTTCGTTTCATAAAAATGTGCACAGAAGCGGAAGCTCATCGATGTTTACAGGATCCGTATTGGAATATATCTTTAGACGAATTAGATGCTTTTATTTCCCTATTGTATACTCGTGGAGCTTTTATTTCTAAAGGTATTTCAATAAGCAACTTATGGTCCACGACATGGGGAATAAACTTTTTTCACCAAACAATGGCACGGAACAGGTTCAAAGAAACAATGAGATATTTGCGGTTTGATCTGAAGGCAACAAGATCTGAAAGACTTCGATCTGATCAATTTGCACTAGTGTCAGAGATCTGGAACTCGTTTATTGAAAATAGTTTACTTTGCTATAAACCGGGTGAAAATAGAACAGTAAACGAACAACTCTTCCCAAGTAAGGCACGTTGCCCATTTACACAGTATATGCCGAAAAACCCCGATAAATTCGGGATTAAATTTTGACGCAGCTGAATTGCAGCTGACGTTCGATCAACATATTTGTTGAATGGCTTTCCATATTTAGGTAAAAATGAAAATAGACCTACAGATGAAACTGTTGGAGAACATGCTGTTTGTCGCTCGGCAAAGCCATTTCATAACACAGGAAGGAACATAACAACGGATAATTTTTTCACAACGTTGAAATTAGCCAAAACTCTAAGAAATAAAGGACTTAGCATCGTTGGAACTGTGAAACGTGGAAAGAAAGAAGTGCCCGAATCCTTCAAGCTCACAAAGGGAGAACTGTATTCAAGTGAATTTCTCAAGCACGATAATATATCACTGACATCCATGGTAATGAAAAAAAAAGACGCCTGAGGTTGTTCAGTTTTACAACTCAACGAAATACGTGGTGGATGTACTTGACCAGATGGCAAGAAAATATTCCACAAAATCAACTTCTCGGCGACGGCCTGTGCAAGTTTTTTTTTTTAATATTCTAGACTTAGCTGCTATAAATGCTTGTGTGATTTATAAAAAGACGACCGGTGTAAATATAAAGCGTCGTGATTTTATTTTGAATTTTGATGACGAACTGCGTACAAAATATGTCGCCTCTAAGACATCTCCGCTGTCAGACTTAACTATAAATACAGGTACACTTACAATTTCGGGCACGAAACGCAAACAATGTCAAATCAATCGATGCCGGAATAAAACTATGAACATTTTTAGTGATTGCAAAAAATCAGTTTGTGGCTCCTGCACTTACAAAGTTATAAAACTGAGTGTTTGCAGAGAATGTAAAAATGAATAATGTGAGTTATTTTTGTAATATTTTTATTTTTAAATATATACACTTAAAAAAGCAATTATGCTATATAAATTTAAGATACTTCGAGCAAATCCAAAAAATTCTTTTAAAGTGTGTATTTTTTTTATATTTGTAATTTTTGTTGATAATTGATTATATATATTGTATTTTCTTTAACTAAAATTAATATTATATATAAAACGGTAAACAAATAAAATACTATTCTATTATTCTATTAATAAATGTACTTTAAAAAACTTGTTTGAAAAAAAAAATATTAAAAAATGCTTTATTTTTGGTCATTCAAATAGAGCGGTCAAAATGACCGCTCTCCGTCTTTCTAGGTATACAAAAACCGCCGCCTTTCTAGCGTTAAATATAGCTATTAGATATCGCATTGTATATATATATATATGCTAATAAAATAACAAATAGCTCTGTGTAAGTGTGTGTGTGTCGGCGATGGCTAGCAAAATCTACCGCATGTAGAAGTCTAAAAATTCAGGAGTGATTAGTCCAAGGCAGGTCCTGATGCACCTGAGGCTCCGATTTTTATTTTTAAGGGCAGGTCCCTTGGCCCCCTTTATGTTTTTATGCACTAAATTGTTAATAACATGCCTCTTTTCTATCCGATCTTCTTCGTTTTTGTGATGAATTCTACTATCAGTTTCTACCCCATTTTTATATTTCAGTTACGACCCAGGCATCCTTGCAAGGGGCCCGGTACAGGGCTCCTTGAAGTTTTAGTGCACTAGATTGTTAATAATATGTCTCTTTTCTATCCGATCTTCTTCGTTTTTGTGGTGAATTCTCCTTTCAGTTTCTACCCCATTTCTATATTTCAGTTACGACCCTGACATCCTTGCAAGGGGCCCGGTACAGGACCCCTTGAAGTTTTAGTGCACTAAATTGCCTTAACATGCCTCTTTTCTATCCGATCTTCTTCGTTTTTTGGGGTAAATTCACGTTTCATTTTCTACCCAATTTCTACATTTCAGTTAAGACCCTGGTACCCTTGAAAGGGACTGGGTACAGGTCCCCTTGAAGTTTTAGTGTACTTAACTGTAAATAACATTCCTCTAATCTATCCGATCCTCTTCGTTATTGGGGTGAATTTTCCTTTCAGTTTCTACCCCATTTCTATATTTCAGTTAAAACCCTAGCATCCATGCAAGGGGCCCAGTACAGGGCCCCTTGAAGTTTTAGTGCACTAAATTGTCAATCACATGCTCTTTTCTATCCGATCTTCGTCGTTTTTGGGGTGAATTCTCCTTTCCGTTTCTACCCCATTTCTACATTTCAGTTACGACTCTGGCACCCTTGATGTTTTAGTGCACTAAATTACCAATAACATGCCTCTTTTCCATCCGATCTTCTTCGTTTTTGGGGAGAATTAATTCTCCTTTCAGTTTCTAACCCATTTCTGCATTTCAGTTAAGACCCTGGCGCCTTTTCAAGGGGCCCGATACAGGGCCCCTTGAAGTTTTAGTGCACTAAATTGTTAATAACACGCCTCTTTCCTATCTGATTTTCTTCGTTTCTTGGGTGATTTCTTCTTTAAGTTTCTGCCCCATTTCTATATTTTAGTTAAGACCCTGTCACCCTTGCAAGGGGACCGGTACATTGCCCCTCGAAGTTTTAGTGCACTAAATTGTTAATAAATTGCTTCCTTTTTATCCGATCTTCATTTTAAGGATACTTTCTCCATTTAGTTAGTCTCCCGTTTCTTCATTCCAGTTAAGACCATGGGCTCATCTAGGGTTCCATAGGTCCCGGTGCAGTTCCCCTTGAATTTTTTGTGTCTTTCACACCCTAATTTTCTCATCTTCGCAGTGCGTAATTTTAAAGTTGAATATTGAACTCTTCTCCCTAGACCAACAGTCACATATTTTTATTCGGGCCCCTGGGCCCATTTTCAAACATTTCCCCAATTTTTTGCGCATTTCTTTCAAATTATATTCTAATGATTAATTCTTACGCTATGCTAAATCTTGAGTAATCGAAGATCTAAAACGCTAAGTACTAAAACGTTTTAACATGTTTTCATGTTAGGGCCATTTTCTCAACTTTCAGTTGTCCCCTTTTGGACCCCCTATTATAACATCCTTAAAAATAGTCTGATTCACTAGCTTTTTTTTTTCTAACAACATCTTAAATTCTCCAGCTATTACATAACCGACAGAAAAAAATTTCAGACTTCAGCTACCACCAATTTTTACTTTCTTCTATCTTTACAAGAAGAAAGTATTGGTTTCATGAAAATTTTCGAATTCCAGTTTTCGACGGATTTACACATTTTATGGGTCAGAGATTCCAAAAAACATGTTTTTACAAAATGTCTGTCTGTGAGTCTGTCTGTCTGTCTGTCTGTCTGTCCGTCTGTCTGTCTGTCTGTCCGTCTGTCTGTCTGTATGTGACACAAATTTTGTGGGCGCTCTATCTCAAGAACTAATGCACGGAATTTAATAAAAATTTATATTCAGTTAGTCCCTGATATAAATTGGTGCTGATTAGTTTTTGGTGTAAATCTCTCAACAGGTGGCGCTGCTATGCAGCCTTTTTCACGATTTCCGCAGTAGCTCAATCTCCAGAACTAATGCACGGATTTTCATCAAACTTCAGATTCTGTTAGTTCTTGACATGAATTGAAGTTTTGAACATTTTGGTGTAAATCGCTCAAAAGGTGGCGCTGCTGTACTGCATTTTTTACAATTTCCGCAATAGCCCTATCTCAACAACTAATGCTTGGAAAATCAACAAACTTCAGATTCAAGTATACTTTGATATGAATTAGTGCTGTTTGTGTTTTGGTGCAAATCGCTCAACAGATGGCGCTGCTATGCTGCACTTTTCAGAATTTCCATTATAGCTGTATTTCAAGAACTAATGCAACAATTTTCACCAAACTTCAGAATCAGTTAATCCTTGATATGAATTGACATTTTGTACAGTTTGGTGCAAATTGCTCAACAGGTGGCGCTGCTATACAGCATTTTTCCCGATTTCTGCAATAGCTCTATCTCAAGAACTAATGGACACATTTTCATCAAACTTCAGATTCAGTTACTCTTTGATATGAAATGATGCTGACCACGTGTTTGTGAATATCGTCCAATAGGTGGCGCTGCTGTGCTGAATTTTGCACTATTTCCTCAATAGGTCTATCTCAAGAACTAATGCACGAATTTTCACCAAACTTCAAATTTAAGTACACCTTGATAAATGTTGATGCTGGTTATGTGGGTGTGTAAATCGCTCAACAGGTGGCGCTGTTATGCTGCATTTGTCATCATTTGCGTAATAACTCTATCTCAAGAACTAATTCACAGATTTTCCCCAAACTTCATATTCAGTTAGACATTGACATAAGTTGATGATAATTAGGTTCTGGTGTAAATCACCCAATAGGTGGCGCTGCTATGCTGCATTTTGATGGATTTATACGATTTAAGGGACAGTAATATCTCAAGAACTAATGCACGGAATTTCATCTTTTTTGAATCCTCATGATGAGAATAGATGCACTGTGATAATGAATTTTGAAGTATTGACAAGTATGAGATAGAAGAAAGTTTTGTGATGGCCACAACATACTAGTTAATATTAATCTCCTTCTTGGGCCCTTGTTGGAGCTACTTTAAAAATAATCGGAATGTCTTGCAATTTTCATTAACATAGTTCTAGCATCATCTGATTACTTTATAAACTACTAAAAAGTATATTTATACCAAACTACATGCCACTTAAGTCTCTGACCCCTTGGGATCTGGTACAGGGCATATTGAAGCTTTTGCACCATAAATTGCTGAAGATTGCCCCTCTTAATCCGATCTTCATTTTTGGAACCACTTTTTCAATTTATTTATTCTTACGTTCCCATATTCCAGCTAAAATCCTGGGGCACCCTAGGGTCCTGTAGGGCTCGAAAAGGGGCCCCTCGAACTTTTTGTTTGCCATGCATTTTTCACCCCCTAATTAGGGTTTCGTTCATCTGACGAAACCCTATTCGTCTCGCTCCTCTGTCTGTCTGTCTGTCTGTCCGTCACAGAGCCCGTTCTCAGAAACTATACATGTTGGAGACTTGAAATTTTGCATACTTATAGCTGAACACCACACATCATACGACAAATCATAATTTTTTTAAAAAGTCGTACATTTAACCCTTTGGGCTCCCACATGTGTATTTTAAACAATTCTTTCTAAGTGAGCCCCTAATTAGGTTGAAGGCGTGAAATTTTGTGTACTTACAGCTGGGCAGCTCAGATCAAACGACAAATCATAAAATTTTCAAAAAGTCGTACATTTAACCCTTTGGGCTTCCACATGTGTATTTTAAACAATTATTTCTAAATGAGCCCCTAATTAGGTTGGAGGCGTGAAATTTTACATACTTATAGCTAAACACCTCATATCAAACGGCAAACTATAAACTTTTGGAAAAGTTGTAAATTTAACCCTTTGGGCTCCCACATGTGTATTTTAAACAATTCTTTATATGTGAGACCCTAATTAGGTTATAGGAGTGAAATTTTGCATACTTGTAGCTGAACACCTCACATCAAACGACAAATCATAAAATTTTCAAAAAGTCGTACATTTAACCCTTTGGGCTCCCACATGTGTATTTTAAACAATTCTTTCTAAGTGAGCCCCTATTTAGGTTGGAGGCATGAAATTTTGAATACTTATAGCTCAACACCTCACATCATATGACAAACCATAAAATTTCGAAAAAGTCGTATATTTAACCGTTTGGGGTCCCACATGTGTATTTTAAACAATTCTTTCTAAGTGAGCCTCTAATTAAGTTGGAGGCGTGAAATTTTGCATACTTATAGCTGAATACCTCACATCAAATGACAAATCATAAAATTTTGAAAAAGGTCGTACATTTAACCCTTTGGGCTCCCACATGTGTATTTTAAACAATTGTTTCTAAGTGAGCCCCTAATTAGGTTGAAGGCGCGAAATTTTGCGTACTTACAGCTGGGCAGCTCAGATCAAACGACAAATCATAAAATTTTCAAAAAGTCGTACATTTAACCCTTTGGGCTCCTACATGTGCATTTTAAACAATTCTTTCTAAGTGAACCCCTAATTAGGTTGGAGGCGTGAAATTTTACATACTTATAGCTAAACACCTCATATCAAACGGCAAGCTATAAACTTTTGGAAAATTTGTATATTTAACCCTTTGCGCTCCCACATGTGTATCTTAAACAATTCTTTATAAGTGAGCCCATAATTAGGTTATAGGAGTGAAATTTTGCATACTTATAGCTGCACACCTCACATAAAATGACAAAACATAAAATTTTGAAAAAGTCGTATATTTAACCGTTTGGGCTCCCAGATGTGTATTTTAAACAATTCTTTCTAAGTGAGACCCTAATTAAGTTGGAGGCGTGAAATGTTGCATACTTATAGCTGAACACTTCACATCATACGACAAATCATAAAATTTTGAAAAAGTCGTACATTTAACCCTTTTTGCTCCCACATGTGTATTTTAAACAATTCTTTCTAAGTGAGCCCCTAATTAGGTTGAAGGCGTGAAATTTTGCGTACTTACAGCTGGGCAGCTCAGATCAAACGACAAATCATAAAATTTTCAAAAAGTCGTACATTTAACCCTTTGGGCTTCCAAATGTGTATTTTAAACAATTCTTTCTAAGTGAGCCCCTAATTAGGTTGGAGGCGTGAAATTTTACATACTTATAGCTAAACACCTCATACCAAACGGCAAACTATAAACTTTTGAAAAAGTTGTATATTTAACCCTTTGGGCTCCCACATGTGTATTTTAAACAATTCTTTATATGTGAGCCCCTAATTAGGTTATAGGAGTGAAATTTTGCATACTTGTAGCTGAACACCTCACATCAAACGACAAATCATAAAATTTTCAAAAAGTCGTACATTTAACCCTTTGGGCTCCCACATGTGTATTTTAAACAATTCTTTCTAAGTGAGCCCCTATTTAGGTTGGAGGCATGAAATTTTGCATACTTATAGCTCAACATCTCACATAATGACAAAACATAAAATTTTGAAATAGTCGTATATTTAACCGTTTGGGCTCCCACATGTGTATTTTAAACAATTCTTTCTAAGTGAGACCCTATTTAGGTTGGAGGGGTGAAATTTTGCATACTTATAGCTGAACACCATCATGCGACAAATCATAAAATTTTGAAAAAGTCATACATTTAACCCTTTGGGCTCCCACATGCGTATTTTAAGCAATTCTTTCTAACTGAGCTCCTTATTAAATTGGAGATTTGAAATTTTGCTTACTTATAGCAGAGCACCCGAGGCCAGGCGAGAAATCATAAAATCTTGAAAAGGTCTTACATTTAACCCTTTGTGCTACCATATATGTATTTTAAGAAATTCTTTCTAAGAGAGCCCCTAATTAAGGTGGAGACATTAATTTTTGCATATGTGTAGTAGGGCGGAGCGTAAAAATGTTTTTCACGAAATTCTTTTTCCGCTAGCGCGGAAAAGTTGTGGATTGGTCTCAGAAATATACTCACAAAAATAATCAATAAATATCTTCCGGTTCCAGTTAGGGTCTAAGTATGCAATTTTAGCCGAAAATTTTGTAAATTTTCACATTTCAGTAATATTTTTAACTTCCAACTTTTTCTTCGCGCTAGCACGGAAAAGTTGAAAGAATATATAAGAAACATAAATTCAAAATTTTATAGTAATTAATAAATATCTTCCGGTTCCAGTTTGGGTTCAAAATATGAAAAATTAACCGAAGATGATGTAAATTTTCACATTTTAGTGATTTTTAATAATTTTCCATTTTCTATTCGCGCTAGCACGGAAAAGTGGAAAAATATACAAAGAAAATAAGTGCAAAGTTTTAGAATAATCAATATATATCTTCCGGTTCCCCCTTTGGGGTATAAATATGAAAAATAATGCAGAAGTAAAGAAAATTCAGGGGTCGAAATATAGAAAAAAATGGAAAACTTTTGCATAAAAATTTATTTATGGAAGCTTTAAATATTTCTTTTTACAAAATTAGACATTCGTAAATAATAATTAGGTACATTAAACAACAAATCTTATTATTCACGCAATACACAGATTTTGTATAACTAAGTGTATTTGGAGTTCCAGAATAAAAGTTGCAAATATGCATTAAATGTATTTCATTCACTTGTTTCTATATTTTTCACTTTATACTGGCTTTTAGTTTTAAACGATAGCATGGCACGCCTTGTCGCCATTCTGGATATGATGTAGCCATCACGATTTTTCTCTCAGATGTCTGCAAGGGAAGCTTCTGTTGCCAGTTTTATCCCCTTTTCAACACATTGAGTGTGGAACGGAAAGTTTATGTTTCCCAATGGCGATACCGGATATTCGCCACATTTTATCAGTTGCATTATGTGTTCGTTCGACAAGTGAGTCGTATTTGAAGGTTCCGGTAGTTGGCAATACTGCCAGTCTATGAGTTCCACATAACATTTAGCTTTAGAGTTAAGTGTAGGAATTTGGAACATGCGAACTCCTGCTCTCGATTTTTCAATTGCTTTCAAAATCCTAAGTTCTTGCACATTCCGCTTTGGGTCAACAAGCATTGCAATGATTGGATGACCAAAGGATGACCAAAATAACCATTTCTCTGGATGACGCGATCCACAACTAGCATTAAATCATCTGAAAGATAACTTGAAGTTTGAATTGTTTTTCAAAAGTTTCGTGCTCCATCTGTGCAGTTGGCAATTTGATTGTGAACCACGCAGGTGCGTAAACTTTTATGATAAACACAGCCAATGATAAACTCACAATCAAATCTCATGCCAATTGCACAGACGAAGCACTAAAACTTTTGAAAACAATTCAAGCTTCACGTTATCTTGAAGATGATCTGGAGCTAGTTGTGGATCGCGTCATCCAGAGAAATGGTTACTTTTTTCATCTTGAATCAATAATAATCCTTGCAATGTTTGTCAACCCAAACCAGAATGTGTGAGAACTTGCGCTACGTAGGATTTTGAAAGCAAGGGAAAAAACGAGAGCAGGAGTTCGTGTGTTCCAAATTCCTGCCCTTAACTCTAAAGATAAATCTTACGTGGATCTCATAGACTGCCAGAATTGCCAACTAACGGAACCTCCGATTACCACTCACTTGTCGTACGAACACATTAAGAAAAGTTTAAAGCTTCCATAAATAAATTTGTTTGCAAATGTTTTCCATTTTTTTCTATATTTCGACCCCTAAATTTTCTTCTCTTTTGTATAATTAATCCTATTTAGATCCCCGAAGGAGAACTGGAAGATATTTATTCATTATTCTAAAATTTTGAAATTATCATTCTTGTATATTTTCCCAACTTTTCCATGCTAGCGGGAATAGAAAATCAAAAATTTAAAAAATCACTAAAATGTGAAATTTTACATCATTTTCGACTAATTTTCTATATTTAGACCACAAAATGGAACCGGAAGATATTTATTAATTGCTCTAAAATTTTGGACTTATGTTCCTTATACATTCTTTCAACTTTTCCGCGCTAGTGCAAAGAAAAAGTCGGAAATTAAAAATATTACTGAAATGTGAAAATGTACAACATTTTCGGCTAAAATTGCATATTTAGACCCTAAACTGGAACAGGAAGCTATTGATTATTTTGAAATTTTGTGAGTATATTTCTGAGACCATTCCACAACTTTTCCGCGCTAGTGGGAAAAGAATTTCGAAAAAACGATTTTTACTCTCCGCCCTAATGTATAGCTGAATACCTCAGACCACACGATAAATCATAAAATTTTCAAAAAGTCTTATATTATTTACTCCTCCGGGCTCTATCTTGTGTATTTTAAGCATTTTTTCTAACCTCTGCCCTTTTCACCTGGGGAGCACTTTTCCAACTTTTGCCGACACCCCTTTGACCATTTTTTTATATTATGCACCATAGCCTTACATATTTTAGTTCAACTTTTTACCGCCAAGGGCGCCTACTTATCTTGGTGCTATCGGCCCAATCCTCTCGACTAATATGTCTACGGATAGTACGTAAAACGGAGTTTCGTTCAGATAGAGGTTTGTTTAGAATAAAGCGCACCCCTGGTTGCGAAATGTGGAACTAACAGATTTTTCAAAAGGATAAAGTGTTTTGAAAGGAATATTAAACGAAACCCTCTGTGTGATCTGTGATCACACTTACCCACTTGTTTTCTCCTCTTCTCATTGCATGATTTTAAAATTGAGTTTTGGAATCTTCTCCCTGGACCAACACTTTCATATTTGTATTGGGACCCTAAGGCCCCTTTTAAACATTTACCTCATTTTGTGCGCATTTCTTTAAAATATTATTCTAATTATTAACTCATACCTTAGGCTTAATTTTGACTAATTGAAGATATAAAATGCTAGGTACTAAAACATTTAAACATGCTTTCGAGTTAGGGTCTTGTTCTCAACTATCAGTTTGCCCCTTTGGAGCCCCCTACTATAGTTCCCTTAAAAATAGTCCGATTCACTAGCTTTTATTTTCCTAAAAACTTCTTAAGTTCTCCAGCTACTACATGAACAACAAAATAAATTTCAGACTTCAACTACCATCAATTTTGAATATTAATTGCCTTCTTGGAGCCCTTGATGCACCTTCTTTAAAAAATATCCGAATTCCTTGCAATTTTCTTTACCATAGTTGTAGCGTCCTCTGATTACTTTAAAAACTACTAAAAAGTGTCTTTATACCAAACTACATGCCACTTAAGTCCCTTCCACCTTGGGGCCTGGTACAAGGCCCCTTGAAGCTTTTGCACCATAAATTGTTAATAAATTGCCCCGCTTAATCCGATCTTCATTTTTGAAACGATTTTTGCATTTAGTTATTCTCCTGTTACTATATTCCAGTTAAAATCCTGGAGCAACTTGGGGTCCTGTCGGGCCCGATCCGGTGCTCCTTGAACATTTTGTGTGCCATGCATTTTTTACACCCTAATTTTCTCACCTTCTCATTGTATAATTTATAATTGAGTCTTGAACTCTGCTCCCTAGACCAGCAGCCTCATTTTTTTATTGGGGCTCTAGGCACCTTTTTAAGCATTTACCCCATATTTGCGCATTTCTTTTAAATATTATTCTAATGATTATTTCTTACCCTATGATTAATTTTGACTAATTGAAGATCTAAAACGCTAAGTACTACAAAATTTAAACAGGTTTTCATGTTACGGCCCTGCTCTCAACTATCAGTTGGACCCTTTTGGTCCCCCTGTTATAGCTTCTTTAAAAATGGTCCGATTCCCAAACTTTTTTTTCTAACAAATTTTTAGGTTCTCCGGCTTCTACATGAACAATAACAACAACAAAAAAAAAATGTCAGACTTCAGCTACCACAAATTTTGAATATTAATCGTCTTTTAGGGGCCTTTGTTGCAGCTTCTTTAAAAAATATCCTATTCTATAGCAATTTTCTTTAACTTAGATTTAATGCCTTCCAGCTAGTTTAAAACCTCTACAAAATTTTCGTATACCCAACTACATTCCAGTTAACACATTGGCCCCCAGGGCCCAGTCTTTCTTTATACTTCAGCTACCACATTTTTCGAACATTAATCTCCTTTTCCTGCATCAACTTACGTCTACTCACTACAGTCGTAAATTAAAAATCGCATTAATTTAAAGGTAACTTTAGATAAGAGATTTCATCCGTTTATTAAACATCGTGTTAATGCTAACAGTAATTCACGAAATTTGCAAGGGGGGGGGGATCTTCCACCACTTGGGGGGCGTTATTTCCTTGAGTTTAAGGGTCCAATTTCAACGAGATTTGCCTATTTCCACTTAGATTATAATTCAGCTACTTTCTGTATTATGAAATTTTACCTTAGACTTTAGTTACCAACATTTTCTAACATTAATGAGGCATTTTTTATTATTATTCTATGGGCTTGATACCTACGAGGTTTGGCTCACTCAACTTGGTTTTCGATGCGAGCACTTCCGATAAATGCTGCCCATAGATAGCAGGGATCTAGATTACAGACTTGTTCGGAAAGAAGTTTGATGGGAACACACTAGACGTTGCGGGAGGAAATAAGGCCTCAAAAAATTAGGTTCATTAAAAAAAATTTCCAAAGATTTAAAATCATACAAACTTAAGTTTTGTTTAAAATTATTATTTATTAATCCCGGGCAACGCCGGGCGGGTGTGCTAGTATATAATATTCTGTAACAACAGTGTCATAGTGTTAGAATATGTTACATAATATTTCACGCATGGTATTTCATGTTTATTTCTTGCTCCTATAAAGGTGATTGAAAATTGAATTACAAACGTATTGAATTATTCACTAAAATTAAAAAATATATAATTTTTAATTCAGCCATTTAATTTATTTTTTCCATTTTATTAACTAAATAATAAAAGACGTCGTCTTAATTTCTCTAAACAGCATTATTTATTAAACAGAAAGAAAATGACTATTTTGCAAATGAAAAATATTGATTTACCATTAAGAGCATACCTACAATCTATAATCCTGTGTACATATCCATGTTAATAGTTTATTGTTGGTATTTTTTAATAGTCTAGAAGATTATACACAACTTCCACTTTACAAAATTGCTACTCCTTATTTCATACATTCCTTTTTGTAATATGAAAGGACATTTAATTAATGAGTAACGTCTCGGGACACAATACTTCTTTTTTTATATATAGTGCGAATTTAGGAATTTGCTTAAATGAGATTGTTTATTTTAAACATGGGAAAATCGAATTTAGCTATATTCCCTCAGGAGCCTACTAATGGAGCTTAATGCCATAAAAATTCTCCTGTTTCTTTTAACACACATATTTAAAATTATAGTAAAATTTTGTATACGCTTTATAAAGTAAAGTTTAGGTAATATTTGTAATCATAATATACCTCTGAGTATTAAAACTGTGCGTTTTGCTGCATGTCCCTTTATGCTAATTAATAACTCTTTTTTTTTTTTTTTTTGTATTGCCTAAAATATGGATTATCGTTATCTTCTCTGAAATAAAACATTTTCTGGATTCTATTGGAATGTTTGTTATTATTATTATCATTGTTGCTTTCCTTCAACCTGGCTTTGTAAATTATAAATAGTTCTTTTAATTATATTTACAGCTTTTACATTCGATTTGTCACAAAAGCATTTTATTTTATTTATTTAACATATTATTCGAATAAATATTTGATAATTAGAGTACAATTTTATTGAATTAAAAAAAAAGTGTTTGGATTTAAAATTATATATTTCCTAATAAGATCCACTTACCATAATTAATATCAATTTTTCTTCGATTTCGCTAAAATAAGTTATATTTATCTTATTTTAAAGACAACATATTCTGGATTCTATTGAAATGTTTATTATTATTCTCGTCATTATTATTTTATTTCAACTTGACTTATTATAAATAGTTATTTTAATTGCCCTCACTTGTTTTATATTCGAATTGTCACAAAGACATTTTATTTTGTTTATTTAAAATATTATTTGAATAAATATCTAATAATTAGAGTACAATTTCATTGAACGAAAAAAAAAGCTGCGAGTTTTAAAATTATATATTTTCTAATAAGATCCTATTATCATTATTAATGTCTTTCTTATTTGTTCGTTATTCCAACAGAATATGTCAAACTTATCTTATTAGAAAGACAATTTTTTCTGAATTTTTAAAGAATGTTTATTACTATTATTAATATTATTGTTAATTTGGTTTAGCCAGATTTATTATTTTATAAATATTTTGTTTAAGTATCCCCTCTGATTTTACATTCAAATTCTTACAAAAACCTTTTACTTTATTTATTTAATATACTCTACGAATGAATATATGCTCTTTAAAGATTAATTTATTTAAATAACTAGTTGGATGTGTCAATCCCAAATCTTTCTTCTATCTCATATGTTTTAATATTTCAAAATGTTGTTACAAATGTCAATATTTCATTTATTAGTTGAATGCTATATAAACTTTGACTTTCATCTTAAATTTCTTTTTTAGTCAATTAATCGGAGTAAAAAAAAGGTTAATCTGCATCATGAAGTTTATTAAAATCAATAGTTTTCCGTTATTCTCTTGTACATCAGCTGTTCGCGAATAGCCGGCCTATCAGGATGGGATGTTGCCGTTACTTTACAAGCCGCCGATGTATAATGGAACTAATAAAATCAAGAAAATTACACAAAAATCGCTATTATAATGCCCCCTTTCGGCGGGATATTTCCTAATTCATGGAGGACCTAAAAATTTGATTCAATTCTATGCATAACTTCATACACTTTTTGATGGTACAATATTAGAAATTGCATAAAAATAGCTCTAACATGGCCCCATCTCGGTGGAATTTTTCTAAATGCAGGGAGAAACTTCTTGCATTGGCGAAAAAACTACACATTTTTTTTTTTAATTCTATGCATAACTTCTTACACTTTTCGATGGTACAATATTCAAAATCGCGCAAAAATCGCTATTATAGCGCCCCCTTTTGGCAGAATTTTTCCAAATGCAGGGGAGAGCTTCTTGTCTTGGCCAAAAACATGCATAAAAAATTTATTCAATTCTATGCAAAACTTCATACACGTTTCGATGGTACAATATTGAAAATGACACAAAAATGCTATTACAGCGCCCCCTTTTGGCGGAATTTTTACAAATACAGGGAGGACCACCTTACCTTGCCCCAAAACATAAACAAAAAATTTGGTTCAATTCTATGCATAACTTCATACACTTTTCGATGGTGCAATATTCAAAATCGCGCAAAAATCGCTACTACAGCGCTCTCTTTCGGCGGATATTTTCAAAATTAAGGAGGGACCTGCTTGCCATAGCCAGAAACATAAAAAAATGATTCAATTCTATGCATAACTTCATACACTTTTTGATAATACAATGGCGACAGACATACGGACGGACAGACATTTTCTACAAAATATGTTTTTTGGGATTTCGGACCTCTCAAACGTGTAAATCCGTCGAAAACCGAAAGTCGAAAAAAACTTCGATTACAATACTTTCTTCTATTGAAGATAAAAAAAAAAAAAAAAATTAAAATATACGAATGATAAAATACATAAAAATTCTGTTTTATTATTTTCATATCTTCCTTTAACTATGGGTTATTATGAGTTAAACAAACATCATGTACACTAGACCGGAGTGAAAAACAAAAAGTTTTTCAAATCGAATCGTAATAGTGCGGAAAAGTTGCTACCCATCAATACAAGCACAGTAAAAAAAAAATTTTGAAATCGGAGAATATCTTCCGTTCGCGCATCGCGTTCAAAATTTTCGAATTTGAACAAAAATTGTACAAATATACGAAAAATCGTAAAAAGGGTGTAAACTTTTTCCGATCGAACACATTTTTTTGTACATACCATGACCTTGAGATGTAGAATGGAGGAAAAAATACCACACACTCCTCCTTTATCCCCTTCCAACACCCTCAAGGGGGTGAAAATGGCCAATTTTCGTGAAATAAACCGAAATTACAGGAGATGTAAATACTAACGAATCGACCTAATTTATTTTTTTTACATAAGGCAACCTTGAAGCTAAAAGTCGAAAACAACACCCCCCCTCAAGAGGTCCTCTATCCCCTTTGAACCCTGTCGAGGGGGCGACTTTTTGCGGCAAACATTATGTTTTGGTTTGTTTACCGTCCGGTCACTCGACCTTTCCATCTCGTCTGCCCTTTCTTCTTCGGTGCACTGTAATGCTCGCTGCGCGTGCGCGCCGCTGTAATTCCGAGAAACGGAGTGGGGGAGGAGCTAGCACAGTACCCGTACCTGGTAACGATCACTGTGCGTCACTCAGTTTTGCCTCAGCGTCGCTGCGTGTTTCTGCTTGTCTCGCTTGTAAAAGAATATATCTCGCCTATAAAAGAAGCTCTGCTCTTGCTGAAAATTTTTCTTGTCGGCTTCGTTTAGAATCCTGTAGCTTGAATTGCATAACGGTCTCATCGATCACAATTTAGCTTCCTTTATCTTCATTATGGCGCTCACTCGAAGCGTTCATACTCCCTGCCCATGTTTTAGTGCACCAAAACGACTGCCATCCGCAATTCTTCCCACCAATGCTGACGTTGTCAAATGTTGGCATGAAGTGCAATACGCCATGTTATTGCAGTCTGGTGACTTTAAACCTGGAAGGAAGTTGAGCTTTTTAGAAGTGGCAAACACTGTAGCTCAACAGATTGAGTCACTGTATTTGAAGGCTTCGATTCCTACACTTTGTCACACAAGAGTCGTTCAAAAGATGAAACAACTACACGGTCGCTATTATGCTCTTCGTAAATCATATCCAAGAGACAAACACACGGCTGGGAAACAGAAGAAGTACAATGACTTCATTCATCAATCGTATAACACATTATTTGACACATCTGCTTGCAAATGCGAGATGACACTAGAATGCACTTGCGGGAAAAACTTTGACAACTGTATTTGTCCTAATCCTATAGCTGTCATTTGCGATTGCCCTAAGGACAGGAAAATACCTGCATTGGAACTGAAGTTTCTTTACGCACCAAGATACCTTAGACTAGGTAAAATAGGACCGACGGTGCATAAAAAGGAAACGCAAAAACTTACATCAAGGTTGCAAAGAAAGGCTCCTCATCTTGATGTGCTCAGCACACAAATGCAAAGCTTGCCTGGTTGTAGCATTGATCCTGAAAGAGAGGAGACAAATGTTGATGTCAATGAGGATGAGGATGATTTAGATTTTCAGCCCACACGCTCTTTGTCTGCTCTGTCAAGGAGCCCAGGCTCTTCACATATGCGCATGTCGCTTCCAGCTACTGCTTTGACAAGTAATCGCTTTGGTCTGTCAGACAGAGCAACAGCTGCCATTACCACTAGCGTGCTAAAAGACGTAGGTCTTATTACTGATAGTAATACATCTCTGATCGTTGATATAGCAAAATTAGACGAGAAAAAGAAAAGTGCAGGGCAATTCTTACCAATTTGGAGCAGCAGGAACATCAAATGAACAGCACTATGTGTGTGTACTTTGATGACAGGGACAATGACACTCTAGTGTTGGTTGATAAAGGAGGTAAACGATATCAGTCTGAACAAAAAGAAGACCACACTGCAGTTGTTGAGGAACCGGGTTCTAAGTACCTTTGCCATCTAGTACCAACCTCAAAAACTGGAAAGGACATTGCTAACTCTATTGTAGACTATTTCGAAGACAACGGAATAGATACTTCAAAAATTCTAGTCGTCGGGTGTGATGGTACAGCAACAAATACTGGCTGGAAAAGTGGAGCAATCAAACATATAGAAATGCGTTTAAAGAGACCAACACAGTGAGTTATATGTCTCCTGAATTTTAATGAGCTACCTTTGAGGCATTTTGTAGAAACATTTGATGTAAAACCACAGGGCCTCAGTCTTTTTGTGGCCCTCTTGGCAAACAGCTGGCTGGTTGCGAGTCTTTACCCGTAGTTGCTTTTAAGAGAATTAAATGCCACATCCCACACATTGACTCAGAAATCCTGAGTAAAGATCAGAGATACCTGCACGACATTGCCGTTTCCATTGCTGCTGGGTTTTGTTCCTCAGACCTTGCAAATAGAGATCCGGGACCAATATCTCATTCTCGGTGGTTAACGACAGCAAATAGGTTCCTGAGACTGTATATTTCACTGGAAACACCATCCGAAAATCTCATCAACATTGTCACGTACATTATGACAGTATACGTACCTCTGTGATTCGAAATTAAGACATGATTTTCAGTAGTTGAGGGACCTAAACATATTTTTGAATGCATCAAGAAATGTAGAAGCTTACCTGCAAAACTCCAAGAAGTGGTAACAAAGGTCATCCAAACAAATGCATTCTTTGCCTATCCAGAAAACATTCTTCTTTCAATGGTAGTGGATGATAGGCAACACGTTCGAGAGCTGGGAATTCGGCGGGTGCTGAAATCCAAAGACACTCCCACAAAGGGAAAATCCGTCAGAAATTTTCAAGTTCTGGCCATAAATTTTGACGCCGGGGATTATTATGATATTATAAATTGGTCTGAAACCAAGATTACATGTCCTCCTATATTGGTAAACATTTCTTCAGCTGACATTGCAGACTTGATTTCCAAGGGGGGAAAGCCAACTCTGCCTCTGAATCTGGCAGACATACCATGTCATACGCAAGCTGTAGAGTGCAGTGTCAAGCTGGTAACACAGGCCTCCTCAAAAGTGTTTGGGCATGAGCGACGTGATGGTTTTATAAGAGCCACCCTCGCTTCTCGTGCTACCATGATAAAATTTGACACTAAATCAGAATTCGCAGTACCTGAATCTGCATCTGTATAATTCTCCACGCCCACATTTTGGTTGGTTGGTTGGGTAGGGTGTGGGTGGGTCTCGCAGTGCAACCACCTTCCCGTGGTAAGTCCTGAGTCGTCCTTAGAAGGACGGGCCAAGAGCTGTACAATTTCAATCTCTCGAGGGCGGGCGGATTGTTTTCGACTTTTAGCTTCAAGGTTGCCTTATGCAAAAAAAATTAGTCCGATTCGTCAATATTTACATCTCCTGTAATTTCGGTTTTTCCCACGAAAATTGGCCATTTTCACCCCCTTGAGGGCGTTGGAAAGTGATAAAGGAGGAGTGTGTGATATTTTTTCCTCCATTCTGCATCTCAAGGTCATGGTATGTACAAAAAAATGTGTTCGATCGGAAAAAGTTTACACCTTTTTACGATTTTTCGTATATTTGTACAATTTTTGTTCAAATTCGAAAACTTTGAACGCGATGCGCGAACGGAAGATATTCTCCGATTAAAAAAAATTTTTTTCACTGTGCTTGTATTGATGGGTAGCAACTTTTCCGCACTATTACGATTCGATTTGCAAAACTTTTTGTTTTTCACTCCGGTCTAATGTACACGTACACAACTATACATGGTGCCCAATAAAGGACCTAACACGTTTTAATATTTTACCCTTCTGAATTAAGCAACCAACGTAAATTGCAAAATTATTAAAATAAGGTATAAAAAATGACTGCAATAATGAAATATCCCAAACAATAATTTACGAAAAGTTATCCGTTTTAATTTTTTTCGATGCATCAAGACATATTTGTTCTTTTAGAAATTTACTATTGGTCATTGTGAATGCGGAAATTAGAACTGCAATTGTGTAAGATACTTATAGAACATGGATTGTATTACATATGTATTTCTTCAAAGTAAATAAAATTAATGCTTGCATTAAGATTGATGGCATAAAATTACAATATACATTCAGAAACATTACTATATTGGTTTAGTTATTCATTGGAGTTGAAGAAAATCACTTTGGAAATACTTTGTGAATTGCTTTCTATATACTTATGCATCTGAAACATAAAACTCAATTTTCTTATGTACATCGTATTTTTCCGTGTAATGTTATTTTTAGTTTTATTTCTGACACAGTATATTGACATGTTATCGTATTTTTGTTCTCAGGAACGTCTTCGTCAACTGTAGTATGTTCCCTCGGAATGTCCCTCTTCTTTTGCGGAGGCTTCCCATCCTCATTGAAATATAAATTTACCGAAATGGTACGGAAATAACGTGTAAGTCCGATTTTGTATTCATTATAATTCAGATAATCTTAAATATACAGATATTTAGTTTATTTAATGATGTTGTTTCAGAAAATGAAATGACCAATTTTGACTGGGAGGCCGTAATAAAATCTAAAAGGTGTAACATTTTGAAAATTATAGGTATAGCTATTTCATGAACATAATTTAATTTTGCAATTAAATTTTATAATTTTTGCACTTTACATTGTCTACCTATCTTCAATAGCTATAAAACTAAAGTGCGTTTTTTCTCAAATTTTGGAATATATAGATGGAAGGAGATACATGCAGGCATTTTTATTGAGAAATAATGTATCACTATTTGGCTAAAAATCAATTTTTTGACAATTTATTTCATACTGACACATGAATTCATTTCCGATTTTTGTTCTAGCAATATTGACACTTTACAATGCACTATCACGTTAGCGCTTATGTTTATTTGACACTATTAAATTTTAAAAGCCTTCTTCTTAATAACATAAGGTATAGCAATATTCGACAAAATAAATTAACATTTTTGTTTATCTATTTAGCGTTTAAATATCACATTATATTTCAAGGAAAAGGAATAACGATAAAACGTAAGCTTTGAAATGAATGCTTTTTAATTTCTAATAATATTGTAATCTTATATTATTTTTTATGCAGCAAAACATTTAGATAATTTATGTCTTATCTCATTCAATATTAAAAAGATGAAAAATTATAAATAAATTATTTGTAGGTATAAACACCCTAAAAATGGAACACATCGCTTTAACCTTTGAAGTATTATTTAAGCATTTTCTATTTATTCTCCAAGATAATATTTAAAATATATTCATATGACACAGATCTTTATTGACATTATTGAATACTTTACCTATGAAAGTTAAACATCTTTTAAGATTAATGTTCTTAATTTAATCAGTTTGAACACTGTCATTTGTTTTATAGCTATTCCATATTTTTTAGTAGAATACAAGTGAAGCGTGTACACTAAGACGGAATTTTGAAAAACTTTAATTATGGGTCAGATGCAATCGACTGAAGAATTTGTAGATATTTTATAGGTGAATTTCCTTATTAGAAGCACCATTCTTCTCTATTTTACCAATACATTTGAATGAAAAAACAAAATAAAATCACTTAAAATATATATCTATATTATTGTAATTCGTCCCATTTTATACCACATTTAGCATACAGTGATAGAATTGTGATTGTTTATGTATTTCACTGGCAGATTCAGCGTTCTGGTATATGAAATATATGTGAAATCTGTACATCCTTGTATAAACGATTACATTGTAAAATATAAAAGTTATTAAAGTGTTTAGAAATTAAAAGTCAAATATTTCTAGCTTGTATTTGCTGTATGGTGGTAAGGGTGTAAAGTACATCCTATATATAGTCGCTGACGTTTTTAAAGCCATAAAAGAATAAGTTTAAAGAATAAACGAATAAAGGGTATTTTGGGTTTAGTATTCACACAAGGATTAAGGAGCACTTTACATACCCATCATACGTACTATAGGGTATGTCTTGTAATCGTTTTAAAAATCGAAAAAATATTTTTGTCGAATTTACACGTTTCATACACTGGAAATTCCGAAAAACATATTTTTAGAAAAAAAAAAATTGCCGTCTGTCTGGGTGTGTGTGTCTGTAATAGCTCTATCTACGGAACAAATTGGGATAGAGACTTAAAATTTGGTGTGTAGTTAGGAAGTAACAATGGAAAGAAGCCTATTGAATATCAGTAACCTCTATTATCCGGAATTATTTTTTTCGGACTCTCGAATTATTCGTTCTGCTGAAAAGTATACAAAAATTTTCTAAATTGTTTGTTTGAAGGAGTGAATATAAAAAAAAACCCATAAAAAACATAAATTTTGAATAAAGAATGAAGTCGATTGATTAATTAATTGCCGTGATATTTGTAATCTTATTTTTCACACTCTTCGATTTTTTATGACCCTGTATTTCAAACAAATTTCAATTCAAATATATATTTTAATTGGGAATGAGACGCTTAATCCAACGCAGTAAACTGTTAGCTAATAAGATTATAATTTTTTGAGTTACAAGATGTTTCTTTTACGCAATTCGGTACTACTCGATTATCCCGTCGACCCCAAAAACTATCGCTAAACTATAAGATTAAATGCCAATAATGGCCTATCGTATATGTCACATTCACTTGACATTAAATATGTTACACATGTTTGTTGCGTCATCAAGTGCTTTTTTACTCAAAGAGTTATTTGTATTATTATTAATCTTTTACTAATTTATCTGTTTTTTCATAAATTAAAATAAGAATTACGCCAATCTATATATCTGTTCCGTCGCCAAATGCCGCGAAGTTTGCCGCCAACGTTGTGATACATCGCAAAATTTGGCGATCAAAATGAGTCGTCAAAATTGACGCCGGCTTGGCGCTATCTCTAATATTTCGCGAAATTCCCATAGACGTCCATTGTAAACTAATAGTGCTTACTTACTAACAGAAAATCAACAAATTCAGACATTTCTATACAACAGAAACTAATATTACCTCAAGGGATTCTATTAAATATATTTAAGGGAGTCCATGTAAATTAAATTATGAATAAAAGTAACATGATATAATGCTTAGCATGCTTTCGAAAACATAAATTTTAAGGGCGACCAAACAGGTCACCAAACGCGGCTAGTTTGTATAATTTTGCGAGTAGTTTGGCGATTTGTATAATTTATCGAAATGTGTCGACGGGATAATCAAGTAGTCCCCTCAGTTCAGTAATAGAACATTACCATGTATTAAAAATATTTAAATATACGTTTAAATTGTATTTTGGGATTGCAAAGCATTTTATAAATAGTTTACACACGTTTCATTTTCATATTTTATATTATGCATATCCATGATGGATAAAAATTACGGTGGCTCCCAACGACTAGTTTTGTTTTGTCTTTATCTTAAAAAAAAAAAAATTGCTGGGATATAGCAGTTAGGTTAGAATTTCTAAGGTGGGTAAACTTTTAAAAAATCTGATTTTTTGCCTGCCACAACACTCGTATATATCAACTGATTTCGATGTGAGTTAGCATGTGCACAGGAATTACTAAGGTCTCGATCAAGTTCATTGATTATTTTCCCGCATCATGTTGTTTAAAAATCGCGGGCATTTCAAGATATTGTCGAATTTGGCCATCAAATATAAATCATTTTAACCCGTTAAACGCCAACGCTCCCGTTGCGGGAACAACTTATTATTATTTTTTTTCAAAATATTTTTAAACTATTTAAAAAATACATATTGTATTTAAAAGTTAATAGTATGGAGTCTAATATATTTTTTTTTCAGGATGATATATATTTTATTACAATTTTTTGCAGATTTTTTAAAAAAGAGAATTTTTAGATTTTCGACTATCTCAAGTAAAAGCAGTGAAAAGAAATAGAAATTTCTTGATTTTTTACAAGTACAGTGAATATTTAAAGTCAACATTTCAACTAATAATCCATTCCTAACCCAAAGTAAATATACCCATTTAAAGTTATATTAGACAGGTTTCTTTGGAATGTTCCCACAAAGGGAGCTTTGGCGGCTTGTGCTTACACTTCCCCCTTTATCTGCAAGCGCGCTTCATAAAGAAAGAATGTGCTTCTAAACAGTAAGTGAAAAGAAATCTGTTAACTGTTCGAAGAAAAAAAGGTGATTTAGAGACCATATGACTATTAGGTATAGTAATTATAAATTGTGTTCAAGGGCATTTTTTATTCATTCTTATGATCAGCAATATTATTTCAGTTTGCTTGAGTATGGACGTTTAATATTATATATTAAAAAAAAAAAAAAAAAAACAGAGAGCCCCTTTGAATCAGATTAGATTTAATAAAAAGCATCACTAACACCTTAAAACAATAAAAGTTATATTTATAATGTCTATCCACTTTAGAAAAAAAAAAAAAGAAAAAAAAAAGAAAAAAAAAAGATGTAAAATAAAAAAGAGAAAAATATACAGGATTGCGTTATGAGTGATTGTAAATTATTACTAAAACATTAAAAAAATATTTTTTTCCAATTTCATGTAACAAGAAATTTGAGCATAAATAAAGATATAATAAAGTAAAACATAGCAGCTACTTTTGAAATAGACTTCCATAGGCAGATTCATATACCAAATACAAAAAGAAAAATTCGGAAAATTCCGAATTGTTCCATTTTATAATAATTTTACTAACGGCGATAATTTTGTAGATAAATTTTTCAATACCCGCATGCCTCTTATTACAGAAGTAATAAAAATATTGCATTTTATTAAATAATTTGAATAGCATAGTGCGGTAATAGTAGCGTGAAAGCATTTTTTTTAAATGAAAGATGTCTTAATTTCCATTTCTAAAACAATTGCTTTATTTGAAACAAATAAAAGAGAAAATTTAATACATCATTTAGAAATAATATATAATTATAATTAACAGACAACGAGTCGATGTAATAAACTATTTCAATATAAGTACATAGAGTAACCCTAAATGTAAAACATATATATATATATATATATATATATGTGTGTGTGTGTGTGTGTTTTTGCGTGCGTGCGTGTGTGTCTATGTAGTGTATAATGCAATATAATGTTACATCAGAGTTTTCCTTCAAGGTCTGTAGAAAACGTATCGGAAAATAATTTTAAAAAATTAAGACTTGCTTTATATTTCTGATACTTTGACTACTCGTTCAAAAAATTTTTATAAAAGTGTTTTTCAGATATTATAATTAAATTTTTAATATATGTATTTTTTGTAATTATTTATATGTTTGTATAAAATTGTTTGCAGATTGCCAAAAAATGATGTTTTATTAATTTTTTCTAACCGCAATTGCATTGGGGCAGGAGAAAATAACGTGCGGTTCCTCACGATTCGGAGAGAGGTTCAACCCCCATTAGACGCCAACGCTCCCGCTACGGGAACATGTTATATATTCTAAACGGTTACAGTTATTAAAGAAATTTCAACTGCTTTATCGTATTGGCATCTTATGTATATGAAAAACATATATAAACTTTATTTAGTTAACGCGCTTAATATAGCGGCGCTTAATGGGTTAAATAAAATCAGCTTGGATAAAGCTGACTAATTTCGCGAATTTTTTATTCATATTCAGTACTGACAAAAACTACACTGGTTTCCAAAAATTAAGGAAAAATCACAAAAAGAGAGATAAATCGTTCAAAAAGAATCCTATCCTATGAAATTGCCACACGTTGTTAATTAAAAGATGCTGAATAAAATTACAAAATGCAAATTAGTGGCACTGTAATCGGATTGCTTTATCTGTGAGGAATATAAAAATGCATGCTAGAGAGTACGGCTGCAGGTTTCGCTATAATTATTAGATAAGAAAACTGAGATTGTCAATTCATTAGTATGGCCTCGAGGTATCATTTGTGCGCGGAACTACGATATTGACCTATTGGAAGATTGGAGGCAGGTCAAAATCACAAGAGGGCTAAATGTGAGTCCTCCTGTCGTTCATAGGCTTTAGCCACAATTTCAAACTACTGGTTCGACCTCCATAAGGTTCAGCCAAGGACGGGGAAGAGCTACAAAAGCACCGATGACCGATATTCGCGATTACGTCTAGGAAGGACTAGAACAGCACCCTCTCTCATCTTAGATCTTCCCTTGCAGCAGCCACTGAAAGATTGGTATCAACGTCTAATGTGTGTAGAAGGCTTCATGAACGTGGTCTTTAAAATAGCGCACCAGCCATATATGTGCCGCTCTCATCACGTCACCGAAGGGAACGTTTAAGGTGGGCACGTAAGGTAAGCATGTCCACTGGACGGCTGATCAATGGAGCCGTAATCTCTTTACAGATGAGTGCCGATTTAGACTCAAAAGCGATAGTAGGCATTGTTTTATTTTGAGAGAACATGGAACAGGCTATCATCCAACAAACATTCGTGAAAGATATTCATACGAAGGAGGCAGTGTCTGCGTTTGGGGTGGTATCTCTTTTGATGGAAGTACAGACCTCCATGTCTTTCCACTTGCAACTGTGAATGATCATGTCTATAGAGATGACGTTCTTAATTCTTATGTTCGCCCATATGCCGGAGCAATAGGTAATGACTTCCTATTACAGGTCGATAATGCTGCACCGTACAGGGCCCGCATCGTGGAAGATTTTCTTCAGCACCAAACAATTCAGCGTATGCAATGGCCAGCTTGATCATCGGATAGGAAACCCATGGAACATCTTTGGGATGCTTCAGGAAGATGTGTTGCTGCTCTCAATTCTCGTCCTACGACCCTTGACACGCTTTACATGACGAATGGCTCGCACTTCCAAACGAACTTATTGATCGCATAATTGACAGTAGCACACATCGCTGTATGTGCTGTAATGTTTCTTGGGGTAATCAAGCTCCATATTAAAGGTATCTTTCCCATACCAAACTGACGCATTTATTTTGTTTATTTTATAATTGCGTTAATTTCTGAAACACCACGACCGTCTGATAATTTCTTTTAATGTCATTTTATACCTTGCTATTTGCTGTATATTGTGGCTCAGTTTTATTAAAACCTACATGTAACATTTTGAGTAATCATTATTTTTGTTGTTTTTCCTTATTTTTTAGAAATCACTGTAGTATTGTATCTTCTAAAATTGAGTTCCACTAATCTGAGCTTCGTGGGTTTGAATAATATGAGCTGGCTTATTAAAAATAAGGACTATGAAAACTACCTCTTCCTCCCGGCAATGGCTGGAAGGACATTTTTAATTCTATTTCGCAGCCACTTTCTAAAACAAATGTCCTTTATATACGCATTGACAACATTTACAAGGAAAATTTACTTCAAAATGTATTTTTTCAAAAATAGTGGTACGAGCAAAATATAAAAATAGTCACATGCGGCAGCATTGCTGTATAGAAAGCTCCTTTTGAAAGCTACTATTTTTCAGTATTCTAGAATCCTGAGTTATTACTTTCGCAATCTACGTTATCACGGAATCTACAGTTTTATTAAAAATACAAAGCGCATTCAAAATCTAGCTGTATTATTCGAAGCTACGAAATTAATCATAATAATATTGATAACAAAATGCTACATTTTAAACTTATTCCAAAAATAATGTTTAATTTATCAAATTAATGCAATATGCAATTTAACATTTTACAAATAATAACAGTTCCATCGAAAATGCAAGCTGAAATAAAAGTCGGAGGCTAAATAAATTTATATTCAGACTTCTCAAAAATATTTTAAGCAGAAATATATTATGCATGTCAGTATGCTTTTTAATTTAAACCTTTTTAGGTAAACTTGAAAGGAAAACAAATTTTACATGTTGGATTTATTTTCTTACCGCTAAAATAAAGGTTTTGAATGTGAAGTTAGTATTTCGAGAAAAGTTTTTGTAGACGGAAAATTTTTAAATATGTAATATAATTGTGTAATGCAACTGCAGAAAGAAAGTAACTTGTGTGGAAAATTGAATAGTGTAAATGAAAGTGAAGGTAACACTAGCAGTTTTTAAACGAAAAGAAACATTTTATAATAAAACGACCTTTTGCGTTGCAGAAAATTTCGTTTAAACAGAGAAAGGGTTTACGGGACATAGTAATATGACAAAAAGATGCATGAAATTTTTTTGTTCTCTTTAAAAAGTTAGATCTTCCCAGAAAAGTTAATGAAAAAAAAAATAATTTTGATTTTGATATATAATATTTATTTTGAACATAACCGGCGATGGACCTATTACTCAACCACTCGACGTGGCAGCTCACTACACAACACTGTCACTCACCTAGAACTTAACTTACATGCACCTAACACTCCTACACATCTTGGGCATGGAAACGCACGTCCCTCTATCATTGACTTTGATATTTCAAAAAATCTGGCTTATCGTAATATTTATAGAGTTATCAATGACTTAAGTTCTGACCATGCCTGTTAGTTTTAAAATTGTTTTTGTTGCCCCCCCCCCCTCTCCCACATCTGTGGCAGTGGACTGGAGTAAATTCAAAAATATTCTCACTAATTTGATCTACCTTTCCCTAATATTACTAAGTCTAATGATATTGACAATGCTGTCATCAACTTTCAAAATTTAATTATAGGTTCTCAAAATCAAGCTACTTATAAATATACTAATCATAACAATTCTTTTACCCTGCCTAGATTTATCCATAACATCTGTAAACAGCGTAATAATATCCGGCGGATTTATCAAAATTCAAGTGATCCTACTTTAAAGCCCATTATAAATCGTCTTAACAGTAAAATTAAAAACTTCATTTCTAAAGAAAAGCAAAAAGTTGGAGCAACTTTCTTAACTCCTCTCTCCTGAAGACAACTGTCTCTGGAAAATCAAGAAAATACTTAATAATAACTTTACACTTATTCCTCGTTTAACTGTTTTTAATTCTACGGCGTACACGGATAAGGACAGAGCTGAAATTCTTTCCAGCTCATATGCCGGGCAGTTCTCCTCTAATCCTTACTTAGCTAGACCTGATAATTATTTTGAAGTAAATGACACTGTTCAAAATTTCTTAGCTACCCCTCCCACAGACCTACTACCGGAAATTCAACCTATTATTATTTCTAACATCATTAAAAACCTTAAAAACAGGAAAACCCCTAGATACAACAACATTTTTAACTTTGCACTTAAAAACCTTCTTTGTAACTGTATATTTTATCTTACAAAATTAACCAATGCTATAGTTAAATTTTACTACTTTCCTAAACATTGGAAAACTACTGTTATCGCACCTATTCGTAAATCTCAATGTAACCTTCAAGATCCGACTAACTATCGCTCAATTTCTCTTTTGCCCTCTATTAGCAAAGTTGTTGAGCGCGTCATTAGGTCCCAGCTCCACGACATCCTAGACGATCTAAATATTCTCAAACCTGAGCAATTTGGCTTCAGAGCTAAACATTCTACACTTCATCAACTCCTTCGTGTTGTGGAATTCCTTAGTGTTAACCTCAACACGAAAACACCTGCTGCGGCTTTTCGATAAGGTCTGGCATAAGGGCCTCATTTACAAATTAATTAAACTTGGTATTAATGCTAGATTAATTTTTCTTATGCATTCATACCTCAGCGACGTCACCTTTTGTGTTCCACATTAATAAACTATTGTTCACTCTTTACCGTATTCTTGCTGGCATACTTCAAAGCTCTGTCCTCGGCACTACATTATTTGACATATTTTTTAACGATATCCCTAGAACACCGAGGACGTATCTTGCCCTGTACGCGGACGACACGGCAATGTACGCCTCTGCACATCATACATTAAACTTTCTACAAAAGCACATAGATGAATTCTTTAGCAGGTGTACTCAGAGGCGTGTTAAACTCCATGAACATAAAATAGCTGATGTTTATTTCTGCAGGAAATTAAATTTCCTGAATTGTATAACAATTAATAACATTGTCATTCCCTGGACTAACCACACTAACAAGGAAAGGGTCCGAGGTTGGTCTCACGGAATCCAGCGATCCTTTGTACATTGATAGAGTATTGTCAATAGATAAACATATCAATAGGATAAAGTGCAATATTCAGGGGGTCGTTAAAAACGAGCCCCAAAGTTCACCCAATAGACTCTTTAGTATATAATCGGATAAATTAAGTTCCTTTGCGACAGGCTCGATAGCACAGTTGGCAGCGCGCCAGACTTCTAATTTTCGTTTTTACGGATATCTGCAGGTTCGATCCTCCAACGAGGATTTTTTCCCCCCGACAAAATAATGATAAATTATTTTTGAACCACAATTTAAAAAAAATACATATAATTATTTAAATGTAAGACAAATATAAATATTGGCGCATTCACACATATTTATTTATTTACAGAGAGAGACAGTTTTATTGCATCCTTTTGGATATAATGAAAAAAAAAAGCAAGAATCTTATGCAGTATATACGTATTTTTTTGCATTCAACATTTTTGTAAATTTTATATTTAGTTTTATTTACAATCATTTATATTTATTTTACAATTACTTACATATATTTCACAATGACGTACACTTGTTTTACACTTATTTAAATTTATTTTACATTTCTGTCTATACTATGTACTTAAAAAATGTTCTATTAAAATTGAGGTTCTGATTACGGGCAGGAACCGGGATGATAATTATCATAAAAACATATGAAACAGAAACTTTTGCGACAGCGTGCACGAATATTAAAAGAAGTGTTTTTACAGGAACAAGGCGTTTTAAAAAGATCATTTGGAAAACACACTTCATTGACATTCATAAATATTATTCTTTTATGTGAAAGTTTCGATGCATGCCAGGCGTATTTTATCATGTTACAAAATATAGGTGAAGAGAGTTGATAATGCACAATTGAATGAATTTTTATACAATCTTAGCGAGAATTAATTTCTCTTTTCTGTTCAATTAAACAATTACAATTTTGTAACCGCTTAATCATATTTTTCACCTGCCTATAAAAATAAACGTCGCCTGGTTTTACCAAAGCTGTGATTCAACTATAAGTTTTTCTATTACAAAGTAGTTCTAGATTATTGTGAAAAAGTTCATTCCCGGGGGGTAAGCTTGGCTTCACAAGAAATAGCGTCTGAAGACTCCGATGAAATTAAATTATTTTCAGAGAGTAACTTTGCGTAATACACGACTACATCTTTTAATATCAATTTTGATGATTCGCTATGAATTGTGTATTATGAAATTCGCTTTTCAATATTTGTAAATTTAGAAGCTTCTTCACTAGACATTTTTTACAAAATAACTTTTTTCATTTTAATTATGACATTATAATAAAGAACAACGTCTAATCACTTCAAAACTTTAAAAACAAAATGCCGTACTCATTCGCTCTGCGGCAGATGGGTGCTTAAATTTCAACAAAAGAAAGGTAAACATTTTAAACCCACCCTGTTCATTTTCTATAGCGTACTTGTTTTGCTTAAAAACCACCTGCAAATCTACATACAAGGTTTTTAACCGAAAACATTTATTCTAATTCCAAACATGAGATCCCATGATAAAAAATAATTATGTTTTAAAAATTAAAAAAAGAAAAAAAAATAAAAATTGTAACATTTTAAATTGACAAGATAAAAGTAAAATAGCATAATTTAATTTTATGTAGCGTATTTTAATTTACTTCGCTGAAAACAACAGGTATAGAAAGTCTATAAATAAATGTGAATAAAATTAAATTTTGTCGACTGAATAATTCAGTTATTTTCCTTTTTTCCCCCATTAGATCCATAAAGCGCCAATATCTCTGTAAATTAATAAGCACATAATATATATAAGTGTGTGTGCGTGCAGAAGCATATTTTTATGAATATTTGTCTAACTTTAAATAATTAGATATATGTTTTTTAATTATGGTTTGAAAATAACTGATCATTATTTTGTCTGAAAAAAAAAAAAAAAAAAGCTTGTTGGAGTACCGAACCCGCAGACGTCCCAGAAGGAGAAAATTAAAAGTCTGGCGCGCTGCCAACTGTACTACCGAGCCTCTCGCAAGCGAGAGTAATTTATCCGGTTATACACTAAAGAGTCAATAATGGGTGAACTTTGGGGCTCGTTTTTTATGACCCTCCTGAATATTGCACTTTATCCTGTTGATGTGTTTATCTATTAACTATACTCTATCAATGTACAAGGGATCGCTGGATTCCGTGAGACCAACCTCGGACCCTCTCATTGTAAGTATCTAGGAGTTACCCTTGATAGAAGATTAATTTGGAAAAGACACTTCATCAACGTTTGTGTCAAAGTCGCTGGAATCTCCAAATCTCTCTCAACTCTTCTAAAAAGTAACACACTTTCTATCAAAAATAAATTAATATTATATAACGCTTGTATCAGATCAGCATTAACTTATGCATGCACGATCTGGAGATACGCATGCAATACTAGTATGGACTACCTTTACCGTGCTCACAACAAAAGTCTCCGTAATATTCGTAATGGTCACCGGTACCTACGCAATACAACTATACGTACGGATCTTAAAACCCCTTCATTAAAAAAAAAGTATTAATCAACTTTCTAAAAAGTTTTATAAAACTGTGTAAAATATAACTAACCAAATCATTGCGGAATTACCCGCCTACGAGGTATCCGACCCCACTAATAGAAAACGCCCTAAATATTCGCTTTTGCTTAACCCTTTCCGGACGGGAGCCTTTTACGAAATTTTTAATCTTTTGTCACCGTTTTTTAAAAACAGAAATTTGTGTCTTCTTGAATCGAGAAAATGCGATGATTAAATAAGGCAAATTTTACAGTAAAATTTTAGTGTCGAGGAAAAACAGGGATTCTGAGCCCTTCATGCGGCACGTATACGTGTCGCTCGTCCCCAAGGTGTTAACGATGAAGACTGAGCTCCTTCATCCTTCAACTAAACTTAAACTTTTTGTTTGTTCTGTCCTGTTTTTCTTAAAAAAAACTTTATTCTTTATCTGATATATATATATATATATATATATATATAGCATTTTTACCAGCTTAAACTTAATGCATGGTCTCTTAAAAGAGTATTTTTATTTGATGGAGTATCGACCGGTAACTTTTTCGCCTGGCCTTTTTGGAACTAATGGTAATTCTTTTTATTTAAATTTTCATTTTTTTTTCTCTTTTTTATCTTAGATTGTTAAACGTTCAGTTCTTTAAGTGCTCATTATATAATTATTCTTTCTTACTGTTTATAGTTACATTTCTCATTGTGGCTACCAGCCAAGTTTAAACTTTAATTTTTTTAACACTCCCTAATACCATTGCAACACGATAACCTCTCAACTGGATGTAAAGTTGGCACTCAATTAGATAGTACATCAACAATATCACATTGTTCCATTGTTCATATTCTTTTTTAACCTGCTTTATTCTGCAGAAACATTTGGGTATATTTTAAATTTATAAATGTAAATATTAATATTAAACTCGGAAACAGTAGGAAATTACTTAGTTTAAATTAGATATGTACAATACAAAAGATTTTCGTTTACATTCTATTGTAACGTCTTTCATTAGCACAAAGTGTATATTTAATAAATTTAACGAGAAATTCTGTAAGATAAATCCTAATCACTTTACTCGTTTAATGCCATTGGATAACCAAAGTAAATTAATATGACAACACTTTAAACGCATGATATAATAACATGATCTAACATTTGACGTGAGTTAGATGATTAAAATGATTGAACATAGAACGTAAGATGAAACCGTTAACAGAGACCTTCAATTTAGAGCTCTCTGAGACAGATAAAAGCTTTGGAAATACAATTAGTAAATCCAAATATGTTATACGTAGTCTACTCTGGAGTTGGATGTACCTTTAAATATATTTAATTGATAACTCACAAATAAAAATGTGTGTTAAATTTCTGTGGAGGTTCGAGGCTCCCATTATTTTTGCATTTTTTTAATTCCCCAATTGTTTATAATGAAAATATCAAGAAATATCAAGAATATAAAGATATTATAATAAAATATCTTTCGCGTGGCGTTTAAATCGTGACAACCAGTTTAATCGAACGGTATCGCTGTGCTAATTAAATAATAAGATACTGTAAGTACTTTTTTCTTCAAAAACGGTTTTTTATACAGTTGACAGTTCTTAAACTTGAACCATTCAAGCTGTCGATTTTTTTATGGCAAATAAAATCATTGATTTTAATTCGTAGATGAACCTCCTAATATATATATATATATATATATATATATATATATATATATATATATATATTATTATTATTATTATTATTTGTTTTAAATAGTTTCGAAATTGAAATATTAGTGCAAAAGATTTATTTAAAATTTTAAATATAGTAAAACCTCCCTAAAGCGACCACGTTCCGTTCCAATAAAAATTGGTCGCTTAGAGGAGAGGAGGTCTCTTAATGGAGGTCATGTTTAAATCTAGATTTTAATTGTTGAAAAAAGGTAACAATGTTACTAAAATTTATTTTTCACATTTGGAAAAAATATAAAACTTAAGTATTTAAACAAAAGTTAATTACATAATTTAATCACTGCGAAGCTTAAAAATGAATACATTGACGTTTGCATTTGATTTTACAATTGCATCTTTTATAACTTTAATTTCCATCTCCTTTCGAAGTTCAGTAAATAAATGAAATTTTTTGGAAGGTGGGGGGGAATAACTACGATTTCATTAAGTTAGCTGTTTCTTCAACAGTTTCCTGACAGAATAGGGCACGGGAGTTTATTGACCCTCATTCTTAATCTGCCGTCAAAATCATTCATTGCCTAAAAAGGCACAAAAGGGTTTAAACACTTAAAAATCTAATTTAAAAAATCTAAATAAATAAAATCGGAATAAAAAAAAATCTAAATTTAGCTTAAAGTTTGATGAATAATGTGCTATCCGGAATCATTTTTTTAGTAAAACCTTCTTCAAACGACCAGGAAAAAACGGAATTTGTTTCATTTTCTTCACAGAAATTGGTCGCTCATGGAGGGACTTCAACTGGGATGGTCTAAGAATACGGTAAAATCATTATTGAACCTATGGGAATAAATTTCGTTACATGAAAAAATGGTCGTTCAGGGAGGTGGCTGTTTAATTGAGGTGGTCGCACAGGGAGGTTTTGCTGTAGTCGCCTTTTGTTGAAATTTTGAGTTATGTTTCACTTCTGATTTTTGTCATCAAACCATCAACTAATATACAATATTTTAAGAATCCGTGTGAATTTGATTTTTGGGATGATAATTGAGAACGCTTATTTGGACAGATTTCCATTGCATTTTATGCATACCGATCTTTGGAGAAGTGCATATTGATTAAAATATCAACATTTTATAGTGTGGCAATATTCCGAAGCTTAGACGAAAATACAATAATTTCAATAACAGAAGACATTTTTTTTCTGTGCGCATTATTTGAAAAATATAAAATAAAAATGCCTTAAAATCTAAGCCGTATCTGGAGAAATTAACCTTAAAAATGATAGATTCTACACTTACAAAATCAAGACTCTAATGTGCATTTACTATGTACTGTAACAAAAATTATATAACGTTACTCCATACACGTTGTGTCAGATTTCCTACCTCCATTTTTGAGTAATTTAATCGATATAATTGATGATACGTTACACTAATGTGTAATATTACGTCAGTTATATGTTTAAATTAACCATTATATAACTTAAATTACTCGATTAAATTGGAGGTAGCATGTTGCCACCAATGGAGGTAACGGTGTAACGGATTTTATGGAGTAACGTTACACACTTTTTTTTTAGTGTGGGGTTATGTGAGCATTTTATAAGGTAAAGTTACAATCTTGCTGTGTAATGCTACTAATGTTCGAAAGCAATTGTAAAACTTATTTGGATCAAATGAATCGGGTCAAAGGTACAGATTTACGGAGCAATTTACGTATTAAAATAATTAATTTAAGATTTATTCTCTCACAAAAATCAAATATTATAAAATGGTTTTTTTTTTTTTTTTTTTTTGCATTTTAAAAAATAACTGAATTGATAGATGTTAAAACACCTTTCCCAGCTTAATAAGATTTTTTTTTTTTTTTTTTGTGCCATACAAATAAATTTGGAAATCATGCTATATTATTCTAAAATATATGTACTGATAAGCAGCAAGAAATAGTTGTTAAACAAGATAGGTAGTCAAATCATAATAATATTCTGGCACAATGGAACATTTCTTTTATGTTGGTAAATTAATTAAAGTAATACACTGTATGTTTTTAAATTAACATTTAACTGATGTCACGTGGTCTCACAGACCATGCGACACTCAGCTGTAAACATTTCCATCCCTTAAATGTGCAAATACTACTTGCCCGTACCAGTACCTTCTTCTACCAACTTGCCAACAAAGCGATAATTCTGTGAGTTATTTTTAAACGTGTTATTCGCTACGCTATGGTCTGTCAGACAGCATCACATGAGATGTGTAGTTATTTGAAACTGTAGTATAATACACGTGATTAGTTGTACTTTATTTTTTAGCATCCGGTACGGTATGCTATTTCTTTCTCCCAGCTTATTTTGTGTCCAAAAAATAACGTTAGCTTACAGACGCTAGCCGTAAAACAAAGCATTACGATTAAATATTCTTTAGCAATTTTTTTTAACATCTAAGCGTCGCACATTTTCACATTTTATACCATCGAATTGGAAAAAAAAAGTTCTTTTAAATGCATTTTGTTTGAAAACTGTATCTCCATTTGTTTTTGAAATATTAATTTTTTTGTAGTTTTTGGATCCATTCGCTTAATATTGGCAACGGCATTTTATCCATTTCTGTAGAAAGTAAAGGAATAATAGTTTTAAAAAAGTAATTATATATTTTTGTTGCCATTTTCTCGTAATAACCGAAAGAAAATGTAATTAATATACGTGCTATTTTGAAAAAAAATATAAATGAATTATTTCTGTTAAAACAATGGAGCTATTATATACTATATTTAATTGTAAGTATGTATGAATCATTAGATAGCCGTTTTTTTTCGATTTTCTTGAATGACGGAATCTTTTTTCTGCATTTCTGCATTATTTCGCGATAGTGATGTGCAATGCATTCTTTACTGTATATGTTTAAGAGTAGATCGTAAATGTGGAATTCTTAAGCGGATGCGAATGAAGTCATTTTACATAAAATAAAACGTGTGCTTTAAGTCTTAGAATTGAAATATGTTTTGTACTGCAGTAGAGTCCCGCTTAACCGAGTTATTTTCTACTGACGGACTGGTGACTTCTATTATTATGAAACAACCATTATAAATGAAGTGTTAGGTGAAGATAATAGAGCAGCCGTAAAAAAAAAAAAAAATTATGACCATTTTTCCCTCCATTCTGACCAGAAAATCAGAGTTCTAACTTTTTACAGCTGCTCTTTCATCTTCACCTAACACTTCCTTTATAATGGCTGTTTCATAATAATAGAAGCCATCAGTCCATCAGAAGAAAATGAAGTAATGGAAATGCCGGGGGCGACACTAAATTCTGATAAAGCGGAATTCCTGTTCTCTAGTTTTTTCATTTCTTTGGTGTCTAATTTGTGATATGATGTCCTCGCAACCTCCAAGACGTTCTACTTTCCTCTGCCAGAAGAAAATAGAAGATATTATGAACAACTGGCCAGGTCAAGAATTTTCCGATATTAAAAGTTCTGACAATGCAGATTTTACTGACGGAAGAGATCACGATACGAATTCTGAACTTTCCGATGGTGAAAATGTAAATATTTCTGATGGAGTTTAAACATAATTTTTATTACCGACAGGATAATTTAGAGAAAAACACATTACAAGTTCCTTTTATGCCAAAAGTCTATACATATTGAATGTACATGAAAAATATATATTCACTGCAATAATGATGCAATTTGACTCTTGTATATTCGTAGGGTAAATATTATTATTTTTTTTTAAACAAACACTGCATTTCAATTTTCATACTTTGTTGCAACGATAATTTGTAAAAAGCTTTATACACGATTAATTTTTATATTTAATTAAGAAAAATAACAAAGTACCGTTTATTTTGAAAAAAAAAAGTAATTTTTTTCTGTACTGAAGTTAAAACATAATTTTTACTACCGAAACGATAATTTATAGAAAAACATCTTATAAACTTCTTTTATGCCTAAAATCAGCACATATTGAAAGTTCATGACAAATATATATTGACTGCAATAATGATGTACTTTAACACTTGTGTATTCGGACGGTAAATATTATTATTTTTAAATAAACACTGCATTTCAATTTTCATACTTTGTTGCAACGATAATTTGCAAAAAATTTTGTACGCGATTAATTTTTATATTTAATTAAGAAAAATAACAAACTACCGTTTATTTTGGAAAAAAAGTAACTTTTTCTCTACTGAAGTTAAATAATATGAATAAATTTTTTTTCATGCAATTTAATTCACACGTTCCTAAGAGAAGTACAACGATATTGTTATGACACAATTTAAGGTAAATTGAACTAATTAAGTTATTTTTTTATTCATTTTATTAGAGCGGTCTGAGAGACCGCATCACATCAGTTGTGTGACAAAATTTAGTCACATCAGTTAAAGGTTAAAGAAAGTACAGTATTAAGCTTTTCAGGGACGTGAATCCGTTCCCAACGCTATTGGTTTCACTGCATTATAAGCATTATCTAAATTAATATAATTCTTGACATACAGTGCCATATTAAAACAGTGAGTAATTAACTATCCTGTCAAGTATTATGTTATATACCTAATTCAGATCCTTGTACCATGTTGTAAAAAAAAAAAAAAAATCCTTTTTTAATTCTTTTTTTAAAACATTGCAATTTTCCCCTTTTGTTGGCCAATGCTTTCATTGGTTATAAAAGAGAGAAAAGCACAAAGCTAATACGTTTGTTTCTATAGTGCAAACCTATAGTGCGAACGCTTATCTTTAAATGTTGTACTAACTAATTGTCACGGATGCTTTAACGTTTGTTACGGTGTCAAACTGGTGTCCTTTAAAGGTCTTTTTTGACATTAGGAAACATAATGTCACAGTTGACGCAGTCAAAATCAGTAAGGCGGTTGTGGAAGCTCGGTGGTATCTTTTATAGCGAAATACCACCTCACCAACAAACCGTTGTAAGCCATCGCGGATGATCCAGCAACTGGCTTTCTAACACAGATATCTGATGACGATTTTACTCAACATTTTAGAACACTTTATTCGCACTACGTTGTCATTAGTTCATTGTGTTCATGAACGCGCGTTATACTTTCGTCTGCAAAAATCTTGGTTACCATTTCGAATCATTTGCTACACATGTACACTGGTGTTTATGGCAAATATTCAGCGACACAAGCTTATTTTAACAAATTCAAGGGATCTCCGTCCTATTAGTTTAGTTTAACAAAGAACGATATCTCAATGCGCACTTAACCAATAAATTTTAATAATGCATCAACTTCAAGTATGGAAAAAAAAATGAAGATAGTTTCTACATTTCATCTAAAAAATATTCAATTCACCATAACAATTTATAAAAAAAATAATTAGTATATATTATTGAATTTTACATATTTTATTGAACTTTATTTATTTTATTGAATTCCATATTAATGTATTTTTACATTTTACTGCGAACTTTTTTTAAAGGCTTTATAGATAAAAGTCGGAAATAATTATATAATATTACGCATACATTTTTTTTTTTAATCACGTGATAATTAATGCTACTTCATTCGGGAAAACCTCTCATATAAAAGTTAATGCTGACTCTTTACCATTAAATAGAGAATAATACCTTATGCATAATAATAACAAAAATAAGATATTAATGGCTAAAGATAATAAGATATTAATGATAAACTCTTAAAAATATAAATATCAGTCTAAGCTATTATTTTGTCATCTGAAAAAGAATGCAATAAATTTGCATATGCACACAAAAAAACTTTAAATCTATTATCACAATTCTAATTTTATGCATCTAATTTTATCTAATAATTGCTTTATCTTACGCAGTTTATCGTTTTAGGAGAAAAACAATAAGAAATTATATTTATAATGAGATCAAATCTATTGTTACAAGATTAACTATCCAACTTTTTTCTACATAAAACAAAAAAAATGCATTTATTTCGATAAAAGAGGAAACGTAGTTCGAAATTTGAATATTGATATAAAGTTAAAAGGTATAGTCTTTAAAGTATAATCTATAGTAAATATAAACAATTATAATGATAATAGTGACGGCTTATTAGAGACAATCGTTAACTTTACTGAGTTTATCAATTGATTTATTTATCAGTTATCACCTTATAACGGATAGATAATACCTTATCACTTTTTATCCTATGCTATTTTTTTAGCATTTCTAATTATCGTTATATCCAGGATGACGGTAAATTAACGGGATGATTGCTGATCCCTCTAGCGAAAAATTAATTGGTCTCGCTCTAACAAACACACGTATACATGACAAATGAATCATGCGATTCCGATATCGAGATGAAATTTACTAAAGTTATTAAAGTTATTTTAAATTTACTAAATTAACACTGAAAGACTGATAAGCATAATATAAGGAAACATTGTTGCTATATGAAAGATATAAAAATAACATTTCTAAAATGACATGACAACTTTTATTGTTAATTTTAAATATGTTCCTTTCTAGTGAAATAACTGTATGCGATACACCTTGAAACATATCCGCAGTGATTATCTTTTAAAGTTGCAAAGTCAGAAACATATCCTTAATACACAATAACTGTAAGGTATTCTTAATCCAGAAGTCAAAATTGTCGAGTGCCGAATATCTGAGGTTCTCCTTCTCTGATAAAAATGTTCACTAATAAAGTAAGGCCGCATATAAAGTAACTACCACCGGAAGAACTTTATATCTGAATGATTAAAATTCTTTATTTTTATGGAAGCTCTTCTCGAAACTTAATTAAGCATTTACTTTAATTTTTCTCTATGTTCTTTGAAGCTTCATTAGTTTATTTATTTTTACCTCACTTTTTACTTATTAAACTCTTAAAATCATATTTTGTCCTTAGGATGTTATAACTAGATATTTTTTTGTTGTCGCCTAATACAAAATCACACACACACAAATATATAAATAAATAGATACATATATAACAGGTCTGCAGACCTGCCAACCTTTGAAAATGATAAATCGTAGCACACAAAATTAAAATTAATCTGGAGGTTGGTTGATTGGTTTTTCGCGATAGGCAGCCATCTTTTGATATTCGTAAAAGGAATAAGGTTTCAGTCTTAGAAATTTTTTTCCTCTGAAAATTTTTACTCACGATTTTTAGAGTTTCTTCTCGTTTCGAAGCGTTTTCTTTTACATTTGTAAAAGAGTTTGGTTTCAATTTTTTAATCCCAGTGCAGTAAATTTTGACGAAATTCGCGATTCTTTTTTTTCCCGCGATCATTTCAGGATATTCACATTTTTTCCCCCACAATCGTAATTCACGTTTTTCTATCACGATTTTTTGTTAAAATCGTCACTTTTTACCACGGACTTTTGATGAAATTCGCATGTTTTACCACGATCCTATGACGAATTTTGCGTTTCCTTTCCGCGATCTTTCGGTGAAATTTGCGTTTTATTACTGATCTTTCGATGAAATTTGAATTTTTTTACTGATCTTTTGACGAAATTAGCATTTTCTTTCTGCGATATTTTAACAAAATTCGCATTTTTACCATGATCCTTTGACGGAATATATTTTCTTCTGCAATCAATTAACGGAATTGATTTTTTTTTGCACGGTCATTTGTCTAAATTCGCGAGAGTTTATCGCAAAGGATCGGCAAAATTTTCGATATCTTTTCGCGACCAATTAGCAAAATTCACTACTCGTTTCCGCGACCTTTTGACGAAATTAGCAATATTTTTCCTTCGATAGTTTACCGAAATTCGTGATTTTTTGCGCAATCTTTAGACGAAATTTGCAATTTCTTTCTGAACTCTTAACGAAATTAGAGATTTTATTCGGCGACCAATTGAAGATAATTACTATTTGTTTGAGATCTTTGAAGAAATATCCGATATTTTGACACGATCATTTAAAGAAACTCTCAACTTTTTCCGCGATCGATTCCTGAAATAATTTAGGAAAATTCCATAAAAGGAAAAAAATTCATGCACTTCCAAGAAATTTCAAAATATACTCGCAAAAGAATCATAAGTCTGTGGAAGAATTTGTAGGGGGAAATACTGCACAGCATTTTTCATTATGCAGGACTTTTCTTTTTCTTGTGCAAATCGTGCGATTTTGAACACTATTTCAAACCTTGCCCCTCAAAGAACCACCTCCCCACCTCCAGAAATTCTTAACATGGCACCCCGTTTCTGAGAAAGGGAATTCTTGTAGAAATATTTACAGAAACACGATTCACTCGTGGTTAATATATACATAAAGAGGGTTTTATGTTAAAAAAGTTTGTTTTGCAGCAAAGATTCCCCCCCCCCCCCCTCTGAGCATTTTTTAATGTCCGAATTTTTGGACTAATGACCAATTTTTTAAAACTTTCGGAAATGAATATTTTGAAATTTCGGAACAGAATTACTGTTGAAAAATATGTTGCGCGGGATAAAAATCGCAACTAGAAACAAAAAGTGCGTTTGTGTTTTTCGCAAAAAAATCGTAGTTTCAGACCGATTTTCGTAACATCGTAGTTTATAGGTCCAAATCGTAGCAACTACGATTTTTTCGTAGCGGTTGGCAGGTCTGGGTCTGTCACAGGCGACTTTTTTATTTTCTGCTCACACCACTATTTTTAAAAATATATTTTGTAGTATATTTCTCTTGCAAATATTATCAGAGCGTATGCAATTTTTTTTCAAAAAGTGGTGCGAAATAGAATTAAAAAATAGACGGCTGTGGTAGCAATGATATATGTACAAAACTCAAATACAATGAAATACGTTTAACACGAAACTGAGGGGACCGAAAATCTTTTTCGTGTTAAAAGAATTTCGCGTTAAAAGATTCTTAAAACTAGAGAACAGGAATTCTGCTTTTTCAGACTTTAGTGTCGCCCCCGGCATTTCCGTTACTTCATTTTCTTCTGATGGACTGGTGGCTTCTATTATTATGAAACAGCCATTATAAAGGAAGTGTTAGGTGAAGATAATGAGCAGTCGTAAAAAGTTAGAACTTTGATTTTCTGGTCAGAATAGGGAAAAAAATGGCCATAATTTTTTTTTTTTGAAAAAAAATGGCCATTTCCTCCCCATTCTGACCACAAAGTCAGAGTTCTAACTTTTTACGAATGGCTGTTTCATAATAATAGAAGCCACCAGTTCATCAGAAGAAAATAACTCGGTTAAGCGGGACTCTACTGCAGTACAAAATATCTTTCAATTTTAAGACTTAAAGCACACGTTTTACTTTATGTAAAATGACGTCATTCGCATCCGCTTAAGAGTTTCACTTTTACGATTTACTCTTAAACATCTACAGTAAAGCATGCATAGCACATCACTATCGCGAAATAATGCACAAATGCAGCAAAAAGATGCCGTCATTCAAGAAAATTGATTAAAAAAAACCCGGCTATCTATTGATTCATAGATACTTACAATTAAATATAGTTTATAATAGCTCCATTGTTTTAGCACAAATCATTCGTTAATATATTTTTAAATAGCACGTATTTTAATTACATTTTCTTTCGGTTGTTATGAGAAAATGGCAACAAAAATATATAATTACTATTTTAGAACTATTTTTCCTTTACTTTCTACAGAAATGGAGTACGTCCATTGCCAATGTTAAGCAAATGGCTCTAAAAACTACAAAAAATAATAATATTTAAAAAATAAATGAAGATGCAGTTTAAAAACAAAATGCATTTAAATGAACTTTTTTTTTCCCAATACGACGGTCTAAAAATTGAAAATGTGCGATGCTTAGAAGTTTAAAAAATTGCAATAGAGTATTCAATCGTACTGCTTTGTTTTTCGGCTGGCTTCTGTAAGGTACCGTCATTTTTTGGAATACACAAAATAAGCTGGGAGAAAGAAATAGCATACCTTATCGGATGCTAAAAAGAACAAAACTCACAAATATTTTAGAAGTCATCAAATTTTATTTCGATTCCTTGTTAAACTACTAGTAAGTTGCAACCATTAGGATAAAAATCAAGTAAACAAAATATTGTTTTTGGCGGAAAAAATCAGATATCTTTTTCTGAAGTATCTTTTTCAACTTTCTTTGATCTAGCTTGTTTGAACCCAATAAGTTAAGCTGTCTCTAAATCTCCCTGCTTAGCAATTCCCATAGGTTTTCTCTCAGGCTTAAAAATACTCCGCTCAAACATTAACGTAATGCGATCCCTGTTTTTTATTATTGTTGATAATGTATAATTGGTAAAACAAAATTATTTGCAGATTTATGTTTTCGTCTTTCGTTTTCATCCACTGCATTAAGCAGCTTCATCTTCACTTGAAGCGACATAGCAGTCTGTTTTTGCACCGATTTCTCAGCCATTGAGCTCATAAAACATAAGCTAATTTACAATAAACAAGAAATTCTCTGATTTTCTCCAAAAACACTGCAAATAGAAGCGTCTTAAATTTAGACACATATGTGACTGAAAAAGAATTTTAGACACTTAAGTGTCTTAATCTGAAAATTAAGACACTATAGATGTCTTAATTTAAGATACATAAGCGTCTTACTATGACCATGGTGTAAACGAACTGAGAATAATGTCTAAAATATCCGCAAACGTCTTATTTTAAGACACTTCATTGCTTTAAACGTGTCTTAATTTTAGACGTTTTGATTCTTCCGACGCAATAACCACCAGGGGGCACTAGCACTCCCAGTTGCGCATGCGTTTTAGATGTCTTCGTTCGAAGTGGTATACGTTGTAATTCAAACAAAGTTTGTTTTTATGTACGCGTGTATTTTAATTCGTTTTTTGCGAAATGTGAAGTACTGTGATTTTAATTCGAATTAACTTGGAGTATTTATTTATTGAATACATACATCTGACCTGTGTGCTCGACATCAAATGTCTCTTAGAAGCTGTCGTCGATACAAGGGCGGGATAGACACAGAACAGAAGTAGACGACGGTTGAAGATTACACCCGGAAATTCTACAAAGCGTGTGCAATGGGCTTAGTGTTAACTCGTATCAATTTATATCAATAATATTGTGTTATTCATCTTCGTCCTGTCGAAGCTGGCAAAAAAAAGAAACTTTTGTCTGGCGGGTCCTGTTTTTAGGATGAAACATCTCATTCTTTAAATATGGCTAGTCCGATGTATTATGGGATTACCTTTTAAACTGATGAAAGTCTTTCTCCCTCACTGTGGTTGTGGTAGTTTTTAAAATTTCAAATCGAGGAATATTTCTTACCTCTTGCAGCAACTCAAGTAAGTTTCTTTATAGTAGTAAAATTAGTGTATTTTATGATTTTATTTATTGTACTAAACAAAATCCTGCATGAAATTTAATTAGTTTTGAATCTGTTCGCAAAAAACCCCACTAATTCTAGAAGTATATATTTTTAAACTTATGACGTTCTTTTTTATTACGAATTATATATTCAATGTCAGTTCTTAGTTTCAACCGATAATTTTTATCTCGCAGTAAATGACGGCCACAAGGAAGTAAAGAAAAAAAAAACTTTGAAAGATGACCTAATGCTTTCTTACTTCCTGGCATAAAACCGCAGATTAAAAAAAGATAAATAAAGTAAATGAGACTGGTCTATTATATGAAGCTGCCTGTAAAAATATACATATGCATTTGATTTGCAATCAACTCTAATACTGATTTTTTTATTATTTTTAATAAAAAAAGTAATTTGAAATTTATAATGGGAAAAAGTAAAAACCTCTAACTAGATTTCGTATTTAAAATTGTGGTAACTTTATTTATATGCACTTATACGAAAAATACAAAAATGACAGATGTTACTGTATATATTTAAGACGAAAGAAGTTTGGAAATCATAAGTTATTTTTTCCTCATGTTTTTAATATAGAATATGTACTTATTTGTTTTTATTGATAGTTGAATAGCTTTTGTGAGTACCCTCTGATCTACATAAAAGCTTGCCCATGTGGAAATATAAATTTTTTAAAAACATAATTTTTAAATAAGTATTTTCATTTTTTTTTTTTTTGGGGGGGGGGGGGGATTTTGCATGAATTTTTGTAAAGCTGATATCTTAAATCTTGCACTGATTATAATGAAAGTTTTGAACTTTTAGAGTAGGACAAGTTTAAAAACGCAAATATATTTAACAAAATACCAAAGTCATTTTTTCCCCAATGTTATTAAAGTAGAATATTTATTTATTTATTTTCATTATTCATAGTTAAATGGCTGTTGTGATTATCAAGTGATGTATATGTAAAATTGCCTATGTGGCAATATATTTTTTTATATTTTCATTTTTTTTTTGGGGGGGGGGGGATTTTTGCAATTTTCGTACATCTGATATTTTAAATCTTTTTCCACATTCAACCGAGTATAATAAATATTTTGAACTTTTAGAGTAGGACAAGATTATAAAATATATATATATATTTATCTATGTACCTTAAAAGCACTTAATAGCGAACACTTCGGGACCGCGGAATTTGTCCGATAATTGGAGATGTCTACTTTTTTGAGGTAAAAATATACAAATATGTATGTCTGCTGATTAAAAAAGTATTCGCTAAATAGAGGTGTTCGCTATTCGAGAATGTCCATTAACCCCCACAACGGATACTCCCGAATACCGGACATCTCAATTTAGACAACTATAATGCAGGGTTGCGTTTTTTGCAAAAGTACTTCTTGATTAAAGGAAGGGCAAACTGGGAAGTGCCCCGTCCCCCTACGACTGTAGTGCCCCCAAATTTGATGTGCAATATTTGTAAAGCTTATATTTTAAATCTGTTTCGAAATTGTACTGATTATAATCAATATTTTGAACTTTTAAAGTAAAATAAGGTTAAAAACAAAATAAATTTAAAAAAATCTAATATTTAGATAAATATTTTTTGTTTTTTAATCTTGTTCTACTCCTGAAGTTCAAGATATTGATTATAATCAGTACAATGTCGTAAAAGATTTAAATTATCAACGTAACGAAAATTGTATACCAAAACTGAGAGCACCAAAAAAATCAGGCTGTATTTGGGGGGGGGGGGGGGGCAGGACCACAGCCAAATATTTTTCCAGGATTCAACGTGGTCAAACATGGCTACGTATGATGCTTACAAAAAAATGGATGCGATTCAGACGTTTGAAGTGTCTGAAATTCAGACGCAAAAAGTGTCTGAAAAAATTCAGACATTTTAAAATGTCTGAAAATTGAACACTCCATTTCAGACACTTAAGTGTCTGAATTTCAGACATTTTAATTTAGAGTGAATACAGTGGTTTTAACACAAAATTTATCCATTTCAACTTAAACTAATTAGCTCGAAAGAGAATTTTTTTTCGTGTTAAACGATTCTTGTTTCGTGTTAAAAGAACAAAAATGTATTAAATTGCATTGTATACTGTCCGGACCGCTACATCATTTCGTGTAAACTGATTTTTCGTGTTAAACGTATTTCACCGTATTTCATTTTGACAGGTTTGAATTGGTAATATTTGCTGTTATTATATGAACATCTCATTTATTTTCTTCATGAAAACAAATTTTATGCTTTACGTTAACAATAAAGATAAATCAATACAATCCTGTAATCTATTTTGTTGTGTTTAAAGTTAGCGAGGCATTCTCATATGCGCATTCATAACTACGTACTGTTCGCTTATTTCTAACACAGTCAGTCTGCGATCGTATGTAAACTAAAATGGCAGTGTGAAACCTTATGTGAAAGAAAAACTACCTTTCTGATTAATTATCATGTTATTGATATTGTTATTTGTTATACTCCTCGTCAATAAATCATGTTGTCTTAAGGTCTGAGTGATTAGAAGAAAATGAAATGGCATCATAACTATTCGCCTGTAGTCTCAGTGCCCACGAAACGGAATTGGATGGCTAATGGTTATTGACTGAGGCTTTTAAGCATAGTGAATAAAAAAATAAAGATAAAGTAAAGAAAATAATGTGCTTTACAATGTTGAGATACACCAATATCTGTGAATTACATATAAGTCCATAGAAGACAGTATAATAATAAAAAAAAATAATTAAATTATTTATTATTTATAGATTTAGTACTTTTTAATAGAACTAGGGGGCTCGGCCCCCTACGAGCTACGCTCGCCAACCCCCGTCCAGACACCGCAGACTCTAAATGCACGCTAATTTGATCGGCTTTAAAAAGATTTCGAAAAATTGAATTATAATTTAAAAAACAGTGGCGATCTCCCTATAAACGAATTTCTATTCATTTCTCTTTGATTGGGGAATTTTAACGCCAAATCCGCTGCGGTACTACTTGATTATCCTGTCGAACAATTTCGCCAAATTATATAAATCGCCAAACCACTCGCCAAATTATACAAATTGATATAATTTTTATTTTAAATAACGAAATAACAAATAAATTCGTACAACATTAATGAAAACACAAATAAAACGTCGAAATAAAAATAACTTGATGACGTAGACACGTGTAACAACATTTCAAAATAAGCTAATATAAAAGGAATTAAGTAAAAAGAGTCTTTGTCTCCAGGTATTTTTTAACAAAGCGAAAAGAAAGTTTTTTTAAATGAGACATTTTAAATTAATTCTCAAAATATCAAATAAATGTCTAGCGCAATTTCTAAATTTAAACTTTTTTGCAATATTATTTTGTGTTCATTTTATGTAATAACTATAATGTGACGTAAATATGACTTAATTTCTCCTAAGACTTCTAACGCATGTTAATGAATTTATTATTTTACAATATCCTTTCTCTTTTAAAATTCACGTGTATACTTTTTATGACGTAATTTTTAATAAGTTCTTGCTTTTTATACGTAATTATTTAATTCTAATTTGAAAGTTTTTTTTCCTGTTTATAATAGTCCCGTGTAAATAAATTTTTAATTTGAAGCAAACATTATTGCTTGCGCTTTTTATACAGTTGGCAACAGTTTAAATTAGTACAATTTTCTGAAATCTGTAAAAAATATCTCTAGAAATGCTGAAAATTCGAATTTAAAATAGAAATAAAAGCTCAAAAAATTAGTTAAAATAAAAAAATTAATGCAATCTGCACTCCGGCAAATTCTAACGCATAAAATGATCTAAAAATGATTACACTGCCATGTATAGTTTCTGCTGCTATAAAACTTTTTTAGTGGAACGATTTTGTCCAACTTTAGCATTAAATAACTCTTAAAATAATTCTTCGATTTGAAAACTGTCTGCATCAGCGTGTTTATCAAACATTTCTGTATAAAACCACCGATTTTCATATTTTTGTATGCATTATTTTTGTTAATATTAACGAAGAAAGGCCTCCGGTCACAAAAAAATCAAAACCGGCAGCGGCGGCGGTGACAGCGGTAGTTACTTTTTTTTAGAATAGAGAGATTATTATTTCCAATTCACTTGCTCAAATAAGCTTCAATCCGTCTGAGTATATAGTAAATTTCCATAGTTAAATAGACAGCTAAACAGAAGCTGTTGTGTTTGATTCCGCAATAACATCCTGAGGCCGGCAAATACCCTCCCTCCCCTGATATTTACACGTTTTGAGCATAACGGCAGCACGTTCCCAAACTTTGAATTAAACATTCCATACAAAGTTTGAGAGTGCCATGCCTGTTATTTATGAGAAAATATAAATTTATAAAACAAAATATTTCCATTTTCTGATATCTTAAAATGTCTGAAATATATCTCAATTTTTTCTTTCTAAATTCTAATTATTATAACACATATGTCATCTGTAACTAACTGCAGTTAAACCGAACTTTTGAAGACCTTTTTCTAAAAACGACATTTCCTTAAAAATTCAATAATTTTATTTATAATTTAATTCTCTATGACGGTATATATTTTTTAGCATTTACATTTTATTTTTATTTTTTAGAAGAGATTGGGTTTTTCTACTAGAATTTAATTACAACTATAATTAAGTGCCTATATTTACCCAAGTTTTTGATTTCTTAAAACACCCCTTGCTACGATATCGTCCAAATTCGAAAAATTAGTTGCAACAAGATCTTTGTTTTCATGAAAAGGAAAACTGCGAAATATTTTCCTATCAGAACTTAATGTATTGAAATCTTCCCTCATCCCCTCCAACAGTTTTTGTTGTCATTGAGACCCACAAAAAAAACTAATTTTCTCATTATTCTGATGTTGAAGTTCCTGTCCAAATTTAATGAATATTTTTACATTTCTATCAAGTCTTCAGTAATTGTAATGCCTGGCATTCTTTAGGAGCAAGGGCACCCCTTAAACGGACGTGGTCGCCCCTACAGAAATCACGCTGTAATCTGCGTCAGTGATACCTATATCAATTTCACTATATTTGAAGTATCGTAACAGCAATAAATGCAATTCGATTTTTTTCTAAATAGACTATAATATATTTTTGTTTATTCCTGCAATTGAACTGCAAATTTTACACACTTCATAATTAATACCCAGAATGCTCTAGAAAATCTAAAATACGGCTTATATTCAAAATATTAGAATAATTACTCTTTTGTTTTTTACAAATTGAAAATATCGTTTGGTAATTTAATGTCTTTTAATGCAAATGTGCAAACGATATTTTTATTAAGAATTTATTGTTGATTAAATTTATTTATTACCTCAAAATTCATATCGTTTTTAAAAAGATTATTTGAAAATAAATTTATTTTGAAAAGTCAAAATATTAGAGTATTTATTTAAGTGGTTCAAAATATTAGAATATTTAACATTAATTATCCTATAATTATCACCAATTCATACCTGGTGGCATCATTGATTAAATTCAGACAATGTTTATTTAAAATCTGTATTCTTTTTGCAGTTTGTTTGCTTTTTCGTCTTAAAATGGGTCGTGTGAGTGATAATCCTGAATATATTAAACTTCATACGGTTGATTTGTATTGGCACGGTAAAAATCAGTGTTATATAGCGAATTATTTATATTATTGCAAAATAATAATACAATATTCAAAAAATGGAAATTTTTAAAGTAATCGCTGAAATGGCGGCCGAAAACCAAAAACATCTGCTAGAGATTACAAAAAACTGAAACGTATAGTTGAGAAAAACCGTTTTAAAAGCGTGCATTTCTTGCACCGAAAATGGAAAGAAGAAGAAGTTGCAGTTTCTAAATCGACAACATTAAGACGTCTCCATAAATTTAATTTTGAAACTCCAGTATGTAAAACAAAATCTCTCTTGGCTGCAAAACAAAAGAGTATGAGATTGAATTGGTGTAAATCAAGACGTTTATGATGCGAAGAAGATTGGAAAAATATATTATTTAGTGATGAAGGATGTCGTGTGTTTCATATGGTAATCAAGGTATTTTAGTTTGGAGATCTAAGCAAGATTCATTTGATAAAGTACGCCTTAAACGTTCCGAGAAATTTGTTGCCAGTGACATGGTTTGGGGTTCCATGAGTGCAGAAGGAACTGGGAAGTTATGCATCGCCTACGAAAAGGTTACCTCTCATATATATCAAGAAATATTAGAATATTACATGATTCCATCATCTGAACATTTATTTGAAGATGATTTCATCTTTGAACACGGTTTAGCGTGACAGCATACGTCGGTGTCAAAAAGAATTTGTTCCGCCAAGGCAACATTAAGGTACTTCCTTGGCCACCAAACTCACCAGACCTTAAACACATCGAAAACATATGGTGTATAATAAAGAAAAATCTCCAAGAAAATCCTCCTTCAAGTAAAACTGAATTAGTGGCACGTATAAAGTCTAATTGGGCTAATATTGATAGAAATGTTTGTAAACACCCTGTATATAGTATGCAAGATCGATTGTACGCTGTTATGAAAGCTAAAGAAGATGCTACAAAATATTTAGTACCATTTACTTCATATACATAATGTAATATTGTTGCGTAAAGTAAAATATTCTAATATTTTGAACCAATCTAAATTTTATTCTAATATTCTAATGTGTTACAGAAAGCTGTATACCTAATTTATTGTACTACTGTATGTTATGTTTTGTAAATGTTAAAAACAAAATAACTAAATATTCCAGATTTAATTTATAAGAAATTTAATTGCATTTATTTAGTATAAAAATACATAAATGAAAAATATGTTTTTCTTATTACTTTTTCTCACTTATTCTAATATTCTAATATGAGCTGTATAAATATTACATACATGATATTCCGAGTGCATTTACGGTAGTTTGAACACGCACAGAAGTCAGGCAGTCAGGAATTAAGGTAAAGATAGGAGAGATCGCGCACGTAGAGATTCGACAGGAAGGAGTAGCTTGCGCGCGCAGCGAATCCAAGTAGTTGTACAGCAGCATTAGTACAGTGTCTACATGAATGTGCACATTGATTGTTCCAAGCGTCTTGGATAAAGCATCGCTATTTTGTTTTGTTTTTTGAAAGTAACTGCTAGAATTTTTATAACTATTCGTCAGAATTATCATAGAATGTCAGCAGTACAAAGTATTTTGAATTTAAACGATTTCTTATAAACTACTAACCTAGGCTAAGGATGCGAACACCAACAATTCCTTTTAGAAGAGGCCATGTGTAAATAAAAAGCTGCGTAATCTCTCCTACCAAAATAATAGGAGAGTTTGCGCATCTGCTACTTAGGAGAGATGGCGCATTTCCGCTTACCTTTCAGTGCTAGGAAAGATTACGCAGCTTATTGATAAATTTACATGAATTGCAAATTACGTGTAAAACATGTGAATGAATCAATTTTGAAATAATTTTGGAAAAATACAAAATTATCAAAACTAAATATGCTACTAAAACTACAAATTAATTTGCAAAAAAAATATTTTTGCAGATAAAAATTTTATTAATAAATTAATAATACAGTTGTTATTAAATTAATTTTATGTAATTATTTTTGTTAATAAATTAATAATCTATTTGTTAATAAATTAATTAAATATTTATATATATTTTTTTTTTAATTTATGAACAATTAATTTGCTAATAAATTAATTTTGTTAATTAAAATAAATTTTCTAATAACACCTTCAAAGCTTTGGAAAGGCTTTCACCCATTCCAAATAGCTTAGAGCCAACGAAATCAAAAGGAAACAGAGTGCATCTAATGTTACTGATCCTCAAAATATACACGAAAAAAGACTTAAGAAGGATGCCACTGCAAAAAGAACAGCTGAAGATAAGGTGATTCCAGAAAAAGTGGGATAAAAAAAACTAAAAGGAAAAAGCGAAGGTCAATGAAGATGAGTGCTTTGAATGTCTGGAACTGTAGCAGGAAACAACTTCGACCACTAACTAGATTCAATGTATCGCTTCTGGCAGGTGATTGTACGAAAGCTGCATGATTTACAACAATAAGTGGATCGATTGTGGACGACGACAACTTCGGTTAGCAAACTAAATAACTGAAATGTAATTTTCAAGTTAAACATGGTATTAAGTAGATTAATGTTATTTTGTAGTCTTAGTAGGGCTCTTTTACTGATATTTCAATCTTCTTCTTAAATTAAAAGTTCTTAACGGTTGTTAAATGTTTTTCTTTTTTTTAATTAATTAAAGCTTAGGTTGAAATATTCACTCCTAATACAATAATATTTACTCACAAAAACATCACAACAATGTCATTTAAGTGTAATTATTATTGTTAACAATTTAATTGTATTTATTATTAATAACAATCTCTTCTACCCATGTGCGCAATATCTCCTACCAATGTGAGCGATCTCTCCTACCCTGTAAGGAGAGATTGCGCAAAATAGTTTCCTTTGTTTTATTACTGATATTATATTAAATTACAGCATAACAACAAAATAACAATGGAAATGCATGTAAAACAAATTAAGACAAAAATATTCATGCATAGTTTAGCAAAAAATTAATATTTAGATTTTTTATTATTATTCTTTTGAAATGTGCTCAGACTCTCCTAGCTTTATGTTATAAACCGTTTTCAATAGTGTTGAAAAAACATTACTAAAAATTAGCAAATATTTGTAAAACAAATGACATTATTTAACTAAAAAAATTACCTCCGGTTTATAGTACAACATGAAACCCGCATCCTCTTGAAAGAAAAAACAGATTTGAAATGAAAAATCAATTTCATTCATAATTTTGCTACACTTTATTTTAAAAATCAATTTATTCTGTATTGGATAATATTGTTTAATTGAGACAAGAACAGAAATATTGCACTAGATATTTTACTCACTTCTTCTGTTCTGAAAAAAACATATTCAGATGAATGACTACATTGATGTTTACGGAATATATGGAGCCGAAAAGGAATTCTTTGTTTAACAGATAGATAAAGTACCCTCAAGAAACATCTGATCACACTTAAACTAATTTGTTAAATACTTTGTATTAACAAATAACTATATTTTTTAGCAGGATCAAACTTTTGCCAAAAAGTATTATAATGTAATTCAATTCAATAAAGTTTAGATTTTTTTTAGACAGTTATGCATGAAAATTATTAATTATTTAATCATATTGTGGCATAAATAACTTTTATTTCTTATTTTTGGCACTATACAGCATATGATATCTGGATAGCATATTTCTTAAAGGCAAAAAGAGATTTTGCTAATAATGTAAGAATATTTTCTCATTTACCATTCAATTTCGTTGAAAGGAAAGGGAAACTTTTATTGCGCAGATTCTTTATATTATTTCAGATGTTCTGTTATAATTTCAGTGATATATTCGATAACAGCCACTATTTGTCGGATGGGACAAAGCCGCAACGGTAAGAACAAATAAATTTTGATTTATTGCATTACGACTTCTATGTTTCCAACCTTTTGTCTCTTAATTTTGAAACGATAATTTTGAAGCATTAATTTTGAAGGAATTGTTTGGTCTGTTAAAATTAGTCAATAAAAGGTAATGTCAACGTCATTATAACTTAGATAAGACGACATGTGATGATAAGGACAGGATTGTAATTTGCAGTATTTATCACAGTGCAATCATATTTTTATAACATATTGATAATGTTTGTATTTAGTGTTATAACTTAATACATATTATGATATCATCATTTATCTCTACTAATATTTTATTCAACACTGTTATTCTTATTAGCATCCAAACAATGTCAAATCACATTAGGAAACAAATTATTAACATATATGTTATTATGGAAATATCCAATGGATATATCTATTTGTAAAATATGTTTTTGCAATAAATAAATGCATAAAATAAAATTACGCATCTATATATATAAAAGAAAGTCTAGAATTTGTATTAATCAACGCGCAGCCCAAACTACTGGACATAAAATCTTGAAAATTGGGGTAAAAATACTTCTTATGACATAGAGTGCCGCTAAGAAAGGGTTTTCTAAAATTCCACCCCTAAGGGGGGTAAAAAATAGAACGAACTTTTAAAAAATTCCTTAAAAATCTGATTTTGTAGTTATTTTTCAATTGATAACATATTTTAGTGTATTTTTGCATGCTGAATCGAATGGTACTAACCAAATTCTTTTAAGTCTAATAGTTCATGAGATATTTCATATTTTTCTAATTTGGCGCTATCTTTGGCGCCAAAACCTCAAATTTTCAAATTATAATTTCTAAAAACTCATTTTCTTTATTCTGTTACTATAGCAAGGGAATAAATTCAAATTGAATATTTTTTAATCAATTCTTTTGGTTTAATAATTAAAACAACTATGTCAGTTAGGAAAAAAAAATACAAACGCCACAAAAACTAAAACTAAAAAAAAAAAGAAAAAAAAAACTGTTGTACTTTTTCGTTCTACCAACATGCCAAGATGTATGATATCACGCCATTTATTTCAACCGTAATTGTGCAAACGATTTTTACTGCAAACTGTGCCAATTATTAACACTTGCTATTTATTGAACGTGAATATTTTTTTATGAGTATTATTCCATCGTAATACCGTGAAACATTTTAATTTGCTACTTTTTGAATAGAAAGCATTTATTATTAATTATAACTTATTTATTACTGATACTGACATAGGTTTTACTATTTGGCAGTTATCTGATGAGGAGGAAGCTACAATAAAATTATTTTAGAAGTTAGGAATTATACATATAAAAATGTTTGTTCAAAAAACCATGAATGGCTTCATTCAACGAATGAAATGTTTACTGTAGTGCGAGAAATACATATTACGTACGCCATGCTACAGTAGTAAAAGAAATTTACAATTTGTAGACTGCAGTTTAAATTGACTATATTCTATTACTTGAAAAATATTTATTTATGTTTTTATTTTAAGTACTTATTTTTATTGATTTAAAAAACTGGTGTGTTAAAGCATGTAATTTTCAAAAGTTATACTTTTTAAATGCTCATTTTTTTATCAACAAAATTATTTTTTTTTTCAAATGTTTCATTTCTTTTTATAGACAGCTAGCAGAACTACCCGGCTTCGCCCGTGTCAATTATAAGGAGCCTTCTAGGAAAAATAAATTAAAACGAAATAATACGATAATCACAGTAACTGAAATTTGTGCATTCCCATCCACAAATCGTTATAAAGACACTCAAAAAACATGGCGTTATTGTCTTGCAAACATAGTAAAATCCCTGAGTTTTAATAACAGAATGCACGTTTTCTTTGGCGGGTGTAAGAGAAAAATGTGTGATTTTCCTGACAATACGAAAAAAAAAAAAAATCCCTCCAAATCGCGCAGCACTCAGTGAAATTCTCGTTTGTATGGTATTATCTACATTATAAAGTAAAAACACTATGTCAGTGTCCATAAATTGTGCCCCATAAATTGTAATCCATAAAATGTGCCTTTACTGCAATTTTTCTAACTTTTAAACATCACACAATTTCATTTTTTACAATGTCGAATAGAAAAAAGTTCTTTCAAATGAAATTTGTTTGAAAATTCTTCCCCAGTTTTCTGATTTTAATGGATTTTAAAATAATTTTTAAGCATGGATATTTTTAAAGTTTAGTGCAACCCGATTACGAAAGATGAACCTGTTTACACTTAATGCAATAGTATAAAGGAAAGACATGTCTATAAGTAACGCTGGTATCATATTTTCGGTGGCAACAACCTAACACAACAATAAATTTCCCTTTTACTGCAGTTTAACGTCTAAACATTGTACATTCGATTGTTCCAACGTATTATAAAAAACAAAAGTACTTTCAGTAATATTTCTTTGCAATGTTTATTTCAATTTATAAATTTTCTATGGGTTTTAAAATAATTTTTAATCATGCATATTTTTTAAGTATGCTTGCAACCCAAATACAAAAGATTAACTCAATTGTTCAAAAACATTGTAAATAATTTAGAATTTGTTTGCTTTCGCGTTTCAATAACTAAATTGGCAAACGAAATTAGAACGCCAAAAATAAAATAAAATAAAACACGAACTTAACAGATATCAAATCAAACTACTCAAAGTAACCTAATAAGTATATAAAATTCAAATGGGAATTTCGTTCCGGGTGCATATAACTTTAATTCTTCAGAACGGATTTCCATGCGACTTGCACTATTAGTTTTTTAGTGAAGATTTTAATGCATAACATATTGTTTTCCGTTGCTTTTTCATAGAATTATAGGGGAAAGTTAATGCGAGTCACATGAACCCAATTATGAAGGATTAGTCTTATTAGCTGAATGAAAAATGCAGAACTATTTTTATCTCTAGGTATATTGACGGGTTTATATTCAGTAATGGGGCTTTGGGCTAGGGTATTCTTATTTTAATGAGTGTGCCTGACACCTATTATGGCATGTACCTTTGTTTAAAACAATATAGAATGACTTACGTTTTAAGCGACTATCTGGCATACAACTTGATTACAAAATACAAACTGCAATAATGCTTAAGGTGCTTCAACAGTTCCCTGCTCAACAACGCGAAACTTTCTGACTCATTAAACGTAAAGGCTTAAAATTTGTAGTCCTGACTATTAAAGCGATTTGGAATTGAAATGAGTCTTTCCTTTTTTCATAAATAAATTACTTATCGAGTTATGAGCAATTGTGGTTACGTGACGGCCGGTTTTTATCATTTATTGCACTGTTGCGTCCAAAATTCAGTTCAAAACACCAGCTGAACGATCTTATACCTTTGTCAACATATGGAAACTATCTTTCGATTGCATAGTTTTAAATAAGAACTCCTGTCAATTTCATGCGTTTCCGAACAAAAATTGATTAAAAAATATGTCAGAAAATAGCTCCTTTGGACTTGAGAACAGCCTTAATTTTATGAACAGCCTTTTCTCAGCTCACCTTTTTAGTTTTAATTTTGGAACTCGCGAAATTTAAATTCAGAAAAAGGATGTTCTTTTGACACATTGTGGTAATTTTTTTAAGTTTTAAAATTAAAATACATGTTTTCTTTGGCGCGCGTAACAGAAGTATATAATATCTCCCACAATACGGGGGAAAATGCAAAAAAAAAAAAAAAAAAAATATCCAAATTAGGTAGTAGTTACTAAAATTTTATTTGGAAAATTTGAAATTTTATTGAAATTAAATCTACAATGATTAGATGAAATGATGTCATTTTCCATAAATTTTAAATCAAGACATTCGTCAAGAATTTTTTTGAAAATGTAAATAACCGCTCTCTTTTTGCTATAAATCACAGAAAATGTTAGCACTAAATCTAAACCAATACAACACTTAGCGATAACGTATAGCTATAAGATATGGCTGCAGTATACAATCGAAGCAGTAAGCAAAATATAGGAGCCATATGTTTACAATGAGTTTGATTACACGTTGAAAAGATTTGATAGAATGTGACGTCATATCTAGATTTTTTTTTTCTTAAATTGTTTTCATGAAATTTGACTGTTTGTATTAATATAGATGTTTTAATTATAAAAAAAAAAAAAAAAAAAAAAAAAAAAAAAAAAAAAAAAAAAAAACATTCAAATTGAGGTGCTACGTTATTTTCTCGCTCTTATAGATAATGTTTTTATTTTATATACAAAAAAATGTAAATTTTCTGTTTAGAATGACGTCAGTATCAAACACGCAAAAATATAGCAAGAAAATCTGAATTTTTATTGGCAAATAGAAACAAAATACATGCGTTACCCTTATTTTTTTCACATTATTGTGTCATTTTTTAAAGTGTTGGCAACAAGAAAGAAACGTTTGAATTAAAAAAGATTTAAAAAGAGATATTTCTATAATGTTAAATTATGGAAGTGGTTGAAAAAAGGGATAAATAGTGTTCTGATAATTTTTTTAAAGTAGACAGGGATCTTTTCCACGTTCTAAAACATATGTACATCGAGTTTCGTGCAAATCGGTCAAAAATTAAAGATTTATATAAAGGACATACACACTGAGAAGGGCTTTTATATATATAGATGACATTATTTATATTTCGTCTGCGTAAATTACAAAATTCTCTTTGATGTTGAAATAATTTTTTTTGGTTTAAGGTATCTTTTCTTATTATTATTTTTTCTTTTCATCATTTTGAATGAAATTAGTTAGATATATGTTTTAAATGTGTGTATTTTAAATGAAATGAGCAAAAGGCATATATGAATTAATGATGTCAATAAAACGAGGTTTTTTTTTTTTTTTTTTTTTTTTTCATGGTTATAATATAGTGTGACGAAATGTACACCCGCAAGCAGTTTTTTCCGGACGGACTGTTCAAAGCTATAGTAACGTAAATATTTTAAGAAATTAACAATTGCAATCCTAGAAACTAGCTGCCCTTGGCGACCAGTTTGGTCTCCCTTAAAATTTATGTTTGGCAAAGCATGCTAAGCATTGTATCGTGTTACTTTTATTCATAATTTAATTTACTTGAACGCTGAACTCCCTTAAATATAATTAATATAATCCCTTAAGCTAATATTAGTTTTTGTTGCATTAAAATATCTCAATTTGTTGATTTTCTGTAAACAAGTAAACCCTATTGTTTTACAATGGAAGTCTATGGGACGAAATATTAGAGATATCGATAAATTGGCGTCACTTTTGACGATATATCTCCAATGTAGCGACAAACTTGGCGGCATTTGGCGACAGAACAGCCCCCCCCCATGGTAACCCCCTTTATAGGTATGGAGATGCATTAAATGCTGTCCAATGACTAGAAAATTAAGATACAAAAAGAGATAAACATAGAAGTCAAAATAATAAGAAAACAATGGTTGTTTTAAAACTGTTTTATAACTATTCAATGTTTATATTAAAAATCACACCCAATTGTTTGACCGAAATTCATGTTTTTATTTATTTATTTCCGCTACGGTACATTAATCTAACGTGTGCTTAGAACACGATTATGAGTAATTCACTGCTTTTTCTGATGCTTGGTAAAAAACGGAAGCAAATGAATTTATTAAATGATATATAATTTTTACTCTGTTTCTTTTTAAAGTTAGGACAGCTGGAAAGAAAAAAAAAACGAAACATTATGTTATATTTTTTTAGGATTTATAAATGTATTACTTAGCATATAATCCTAAATTAATTAATTAATAATTGATAAAAATATATATTTTTAAAAATATTACATTCTTCATTTTTAATTTATTGTCAGTATTTTTTATTTTAAAATGTTTCATTGTTGCAGTTTTAATCATTTGGCATATTTTGGCGAGTGTTCATTGGCGCATAATTAAATCTATTGTTGTTCCAACTAGCATAAAATTGTACGAGGTACAGAAAATATTTGGTGAGTTATCACCTGAGATAGGTTAATAGTAAAATGCCTTAAAATTAATGCATTAATTTATAATTAATTTTTTTTCTAATAATAAAGAGTTGCATTGTCATTATTGACCTATAAACACACCTGTAAATATAATGTTTATAATTCTAACATACCAAGAAGTGACTTAAAAATCAATTAGTGATTGTAAAAATCCATCTTTACATATAAAAACTAGGTTGACTTAAATAAAAAAAAAGGTTCAAAATTAGAATTACTGATTGAGAAATCGTAAAAAAGACAGGCAATCAACCAAAACAGGAAGTTATGAAAGAGGGAGAATTTACCGTAGCGAAGCGCGGGTACTTAGCTAGTATAAATTTATATAATTGGAAATCAAAAACAATTTATTATATCCTGCATAGAACTTAATATAACCAATGTTCGTCTCAGAGCACTATATAACTGAAAATCTTCTTTTCAAACAATATCTCTTTGTCCTTCTGGGCTTTGAACACATATGTTGTTCTCTTTTGAGACAGATACTACTTCAATTAAAAACAGCATCATATTTTATTGCATAACCTATAAAAATTTATCAGAAAAAAACAAATTTTAATATAATGAAAAGATAAAAATGACAGTATAATTTTTTATGAAAACATTATTTTATAGAGAAAAAAATTTTGTGGGGAAATGTAGATAAATTAATGTGCATTATGTGAAAAAGAAGGTATAATTTATGATTAGGCATTACATAAAACGTATTATTGCACTGCCAAACTTCCATACTGCGTGTTTTTATCGTCAAACGATTTCTTTCAAGAAAAAAAATTGACTGATAGGAGAGGAACATTAACGATTTTAATAAAGGTGCTTTTTATGTCCCACAAATCCAACCTTATCCCCACCGACGATTTCTTTCAAGAAAAAACCTGACAGATAGGAGAGGCACATTAACTATTTTAATGAAGGTGCTTTTTATATTCCACAAACATTCGTATAATATAATTTATCGAAGTACATGTTTCTTGAGAAATGATATTGTATGTACTGTGCAGATGTTTAAAATATTTGATAGATCAATTCAGATTTAAGACGTGAATAATTATAAATGCTCTTATTACTTTAGAATTTTATAATTCGAATTTATATGAAGGTACATATATATATATATATATATATATATATATTGCCGCATTTAAATATCTAATTAAGTCAGTAACCTTCACACTTTTGAATCTCACTTGCATTATCAGGTACTATGCACTTAAAAGACGTTTTTTAGATCAAACTAAAGAATTATGTATGTTTAATAATATATTTAAAAAATATATCGTAAAATATAATGTATGGAAAGAATATCACAATGCTTGGATACAAAACAGAATAACATACATATTTATTTATTTTTCTCATTTTCATGTAAACTTTTTAACGATATCCTGAGAGCTTTTAAGAATTCAGGGTTTTTCGGTACATTTCGTAAGAAATACCTATTGCATTCTCCCATATGCTTGAATTTCTGAAACAATTTTGCAGATCTAAGCCGCCCAGGACCCCTAGAACTCAAAACCACCCCCAGACCCCCAGTTCAAAACATTCTCCCTCTCTCACTCTGTATATATATATATATATTAAACAAAAACATAATTTGCAGAACAAATTAAAAAAGAAAATAATTTATTTCCTACCTTCTTTAAGCCCGAGAAGGGACAGATATTAAGACGTTTCATTCAGTTAGCTCTACGTTTAATGTTACATTTTTGTAACAAATAAGGTAAACCAATTGAACATTAAAAAATAAAAATAAAATTCAAACAAAATGATACTTTAAGCACCCTAGAAACTTGGATTCCGTTAAAATGAAAGCGAAATAAATCTTAGACTTGTTTTAAAGGTTTGTATTTTAGACGTGCCTATAATTTTATGTACAATCATCATAAAGATAATACACAATCTGCAATACAAATATTTACAACTAACAAATGGAAAAAGTCTAAGATTTATTTCGCTTTCATTTTAACGGAATTCAAGTTTCTAGGGTGCTTAAAATATCATTTTGTTTGAATTTTATTTTTATTTTTTAATGTTCAATTGGTTTAACTTATTTGTTACAAAAATGTAACATTAAATGTAGAGCTAACTGAATAAAACATCTTAATATTTGTCCCTTCTCGGGCTTAAACAATGTAGGAAATGAATTATTTTCTTTTTTAATTTGTTCTGCAAATTATGGTTTTTTTTTTTTTTTTTTTTTTTTTTTTTTTTTTTTTTTAATATGTCAAGTTTTTAGTAACTACTGCTTTCAGACAAACTCTCAGATGAACTCATTTTAAAATTAACGGAACGTACCATCATTAAAATCTGATTATCGCATCACAATTTGCGGTGTAATTTGCCAATGATTAATCCAAAAGTGTTCATGACAGCAATAACACAGGTTGTCGTTGTTTGCACAAAAACCTCCAATCTGAGCTTAAAAAATATAAATTTTCTTAAATTTAGTTACCCCATTTTCCACTTGGGAACGCTATGAATGCAAAAATAGTGTTATATCTTTAATGCTAATATTTAACAACAGTATAGCTGTTATACAGTAAAACATTAAAAAAAAGACCAGTTTTACTTTTTTTTAATTACCCTTTTTCTTCGCAGGGAAGGATTTAAACGCGAAAGGAAATTGTTCCCTAAGTTAAACTTCGGGTATTTATTTTGCGGAAATACAAGTCGTCTCTGTATCAGGCAAAAAAAAAAAATGACAAAAGACCTTGAGGGAAAATTTTAGATAAAATATGCCATAGACATAACATTAAAAGCCCCCATCTTTTTAAAATTTACAAATAATGGATCCCACCAAAGGCGACGTCAAAGGCAACTCAATCCGCGTACCAAACATAAATTGGATCCAAATAAACCAAATAGTTAAGAGACAGATATGTAGGAAACGTGATGGTTCGGCATGAAGCTAAAAATGTAACTTTGGAATCAATTAAAACATGTCACAATTTGGTCCAAACAATTGCGGGTAGTATTGAAAATCTCTCCCATTCCAAATAATTCAACTCTGGTTCCACGTGCTAGTCTTGTTTGGGACGAATGATTTGAGCGATATCTGGTTTAATATTGCAACCCGTTTTGACGCAAAGTGCATATCTTATACACTCTGAACTTTCTGGGTTTGTTTGGATCCAATTTGCAGTTCATACGCGGAGTTGAGTTGCCTGTCACGTCACACTGATGGGGTCCATTATTTTTTATTTCTTGTTAATACAGAAAGAAATTTCCTATGAACAGTACATATATTACACAGCGAAAATGTCCGTGTGTAACGCTGACGTCATATTGACGACATAACCGACAAAATATATTTCACTTATTTGAAAATTTATTAACTATTAATTGAAAATTTATTAATTAAACTAAGCGTCGGGAAAATTCGATTTTTACGCCGTCTTAAAACAATAGAAACAGTTCAGAATTGGTTTCCAGCTAATATTCCTTAACAAATTTAAAACTTCATCTATAAATAAATAAAAGAAAACATAAATAAATCACAAAGTTAACACATTTTAATCAAACTACGCGCTCATCTGTATGCAACTTAAAGTCACGCTTAAAAATCAGTATCGGTAAAATTTATTTAAATTTTTTGACGTCACATTGACCTACTTTCTGTATTTACTCATATTAATGTTGCTTGTATTACTTTTATTTCCACTATGACGCCATATTCATCTTATTTTTAATTAAAAAAATATTTTAATTCCCCTTTTCACAAGCAAATCTTTCAGCTGAAAATTAATTGCCGGATACAAAAATTTATCACAGCTTTTGAATTTTTTGCAACAATAAGAAATAATGTTAAATTTTATGGGAAAATGTCCATTGATTCTCAATGAAAATAGCGAAATTCGTATTTATTTAGAAAAATATTTGAATAATTTAAATAAAACATATCCTGTGCTACTTTCTGGGTTATAATCCCCCCATATGCAAAGGCATTTTACCATCCGTTTTCTGTCTGATATCAGGCAAATGTTTTTACACTTTAAATTTATAATATTATTAAAATTAACAAAAAATAAAAAAAATAAGTGGCATCAGGGACATAAAGGTGGGAAGAAAAAATAAAAAAGTTATGATCTCCATAGGCTTTTCTATGTTAAATTAACATTGAGAAGTGACACTGGAAATAAATAAGTATTGCGCTGCTGCGCAATAATTAAATATATATATATATATATATATATAAACATATCATATTTTAGGAACAATATAACTGCCATAATTCTCCACAAATCTTTTCCAAACTCATACATAAAACCAAAACCAAGGGGCAGAAAATATCGGTGAGGTTTGTTAATGGGCAAAGTCGGACATAAGTGGTGGGAATATAAAGTGTTTTTGTGTAAACAGAAAAAAACATAAATTTTTAATTAAAATGCATATCAAATCAATTTAAAGTTATAATTACTTCTAGGTAAAGGGCCAAAACTTTATGTAAAACATATTTTTGATATCATTAAAAATTACTTCAAGGAGCAAAAAAGGTAGAGCTTTAACCTTCTCAACGCCGCGAACGTATATATCCGTTCACTAAGCAGCAGGTTTCACTGCATTAGAAGAATTATTTAAATTAATATAAATCTACGAATATAATGCAGTTTTTAAACATTTTGTTATGATCAACCATCTTAAGGCTTATTTTCGTATACGTAATAATTTTTTTTATATCATGTTGGAAAAATAATCTTTTTTTTTTTAATTTTTAAAATATTTACAGTGAAAACAACATTACAAATTTACCCTTTTGCGCGGCGGTAAGGGGGTTAAGGGGGTCCGTGGCTGAAAATTCTATTTTTTTTTTTATTTATAGAGATTTAGTTATGATTTTTTTTTTCTGAAATATGTTTTAATATAGTAATAATAATGCATACGAAAAAATAATTTTAAAATTTTAAAAGTATTTAATTTTTGATATAACTCTGGGAGTACTTACTCAATTTACAAAATTTTTACTCTTTTGTGTACAGAAAATGTGTCATTTTTATTTTTCTTTAGAGTTTCTTAAAATATTGATTATGAAGTTTATTAAAAATATTTAAGCAAAAAATGTTCTTTGTGAGTGGGTTTTGCATTAATTAGCATATTATCAGAATTATCACTCAAAATTAAAATACCGAAGACAATTTGTTGCAAATATAACATAAAATCTCTCGTGAACATTTCATACATATATCTTGCAAGGAACTTTAGATATATTATTCTAAAGTTGACCAATCTTGAAAAAATTCCTTCTGAGCTAAATATTAAAATTAAAGTGCATTGCTTCTCAAAGCCAAAGGTGTTATATTTCTGGGTCTAATAAAGAAAACAACATGCAGTTTGCTGTATTTAACGCTAAAAGCTCAGTATTTTTTAAGCCCATTTAAAAAAAAAATGATTTTTTTTTTTGAGAATTTTTAGCCTCGGACTCCTTAAAAAGAAAATAATTCATAACTTCCGACGATTGACAAGATATCAAATGCACTGAAATTTATTATTATAAATCTTCTTAATCTTAACTAAACTTATATATTGACAAGTTTTCCATAGGAACAACTCTTACAGCAATACATAAATAAATAAATATGTAAACAAAAGAAGGGGGTTGGGGGTAAATGCGAAAATCATTCATAGCTTCGTTAATTCAAAATATATTAAATCAACATAAATTTATTATAAATCGTCTTAATGTTATCTACAACATTTATATTGACAAATTTTTGATAGGACCAACTCTTACAGAAAAAAAAGAATAAAGTAAAAACAAGTTGGAAATTGCTCGTCAAACGTGGCAAATGAGGTGCGTTCGTACTATAACTAGTTTTATAATTATTTTTTGCATCTCATATTGTACTGAATGTATATTTTTTTGCGCTTCATAAGTGCATAGTCTGTAACATCATTAAAATGCACTTACAATAATTTTTTCCCCATTCCCCGTAATGTAACGGAAAACTTTTGACTGTCCCTGTAATTAAACTATACATTCGATTTTAATAAAATTTGAAATGGCTCGACAAAATTCTGCAGCAATTATACATTTAAAATTTCAGACCATTCGGAAGGCTGTAAAACCATTAAAATGCATTTGCAATAATTTTTTCCCATTGGCCATAATGTAACGGAAAAATTTTGGGTGTCCCTGTAATTAAACTATACATCCGATTTTCATAAAATTGGAAATGGCTCGACAAAATTTTGCAGCAATTATATATTAAAAATTTCAGACTATTCGGAAGTCTGTAACATCATTAAAATTCACTTGCAATAATTTTTCCCATTGGCCGTAATGTAAAGAAAAACTTTTGACTGTCCCTGTAATTAAACTATACATCCGATTTTCATAAAATTGGAAATGTCTCGACAAAATTTTGCAGCAATTATATATTAAAAATTTCAGATCATTCGGTCGGGTAGTTTTTGCTCTGTTATATGCGGACGGACAGACAGACGGACGGACAGACGGACGGACAGACAGACGGACTGAACGACGACTATAGGTGCTACGTATTTATATAATTACGAACGCACCTAAAAATGGGGGTTGAAGGGGAAAAATCGCATTAACATGACTCTGATAAAACTATCTCTTAGAGAAAAATGAAATGAAATTATCGATCGGATAAAATTGTTCAATTTCAATTTGAATTTCAATAATGAAAACACTTTCCAAACAACTCCCAAACAGTAAAACATTCTACAGAAAGATAAAAACAAATGTTGCACACATGTTATCTAAAGGTCCAGTTTTTAAAATCAGTTTTTTTTTTTTTTTCCGGAAACAATCACATTAATTTGTAAATTCTGTTAGAAAACTTTTGAATATTGAATATTTTGAAATTGTAATTTTGTAAGTTAGCATGTTTCGATAATCTTCGCAACCGAGTTAAGTGCCGATACGACGGAAGGGACTTTACCTAAATAAATAGCGTAAAGCAGCGCCTTGAAACGTTTTTTCTTCTAAGTATAAGCGAGTGAGATTTTAAAAGTTTGTCTTATTAGCCCGCTTTTAGATTTACACAAAATAACCCTGTAAAATATAAAATACAATTTGTATAATAGAAATATGCATGTGATATTACATTTTATTTCTTTTCTCATTTATTATTATATAAAGGTTAAGGGTAGAAATTTATTCCATACATCAATAATTTTAAATATATTTTTTTATGTATTATTACAAACAATGATTTATTTAGCTTTTCTATTTTAAACGCAACGAAAATTAACGAAAAATATTCAAAGTTTGAATTAGTCTGCCTTCAAAACCTTTTTATAAATAAACATGAAATTTTTGGATATTGACTGCAGAGATCTTGCATTGTAATATGATACCATTAGAAATTTATTAGGCTTATAAAAATTAGTGCATTGTTGAAATCAAAATACCATTTTTTTTACACCATAAGTCATGATCTCTTGATATCTTAAGAAAGTATGTATGTATTGTCATGAAATCTGGAAAAGGTACTAAACAAATATGTGTGTTTAAATTGATCTACTTTTAGGTATTCACAATGGTAATATTTTTAGTTATGATTATTTTTATTCATTAAAAATATAAAATTTTGATTCTTTTTTCTTTTTTCTTTTTTACAAAAATATTTTTTATATAGTTAATGAAATAATTTTAATCTAAGAGTAGATCATTTAAAAATTACATATATGCTTATTACATATATAAAATTTCAAAACAATCCATACATACGTTCTAAAGATATCATCCGCGCTATGACTTACGGAGTATAAAAAAAATAACAGTTTTTATTTCAAAAATGCGCAAATTCTGTAAAAGTCTAGTCATTTTCTAGTGGTATTTCATAGAAAAGCATAATCTGTTTAATCAATAGTTTAAATTTCATGTTTATACCTGAAAAATTAATGAAGATACACTAATTTAAACTTTCAATTTTTGTTCATTTTCGATGAATTTAAAAGGTACAAGACCCTTTAAAAATATTTAAACTTGAATTTTTACTTATTAAGAAATTAAATGCCAAAATGTCCTTGATAAAATCACTTCTCGCTCGATTTTCTTTACGTACTGAGCTCTTGTAATAAAATTGCATAAAAATGTATACATACATTGTTTATTGTTTGTTATTGCAGACTTCTTTGACCATATAGTATATCTAGTGCGTTGCCTTGAAATCTGAAAATGCACAATTATAAAAATAAATTACAATGTAAGTAACTAGCAAAATACTAGATTTCTAGTGCCGATTTGGTACTGTGGAAAATCAAATCTATATGTAATGTTTTAAGATTTAAAAGGTATTTAAAACACATAATGTAATTCTTGAAACACGAGACTTAATATTATACGTACATTTAAAAAAATAAGCTTCCAAGACATAACAAAACTGTAAAACGATTCTCCATTTAACAATTAATATTCTGTAAATATACTATAGATTTATTTTAATAGACCTAAAGTCATTACATTGCTACAGAATTCACTAAAATGTTTGTCTAAGTCATTTGTATATTTAAAAAAAAATGAGTTCACTATTAATAATTCATGCACAGAGGGCACTATCGATTTTCCAAAGGATTTTAGAGAAGGTTTGAATTTTCATACTATAAAAATAATTCTTATTGTTGATTTTATCTACAGCAACGTAAAATAATAATTATATACAATTAGTTTCGTCAGTGATAGCTAAGCTATATATTATGAAATATTGTATTTCTTTATGTCAAAAAATATTATGGAAAAATGCGTATTACGCTTTATTTATGCAATCTGTTTTCCAGCTTATAACTTTTTTCTGAGAGATTTTGGCAAATACATTATTATAAATACCTCTGAACTAAACTAAAATTGAAATATTTTGCTTAATCTTAATATCTGTACACTGTACATGTTATCTTGCTACATGTGTCGAAATAAGCCCCTAAGAATATTTTCTCGAAATTATGTTCATGGTTTTACATAATATTTTAGGAAAATGATATCCCGGCTCTTCACATTTTTATTTTCGTGTTTTTTTTCTTTTATTAATTATTATTGGACCTCACTAATTTTATGAAGTTTTACCGAGTTCATCTGTATATTTGTGAAGATTGTCGTTTCTTTTGACGTAAACATAAGATTTTAGACCGCGGAAAGTAAAATTGCTGTACGGTGAACATCTCGAAATGTAACAATATGTATTAGTTGTAAATTTACATATTCTATTTTAGAAGATGCTGTTATTTTTTATTTAAAACTTAATATACATCGTAAGTCGTAATTTTTTTTAAATGTGAAAAAAAAGCTTACAAAAAATACTACAATGCATCCAAACGCAGTTAAAATTCATTAGACTTTATTCTATATTGTTCAAAAAATTTCTAGATTTTTATGAATTTAGATCTACAAATGCGAATTTACAAGCTGATTTCTTAATTTTATCACATTCAGCCGAATTTTACTATATTTGAACTAATATCGTTCTTCCTTTTAGGTCCATTGGACTCGTCTGGAAGGCGGAGATTTAACAATTTCCAACACAGTTGAAAAGTGGATAAAAATTTCGTTTGCCAGGCCGTCTGTGAGTCTGTATACGTTAAAATTGACGTAAATAAACTCGGATAACTGTATAGATTATTTATGTCATTTAGCATCACAGTGTCATGTTCGGAATTGAAATTAAACAATGTAGCATTTATAGTTCGTTTAGAGAGGCACCCAAAAGAATTTCCTTGCATTATATTCTATAGAGAAAAATCGTTTGCAATGAATTTTAATGATGTTAAACTATTTCAAACATATTAAATATGATATACAGCACCCAGGCGCACTATAAGATCCTTATTTTAAGATATGATGTGGAAAACGTTTATTGGTCATTTATGAGGACGCAGCTAAGAATTTGTTTCCAGTACTACCTGTAAATAATAATTGCTGGAAATATGTTTTCAACTGCGGTATTAGTCTTGAAATTGAACTATATATTTGCATAATAATAGGTGTATCTAAATTTTATAGATCGTATACACGGCGGCGAATATGAATTCGAGTACATTTTTGTTTGTTTGATCTGAATTGGAATACTCATTTGTTTTATGCGTTTTCTAACTGAACTAAAATTTATCGTATTATATTGCATAGTATCCTTAGATCATATGCAGAGACTCACGAAAGAATTGAATACTTTTGCGATAATTTATGGTAATAGATAAAATTTGATCTACAAATGTGTCAGGCTCCTTCGAAATTGTTTAATTAGATATGAGGACGGGAGTTTCAAAACTCGCCTTTTCTAGAAAATGAAATTTTGGGAAATCGCGATAATCCTCTAACTTCGCCCATGGGTTTTCATTATACACCAAAATATATTTGCATAATAATAGGTGTATCTAAATTTTATAGATCGTATACACGGCGGCGAATATGAATTCGAGTACATTTTCGTTTGTTTGATATGAATTGGAATTCTCATTTGTTTATGCGTTTCCTAACTAAACTAAAATTTATCATATTATATTGCATAGTATCCTTAGATCATATGCAGAGCTTCACAAAATAATTGAATACTTTTGCGATCTTCTATGGTAAAAGATAAAATTTGACCTCCAAATGTGTTATGCGCTTTCGAAATTGTTTAATTAGATATGAGGATGGGAGTTTCAAAACTCGCCTTTTTTAGAAAATGAAATTTTGGGAAATCGCAATAATCCTCTGACTGCGCCCATGGGTTTTCATTATACACGAAAATTTTAGAATGGTAGAAATACAGGATAAAAATAGTTTTTCGCAGATTGTTCTATTTTGTGCTTTTAATAATGGAGTAGATTGATAGAGACACGATTTGTTTTAATTTTGGATAAGGCGAGTTTTGAAACTCATATCCTTATATCTTCTCTCACATTATTAAACGGGGAACTTTTGTTACAGTATTCGGAATGTGTTCGAAATTATTTCATAGTCTATATTTAACGCATGATTCTTCTCTCGTGTTTCTTTTTTTAAGGTACACATTCAATATTAAAATGCTAAGAATGTTTTGTCGAAAACGTTAACTATAAGAAAAACACAACCTCAAGGTACTGATATTGTTTCTTAACCTAAATTAGGAAATTCACATCAAACTAGTGCGTTAATATACTACATAAATTGCTTCCGTGTTATAAATGTCTGACACACACAAGTAACACAAATTAATATTTAATATTTGTTTTCTAGATTTGAAATCAATTAAAAATAGGTATTTTTTCTTAAATTAAAAAAAAGTTATATAAACACTGAAGTCAAATACTGAATCTTGAAATAATTCATATTCTAATCACGTACAACAATTTATTCTTTGAATACAAAAAAAATAGTTCTTTCTAACTAACTTTGAAAATCTAATGCATTTCTTGCAGAAAAAGTTTTATACTACTTAAAATAGACTTTTGTCTTAAGTAGATTCATTGAGACTTCTATTAAGCACGTTTGCTTGCATCATTGAAGAAAAAAAAAAATGTAGTTCTTTTACTTTTTCTTTTTTTTAAATGTAATGTAATGTATTTTTTTTTTTTTTTTTTTAAGATTTTAAGGAAATAAATCATTAAAGTATTCCAATAAAGACTGGTAAACAAACCTCTGTGTATTTTATGTGTATTCGTGTATTTATCCTTATCCACAAATTAAAATTGACCTACTTTTTACTTATACAAAAGTATATATTTTTAGGAATCTTAGGTAAATATGTGTAACCATACCCATCTGAACAATTTAATATAAACATCATCAATGTTCATGTAATAAGCTACGCTACACATAACAAGAATTATCTACACTCGCAGCATCCCTGACTTTCTTTCAATTGAACTTGAACATTTTTTTTATGCGTCGCGAGTTATGAAAATGAAAATCAAGCATTACTGTTGGGTTTTTTTTTCAATTTCCAAAGTCCATTTTGGTCAAAATACTCTATACAAACATTGAACTTCCACATTCTTCTTTTTAAAACATTGTGAAAAATAAAAGTACTTCAAACATAAAAAGTGTTAAATAATTTTCTCTACAAGTTTGACACTTTATAAAACCTAACCGAAAAAATATAGCAAAATTCAGTTTGGCGTGCACATAACAGTGACTCATAATTTTTATTTTTATTAAATAGTTTGTTTGTCCCTTGCAAGTACGAAAAAGTAAGACCTAGAACTGATGATGGCTATTCCTTTAGGAAAATGCTCTGTGACCTGTTTCGTAGAAAGTTAGTTAGCCACAGAATTCCAAAGGTATTTCCTAACAAAATACGGAAAAGAACTCTCCTACAGACCCTCAATATCCGAGTTGCATAATAATGTAAGGAGACCAGTAATATGCTGCATAGAAAGAACGTTGGCCGTCCTAGCACAAGTCCAGTGGATACGAAAATTATTTGACTAAGCTCGATTGTAATCGCCCTTATTTTTTAGCCATCTCTTTCGGACAACAATTAAAGTGTCTTCCCTAAATAATAATGTTACGTTATATTTCCCAGTAGCATTGTATCGTTAAATACTGATAATCTCTATTGCAAATTTTTAAACATCTAAATATCGCACATTTTCAATTTTTACACCTTCTTATCGTGCAAAAAGAAGTACTTTTAATTGTATCTTGTTTGAAAACTCTATCTCAATATACTAGGTTGAACAAAAAGCTCTGGAAAATTTGTGAAATTTGCGTTCTTATGCGGAAATTAACAACAAAAGCAACAAGGATTATTCTTCAAAGTAGAGACCGTCATAGTCCTCGATTTTCTGCCAGATTCCGGATTTGTTGGAAATACCATGGCAACTCCTTGGAATCGAAAAACTTTTGACATGCTTCTTCAACTTCATTAAAGGATTCAAGTCGAGGCCCTTGAGAATCGGCTTTCAGAATCGTTAGACCTTTTCTCCAATAATGCCGGATGAACACACGCAAATAATACTGTTCAATAGGCATTTTGCAGCCGAAATTCCTGAACTCCTATAGATATACCAACGTACTCCTATGTACGATACAAATTCTGGTAACAATTAGATTAAAAATTTCCCAGAACTTTTTGCTCAACCTAATATTTTTTAGATATACCTTTTTTAGTTTTTAATGCCATTTCTGTAATGGTGTCAACTGAAGTACCCCATTTCTGTAGAATGTAAAGGAAAATAGTACATTACTATATATTTTTGTTCCCATTTTTTCATAACAACTGAAAAAAATGAAAAAATTGAAAAAGAAAATGTAAATGAATGATTTCAGATAAAATATAAACTTTTTTTTTTTTTTAGTATCTATATTAACCCATTTTAGGCCAATCATAGAAATTTTATAAAATGTGGTATTATTTTCATTCAAATATGCTTAAATTACATTCATTAAGACAAAAAAAAAGTAGTCGTGTATGGAAAATAATATTTTATTTTCGAAATAAAATGCATTCGGTCAATGGTGCGCTAAGGCACATTACATTTAAAATTAATATTTATATATATATAAAAAAATATGACAATCGTTTATTATTATTTTATTTACAGAACTTGCAACATTAATCCATTATCAAAACATATGATTAATCTCAAGTGGAATAATTATACGTTTTCAAAAACTCGAATTTGTCAAAAACCGTTTTAAAAGGCTAGCGTAGTTTGAAAATTTCTCAACAGAAAGTGTTTACTCCAATTGAATTACTGATATTTTATAGATGTCTTCAGAACCCTTTAAAATAGCAAAAAATAAAATTAATGAAAAATATTCGTCACAGATTTAATAAAATATATATATATATATATTGAAAGGGTGCGTTTACGCACCTTTGGCCGAAAATGGGTTAATGTTACAAACAAATGAATGCATGCGAATCATTAGATATCCGATTTTTTGTCGAGTAGTATCTTAAATGAAGGCATCGCTTTTTCCTGGGTTTGTATATTGTTCCGCGATAGTGACCTCATATGATTACTTTTCTATAGTTGCTGTTTAAGACTACATCGTAAATGTGAAATTATTCAGAGGATACAAATGACGTCATTTTATATAAAATAAAAGAGTCTATTTTAGGTCTTGAAATTGAAATATATTTTGTAGAATCTATATTTACATATACATTTCTCAAAACAATTAGGGGAGCACATGGTTTTAACAAAATTACACAAATATTTACACCGATAAGTAACGTAAAATAAAACATCCATAATTCAAAGCGTAATAGAAAACAGATAAAAAAAACCTTCACATGCAAATTAAATTTATGAAGTCAAAATGTAGACAAAGGAAATAAGTGTGGAAATCGGAATTTTCCAGAAATGTCTGTTTCACTGTCTCAGTTACGAAATTCAATTGCTCAGCTTGTGTTTTGAGAAAAGGTGACTTGAAAATGTCACAGCAATGTGATTTAACGAAATCTATGGCTTGGCATGTTATCGGCACAGTTGAATGTGAGGGAAACACAACGAAGCGTAGCGGACGCTCTTGGGGTCGCAAGAAGTGTCTTAGCAAGGCTTTGGAATCGATTCCAAGACACATGGAATGGTAGACATCGACAATGGCAAGGTCGGCCATGGGCTACCGCAAAAGCTGATGACCGATATATCCTGTTAACAGCTCGTCGAGATGGAACGAGCAATGCTACTCTGCTGCAAATACAGCTGTTCTTGGCCACAGGACGAAAGGTGTTCAGCCAAACAGTCCGAAATAGGCATCATAATCAGCGCATCTCTATGCGCATAATCCAATGATCTGTATTCCGTTGGTCTGAAGCAACTGTGCGGCCTAAAGAAGGTGGGCAGCTGAACATCGAATTTCGAGGCAACATTGTTGGAGTGAAATTCTGTTTACAGACGAATCCCGACTCAGTCTGGATGTGACATCTGATGGGTTTTGGCATGGAGAGAAAGAGGCACTCAAAATAATCCCACATTTATTCGTGAAACATCACATTAGAGACGAGGTGAGTTGATGCTATGGGTTGGAATCAGCATGGGTGGACGTACGGGCCTGCATATCAATCGGAATGGCACTTTGACGGTCCGAAGTTATACAGACGAGAGACTGAGACCTCATGTCGTATTTTACGCTGCAGCAATTGGTGATTCATTTTATTCCACGCATGTTAATGCCAGACCTCATACAACTCCTCTCGTGTAGAACAAGCTTAAAGCTGAAACAATACAGCGTATGGAATGACCTGCATGCCCTCCTGACCTAAATCCGATCGAGCATGTTTGGGACATATTCAGACGAAGCATTGCTGCGTGACCAAGGACTCCTTTTAATGTCCGGGACTTGGAGATTACAATTATTTAACAGTGAAACAGTATTCCCCAAAGTTTTATGGATAACCTCATTGCATCCATGGAAAACAGGTGTGCAGCAGTCTTAGCTGTTCCAAGGAACCACACGCCATATTAAAAAATTTGCATCATTTCTAAACATTACTTTTTTTTATCATTTACTCGAAACCAAATTGTTGACCCAAACCATCTTTTCATGTTCTTTCTATCTTTTCAAAGAATAAAAGCTCCCTTACAAATTTTTTGCGTCTTGTTTTCGGTATTGCGCATTGATACACGTGTACTATCCATTTTATAACCATACATTGCTGTCTAGTACAGTTCTCTTCACTTTTTTGCTTACTCCCCTAATTGTTTTGAGCAGTGTATATTTTTTTTTCATCGGGGGCGGCACTAAATTCTGAAAAAGCATAATTCATGGTTGCTGCTTGCTTTCTTTCTTTTAATACTAAAAATGATGAAAGAGATTTGACTGTGGTTTGTAGAAAAAAGTAGAAGTTGATCTGTGAAAAAAAGCCAAAATTTTCGCGATGAGCTGTTATTTGTGGCCTTTATATATGTTCGTAACCATAGGTTGTTATATTGTTTCGGTAATCTTATAAAAATTATCAATCTCGTTTTGTGCTTTTTTCTTTTTTTTTACATCCTGTATATAGATTGACATACATTTAATTCTTTAAAATCTGAATTATTCCGCTTTAACTTGCTTTAAAATTTTCTCTGCATATGTAAGTATTATTTCTGTATTATTTCTTTTTAACTGAATTTTATGATTTCATTTTCTCCATTTAGTCTAAATATATTAAAATCGATGCTTACTTTCGAAATCTTTAACATTTCTATAATTTCGATTTGTTTTTTTTTTTTTGTTGTTGTTGTTGTTTTTTAACTTTAATGTACTGAAAATGGAGTTATTGAAATGGATCGAAATTACGAAATTACGAGAAAATTTTGTTTTGAAATATGTCGATAACTTTCAAAACTTTAAAATATTAACTTCCTTAAATTTCAGATAAGTCAATTTAGTTTCAAATGTAACCGCCATATCATAGAAACTCAACACAGTTTCTCTCCAAGCATATTTTCCGGACTGACCAAAGCGGGATTTTGACACCTCTATATCTCCGGTTCTGTTTACAATAGAAAGAAAAAAAATCTTTCTATGTAATGGGGCGTGCTACGTGACTCAGAAAACAAAAGTAATGTGGAATCCGCCCAATAGATTTTTAATAAATGCGATTTAAAAAGTGCTCTTAATTGTACTTTCGAAATTCCTGTCCAGACCAAAATGGTGTTGACACGGCTACAGCAATGTGTAATTATCGGATTTTTACGCAGTTTACGGTATTTCAATTGCTTTTATGAGTAGTTCAAACCCTTGAAAGTTTCATATAAAATATTAATTAGTTTTTTATTTATACCACTTTAAAATAATTGATTGCAGCGTGACCTACGTATTATATATATCTCTACTTAGCATGTGAGCTAAAAGAATTGTCGTAATATTCGCTAACTTCTTATTATTGTATCGTGGCATACGTAATATGTGAGACATTCTCGCAATCTTTTGACTTTTATGTCCCGGAATAATAATTTTTTAGTACATATTCTTGTGGGTTTTTTTTTATTTCATATACTGGGGAACATATTATTGCATGACTGCATAACAATATTAACGAGATAAATAAGTTTTGGAAGATGTTGGAGGTCCAGGAAACCCCTATACCGTCCCGTGCCTTTTTTTGCTGATTTTTAAATTTGGAGCTGTCTGTATAAAATTGTTTCAATAAAAGTAATTCCATGTAATTTTTTCCGAAGCTGGGACAATTGTTTTATACAAATATGTAGCAAAAAAATAACCTGCACACATTTTTACGGTTGATATTATTTTTTTAAACTCTGTTCCTGGCGTTTAGAATCCTTACCGCCCCTCTTGTTAAATTATACAGAAAATCACTTCACACGCAGTCACAGAAATTTTGTCAATTGTTTTTTTTTTCTCATACAGAGGTATGACAGACAAAGAATGGCTAAAATTCTTTGTCAGAAAATTTTCTGCAGAATTTATATCAGCATTTAAATATCAATTTCAAGCATCGCGGCTTTATTGTTAGTCTTACCATCCCCAAGGTTTATTCCTGCACTTTTCGAGGTAAATTAATTTTTTTTTAAATTTAATCCAATGTAAATGGCTGCTTCTAAAAATCAATGAACATTGTGGATATCACTGAGACTTATAATTTGCCATTATTATACTTATAAGAAAGACTTATAATTTGAGGCACATAATTTGCCTAAAAGTAGGCGATAATTTGCCTTACCGTCCCTCCCCTTACCATCCATCCCCCCCCCCCCATACCTTCCCTTTCTTCTTATACCGTCCCCTTTTTCTACCTTACCTTCCATTCTTTAACACCCCTTAAAGACAATGCTATATCAAAATTTTGTACCAAAAATACTACTTTGTTATTATGTCTTATTTGAATGTTCTGTGGGTAGTATGCAATTTCATTATAAGTAAAAATGTAGAAGAAAATAAAAAGTTTTAGCGGTAAAATGGTAAGGAAAATTAAACTCGCAAGTTTAACTTAAACCTCAGTTAAATAAAAATATATTCGCTGATGACCATTTTTTCTTTATTTTGAATCATTAAGGCATTCGTCTATCAGATTGAAATGTTATTTTACTTAGTTTAATTTCAGCAGATTTTTATTCCTGAAAGTCAAACGAATGTGATAATGTCCCATGTATATCTCACATTGCAGTAAATATTTAGAACCAGTTAGAAATTTCCCAATTAAGGGATGACCTTAAAAAAAGGCAGAAATTCGTCAAAAACATTAAAAAAAATTCTATTCAAAATTTTAGAATTTTTGCCTCAATCGTTCATGAACTTCTACAAGTAACCCATGTGCCACATTTCGTAGCTTTGCGCTCTGTGGCTTACGAGTTTTTGAGGTTATTTCTATAGATACGCGCACGGATTTTAGCAGGGTAGATGTTATTGCATTCGAACTAGTTATGCTCTCTATTATAAGGCGGTATCTAAGCATTTACGGTTAGTGATAACACCACTTAAAAGATCTTGATTACATTACAACCGATGGATATTTATTGAGTAGCATGTATTTTAACGAATTTGTACTATTTCAATCTCTAGAAAATTTAATTATGATACTTGAAAGTTGAGTATGAATTTAATTTGTTCCTCTAAAAGCTCGACGATCCATGTTTTGAGTTTATGAAAGATGTTTCTATTATCCACTTTATTAAAGATGATTTTAGATTTCAGCACACACCCTTTTAAAATTCAAATACTATGGATATTTTTGCTCACAAAATTTAGATAACAATTAAATGAAATTTTATTTTGCATGAAATCGGAATGCTTTTTGACGAAAGTACTGCGTATATGGACCATCGCGAATGTCCTACTGATATTTGAGGAGAAACGAGACTATATAAACGTGCCAGTGGACCTGGATTATGGAAAAATTCTAGTTAAAAACTGACTATGGAGAAACCACAGAACATGCACATAAAGATAATGTAACCACTTTAGTACATGATATGACTTTATATTCATGAAAACAATTCGACAGAACTTTAGGATTACTGTTTATCATATTGAAATATGCGCGAAACTGTTCTCTTCTGTATTGCTTTTATACTAAAACGCACATATGTTCAAATATTTTTTTCAACATTCCAAACTTTGCAATTAATTCAATTTAAACCATGCTACAAAGGTAATACAATCAGTTCTGGTTTTTTATTACATATTTTTTTTTTTTTTTTTTTTTTTTTAATACCATATAAATTTTTGGCAGTTTGATTCGAATTTTTCGTTTTTCTTTTCATTTAAAATATTAATAAGGGGATTTATTAAACTAATCGACTCTGTTATTTTGGACTTATTAATTAATGAATGCTATCAATATGCAAAATAGCTTTTAGTTCATTTTTAATCAGATAATACAGCTACTTAAAAATTTTAAAATATGACAGAACTCTGGGAAAATCTTTTCATAACGATGAAATATCGAATTCTGAACTTTTATTGAAATGAATTATAATTTATCGTATGAATTATCCAAAATATATGAAACAATACTTGGAAAGCATACGATTTAGTATGTCCTGTTAGTCACGGAAAAACAATTAGGAATTTAGAAAGTACATGCATTGAAAATCCAGAAAATCCAACAAATGTTAAGAGCTTTTGAAAACATAAAAATAAAAGTTTAATCAGATAATCTGAGTTTCTGCTGCGCTTATCAGAGGGACGATGGATTTCCTGAAATAAAAATCTAATTTTATTTAAAAATTATTACAAGTACGGTGATAAAACAAATGCTCATTATTCAATCTGTTTTTAAGTCTTTACATATTTTATGTAAAATTATGTGAATTTTGAAAATGTAAAAGCAGTTTTTCAAAAGTTATTAAGATAAAATCCTTGCTCAGTTAATGAATCACCATATAGCCTAAAGAACAACACAATTTATCATTTCTAAAAAATAAATGATTTCTTTTGAGATTTGTAAGGATCTATAAAATGGTTCTGAATTATTTTAATGTCTTTCTAGATATATTATACTTTAGAAAAGTTTATAGCATCACTATTAAATTATTTCTTTACTTCTATCATCTTTCGTTTATCTTTTCTTTTAGGAATTAAAATGGAAAATGTATAATAAAAATGAAATAACTTACAAAAAGAAGTGATGTCTAATCAGAAACAACACATTGTAAATGATCCCGCCAAGTCACAAACCTAACACATCAGTCACCAAAGAAGTGATATCACATAAAAAGAAGCGATATAGAAGTGAATACTCCGAGTGCCGTGTAAAAATCTATCAGTACTCATAATGTTTCCAAAGGACCCGGAGTGAGGTACAGTATGTGAAAACTGCTTGGCGACCTGCTGGCGTATATGCAGTACCTATATCAATTTCGAAAAATTGTTAAAGTCGAAAAAATTAATTTTAATTTCTCATTATATCACTTTTAAAAATAATTGTAGGAGGAATATCTGTAATAAATCAGAAAGATTTGTAAGACAAACAGGAAATGGCATGTTATTGTAGTAGTCATCTATTATTACAATTATACTTTTCAATATTTTAAACATAATTTTTAATTACATAAATACGTTTAATGATACACTGTTCTAAAATTAAAGGAAAAACTGGTCAAATAGATCCTATTTATAATAGAATTATTTCTTAAACATAAAATGTCGTGTTTCCAACATAAGGAATATTATATAATATTATTATAACAGAAGCCTTAGCAGAACAGATTTTTTCACCTGCTTTACGCAGGCTTTACCGCAATATATCTGAGTTTATATAACGCCTATTATTAGGTGCATTGTAAGTAATATTCATATGATTATTATTTTGATTATTATTTTACGAACTCAAAATGTTTATTACATGCTTACTTTGAAAAACCTCCTCGTAAAAGTGGTGTTTCTAGTTCAAATAACGGTAAATAAAATAAACAAATCGATCCCATGATTTTAAATAAAAATGACATGTAAACACCAAAAGCTTCAAATTTTCATAGTTTAATGGGACAGTAATACAAGAACAAAATTGTTAAACAAATAGTCATAAGTAAGTGCAGGAAGAACAACCAAAAGTCTGCAGGTCGCCAATCAGTTTCCACATACTGTACCTCAATCCGAGTCCTTTGGAAACGTTATGAGTATTGATAGATTTTTACACGACACTCGGAATATATACTTATATATCGTTTCTTTTTATGTGATATCACTTCTTTTTATGACTGACGTTTTAGGTTTGTGGCATGGCGGGATCATTTACAACGAGTTTTTTTTTTTTTATTAGATCAATTTAACTCTGAGTTTCAGAGTGGCGACCTTTTTAAATATATGATTTTGGCACTTTTTGGAAAAAATATTTCTAAATTTAATAACAGGACCACAAGCACATATACTCCACAACGATAGCGAAATATACTTTTAATCATGTATTCAGAAACAAAGATTTAATTATGGAAATGATTCTTGCACGAAAGAAAAAAAAGGAATTTAATTATTGCTTCATAGAATTCTACGAATAGAATACGCTACTTAGTCAAACATAGATATCTTGCCGTTTAGATATATATATAACGAAACAACCTCAAAATACAATAAAACGTCAATACTTATCTGTATATATTCACCATCACACATAACCCACAATAAAACAAAAGAAGCTGTCACAGAAAAATACGTCGAAAAAAAATAATTCTCGTTACAAGAAAAGATAATCATTTCATGCACTACTTTAAGATAGATTTTCCATAACATTTGACAGGAAGATGCTATATATTTTTGTGCTGTTTATACATTAGGAAAGTTATATTTTGCAGATTTAGCTGCACCGCACATTATTGTAACATTGGAAGGTTTTACTAGTGAACGAAATAACTGGTTGTTATGTTACGATTAGTGCAATGTTGAAAATAATAGAAAGACAGTTAGAGTTGAATTCTCACCGACAAATATAACGAATTTTGAATCTTAACGAAGATAATGTTTCGTAGTAAATCAACATGGATATTGGAAAGTAGTTGCAGTCATCGAGTGTTAGGCCAGTAACACATATATCCAGTGTAGGTTTCTCCGGAATAATTGAGACAATGCATAATTTAACTCAGGATTTTATTGAAAGAGCTTTCGGCGGTGCAGTTTCCACCAATTCATTTTAATCAAGCCATCGCTACGTAGTATTTAACTATGGGTAAGTAAATTATAGGTAATAGAAAATATCAGACGGCGACCAGGAGAAGTTATCCAAACAGAAATACGACAAATTCTGCTGAAACACATCGAGTAACGACTTTTTGTTCCTCAAGTATAAGAATACAAATATGACGTAGATCGCGCTCTCAACAAATGAATAATTAAGAATATCACGTCATGAAAAAAGTGCGGACAGAGCAAGTGGATGAATTTGAAGGGAAAAAGGATAACCTCAGAAATGCGCGGGAAAGTAAAAATGGAAGCTAAAAGAATATTCTAGAAAGAAAAAAGGCGCGGAAATGGAACATTTAATTTAAGAATACTAAAAGCTTAATATTGAAGCAATTTAGACAAGTGAGACATTAAATTAAAGGGAATTTAACAGAGTTAACGATAGAGATTATTTAAGGATAAGGATTTGGTGAATATAAAGTAGTAATTTAGAATAAGATAAGGAAATCGCGGAATTAGATCTAATAATGTAACATATATATATATATATATATATATATATATATATACTAAAAAACAGATTAAGAAAAATTGGATAATTAAGCTTGCTCTAAATGAATCACAGATTATTATTTTCAATAGATTTTTTTCACTTTATTTTTTTTAAGTATTTCTATATCGTCATGAATTTAACAGATTATTAACATTATTATCCATTATTATGCAGATCATGTATAATAGATTCTATATTGTTGTAAACGGGATTCATTATGTGTATTAAATATATGTTTTCGTAAACAGAATCATTGCTTATTATTACTTCGTTTGTTTTTCTTTAATAATAATATGATTATGTAACCAGTGGCGCAGTCAGAATTCGGCTATAGGGGGTGTTTTAAGTTGCTGATAACGGTGATCGCCTGTTAATTGAATCACTGGCTCATCGAATCAGTCTATTTAATGATTGAAATCATAACGCTTTTTTTCTCGGATATTGGAATCAGCAGATACGCTGGTTATGATTCATTTAAACAGCGTTTACAATATATTAAAGTTACAAAACTTGAAGTGCATCAATGAAATAACACAAAACTATGTTAGATTTATGTTTAAAAAAATCATAGACAAATTTTAAAAGATGAAATAACACAGTACAGCAAACATGTTTTGTATGGAAAATCATCGGCTGGTTCATCGGAAAATATCTGGTGGTTGCAATCCAATTTTTCAGTCAAAAATACATAGGGTTTCACTCCAAGACAATTCCAAATTCTTGTTTAACCCTTTGAGGGGCGGTGGTATGTTTATAAAGCCTATAATTTTAATTCCCAAATGCCACAATGGCACCATAATTTTAATGAAAAAATTTCAGTTTTATTGTATATGTGAAATGTAGCTCTTTCTTATTTAAAAATAAATTTGTTTGTAAATTCCGGTGCCATTAATTTATTTCAACATTTTAGGAATGAAAATGTTTTGTCCCTGAAAGGGTTAATAATGAAACAATTTCAGCAAAATTTTCAATAGACTTACCTATAAGATATAAATGCTCTCTAAGAACTGTTTGTAAAAAATCGAAATTTAAAAGGGTTAAAAATGCGCGAAAAGAGTTCTAAAAGCTTTCTAAATTACGATTTCTATGGAAGTGTTAAAGATAAAAACTTGAAATTAGCCGCGATAGATACGAATAAGATGTAAATGATCTTTACGACCAGTTTCTAAAATTACAAATTTAAAAGGGTGAAATGAGTAAAAAGCGTTCTAAAAATATTCTAAATTACGATTTCTATGGCATCTCAAGAAATACCATAACCGATTTTAAATGTAATGATTGCAAATTGATGTTAACAGTCCCAGCTCGAATACAGGCTATATTTTATGTCGGTGCCATTGCCACCAGGGGTTGCAGGACCAAAAAATGCTCTAAAATTGCGATTTTTGCGATACTGAAGGGGCTAGAAACTATAAATTTTCCATGGTAGTTACTTATAAGATGTAAATGCTCTGTAAGAATAGTTTTTAAGAAAATCGAAATTTAAAACAGTGAAATGAGCGAAAAACAATCTGAATTTCTACTTCTATGGATTTGTTAAAGATAGAAAGTTAAACCTTGGCATGGTAGATATTTATAACATGTAAATGACCTCTAAGAACAGTTTCTAAAACATTCAACATTTTAAAGGCTAAATTGAGCGAAAGCATTCTAAAAGCTTTCTAAATTACGATTTTTATGGGATCTAAGGAAATATAAAAAAGACTTAAAAATAGTATTGACAAATTGATGGGGACAATTCCTGTTCCAGCATAAGCTATATTTTATGCAATCACTGGTTCTTTCCTACAGTATCTCCCCGATAGCAAGACTTCCGGGGGAAAATTTCAAGTTACATTACCAACTAATAAACTACAATCGTTAAATTTATGTACCTCAATCCTGAAACAAATGGTTCAAAAAAACACACTGATTGCAATAATCTGTAAAATCACAATCAAAAACAGCTTTTTATGTTAATATAGTACTGTTTTTGTATTTCTTGCTTTTTCAACGTCTTTATGCAGATAACTTGGTCTTAGAGAAAACTTAGAGCAAAACCGCAAAAAGGGCGTTTGAAACTCTGAGAAATCTAGAAAGCATGTCTTTTACGTTTTTCTCTGGAATTTAAATTTCAGCTGCTTCATTATCGTTTCGAACATGGAACATAACTAGAAATGCAATTAAAAAACTGTTGTCCAGTGTATAAACCTCAAACTCAAAGTTTCTGTACATCAGGAAATGACCACTCTTTTAGCCAACGATGTCTTGAAACTTTGACAGCTGCCCTTTTTCAAAACAAATCACCAGTTTGCAGAAAACTGATGCACGTAATGTGCGTTTTCGAAGTTTTAAACACAATATTCGCCGTTTACTTGAATAACTTTTGTTGAGTAGAATCAGGGGTGATTCTGAGTAAAAAAAAATATTCCAAAATTCACAGAAAATTTTCTGAAAAGTTACAGCAGAGAAGGGGGAGGGGGAAATCCACTTCCGGCACTAACTATGCGTCTTTTTCCGCGGCCTTTTGACAAAATTCGCTTTTTTTAGAGATCTCTTAAAGAAATTTGCGTTTTTTGTGATCCCTTGACGAAATTTGCGGTTTTTTCGCGATCCCCTCATGAAATTTGCGGTTATTTTCGCGATCTTTTGACGAAGTTCGTGATATTTTTGCGATCGTTTGACGAGATTTGCGGTTTTTTCGCTATTTTTTACGAAATTTTCTGTTTTTATCGCGATCTTTTGACGAAATTTGTGTTATTTTCGCGTTGGGACAAATTTTGCAGGTTTTTTGCGATCTTTTGTCGAAATTTGCGGGTTTGTTCGCAATTTTTTGACGAAATTGCGGTTTTTCGCGATCTTTTGATGAAATTTTTGGGTTTTTTCGCCATTCTTGGACAAAATTTCCGTTTTTTCCGAGTTTCTTTGACAAAATTTGCTTTTTTTCCACGATTCTTGGTTCGAAATTTTCGTTTTTTCTGCGATTCTTTGACGAAATTTGTGTGTGTCCCTCTATCCTTTGACGAAATTCGCGATTTTTCTGTAAACGATTGACAAAATTTATTTTTTTCGGCACCATTTTTCAAAATTCGCGATATTTTTTTTGTCCGAATTTTTGGATTGATGACCGATTTTTTTAAATTTTCGGAAAATTTGGAACAGAATCACCAATGAGTAGAATTTTATTAAACAAAGCCGCGGATTCTGAATAAGCCAAAAAGTTCTAATATTAACTTTGGTTTTGATTCATTAAAGCGGCTAATTTTCTCAACTAGTGATTCATATAAGCGGCAAACATAGTAATTATTTTAGCTCTGGGAGGGGTTTTAACCCCCAAAACCCCCTTCGCTGCGCCAGTGAATGTAACATATTACAAAAGTAATAATGTTTTTTTTTTCGTTTTAAATGCTTAATAATGAAGTTAATCTTAATTTTGAATAACATTTTAGAATTTTTAATAACATACAGACTGTTTTATTTATTTTAGAGTTTCGTTCATATGGCGAAACCATATTCGTCTGATTAGCCTTTTTGACGGTGTTTAGTGGTACGGGTGTTTTACATGCAGAAAAACTCCAACTCTAAATACGGAAACTAAAATGTATTTAAAAAGTTAACATGTTAAAAGGTTACAACAGGGACATTATATTTCTAAGTGTTTCAGTTTAAAGAGAGAGAATCCCCCTCATACAGATCGTGCTAAAAGGCGCGGATGTTAGATGTGTACATCAAAGCACTCAGAATCCAAGTAACGGATTTCACAAAAAGTTTAGATTACATGTCTTTCAATCTATCGCCAATTTAAAACATTAGAACCATGATAGAAGAGTGATCAAAGGATTTGGAGAACACAGTTGATTACCCTACATAATCTGTTATCCCTATAAGCTATAACTCACCAGGATGTAAGATAACCCTTCTTTATTTCATGAGAATCGGCGCCATAAAATCTAGATTTTGTATATTTTAACATAAATGAATTAGCTTAAATGTAATTGCGCAATATACGAAGGCAGTATGATAAGTACCTGTACTCGGCCAGAGATGACGCTACTAGAGTTTAAAAAATTATTTATTTCGCAATGGTGACCTTTTAAAACAAACTTGGCTGATCGCCAAGTCGCTACGCGGTTTAGTTTGTGAGTGGTAGCCATTTCAATGGAACAACTTTGGTGATATTTCAACAATGGAAAAAATTGAATATCGATCAGTGATAAAATACTTGTTTTTGAAAAAGAAAACTAATGACGAGATTAAAGCGGAACTCAGCGAAGTTTATGGGGACTCTGCATCTTCGTTATCAACCATAAAATATTGGACAGCTGAATTTAAACGCGGCCATACAAGCCTTTTTGATGAAGAATGTCCAGGTCGTCCAACTGAGGTTACGACATCAGAAATGATCGAAAAAATCCACGATATTTTGATAAACAATCCGAGAGTGAAAGTACACAAGATTGTTGAGACTGTGGGTATCTCAACTGAATGGGTGCAAAATATTTTAACAACTCATTTGCATATGAAAAAGCTTTCGGCAAGATGGGTGCCGCGATTGCTCACTATTGACATTAAACACACTCATGTGTCAATTTCAAATGAATGTCTAGCGAAATTAAAGCACAATCCAAATTATTTTTGGCGTCGGTTCATTACAGTTGACGAAACATGGATTCATCACAGTACGCCAAGACTAAAGAACATTCCAAACAGTGGCTTTTTCGTGGACAACCTGCGCCAAAAAAGGCTAAGGTGACTTTATCTGCGAACAAAGTCATGGCTAGAGTGTTTTGGTATGCACGCGGCATAATTCTCGTCGATTACCTTGAAAAGGGCAAAACGATCAATGGAGAATATTATGTCAGGCTATTCGATAATTTCGACCATGTTATGAAAGAAAAACGTCCACATTTGTCGAAGATAAAAAATTATCTTTCATGAAGCAATGCACGCGTGCACACCTGTGTCGTCGCCATCACAAAGTTCCATGAATTAGGATAAAAACTGCTGCCGCATCCACCATATTCGCCATATTTACCCCCTAACGATTATTTTCTAGTTCCAAATATGAAAAAATGGCTTGGTGGAAAAAAAAATTCTCTAACGATGAGGTTATTACTGAAACAAACGCCTATTTTGAAGGCTTAGAGAAATCATATTTTTTAGAGGGGATACAAAAAATAGAAAAGTATTGGGCTAAGCGTATCGAACTAAAAGGAGATTATGTTGAAAAATAAATCCCATTTTAGACATAAAAATGCATTTTTCTTGTCAAGAACAGGTACTTATCATACAGCCCTCGTAAAACGGACGTATGGAAAATGCAGAGAAAAGGCATATGTTCTAACGTTCCAGATTAAAATGTTATTTTATCAAGTTTAATTCCACCAGATTTTTATTCCCGAAAGTCAAAAGATTGTGAGTATGCCCTTTATAAGGAAGTCACTTAAAACGCAGTATAGAAAAAATTTTGTGGGAAGAATATTTATATCACTAGAGCAGAAAAAGAAATTCAAGAAAATTTGAATTATAATTGCTATGCATATGGTGGTTTCCTCTTGAAATAACGTAAGAGCCACAACTATTTCTAACTGTTTTAGAAAAGCGAGTTTTGTTCATTAAAATGATGCTGAAGATATTCCGTTACAGCAAAAGGAAAACAGCAGCAATGATTTTAACACAGACGAAAAAGAATGGAACAGCATACACTGTAAAAAAAAATCTGTAAAGTTACTAAAATTTATCTTAGAAACTAGGATTTCTAGAAAAGATTTAGTAACTTTACACATTTTTTTGCAGTGTAAATCTAGATTCGCCTTTTTTTAAGATTTTGTCAATATTGAAGAAAAATTAACGTGAACGGCAATAAGAGATATGACAACTGTGATGAAACTGTTATGGGGTCTAATCTTTAGTACCCGAGAAAAAGTATAAATTAGTTAGTAAACAAAATATTGAAGTTAGACTTATACGGTTCACACAAAACGAGCGTTAGGACAGAATGGAGAGATATACATAGTAGTCTATCGGAGTCAGTAGCTGTCAGGGACCAGGGACTAAAGAATATTCGAGAGTTCCAAGGAGGGAATTATCATGATTTTCTGTAAGGAGATAGTGCCATCTAGTGGCGAAGATATGAATAAATCTTTTCGCCACAGTATCCCCCCCCCCCCCCACAGCCACCCAAATGAAAAAAACAACCCCTAAGTACACAGACAACAATTATTAGAGGTACTTAGGGTTGAAATGCACACGACGACTAGAACTTGTAACCTCAATGGGAGCAGGATCAAAGGCGGGAGATTTTTATGAACTGCCAGGCTCGGCCCGATCTGGTGATTTTCGAAGGAACAGGCGGTGGAGCTGGAACACGCTGATTATCAGTCGAGAAGAAGGCTAGCTTAAGTCGATGAATATTTATTATAGAGTGTTTGCCCTTAATGTCTAAGGTGAACCTTTTTGATGAACGAGCAACAACCTTGAAAGGGCAGTCATAGGGTGTCTGGAGAGATTTCATTACTCCATCATTTCGAAAAAAAACGTGGGTACACAACTCAGCGCCAAACACATAAATATTTCCGTCACACCGTGTTTGATGACGTGATGACTGGAAAAGAAGGATAAGATGATGATAATGATGAAACTTATACTGCAATTGCCCCCATCTTATGCAACTTCTTTAGGAACCCTAGACACTTTGAGATGCTAAATGTAGCATCAATTACAATGACGCACTTTAATTCCTTAGAAAAGGTCGTTGTACAAACGCGGCCTCAGCAAAAATTAACTAACATTAATAACTTCTTCAAAGAGGACAAATTGACTTTTTTATATATCTTCTTCTGTGTAAAATAAAATGTTAAGTTTATTTTATTTTTTAAAGTAAATTTTATAGTAAAGTTGTAAGAATTTGTTTAAGTACTAATACTAATATTAAACTCCTTTTATTTTATAAAATGTTATTAATCATAATTCTTATACTTCAAAATGTTTTTTTTTTTCCCAAATTGTGTATCATGTGCATAAAGAATTACTAAATACAACATCCTCTCAGTTACGCCCGATTTTAAACCAATCCCTTCGAACGCGTATAAGTAAGAGTTGAATGTACATCATTTTTCAAGATATCACATAGCAAATAAAAAATTTAATATTAAGTCAACAGTTAGGAAATAGAATAAATAGGCAGTGTGAAATGTCTCATTGAGATATTTCCTTGTATTACAAGTAGATCCAATAATTCTCAAAATGTTTCTATAAATGTATAACACATTTATCAAATTTTATTAAAATATTCAATTTAAAATCATAAATATCTACTGGAATATAATAATTTGTATGAATGCTATGAAGTTGTAATAATTTGTAATATTTGTCATTTTTAAAACTTATTTATTAATACAGAATCTTTTGTAAATTTATTCCATCATAAAATACACCAGTGCGAATAATTCATGAAATGCGATATTAGCGTATTTTACAGAATGTTATTATTAGAAGATTCAAATTGGAAAACAATTACATTCACAATGTTACATTCATAAAGAGATAGAAATTGATCCTTTTTTTGCCATCTTGGTTTTAAAAATTCTTTATTTCACAGAGTGATAACATTAAAAAATCAACAATTTTAATTAGATTATTCTTTGAACGTAGAATAATATACGGAATATAATCAAATATAATTTGAAATGCGGAAACACGCATAAACAACCTATTTAATTCTACCATTAAAGTTCAATACAGTTTATTAAGAAATGTTTTAATTATCTAAATACGTAATTTATTTAAATGTCATAAAAATTCTTAAAAAGAAAAGTTTTCTTTAACATATGTTTGGCAGAAAATCAAAACTGAGACAAGCATAAGTAGAAAAAAAATAGGGCATTATAGAGTTGACACTGATGCACGGTTTTCATCGCATATGCTGTATGATATGTATGGAACGATTTGACGGGGTATCATTTAAATATGTCAAGAACATACTTAACATATGTAGAGAATTAAATTTTCCGTTGAATATAATATAAGCGAGAAAATAAATTGTACATATAAGTCAAAATAGAAGGATATAAAAAAAGAACACCAAAACAAAAATAATTTTTCGGTATTCTGTTAAGCAATATTTTCGTTTTTAATTCATTTTATTATCTCAATAGTTAGGTATTTTAAAGCAGAATGGTGACATTCTCCAAAACGTTCAAAAACGTGGATTTTCGAGAGTATCTACAATGATTATCTACATGTAACGTGTAAAAAATGAATAGCGTCTGATCATAATTAAAAGTAAATACAAAAATACAGACAATTTAAGTAAATAGTTAAAAAGCACGTAACTGTCATTTAAAAATAACATTACACCTTTTGACTTATTTAAAGTTCCCCAACAGTAACACAAATAAACACAAATTCACGAGAGATAACTTAATGCAACTTGCAGTTGAGGGCATGTGCCACAAACAATTAAATTTTAACCTGCTGTGTTTTTCCGTAACAAAAACCAGCTATATTTCCCCCTTAATTTCTTTGTTCTTAATTATGCATCTATAGAAAATAATAAAAGGGATTTTTTTTTTTTAGATATGCATTTTATTTCGAGTGGCTTTAATCGAATAATATGTATTAAATGCTAAAATTGTCACTAAAGTTTTTTCTTTGACAATGAAGGAACAATGTCATATAATATATTTCGTTCAAGAGAAAAAAAAATGTTAATCAGTTATGATTTGTTTATTTATTTCATGCTGTTTTTAAAATATTGCGCTGCTTTCTTTTATTTATTTTTTTCTAAGTTTTTTAGTTTCGTTTTTATGTTTATTAGAAATTCCCATATCAATTTGAACGTAACTAAATATATGTTTTCTACTGTGCCAACTAGATTTCGATAAACATAAAATCTCATAAAATACTGAATTATAAAACGAGAAATGCTCCTGATTAAAATGAGATGTGAAATATTTATTCAAACAAAAACAGCTATTGCAAAATCTGAAAAAATATAGACGAATTACTTTTACTATGAATATTCCTATACGACAAGGTTAATGAAACATCACCAGTTTTGGAAACCGTACTTCAATGAATACCTACCACACGTGGGAAATGTCTGTTTCACCTTTCAATGCTCCGTGAATAAGGAAGTGTAATTTATATTACGTAAAATCTATATAGAATATCCGATGTCTTGTGTTGTAGCTTTTCTACCTAACAATATATATTTGCTTTATCAGAGACCGTTTGTAAATTTTCTTATTTCTGAATTGAGGTTCCGTTTGGTGAATATTTTATGCTCATCTGCGGTATGAATTGTATTTATTTTCGTTCGAATATAAAAAGAGTTTCGTATCTAATTTTTTTAAACATACACTGGCCAGAAAAACCGATAAGGATTCTTTTTTATAATTCAATAATTCCATTAAATATCTTTATTGTCTATACTCATCTTATGGAGATACTCCATCGTACAGAGAATTATCATGTATTAACAGAAAGTAACATAATTTAGTAATATATTTAAAACAATAATACAATAGGTTCCATTAATCCGATAAAATCGCTAGAAAAATTAAGTGCTTTAGCTTTTTGTTGAGGAAAAATGGCTAAATAAATACAATTAAAACAACTTTGAATCCCAATTACAATGATGATATTAATTCAATATCAGCTTTATTTTAACTTTTACACCTTAATCGCAGCCCTGGCGGTATGTTCATATATTGAACATTAAGTCATAAATTTCGAAAACTATTTTTGTAGCTTTATGTACTAAATACATATGGAGTATAATACATGGAGTGGGTCACTAATTTTTTATTAAATATTTACATTATTTATCACATGATCTGTAAAATGTTCGAACACTAAAGTTGCCTCGACCCAGAGATTTAAAATAATTAACTAAGTGATTAGTAAAAAAAGTAAGTGATTTAAACAATTTTTTGTCTAAGGTTGTCACTACGCTCGCATAGACAGTCGCAAGCTAAAGTTAAACCAATATGAGTATTATTTTCAAAATCCTCCTTTAATATTAATACAGAGAAATTATTCCAGAGAGAAACATTCGCCTTGCATACAATATTTCAAATGAAAATCAAATTTCAAAGTAAATTGCTTAAGAGGCGCAAAGAGGGGGTGGAGGGACCAACATAGGGAAAAAGATTACATGCCGGGACTCGAAATTTAGCCATTAATATAGCTACCTGACGTTCTACAGACTGAACCACATGGAACGATACCCAGCCTGGAAAATTTTTCACTATTATATGTTGGCATGGCTACAAACGCAGCACAAGATGAAATATTTATCGTGAGCCACCGACATGTTGCGAACACGAAACCTAAGGTTTCTTATTCGGCCCAGGTCAATATCACCTTAATATACTCTAAAAGTTTTGTGCTTCTAGAGTTGTTATCTTTTTTATAAAAAAATTGCTAAACTCATAACAAATTTCGCATGTTTTATTACCATTAAAGGTGTACTATCCTCCCCTTTTTTTATTTTACTAAAACCAGCACACAAAATCGATCAATTATGATAACCTTCGTTTTCCTTTTTTCAAAACTTCAGAGCCATTTTTCCAAATTTTCTGTCCTGTTAACAAAAAAATTTTGTAATTAACAGATAGTGTGAAACACATTAAGGAAATACGTTTGAAATATTTTTTCAATAATTGTTAACACATTTTTCAGGACTTTAGCTAGTCTGTTAAATGTGCCATAGATTAAAAATACCATTAAAATATCGCTAAATAGTTTAATGAATACACATGGTTAGATTTCCTGAACATTGAATCATTAGGAATTATTTATTCACCTTTCATTTTATCTCACGGTTCAATAAGGTATTATTCACAACTTAAATTGTCTTCAATAAAGAAAACACACATATATTTACATACATTTTATGGCAGTAAATATAAAAAATAACACATAAAATTAAACATTCATTTATTTATTTTATTAATTTATTGAACGAAAATTCTAAATTTTGAAGAAAAATGCGAATTATTATAATATTTATTTATATATTTTTAAGAACTTGTGTAAAGTGAATATACATAATATCTAAAAGAGAAAATTCACTGTACAAAAAAATTCCATGAAAAAAAGGAAAATGCAGGAAAGTTTCCCTCTATCATTCGTTAAAACTTCCGCTTTGGTATTTACTCATTTTAAGATTAAATATATCCCTTATTCAAGACCTCTGTTTTTAGCACTAGCGGAATATTTAAAAAATAATAATTTTACATACCGATGCATAATTACATTGGGCAAGTATTTTTTTTTTCGATTGAGTATTATTACACTCTTGTTTTTTCGCCTTCTTTTTTTTTTTTTTTTTTTTTGGAATTGAACCTTGGTATTCACATTTAGATGATGAATATTCTGTTTCCTACAGCAACTGGCAAGAACTGAAAAATGTCTGAGAAAAAACCTGAAGGAGGTCCTAGGGACGTTCCCAGGATGTTAAAAGGCGGATATTCTTTTTCCTGAAGACCTCCTGCTGACATTTGGATTCCGCAGCATGCCTGTGGTATAGTATTGTTTACTTCCTATTACCTCCTCGGTTACTCCCTATTTCAAATGTCGAATGGAATCCATTATGTGAATACAAAATAAAAGTAAAAATAATTTATTATCAAAGAATGGAATTTCAAAAAGCTATGTCGCCTAAAAAAAAAAAAAAAAAAAAGGTTTACTTTTTAAAAAATTCAATGTGATTGTATTACTGTCGCTACCTGTTTTTCTGGGTGTTCGCGCTCTCACTTTCATAAACATCCGTAGTTTTTGACGATATATATGTTATTGAAGTTTAACTGAATATGCTTTGTAATAAAGATGAAGGTGTGTAAGTTTATTAGTTTCTTCAAGGGAGCACAAAAAAGAATACTGTTATATCAAGATCAATGGGGAAAAGCAGTTTTCAATGCCTTTTAATGAGGTTGCGATAATTCACACCAAATGAATTGATGAGCATCACTAAGGTGGAATTCAAAATGCCTTTGTCAGAGTATAAAGTTATTAACATTTATAGTTTATGTACAGGCGCTCAGAGAGACAGATCTCTTCTCTAAGTGCCTTTGCAGTTGTGATATGCATTTTTAAACTTCATAGATAATAAAGAACGCTGACGAGAAAATTTGTAAGCACCGGCTATGCGTGTAAACTGTGTTTAGCCTCATATATGTATGTAAACTGCCTGAAGTGTCTTTTTAACTATATAATGCATTTTTCAGTTGTCATATCCCAATCCAACAATAGTTGAGATCTGCGTTAATAGATGGCAGCACTACACAATCTGTTTGTAAGGTATCGCATGTTACCAGAGTATTCCACGCAGTTGTAAGAAATGACTTGTTCTGAGAGCTGCGTTTAGCAGCCGTTTTGTAAATATGTATAATAAACTATAAGTAATCTTATAGTTATGCCTTCTTCCTTAATTAAGAGTAATAATAAGATTGTAGCGATATAAAAGTGGCGACGAATGGGATTTAACCCAAATTGAAATGTTGTGATTTTTTTTTCGAAAAAGAGAACGAGAAATGGCTGATAAAGAAATAATTTATCTGGGACGCTTAGAAGAATATAATGCGAATGTTCCTTGGACTATTTACGTCGAGAAAATTGATTTTTATTTCTCAGCGAATAGCATAAAAAATGATGAAATGAAGAAGAATATTTTACTAAGTTCTGTTGGAACAACAACGTTTGCTATTTTACGAGATATTATTGTTCCGAATACGCTGAAAGAAATCAGTTACGAGGATCTTTTAAAGAAAGCTATGGATCATTTTTCACCACGCCCTAGTGAAATTGTGGAACGATTTAAGTTCCAGATACGACTAAGGAAGCAAGGAGAGACTATAGCCGATTTCGTACGAGATTTGCGTCGGTTATCCAAAAATTGCAACTTCGGAAATACGCTTAATTACCGCCTCCGTGATCAGTTGGTATTTGGGATCCAAGATGAGAAGATACAGCAAGAAGTACTGGATTATAGAGACTTAACGTTCCAAACAGCGATAGAAATAGCTGAGTCATTTGAGATAGCTGAGGCTGGCATGAAATCCCTACACATTGGAGATAGTACGACTGTCAATCAAGTTCGTGTTTCAAAAGGAGAGAAAACAAAAGTGGAGAAGTTCGCTCATGCACCTAAGCCTAAAGAAGATAAATTCGCGCCTGAGAAACCGTGTTACAGATGTTCTAAAAATCATAATCCCAAGTTTTGCCCTTTTAAATCTGCAGAATGCCATTTCTGCCATCGATTGGGGCATTTAAAAATTTGTTGCCGTAATAGAAAATTTGGAATGAAAAGTCAGAAATCTTTTAAGAACAGAAAAATTTAAACTGTTCAAGAAGACTAATCTTTAAATTTCATGGAAGACAACTCCAATAAGGTATCATGGATAAAATCGGTTAAAATAAATGGTGTAAATATACAATTTGAAATAGATAGTAGTGCAGCTCATACTATCGTAAGTAAAAGTGTTGCTCATAATTTTTTCTCAGGTAAGCTGCCTTTAATTAAATCTAATATTAAATTACCAACTTATACTAGAGATTCTTTAACAGTTTTGGGGGAATTAAAAGTAAATGTTGTTGTTAATGATTATTGTATTCCGGATTTAAGAATGTTAATTATTAAAGAGGAGGCTCCGAGTCTGATCGAAAAAACTTGGTTAAAAGCATCAAAATTATTTTGGCCTAATGTAAATATGATTAAAAGTATTTCGAAAGATGATTTAATTAGAAATTTTCCTAATGTTTTTGCTGACGGGATCGGAACAATCAAGGGTCCTCCCGCGTCAATAAATTTGAAAAAAACATGCAAAACCAGTTTTTCTTAAGTCTCGACCTGTTCCTTGTGCTTTAAGAAAAGCCACTGATGTAGAATTGGAACGATTAACTAATGAGGGTATTTTGAAACCTGCTGATCATTCAGAATGGGCCAGTCCTATAGTAATTGTTCCTCAGCCTAACGGCTCTGTTAGAATATGTGGTGATTATAGAGCAACAGTTAATACTAATACTGAAATTGATAATTATCCTCTTTCTAGAACGGAAGAATTATTTTCTAAATTATCAGGTGGAAAATACTTTACTGTTTTTGATTTAAAAGATGCTTATTTACAACAACCTGTAGATATCGAAAGTAGTAAAATTTTGACTATAAATACACATAAAGGATTATTTAATGTGTTACGATTAGCATTTGGGGTAAAATGTGCTCCTGGAATGTTCCAAAGAAAAATTGAACATATTAAAAAAAAAAATTGAATATGTTGGTGTATTTTTAGATGATGTTATCATCAGTGCTAGTAATGAAACAGAACATTCTGAAAGAGTTGAAAATGTTCTGAAGTGCTTTTCTGAGCATGGTATAAGATTAAATAGGAAAAATTAAAATTTATGGTTTTGGAAGTTTCTTATTTAGGTCATAAAATATCTCAGGAAGGAATTAGACCTATTCCAGAAAAAAGTTAATGCTATTTTGACTGCTCATATTCCAAATAATGTGTCACAATTGCGTTCATTTTAGGCTTAATTTCTTATTACAGAAACTTCCTGCCTAATATTTCAGATGTTTTAGAACCTTTACATAGATTATTAGATAATAATGTAAACTGGACATGGTCAGAAAAGCATGAAAAAGCGTTTCAAAAAGTGAAACAATTATTATGTACATCTCCTGTTTTAGAATTATATGATGTAAACAAAGAGATCGTTTTAAACTGTGATGCTTCTGAATATGGCATAGGATCAGTTTTAAGCCACATTGTTGAGGGTAAAGAGAAACCTATTGCTTATGCTTCGAGAACTTTAAATAAAACTGAAAGAAATTATGCAATGATTGATAAAGAAGCATTATCTGTAATGTTTGGTGTCACTAAATTTCACTAATATTTAGCTGGAAAAAATTTAAAATTATAACAGATCATAAACCTTTAATTAGATTATTTGATTCTGTTAAAAAGGTACCTGATACATTATCACCTAGAATGCTGAGATGGTCGTTAATGTTAGCTGGGTATGATTATACAATTGAGTATCGCGAAGGTAAAAATAATAAAAATGCTGACGCATTAAGTAAATTACCTCTCCCAGAAACTGTAAATATAGTGAGTAATCCTACGGAAATAATGTTCGTTTCAAATAATGATAATTGGCCTATTACGTCTAAAACTATGGCAAAGTGGAAAACTGAAAATCCTGTAACTAAACAAATTTTGTGTTACATGAGTGGCCGCGCAAGGTTAAACAAGAAGAATATCAACCATATTTTCGTAGAAGGGAGGAAATTTCCTGACTAGAAAATTGTCTATTGTGGGGACATAAATTGATCGTACCAGAGGAAGGCCGTGAATATATATTAAAATTACTGCATTCCGTTTATCAAGGTATATCGAGCATGAAAGCGAAAGCTAGGGGGGTAGTTTGGTGGCCAAATATGGATAAAGAAATTGAACAAATGGTAAATTCTTGTAATAGATGTCAGATGTTTGCGAGGGATTGTTCCAAAATGGAACCCTTGAAATGGAAATCTGAACTGCCTTGGGAAAGGATCCATGTAGATCATGCCGGTCCTTTTGAAGGTAAAATGTTTTTAATAGTAGTCGATTCTTATACTAAATGGTTGGAAGTAGAAGTAGTACCCACTGTTGATAGTAAAACTACAATTAAGTTATTAAGGAGAATTTTTGCTACATTTGGATTACCTGTTGAATTTGTCAGTGATAATGGTCCCGCGTTCACAAGTGATGAATTTGAGGAATTTCTTAAAAATAATGGAATTAAGCATACGCCTGTTCCACCTTATCATCTCTCTTCGAACGGAAAAGCGGAAAGTTATGTGCAAACTGTGAGAAATTGTCTTAAAAAGCTAGATAAAAGTGACATAACATTGTCAATTTCACGATTTTTGTTAGAAAATCATTCCACTCCTCATTCGGTGACTGGTAAAACTCCTGCTGAAATAATGTTTGGAAGGCCAGTTCGAACAGCCCTTCACTTGGTATTACCATCAAAACCTAAAATACAGCAACCCCTTCACAAATATAATCTTCATGATTTAGTTTTGTTAAAAATTTTGGAAAAGGGGAGAAATGGGTAAAAGGGAAAATTATCAAATTATTGGGGAGTAGATGGGTTTTAGTAAATAGATGTGACGGAATAATGTGTAAGCGTCACGTTGATCAGTTAAGGCGAAATAAAGAGATAAGTGATGAAATACCAGAGAGAGTTATAGAGATGAATCGAAATGATAAATTAATCTCAGACGAAGTTGAAAATATGGGACATAGCGGTAAAAATTACAGTGATTATGATAGGTATGAAAGGGTTAACCAAAACCGTTTTACGGGAATGAATGGAAAACTAAAAGAACAGCTTAATAATGATGATACTATAGAACCAATCCAATCTCAGCCTTCGCATGATATTGTGGCAGGTACAGTTGTGAGTCATAAAAATGATGTTACGACAAAGAAATCTTCGAAAGACAATTTGACTGAAACTTATGACAAAGACTGTAAGAAAAGTGCTCCAGTTCGAAGAAGTCACAGAACAAGATTGCCTGTAGTTCGTTTGAACTATGAGGGGAGGGGTGTCATATCCCAATCCAACAGTATTTGAGATCTGCGTTAATAGATGGCAGCACTACACAATCTGTTTGTAAGGTATCGCATGTTACCAGAGTATTCCACGCAGTTGTAAGAAATGACTTGTTCTGAGAGCTGCGGTTAGCAGCAGTTTATAAATATGTATAATAAACTATAAGTAATCTTATAGTTATGCCTTCTTCCTTAGTTAAAATAATAATAAGATTGTGGCGATATAAAATCAGTAACATTTAGTTTAGCGTTATAAGAAGTTCTTGTAAAGAATAAATATATACATGTACAGGGCTGGTAAAAGGAATTCTACACTTACCATCGAAAATGTTAATTGAGGGAGTTTGTTTGAATTGTATGTCGCTTTTCATAACTGAAATAAATTATTTGTTGTGCGTAAATTGATTTAATCAAGAGAATTCGGATTATGTCTATGGGGGCAATTTCCAAAATAAAAACATTGAACTCATTTACGCATTTTGTAACTCAATCAACTTTTACTATATTATATGCCGTTAGTATAGTACAAATAAATTCATATACATATATGGTTCAATTACAATATATGGATCGATTGTCTTTTATGAATAGAAAAATTCCAGAAATGTAGCACTTTTAGATGGTTTATCTATTTTTTAATTGATATATATTTTTTTTTAGTGTGTCGTATATATACCAATCTATATATCATATTCAACGCTCCAAAAATAATTTACATATTTTACCGTCAATTAACTGCAATTTCTGTAAATGGAATTTTATCTGCACTTGGTGTCTCTTAAATTCTTTATTTAGTTGTCTCTTGTTATTGCTAGAAATAATGCACGCTGGAAAAAATATATTGCCGAAGTGTTCATTGTTCCATTTTGTTTCAGAATTCCGTGCCTGATGCATGATTTATATTTCTTGTCTGGTTTAAATAACACATGCATCACGATATTTTAAGAAAGCACTCATATAATAGAAAGTAATTTAAAAGTAAAATACCAGAAAATATAATTTATTACAGTTTATCAAATCAGAAAATTGTTTTGTGAAAGAAATTGACAGAAATTCTGAAATAAATTCTCATGTGCCGATATATAGATTAGATATTTTAAAATTTAGCAACAAAAAATTAATTTCTTTTTTATTCTTCAGTTTCTGGATGTAACATTACAATATATGAATTCTGAAAATATTTAAACAAATTATGAATCATTTCAAATACGTAATGATGGATTATATTTATTTTAATATTAAAAGTTTGTATTTTACAGTTTAATGCTCGATACTTATTTGCAGTGTGTGTTAGTTTTAATTTGAAGCAATTGACAGAATGAATGTTCTCCTATGACGATTTTATCGTTGGATTTCTTGTTCAATCTAATACGTAAAAGAAGACTTCAAAAATTACAAATATCCTACAAAGTGTGCATAAAACAATGTCCCAATTTCAATGGTGTATTATAACAGTTTAATATAGACTATTTACAACAAATCGTACATATAATTAAAGGTAAACTAACCTAGTTTCCCTTAAATTGTTCAATGTGTGCACCATTTGTTATACTGCAAGCATACAGCATAAAGTCTAATTCTTTCCACACTTCGGTTAACAGTAAGGCGTAATGGAAGCAATATCATCTTCAATTATGTGTCTAAATTCTCGCAAATAATTAGGTAGCGGCGGAACATAAACATGATATTTTATAAAGACCCAACGAAACAATTGCATGGCTGTGACAACTTTTAAATCTTCAGCCCAGCAATAATGTTTTTGCCATATAGCTCATGTGACAGTGTATCAGACTTTAAATAACAAATCACTACATGCACATTCGCTTATCTAAAACTGTTTGAGTTACTCTTTCTGTAACCATGAACAAATATTCTACGATGCATACAGTTGATACTATTAAAATCTGTTACTGGGACATTTTTTTTTATTTACACCATCTGTTATGAATAATTTATGAAAATCTTGTACAAATATACAGTGATGAAGAAGAACGTAGCATTTGACAATTATAAATTTATCGTCAATATTTTTTAAAACGGTTTTTTTTTTTTGCCGATGAATTATGTACAAAAGTATAATTGTATGAGAAATATCAAACGTATAATTTAAATCATTTCATGAAACTTCCCTCATAGACACTGTTTTTATAGAAAATTTTTATATTTATCGGTACGAATTACATTTTTCTGAATTTTTTTATAATCCTTTAAAATTGTATTAGATAAAAACATATCAATACAGGCAGTATATTACTCATTTACATAAAAAAATACGAAATATTATTAGTTTTCTTACAAAATTGAAAAAAAGTTATAAGTTTATATAATTTTAAAATTAAAACAGATTACGTTATTCACGAGTATACTATACTAAAACTTTTTTATAAATAATGTATTATGTTTGCATCTTTTCATCCAACAAGAAACATAAAATTTCACTCATTTTAAGACACATAAATTAATCGCATGTTAAATTTAAATTTTATTAATTCAAAATAAAGTGATTCGAAGCAGTTATAATAAAAAAAATAATTAATTGTTAAAATTAAAGTAATTATTTATATGTTATAAAGTTTGTTTAATTTGTGTACAATTTAATTCTAAAATTATGTAAACAAAATATAGCCTTTCGTTTACTAACTATAACAAGTCGTTTCCACGAAATAATTTAATTGATTTTTATGATTAAATAAATATTTTTTGCTAATTTTTTGCTATCTCCATAAAATTTTGTTTAAAAATTTTTGACATATTAAGCACACCGTCTACGGTGTCTACAAATAACTTAGGCAGAAAGAATGATTTATTAAATGGAACGTTAAAGTACATATTGTTGTAAAGATAGAAAAACAGTTCACGTTTACCATTATCACCATAATTTCATTGTAATTGCAAAGCAGAATGAGTTTCATGAAACCAAAGACAGCCTTTCCCTTTTTCAGCACCGCTGTACGTTTCCGTTATCGTAATGCCGAACAAAAATGATTACCGCTAGCCAAGTGATGTCATCAGTTATGATACCTATCTCCCTCTATGAATAAACTTCGGCAATATTACTACTAGTCTGACTTTCAACTAGTTAATTTCATTTAATATTTCGGAAATTATTAACTTACGAAATTGCCCAAATAATTTGTAGACACCCTGTTTTACAAAAATTGAAGAAAAGTGTTTATTTATACGAATATCTCAATTAGTGAATGCCTTGAATATCAGTAAACTCATATTCTGGGAAAGAGCGTTTCCTTAAAGTATTTCGAAATTTCTAATTTTACTCTAATTCCATTAGAATTCGCCCGAATTTCAAGGGGCGATTATCTTTTCAATTTTGGCTATAATTAGTTATAAAACTCTTACCAGCCTTAATGCGAGATAATCCGATAAGTGTGAAACTACGTGTACGAATAAAATACTCTCAGATACGGTTGAAATTTTAATCATTTTACATATTAAACATAATGTTTTAAGATAATCTTTCAAACACTAAATTATGGTAATTTATTATTACAAATATTTTTAAAACAGATTTTTCATAAAAGCATTATTTAAAAGACTACATAAAATAAATAAAATGAAACAGACTTGAATACAGTTTTACTAAAAATATTAAAAATACATTCTGTAAACGTTTCGCCAAGTAACCGCCTCATCAGTGCAATTTAGCCGTTGTAAAAACAAACAACAGAACAAATAAAGTACAGCTAAAGCTTGGCGAACTAAACATAATTTACAAATACCTCATAGAAATTTCCACACTCACATCCTAGCGGTCTGTCGTGAAGAGCTACTGCTGCAAGAACGCCAAGCATGTGTCTAAACGCACAACCAACAACCATAAAAAATTCTGGGCTCTTGGTGTGTTCCAGATAGGTTTGCCAGCTTTATCTCAGAAAAAACCCCGGAAGATTTTGATTGATACTATTTGAGTGTTTTGCGTTTAAATGTGTTTTGTTTTATCGCGCTTTCGTCTTTTTTTTCACCAAACAGAACTATATTGACTGTGCAGCAATGATTTCGGTAAAAAATTTGTTTGAAAAAAGATTATTAATTAATCAATTTAATCATTATTTTCAAACCGTTTTCTCATTACATTTTTCAATTGGCCTTGCTAAACTAAATTGTAGTCATATATCCCATTATGAATGAAAAATTAATTGAATTTTAAGAACAGAAATAAATCAAAACATCCTTCAATTCAATGATGATCATGAACATTTTAGTAATGGACTGCCTACAAAAATAGATGTTTGTATTTTAGCATAAATGGAGATAATAAATCAAACAAAATATTAAAACTCAAGATACAGATATACTAATTTTAAAATGTTGTAATGCTGATACAGAGTATAACAGGAGTAGACAAATGTGGCGCATTCGATACAACTAAAATTTTATAGTAATCAATTCATTACTAAATCATCGAATCTCTGCGATTGAAGAAGTCGGCTATTTATTTAAAAAAACTGTGGTATCCGGGGTGCCACAGATGGCCACCTCTAATCTATAATAATTTCAAGTTCAGATGGTCTAATCCTACACAAGAGTTTGTGAATGCGCAATTAATATTAAACAACTCTCCCATGATTTTTGTCATCCTGATCGGAAGAAAGGCATTGTTATATTTGACGCTCATGCATATGACTTTTTTTCAGCAAAAAGAGAAATTTTTAAGCAAACGGGAAAAAAATCTTTAAATTACCAAAAGTAGGATGGTAGGAAAAAAAAAAAGGAAGAAAGCGTCGAACGGGACAAATTTAAACGTTCACTGTACTATAGGCCTAAAAATGCTAAAAAACGTATAACTTATTGTTAAAACGTGCAACCTGGCAACCTTAGTTCCAGCGCACATTCTTCGCAGCGGCAATCATTTGCACTATTCTTCATTCTTCTCTCTCGCTTCTTGTCTCAAGGGTGGCAGATTCTGCCTTAGCGGGCAAAGCCTGTTATGCTACATTGATTTTTTCTTCCTCATTCCTGCCCTCTGTTGCGTGAGGCCCAATCCTGGTGGTCTCGGCTTCGGCCAAGTGTTGTCTGAAAATTGTTTTTTCAAGACCTGAACAAAGGCAACTTGGAGGGACAATATGCTCTACAGACTTGGGTTCCTTGTCTGAGCTGTCCTGTCCCTCTTAGGCAATCAAACATTTACTGAGCATATTTTTAATGTTTTTATTAAAACTCTATTCAAGTCTGTTTTATTTTATTTATATCTTTTAGTCTTTTAAAAGTTTCAAATTCAGACGTTGAATGTATGTACATTGCAAAGAATTATTTAATTAGTCATTGTTCGCCGTTGTAATATAAACAATATAGTACAAAAACCTTACAAATAAAAAACAGTATAATAAATTCGATTTCGTCTAGACTGAAAGTAATCTAGCATTTATAATCCCATTCTCTTATTCAAATGCATTTCGGCTTGTAGTTTAAGACAGAACAAAACAAAATTTCTTACTGATCTCCTCATTTTTTTTTCCATAAACGAAACCATTAAAGATATCTGCATAATGTTCTGGTTAAGGAATTCAGATAACATGATTTTTTTTTCTTTTAAACGGCACAGAAAGACAAAATAAGAAATAGCTGATGGTTTTATCAGCAAAATGGAATGAAAAAACTTGAATTAAATAATTTACATTTATTAAGAACTTGTATGATTGTAAATAATTTAGGATATATGTTTGTATTTTATAAATATAAATTTCCTAATTTAAAAATTGTATTAAACATATTAACAGAGATTTCAGACATTCTCACAAAATTTTAACATTCAGGCATAAAAATCTGGTGAAAAAACGTAATAAAATAACATTATAAACTTATATACGAATGTCTTAATGATTGAAAATATTGGAAAAATGGTCAGCAGCGACGATTTTTTTTGTTATTTAACTGAGTTTTAAGTTAAACTTACGAATTAAATTTTTCCTGCCATTTTACCTGTCTAACTTTTTATTTCCTTCAAAATTTTTAATTATAATGAATTTTCTTAGTACCCACAGAACATTCAAATAAGAAATAAGAATGGCCCATCTTCGTCCACAGCCCTTTATTCTTCCACTTATTCCGACTCTTTTGCGGAAGCAAGTTTCATAGGTCCCCAGCCACGTCCCGACTAAGAGACTCTCTATGAAAAGCGAAATTGAAAAAAAATCAAAAATTGAAACCGGACAAATTTAAAAAGGAAATTTTACAAATTAAAGACACCGAAAACCGGGATGGGAGGTCTCGGGGCGATGAAGCTACCGAACGACTCCTAGCTACTTAGAGCCCATTATTAGTCTATAACAATATAACAATGCAGTATGTTTAGTAGAAATTTTTGGTATAACATTGTTTTAAAGAGATTTTAAGAAAGGGACGATAAGGGAAAAAAAGGGAATGGTAAGGGAGAAAAGAGACGGTAATGAAAAGATGATAAGGAAAATTACCACCCATATTTAAGCAAATCATGTTAAAAGTAACTGATAGCCACAATATTCATTGATTTTTAGCAAAAAAAAAATTACCTCGAAAAGTGCAGGTATAAACCTTGGGGGCAAAAAACTACCAATAAAACCTCGATGCTTGAAATTGATATTTAAATGCTGATTTAAATTCTGCAGTAAATTTCTTGACAAAGAATTTTAGCCATTCTCTCTATAGCATACATCTGCATAAGAAAAAATTGAAACATATTCTGTGGCTGCATCTGATGTGATTTTCTGTATCATTTTAGCAAGAGAGGTAAGGAAGAGGGAAGGTAGGGAATCTAAAATCCAGAGACAGAGTTAAAAAAAATAACAACCGTAAAAATGAGTGCAGGTTAAATTTTTGCTACATATTATAAAATAATAGTCCCAGTTTCGGAAAAAATTACATCGAATTACTTTTATTGAAACATTTTTTTACAGACAGCTCCAAACTTTAAAATCAGCATCAGGGACACGGCATGATAAAGAATTTCGTTATAAATTTGGACCCCCAATGTCGTCCAAAACTTATTTATCTCGTTAATATTGTTATGCAGTCATACAATGGGATTTGTCTAACCTAAAAAACCAAGAATATGTACTAAAATAAAAATTATTATCCAGGTATATAAAAGTCAAATTTATGTGAGAATGCCTTATATATACTTTAAGACGCTAATCTTTATGGTTATATCCATATAATGTTCCGAAAAAAATGTATAATATCGACAAAGTTTGAATAAGGTATTGAGGTGGCGAGTAATGTACATTTTATCTAAATTAATATTTATACCGTTAAAATACTGTTGTTTACATTGCACTTAATATTCTTTAATTCATACATTCATGTATTTTACATAGAAATGTATATTTATAGTATAAACAGCCTATATAAGATTCCGCTTAAATCTTATTAAGGTTTTCTAAAATTCAATGTTCGGTACAGGAATCTTACTGTTCTCTTTATGTTCAATATTTCTCTGTTTCTAGACTGTATATTCGCTACTAATATATGCATATTAGGATGGGTCGAAAAAACCGAAATATTTATAATCGAAACGTAATAGCACGGAAAGGTTGCCTTTTGTAAAAAAAGAATAAATGCGCGAAATATTACACCCTTTGTTTAATATATTTTACCACCGTAAGGGGGCCAAAGTTCGGGGAAAATTCAGAATAAACATACTTTTTGAAATATATTTTTTAAATTATCGAAACATATCAATTCAGTTTATAATAAAACACAATAGCCACACCAGGATATTAGTAATGTAACAGTAAAATTTCATTTTGATGACACCACAGGAACAGGTCCAAATTAAAAAAAAAAAAAAAAAAAAAGTTAAAAATAATTTTTTTTGTTTTTCAATTTTAAGAATTTTTATAATATTTTTAGAATTTTTAAATTTCTAATAGGCTGGGAGAGGCATTTTATGTAGTTAATATCATGCAGTTTGTTAAACTATGATCACTGCAATTCCATCAAAAAAATCTACTCAATCATAGAAATACCTGCAGTTACCTACACGTAAAATTATTTCTCGCTGCTAGAAGGCCATATTTCACTTGATTCGTTTTTCTTGTAATATACTTTTTTGCTCTACACTTTGATGGCGCTAAAGATAGAAATATGCGCTATTTTAAAGAGGGGGAGAAGTTTCATCTTCGCGAAGTCAAGGAAGAACTCATCTCTTTGATAGTAGAACCAGGTCTGTATTAATTTCGTCATTTGATACCATCGTCTGTTAAGGCAACTTCTATATGCAATGACATTATAGATTTTTTGAATAAAAATGAAATGTAAGCTGTAAAAATAATTGCAATCGGAATTGATGCTTAACACAGGATGCAATGGTGGAGTTAAATGATTGCTTGAGAACATGTTTAAAAAACCACTTTAGTGGCTTCCTTGCTCTCACTTCAATGAGCTCCCGCTGAGATATTTTTCGAACATCTAGATGACAAAAGCAGGTCCTCTGTCATATTGTGACCTAATTGTGTGACCTCTTGTGATTTGCAAATCATTAACAATTTCAAAGTTTAAGCCAATTTAATCTGATCATCTAGTTGTAGGTAAAGATGATTTCTCAACTGACCGGGAGTATATGTCCGAAATATTGCAAGAACTTTCAACAGGCATGTGTTCAATTTACCTTTTTAGCCGAGTCCCTGGACCAATATTTCACGCAAGATGGATCACTACTGCTAATCGATAATTGAGACTCTACGTTGGAACAGAAAAATCATATTTATAACTTGTCATACTGTCTGAGTACATCGTGAAAGTGTACTGAATCACTTGGTTCACAATTAAAATTAATCCACCATGTATTCCAGAATATGTTTACTATAGTTAGCAACTCCCGTTACTTGCGAGAGCACCTACGAAAGATTATAGTTCCTGTAATTCCACGAAATGCCTATTTCGCAAATCATGAAAATAGTCTCATTGGAATGATAGTATATGAAGGAGAGAACACTAGGATCCCAGCCATGAAGTAATATCCAAAGCACGAAGTTCTGAGGAATCTTATAGTATTATCCGTCGTTTTATCATTGAAGTCTTGAACTTTAAAGTTCAAAATTCTATGGATTTAGTAGACTGGCATAACTGTAAACTAACGGAACTACCTGTTACGGTTTCTCTTTCGATTGACGCCGGTGAGTTTAGAATGTTCGATTAAAGATACCAGCTATTATAACTTTCGTGGTTCACTTAATCAGTAGAAAGATACGTGAAAATAGCCACTGAAGCCCTGATAAAGTATGTGGACCAGAACAGAGGGGGGATCACATCTGATAAATTTTCGCATCTCGAGGAATAATGGCGTCATTTAAAAGCAAGCCATACTATAAAAGTAATTTACATTAAATACTTCAATATACAATTATACCCGGGTAACACGCGTCTCAGGGGAGTGGACAAAAGTTGCGTATTAAGCGTGATCGCGTATTTAATTGTATTAATTAATTCAATTGTAACTCATTATTCTTTTTACAGAAGAGATTTCAAATAATAGCAGAAAAAAACTTAAATGGCTTTATTTTTGATTAATTTGTTACAAACAAAAGTAAAAAAGAAAAAAAAAATTCCGGCTAGACTAATTTTTTTTTAACGGAGATAAAAAAAATATATTAAAATTTTGAAACATAATCCAATTGTTAATATCATATTTAGTACTCGCGATAATGAGTACCTTTATAATCTGTCTCTCTTCTTATTATAAGAAAAAAACTATCATCATTAATCTTTATGCACAAAATACGGTTATCATAGAAAAAAAGTAAAATAACATAAAAGAATTAAACAACCACAGGCGTATTTCAGTATATTCACAGTCGAGTTTCATTTTTTTTCTTGCCCATGCGTTGTAAAACATTGTAGAGATATAACGTATATTTAAAACCTCACAAATAATAGGTTTGATCATCTTGAATCATAATACTTTTATGACATACCTAAATATCCCAAATTCGTGTATCTCTCTGTGCTACAGAAAAAATATACACGAAGCGAGATACAAAGAATGTTAGGACGCGGGATCAAAGAATAATTGCCAGTGTTGCTAAATAGCGGGGTTTTTTTAAATACAAATATATAACACTATTTCAGATTAGTAATGTTCGTATTAATTAATATGTTATTAAATAAAATAAATATTCCAATTCGAAAACAGTGTTTTTTTAATATACAAAATCCGCTAAATTGCCAATACTGGAAAAGAGACAGGAATTCACATCTTGAACAATGAATTCGAGTCTTAAGCGTTATTTTTTGCCTCAAAGAACTGAAAATCTCACGGGTATTAAACGCGATCGCGTATTACCCATTCGCCTATTAAACGTGAAATTTTTACATTAGTCTTGTGGCCGATGTTAAAGATGGCGGAAAAAATCCGCGCATTATGCAGAATCGCGTATTAACCGTGTGTGTCTTAACCGGGTTCCACTGTATATATATATATATATATATATATATGCAGACCCTCTTATAAAATATAGAAATGTAAACATATAAGTATATTCATATACAGATAAATTCATATAGAATAAGAAAAAAATAACCACAGTAAATGCACAATACAAACCAGTATTTTTTTAATAAACGCTTTTTCAAAGTTTAATTAATATCTTTAAGGGAAAAAAAATAATTGTTAAATTATTCGTCAAGATGAATGATTCGACTTATTTAGGTTGAATTTCTATTATAAAGTCAATTTTTATTGATGATTTTTACAGTCTCACATAATTAGATATAATTCCTTTGAGGAATTTTATAAATATCATAATGTGCTACTATGGAACGCAATAAATACAATAAAATTAAGTAACGAGTGCAGCCTCTTGGGTGCATAATTCCGCCCCCCTTTTTCTAATAAAAACGTTGCATTTTATGTAAATAATGACTAAATTTTAAACAATACTAAAGAAGATTCTACGCTACGCGATATCTTACATAAGATTGGATTAATATATGCTAATGGTAAATTTGAACATTTATTATAAAAAATTAAATTAAAATCATTATGCGGATTTGTTTGACTAAAACAAAATTCATCTTTTACATTATAATTTGAGAAATGTAATTTTCAATTAAAGCATACATAAAATGTCGATCTTTCGCATACGTTTCAGATATAAGAAATTTAAATTTGCCGTATTTTTGTATTTCATTTACGCGACAATCTGTCAATTTGCCGACAGTGCAAAATTTTAAAAAATCTACAGGACTTTTGTAAATAGTTTTAAAATTTCACTCTAATATTTATCCAGTCGGGTACAAAATATAATCTGACTTTTTTTTTTTTTTTTTTGGCTTTGTTTCTTTGTTTCTCTCTTTTTGAATAAATTAGCATACAATTAATGTATTGTCAAATATAATGCAGATGAGATAATGCATAGGGGAATCCGGGGCAGAACTGGGTACAAAGTTGAGAATATGTTTTAAGGGGTCTTGTACCTTTTAAACGCGTCGAAAATTAACGAAAAACTTCAAAGTTTGAATTAGTCTATCTTCAAAGCCTTTTTATGTATAACATGAAATTTTCGATATTGATTAAACAGATTGTGCTTTGTAATATGCTACCGTTAGAAATTTATTAACCCTTTACAGAATTTGTGTATTGTTGAAATCAAAATAGCTCTTTTTTTACCCCATAAGCTATTGCGCGCATGATATCTTGAGAAAGTATGTATGGATTCGCATGAAATTCGGTAAAGATACTAATCGTATATGTGTGTTTAAAATGATGTATTCTTAGGCTAAAATTATTTCATTAAATGTATAAAAAAAATATTTTCGTAAAAGAAAAAAAAATTTTGTATTTTTAATGAATAAAAATAGTCATAACTAAAAATATTACCATTGTAAATATTTAAAGTAGATCATTTTAAACGCACATATTTGTTTAGTATATTTACAAAATTTCATGACAATCCATACATACTTTCTCAAGATATCATGCGCGCAATGACATATGGGGTAAAAAAAAGAGCTATTTTGATTTCAACAATACACAAATTCTGTAAAGGGTTAATAAATTTCTGTTGATAGTACATTAGAAAGCATAATCTGTTTAATCAATATCCAAAATTTCATGTTTATACATAAAAAGGTTTTGAAGATAGACTAATTCAAACTTTGAAGTTTTTCGTTAATTTTGGACGCGTTTAAAAGGTACAAGACCCGTTAAAAGCACAAAATGGTTAATTAAGAGATCTGCAAATTTTTATACGAACACATTATAATGTACTAATTACAAAATTTAATAATATTGTAAGGAAAAAAAGAACAATATCTTTTTTTTTTTTTTTTTTTCAAAAACAGAACATTATGTCAGTCTGAGGACAAGTAATCATAAAAACATATAAAATTAGTGGAAATAATAATAAAAAAAAGTTTGCTGTAAATTTATTCAGTTTTAGTTTACTATAAAGTTTTAACTACCGTTTTCATCGATTGTGTCCTAAATTAGAAACATTTTTGGCCAAAATTGTGTGCTTCTCCATTCCGCTCCCCCCGTTCCGTCCCAGGGACACGTTTCATGTTAGAGAGATAAGGCCACTCGAGATAGATACGTAAACAAACGTTTAACTACACGAAAATAAAGACAAACGTATTTCAAGCGGGAACTAACTATAGTTGTAATGTAAACAAGTATGTATGCTTTAACTTGGTTATAAAATCGTCGGAAATTACTATACAGGAGCAAAATATCGCACAACGAAAAATTCAACAACCAACGATAGAGAAAATTAGGCTAACATTGCCGAAGTTGAACGGCAACAGGTTTTCTTGCTTATGCTTAATTCCTCTCGCCTTGTACTTAATTCCGCTCTCTGGCAGTACCTCCTTGTCACCGAAAATCGTCAAACTTCATTCCGCCCCGGTTCCCCGTTGTGCCCCGGGTTCCGCTGTAATAATGAGATTTCAATGCATTTTTACAGGATATTAAATTATGAAAAATGTTAAGTTTTAAAGTATAATAGATATATATTTTTATTCATTATTTATACCATGATAGTCAGTTTTAATGAAATTCAGAGGTTTGAATGTATTACCTTTAAAAAATGTGAAACGTCATACAAAAGCAACTGTTATTTTTAACCATTTAATAAATTCAGAAATTTTCTTAGCCTTACTATATTTCAAAATAATTTATTTCGCATGTTAACTAATCTTATGTTGACAATAATGTGATTGTCTAAAAAATATTTCTTTTGTAAATCAAGAATAAGTTCATGTATTACGTACATTGTATTATTTAAATACGGGTACAATCAATAGAGATTTACTTAATCCTTGTATTATTAAAGCATCTAAAACTGTGTGCAAACTCATGATTAATTTTATTGCGAAACGTAAATCAGCTTAATTGTTGTAAAAATATGTTTCTTAAGTTACATATTAAGTAATATATTTCTTAAGTTTTAAAAATATATTTCATAAGACAACTTAAGTTATAAGTTTCTTCCTCCGTTAAAATACAAATACGATCAAATTCCATTAAGTCAATACAAATTTCGAGAACATTACTTAGAATGTTACACATCCTTATAAAGCTGCTTCATAAATGCATCATGACAAAATTTGTATAACATCTATATCTATTCAAAATAAACTTATTTATTTTTCCTGAATTTAATAGTCACAATAATAATTGACACACCACCCTAAGAATTTATAGATCTTTTAGAAAAATATATAAAAGAATTAAACTACCATGAAAACTTTTTATAATGAATCACATATATTAAAAAAAAAGTTTTCAGTTTTCCTGATTAGTTTTCAAATTACCAGCTAGTTTGTTAAAATTTGTGAAACTGTTTTTTTTAAGAATCATGAAGAAAAATACCCGAATCTAGCCTGGAATTTATTCCGGAATAGTTGATAATACGGCAGCTTCTCATCTAAAATATTTTAAGATTCTTATATTTATGAATTATTAATATCGAGCGAAACGTTTTTCAAATAGCATTTGAAAAAAAAATTTTTTTTTTTTATATCTGTACAAAACAAATAAAGACAGTTGTCACATAATATTGATTGAGAGCGACTTTACAACTTTCAAATTTATTCAATTCGATTTCGATAAGGTAGTAAATCTTACATAGATGCATCTTATGTGATTCTGAATGTATGTTTCCAATATTTATTTTGGTTTCCTCTCTGCAACATTCGTTATTTAAAAAGATATTGCAACGCATAGAAATGATTGAAATTTTCATTATTTACCACGTGTAGGAATGACTACTTTTAAACAGTATAGCATATACCTGCAATCAGATGTAAATGTACTGTTGAATTGTACTTCTGAAACATATTTCACTTTAAAATATTAATTTTCTTTCAAGCATATAAAAAGTTACATATGTTTACAAAGATTTTAATCCAAGAACGTTCTGTCAGGCTTTACTTTATTGAATAAATTTACTAAAGCTGCCGCGTCTTGTATAGAATCAATCGTGTTTTCATTTTCATTTTCATTTTCACGGCTTATACTGCAAAATGAATTGCATCTAAAAACAGAAAAGTGGTATTTATATAGAGTAATATACGATAAACATGATAAAATTAGAGAGTTTTACGTCGAAGAGTTATTGGGATAGCTATTAAATTTTGAACTTGATCAAGAAACATCCGTTGCACTAGTTTAATAATGCAGTTAATAGGAATAATGGGGATTTAATGGATTTTTGGGAAAAAAATTAACCATGGGCTAGATTGTGATGTACAGTTTCCTGTACTTTTTAAACTATTTTTTTCGAATTTTGTTTTAAATTTCCATTATATGAATAGAAAATTATTATCTGAATAAAAACAGCCTTTTTATGTAGCTTTCACACGTTTAAAGCCAAACGATACTATTATAAAAATCCCTGCCAGCTCAGCCTATAGACTCAGGAAGATTTCGAAGTTAAGTACTAATTTCAACAAAAAAACTAAATCATGATTAGAGGTAAACCCACTTTAACAATTTTATCTGGCCGCTTTTGATGAGTTTTTAATTTCATTTTTATAATAAGAGCTGTTTTTATGAGAATAATGTGAAGGTGATATTTAAAAAATACATATCCATGCTCAACAAGTCGAAATTTACAGACACATTTTCTGATTTATTTTTAAAAGAAAATGCAAGAAACTTGCTGACGTGATTTTTGAAGGGATTTATAAGCAACCTGCTTTTTAATTCTTCATTCAATTCATTAGAACTTGATTTATAAACAATTATTTTTTCAGTAGGACCATATTTTTCGTTTCCTACACAATCAATTTGAAAATTCTGCTGAAACTGCCCAGTTTGACATCATTTTTTGAAATATATTCTGTCTCTATCAAAAAATCGACCATTACGGTACGTTATATAGTTTCTGACTAAGAAAACGTAACCTTTGGGTGCGTTTGAGAGCAAAAAGGAATTTAAAAATGAGTCAGAAGATAAGACGTTTAGATTTGAGTACACCCTTAATACGATGATTTTCTCTCCAACCACTATGTATTTTTAATTTGTTTTTACTGAAGGTATTGATCCTATCAAAAACTCGTCAATATAAAAATTTTATGTAAATTAAGATGATATATAATAAATTCATGCAGGTTTTATATCTTCTGAATTGACGAAGTTTTTTTTCTTCTTCAACACCCGCCTCTTGTTTTATTTTTTATTTTATTTATTTATTTATTTTTTTGCGGTACGAATTGGTTCTATGAAAAACTTGTCAATATAAAAGTTGTAGACAATATTAAGAAGATTTATAATAAATTTAATTGGATTTGATATCTTGAGAATTAAAGAAGTTTTTTTTTCTTTCTCAACAAAACCATATTTTTTTCGTTCCTTTAGCCCATTTTTTATTTTATCAAAAATCTGTTATACGTAAATTTTGGTCCTTTTCTTAGAAATAATAATAACTTTAAATTGATTCTATATGTATTATAATTAAGAAGTTATGGGGTCTCTTCGGTTTTCACAAAACCCCCTCCCTATTTCCGCTCCTTGATCCAATTTTGCACATTAACGAACTTGACCGAGATTTTAAGCCCCTTGATTTTATGTATTAGTTGGGAAAAGATTTGTGCAGAATTATGGTAGTTGTCGTGTCCATAAGAAAGTGATATACATATGTAATGATAAAAATGTTCGCCCTTTTATCTTAGTAAATCTATTCCAAATTCCTAATATTTACCTCTTTTTTACTTAACTTAAATAATATCTTAAATATCTTTTGTCATTTATTCCATGCATTTAAACAGGCGCATTCTTTTATTATTCTAAAAGTCTTAATCCATTAGTCTAATCTTATAAAACCCATTAAAATAATTTTTCATTTTATTCTAAAACTAATTTATTTTTGTTTCGAATGTTTTTAATAGCATTTGTTCTCTCATATTCTATTTCCCATAATTCCATGGACAGCCTCCCGACAACATTTGTTTGCGTAATGATTCTGACGCCGAGCCTAAAGAGTTCACATCGTCGTCAAGTGTGGTTTCCCCCCTTCCTCCCGGACCTAAGTCCTTTCGTATTCTGCATCTTATCGCGTCCTTCCGGCTACTTTTACAGGATTTGTTCTTTCACTAGTAATGTATCCGTCCGCGGTCTGTTTCTCTGAGTATTTATATTGTTGCATCGACGAGGAACGAGAGCTTTTTACGTTCTTCGGTTGTTTAATAAATTCACGTCACTTGGGGTGAATGACTTTTAATGTGCAGATTCTAATACTTTTAATATCTTAAGTTTATTATGAAGTGGATCAGCGATTATTCAAGACTTGATGGATAAGCAACTGGAAATGTTACGATATGTGTCTGCCAAATAAACAACGTTTAAATTACGATGCCTCTCTATTAATTATTCCATGGGAAATTCTTTCAATGTTTATAGAGCCTGTCTTCTAATTCGCCACCACGACTGCACTCCGGTTATCTCATGATAACGGAGGATTGGCCTTGATTATTATACTACATTTACTTCGACACATGCGAGTATCTCCAGAATGTCATATATATATATATATACAGATATATATATATATATATATATATACAGTTTTTTACTAAGGGTTGCTTTTGGTTCTAGGGTCATGATCTGTGTAGATCTGCAAAAAGTTTTCATAAATTCCAACATTTCAGCGACCGCAATAGGTATCATTTCATACGAAATCTACCTAAAATGCTTTTTCAATTGAAATATATATTTAAATGTGAATAATAAAAAGACAAGTAAAATTTAATATATTTAAATTATTGCGTGCAGTAAATATTTGCTGGCACGTATTACGCCATGTTAAAAATAGAATGTGCTTTTCTTGAGCGAAAGTTATTTTTAATGATACATAGGGAATGAATAAATCTATGATTTAAGTAAAAAAAATATATTTTGCTAAACTATAGCCTTTTTTTTATCTTATTTTATTTCTATTTTAAATAATATGTTTTAATTTAAATAAAATATAATTTTTTTTTTTTTATTATTAATATATATAATTGATATTTTCTGCTGTTAACTTATTGAAAGAGACTAGAGAGAGAGGTCTATCTTGGGAATATATTGTTAAAAATACTAAAACTGAACACGATTGCATGACAAATTATTATTGCACTGTCTTTTTTGTGCAAAATTCATGTAGTTTTATTGTACAATATTCATGTATATTTTGAAAAAGTGCACAACGATTATATTTGTTACCGGCCATTTCAGGCCAAACTAGATTGGTCTAGAAAAAACTAGTTTATCTTAAAAGCATAAGATAAACTAGATTTACTTAGGCCAGACTAGTTTATCCTAACGCACATAGGATAAACTAGTTTAGCCTGCTTTTCATTGGTCTGAACTAGTTTATTCTAGGCCAATCTAGTTTACCCTAGGCCAATTCTATTGGGCGTGCTTTTATAATTCCCAACGACCGCCCTGACGTGAACCTTGTGCAAAGTCATAGCCATCCAAGATTGTATTATGAAATAGACTTTTTGGAAACTAAGAAGTGACATATTTTGGTGCTTTTCATTATTTTACTACATATATTTGTTCAAAGTTGAACTAAAATTTTTATCAAAGTGTGTAATGCCAGGATTTCATTCTCATCATCGGAAAGAGATATTTCACTCTCGACAACGGAGTGACATATTTCACTCTTCAAAATGGAGTGACATATTTCACTCCCGACAATGGAATGAAATATTTCACTCCTTTCTACGGAGTGGTAAATTTCACTCTTTAAGTATTTTATTTTCATAAAATTCACCCAAAAAAGAGTGAAAATGCCTGTTAGTCTTTCGAAGAGTGAACTTTTCACTCCAACCAATTTTAGTGTGTAAACATATAATAATAGTATCGACAATTTTCCGCCATTCTCTTTAACTATGCATAATGAATAAATATTAAATTGTACATTCCGTTTAAAAATACTCAGTCAAGCACAGAGAAACCGAATGTTACAAGAGAATATTAATAATATTATTAAGGAAATATTAACACTTATACACCTATATACATTTTAATAAAATAGGCTAAATGGTTCTTTTATGATACACCAAAGAAAATTAAACTATACTAGGGGGCTCCGCCCTCTGCAAGCTACGCTCGCCAACCCCCGTTCAGACACCGCATTGTTAGAAAAACTAATCTCTTTCAGAATTAAATAAACACTATCAATCATGTTAGACAAGCTAATCTCTTTCAAAATTATATAAACTCATCATTAATCAAGATAAACTGTTTTTTCCTGTCATTCAAAAAACACTTTAGCTATCATAAATAAAGACTAAGATTACTTCCTGTTTGTGAATATGTGGATAAGAAACAAAACATTCAAGTTAAATGACTATTATTGTGACACATGAAAGAACTATTTTCTTAATTTATGACTTTAAGTATTTTATTCATATCTATAATTAAGATTCATTTTATTTGTTATTTTAATCATTTATCAATAATCCTTTTGTGTATGTTATAATTTCTTCAGTGTGTTTTCTGCAATGTAATGAGAAGGGAGCAAATATGTATGCTCCAGTTTGTATTTATAAGCGTAGATAAAATATAGTTTAAAACCAGAATCTTCACAATGTTCCTGAAATATATATCACACAAAAAGGATATACAATCTTTTAATAAAATAAATTCCCCAGTTCTTATAGGTGACACATCGATGAATATTTCAGTTTTATCTTAGATTTAATCAACTTATTTTCATTGGATATGTTGAAGAAACTTGCCTACTTCGAAGTGGACGATCTACAATTAAAAGGCAAGGCGCTTTACCTTATCTTTATTTTGTGATTGAATGTGAATATTGTTATTTACCTTCAGTCTCATTTGTTTAATCTAACACGCATAATCTAAAAACACACTATTCTGATGGGTTTTGAAAATATTAGAGAAGATTGAATTCTACTGAAAAAAGCTGTGCAGATCCTTCTGTAAACGGGTTTCCATTCAATTCCCTTTGATTGCCAAAAATTAAGGCCGAATCAGTTGATGTTAAGACATCCAGGTTGTTTTCGTTTTTGATTAAAGATGGTTCAGTTAAACATTTGAAAAGAAGCTAAAATAAAGTTAATTAAGTATACAGTCTTTATCTCCCGGTATTTTAAAACAATCTCTGTTACAATAGCCTAAGTCATGTGACTATCATCAACAGTTCCAGGCGGACCACTTCGCTTTTTATACTCTAGGTGCCATTTTGGTACTGCAATGTTAGCCAGGCACAGGTGATAAATCGCAAAATATTATTCTATAGCCATCATTTTATGTATATTATAATAGTTCAAGTCATTAACTGCCATAAACAAATGCGGCCTGAATTCTTCGCCTTTCATAATAAAGTTTAACACAGATGTCATATACGCTCCAGATTGGCGAGATTTTTTTCCGGCGCCACTTTTGGGGAACGCATCAATAACATAAACAACAACTTCCGGCTTACTATATCAAGCAAAATAACGATACTTTGGCGCCAGTTAAGTGCCCGTTCCGTATATGATATTGGCGTCAGGAAAAAATCGCGCCAATATGGGGTCGTAAGTTTTCCATTTTGATTAAAAAATCTAAATTGTTTTTCGAATAAAACTACATAAAAGTTGCCCTGGTCGAAAAGAATTATTCGTACTGTTACGCTAGCCGAATGCAAATCTCTCCAATAGCTTTTTTTCAACTCGCAAGTTAGCATTTTTTTTTCGAGTGGTAATATTTGGCCAGATGTCATATTAGCACCGCTGGTTTGGCGTGATTTTTTTTTTCACGAAAATTTGGAGAAAGCATCGTTTTCAAATACTAGTTACATATGCATTTATGGTATTACTTAGGTATGCCGTCGACCAAAAATCTATCGTCAAACTATTAGATTAAATGCCAATATTGGTTGATCGTAAATGTCACATTCACTTGACCTTAAGCAAGTTAAACGTGTTTACGGCATCAAGTGATTTTATTTCGACGTTTTATTTGTGTATTTATTAATGTTATACTAATTTATTTGTTCTTTCGTTATTTAAAATAAAAAGTATGTCAATTAGTATAATTTGGCAAAATTGGTCGTCGGAAAAACTAAGTAGTACCGTATTTTTTAATTATTTTCTAAAATATAAAAAAATAATAATAACTGTAAAACAAAATAATTTATATAATTTTTAAAAAGATATAAAAGTAAATAAACATTTATTTTTAAATAAACAACAATAGCCGTGTTACCATGTCAATCACAATAGTGCCATTTTGAAGCCAATTAGGAACCTCGGTGCGTAGATAACATCTGTGCCTAATTTTTTTCTTCTCGTTTTGTTTTAAAAACAAAGGAAGAAGTGAAAGCCATCAATTTTAAATGAAAGTTGTACATATTAAATAAAATGAATGAAAGGATTATATTTTAAATGAAATTAATGAAATACAAAAAAATTCGACGGGAAAATGTTTTTCGAATTATCACCTGCCTCTCGCTAACATAAAAATACCTTCAGTATTGATTTCTCTATCAGAATCTTTCGATTTGAGGGAAGATTGTTCAAGTAAATAGAATTATGAATAAAAGTAGCATGATACATTTCTTAGCATACATTTAAGGGACGCCAAACTGTTCGCCAAATTAGTTTAAAATAATAACCTTTTCCGAAATATGAAAAGAAAAATGTATCTGTTATGATTAAAATTTGAGTTGCCATCATTAGAAAAATATTTTTAAAATTAGAAAAAAAAAATTATATTTCGAAAACTAATTCGAATTTAAAAATTTTAATTCCATTTTTGGGATCTGCGGATCAATACTGATTTTTGGTGTTAATTTCATCGCAAAGTTTTCCATATTTTAGGAGAAATCGCCGTTAAACATAATCAGTTGTTTAAACAGTTGTTTCAAAGAATTGTTACTTAAATTCGTTTCATTTCAGCCGTTTCATATATCCGTTTTATAAATTCGTTTCATTAGGATTTTATATATATAAGGTAGATTTATATATTTTTTTATTACTTACGTGCTTCTCTGTAATTTCCAGGAACAAAGAAATAATCCTAAAGCGTTTACACCTTGAATTTGCAAAAATGCTTTAACAAAACTACCAAAAATCAATCTATTACTCGAAAAAACGCATTCCACATGGTTGACGACTGTTTACGTAATTTTTATGAAATATGAGAGTATTTTTTTAACACTAAATTTACGATTTTATGGGGTTTTAATGCTCCTGTTATGAAAAAAAAATGGAATTACAACATTTTGAAATTCCTCCTAACGACTATTATAACGCCGCTGGAAATCTCTCAAAGTAACCATTACAGTGATTTAGCATACAGCGATGTAGCATATGTTTCGTGTGATAATGCATTTGTAACAACCACTTTCTTTGTGATTGTAAGTATTTTACGAATACACGGAAAAGAACTTAAAATACATATAATAACTTAAAATATATTTCGTTTTATTTGAAAAACACCGATGTATTATCAAAATTCATACAAAGAAGAATACTCAGTCGCGTTGATTTTCTAATAGTCCAGGCAATAGGGAATTTTACCTAGTAAAATTAATGGTAGTACTGGAAATAAGCTTTCTAGATGTTTTTTGGATCGCTGAATCCGAATTTGTAACTTCCCACTAAAATTTCCGCCGGCAACCTTCCCAAATTATGGTAAAAAGCCCCCCAAAAAAGGTTTTTATTAAAAAAAAAAAACAATTTTTTTTATTGTTTAAGAGAAAAAGTATCTAGAAATTCAAAAGTAGACAAAATTTACAACAAATTAGATATAAGACATTATGACTTAGCATGAAGGGGAAGGGGGGTTCTGCGTCGAAACATGCGCGCGGTGCTGCGTAAACTAAGTTTCGCAATACCACTTAACCACTCACACGTTTACATTTGCCCTCCCATCTCCCCTCCGAACTTTCTCTATAACGTTTACTTTAAGATTTTTGGGTCGCTGAATCCAAATTTTTAAATTTCCCCCAAAATTCCCCCCCCCCCTCCGAAACCCCACTCAAATAGTTGTTTTTAACATAAATTTTTATTGTTTTAGGGGAAAAGCATTACGGAATTCAGAAACTAGACAAAATTTGCAATAAATAAGATATATGACATTATGAATAAGGATGAACGAGGAGGGTGAGGGCTGCCACTGAACATGCACTGCGGAGCTACGTGCACTAAATTATGTCCTTAAAAAAAGTCCAGGCAATAGGGGATTTTGTCTGGCAAAATTAATACTAGTTCTGTATTTCGACTCACTTTATGTTTTTTGGGTTGCTGAATCCGAATTTGTAACTTCCCACCAAAATTTCACCCGGCAACCCCCCCCCCCCCCACAAAAAAAAAAAGAAAAAGAAAAAAAGAAAAAAAATGAAAAAAAAAAAATTGGAAAAAATTGGTTTTTGAGAAAAGAGCGCGGGGAATGTTCCGAGGCAGACCCCTCTCTCCCCGTTTATCCTATGTCATAATTTCATATATCCTATTTGTTGCAAATTTTGTCTAGTTTCTGAATTTCGTAATGCTTTTCCCCTAAAACAATAAGAGATTTAAGTTAAAAACAATTATTTGGGGTGGGGTTCGGGGGGGGGATTTTGGGGGTAAGTTAAAAATTCTGATTTAGTGACCCAAAAAACTTAAAGTAAACCTTATAGAGAAAGTTCGGAGGGAAGATGAGAGGGCTAATGTAAACGTGTGAGTGGTTAAGTGGAATTGCACAACTTAGCCCACGCAGCACTGCGGCGCATGTTCCGAGGCAGATCCCCCCTTCCCCTTCATCCTAAGTCATAATGTCATATATCTAATTTGTTGGAAATTTTGTCTACTTTCTGAATTTCTTGATACTTTTTCTCTAAAACAATAAAAAAATTGATTTTTTAATAAAAACCCTTTTTGGGGGGCTTTTTACCAAAATTTGGGGGTTTACCGGGGGAAATTTTGGTGGGAAGTTACAAATTCGGATTCAGCGACCCAAAAAACATAAAGTGAGTCGAAATCCAGAACTAGTATTAATTTTGCCAGATGAAAAATATAAAGTTATTTATGGCTACAATAATTTAGCTTTGTTATCATTACAGAGATTCCATAATTTAGAATTTATGAGTTATTTCAAAGGTAAATGAAATATGTATGACAATTTCTGGGCAAGTGTGTTTCAGAAGTTGAAAAAAAAAGAAGTACATAATTTCTTCTGAAGTTATGTTTGGAATCATATTTGCTCTTTTGGGTCTTGTCTTTAGCAAAGACAAAGTTTCTGAATGTTAAATATGTTAACAATTCGATCCATGTGACAATTTGTTGCAATAATTTTATGTACTGTTTTTTCAATAGATTCTCTAAGATTTTTTCCCCAATTTATGGAAATAATGAAATAAAAGCATTCAAAAATTGCCTGCATCACAATAATTAACCCTTTATGACTCAAGAACTCCGATTTCAAAAATATTTACTTAGTTATTAGAATACATCATTTTAAGCACGTAAAAAATAAATAAATAAATAAATAAAAAGAATATTTGAAAATACAATTGAAAAAAAATTACTAAAAAGTATTTTTATTTCCATACTTACAATAAACAAAAAATTACATATTTCTCATAAATATCGTTCATTTTTTAATAGAAAATTATAAAATATACAAAAATTAACTTTATGTAAACCTAGTTTCTAAAGTCTTCAGCTTTTTTATTTGAGAAAATTACGAAGATAATTTTAACATTATCAATGTGAAATTGCTCAAAAGATATATAACCTTTGGCATGAAACTTTAACTCAGTATCTCGTTCTATTGATAATTCTATGATCAATGTATATTATCTTCTGTTTTGGGGATATAAGAGCAATAAGAAAAACTAGTGTTTTAAGGCTTACTGTGTATGTAAAAATGGCTATTATTTGTGTTGCAGATTTGCAATACCGTGATAGAAAGGGTTAATATCTAACTAGTTCTAAAATTTTATATAATGACGGTTTATATCTGATAAACTCTAAATAGTGGAAACATAATTCAACATGAAAAATGCAAGCATGTAAAAATAAATAAAAAAGAAATCCAGTGAACTAAATATGTATATATATTGAAAATTGTCAAGAGGAACAACTTAGGAACTATATTTGAACTGATAATTTGTCTACGTATAGATTTTTAATAGCGCTTCTACCACATATATACGTGACAAAATCACCATTTCTAAAGCGAAATTGTTGTTGTTTCAGTACTAAAATGGAAGTTCTATTAATTCCCAATTTGTTTAAATTTTGATTTTGTAAATAGGAAAATCATAAATAATTGTGAAAGGACTAGAGTAAATTATGACTCAATATTTCATGGGAATTATTTCGGGACCATTTTTTTGCATTTTTAAGGGTTTTTTCATAAGCAAACTTTTTGAAATTGTAAAAGAAATATATGTGAGTATTTGTTTTACTTGACTTACAACTTAAACTGGCTTACACTTCAAACGTTTGCGTACAATCACACATATTTTAAACTGTACACTCCAAATGCAAACCTTTTCTCGTTTAAAACAAAATCATTTCCCGCAATAAAATATCGTTAATTTATTTACCAATACAGCTAAATGTTAGTCATAATAAATTTGAGATTTATTTAAATATAACTTTTCGCAGAACATACCATTATTCGCATTTTATATACCAAAAGAGACTTTCAATAAAAGTAAATATTAACATAAAATTAAAAAGAAGAAAGAGAATGAGAAAAAAATTAGAAAGAAGAAATTATCAATCGAAGGGCTACTTTCGTTTCTCTTCGCTACAATTTGTGCATTAAAATGCATGTTCGTTGTTTCATTGCATGTTTCGTTGCATGTTCAATTTGGCTGTTCGTTTTAGTGCTATCCAACATAGTTGCAAAGTGTTTGTGGATTCAGCTTGTCTGTCTGAACGTCCGTGCTAACTAGCGTAAATATAGTCCGATAGTCATATAGATATTATTGGTTATCAATATAACTTATCAGTATGCAGCATTTACGGTTCATTTACAGAGATACTCAAAAGGATTCCGTTACATTACGGTGTATCGCCTAAATAACGGTTATTGTAATGTTATTACTGTAAGCAGTTCACAAACTTTCATTTAATCTAAACAGTGACAGAATATAGATTACATATTATACTTGTTTAAACAAATAAAGTTCATGCTTACTTTTCTCAGTAGCGCAGGTTTGGCTTGTAGTAAATAAAGGCGAATGGCCATCAAATAAATAATGCAGCAACACATTTCACATAATATATGTATACATTTATATGGACAAAACGGCAGACATCACTGTTACAAAGCACAATGAACACTCAACTACAAATAACATCATAGAACATCTCAGAATAGCTATATACTATCAAAACCTATTTCCATAGAAACACGATAGGCCTTCTAGCGGCAGAAACAAAATACATATACGAATCGTTAGATTACATAAATAAAATAAAAGGAGTATATTACAACATCCTCCCATAATCTAGTGGTTCGAATAAGAAATTAAATTTAGTTTTTCCCTTAATTTTAAAAATTGGTGTCTGGGAAGAGGCTTTGTTAATATATCTGTAATCATTTCCTTTGAACTACAGTAATCAACAAGCAGTATATTTTGTTCTTGTAAATGTCTAATATAATGATATTTGACATCAATGTGATTGGTTCTAGTGCTATGTTTCCCAGTCTGTGTCAGTACTATACAAGATTCATTATCTTCATATAGCGTAATTGTAAGGATTGTTTGAGACCTAAGTCTTCTAGTAGAGTGAGCAACCACTGTATTTCTTGTGCAGCATTTGCAGCGGCTATATATTCTGATTCTGCAGTGCAGTGGACAGAGCATACAATTTTGGTGTTTTGAGAACCATGATATTTGATTGTCTCCTAAAAGAAAGATGTTACTGCTTGTAGACTTTCTGGTTGCTTTATCTCCAGCCCAGTCTGCATCAGAGTAGCATAAGAGAATTGGGTCAATTTGGCTGCTTATAACAAGATTCAGGTTCATTGTTGTGTTTAGACACATGATAATCTTTTGAACTGATTTCCAGTCTTTTTCTGATGGTTTTTAAATTTTTCGGATAAGTATATTATCTGCTAGGGCAGTGTCCGGTTGTTACACTATTGCTATGTAAAGAAGAGCGCCAATGGCTTGTCTATATTCATTATTATCGTCTAGAAAATTACTGTCATCTTCATTTTTTTGGGGTATGAAGTTTCCATTGGTATGTATGTGGGCTTCTTCTTTTCTATGTTAAACTTATTAATTCTTCAATTTTATTTTTCTGATTCAATTCAAAGCTTCCATCAATATTTCTTCGGATGTTTATTCAAAGATAATGTTTCACTTCATTTAATTTTTAACTTCGAAGTTTTCTTTCAGAATATCAATCACTTTGTCGATTTTTCTTTCATCTTTACAAGAAATGAAAAGATCATCTACGTACAGAATAATTACTATGTTTTCATTTTCATCTGTTTTTCTAAATAAACATGCACCTGCCATACGTTGCATGGAATTGTTTTTCAGCAAAACTTCTGCTAGCTTTTGATTCCAGGCATATGCAGCTTGTTTAATTCCATATACAGATTTTCTTAATTTGCAAACTTTCTTCTCATGATTAACTTCAGGTTCAACTTATCCCTCTGGCTGTACTATATAGATATCTTCCTTGAGGTCTCCATGCAAAAAGGCTGTTGTGATATCTACATGTTTGACATGCATATTCTTTTGAGCTGCAGCTGTTAAAAATGCTCTTATGATTGTGTACTTGACAACTGGGGCAAAAGTTTGATCGTAATCTGTTCCGAAATTTTGGTTGAAACCTTTTGCTACGAGTCTTGCTTTATATCGTTCAACTGTGCCATTTTCGTTCAACTTGGCTTTAAACGTCTATTTACAGCCTACTGCCTTTTTTGTCTTTGGGTAGCTTTACAAGATCCCGCGTACGATTCTTTTTGAGAGATTGCATCCCTTCTTCGATTGCTTCGAACCATTTCTTCTTTTCATCATGATTAAGATAATTCAGATCTTTGAAACTAGCAGTTCTTTCATTTCTTATCGTGTAAAATAAGTTAATTTTTCTGGCGGTTTTCCTTTATTAATTTTATGGGATCTTCTTGGTTCCATTGGTGTCGGAGATTGTTTCTTCGTAATATTCGAATCTTCTTGAGATGTTTCTTCATTCTCTTCTTTTTCTTCATTTTCTATTTGTTTTGGTGGAACTACTGTAATTTCCCTGTCGGAAGTTGCGTCTTTAATGAATCTGACTGTTCTACTTATAATTACATTATGGTCAGATATTAAAATCCGATATCCTTTACTTCTGTAATCATAGCCAATCATAATTCCTTCTACAGCCTTCTCGTCTAGTTTTCCACTTTTACTTTTGTGAATGTGTGCGAATACTTTACATCCAAAAACTCTGATGTTTGATAAATCTGGTTTCCGACCATTCCATAACTCATACGGTGTTTTAATTTTGGCTTTAGTGGGCAATCTATTCTGCAAATAGTTTGCTGTCATTATGGCTTCTCCCCAATATTTGTGTGGAAGGTTGGCTTCAGACAGGAGGCATATTGTCAAATCCATTAAGCTTCTATTTTATCTTTCCGCAATTCCATTCTGTTGTGGTGAATGTGGCTCTGTGAACTGGTGTTCAATTCCATGATTTCTCATGAATTCTTCCATTTCATTGCTTATATATTCCTCTCCATTGTCGCTTCTAAGCGTTTTTAGCTTCTTATTGAATTTATTCGTAGTTACAGCGACGTATTCTTTTAGTTTAGCGTAAACTTCATTTTTGTTTGTTATTAGATAAATCATAGTGAAACGTGAAAAATCGTCTAAGGAAGTAACACTTCCCGATGACGCTGGTTGTTTTGATGGCACCACATAGGTCACTATGCACAAGCTCAAGCGGACTGTTTGCTTTGAGCTTTGATTCGTTCGGATAGGGAAATTCTAAAAGTTTATTTTTAATACAATTTTCGCAATCATTAACTTTTTCGCAGTTATCAACTTCGATGCCATCAGCGAGATTTCACCTCACAAGTTGCTTAATAGCATCTGAATTTCGGTGCCCAAGGCATTTGTGCCATAATTTAATGCAGTTTACATTTCTGCATTTCAAAGCGAACGTTTGATTTTTGCTGTTCCCTGCATATTAATTTTGTGTTACATTATAAAGACTATTATTACTTGAAACTGCTTCTAAGTACGTAATTTCGTTCTTTGTAACGAAGCATTTGCTTTCGTTAAATGTAACTGTGATCCTTTTTTCAGTAATTCTTGTTACCGATATTAAATTACGCTCTATATCAGGCAAGAAATATACATTCATTAGAATGACATCATGACTAGTTCCGCCAGACAATTTTGTTGAAATGTGTACTAGGGTGGAGCGAAAAACTTTTTCTCGAAATTAATATTGCCTGAGTCATTATATGGTGCCAAACTGGCTGAAACAAATTGTTACCAAATTTCAGCTCAAAATATTGACGTCTTGAGGTTCCACACTTCAAGTGAATATTTGTATAGGCTTTTCTAAATGTTTTTAATGCATTTAAAATATATATATATAGTTAATTAATTGAATAATTTATTAATTTGTAAATTAATATTAGTTACTTACGTTTTCATTAAAAAATGGCTTTATTAAAACGTTAATGTCAGATGAAAGTGCTAGAAAGTGCATTTCCTACATAAATAGCAAATTAAACTTCAAAATGTAATAGGCGGCAGTGCGTATCCTAATCTAAAAACTGTGAGTGACACGTGACTTTTATTATGCGGAATGATTCTTTTTTTTGTGATGGCTGCCTTTGTTTGATGCTTGTCTTTTTTTCAACCCCTGATATGTAGACAATACATTGTTTTTTGGTTTTTTGGACAAGACAATACGGAAGATTAATTTAAACATGACCTCAACAGAAAATTAAACTTTTTGTAGTGTTTTTGGGTCTCAGTACAATTGAAAGAGACTGTGTTACCCACGTGTATTCATTTAATGAAGCATTTCCTATGGATGAAAAATTACCATGGAATGGAATTTTTTAGCACACCAACGGTATGAGAGAAAACAGGAAAATTAACATTTCTGCAACTCAAAAATTGATGCGTATTAGAGAAAGGCAATGTAGAAAGGAAAATCAGGATTCTAAAGCAGAGGAAATTCTATAATGCTTATAAAATATAATATATATATAATATTGCTTATAAAAATATTACGGATTTAGAAAAAAACGCCGTTTTAGGATCTGGTTCAGAATTGAAGATAAGTATGAAGATGAAGACGATTACGTTTGTCATGAAGCCAAATGTCGGAAATCTAATATCTATGATACTCCCTTAACCTGCAAGAAAGACCAAATGAGAATATCACTGCGAAATCTAGCTGTTGCTTGTCATAGAACGGGAGTATCGGGTAGGTCAGCTGCTATCATTGCATCATCTATGCTTCGTGATATAGGGATTGTATCCAAAGATGCACCATCCAAAGTTATTGAATGGATTAAGCTGAAGCGAGAACGTCGATTACAATTTGCGGAAAAAGGTTACAGTTGGCTGTGATGGAACGAACGTCAATGTTGGGACAAAAAATGGCGCAGTTAGACAGCTTGAAACCTTTGTTGGCCACAAATTACACTAGTTTGTATGCTTATTGTATATTGTTTGTATGCTATTGAACTTCCTCTATGGCGCCTTTTACAGAAGATTGACGGAATTGCATTCGGGAAACACCAGGTTTCCGGAACAATAGGAAAATCTCTGGAAACGTGCGAAACCCTTGCTGTGATAAGTTTTGTTTCTATTCCAGTTGCTCTGAATAAATTTCATAAAAAAGATCTCAGTGCAGAGAAGAAATATCTCTTCGATATTTCTAGGGCAGTATCTTCGGGCGAGGGCCTTGCAGATATAGCAAACAGAAGACCCGGAACGTTATCTCATTGAAAATGTCTCAGCCAACAGTGCCCTGCGCCTGTATGTATTGACTGCCGAACCAACAGAAAACTGCTTCTAGTAGAATACGTCATGAAAGTTTACATGGCATCCTGGTTTTAAATAAAGAAAAGCCCAGGGGCTAATCATGGAGCACGCAACGTGCAGATAATGATAAAAAAAGCTCATTCTGGCCAGAAGGTTTGAAATCAATCGTTCACGAAATTATTCAGAGGAACTCTTATTTTGCTCCCTCTAAAAGCAGTCTTTTGGCAATTCTGTTAGAAGAACGATCATGTATTCGAACACTGGGACTCCGAAAAATACTGAAAGCAAGAAAAACTGACTGGAAGGGGGAAATTCGCCAATTTCACCTTACAAATTTAGATATCGAAGCAAAGGACTATTTTGAGACGATTCACTGGGACAATCCTTTGGAACCACCAGATACCATGAACCTCAGTGACGAATACGTAGCAAGTATGATCAGAAACTTTTCATAATTTGAAATAGAGAAGTTCCCATGTTATTTTCAAGTAGTAGAAAGTCACATGCGACTAGTAACACAAGCATCATTGGTAACTCGTGGGGCAGAAAGGAGGAATGGATACATTCGCAGTGCAATCAAGTAACGAAAGGGAACTTCCAAAATCTGACACCAAAGTTAAAATTTTTGGCTCTCATGTGAAACCCAAACTGATTAAAGTAAAATGTCTGCCGGTTTCTTTTTCATTTTCAGAACTGTTTTTAAGTTAGAAGATACAGCTATTGTAAGCATTAAAATTAAATAAAAAGAAATTGATTTTTTTAAAATTTTTGAGTTAACATTCCTTTCTTTGACCACCAGTGTGGAACCTGAAGACGAAGAGTGATTGTTCTGGAATTTTTTTACAGTGTCTTTTTAGCCAAACGGCACCATTTGTTGAGTCAGGAAATGTTAAAATAATAAAAGAAAATTGCCCTTTTCACTCCACCCTAATGTGCAGGTTACCGATACCTTGCTACAATAAAATTTTCCCATCTGCAGTAATAATTTTCACAGGTTCCGCGTTCGAATAAAAATCTGTAAACATATTTATGTCATTAGCTAAGTGTTGTGTTACACCGCTATCTATATAGAAATCTCCTTTAAAATTTTGCGTTAAATTACAGTTAAGTTTTAAAGTGTATTATTCAGTATTTTGATTTTCATTATTCAAGACAGAATTAGCTTCTCGATTCATTTGATTATTTTTATTTAATGGAGTTTTATCGCGAGTTGTATCCGGAGTTTTTATTTCTTTTATATTTCTCTCAATAGAATGTCTGCAATCTTGGTTAGAATTAGAATTCTGTACGATGCTTTGCATACATACTTTATTCTTATTCATATTTTTATCGTTCGTTGTCATGGAGATAAAATTGGATATGCTGGGATCAACGTTTTGTTTCTGGTTATTTGTACTTTGTAATGGATAATAAGATTTATTCCAATTGCGATTTTGAAAAGGTTTGTTATTAAAATGATAACATTCGTTTCGGCAATGGCCTGTTTTCTTGTAATGCTAACAGAATTTGTCATTTTTAGGCCAATTTTGTTTAAAAACATTCGTTTTAAAGACTTGTGAAACTCCACGATCGTTATTCATTTCCATTCTACGATTGTACTCGTCTGTCAGTTTATTTCTTATTAATTGGGAATTTATTTCGATTTCAGGTCGCGCCTCCATGGTAACAATTAAGTTATCGTAAGATTTAGGAACTGAGACTAAAAGCAATGCCGCTATATGATCATCTTTTATTTCCTCACCAACGGCATTTAACCTATCCACTAATTCGAACATTTGAGCTATATGCTCATTCATGTTACCATCTTCTGGCATTTTTGTAGCGTATAATTTTCGTAATAAGAAAAGCTTACTAGATAAGTTCGATCGTTCGTGAGTAGCTTTAAACTTATTCCATGTGGCCTTTGCCGTGGTTTCATATTTGACATTAATAATTGGAGAATTTTCTATGCATAAAGTATTTAACGCTCTTCCTTGTCTATCGCGTTTAAAATATATTTTTCATCCGGATTTGCTGGAGATTCATCCTCAATTTCATCAAATAAATCCTCTTTCATAAGAATCATTTGCATTTTGAATTTCCAAATGGAAAAATTGTCATTACTTAGTTTCGTAATGTTATTCTCTTTCAAGGATGCCATTTTGTTTGTTTAATATTTTGTCATTCGTTTTTGTTTTACTACAGCTAATAAATATTATTTAATGTTTTATTTTATTTTAAACAATTGAAATCAGCATTAATAATATATTAGAGCTTCAGTCTCGTGATCTGTAACCAGTTCACAAACTTTCATTTAATCTAAACAGTGACAGAATATAGATTATATATTATACTTTTTTAAACAAATAAAGTTCATGCTTAATTTTCTCAGTAGCGCAGGTTTGACATGTAGTAAATAAACACGAATGACCATCAAATAAATAATGCAGCAACACCTTTCGCATAATATATACTAGCAGGAATGACCGAGCTAAGCTCGATCAAAATGAGCTTTGTGTTTATCTCGATATATTATTCCCACTAAATCATTCTTGCTGTTTTAGATACAATTAGCTTGACCCTGAGACATAGTGACCCAAAATGACGCACTAATCGAATTTTTTCGAACATGCGACCTAATACAATGCTCTTCTTGAGCCTGAAAACGATGGTATACAAATTTAGTGGAAATCGTTAGTCATATTCTAGATAAAATAAGCTTGACCCACGTTGAATCAAAAAACCACTAACCGAAATTTATCGAAAGTGTGAGCTATTTCAATGGTATTTTTGTTCTGTGAAACGGTATAACAAAAAGAATTGTCAAAATTGTTTGAATATTTTTGAGATGGATGCCGTTAGCTTGACCCCGACCCATTATCACCAAAATGACCCACTAATAGAATTTTCTTGAGCATGCGACCCAGCCCACTGGTTTTATATTGTCCAGAAACTGTGTGGTACACAGTTTTGTCAAAATCTTTTGAGCCGTTTTTTAGATAAAGTTAGCTTGATCCTGATCCATTAGGACCCAAAATGACCCATTCATTGAATTTTCTCGTACATTCGACCCTGCCAAATGGTCTTATCATGCTCGGAAACGTTATTATACAAAATGTTTTCAAAATGTTTGCAGCACTTTTTAAATACAATTAGCTTGACCCTGACCCATTGTGAGCCAAAATGATCCACTAATCGAATTTCCTTGAACATGCGACCTAGCCCAATGGTCTTTTCGAGCCCGAAAATGATAGAATACAAAATTTAGTCAAAATCGTTTAAGTCGTTTTTTAGATAAAATTAGCTGGACCCTGACCCATTGTGACCCAAAATGACCCACTAATCGAATTTTCTCGAACATGTGACTTACCCCAATTCTCTTCTCATGCCCAGAAATGGTATAATACAAAATTTGGTCAAAATGTTTTGAGCATGTTTTTAGATTCAATTACTTGACTCTGGCCCATTGTGACCCAAAATGACCCACTAATTAAATTTTCTCGAACATGTGACTTAGTCCAAGCGTCATCCCATGACCAGAAACGGCCGTATATTAAAAAAAAATTGTGAAAATGTCTTGAACCGTTTTTAGATGTAATTAGCTTGACCCTGACTCATAATGATCCACTAATCGAATTTTCTCAAACACGTGACCCATCCCAATGGTCTTTTTGTGCCCTAAAACAATAGCTTACAGAATTTCCTCAAAATAGTAGAGCCGTTATCTAGATAAACTTAGCTGGAACCACGGTGACCCAAAAATGACACACTAATCGAATTTTCTTGAACACGTTATCCATCCCAATGGTCTTTTCGTGCCCGAAAATTGTTAGATACAAAATTCAGTCAAAATCGATTGAGCCGTCCTGTAGATATAATTAGCTTGACCCTGACCCATTATGACCCTAAATGACCCACTAATCTAATTTTCTCGAACACGAGACCCATCCCAATGGTCTTTTAGTAGGGTGCAAAATTTCGTCAAAATCGTTAGAGCAGTTATCTAGATAACTTAGATTGACCCACAGTGACCCAAAAATCACCCACTAATCGAATTTTCTCGAACATGTGACTTAGCCCAATGGTCTTCTCGTAATCCAAAACTGTAGAATATAGAGTTTAGTGAAAATAGTTAGAGCCGTTTTTTAGATAAAAATAATTGACCCAAAAATGATCCACTAATCGAATTTTCTCGAACACGTGACCCATCTCAATAGTCTTTGCGCGCCCGAAAATGGTTAGATACATAATTTAGTCAAAATCGATTGAGCCGTTCTTTAGATATAATTAGCTTGACCCTGACTCATTATGACCCAAAATCACCCACTAATCGAATTTTCTTGAACACGAGACCCATCACAATGGTCTTTTCGTGCCCGAAAACAGTATGGTTCAAAATTTCGTCAAAATCGTTAGAGCCGTTATCTAGATAGATTGACCCACGGTGACCCAAAAATGACCCACTAATAGAATTTTCTTGAACATGTGACTTAGCCTAATGGTCTTCTCGTAATCCAAAACTGTAGAATATAGAGTTTAGTAAAAATCGTTAGAGCCGTTTTTTAGATAAAAGTAGCTAGACCCACAGTGACCCAAAAATGACCCACTAATCGAATTTTCTCGAACACGTGAGCCATCCCAATGGTCCTTTCGTGCGCGAAAATGGTTAGATACAAAATTTAGTCAGAATCGATTGAGCCGTTCTTTAGATATAATTAGCTTGACCCTGACCCATTATTACCCAAAATGACCCACTAATCAATTTTCTCGAACACGAGAGCCATCCCAATGGTTTTTTTCGTGCCTGAAAATGGTTAGATACAAAATTTAATCAAAATCGATTGAGCCGTTCTCTAGATATAATTAGCTTGACTCCGACCCATTATGACCCAAAATGACCCAATAATCGAATTTTCTCGAACATGAGACCCATCCCAATGGGCCTTTTGTGCCCGAAAATGGTTAGATACAAAATTCAGTCAAAATCGATTGAGCCGTTCTCTAGATATAATTAGTTTGACCCTGACACATTATGACCCAAAATGACCCACTAATGAAATTTTCTCGAACACATGATCCATGCCAATCGTCTTTTCGTGCCCGAAAACAGTAGGATGCAAAATTTCGTCAGAATCGTTAGAGCCGTTATCTAGATAAACTTAGCTTGACCCACGGTGACCCCAAAATGACCCCCTAATCGAATTTTCTCGAACATGTGACTTAGCCCAATGGTCTTCTCGTAATCCAAAACTGTAGAATATAGAGTTTAGTGAAAATCGTTAGAGCCGTTTTTTAGATAAAAATAGCAAGGCCCACACTGACCCAAAAAATGACCCACAAATCCAAATTTCTCGAACACGTGACCTAGCCCAATAGTCTTCTCGTGCCCCAAAAATGGTTGGATACAAAATTTGGTCAAAATCGATTGAGCCGTTCTTTATATATAATTAGCTAGACCCTGACCCATTATGACCCATAATCACCCACTAATCAATTTTCTCGAACACGAGACCCATCCCAATGGTCTTTACGTGCCCGAAAACGGTAGGGTGCAAAATTTAAGTAAAATCGTTAGCCGTTCTCAAGATAAAATTTACATACACACACACAATTTTTGCTCGCATTATAGTATAAGATATATGCATTTATATGGACAAAACGGCAGACACCATTGTTACGAAGCACAATCAACACTCAACTACAAAGAACATCATAGAAATCTCAGAATATCTATATACTATCGAAACCTATTTCCATGGAAACACGATAGGCCTTCTAGCGGCAGAAAAGAAAAGAGATATACGAATTGTTAGATTACATAAATAAAATAAAAGGAGCATATTACAACAATTACACTATTCTAAATATACTAAAATTTATGTATATCACTAAGATGTACGACGGGATGCTTACTGTAGAATATATTGTCCATGAAATTTATCGTTATATTTAGGGACACGCAAAAATCTTACCTACAGAAAAAAATGTACAAAAAGCTTATTAACAATAAAGGCTGGGAAATCGTTCTGAGTTGTTTTACATGTTTTGAAATTTACCTATTTTTTACATTAATTGGCACGCGCAAGCTATATATATCATATACTGGGTTGCACAGAAAAAAAGTCTGATTTTTTCTACAGGGCTGTTCAAAAGTTTTTATGTACATTTTCTTTTATTCACGGAAATTACCGGATAGAAATTTTCAATTGTGCAATTGTTTAACTGAACTATGTTCTAGCACACTACGTAGTATACAGAAAATTCTATAGATCATATACAGGACTGCGCAAAAATATTCGATCGTTTCCAGACGATTGACACCAGTATATTTGTTTTTCAACTTCTTTAATTAGACATTATATTTCACCTCAATAATTTGTGAAGTTTTGTCATAATACTCTGAATGCGTTGCAATGTATTACGTAATCTATGCTAGACACATGGTTATTATTCTTATTTTAATATTGCGAGCAACCATCGAAAGATCCAAAACTGTCAATTTGCTTTCAAACATCAAAATATCCGTTTCACAGACATAATACCTGGAAGCAAAGAACATAGATATTCCCGAAATATCTTGGTGTAAGACTATCCGATATCACGTCATTGTGTTGATACAATTATCACAAATTGTGTCTTGTATAATGATTAACCAATGTTACTTCTTTAATTCGTATAATTTCAAATTTCAAATTTACCATCTATGTAGCACTAACAAGGTGGAATTATTGTGAACGTTTGGTCCACATAAAGGGAATATTTTAATGCCACAGTGACTTTGAATTCCTTTCCATCTTCTTCCACGTTACATTACGACAGTTACGAGAATAAGAATTTAACTTTTGTAAATGTACATTCTGAAATTAGACATTTTTTTACCGAATAGTAAGAGTAATTTTGCTTTTTAAAATGCTAATTACTATTTAGCTGAAAATTGAGAACATTACAAATATTCATATAAAACCATTTCAATATAGATAAATATGTTATTCGCAATGCACAATACTTTCAGAATAGTTAGTTAAAATACATATTTTATTATTGCCTATTTAGTCAAATATTTCACTGGATCACGTTCTGTGAGCGAGAAAATATCAGAATCAAAGTCGCTTTTTTTTACCTTAACTACCTTTAAAACTTTCTTATTCTTTTCATCTTATTTCTATCACTTAGACAATGATACGTGGAGTACTTCGATTACACACAATATCGACAAACCCGGTTATTCATGTCGTTGCAGAACGGTATAATTCGGTAAAAATTAAAGAACTACGTAACGACATACATAGCATACGTCGAGAATGACATTTTACAGAATATTTACAGAGTTACTTAAAATGTATACATAAATGTCTGTATGCATTTCCAGACATATAAACATATTTCAGTATTGTCCTCGCTACGCAATATCTTCTCCAAATGTTGAACTATGTAACTTCCAAATTTTAAACATTGCTTTTAAAGAATTGCATAGGTAAAAAATATATGAAAAGTGTATATCTTTCACAGTACCTCTCAAAATGTACAATTAATAAGCTCACACTAGGAAGATAAGAAAATTGAAACTAAAGAAACGAATGGAAAAAATAATTAATGCGTTAAATTTTTATAAGTTTAATGCATTGTTTATAAATAAATGGAAATATAACTCTAGTCAACTGCCCTTTGTACCTAATTTGTAATAAATATTTTTATGTGTTTTTGGACATGGAATCCTAATCTGTTATCAGCAATTTTCTATCACGTAAGGGTTTTCCAAAATTTTAGAATGTAATATTTTACATACATGGTGTAAAGTCTTGGAGTAATTAAATAATTAATTCGTTAATGGACAATAGGAGAATCTCTCGAGGTATTCTAGTTCCAACGTCTCGTGACGTTAGCATTTCTCCACGTCCCGTCCATTATGGATCGATTTCTCCTTCAGCCGACATCTCCGCGCAGAGAAGTTCAGCATCTCCCAGACACGGAATGTCAACATGGCGTCAGCGGAGAATTAAGAGGCTCCAATGACAACGCGGGGACTTGGCCGATTGGAGGAGAAACATGCCCCGTCGGTTTCGGGGAGGAAACAGAGGATGGAGATGAGGTGAGTATTTTTTGTAGAGAGGGACTCTTGGATTTTCCGCAGACGACATCGGCGGCGAAATCCCTAGCTCCTACAGACTTGGAACCGCTAGAAATTAGCGACTAGACAGTTTGGTGAGCATGTTCTTAAATACTCGCAGACGGCACCGGCCGCCAAGATTTCTTTCAGATACACCCTTCGCTAATGTACTTAGATATTCTATAATAAGACATTCTTCCATAGAAAGCAGTCTCCTGTGTAACAAGATATTCTCTGTTTATCCTAGACTTTGTGGCAAATGTCTCTTCATATTCATAAGTGAGACGGATACTGATTGATATGTGTATAATTCTGTAAAAACCCACAATAAAATTATTCGAAGGGTAACATAGAGAGATTTCCTGCCTTCTGCGCTATCAGATCAATATTGGAAGAGGGAAATCTTTAGAATGGTAAAAAACGGCTGGAAAATGTGAATTAAAATTTACATTTTGTCGTCAAATAATAAGGAAGTGAATGACTATTTTTATTAAAACACTTTTTTCGTTATGCATTCTGATGTAAAAATAGAAATAAAAACAATCAGCAATGTCATCAAGAAAGAAATGTCTCAAGAAATTTTTAATATTAACATTATGGAATTTTATACCGGGTGAGCAAAAAGTCAATCATAACAACCGAAAAAAATAACCGAAATGAAAAACTGTTTGCAGGATTAGCATCTATAGGTCACGGGAATTTTTTAAGACAGAAATAAAAAATAACTCAAAAAACAGCCGACAGATGGCGCTGGTTTGTGCGATTTTGGTGGAAATATGCAAATGAAACGGTTATAAGAACTTGCGCTCCTAATCCAGAACTAGTTCACGTAAAATAACTTCACCAACAAAACTTTATCCTTCATACTCAGCATCCTTGATCAAGTAAACGGCTCACAACGGTGAACTAGTTCTGGATTAAGAGCGCAATTTCTTAAAACCGTTTCATTTGCATATTTCCACCAAAATCGCACAAACCAGCGCCATCTGTCGGCTGTTTTTTGAGTTACTTTTTATTTATGTCTTAAAAAAGTTCCCGTGATCTATAGATGCTAATCCTGCAAACAGTTTTTCATTTCGGTTATTTTTTCGGTTTTTATGATTTTTTAAAGTTTATACGGACTTTTTGCTCACCCGGTACAACCGTTCCATGCTCGTATTAGTTTGCAATTTATGTTAATTAATCAAGAGAATATTTTTACTGATGAATATTATATTTAATTTTTTTTTCAAACGGTATACTTTTGTCAAATATTTCAATTTTGCATCTCATCTAACTGTCCTGTATCTAATAAATGTGACGGGGTTGAGAGAATCGGATTATTCCACTGAATTCAGTCCCTTAAATTTAGTTAAATGCACATATTTACGATCTAGACACAGATAAAAAGTTAAAACTTGTTGACTAGTGTAGTTTTTGTAAAAATATGTACACCGCTAAAAAGGTTTGGCTGGGAGGAACCGACTATTGGTTATGAAGTTCAAACATACAGTGTTGAAATCTCGATGCAACATATGGAGATCCAGATCATCCATAGTGCCGAAACTTGCTACGATATTTTAACATTTTATGTTTGGATCGACCAAAGCGACAAAACTGAGTGAAATTAAAGCGAATATTCTAACTGAGTAAAGAAAATTATTAGCATCCAGTTACAATTAGAAAGTATATTATTTTATAAGATGCTTGAATTAATATTGTGATAAATAAAATATACGTAAATGGTGTGTATAATTTGTTTAAGAGACATACCTTAAACTAATATACTCACAAACCTCATGAGCAATACATGAATGTGACATTCAAAATTTCATAATTAAATTAGCCTAAATATAAGATGTCATGGCATTTAAATATATGCTTATACACATTTTGAATATTTAAAAGACTATTTATACTTGGAAATGTTCCGTAAATTAAATACGTTACTCGAAGGTTTAAATTCAGTTAATTAAATTATTTATTTCTTAATTTTGACATTTCTTACAGAATCAGAGTATAAAAATAATGTGAAAATATTTTAAAGTAATAGAAACTTATTCTCGAATGATCAACGCGTAAATGTCAAAAACGTAAATGTTTATTAGTATAGAAATATTATTTATTTTAAATTTTAAAATAGCCATGACAAAATAATATCCAGTGTTAGTGGAACTTATATGCTTGTTTGTCTTAGGTTTCCTATGTGTGTTTGGAATGAGAATAAAATTAACGTACATTTCAAATAAACTGTATTCTTTACATAATTAAAAATAATATTTACTTTACAGTGACATATTTGGATGTCATATTAGTTCTTTAAATTACACTTTAATAACTCGTCTTACAAATAGTAAAGAGATTAATGGTGATTTTTAATTTCAAATTGCAATATTCAAGCTGATTTTCTACTAAATGAATAGATGTTCTTTGCAAATTATACTTTCGAAAAATAGATAACTTAATAGATATATCAGAACTGAAAAGAATATTTCTAAAATAAATAAAACAATAATATAAAACAATACTTATTGACTTAATGCACAATAAATATTTATATTACTTCATTGTAAAGTTGGTCAAACAAAGAATTCGAATAATAATAAAAATAAGGATTTATATATAGTACTATTTTATTTAAAATGTTTAGAAGTATATATATATATATATAAAGTAGATGGTAAAATTTGAAAGCACTAGCTTCAACAGTGTTACCATGCTACCTTTATTTAAATACATGGCAATATTAATTACAAGGGTTATAATATCAATTTTCATTACAACTAAATATAATTAGATAAATGGACAGTTAAATGATTAATAATTATATAATTGGTTAAAGATTGTTAAATATAGTATGGCGTGAAACGGATTAAAATGGAGGTGTGAAAGGAAGAAGGCGATGATTTATTTATTCAATTAATATAAAAAGTATTTTATCTTTTTTTATTCTCTTTTAACTATCTGATATTGTAAAAGAAATACATAGCTTTTGTAATAAGATCAAACTACTTTTATTTTAGCATACTGGATGGCAGCACCAACAATTTAATTTGTATTATGTCTATGGCTATAATTGGTGAAATAGTATTTATTTTTTCGTTCAAAACCAGGTGACACTAATGCTAGTTAATGAAAATAATGTAGATTAATACTTTTGGGATTTTTTTTTACTTTAATTAAGTAAATTTAAAAGAGTTATAGGTATTTTAAATACTAATAATGTAATGATTTTCTATTTATATTAATTAATTGCATTTATAGAGGTATTTCAAAATGGATTAAGTGCGACCATTTGGTACTTTTATCTGAGTTAACTTAACTGCAAAAATAACCTTAAAGTTATAGCGGTAATTGATAACATGTGCAGTTGTGTATCTGGATTACATAAAAATGGGGTTTTATTGGTAACCTGTGTGCTTCTACAATATTTCATTGATATAAATTAATTATTAAATAATGTTGTATTGTTTTTTTACATTTCATGGCATTTAATATTATTCTGTTTTAATTTTGCATCTATTATTTTGGTCATGTAGTCGTTTGGGTATAGGGAAAATGTTTTTCAGCTTTGAGCTTTTTTTTCTCAAAGAAAACGACTATTTTTCTTACATATTTGAATTCTGTACTCTTGATAACGTAATTCAATATATAAGCTTTTCAATTTTTATCGGTATCCATATTTTTCTTTCTGTTTCTCCCATATTATCACTTGTAAGATAGTACAAGGGACTTTACTTTGTACTTTACAGCTGGTGTATACGATGTTTTTTCAATCCATGTTATGAGTGTTGGGGGGGGGGGGGTGACTGTATTTGTCATTGTCATTTCATTCATAATAAAAACATAAGGAATAAAATTTACCTCTCTGCCTTGCCTTTATTGATTATGATTTCTTTACCAATTACTAAATGGAAATAATCTGGATCCAGGACTCTTTGCAAATTTTACTACGATAAAACATGTCAAGTGCGTTCTGGAAGGTCAAACAATTATTATCTTTACTTACGGCAGCCTATAGTCTTTGTATTTAAACAGAACTTGAATAAAGCTTCATCCGAAAAAGTTCAACATTCCAGTATCGTTGAAACTCAGTTACAACTGGTATTCTGTACATCACTGAAAATGAAAACAATGTCACAGATAACCTTTCAGAATATTCTCTATCCATATACCATCTCCAAATGATTGTGATAGCCTGTCTGGTATCTATAAGTACAAATGTTTAAGCCTGTTGCAAAATAATCCTTGTATAAAACTTTGCAATTCTTCATATTTAAATCTAATAACACAAATTGTGACATATCTGACAATTGTATCTGTAGTATTTGAAAAGCATATTAGCCTTTTTACCATTATCGATCATTTTTCTCGCTGATTAGAAGGTCTTCCTCTGGAACCGAACAGCACATACCATCAAAAGAACTGTAGTTTTTCCGCGGATCTTCCGTTTTGGAATACCAGCGAAAATAGCATATGATATAAATTGCAAATTCGAAAGTGAAATATTCCTTCCATTGGCCGAATGTTCTGGTATCCAAAGAAATACTACCACTGATTATCACCCTAGGGAACTAGGTGCACTGAAAAACAACATCATACATTTAAAGTAATATTAATAATCGTAATGTTCCACCTCGAACCACCAGTTTCTCGAATCGATGTCTTACCAATTACCCTACTTGAACTGCGAAAGGCACTGCAATAATATTGAGGGTTTACTGCAGTCGAATGTATCTGCTCTTCTGCTTAACATAAAAATTCTTTTCATCCCCCTCGGTCATCCAGATTTCGCCCATAAACTCCAATCTGTAATGAGGTACTTAAACTGTTCATATATCTGCTCATGGCAGAAAATCAATCTTCGAATCCCACCAATTTACCATTTGATGTCACGTGTTCATGCACAACAACCGTGATACTTCATTTCTCCATACAAACTTCGTTCATGTATATAACGCACCGACTAATATTTTGATAATTATGTAAATGGAATCCTCAAACAAATGTCCATCCACAGGTAAACGCGTTGCTTTCTTTTAAAATAAGATAAAGATACATACAACCAATCTTTACCACCACAGTGACAATCTATGGTGGAAACAGTCTCGCATCTCATTCCACAATAAACAATTTATACCAATAATATCAAGAAATATTCAACATCTAAAGCAATTCGAGGTGATAGATATGGACGAAGAAGTAATTTAAGAATTGTGCACAGTAATCGTTTTTACTGGAAGTGGATCTATAGCGAAATCGGTGACATTTTACTTTGTATCTTATACTTACTTATTTTTGAAGAGAATAGAAACACATTGCCACTTATAGTATGGCAAATATGAGATACATATAGTTTATTATGAAGTGGTAGAAAATAGTTAGATAAATGTTTAATTTAAATAAAAAGCAAACATAAAATATTTTCACATATAATCTTTAATAATTTGTTGTGGAACTGACATTTGGATTTTCTCAAAAGAAAAAAAATATGCAGTTGTTATTTTAAAACAATCATTCAACATTTTCTTCATCCAATAAGAAAGTTCATATTTATAAATATTCAATGCATTACAAAAGAGATGCATTCATATTTTTAAAAAAATGTTATTAATAAACTATATCTACCAAATATCTTTAATTGTTAATTATAGGATAATAGGCAATTGGAATTATAATGAAATAATCTTTTTGAATTTTTTGAAATATTATTTGTAGAATCATCATTTATTGTTAGAGCTTTTGAACATTAAAGAATGTATTTTATGAAAAGATAATTTTTATTTTATATTCCACTTCTTGCGTACCTTATCTATATCTCTCTAAGATGGAATGTCATAAATCATGTAACTCAAACTTGAATTTTTATCAAATACAGAAAACAACATGTGCACACAAATAATATGTCAAAAAATAACAATATGTCAACTATTTTTAATGTTTGACGAAATTATTAATCATAAAATTTTATATTTTAAACTTATTCCCAAAATAATGTTTAAGGTACTAAAGGGATGTAATATACAATGTAACAATTTATCAGAAATAGAATGAAAATACAAGCTAATGTAAAGGTAGATAAATAAATTTAAATATTTATATTTAGACTCCTCAGAATTATTTTTAACAGAAATGTGTGTATATGTCAACATGTTTTTTGGAAAACATGGAAGGAAATCAAATTTCACACGTTGGATTCATTTTATTAACACTAAAATAAATACTGAAAATGAAGTTAGTATTTTGAGAAAAGTTGTTATAGGCGTTGAAATTTTAAATATGTAATACAGTCGTGTAATGTAACTCTGGCAAGAAAGTGACTTACGTGACAAAATTATGTAAATGATAGGGATTCTAAAACTAGCAGTTTTTAAATGAATACAAACATTTTATAATCAAACGAACTTTTTCTTTGAAGAATATTTTGTTTATACTCAGAAAGAATTTATAGTAGATAGTAATATGTTATATAAAAAATGCATGAAATATATGTGCTATCTTTACAAATAGGTGTATCTTCCAAGAAAAAAAATGAAAAATTAATTTTTAGTAGTGAATTTTTTATTTTATATTTCTTTTTTACCCGACTGAAAAGAAGGGTTATATGTTTCACGCGTATCTGTGTATGTAGATTTCTTTATACCCTCGAAACATCACAACGGCTAGATGTATTTTAACCCTTTGTTACTCAACAACCCCGATTTGAAAAATTCTTACACAAATATTAAAATGCATCATTTTAAGCATGGAAAAAATAAAAAAAAATCAGAACAGAAAAATAAAATTTTATTTGGAAAAATGGGTTTGTTGCATATCTGCAACATCTTGCCAAATGGCACAAAAACTGAAAACGTTTAAAATTTTAATTTGCACGAACATTTTTGAAACAATTGTTAGTTTTGTTGTAGCAAAATCCCACACCACATTTCTCACAAACAGTTTAATTAAAGTTTTAAAATCGGGGTATTTACAACGTATTCTTTATTCTGGCCAATATGGCCAGTTCCAAATTTCGTCTAGGCGCACTTGTTTTGGTGGAATATGTTGAGTAGGCACTCTATGCTTTTTCTGTTGAATTGTTTTTTCTACGAGACCTTTCCCTATTTTGATAGCTTTGGACTTGGTGTTAATTTTACAGAGGGGCGTGGGGGTGATCCCTAACTTACCCAATAGCAATTAAATATAAAAACAGACTAATGTTTCCCCTTTTAAATAATTTTGCTCTTCTGAAAGAAATGCAACTTAAATAACCATTAGAAGATGTTTTCGATGCTCTTTCGATAAAAAAAAAAAAAAAAAAAAAAATCCATTACAAGAGAAGATATGGCGCGTTGTTGCAGATCTGCAACAAACAAATGTTCACGTTTATCTTATACATATTATAAATTTCCTAGCTCGAAAGTGGTCTTTAAATAAAGAATTTAAACTCACCTTTGAAAACTATATACTTGTAGACGTCTGCAGACTTTTTTAACCCCTATATTTTAAAGCTTAATTCAGAAAAAATCACGTGTAACTGATCAAGCGATAAATCAAACTTTGGCGCGAAAAGAAAAAAATCAGTAGCGACATTTGTTGCGGATTTAATGAAATAGTTATGTTAATAGTAATGTAATAGAATAACAACAATCAACAAAATCGTGTTTTGAAATTTACTGTAGAAATAACAATGACGTTTTGGGTATGTTACATATCTGCAACACGGTGATACAAAGGGGTAATGAATGAGGTCTCTATCGATTCGTCTTAACCGTCCGATGGTTATAGTATAGGTTTTGTTTTTATAAATTCAAAATGGCGGCCGTAAACTACAAAATGGCGGTAGAGACGAAAAATATTTTTTACGTACCCTATTGAGTGGCATATCATTGACAAGGTCTTTCCAAATGAAGACGACGTTTCATTGACCATTTGCAGTCAGGAGCTCCATTTAAATATTACACAACCTGGAAGTTGTGTACTTTGGATCTCTACGTTTACTGTAACTGTAACCTTCATAACAGGCATCTATAGGCCTCATCAAAACAGTGTTTGTAGATAGGAACTAATAATTAAACACAACTTAAAAGTCATGAATACAAGTAAATAAAAAAGGTAAATAATATAAAAAATAGTTTCATAATGATGAGAAATAATTAATTAGTTCGCTTTTTTCGCAGTCGGCTTTTTTTTATTTTTTAAATTTAATATCTTTATTTGGTTGCTTTTTTCAGAAACTACTTTTTCATATTTTAGGGGAAGTAAGAAATTAATTCCTTGGTATTAATTTACATAATTATTGTACAAAAGATTTCGTTATAACAATCCCTATTGTAACATCCTTCATTAGCATAACTTGTATGTTTAATAAATTTAACAAGAAATTCTGTAAAATACCGTTTAATCACTTTACTCATTTGTGTCATTAAATAACCAATATAATTTAAGAGGGCAAATGACTTTCAAACTCATTTGTTTCTTTCTTTATTTTTTAATTGTACTTTAAATACTATTCAAGGGCACACTCTATTAATTATGGCATATATTTATCACACAATAAATTTAAAACATATATATTTTGAGAAAGATTAGAAATTTTCCTGAATATTTTGAGCGTTATGTAAAACTTTTTAAAATGCCTCATGCGCATTCTATATCAATTAAAATCCTCAATAATTTTTACGCCATTTTGGTTTACATATACAAATAAAACTGTGCATATAACTTTATATATTTAAATATAAATGTAAATAAAAAATATTTTCTAAATTTTATGAAATTTTCAGCATTTTGGCCTCATATTTCTGCAATTAACTCCCTTTAACTTTTCCAATTATATTTAGTTTCAAAAGACTATGTTCAGTTTTATTGGCATATGTAAACCAAACAGTCATAAATAATATTGGTAATTTTAATTGATATGGAATACGCATCGCGTATTTTGAAAAGTTCTTCATAACGCTTAAAATATTCAGGAAAATTTCTTTTTTTTCGTAAATATATGCCATAATTGATAAAGTTTGCCCTTGAATAGTATTTAAAGTGCAATTTAAAAATATGTGTTTGAAGGTTCCTTGTCCTCTTAATCTGAAAACCCATAAAATGCAGTGTGAGATCTAACTTTTGACGTATTTTATATGATTGAAATGACTGAGCTCAGAACGTAAGATTAAACAATTAACGGTCGGTGTAGCTTTAATTTAGAGCATTTTGAAATAGATAAATGCATTGAAATTCAATTAATAAGTCCAAATATCTAATATACAGGGTGATTAAAAAAAACGTTTACAATTGACATGGATTATCAGGCATACAACAAGGATAAAAAATCATATAGGAGCATGGTCGCAAACTACTTATTTAGTTACAAATACAGTGTGTTTCATTCTAACTAAACACTATATTCGAATTTCTTGGATGGGTAGAAAAAAATGTAATCGTGCCAAAAAGAAATCGCCAGTCCTTATCTGCCGTTAAAATGATACCTGTTTTTAATCGGTGGAAGGTTTTCGTAATTTGATAAAAATAATCCATGCTTTTGTTGAATTGTGGATGCCTTTCGATCTTATAATTGGGTTTTTTTAATTAATAATGTCCGTTAATTACGACTTTTTTCATTTTTTAGGATTTCTCTTTTGTTGTGAGCTGTTCAACTATAAGTACGCAAAATTTCCAGTCTAAAACATATATAGTTTCAGGGAACCTCTGTGACAGACGGACAGAGAGACAGAGGAGTGACACGAATAGGGTTCGATCAGATGAAAGAAACCTTAAAAATTAACAACAGTTAAAAAATAATATATAATAAAAAATCAACGTCAGTCAAGAAGTAAATATACAAAAAAGTCATTATCAAATATGAAAAATATGAAGATAGATGCTATACTTCGTCATAAAATACTTAATTCCTCTGAACATTTTATATGAAATATGAAAGAATATTTATACAATTGCTAAAACAGTTTACAATGAGAACTATACAACACATTTAAAATCTATATCATATTTAAACATTAAAATGATGTTAAAAACTTCCCAATGGTTTCAACCAAAACACTTGGTCTTTTTCAAGGGATAAAAAAGATGCACTGGCGAAGCCTCACCTTCTAACTCAATGAAGGATGGAGAGAAAATACAAAATAGAAAAAGGGACAAGAGAGTGAAAACCAAGGAGAAAAATGTTAGTAGTGGCCCCTTAGTCTTATTAGTTGTATCTTTTTCACTTTTGTATTTTCCTTCCATCCTACATTGAGTTGGAAGGTGAGATTTTTGCCAGTGCATCTTCAGAGTCCCTTGAAAAAGACTAATTGTTCTGGTTGAAACCGTTGGGAAGTTTTTAACATCATTTTAATGTTTAAACGTCATGCATATTTTAAATGTCATGTTGATTTTAAATTTGTTGTATAGTCCCACTGTACAGTGTTTTAGCAATTGTATAAATATTCTTTCATATAGTTAACACACAATGTAAAGTCCAATCTTAAATATTTTATATAAAACTTTTCGAATTAGTGCATTTTTTTTTTCATTTTATTTATTTTATAGAATTAAGATATTAGTTTATCTTTCACATTTTACTGCCAACAGTTTTTAAAGGCTTTATAGATAAAAATTAAAAATAATTAAATAATATCACATATGCATCCTAAGGAGACAATTGCGTGTTAATTTATGCTATTTCGCCCGGGAAATTCTCTCATATAAAAGTTCAAACGGACTCTTTACCATTAACTTGAGAATAATAACTTATGCATAATAATATAAAAAATTAAGATATTAATGGCGCAATGATAACCTCTTAAAAATATAAAAGAAGTCGGAGCTATTATTTTGACATCCGATAAAGAATTGAAATAAATTTGTATATGCGAACTGAAAAAACTTAAAACTGTTATCAGAATGCTAATTTTATGCAATATGTCCAGAATTACTTTATCTTACGCAGTTTATCCTTTTAGGAAAAAAAACAGTAATGAAATTTTTAGTTAGGTTAAACCTATTGTTAGAAGATTAACTATCCCTTTTTTACTACATTAAACACAAAAATCCATTTATTTCAATGAAAGACAAAACTTAGTTCAAAATTTGAATATATTAGTTTAAAGGGAAATTATTTTCTGTAAATATAAATAATTATAATGATAAAAGATACGGAAGAAATCTTTAACACTAGAAAAGGACTAAAGAAATTTTCAACTAGAGTGCAACTATTGAGTTGTTAATCGTTTGGTTAAATGCTATATTCCTTAGAACTACTAAATATCTTTATATAAAGGATAACCAACACATAGAACGCGATAAAATAACGTGAGGGTATCTAATCCCTCTACCCATAAATTTATCAATCTCATTGTAACAAACAGCGTTAATTTAACACTACAAGATACATAAGCGTCATAAAAGGAAACGTAATTGCTAAATAAAAGAGAAAGAATAATTTTTCTAATAGAAAATGATGAATTTCATTGTTAATTTTAAATATGGTCCCTTCAAATGAACTATCTTTATGCGATACAACTTGAAATATATCCGCAGTGATTTGTATGACATGTACTGTTATTTGATCTTTTTAAAAATTCAATATCATGATCATATCCTTAATAAACAAGCCATATAACCAAACTTCAAAATTGTCGAAAATCGGGGATCCAAGATTATTCTACCTCAGATAATAAGCGTTGACCAGTAAACCATGGTCGCTTAGAAAGTAGGTGCTATTGGTAGAAATTTATATCTTAATGATTTTTCAGAATATGTCTTAAGATTTCAACTTCACTAAGCGTTTTGGCCGCAGATGGAGATTAAAAAAAATTATAAAAAGATTCCTAAAATTCATACTCTCCGTTCTTCGTTTTCTTCCTTCTAAATGTAAAAGAGATTTTAGGCATGCGAGAGCGCTCGGAAGGAAACGTACGGATTTTTCATGAGATTTCCTTCGTATTTTTAGTTAGTAACTCACCCAATTATCGTAAATGTAAACTTCTGTGTCGCAGATGCACGTGGGGGGGACCTTGGACTACCAGGACCCACATTTTCAGCCTTCTTCGCGCAGTAGTTTTCGCTAGACATCGCAGACACACATACACAGACAGAGACAAATATCCTTTTATTAGTAAACATTTAGTGATGCTACTAGAATTATTACTGAAAATTCACTGGCTCAAATTAGCTTCAATGCGTTTTTGGAGTTCATTTCAAACTTACGTAGTTGGAGTGGTAACTAAATGGAAGCTGATGTTTATGATTCCGGAATGACATCGTGAGGCCGGCAAAACTCTCCCTCACATGACAGCAACGGATTTTGGGCTTGACGACGATGTGTTGTTCTCAAACTATGGATTATACATCTCGTACAATTTTTCTTTTCCGTTTCATTAATGATTCTAATGACGAAACAACTGTTTAGAAACAAAAGTATTTGCATTTTTGATTGCTTAAAATGTTTTAAATGTAGCCCCAAAACAACTGTTTTTAAATTCAAATCATCCCTTATGTCAATGACCAAAATTTGCCCTTGAGTCCAATGACCGGGGTACGCGGGTACCTTTTCTCGATTTTAACATATGCGAGCCATAAAATACCCCTATTTCATACATTGTAACTGTCTGCCTTTAGAGAAGAGAGATTTGATGCATTTTTCTAAATATTACTTACAGTTGAACCCCGCTAATCCGTACTAATTTTGACCGGTGCCTGTTCGGATTACAAAAAATTCGGATTATCCGGAATTTCAATGGAAATAGAAAAGAAAAAGATGCGTACTAAAAAAAATAAGTTATAAGTACTCGGTAGTACAGTAAACATCCTCTAATCCAGCATCCTAAGTTCTGGCATGCTGGATAATCCGGCATGACTTTCTGAAAAAAAAAATATTATTCCTTGTTTAATAACTCCTGATGTTTAATAATAATACAATAGAACTTCACAGGATGAGGAATTACGTAACAACACATTACAAACTGTTTAAAAACGCGAATCTGTAAATAGTTCAGTCACCACGTCGACAAGGGGGAAATGAAAAAAAATTCTGTAGATGATTTGCGAAATCAAACTATTGAAAGGAAAAATAATTTATTATCATCCGAATTAAATTATTGTTGCACTTTAGAAAATAATTCCATAGTACTGTCAAACAAACTGCTATTCGAGATTTGTTTTCATATGGGGTTCTGCCAGTAGGCCTGCATTGAACGTTTTCACTTTATATTTGTGAACATATGTTGTACTTTTACAATATTGAGGATTTTTTAAATTCTATTCAAGCTGTTTAAAAAAACAAAACATGATTTACTACTATTTTCTCTTTAATTTTAACTTCTATGCGTTTTTCCCGACATTCATACGTTAAATAAAAGGGGTTCAGATTAACCGGAATTTCGGATTAGCGGGATTATAGTATATTTCAGGTGTTAACAAATCAATCAAAGATCACACATTAGAGATGTAGAAAACTTATGTCCGTTTTATCAAGCAAGTATGAGTATAGACCTATTCTGGAATATTCTTAGATTTATTCGTTTTGACAACCATAACACACGAGTGGAATGTTTTTAAAATGTTAAAGCTGCAGCAATTCGTGATTTATGGACTATGTTAAATCCTAACCAATTGAAAAAAATACATACCGACGAAAGAGTAAATGATTAATGAGCAGTTATCTCCGCTTCGAAGAAGAAAATGATCCACCCAATATATTCAGTCTAAACCGGCTACATATAGGATCAAAATATAGTGGGTATGTCATGAAAATAATTACTAACCTCTTAATGGCCAACTATGCACCCTAAAAACAGGTACAGGCCGTGAAATAAGCCAAGATGAAAGAGTTGTGAAAGACTTCGCCTCTCTGTTCAAGGATTCTGGAAAAACATCAACAACTCATGACAACTTTTTTTCTTCTTTTCCTTTGGCCAAGCATTTATTATAATGGAATCTCACAAAAGTTGAAACTTTGAAAGAAACTAACCTTATATTCCCCAACTAATAAAGCTATGTAAATCTCGCACGTTTTATTCACAGAATTTGGATTTTATAATGACATAAGTATTTGTTCGTAAGTTTGAAAAAGAAACAAAGCTGTCATTCTAATGGCTAATATGCATCATGATAAAACCATCACAGGACCACAGATAAACTCGAAATGATTCAGTTTTATAAGCAAACTGAGATATGGAGTAGATATAATGGATAAGTTCTTAGGCCAATATACAACACATAGACGTACAACCACGTGGCCACTTGCATTATTTTTCTATATTGTGGATATAACAGTACTTGCTACTTACATTATACAGACTGCAAATAATGATATGGTTATAAATAAAACAGACAATCGTCGCCTGTTATTTGCGGAAATTAGGTGAGATCTTGTAAAAAAATCTTTGACCGAATTTGAAGCTGTCACACGTTCAGAACCCAGCCCAAAAAGCTTGAGGCGTGATGAAACAAGAAGGTTAAAAACTGTATGTATCAGATTTGCTTGTTAGAGTCTCAAGAATGGTGCAGAAAAACCAGAAAATCATGTAAACAATGTGGAAAACTAGTATGTTATGTACATTCCAGCACCTTTTGCTATTGTACAGCTTGTCCACATAATTTCACGTAAGTTAAAGATTTTTACTTAAAAAAATACGTCTAACCGTTTTTCAAATTAAATTCAAGTTTTATTGATCTAAATCTAAATAATCTATTAATTTCCGTATTTTCCACAGAAAATTGGCATGGGTACCCTGGTCATTGATGACAGGTATAAAAGTGTTTAATGCCTCAAAAAAGTAATTAAAAAAAATTCCAAATTTTGAAATGATTATACTAATGTTCAGTGAATACTACAGATAATGGGGATCTAACTTAATTTTATTTTATTTTAATATTAACACCCTGAAAACGAGATGAAAAGAGAAAAAAGGTACCCGGGTAACCGGCCATTGATATAAGGGTTATTCTAACAAACATGACCTTTGAAGCTTATTGCCGCTAAACCTAACTTAAAACTTTAAGGACATTTTCCTGAAAACGACATTTAAATAGTCATATAAATTTTTTCTTAACCTAGGAGGACGCGCTCCGGGCCTGATAGACAGGCGGCGTGCGTATGTTTTTTTTTTTTTTATAATTGTCACCAATAACGTTTTATAATAATATTTAACTTATTTTATCGTACAATTTGTAACAATTGTCTCCGACTAAATAAGGTGACGATTATTATTTGTATTTATTTGTGAAAAAGTAATAACATTCATACTCTGGGTATGCGCGCGTCAAACCGGATTAAAATTTCAATACACGTATTCAGAATCTAATTCTCTATGGTGCTACAGATTTTTGTTTCGTATTTCCATTTTTCATCTTAATAGCACTTCAAGGTTTTCTTATAGAATTTAATTGGTTTCTTTTTCTTTTCCTTTTTTTTTTTTTTTTTTTTTTTTGAAAATGCCTATCATTTTTACAAATGCTTAATTTTTAAAAACATCCGTAGCTAGGACATCGTCCAACCCTAAAAATTAATTATAACAAGATCTTTGTTTTCATGAAAAAAACTGCGAAACATTTTCCAATCGTAACTTAACGCTTAAATGCCTGATTTTAATAATGTTTTTCGGCTTTCTTTTTTTTAAATAAATCATGGGAAAAATACTTTAAAAAATCCTATTTTGTTTAAAGTATTGTTTACGGCTAAAAAACAGCTTGTTACTAATCGGAAATACCGGTCTTTAATTGAAAAATAATTTTCCTTGATGAAATTCTATAATATTAAACCCACAAGAATTTTAGGAACTATAATAAGAAATAAATTTTACTTGCTCACTGCAGAACAAAATAGGGTATTTCGCAAGATTCAAAAAAAGACCAAGTAGCAACAATTGAAAAAATAAATCTATCTTTATTCTTAAACAGCACAAGTGTTGCCATCTACATGTTGAAAATCAATTTAACAATATTTTCAGAATGTATTTTATTGGCAACATTAGGCATTATAGCTTCAATATTATTCTAATAGTATTTTAGAGCCTAATTTGGGTATGTTGCCGAAAAGCAACACCCGCCATTTAAGGGTTAATATATTGCAACCTCCATCCACCATCAACAAATTTTGTTGTTACTGAAATGCACAAACATTCTAAGTTCCGATGTTCTGATGTAGAAGCTCAAATCCAACATTGATGTATTTTTCTACATTTCTACCGAGTCTTCAGTAATTATAATACCTGACACTTTTTCGGAGTGAGGGTACACATGAAACGAATATCGTTGCCTCCACAGAAAGCATGTTGTAATCCTAATCACTGATGCATTTCTATCAATTTATTATATTTGAAGTATCGCAATTCAAATAACACTTCAAAAGATTTTTTTCGAATAGATCATGATATTTTTTTATGTGTCTCTGTAAATGAACTAGAAATGTTACACTCCTGCTTCTTAGTAGCCAAAATGCTATAGTAAATCTGAAATATGTATACAAAACCAACAAATATCCTTCTATATATATAAAAAAAAGTTTTGATTTGGAAATGGTCCAATGAAAATCTGCGTAGATATTCCGGGTAGAACTCATCCAATTTAAATGCTTAAGCCAAGGCCTCCTTATCGAAATAACAGGCCTCGCAATCGCTAAGTTTCCTTTGTCCGCTGTACACGTGGTTAGAAACCACATGGTGTCCCGTGACTAGCGCCATCTAACGTGAGAAACAGAAATATTTTTTAATTTGTTTTCCATTTGTCTTTTACCATTTTCTTTACGATGTGCTTTGTAGTTTGCAAATGATAATTGTTAATCTGAAAATTTTCATATGTTCTAGACATTTTATTTAAAAAATGAACTTATTTTACTGTTAAACAAAAAATGTTTACTGCTGTATTCCGTTATGTAAATAAATGATGATAATAATAATAATAATAATCAGGAAAGAAAATTATTTTACCAGGAATTTCTCAGTTATATTAGTTATTGAAATAAATGGGTAGCATCTAGGTCCGGAAAATGTAAAATATTTCATTTTGTCTTTTACATTTTCAAATATGTGATTTATTTTATTTCTGTTATTTCTTTTCTTTTCACAATTAATTTCACCTTACAGTATTAATTTAACATCGCTCCTTCAATTTGTTTCAATGCACAGTCTCATTTATTTATTTATTGGCCTATCATTTGTTTTATTTTTGAAGGTATGGGGGATCATTTCAGTTTAACATACTTTAGATGAAAGCTTCACTGTTCTTTCACATAAAGTTTGTATGTATTAATCTATGGAAAGTTTCATAATTGGCTCCACAGCCAATTGGCATATCTTGGCGGGCATAGTTTGGTGCGTAATTAATTTCCTTGTTTTAACTCACATATGTTATGTAAGTTTTACTAAAATCTATCAAAGTATTTTAGGAAAGTTAAAACACGCATTGATACACAAAAAAAAAAAAAAAAAAAAAAAAAAAAAAATCAGACTGAAGACATAAACACTTAAAAAATTGGAAAAATAAAGTTTAATAATCACTTAAATTTATACATGTTCCTCAACTTTCCGCAAATACCGTATTCTTGTCATGCTACGATTTTGGTGTTTGTAAATCTTAATTTGAGTATTCTTCCTTAATCAGACCTAGAGCCAATTGGCGTAAGTGTAGTTTGGCGCAAAATTAATTTTATTTTTAAACCGTATACTTGATACCACATTATTCCAGCATCGAGTTTTTGCAGTCAACTTTGACTGTGGAACAGATTACAGAACATTAACTAATACTACATTATATAATAATAAATCGGTATTTTTCAAGTATAGGGGCTTTGGCGAGAGAAGAAAATTTGGCAACGTAATTTCTGGAAGCATATTCACTGTTTCACATAAAGAAGCAATATGTTCCAATATTTGTACAATTTATTTAATATAAAAAAGGCATTTATCTATTTTATATACAAATATAAACAAATCGTATATAAAAAACAATAATAATATCTAGAAACTAAATTTATACATGTAAATTCGGCACAGATGTCATATTGGCGCGATTTTTTTTCTGGCGCCAATGTCATATACGCACCGAATACTTAACTGCACCAAAGTGTCATTATTTTGCTTGATAAGGTTATCCGGATATAGATGATATGGTAACGAGGTTTTCGCAAAATTGGCGTCGGAAAAAAATCGCGCCAATATGGGGCGTATATGACATCTGTGCCGTAAATTCTTATAAAACAAGCTGACAGTTCATAAGTTTTGTTTTCAAAACTGTTTATATCAATTGGCAACAAATCGCTCTTTCCGAAGCCCAAATTGTGCCAAGATTTAAAAAAAAATAACCCGCAAAGTCCTATATACTGAAAATGGTACTTGTTAGTTATCCCGTTGACCAAATTACTGGCGCCAAATTGTAAGATTAAATGCCAATAATGGTTTGCCATAAATTAATTAATTTTAAGATTAAATGGCAATAATGGCCAATAAAACCAATATTTCGACGTTTTATTTGTATTTTTATTAATGTTACACTAATTTATTTGTTTTTTCGTTATTTAAAATAAAAATTCGTGTCAATTTGTAGAACTTGGCGAGTAGTTTGGCGATTTATATAATTTGGCGAAATTGGTCGACGGGATAACTAACAAGTACCCTGAAAAAATATCAATAAATCTTATATTTAAATCTTCATTTTTGATATGTTTCATTTTTTAAAGCCAGAACATAATTGTGCGAAATATTTTTTTACGCCTTTATTTTACTGGAATTCGAAAAATATTTTATACAATTTTGCCAATAACACAACATTTTCAATTTTTTACTATGCATTTGTTTATGGAGTATTACCAGGAGTATACACCAGGTGGCTTAACTTACGGGACAAAGTCAGCTAATAAGTTGTCAATTATCGGGGACATTTTCACCCATAGACTTTCTCCGGATTGTCAAGTCTGTTTTATGATAAGGGAGTCTTGGGTTAAGCATGGCCATAGCCTACTACGATATATAACGGCCCGCGCATTTCGCCGAAAAAGTGAAGTCGGATCCAACTTCAAACCCTGAACCAAAACTTCACAACGTGCTCTTTGTTTACATTTATACCCTGCCCAGATAGAAGCTTGTTTCTCATCGTCGAGGTTTCAGAATCATTGATCGTATTTTCATGTAATAAATTAAATATTTATATTCTTCAATTTCCTTCGATTTAAAAGGCTATTTTACACAAATTGTAGCATTTTAGTGTTACACATACCTTTAAGATTAGCTAAATTATTTATTGTTTACCTTGATCGTTTGGTTCATTCATGAAAAATACCGGTTATATTATTCTTTTTTGAATGTCCCGTATTTATATAAAAATAGCTTGGTTTCATATACTCGTTTTACAATTAAAATTTTATTTTTATCAAACTACAGTTCTCATAACTGACATGAAGCAGCTATTTTTGATTAATTTACTGTTACCGGTAAAATATTTGTTTTTAATATCGCCCGAACCAAGAAGAAGAAGAAAAAAAAAAGCCGATCTTCCTTAAACATTAAATATTCTTATTTTTAATCAGAAAAAGAAATGGTGATCGCGGATTTAAATATCGTTGCAATATTCTATGTTATCCAAACAATTTTCATTAAATCATGTAAGGGTATTTGTTACTTAATAAATTACATTTATTAATTATTACAAGGAATTTTATGAGTATTTTAATATATTAAAAAAAATTTCCATCAGTTTTATTGTTTCAGCAGTGAAAATAGTAAATAAATGGTACTTAGTTATCCCGTCGACCGAAAATCTATCGCCAAACTATAAGATTAAATGCCAATAATGCTTGATCGTAAATGTCACATTCACTTGACTGTAAGCAAGTTACACGTGTTTATGTCATCAAGTGATTTTTATTTCGACGTTTTATTTGTATATTTATTAATGTTATACTAATTTATCTGTTCTTTCGTTATTAAAAAAAATATGAAAATTTGTATAATTTGGCGTGTGTTTTAGCGATTTATATAATTTGGCGAAATTGGTCGACGGGATAAATAAGTGGTACCAAATAGATTTGTGACATTGAGATTTTAGACTAAGCATGTGTTTTTTTATTTATATATTTTTATGTGTGTTGGTTTAACAGTTTTAAAGAGAAACACATTATATTAGTCACTTAAATAAATAGAACTTTACATTTACATTGATATGGACAGTTTATAATAACCCTTAACAGCTGTATTCGAATTAGCTGTCATTTCTAAGCTTGATTGGAATGTCAGCAGAATTGTAAATGTAACCATGGCGACATGACGTAATTTTGGTGTTTGTTTACATATCTACCCTTCCCAGGTTGTTTCAGTTACGGTCAGAGTCAAATTTCAATTTTAGGCTGGGTATCAGAGTCCTCTGTCGAGCGACTTCATACATTAAACGCAAATCAGTCTGCCTGTAGTAGTGTCTAAGTATGCCTTGAGCATGGCCTTTCTTCGTTAATATTAAAAAAACTGTGGTATACAAAAATATGGAAATCGGTGGTATTATAAAGAAATATTTGATAAACACGCTGATGCAGACAGTTTTCAAATCGAAGAATTACTTTCAGAGATATTTAATGCTAAAGTTGGACAAAATCGTTCCATTAAAAAAGTTTTATTGGAGCAAAAACTATACATGAGAATTTAATCATTTTTAGATCATTTTATAGGTTATAAGTTCCCGGTGTGCAGATTGCATTTTTTTTTTTTATTTGACTATTTTTTGAGGTTTTATTTTTTTTTTTTAATTCAAATTTTCAGCATTTCGAGAGATATTTTTTACAAATTTAAAAAATGTTATTAATTTAAACTGTTGCCAATTTTATAAACAGCGCACACAATAATGTTTACTTCAAATTAAAAAATTATTTACACGGGACTATTTTAAACCGAAAAAAAAATTAAAATTAGAATTAAATGATTACATGTTAAAAGCAGGAAAATTGCGTCATAAGAACCATATTTACACTGGAATTTTAAAAGAGAAACAAAATGTTAAAACAAAAAAAATCATTACTATGCGTTAAAACCTGTAAATGGAGGAAATTACGTCATATTTAAAATGGCCAAAAAATATGGCAAAACAATTTAAATTAAAAAATATATCTGCGCGAGACATTTACTTGATATTTTGAGATAATATTTTCAACTATTATCGTGAATTCGAAGACAGCGCAAATAATATTTCCTTCTAACAACAAAAGTATTTTCACGTGAATATTAATAAGAGAAATAAAACTTTGGTGTAAATTACATCAGATTTAAAACGATACATTTAATATGAATTATTTAAAAGAACTATCTTATAGCGCTGTTAAAAAATACCGGGAGACAATGACTCTGTTTACTTAATTCATTTTGCGTTAGCTTATTTTCGAATGTTTAACTAATTTCTTTAATTAAATACGAAAACAGCCATTGTATCTTTTAACAGCAGCAGATATGGTCTTAAAAATCCCCTATCCAAGAAAAACGAATGGAAACCCGTTTACAGAGAGATCGCTACAGTTTTTTTTTTTTTTTTTTTTAAATTTTAAGTCAATATTTTTAAAGCCGATCAAATTAGCGTGCTTTTTGGATGATGGTGTCCCTGAACGGGGGTTGGCGAGCGTACCTCGTAGGGGGCAGAGCCCCCTAGTATATATATATATGAATAAATATATATCGTTGAAAATGTCACATTCACCTTGAAAAATACCGAAATAAAATCAAAGAAAATTTTCTTAAAAGGTGCATTTTATAAAAAAGATGTGGCAATATAAAATATGTCATTACATATTATACTTTTTAAAAACCAAAAAAGAGTTTAAAATGAGGGCTATCAATCAAAACTGCAATATTTTTTGATTGAAAACGCTCATTGTAAACTCTTTTTAAGTTTTTAAAAAGTATAATATGTAATGGCATCTTTTATATTGAGACATCTTTTATATAAAATGCACCCTTTAAGCAAATTTTTATTGGATTTTATTTCGTGAAATATATATATCATTTATACGATAATCCGAGTACATTTACCATAGTATGTGCACAGACAGGCGACAAATTGTGTGTTGTTTTATGACGGCCAATTATCAATATGAGGGATATGGGTTCCGAAGGTGGAGTGCCCTCCATAGGGACCTTTCCTAAGGGAACCTAACCCGTATTTACGCAAGAAAATCCAAGGTTCGAAGAAAAACACGAAAAACTCTGAAAGATTAGGCCGACGGATGCGATTGGGTTCGAACTCAGCACCTCCCGTCTATCAGCTTCGAGAGTAGAACGTCTCGGCCACTGCAGGGGTTGACAGGCGAAAAACAGAGACATAAATTATAAACTCTCTTCAATAATGTTAAAAAAAATATTAATAAAAATGAGGAAAATATTTTAAAGCATATGGCATTATGTAAATTAAAAAAAAATACCCTAAGTTTATGCAACATGAGATACGCAGCCTTTAGAACAAAAAACTTTATTTTTAATAAAAAAATCTAGTTCATTCGTAATTTTGCTAGACTTTATTATTGTTTCCAAATTATTCTGCATGGAAAAATATTTTATAAAAAAAAAAAAAAAAACACAGCATCTTCACATATATATATATATTTATATTTTTTTAGAGAATTACAGAGTGTAAGTACAGAGCATTTAAATAATTACAATTATTTAAATACTTGTTTTTGCTGTTGAATGCTTTCAGATCTAGTGTGTGATGTAGATGTGATATAGAAATTAGACAATCACATAAATATTACAAATGATCTACTGATTTATTTGTTTCAAAACAGTCTAATGAGATGAATAAATACGCTGACGTTTTTCTAACAATTTGGAGCCGAAAAGGGCGTCTTCATTTAATAAATGAATAAAACACTTTAAGAAACATCTGCTCACACTGTAACTAATTAGTTTTTTTTTTTTCAAGAATTTCCAACTTTTCCGAAAATATTAGAAATTTATCAATACCACAAAATTTAGTTTTTTTTTCCGAATTGTGATGCATGAAAATTGTTAATATGTTAAGCATTTAATGTTATAAATGAATTTAATATATTATTTATTTAACTTTACAGAACATTATATTTCAATAACCTAATGCTAAAGGCAATAGGATGTTTATTAATAATGTAAGAATATGTTTCTCATTTACAAACTAATTTTATTAATATTAAAATTAAACTTTAAAAAAAATATTTTAGAAGATCTGTTAAAATTTCACTCATAGGTATATACTATAACAACTATAATTCGTCACATGTGACAGAGTCGAAACCGTGACTATAAATGAGTTTTTGATTCCTTATATTATGATTTATATGCTAACGTAACGGGATTACATTATGGACGCGAAACAGCACCGAAAACTGGCGATATGAAACAATTAAAATAATAAAACTTTGTAAAAAATCACCATAAAAAAACAATATGTAGGACGCGTTTCGAGCTAAAAATATTAACAGCTCATCATCAGCTGCAGTAAACACGTGTCCGTAAGGGGTCAAGGTCAAAAATGAACTAAAAGCTAGAGAATAGAGTTTACAAAGAATACGACAGATGGCGCTAGTTGAAAGAAACACACGCAGAAGACTAAAGTGTTGACAAAATGTTGTAAGAGCAATTGATAAGGAAAATTTGAAATAAAAGAAATAAACAAAGTTAAAATAAAATAAAAGAAGTAAATTAAAAAATATAAATATAAATAATAATAATAAATAAAGAAATATAAAAGAATAAAACAAGTTAAAACGAAAAGATCCCCCTTTTTTTAAACAAAATAAAAAGAAATGGAACAAGAGAAGAGGGAAAAGAATTACAAAAGTAATTTCCACGCTGGAGAGAGGGAAGGAGATGATGAGAGATCGTTGACAAGATTATCAGAATTTTTAGAAATAAAACATGCTTCATGAAAATCCAATTGAGAGGGAGAGGCAGAGGAAGAAATAATTTATTAGTTCATCCCCTTATTATTATTTTAATTCACTATGAAAGTTAATTTTACCCATATGCTTTTTTAGTTATTTCCAATTAGTCAAGAAATGGGGATATTAACGTTAATATGAAGAAGATAAGATGACATGTGATGATAATGAGATGACGGGAATAAAATTTGCGGTGTTTGTCACTGTCCAGTCTTATTCTGGTCACATATTGGTAATTGCGTATTTAGGATAATTACTTAATAGATATCAAGCAGGACGGTCGTTCTGCCAAGCCAAGCTGAAAAAAAAATGCTAACCCCGCCAAACAAACAAACGCCAAGAATAAGGCAAGACACCGTAACTGCTTATTATACTGATGACAACTTCTCCATGTTAAATGAACGAAATATGCCAGCGTAAAATTTCCCATATCAAAAGAAGCAATCATCGCAGAAAAATAAAACCAACACTAGAAGGACCTAATAAAAAAGATCTTCAATTTGAGATCAAATGCATCCTCATAAATTAATTATAAACAGAGATATAGATTTTTTAAAATAACGTCGAGATACTGAAAATGACAGATTTATTTTCTTCGTCACAACTTATGTTTCAAACGAAGTAGAGACTTAAATAATGGACAGAAAAAAAGTAAGGATTGAATTTTTGGATAGATATTTACTCAATCTACGTGCTTTTATAAAATTCAGCTTTAAAAACATTAATTTTCTATTCATAATTAGCGAAAAACTGTTAATTAGTTCTAAAGTTTACAAATTATGCAAATAGCGATAAAGTCGCCAAAATATTTTAGAAATCTTATACTTTTCTTTTATATTATCCTTTTGCATTGATTTGATCGAAGATAACTATGGCTGAGATTCAGATAGATTTTTCGCTGTTAGCGAAATGAGTTTGACCAATCAGAAGCCTGCATGTTTGAGAATATTTGCTGTTTGTGGATCCCGGCCTATGTCATGAAAGTTTTGAGTAATTTTTTTAGTGTCGTGGATGAAGTGCAATGTTTGTAGAAATGTAGGCTAGGATCCAGATAGATTTTTCGCTGTTAGCGAAACGAGAATCGCCAATCAATAGCCTGCATTTCTGCAAACAGCGAAAAGTTCACAAAAATGCAGGCTTCTCATTGATGAATCTCATTTCTCTGACAGCCAAAAATCTATCTAGATTGGGCACAATGGAGAATATTCCAAATATGGGTTCGAGGCTGAAAAAGTCACGTGATACCGGTAATTTATCCAAGGAACTTCTATCGGATAAGAAGGGAAGATACTACTACTTTGCCTCATGAACCGTTTCATTGGCTAGCGGGGATTTACATTACACGTCTACGGAGCCTTCCATTCTTTACGATAGAAGTTTTTACCTTGACCACGTGATCAAAATGTAGATGGAATATCCTCGATTATGTTGAACACAATTTTGAATTTCCACATCCAGGTAGGGTATTAATTGTCATAACAACAATACATATTCGAAACTATTTAAGACACTGATTCTGAACTCCTTTGCTATACCTTTCAATATTAAAGAAGTTGTTGTTTCCATAGTAACAGTACTTTTCTGTATTGCTTTCTCTAAAACACAAATATAGAAATTTAACAAAGAGCGCTCAGAATCAACACCATAACAGAGAGCCTTCATACATAAGAATGGTGATATATGCACAGGAAGCATGCTCATTTCAAGTTTTTGCGAAAGTATGGCTACAACGTCTAGAATACCTTGTGTGGAAATAAGCTATCCAAACAACGCTAAAAATTTATATCCCTTAAATGTGCGACGATACTGCTAAAATCCCAAGTATCGATCACAGCGACATCTGCGGGGTTTAGTATTACATTGTATAGACTAGCAATATCTTGCAGTTTGAGAAAATATCCTGCAGATGTCGCTGTGATCTGTATATTTCAGCAGCATCATTGCACAGTTAAGGGATACAATATTTTAGCACTTTTTAAAGTATTACAGGGATAGCCAATTTCCACACTATATATACAGCGCCTAGAAGATACAGTATGGAAAACGGCTACAAAAGAGTGCTAAAAAATTGAATCCCATAAATGTACAACGATGCTGAATAACAAGATGTCGATAGTAGCGCCATCGTATTGATTTAAAAACGATAGTCATTCTAAAAGGGACTCTTTAAACTATTTCACGTCATTCCTTAACTAAATTAGCTTATAACAGACCAAAATATCTTATATTTATAGTTTCCGGTATTTAACATTCTATAATTTTTGAAAACTCAGTGTTTATATTGAAAAGAGTTACGAGATGGCGCTCGTATCAGCATATTGCCGCTGAGCATTGTTGGAGATTTATGGGATACAAGTGTTTAGCACTTTTTAAAGCATTATAGGAATAGCCGTTTTCCACACTGTATCTTCTAGGCGCTGTACTATATATTCTAGGTGCTATAGTACGGCAATCCACTTTCTAGAATTGGGGCTATTCTATCTACGTTATGATCACATGGTCAAGGCAAAAACGTCTAACGTAAAGAAGGGAAGGCTCCGTCGACGTAATGTAAATCCCCGCTAGCCAATGAAACAGTTCACGGGAGAAAGCAGTAGTAATTTCCTGTTTCCCTTCTCATCAGTTAGAAGTTCTGTAGGTAAATTGCCGGTAGCACGTGATTTTTCAGCCTTGAACCCATATTTGGAATATCCTCCATTAGACGATACGCGCATGGACGAGTTTTATTAGACTAGGGAAATAATTCATTATGCATTAGCCTGACGATAATGACACGCTCACAAAGACCTTTAACGATTTCTTTTTATCACTTCTACCGATAAACCTTTATTGGCCATATGTCGCTACTTCGTTATAGCGACACACTTGTTCCTAATTGGATCCCGGCCTTAATGTATCAAAATACGGAGTTTGCTTTCTGTACTATTCCTGAGCTCAGTTATAACATCTAGAAATATAGGCCGAGATCCAGCTACATTTTTGAAAACAGTGAAAAGTTAGCAATAATTCTGGCTTCTGTTTGGTCAATCTCGTTGCGATAACAAAGAAAAATCTACCTAGATCATGGTCATTGTGTGGAAACCGGCTATTCCAGTAATACTTTAAAAATTGCTAAAAATTGAATCCCATAAATATTGAAAAATACTGAATGACAAATGTCGATAGCAGCAACATTTTCTAGATCTTCTCTGAGCGAAACGTTTTCTCATTTGATGTCTTTTGAAATAGTTACGTTGGAATTACCATATGTCGCTGTGATCGACATTCATCGTTCAGCCTCGTTCAACATTTATGGGATACAATTTTTTAGCACCTTTTTAATAAGCCGATTTTTAAACTATATCTTCTAGATACTATAGCTACAGTGCCTAGAAGATACAGAGTGGAAAACGGCTACAAAATAGTGCTAAAAAATTCAATCCCATAAATGTACAACGATGCTGAATAACAAGATGTCGATAGTAGCGCGATCGTAGTGATTTAAAAACGATAGTCATTCTAAAAGGGACTCTTTAACCTATTTCACGTCATTCTTTAACTAAATTAGCTTATAACAGACCAAAATATCTTATATTTATAGTCTCCGATATTTAACATTCTATAATTTTTGAAAACTCAGTGTTTATATTGAAAAGAGTTACGAGATGGCGCTCGTATCAGCATATTGCCGCTGAGCATTGTTGGAGATTTATGGGATACAAGTGTTTAGCACTTTTTAAAGCATTATAGGAATAGCCGTTTTCCACACTGTATCTTCTAGGCGCTGTACTATATATTCTAGGTGCTATAGTACGGCAATCCACTTTCTAGAATTGAGGCTATTCTATCTACGTTATGATCACATGGTCAAGGCAAAAACGTCTAACGTAAAGAAGGGAAGGCTCCGTCGACGTAATGTAAATCCCCGCTAGCCAATGAAACAGTTCACGGGAGAAAGCAGTAGTAATTTCCTGTTTCCCTTCTCATCAGTTAGAAGTTCTTTAGGTAAATTGCCGGTAGCACGTGATTTTTCAGCCTTGAACCCATATTTGGAATATCCTCCATTAGACGATACGCGCATGGACGAGTTTTATTAGACTAGGGAAATAATTCAATATGCCTGATGATAATGACACGCTCACAAAGACCTTTAACGATTTGTTTTTATCACTTCTACCGATAAACCTTTATTGGCCATATGTCGCTACTTCGTTATAGCGACACACTTGTTCCTAATTGGATCCCGGCCTTAATGTATCAAAATACGGAGTTTGCTTTCTGTACTATTCCTGAGCTCAGTTATAACATCTAGAAATATAGGCCGAGATCCAGCTACATTTTTGAAAACAGTGAAAAGTTAGCAATAATTCTGGCTTCTGTTTGGTCAATCTCGTTGCGATAACAAAGAAAAATCTACCTAGATCATGGTCATTGTGTGGAAACCGGCTATTCCAGTAATACTTTAAAAATTGCTAAAAATTGAATCCCATAAATATTGAAAAATACTGAATGACAAATGTCGATAGCAGCAACATTTTCTAGATCTTCTCTGAGCGAAACGTTTTCTCATTTGATGTCTTTTGAAATAGTTACGTTTGAATTACCATATGTCGCTGTGATCGACATTCATCGTTCAGCCTCGTTCAACATTTATGGGATACAATTTTTTAGCACCTTTTTAATAAGCCGATTTTTAAACTATATTTTCTAGATACTATAGCTACAGTGCCTAGAAGATACAGAGTGGAAAACGGCTACAAAATAGGGCTAAAAAATTCAATCCCATAAATGTACAACGATGCTGAATAACAAGATGTCGATAGTAGCGCCATCGTAGTGATTTAAAAACGATAGTCATTCTAAAAGAGACTATTTAACATATTTCACGTCATTCCTTAACTAAATTAGCTTATAACAGACCAAAATATCTTATATTTATAGTTTCCGATATTTAACATTCTATAATTTTTGAAAACACAGTGTTTATATTGAAAAGAGTTACGAGATGGCGCTCGTATCAGCATATTGCCGCTGAACATGGTTGGAGATTTATGGGATACAAGTGTTTAGCACTTTTTAAAGCATTATAGAAATAGCCGTTTTCCACACTGTATCTTCTAGGCGCTGTACTGTGGAATTTTGCTATCCAAGCAGCGCTAAAAAGTTGTATCCCTTAAATGTGCACTGACGCTGAAATCCAGGGAGCTGATCGCAGCGACATCTGTGATAAACTTTCAAAGTAAACATCGTATTATTACAGCGGGCTTGACGCCAAGCACACAGGTCAGATGTATGTTAATAAAATGTTAAAAAAAATAAAAAACGCTACAGCGTCTAGACCAAATTATAGCGCCTGGAATATATTGTGTGGAAATTGGCTATCCCTGTAATACTTAAAAAAGTGGTAAAATATTGTATCCTTAAATGTGCAACGATGCTGCTAAAATATACAAATCGCAGCGACATCTGCGGGATATTTTCTATAACTGAAAGATATTGCTAGTCTACACAATGTAATACGAAAATCCCGCAGATTTCGCTGCGATCGACACTTGGGATTTTAGCAGTATTGTCGATTATTTACGGGATACAAATTTTTAGCGTTGTTTAATAAAATATTTCCACACTAGGTATTCTAGACGCTGTTACCAAATCGTCATGAAGTTTTAGGAAATATCCTGCAGATATCGCTGTGATCGACTCATTGGATTTCAGCATCATTTGAAATTTAAGAGATCCAATATATTAGCACTTTTTAAAGTGTTACTGGGATAGCCGATTTCCACACTATATATTCTAGGCGCTGTAGCACCGCGGTAGCCTGTCTTTTTCGTTTACCTCGGAGTAGATATAGGTGAAGTCATTTGTAGCTGTTCCTAAACTGTGGCTAACAACATATAAGGCCAGTTGATAACGTCACACGCGTACACGGCAATGGACACAAAAAAAATCGGCTCGCAGCTTTGTACTAATCATCGTGTAAAGATGATCCAACTCTGAGACTAACGAAAAAGACAGGCTACCGCGGTGGGTCCGATTCTTCTTTTTTTAGAGACCGCTGGAGTCACGTGATGCTCGAATGCACCAAAGAAGGTGCGTGAAAAGAGCATCACGTGACTCCAGTGGTTTGTAAAAAAAGAAGAATCGAACCCACCGCGGTAGCCTGTCTTTTTAGTTAGCCTCGATCCAACTGCGTGTGACTTTTAAACATCATGAACTGGCCTATTATGTCATTGGTCGCGCTAACACCCTCCCTCCTGCGTCCACCGTATATAGCGGCATCTTGTACTGGAGACTGCCAAATGGGCTGCTATCGGTCAAAATCAAGAGAGAGGGCAGAAGAGAGGGAAATAACTCGTTTTTTTTGGTAACTATTTTTTCACACGGGAAGATTGACATGTCTGTTCCTCTCCTTTCATAACTTCATGGTGATGAAATACGCCAAAGCATCCTAAATATCTGAGAAAGTCTTGACTCGCGTCACGAAAACATCACACAAAGCAGGCAAAGCAAAGAAACAAAATCATTCATCGGCTCGTGAATATGAACGAGCCAATGAATGATTTTTCTTCTTTGCTTTGCCTGCTTTGTGTGACGTTTTTCTGACACGTGTCAAGGCTTTCTCCAATATTTAAAGGGCGTTGAATAGGCCGGGATCAAGATAGATATTTCGCATTAGCGGGATGGGATTGATGAATCAGACGTCTGCATTTTTCCGAACTTTTTGATGTTTGCAGTAAACACCGAAAAGCCTGCAAGGATAAAGGCTACTGATTGGTCAATGTAACTTTACTAACAGAGAAAAATTTATCTGGATCCCGGACATTAACTTTGGTTGGTTAAAACAATTTTGAATAAAATCAAATCAGGAAGCCAATGTTTGTTAACTTTTCTGGTTAGTTTAATTGAAATCTTCCTCGTCTGTTACTGAAAACTGAGTTACCGTACTTTGGACAAAAAATTGAATATGAGTACACGACTTGTGCATATGTCACCATTCTAACACAGTGTTGCCAGATGGGCTATTTTTTTAAACTCAGATACTTGATTGGCACCACTTTTTTGAAATTGTAAAAGTGTGTCTTATTTAATGACATATTAATTAAGGCGAAAACAATGGGAATTTTACCGTTTATAATAAGTGCTGGCAATCAAGAAATCTGAATTAAAAAAAGTAGCCCACTGGCAACACTGCTCTAACATATAAATGTTCTGTGTTATGACCATGATTCTAAGTGCAGTTGGTTAAATTTGAGTATCTGGGCATTAGAGAAAGCAATAGTGGCCCACTGTGGCTGAGTGGATAAGACACATAGCCGCTAATCGCTTGAGAGCGTAGGTGGAAGCAGATTCGAATCCCGCCGTGATCCGCATGTGATATGATGTATGTGTTCAATAAATCAAACAAACAAACAAGCAAGCAATAGTGAAAGGTACAGTTGGCATGGAAACAACGACTTCTTTAATTCGTATAGAAAATTAATGAATAGTAGTAAATGACTCAAGTTTAAAATGTAGGCAAATGGTCTGGAAATATCAATGGCTCCCATCTAGTATTTCACAAAATTAATTTAATAGATTCACATGATGTATAACTTGACGCAACTCTTAACTAATGAAAATTCTGCAACAAGACTTACGTAGGTAGATCTTTTGAATGAATAATTCAGAATTCTGAGAACAAAACGAAGTTCTTAAGGCTCTTCCTCACCCCCCCCCCTCTCAAAAAAGGAAATACGATAGAAAGATATAAGAATTTGGATAGCTTCAATATGTCTGTGATATTTTGTCAGAGTTCAGAAAAAGAGTCTGGGCATAAAAAAAACAAACAAATTTAACGAACGATAAGACTATAGGTTTCAGGCAATTTTTAACCGAAAAATATTTAATTCTAATGTATATGCGGCTTTAATAATAGACTATTAAAGATAATCAATTTAGGGGAAATTTTATAGTAAATTAATATCCTCACATTTATGCAAATAGGTATGGATAAACAGACTTGAGTAAAATTACATATTTATTCTTTCTTCTCTATAACACGATCTAAATGAAGATGGAGTTATATGTACAGTTTATATCTTTAAATTTTTAGATTTTTTTTTATCAAAAATGTTCCTTTATTATGTCTAGAATTGCTAGATTTACAGATCTTTGATTCTTTAGATGCCTGCGGGGCTTCATTCTCGGATTATCCGTAGCTATTTGTAAAGGTAAATTTATTTTGCAAAACCGTCAGCAAAAAAAGTTAGAAAAAACAATTAACTGACAGACTAACTGTAAATATATATTTTATTTCGACTCTGTTTTTTACTAAATTTTCATCTTTCGTAGAAAATTTTAAGGAGATATAAATTGAGAAAGACTGATACTTTGAAAGAAGAAATTGACTTTCCTTACTTTTAAAATATTAATCACTATAAAAAATGAATGATAGGTAAACAAAATGTATAATATTGCTCCCTGCTTATAAAGGCTATACAAGGACTAATTTTAATTTGAGCTAGTAGAATTATTTCAGTTATATATCATTTGTTTTAAAAAAAGAACTGATATCTACTAAAAAACAACTTTTCAAAAGTAAAAAATAAGCCAAGCAAAAAGAAAAAAAAAGAAAAGAAAAGAAAAAAGGTGAAAGTTGTGGCTAAAAAATAGTGTGATATTTCCAACCTTATATTGCGGTACTTATTTAACATTTTTTGATAAAAATTTACCATATGTAATTCGAGTACCTAAATATGCGTTGATAGAAAGCCTTTTCTCCTTTACTAAATACATCACATAACGTGTTTCTGAAAATTAATTTTTTTTTAATTATGCATGATGGGCTTGGCGGCCATCTTTCCATATTTTACACAAATTTCTATACACTATATTCTGTATATTCTTAATACACAGATTTTAGAGTTACTGACAAAGCCATAATATGTTCGTAAATCTGAAACCACCTTCTTATCGATGAGAAAATTGGCTTTAAAAAAATAGGAATTTTAACCCTTACAAATACGAGTCATTTCGCGACTATACTTTTCTACGCTAAAAGTAATTAAACAACCGCATTTGAACACAATATTTTAAGAGTCTTTCAATTAAATATTTTTTCACTTAAAATTATAAATTCAGATAAAATAGATTTAAAGATATAAAATCATACAAATCTCAGGTTAATTTAAGGGTCATACACCACGGGCCCAGGAAACGCTTTTATTTGAATAAACGGTACTTTGCTTTGGCACGGAATGTCCACTGTTATCGCTGATCTATAGCTAATATTAAAATTGTCAGATTTAGATATATATTTCCAACTAGTGATGGACGATAATGAGATGTTTTTATCGATTTTCTCGATTGTATGGTCATCTCGATATTTTTCGATTGTGTAAATTTTTTTCTACGTTGACTAGAATTTGCCAATTGCTTTTATACATCATATATTATATATTATATACGTCATACATTTATCAAGAATCGTCTGCGGGTGAACTGGAATGAGCCGGTGTTAATAAGGACTCGATGACTTCGCCCGCTAGCGGGCCCCTTTTTTAATCGGGGCCTCTTATTTATACGTAATATTGTAATATGAAATCTCGAACAGGTTACCCGCTATATACGGCACCGTATAACAGGCGTGGTGTGCACGCACTGCAAAATCTTGTAAAAAAATATAATCACGAACCGAACGAACCTCGGGCCAGATGTCTGTGGGGAGGAGCGAAAGTGAGGGGAGGGGCACTGCAGCTGCATAATATGAATAAGTCGTCACAGGTCTTTAGGCCTTTCCAACCATATTAGTAGGGTCTGAAATGTTTTCCAGCTCGATTTTTGTGCCAAGTTTGATATATTTTTTAAAATTTTGTAGCTTTTGACATGTAGATTCCAAATATCTTAGGTGCCATTTTTTTCTTGCGCATTTTTGGGGTGATTTTCAAGATGGCATCCAAGATGGCTGCCATTTACTGACTTTTTTAATATTTGTGGTATATTATTGACCAGTATATCAAATTATATGTTTTTGGGGTCAAAAAATGCAAATATACAATCGAAATAGACATAAATTGTGTTATTTTTTATTTATTTATAAATTTACTACAAAATTACTTATATACTAACGGCATAGAGTTTCACATGACGATCGTTTTGGCATGCTACGACCTTCTCTTTGAAACACTGCCACATTCTACAGAGATTATTTCCCTGCAAGAAAAATGCAACTCACTACGTGAGAAATTGCACAATTGTGAAATTGAAGCTACAACTTTGTTTGAAGAGATCAAAGTACTAGTTGAAAAAAATCGTCTTCCACATATTACACAATGCAGCGGTGATATGGCAAAATTCTTACTACAGTATATGAACCAATTTGGATCTTTGTTACATTTCATCCATGCCACTCGTCAAGGAGATTGGGCATTACATCTCGCGTCATTAGAGAAACAAATCAAGTATTATTTTGCTCATGACTTTTTTCATTTTGCCAGACTCATTCCAGTATACATAGAAGACAGATGAAGGACCTTAAAACAACATATCCAGAAATATGGAATACTCTCGAATCTGGTTGTTTTGCAGTATCCAAAGCCAATGTGCCGTTTACGAAACTATTTTCAGACCAGAACTTGGAACAGAAAATGAAAGAACTGAAGAACATTGGTGGAGTTATTGGTTTAACTCAGAATGAAAACGCCCTCGAAAGGTATTTCTTGTGTGCACCAGAAGTATTACGCATTGTTTCAACTTACTTTGAAAAGTACTGTCCAAATGAAGTCTTGAAGCAGTCCAGGAAACACTATCGACTTCGGACTTCCATGTCGCTAAGTGTTTTTCACAATGCAGCCATCGTCAAGGAGAGTATTCGGGATCATTGTGGAGGAAACCCTTTCCAAGATAATACCACACTAATGAATGTTGCATCCTCTATGAAAATTACAGAATCTGCAAAGGATGATATTCTAAATCGTCGACGAAAAAGGCCAATTGGAATTCGAAGAGTTTGTAAGAGATAGACTAATTCGAGAAGATGGGAAACTTCTTGCTCGTTTTCTTGTTATTATGGAATCAAGACCTTAAATGTCTACAAACCTAAAAAATGAAATTAGAAACTACAAGTGTTCTGTAACAGCAAGATCATTATTTTCTTCTGATGGATATCTTCATATACCATCTGACAAAAGTTCATTCATTGCAGAAATAGAGCAATATAATCGATCACACATACCTGAATCATTAGAACCTTCGATTACTTCTCCGATAGAAAAAGTTTGTATTATAGATCGAATGGCAATCGTACAAATAGTAAAAAAGACACTTGCCATGAAACTTGTTAAAACTTCGCAAATGCTTTTACCGAGATCATTATGAAAATGACAAGCGGATACACTGAAGGGGGAATAATATTTGACCAATACCTTGAGCATTCATTGAAAGGCAAACTAGTAAGAAAGATTAGGGGCGACAGAACCTATTAGATTTACTATTACAAATAGTGCTAATATAACGTTGGTTTCATTAAAGACGTTTCTTTCACATAATAAAACAAAATCACAGCTGACTGAGTATCTCGGGAATAAATTACGACAGGATTTTGCTGCTAGTGAGAAGAAAATTTTTGTCGTGTTTGGCAGTAAGGCATACAGTAACCACGTGAATGTTTTCGATTCAGAATTATATGATCATACACATAAAGAAGCAGACACATTATACATCTTCATGTAATTGATATAGTGAACAACCATGATAATTATGAGATCAATGTATTTTCGCAAGATATTGACATTTTCATATTGCTAATTCACTTGATTTCAAGTCATCTAGTAAGCAGTGAAATCAATTTTGTTACTGGTCGAGACAACAAACACAGAATAAATTAATATTAATCAAAGATGTCGAGCAATAGGTCCTCATAAAAGGAAAAGGTTTACTATGTTTACATTCATATACTGGTGGAGACTGAGCAGGAAAATTTGTAGGCATTTCAAAACAGAAGTGGATAAAAGTGTATATCAATCTTTAGTGTGATAATAATATTATAACAGCTTTTCAAGAACTTGGGAAACCTAATGTTGATCCATTATCCAATCTGTCGTTGTTTGAAAAATTCACCGACTGGACTTTTTTGAAAAATAGTAATTTTTAAAATATTTCAGAGTTAAGATGGCACCTTTTCTGAACTAAAAATTTCGAGGGGGAGAAATTACCATCAATCCTTGGAGCACTGAAGTCACATATTCCAAGATCCAACTTAATTTGCAACATTGGAAAGGGCTACAGAAATCCTCGACCTACAATACCCCCACTTATTGGCAATGGTTGGGGATAAAATGGCGAAGGAGTAATTTCTCCAGTCAAATGCCTGGAGTTACCTTCGCCCAAAGGTGTTATTTAACTTGTGAAATATCAGTGTAAGAGAACATGTACAGGTGGGAAATGTTCTTGCTTAAAGAGTTCTCTGGTTTGTACTGCCCTTTGCAAATGCAGAGACTGCAACAATACAAAGGACTATCAATATCATCACAGCGATAGCAGTGATTCAGAAAAGGATACATAACATCCCAGTACTGTATATACATATAAATGCTGTTTTTAATAATTTTGTTCAATATCTTCAATAATTTATGTTATTTCATTTAAATACCTTGGTTGTGTATAACTGGTTAATAAAACGCTAGTGTCTTTTATATTTTTGTGCTTTATTTGCATCTTATCGCTTAAAACACTTAAAAAGCTCAATTTACTCCTAATTTTATTATATATTTGCATTTCTTGACCCTGCAAACATATAATTTGACATATTGGTCAATAATATGCCTCAAATATTAAAGAAGTCAGTAAATGGCAGCCATCTTGACGCCATCTTGAAACTCACCCCCCCCCCCCCAAAAAAAAAAAAAAACAAAAAAACAATGTGTATAAAAAATGGCACCTAACATATTTGGATTCTATATGTCAAAATATTCACAATAAACAAAAATATCAAACTTGGCACGTCAATCGACCTGGAGCCACATTTCACGACTATTCAAACCCTACTATATGCCATATGAGGGGTCTCGATCTGAATTTATAAAAATGCCCACCACGTGGGGGAAAAGGGGGGGGAGGGGTGCGAGAGGTAGATAACATGAGTAAGGGGTCACAGACCTTTCCGACAATATGTAGCATGAGGGTTCTCGGCTAAATTTAGAAAAGTGCCCCGTGGAGGGAGGGACACCGGATGTGTATAACATGTACAAGTGGTCACAGGCATTTCCAGCGATATGTCACATGAAAGGATTCGGCTAAATTTATAAAAATCCCCCTCGTGGGACAAAGGGGGGGAAGGGCCGCGGGAGGTGCATAACATAAGTAAGTGGTCATAGGCCTCCTTTCCAACAATATGTCACATGAGGGGTCTCCGCTAAATTTAGAAAAGTACCCCGTGGAGGGAGGGACACCGGAGTTGTATAACATGAGCAAGTGGTCACAGGCCTTTCCAGCGATATGCCACATGAAAGGTCTTGGCTAAATGTATAAAAATTCCGCCGTGGGGCAAAGTGGAGGGAAGGGCTGCGGGAGGTGCATAACATAAGTAAGTGGTCATAGGCCTTTCCAACAATATGTCACATGAGAGATCTCGGCTAAATTTAGAATGTGCCCCTCATGGGGTAAAGTGGGAGGGCGGACACCGGAGGTGCATAACATCAATAAGTAGTCACAGACTTTTCCAATTATATTTCACATGAGAAATCTTGGCTAAATTTGGAAAAGTGTCCCCCGGGGGGACAAAGGGGGGGGACGGACACCGGAGGTGCATAACATCAATAAGTACTCGCATACCTTCACAACGATATCTCACATGAGGGGTCTTGGTTTAATTTGAAAAAGTGCCCACCGGGGGAGCAAAGTGGGGGAGACTGACACCGGAGGTGCATGCATAACATCAATAAGTAGTCAAATACCTTTCCAATGATACCTCACATGAGGAGTCTTGGCTAAATTTCGAAAAGTGCCCCCCGGGGGAAAGTTGGGGGGGGCGAAGACAGGAGATGCATAACATCAATAAGTAGTCACAAAAATTTCGAACGATATCTCACATGAGTGGTCTTGATTAAACTTTAAAAAGTGTTCCCGGGGGCAAAGTGGGGAGACTGACACCGGAAAGGCATAATATCAATAAGTAAGCACATACCTTTCCAACGATATCTCACATGAGTAGGCTTGTCTAAAGTTGGAAAAGTAGCCCCCGGGGGGCAAAGTGGGGGAACGGACACCGGAGGTGCACAACATCAATAAGTAGTCACATGCCTTTTCAACGATATCTCACATGAGGTTCTTGGTTAAATTTGAAAAGTGTCCGCCAGGGGAGCAAAGTGGGGGGGGGGGGAGACTGACAGCGGAGGTGCATAATAGGGTGGGTCGAAAAAAAGAAATATTTTATTTTCGAAACGCTTTAGTGCCGAAAAGTTGTCTATTGTAATAAGAAGAAAAACGTCTACCACCGGATAATACCGATTAATAATACCGATTAATACCACCGGAGGTGCATAACATCAATAAGTAGTCACAGACCTTTACAATGATATCTCACATGAGGGTTCTTGGCTAAATTTGGAAAGGTGTCCCCCGGGGAGGGCAAAGTGGGGGGACGGATACCGGAGATGCATAACATCAATAATTAGTCACAAACCTTTTCAACGATATGTCACATGAGGGATCTTGGCTGAATTTAGAAAAGTGTCCCCCTGGCGGCAAAAAGGTGGTAAGAGTGCTGGAGGTGTATAACATGAATAAGTGGTCACAGGCGTTTCCAATAATATGTAACATGAAGAGTGTCAGCAAAATTTAGAAAAGTGCCCCGGGGCAAATTGGTGGGAAAGACACCGGTGGTGGTTAATATGAATAAGTGGTCACAGGACTTTCTAATAATACGTTACATGATAAGTGTCGCAAATGTTAGGAAAGTGCTCCCCCCATGGGACCAACTATCGCACAACTCGGAATACAACCCCCCTTTTTGAAAGTTCGTATATTATAAATAATATTTATCGGAAGGGCTCCATAAAATAATCCGATCTAAAATGATAAAAACGGAAAAACTACCCCCCGCAGTGGGGACCAAATTGAGGAGGGGGGAGAAGAAAGTCTCAATACGAAAGAGTAATCCGAGAGCTTTCTGATGACATATCACATGGCGGGTCCAAAAAAAGTTTGAAAATTGCTCCCCCCCTTTCCCCTCTTCAGCCCACTCTTTCGTCCTTGAATTCACGCAGCCCCCACTTTAAATTTTGTATGTCTAAAAAATAATATTTATCGGAAGACTGCATAAAAAACCCCACATCTAAAATGATATTTATTATAGAAATCGGTTACGGTTTTAAAAATTTGTTCGCCCCCTCCCCACCTCCGAATTTCACCTCCGGGGGAAGAAAGGTTCATAATATGAAAGAGTTGTCAAAGGGCTTTTCGATGATATGTCAGAGGAAGGATTCGGTAAAATTTTTAAAATTGCGCCCCTCATGGGTCCACTCTCACGCCCCCGGAATTCACCCGACCTACCTTCCTCTTTGAAAATTTTATATTTAATAAATAATCTTTATCGGAGGACTCCAGGTATGTGACAGCTTCGTAGGGCTAAAATAAGAGAAACATTGAAAATTAAGGTTTCATTTCACAGCTCATTGTCATGCCTATTTCTCTCTTCAGCTCTCCCCTCGATATCTCTTCTCCACCCTTCTTGGCCGAGCGTGAAATGACAATCATCGAGAGTAACATTTCGAGAAAGAACGAAAACTGATTTCTCATTCTCGGACAACGGCATATGAAATGTTGAAAAGAGACCGAGAGCGAGAAACGAGAAATGACAATAAGAAGCGATGAGTTAGAATCGAGAAGAGGTATCTTGAGGTAAGCGAGCAGTTTGCATCGAGCAGAGATCTCTCGAGGTAAACGAGCAGTTTTCATCCAGGAAATATATCTCGAGGTGCGAGAGGGAGAGAGAAATGAAGCTTTCAGAAGAGTCAAACTTGCACTTCTGGTGTAAGTCATAATTTCCCAAAGAAGTACATCTCCTTTTCCATTCGCCTTTTGTTATTAACCGATATAGGTTAGGAGGCATAGTGGTTTAAGTTGTCAGTTCGGGTTTCAATTGTTGATATAGAAGTTTTCTATTGAATATAGCGCCAGTTTGTCCCTGATTTTCAACGTTTCTCTCATTTTAGCCCTCCTAAGCTGTCCCATATATCTTAATATTAGAATGCTATTGTTACTAACAAAACTGCACTGCAAATTATGTGTTTTCAAGATTTTAAGTGTCGCCTCAGGAAAGAGGATTTTACAAAATTATTTTACCCATACTCATGTAATATCTTAAAATAAAGGTCATCCCATAACCTTTCTAAATGTATCTTTCTTTTGTCAATCCCAATTAATTTTATACCCCTGGACTTAAAATGCTCTAATGGAAGATTCTTAGCGGCAGATTTTTCATACTCTGGTACGGTATCTTCTACATATAGGAAAATTATAATACTAACATCAAATTGTGTGAAAATCGAATAAAAAATATGGACATATGTTTCTTAATTTTAACTTCCTTCTTTCTTCTCAAGAGGACGCTTTAAAGTTTTGTTTCGTCAAAAATTTAGTATACTGTTTGTCCAAAAATTATAAAATTCACAAAATAAAGTCTTTTCACTCTCCCCTATCATCTCGTATCAATTTTATTTTTACTATCAACAGGGGTCGCCGCCCAATGAAACATTTTTCTTTTAGCCTCAGGCTATAGGTATATTTCATCTGTCTTTCAAAATATTTTGTCTCATTATTTTTCTTCGTTATAGATACTATTCTCTAAGTTCTTGAACCATTCTGACCATTTGAGCACTCTTTCTGGACCAACTGCGGCCCATCGGGCCCCTCTTCATTTGTCTGGCTCTAATCACACGCTTCACTTGTTCTTTTACCATTTCTTCTTTTTCTTCAATTTTTTTCTTATTCAATGATTTGGTTCTTTTACCATTCTCAGCATCCCCTAGTCCTCTCTTACATCAAGTTAACTTTCATCCTTGGTCTGCCCTACTGTCAGTTTGGGGCCTAATGCCCCTTCGGGGGGGGGGGCTTCTACATTTCCAGACCCCATCCAATACTACATTGGTAAGGATTGGAAGATTAAAATTATCCGAAATTGAATAAAATTATCCAATCAAAAATGAAGTCCATTGAAGTTTTATTGTAGTTACAGAATTACCTATTAGCGGATATACTTGTCTGTTTATCTTTCTATTTTTCGATAACACTCCTTTGTTTTCGATAAATGGAGAAATTCAACAGCATTAGGCACACTTTAGACATTTAGAGAACTTTAAGTTGTATCAAATCTTCTGCCTTTATCGAAAAGAGGAAAATGCTAATCGATTCGAGCTAATGCGCCTAACATAAAATATGAGTTTCTAAGTGTGTCAAAAAGTAGCGATTTTGGAATGGGATACAGGCTTAAAGAGTGATGTTGGAATCGCTAGGCATTGGAAAACAATTTCCGTGTTAGACAGTTGCCTCTTAGCTGGTGTATTTTTCTGGTTGTCCTTATGTTTTTCGATAAAACTGTCTTGTTTTCGATAAACGAAGTAATTTCACAGCATTTGATATTTAGGGAACTTTAAGTTGTATCAAACCTTTTGCCTTTATCAAAAAGAGGGAAATGCTAATCGATTCTACCTAATGCGCCTAAATTAAAAAATGAGTTTGTAAATGTGTCAGAAAGTAGCTACTTTGAATTTCGATACAGACTTAAAGAGTCATGTGGGAATCGCTAGGCACTGGAAAGCAGTTTCCGTGTTAGACATGTTCCCTCTTAGCAGGTATCTTTGTCTTACTAGCCTTGCGTTTTTCGAGAAAAAGGTTTTGTTTCCGATCAATGGGGAAATTCCACAGCATTTGACATTTAGGGGAACTTTACACTGTATCAAACTTTTTGGATTTATCGAAAAAGTGGAAATGTTATTCTATTCATCAAATGCGCCATAGGTACGCGACTTGGACATCGCAGTTTCATAAAAAAGAAAAGGGAATTTATTCCAAAGAAAAATTTACAAAAAGACAATAAAATCTTTTAAAACAATTAAATAATGTTTAAAAGATAGATAAACGAGTTGAAAGTATTTTCTTATTATAGTAGGGGGCTCTGCCCCCTACGAGATACGCTCGTCAACCCCCGTTCAGATACCGCAGACTCTTATAGCACGCTAATTTGATCGACTTTAAAAAGATTTCGGAAGATTGAATTATAATTTGAATCTAACAATTATAATCTGACTTAATTTTCACCAAACTTTTCTTTCTCTTTTTAATATTCACGTAAAAATACTTTTGTTAGAAATGAAATATTATGATCATCTTAAAATTTCAAATAAATGTCTCGCGCAATTTTTAAATTTAAACTGTTTTGCAATATTATTTTTTGTTCATTTTACGTAATAAGTGTAATGTGACGTACATTCTCCTATTTAAGACTTTTAACGCATGCTAATGAATTTATTATTTTACAATATTCTTTCTCTTCTAAAATTCACGTGTAAGTATAGTTTTTATGAGGTAATTTTTAATGAGTTCCTGCTTTTTATATTTTCTGTTTATAATAGTCACGTGTAAAGTAATTTTTTAATTTGAAACAAACATTATTGTTTGAGCTGTTTATACAGTTGGTAACAGTTTAAATTAATACAATTTTCTAAATTTTGTAAAAAATATCTCTCGAAATGCTGAAAATTTGAATTTAAAAAAGAAATAAAACCTCAAAAAATGAGTCAAATTAAAGTACTAAATGCAGTCTGAACACCGGGAAATTCTGACGCATAAAATGATCTAAAAATGATTAAATTCCTATGTACAGTTTTTGCTCCTATAAAACTTTTTTATTGAAACGATTTTGTCTAACTTTGGCATTAAATATCTCTTAAAATAATTCTTCGATTTGAAAACTGTCTGCATCAGCGTATTTATCAAACATTTCTCTATAATACTACCGATTTTCATATTTTTGTATGCAACAGTTTTTTTTAATATTAACGAAGAAAAACCATGATTAAGCATTCAAATTGGATGCCGATCTGCCCGGAATATCTACGCAGATGTTCATTGGTCCATTTCCAAATCAAAACTTTTTTTATATATATAGAAGTATTTTGCGTTCCAATCGATCGTTACTTTTAAGAAGCATGTTTCTTGACAGAATATTGGATCTTATATTTGAAAATATTTGAAAAAAAAAAAAAAAAGTTTTGGATATTTCTGAGGGGCGAGCGGGGGTGAATACCGTTGTTAAACTCATTTTACTGGCATCAGTAGCACAATTAATTTACCGAACCTACGCATACATTAAAAAATATTTGATAAGTTATGCAAAATTCTTAATACTTATTACTATGCTCATACAAGGGGAATTTTACAGCGTTTTAAACAAATATTAGTAAGTATGCACATTTCATTAAATAAATTTATGTAGAACATAATTTAAAGATATTAATTCTTTAGAGTTTTTTTGGATTCTATTAAAATTTAGTATGGCACATAATATTCGAAGTATAAATACTATAGCGAAGGTGGTGTAATATTAAAGTTGATTTCATGAACGAACGCATTTACAATAATATTTTAATTGTTAAAATCCACTAGTGCAGATAAGGAGGTAGGTTTAGGGATATTAATATCAAAGGGAGCCGCAAGTGTATGGGCCGAATTGTAACCAGTTTTAGGGTTGCATTTTTGGCTTCAAGCAGAAACAGCACGTTTCATCAACATTAGTCTTAGGACTCTGTACATTGTGCTAGTATTCTAAAGTCCTGCACCAGGACGAGCAATCCGATTTTACCCACACTCGGCTACACGGGTCCGATCAGAAGGCCAAGCTATTTCCTCTTTCTCACTGAGAGGCTACTTCAGTCAAGCAAAAAGGCAAGACCCGCTCGCTAATGGTAATCCTATGGAAGAAACTTATAAAAGTATATCGTTTGCATTTCAGTATTTTTAAATGATTTTTTTTTTTTTTTTTTTGCAATGAATAGCTGAGATCGATCTATACAAAGGACGTTTTTGAGTTTTTTGATTTTGTTTACAGGCATTGTTAATGAGGACACTTTCATTTTCGGAACAGTTTTCGAAAGTGAAAGCATCCTTATACAAAAAAAAAAAAAAAAAAAAAAAAAAAAAAAAAAAAAAAATCTGCAATCAAAATTGAAAAAGTAAAAAACGGCCTTCGTACAGATCGACCTCAGCAATTTAATGCGAAGAAAATGATTTTTAAATATTGAAATGCAAATGAGGGGGATAAATATAATTTTATAAATTTCTTTATAAATTTCTTCCATAGGATTAGCATTATCGAGTGGGTCTTTTCACTTGACTGAAGTAACCCCTTAAACCTAAGCCAGGAGCAAATAATTGCGATAGCAGAATTATCGTGCAAGCCCTATCAATACCATGAAATTTGTCGCCAGAATAGTAGCTAAGGTTTCCAACAACTGTTTTTATCTTTTCTCGTTATAATCGATTCTAAACATCTCGATTGTAGATTCTGGGAATTAATCGATGGCTATATAGATTGAGATTTTTTACGATGACGATTTTTTTCGATTGTCGAATTCTCGAGAATCGCCCATCACTACTTCCAACTGCACATTTTTTATATTCTTTTTCATATCTTAGAAGTTTTTTAAATAAAACTAGTTATTTTTGTAAATGTAAAAAATCCAAAATTTTGTTACGTTCCTATAGTGTTATAATTTATATTTAGAAAAAATATTTTTCCAGCTCTAACAAATGAAAAGACATTGCATCTAAACTTGCCGAATCATGATACTTTGTATTTTACGAATTTCCAGCGTTGTCTGAGATTTTTTTTTTTCTTTTTTTCTTTTTTTTTTTTTTTTTCGTTTGTACTAAGGTATGGTAAAAATTCCTAAAATTCTAAATGTCCTAACTCGAGAAGTTTTGGTCGTACAAAAATGTGTCTCTCTACCTATAGCATGGATAATATTTTTCTAAATATGTTATATACAACTTTAGTTCATGAACATGGATTAATTCTTAAACTTATATTTCTGCTACTTTTACATTACATTGTTTATTGTTTTGATGCATTTTCTGATAGAAATTATGATCAGGGTTTCATGATTGCCGAATATTTATTAACGTCCTTTTATAGGGTAACATGTTTCAGGATTTTTTTCCCTGTACCAAAGGATCAAAGTTTTTTTAACAATGTTGTTATAATATTGGATAGTGTTTAATAATCTATGCGTAATGCTTGATTTTTCTTTCATTTTTGTACATCAAAAATCATTCGGGCAGCGAACCGGTTGTTAAATTATTTAAATTCCACTACTGTTTTTGTCCATCTGAGTTATTGGAACACATATAATGTTTTTCTCTTTTGCGATATACAGTAAGTTAGTAAAAAACAGAATAATATATTATAGCATCTCTCTATTCTAAAAAAAAGTAACTACCGCTGTCACCGCCGCCGCCGGTTTTGAATTTTTTGTGACCGGAGGTCTTTCTTCGTTAATATTAAGAAAAATAAAGCATACAAAATTATGAAAATCGGTAGTATTATACAGAAATGTTTGATAAACACGCTGATGCAGACAGTTTTCAAATCGAAGAATTATTTTAAGAGATATTTAATGCTAAAGTTGGACAAAATCGTTCTACTAAAAAAGTTTTATAGGAGCAAAAACTATACAGCGGAATTTAATAATTTTTAGATCATTTTATACGTTATAATTGCCCGGTATGCAGAATTCATTTATTTTTTTTAATTTGACTCATTTTTCGAGGTTTCATTTCTATTTTAAATTCAAATTTTGAGCATTTCGAGAGATATTTTTTATTTATTTTAGAAAATTGTACTAATTTAACCTGTTGCCAACTGTATAAACAACGGAAACAATGATGTTTGCTTCAAATTAAAAATTTATTTACACGTGACTATTATAAACAGTAAAGATACTTCCAAATTAAAATTAAATAATTGCGTATAAAAAGTAGGAACTTATTGAAAATTTCTTCATAAGAACTTTATATTTACACGTGAAGTTTAACAGAGAAAGGGTATTGTAAAATAAATTCATTAACATGCGTTAGAAGTCTTAAATAGGAGAAATTACGTCACATTTACGTCACATTACACTTATTATGTAAAATGAGCAAAAAATAATATTGCAAAACAGTTTAAATTTAAAAATTGCGCGAGAGATTTATTTGATATATCGAGATGATCTTTTCCACTATTTTTGCTGGGACAGCGCAAATAATATTTCATTTCTAACAAAAGTATTTTCACGTGAATATTAAAAAGAGAAAGAGAAGTTTGGTGAAAATTACGTCAGAAAGAACTTTCTTTTCACTTTGTTAAAAAATACCGGGACACAAAGACTCTGTTTACTTAATTCGTTTTATATTAGCTTATTTTGAAATGTTTAATGATCAAAGACGAAAACAGCCATTGTATCTTTTAACAGCACCTGATTTTTTCTTAAAATTCCCCAATCAAAGAGAAATGAATAGAAACCCGTTTATAGGGAGATCGCCACTGTTTTTTAATTTATAATTCAATCTTTTAAAATCTTTTTTAAAAGCCAATCAAATTAGCGTGCTTTTAGAAAATGCGGTGTCTGAACGGGGGTTGGCGAGCGTAGCTCGTAGGGGGCCGAGCCCCCTAGTGACCTACAAAACATTAACAGATAAAGCTACTTTAAATATGATGATAAGATAAAAATAACAGAATACTTTTTTATGAAAACTTATTTTTATAAAAAATAACATTTCGAAAATGCAGTAAAATAAATTTGTATAATGTGCTAAATAAAGCATAATTTATGATTGGGCAATACACAAAACGTATTATTGCACGATAATAATTTCAAACTGTTTGTTTTTATCGTCAAAAGATTTCTTTAAAGAGAAATGTTATTGATAGGAGAGGGACATTAAAGATTCTAATAAGGGTGAATTTTATGTCCTATAAATCTTCGCACCTTCTAATTTATCGACGTTCAGTTTCTTGATAAACGATACCGTATGTGGTCTACGGATGTTCAAAATGTAGGATAGATCAATACAGATTTAAGATATAAATAAGTATAAAAGTTCTTGTTAGTTAAGAATTTTTTATTCCAATTTTTATAAACATAAATCATGGTTTATTTTACCTCATTTAAATATCTAATAAAGTCTGTAACATTCGCATTTTAGAATGTCACAAGACATAGGAACAACTTATGAAATTCCGTATGTTTAATTATCTCTTCTCTCTATTCTCAAAAAAGTAACTAACGCTGTTACCGCCGCCGCCGCTTTTGAATTTTTTGTGACCGGAGATCTTTCTTCGGTAATATTAAGCACAATATTGTATACAAAAGTATGAAAATAGGTGGTATTATAGAGAAATGTTGGATAAACTCGCTGATGCAGATAGTTTTGAAATCGAAGAATTATTTTAAGAGATATTTAATGCTAAATTTGGACAAAATCGTTCCATTAAAAAAGTTTTATACGAACAAAAACTAACCATGGGAATTTAATCATTTTTAGATCATATTATGCGTTAGAGTTTCCCGGTGTGCAGACTGCATTAATTTTATTTTATTATTTGACTCATTTTTTGAGGTTTTATTTCTATTTTAATTTCAAATTTTCAGAATTTCAAAAGATATGTTTTACATGTTTTAGAAAACGGTATAAATTTAAACTGTTGCCAACTGTATAAAAAGCGCAAACAATAATGTTTGCTTCGAATTAAAAAATTACTTACACATGAATATTATGAGCCGAAAATATAAAAAGCAGGAACTCATTGAAAATTATGTCATAAAAACTATATTTACACGTGAATTTTAAAAGAGAAAGAATATGTAAAACAATAAATTCATTAACATGCGTTAGAAGTCTTAAATAGGAAAAATTACGTCACATTTACACCACATTATACTTATTACGTAAAATGAAAAAAAAATAATATTGCAAAACAGTTTAAATTTAAAAACTGCGCGAGACATTTATTTGATATATTAAGATGATATTTTCAACTATTTTTATTAGGACAGCGCAAATAATATTTCATTTCTAACAAAAGTAATTTCACGTGAACATTAAAAAAAGAAAGAAAAGTTTGGTAAAAATTACGTCATATTAAAAACGATACATTTAAAGCGTGTTATTTAAAAAACTTTCTTTTCGTTTTGCTAAAAAATACCGGGAGACAAAGACTCTGTTTACTTAATTTATTTTATATTAGGTTATTTTTAAATTTTTAACTGATTTCATTTAATCAAAGACGGAAACAACCATTGTACTTTTTAACAGCAGCTGATTTGGCCTTAAAATTCCCCAATCAAAGAGAGAAACCCGTTTATAGGGAGATCGCCACTGATTTTTAGCTTATAATTCAACCTTCCGAAATATTTTTAAAACCGATAAATTTAGCGTTCATTTAGCTGCGGTGTCTGAATGGGGATTGGTGAGCGTAGCTCGTACGGGCAGCGCCGCCTAGTATTTAAAAAAATATATATCCACAATGTACGTATAGTACCCATAGTGTACGGAAATAATTTCTCAGTGCTTGGATGTAAAACATGGTTAAGTGGAAGTGACTATGACGATATCTTAAAGTATCCAGAACGAATATTTAATTCTGATGAATCTGCTTCATGTTTTGTCCAAAATTCGAAAACGGTTTAAGCCTGAAATGAAATAATTATAGGGTAATTATGAAGTATATCAAGGATCTGAAAAAGCATGACTAATGACTCTTAGAGCAGCTGGAATATTTTGTCCCCATTTTATTGTATATATTTATGTAAGATTTTCTGTTGTCCTTGAAAATACTGCATTTAAAGGTTGAGTTATCGTCAAAAGAGAGACAGATTGGTTGATATACGAAACTTTTTATGAGAAAATAGCTAAAGTCTTTCATTCACGGCTTCTCATGCACAAAATACTATTTCGAATTTTGCTTTTCATTGTGGACACAAAATAACCTGATTCTACATCTGAGTCATGATTATATTGAAAATGTGATTATATTGATTGCATTTATACTGAATTCTACACATATTTTACAAAATAATTATGTTAGCTTGTTCAGGAGAATGAAAAATAAATGAAGAAGAAATAAGGTTAGTTCATAAATGAAGATCTAAGAATTAGGTATTGCAGTAATTAAAACCTAATTCGCTCAATTGTTTTCCACTGTGGTAGAGCATGTTGCACCATAAACACTAATCAACAGCTTAATAAGATGCGACATCATTACTTTTAAACTAAATGCTGTTGATTACACTAAATGTTCTCGCACACCTGAATTTGCAAACTCATGTGTCTCGGGTTCAGAGCATGAAGATACATAAATAAATAGATGCATTCAAGCTTTATAATTTAGTAGTATATAATCCCCGTCAAAAATGACGGAAAGGGACTGACAAATCTTCAAAACTATAGTTAAATATTTTTCTGACTTAAACAAAAATAAAAGATGGCTCATGCATTTTTTTTAATCAAAAAGTATTATCCTTTGATTTTTTATGATTAGAAAAAAGCAATTATGTAAACTATAATTTAGTCACCTGTGCTTAAACGCGCTATTTCCAGCTACAAATTCTATGACGAAAATACATGTTTAGGTTCCCTCTACATTAAAAATTTGTTGTTTAGGTTGGCTTTTTTTTTTCGCTAGAAACTATGTTAAAACTCAAAATTGTATGTGCAAGATAATTAAAATATCTTGTACCGATAAGAAATAGTCAATTTATTTACAATGTCTTCAAATCTGATAAAATATATAGTAAAAAAATTACGATTACAACAGAAAGTTGACACCAAAATAATTAGCAAGAAACATAAGTTCCTAATTTATAGCGAATTAAAACGGCCTACAGAGGCGTTGCTCGCAGCCTTTGGTACAGAAAAAATTGTTCCTTTAATTTCCCTTTAAATATTGCTAAAGTGCCATTAAAATAATTCTTTATTGTAAATGGATTTAAAAGTTTTGCATATTCAAATTCGAATAATTTTTACTTTGTCTTATAAGACAAATGTCACAGGAAATCAGAAATTTTGTAAAAGAATGATCATTCTGAATAAATTAAAATAACGTAAAGCAAGGAGAGTCTGCGCACATTTCAAAAGAATAATAATAAAAAAATCTAAATCTTAATATTTTGCTAAACTATGCATGAATAATTTTGACTTCATTTGTTTTTTATGCATTTCCATTGTTATTTTGTTGTTATACTGTAATTTAATAGAACAGCAGTGAGAAAACCAAGAAAACTATTTTGCGCAATCTCTCCTTACAGGGTAGGAGATAATGCACCCATGGGTAATATAGATTGCGCACAAAGGTAGCAGATATTGTTATTAATAATAACTACAATTAAATTGTTAACAATAATAATTACACTTAATCGGCATTGTTGAAAGGTTTTTGTGTGTAAATATTATTGTATTAGGAGTGAATATTTCAACCAAATGTTTAAATAATAAATAAAAGAAATTATTTTAACAAAAGTTAATTTTTTTAATTTAAGAAGATCAAAATATCAGAAAAAGCAAGCCCTACTAAGATTACAAAATAACATTAATCAAGTTGATAACATGTATAACTTGAAAAATACTTCATTTCCATTTCCACATTTTCATTGTATTTTGTTCGCTAACCGAAGTTGTCGTCGTCCACAATCCATGCACTTATTGTTGTAAATGTTGCATCTTTCGTGCAATCACCTGTAACAAGCAATACAATGAATCCAGTCAGATGTCGAAGTTGTCTCCTGGTAGAGTTCCAGACATTCAGTATACTCATCCTCATTGACCTTCGTTTTTTTCCTTGAGTTTTTTTATCCCGCTTTTTGTGGACGCACCTTATCTTAAGCTGTTGTTTTTGTAGCGACATCTTTCTAAAGTCTTTTTTCATGTGTATTTTGTGGATCAGTAACATTAGTTGCACTCTGTTTTATTTGATGTCGATGGCATTACACTACTTGGAATGGGTGAAAGCTTTTCCAAAACATTGTAATAGAAAATTTATTTTTGTTAACAAAATTAATTTATTAGCAAATTAATTGTTTGTAAATTAAAAAATATGTATAAATATTTAATTAAATTATTAGCAAATATATTATTAATTTATTAAAAAAATAATTACATAAAACTAATTTAATAACAACTGTATTATTAATTTATTATTAAATTTTTTATATGCAAAAGTATTTTTTTTTTGCAAATAAATTTGTTGTCAAATTTAGTTTTGACAATTATGTGTTTTTCCGAAATTATTTCAAAATTGATTCATTCATATGTCTTACACGTAATTTGCAATTCATACAAATTTATCAATAAGCTGCGTAATCTCTCCCAGCACTTAAACTTATGGGGAAATGCGCAGTCTCTCCTAAGTAGCAGGTGCGCAAACTCTCCTATTTTGGTAGGAGAAATTGCGCGGCCTCTTATTTAAATTTGGCCACTTCTAAAATGAATTGTTTGTATTCGCATACTTAGTCCAGGTTAATAGTTTGTAAGAAATAGTTTAAGTTCAAAATATTTTGTATTACTGACGTTCTATAAAAATTCTGACGAACAGTTATGAAAATTCAAGCACTTACTTTGGAAAAACAAAATAAAATAGCACTGCTTTATCCAAGACACTTGGAACAATGAATAGTACATTCATCTAGACACTGCACTAATGCTGTTGTACAACTACCTGGAGTGACTGCGCGTGTACTCTACTCCTTCCCATCGAATCTCTTTGTGCGCAATCTCTACAAACGCGCGAACTCTCCTCGCTTTACTATACATGTAATGCAATGTGCTTGCATGGACCTCCTAGAGCGAAATTTATATCTTTTCTCCACCAGATCGTGACAGTTATTGGTTATGTTTAAATTAGAACTTGTTGTTGTTGTTGATTTGGCCCTTAAACTTTGAATTTAATTGGGTAGTTTTTGAAGGTTTTAAGCAATGTTAAAGTATTTAAAGGTTTTAATATACTTTAAAAAATATTTTAAGACCATCATCGGCGTTAACCTGTATTTTGTTTTAATGGAGCGTTGAAAGAGTCATTCATTTGTTTGTAGACTTGCTGGAATTTGAATCTAAATGGCAACAGTATCATTTGTGTAGATCTGATATCTATGTTTACGATAGCTTAATTTTAATTTAGAACTTAATACATTATAAATGGATATGATACACGTGTTTTATGTGAAAATATGCTGAACAGACATGATTTCAAGTAGAACAAATTATCATTTAGCTGTCATATGTTAGGATATGGTTTTCGTTAAGCCTAACATGGCGTTTAGTTACGGTCGATTCGCAGACCAGAGTAGTTCGCACCGGCATGGTTACCGACAGTTTCCTGCACTCAGATTTTAATATAAGTAGATGGAATCTTTTATTAATCAATATCTTCGGATATTTCATACCTACGTTCATGAAAAGTAGACATGGGCAGGTCCTGAAACAACAGTGGTGCTTTATGCAGTTTGATAAGTAATGAAAAACAATCCTGAAATATTTTCAGAAACATCCTTTTCTTATGGAAGCTCAGTTGATCTCTCATTTCTAAAAACTTCAGCTGAAAATGATGTCATGGATGTTTCACAGTGTACTTTATTCTCAAATGAAATAGAAGTTGGAGCGACAGAAGTAGGAGTTTATCAATCAACTTCAGATAAATAAGATATCAACAGAGATGTACATTTGCCGCTCGAGAATTTGCAAATAAATCCCGAGTGATTATCTACTATAGCCATAGAAGAGTGTAATTGTTCGAGTCCTTTTACACTGGTGTCCAAAATTAAGGACCAATCACAAAATGCTAATTTTAAAGTACGCGAATACTCAAAGGGAAATAGTATAATTCGAATAATTACTATCTCTACAGCACAGCTAGTCCATATAACATCTCATTCATGTCACACATGGTCACAAGTGTCACAGTCACTACGCTGAAGCAAAAAAATAGGAAATTCCATACATCTAATTATGAGCATCAAATGATCAATATATGTGACTCCACTGAGTCGTCCCTGTGACTGCTGCATTGTGACAAGCCACCTTGTGACTTTACAACGTAGTTACGTTGTGACTCTCGTGTGAATGTGATCTGTAGACTGAATTTCAAAGTCATCGTGAACGCTGCATTATGATAAGTTATCAAATAATGTCATATTAAAATCACATGATGACTTTCAGGTGACAGAGAAACTACTGTGAAGTCATCATTGTACCCTTTTGTGAAAAGTCACCATGTGACTATAATGTGATATTATTTGGTGACTTATCCTAATGCAATGTTCATGGTGACTTTGAAATAGAGTCTAAAAATGACAGTCACACGAGAGTCACAATGTAACTACATTGCAAAGTCACCTGGTGACTCGTGACAAAGCAGCAGTCAAATTGATGTCTCAGTGGAGTCACATATTGATCATTTGAGACTCATAATGAGACGTGTGGAATTTTCTATTTTTTGTTACATCCTAGTGACTGTGACACGTGTGACCATGTGTGACATGAATGAGATTCTGTATGGACTAACTGTGCTGTAGGAATAGTAATTATTTGAATTATATTATTTTCTTTTGAGTTTTCGCTTACTTAAAATTTAGCATTTTGTAACTGTGTACTTTTAAAAAATAAGTATTTTGGTTTGTATTAAAGAACAAGACAATCGAAAAGAGCAACTACATAAATCATTCCTGCAGTTGCGACATCCATCGAATGAGATTTTATATAAACAGATAGATGAAGAAAAATAGAAGCAGAAATGAAAGATTGAGCTTAAAAAGAAAAAGTAAGAAAAACTTGGACCTAAGACTGAGAAAAAGCAGGAAAAACTTGAATAAAAGGATAAGTGAAAGCAAAACAAATCTACAACCTATTATTGAGAGAAATCAGGAAAAAACTTGAAACTAAAAATAAAAGAAAGGATGCTAAAACTTTAATAATTAGATAAAGTAGGAAAAACTTGAACCGAAGAACAAGAAAAAGAAGGAAAACTCACACAATGTAAATTTGTGATTAAGAAAAGTGATTTGTATATAAGACAAAACGGAAAATGTAAATCTGAAAAGAAAAAAAAAATACGCTACTCTTGTTAAAAAAAAAAAACTGTATTAAATGCTGTGACATGTTTTTTTTTTCCTTTTTCTTTAAATTCAAAGTAAATCACTTAAAAATTATAAGTGTTTGCGTCTTTCAAAATTTAAATACCCCTTTTTTATAATGAAGTATTTCTAAAGCATATAATCCTTAAATTATAAAATAACCTTTTTTTTATCTTTGCAAATAAAGTGTCAGACACTGGTTCACTTTGTGTCAGATATTAGTGTTTTAAAATAGGGATAGTATCAGTTATTGAAGTTATTGACCATATTTTTGAAAAAAAAAGTAATTTTGCGTAACAGAAAGTTTAATTTTTGTAAATTTTGTGAACGATATTTTAATGTCTCTCTACTATACATTAGAACACAACGATAGGTATAAAATAGATTTAGAACTTTCTAATAGTTATTTGACATAAAAAAAAAAAAAACCTTAAGGTTTTGGGGTTTTACCCTATACGTTTTATAGAAATTATTTTGACAATAAAAATGCATAAATCACAATTTCAGCTAAATGTATGCTTCTAAAATTGTATCTTTGAAGTAATAGTCTGAATTTTTTTTATTAGTTTCCTGTAATTAAAGTATCTTAGTATTGTATTTAAACAAGTTGAGAAAATCATTTTATTCATAATATAAATAAACGAAGGTAAAATTCCAGTTATTGACATATAACTAGTAACTAATATTTAGGAGTAACAAAAATCTAACGAAATATAAACAAAATACACTGTAAAAAGAAAAAAAAAATACGACCAGTTTTCCTGTAGGAATCGGAAAAATAGTTGCCCTTATCCTACCGGAAAAATTTCCGACCCATATCGGAATAAAATCCGTAAAATCAGAATAAAATTTGTAAAATACCATTTTATTGACTATTTCCCTTTTTTTACGGATTTTATTTCGAACTGGTTCGGCAAATTTTCCGGTACGATAAGGGCAACTATTTTTCCGACTTCTACAGGAAAACTGGTCGGATTTTTTTACAGTGGAAGTATTTGCTTCTAAAATTTTACAAAGTAATATCATCTACTTGATAAGATAGACAGTTTTATTTTGGATTCAATTTATTCACCGCTAGTTGGCCAAGAAGATATTATCAACGAGGAATAAACTTTTAAGAACAAAAATTTACCATTTTGAGACATCCATTTTATTTGTAAAATTAAAAATGTAGTTAAAACACATACTTTTTCCTACATAATACTTAATATTGTACATATATTAAGTTAAAAAATTCAAGAGATGTGAAAACGGCAAAATGATTCACCATTTTACAATTAATATTCTATAAATATACTATCTATTTCTTTTTGCTACTGAATTCGCTGAATGTTTGTCTAAGTCATTTATAAACTAGTTGGATGTACCAATCCCAAAACTTTCTTCTATCTTATACATCTTAATATTTCAAAACCTAGTTACACATGTTAATACTTCAATATTATTAGTTCAATACTATACCAACTTTGATTTTCATCTTAAATTTCTGCTCAAGTCAATTAAACGGACTAAAAACGAGTTAATCTATATTATGATATTTGTTAAAATTATTAATTTTTCCTTATTCTGTCGTTATCAGCTGTTTGCGAATAGTCGGCATAGCAGTAAGCGAGTTCCCGCCACTGCATGAGCCGCCGATGCACAATAGAACTACGAAAAATCAAGAAAAGTATACAAAAATCGCTAGCACGGAGCCCCTTTACCGCGCAATATTTCCAAATTCAAGGAGAACCTGTTGGCCAAAGCCAAAAACAAACACAAACATTTTGGTTCAATTGTATGCATAATTTTATACGCTGTTCGATGGCACAATAATGAAAATGGCACAGAGATCGGAATTATAGCGCCCCCTTCTTTCGGAATTTTTTCAAGTTCAGGGAGGACTTGTTTGCCATAGCCAGAAACATGCACAAAAAATTTGGTTCAATTATATGGATAACTGCATACACTTTTCGATGGTACAATAATGAAAATGGTACAGACATCGCAATTATAGTGCCCCCTTCCGGCAGAATTTTTCCAAATTCAGGGAGGACCCTCGTGACATGACCAAAAATAAACACATAAAATTTGGTTCAATACTATGCATAACTTCATACACTTTTCGGCGGTACAATATTCAAAATGGCACAAAAATTGTACAAAAATCGCTATTACAGCGCCCTCTACGAGCGATTTTTTTACAAATTAAGGGAGAACCTCCTTGCCATAGCCAAGAACTTAAAATTTTTTTTTGGTTCAATTCTATGCATAACTTCATACACTTTTCGATGGTGCAATATTCAAAATCGCACAAAAATCGCTATTACAGCGCCCCCTAACGGCAGAATTTTTCCAAATTCAGGGAGGACCTTCGTGACATGACCAAAAATAAACACATAAAATTTGGTTCAATTCTATGCATAACTTCATACACTTTTGGACGGTACAATATTCAAAATCGCACAAAAATCGCTATTACAGCGCCCCCTACCGGCGAATTTTTCCAAATTCAGGGAGGACCTGCTTGCCATAGCTAAAAACTTAAAATAAAAATTTGGTTTAATTCTATGCATAACTTCATACACTTTTGGACGGTACAATATTCAAAATCGCACAAAAATCGCTATTACAGCGCCCCCTACAGGCGAATTTTTTCCAAATTCAGGGAGGACCTGCTTGCCATAGCCAAAAACTTAAAATAAAAATTTGGTTCAATTCTATGCATAACTTCATACTCTTTTCGATGGTACAATAGTCAAAATCACACAAAAACGCATTTACAGCGCCCCCTACCGGCGATTTTTTTCCAAATTCAGGGAGGACCTGCTTGTCATATCCAAAAACTTAAACTAAAAATTTGGTTCAATTCTATGCATAACTCCATACACTTTTGGATGGTACAATATTCAAAATCGCACAAAAATTGCTATATCAGCGTCCCTACCGGCGAATTTTTTCCAAATTCCGGGAGGACCTGCTTGCCATTGCCAAAAACTTATAATAAAATTTTGGTTTAATTCTATACATAACTTTATACACTTCTTGATGGTACAATGGCGACAGACAGACGGACAGACGGACAGACGGACAGACGGACGGACGGACAGACGGACGGACGGACAGACGGACAGACGGACACACAGACAGACAGACATTTTCTATAAACATGTTTTTTGGAATCTCTGACCCCTAAAACATGCAAATCCGTCGAAAACCGGAAGTCGAAAAAAATTTCGATTACAATACTTTCTTCTATTGAAGATAGAAGAAAGTAAAAATTGAGTTCACTATTAATATTTCATACGTTTAGGGAACTATCGATATTTCAAAGGATTTTAGAGGATAAGCTTTGTATTCTTTATTCTACAAAAATTATTTTTTGGGTTGGTTTTATCTACATCAACGTAAAATATTAATTGCAGAAACTTAAATCCGTCAGTGTTAGCTAAGCTACATCTTATGAATTATTGAGTTTCTGGTAGAAAAAATATCATGGAAAATGTGCTTATTTTGCTTTATTTATGCAATCTGTTTCCAGCTTATAACTTCTGTGTGAGATTTTGTAACAAATCATAAAGTATAGTGAATAATTACAACTGTATAATATTTAAGAATTTATTATTTTCTCGAGAAAGATTTTTTCCTGCTTATAGCTTCTCTGTGAGATTTTTTTGCAAATATTTATATATAGTAAATAATATGACTATATATTTATGAATTTAGTATTTTCTAGAGATATATTTTAAAAATTATAACATTACATTACTACTCATTACATTATTATAAATATCGCTTAAATTCAGCTAAAATTTAAATATTTCGTTTAATCTTAATACCTAGATATACAAATCTTGCTACGTCTGCCAAAGTAAGCCACTAAGAGTTTGTTCTTGAAATTATGTTCTTTTGTTTTACTCGATATTTTAGAAAAATGAGATTCAGTACCACATTTTTATTTTTGAATTTTTTTTCTGGTATTTGGACTTCACTAATTTTATACAGTAAAGTTGCACATAGACTTGCATGTTACTTTGTACACTTCATGGCCAATGATGATTAGGTTACTTGCGATTTTAGACGTTTTGTTAAATATCTAGAAAAATACATGAGGAATTTTCCTGAAACAACCGGTGTGTAAACAAAATAGTATAGGCCATATATTTCCGCAAATATATTTTCCCTAAAACCCGTAGAGGGCCGTCAACAAATTGAAAAAGTAAGAATATCTTTTGGATAACCTTGAAAAAACTAATGTAGCAAAAGCGTTCAAACTGTAGAACATGATTAAGATGCTTATTGTAATAAACTTTGTTACTTTTATGAGGATAGCATGTATACTAGTAGAGAAATTAATGTTTTTATAAAAAACAGTCCTAAATTTTGTCATGTTTTTTGCTTATAATTTGAAGAATTCTTAATATAAAAAAATATTCTTTTCAGAAAATATGACAAACAACATTGTATACAATAATCTGTAATCAGAATTAAAAAATAATAAAAAATGGATAAAAAATGAGCAGGTTTACTAAAAAATGCTTCACTGCACATGCGTGAATGCATTCAAAAGATAATGTGCATAATATATTAGCTAAGTTTATGGAGCAACTTTTGTGAAAGTCTCAAATACATAGCTTGAAAATGCTGCAAATTTTCGTCCATAGAATAAGCCGGAAATCCGTTATTCCAAAAGGAAACAAAAAGATAATGGGTTGTATCCAAATACAGTAAAACGTGCAATAATGTGTACGCTATCTTGGCACTAATCAACAGATATTCGGACACATCTCCTCATCTTTTGCTTCCTTTTGGGAACAGCGTATTTCGAGTTTATTCTATCAACGATAATTTTCAGAATTTCCAAGCTATTATTTTGAGATTTTCATAAAAGTTGTTCGATACATTTAACTAATACATTATGCACATTATATTTTGACTAGAAGGGTAGCCCGTCAAAAATGACGGAAATTTAGATATAAAGATATATACAACTCATGTGCAAGAATATGAGTTTTCTCGCTTGTTCCGCAGTGATAGATGAAAATAACACATTTTAAAAACGAAACACATTTATGAAAAACTGTGTACAGTAGAAGACCACTAATCTGCACAGTTTGGTTCCAAGTGTTATGCAGATTTGAGGCTTTTTGCGGTCATGTCTATTCAATCTTTGTTTACATTTTTTTAAATTAATATATTGGACAATTTAGATTGTTGAGCCTTAAAAATAAATAAATAACACACTTTAAGTAAGGTTAAAAACTATTAAATTATCGTATACGATTTCATGAAATGGTAGTATATGGTATTATATGTGTGTGCTCCACGATCTTGGTTACGACGTTGGCGAAATTGGCTGCAACTTGTCATAATCCTAATAGTGTGGGCCGCTATAACAAAAAAGTAACCAGTTTTTAGTAAAATTTCTGATATAAAGTACCTTTCAAAAACTTGTGTAAAATTGCAGACCGTTCTCGTGTTATGTCAGTCCTAGGAATAATATTTCTAACACTGAAGAGTTTCCATGTATATGTGCAATTTAGAAAAGCTTCTCCAAAAGAAAGGTCCTGAAATGACATTGTAATTCCTCTAACTTCAAAGTTTAATCGGGCCCTGATGTTGAGTACTGAAATCTAATAAATACAGTTATTTTGAATATTACAACAGAATTAAACAGTTAAACTTATTAAATTTAAACCCGCTGTCACTTCCTGATGTTACTTTTTAGTATTAAGAAACAAAATTATTTAAAATTTTCAAATCATGCACTTATGATTTTTTTTTGTCTTTAATAACTAAATAATGAAAAATTAGGCTTTTGTTCTGAGCTCATAAATATGACAATAAAATAATGTAACTAAGAGACATTGCGAAATTAAATCTTTGTGATTACAAACCATAAACAAACGATACCGAAACCATTTTACCTACTATGACGTCATTAGAATATTGCCCATTGATTGTTGAAGAACTTACTTTGTGAATGATTACCTCAATGATTTAATATTTTTGACGTTTCACGATGAATGAATCACTTGTGTTTGTTTAGGTATCGGGAAGGAGATATTAAGCTGTGAACCTAATTTCAATTGAAGTTATCCAAGGATATATGTATTTTTAATCGAAATTAAAAACAATGCTTTGATCTCGAAATAAAAACTTGGTACAGATGTCATATTTGCCCCATATTGGCGCGATTTTTTTCGGTTGCCAATTTGGCGAAAACATCAACAGCATAAACAACATAATCCGGGTTACCACATCAAGCAAAATAACGACACTTTGACGCAAGTTAAGTACCTGTTGCCTATATGATATTGGCGACAGAAAAAAATCGCGCCAATATGGGGCGAATATGACATCTGTTCCAAAAGCTTTAGTTCGTATAATTTCTTATTTCTGTTAATTATTTATTTAAGTACTTTTCCATAATAGCGCATTTTTAAAAAAAGCTTGGCGCGATTCGGGCATCAAAAAGTGACATATGTTGCGAAAATATAAAAACAGCTATGAAAACAAATCTAATGAACTTTTATCTTTGTTTATATATGCGCTTATATACATAAAAAAATCGTTTCTAAATATATATAATTTTTTTTATAGACAAATTACGGCACAGATTTCAGATATGAACCGGGATACCTAACTGGCGCCAAAATGGTGTTATTTTGCCTGCTATGGTAACCCGGCTATTGTTTTTTATTTATTAATAAATTGTTTATTTACTTTTATTTTCTGTTTTTTAATTATATAAACTGCTTTGTTCTATAGTTATTATTCAAACTTTTATTTATTTATAGTTATTTCTTTTTCAAAATGATAGCAAATAATTGAAAAATATATAAGTAACTGGTATTCGAAAGCGAAATTTCAGCCAAATTGGCGTCATAGAAAAGTCACGCCAACCCCCATGCGTATATGACATCTGTGCAAAAATTACTTCTGTTTCTTTATAAAAATGGGTAAATAGCATTTTTTAATAATAAATTATCAGCACAGATGTCATATACGCCCATATTGGCGCGATTTTTTTTTTTGACGCTGATGTCATATACGCACCGGGTACTGAACTGGCGCCAAAGTTTCCTTATTTTGCTTGTAATGGTAACCCGAATGTTGTTTATGCTGTTGATGTTTTCGCCAAATTGGCGTCGGAAAAAATCGCGCCAATATATGACATCTGTGCCAAATTGTATACATATGGAAAAAATTGCTTGTGAGTATGAAGCAGTAAATAGGTTGCCAGAAAATACGTTGGCAAACTTCTTTCTCGCCAAGAAACTTTTCTCCGAAGTATTGTACATAAGCAATGATTGCTAGAAATGCATTTTTAATTATGATATGTGCTTTTATGTTTCACTACATTTATGCCTACTATACTGTGTGTATAAATGCTACAGTTCATATGCAGGGCTACACAAAAGAATTCGTAAGGGTTACAGAGTATGAGAGTAAATTGCTTAAAGGTGGTTTTTAAAGGAGTTATGCATTTTTACGCTGAACTGCATTTAGTTTCCTAAGAAATGTTTGTAGAATATAGATAAAATGATATAAATGGTCACGCAAAGAATTGGATACATAACCGTCTATGGATGGTAATATCTAGAAATGTGATTTCAGTAGTTTTAAGAGTAGTTTAAATCAAATTTTAGCTAAATAGTGGCATTAGTAACGGTACTATTGGCTATGGACGGTAACTGCTGAAATTAATTTTTAAATTTTTTTATGCGTTTTCTAAAATGTTTAGTTAGTTATAGTGGTACTTCTTAGTTATCGCGTCGACCAAATTACTGTCGCCAAATTGTAAGATTAATTGCCAATCATGGTTGCCATTAATTAATAATTGTAAGTTTAAATGCCAGTAATGGCCAATAAAACCATCAATTCGACGTTTCATTTGTATTTTTATTAATGTTTTACTATTGATTTGGCGATTTATATAATTTGGCGAAATTGGTCGACGGAATATCTAAGAAGTAACGTTATCTTATTTACCTTATTTTTCTAAATAACGAAGTTTTGTTAAAGCATCCAGGATGTGTTGGAAAGTGTTTCATACCCTATGCTTAACGCATGATTTTCTTTCTTCTTTAGTCTTATTTTGCATTTATTTTATTCTTAATTTTTTAGCCTTATACTGCTTTATAGAAACTTTGGCACAGTTGTCATATACGTTATCATATATTGACGCGATTTTTTTCCGACGCCAATTTGGCGAAAACATCAGCAGCATAAACAACAACATCCGGATTACCATATCAAGCAAAATTACGACACTTTGGCGCCAGTTAAGTACCCGTTGTGTATATGACATTGGCGTCAGAAAAAAATCGCGCAAATATTGATGATGTATTTATATGACATCTGTGCCGAAACTTTAATATTTAATGTTTAAAATCTTCGCTCCACTCCCCTTGCATGTAGTACAAACTATAACACGGATAGCGCAAAATAATAGACAGTTTGATACTTTTCCACTGTAGGGGCTTTGGCATTTTTTAAAAAAAGCTTGGTGTAATTTGGGAATCAGAAAGTGAGATTTGGGTACTTTTCCGTTATGCGGATACGATTGTCTCCAAGCGTAATAGTTGGCGCAAAATGTTGAATTGAAGCATTTCAAAAATAAAAGAAAAACCATTGTCGATACTATAGTGAGCATTTAAAAAATATAACATTTGAAAATTCCAGGCTTTTACGAACTATTTCATCAAATCAAAAATATATACTTAAAATAAGTGAACAAATAACTGCTATAAAATAAAGCAATAAAATAAAACTCATATTAAACTGCTGGCGTAAAATTACAAATATCTTTTAGCATTTTGAAATAATTGGCGTATTAGCATACATTTTGGCATGGTGTCCATATAACGGAAAAATATCGAGATTTGTTGTCAAATCATATAAACAGCTATGAAAACAAATTTGATGAGCGTTTTTGTTTGTTTTATATGTGTATTATTGATGTTTTTATGTACAAATTTTATCTATTTCTGTATAAAATTAGAGAAACGGCTTTTTTATGTTGAATAAATCGTATAAATATCGAAAAAAATGCGTGTGTATATAAAATGAAACAGTGAATAGGTTCCCGGAAAATATGTTACCAAATTTCCTTTTTCGCCAAGGCACCTATACTGGAAAAGTATCTAAAGCACATTAAAATCACGCAGTTAGGAGCTCACACAGTACACCATTGTCTATTGGTGGTTATTTTATTAGTAGCATCAGGAGGAAGATGTAAAGATGTACTTTAAATTCTCACCTATGGATTTCGAAAAATATCTTAAAAGAGTGGAATTTAAATTAAATTTCGGTGACCTCCATTATGAAAGATTAATGGTTTTAAATGGGAATTTCGCCAAATTAGCCAGCTATCGCCAAGTTGGCTAACATTTGGCGCTATGTGGTAACCCTGCATTAATATTTTTCAACAATTACTCATTTCAATGAGGCGGTCCTACCGGAATAGTGAGGGACACACAGAGACTTGGATTTTATCTAAATAGATTGCTTTCTCGCATGCGCAGTGAAGCATTTCTTAGTATACCTGCTCATTTTTCATTGAATTTTTATTAGTTATTAATTCTGATTGCAGGAAATTGTGAACAATGTTGTTTGCCGTATTTTCAAAAAAACAACGTTTTTTTATAATTAGAACTTTGCAAATTATAAGCAAAAAAAATGGCAAAATTTAGGACTGTTTTTATACAAACCTTACTTTCTCTACTAGTTTTCATACTTTCCTCATAAAAAGGAACACAGTTTATTACAATAAGCCTCTTAATCATGTTCTACAGTTTGAACGTTTTTGCTACATTAGTTTTTACAGGGATATCCGAAAGTTATCCGTTCTTTTTCAATTTGTTGACGGTTCGCTAAGGGCTTTCGGGAAAAAACCTTCACAAAAATATATGACCTATAGGACCTATTTACACACCTGGAGTTTCAGTATAATTCCTTGTGTATTTTTGTAGATATTTAACAAAACGTCTAAAATCGCAAGTAACTAATCATCATTGGCCATATAGTGAATTTCATTGGACGCAAACGTGCCGTAAGATGGCCAGGTACGATCACGAAAAGCAAAATTGCTGTATATAACGAAATCCAACAATTTGAATTAGCTGTCAGTTTACATATTCCATTTTCGACGATGATGAGATTTTTCATGTAAAAGTGTTTGGTATTAAAATTAAATTATGTACTATTTATAGTTCTTTTACAGAGACACTTAAAAGTATTTTGTTACATTATCGTCTACAGCGAAAAACAGTTTGCAATGCATTTTAATGAAATTAGAATATTCCAAACATATTGAAACTTATACAGCACTCAGGAACCTTACATTTTCTTACTTTAGAAAATGGTGTGCGTAGATTTTACCGTTCATTTATAAGGACTCAACAAAGAATTCAGAAACAATACTGTCTGTTTGTAATATTTTCTTTTATTGCATTTTATATAGCGGTATTAGATTGAACATTTTACTACATGTTTTCATACTAAATTATATATATATATGTATATATATATATATATATATATATATATATATATATATAGATTGTTCACTGGTCTGCACAAAATAATTCTGCTACATTTCTGTTTATTAACTGGAATGACTGAAATGGAATTTTAAGTTGTGTTATCTGTATCTTCATTGAACGAAATTTTAGAGTACTATATAGTATACTATCTTTAGAACATATACAGTGCTTGACAAAATTATTGAACACCTTTTCAATCATCAATGGTAATAGATAAAATTAAATCTCTAAAGTGATATGCGCTTTCCAAAATTTTTACTTAGTTATTCCCCCTGATCTTATTAAGCGGGAAGTTTTGTGGCAGTACTATGTGTTAAAAATTATTTCATAATCTATGTTTGACGCATGATTTTTCATTCCGGTTCTTTTGTCATGGCCTATACATATTCAATATTGAAATGTTAATGATTCTGGAGCTAAAACATTAACACTTACAAAATCACATCCTCAAGGCGCTGATGATGTCTTTACATGCATAAGAAAAATTCTCCTCCAAGTGCTGCAACAATTTGCATGAATTATTTCAGTGTTATAAAAGTCTGACACATACAAGGGGCCATCCAAAAATCATCTCACGCTTGAAAAGTGGGGGGGGGGGGGAGGAGATTCGTGAAATAGTGTCAGTTTGTGACAAGGGAGGGGGTGGGTAAGAAGAAGTCTGACATGGCATGGCATTTCCATTTAAGTAAAACAAATATTGAGGATTCTTTTTAAAATTAATCTGTTTTAAATTATTTTTTGTTCATAAAATAACGATAAGATTTAAAGCTAAATATACTAAATTCTATTTCAAATTCCAAAATACTACTGTTTTCAATTACTCTTTCATATTATATTTTATTACTATCGTATATTATTTATGTTTTTTGTTGTAAACCTTAATCTTATTTCATATAAAATAAGCACACAAATCATTTTTAGTACTATGCTCCCAAATGTCATTAAAACACATAGTAAAAGTTAAAAAATAAAATTTTAAATATGATGTATGACGTAGTGCTTTGTTTCTGAACTGCAAGTATATGTTTGTGTAATATAGCGTGATGTGTGGCAAGAGGGGGGAAAGGGTATGGTGAAATGTGACACTTTGTGACAAAGGGGAATGAGGGGGTCACGAATAGTGAAAAAATTGTGACATCATTTATGGTCAACCCCCAAGTAACGCACATTAACATTTAATATTTGCTTCTAGATTTTAAATAGCTTATATATTTTTTTCAAGTTAAATAAACGCTGAAGTCAAATACTGATTCTTGAAGTAATCCATATTCTAAGCACGTATAACTATTTGTTCGTTGAATACAAACAATAGTTCTTTCTAACTAACTTTGAAAATCTTCTATTTTTTGGAGAATAAACTTTTCCAAAAAAAAAAGGGGGGGTTCATATTATTTAAAACAGACTTTTGTCGTAAGTATATTCTTTGAGACTTCTATTAAACAACTTTACTTGCATCATTGAAGTAAAAGAATGCAATATATCGTTTTGTTTTTAGAATGTAATGTAATTTTTAAAACTTTTCAAGGAAATAAATCATTCAGGTATTCAATTAAAAGACTAGTAAACAAATAAAGCAATATTATGCGTATTTCATGAAACGTGTAGCTTAATTATCCATTATCAATAAATTAAAATTGATCTACTTTTTATTTAGTAATACAAAATAATATATTTTTAGGAATCTTTGGCTAATGTGTGTCGTATACATCGGAACCATTAAATATAAACAGCATTTGTGTTCATGTAACTTGTTAGAATACAGATAACAAAAATCATCTAAGCTCGTGTACTTTATACTGCAATTCTAACTATATTCGTAACGAATATCAACTGTTTTTTTCTTCTGATGCGCCGTATCAAAATATATCTACATGGATAATTGTAATTAATTTTTAATTTCCAAAGTATATTGGGATTCATATATTTTAGACAAACATTGTACGCCACAATTAGTTATTTTGAAACACGATGAAAAATAAACGTGATTCAAATATAAAGGGTGTTCCAAAATTTTCTGTACAAATTTGACCCTCCATGAAAACAAAACGAAATAAGATAGTGTTGCTTGGTTTGATGTGCATGCAACAGCGACTCATGTATATATATATTTTTTTAATAAATACTTTGTAAATTTAAGGTACGACTCATTATGACACCGGAATGACGATGGATTTTCCTTTATTAATTGTAGATTCTGTATCCTGGTTCATAGATACGATGCTGGATACACAAGTCCAAAGGAATTGCAGAACAAAATACGGACATGAACCCGCATACAGATCCTCAATACGCGAGTGGCACGATAAGTTATGGAGAATAAATTTAAATAGAATCTTTAGTATGCAGTAGATTAAAAAAAAAAAAAAAAAAAAAAAAAAAAAAAAAAAAAAAAACGTTGGTCATCTTAAAGCAAGTCAAGAGGATACGAAAAGTATTCGACTAATTTTACAATGCAGTCCAATTAAGACCATTCGTACGGTCTCCAGATAGTTGGGTTTACTACCGGCAACTATACTCAAGGTTCCGAAACACCTTTTGCAGAATTTGTAAAGGTAAATTCGTATTATCCACTGATTAGTTATCTTAATAATCTTGATTTTTGTAAGAATTATTTTGGTAAAATAAAACGAATGTATCTAGATAACATATTTTAATATGAAAAAAGCGAAATTTTTCACCATTTATTGTTAAAAAAGAAGAATGTTTATTTTTGCAATAAATGTCGGTATTGTAACAAAACATGTGCCGTTTGCTTATATATTGAAATGTGCTTAGTAATTTATGGAGTTTTATTAAAATATAGCACTAATATAGATAATAATAGTATTTATGCAATTGATATATATAACAAAAAAAGATAAAGGCAATATTAATGCACCAGAAATGTCTGTACAGTCAGTCAAAAAAAAAAAAAAAAAAAAAAAAAAAAAAAAAAAAAAAAAAAAAACCAGCCTTACCTCAATTTATTCTATCGCAGATAAGGACAGTTAAAAACAAATAGAGCCGTTCCATTGCAAATAATGTCTTCTTTATTGCACTTAATAAACAATAAGCTTAGGGGACCGTCTTCACAGTAATAAAACTGTGTCAAACTTATGAATACTCAGTAAGAACACCTAATTTTGTCATAATTATAAGATTATTAATAAAGTTCATCTTACAATATCACGCATAGAGTTACCCGGTCAAGAACATCAGGAAATATGCGTATATGAACTATTTAAAAATTATAAAATAAATAGTTTATGTTATAAAAATAAAAAGTTTAAAATTAAATTTTCTAATTTACGAAGAATTTTGCCATGCAGAGAGGATGTTATATCAAAAACTACATAACGGTAAGAAATGAAGTTTCGGATTCCCATATTTGAAGTTTCTGGAATTTGATTTTTGTTATAATTTTTATAGTTTACGTTTCATTAATATTTTACATCAACAGACACACCTTTCTTCGATTAGCACATTCATTACACATATATATATATTAATCTATTACAACAAATAATTAATAAATAATTATAATCTTTATTTGTTCTATCAATTAATTTTGGTAGAACAAATGAATATTAGGATTAATGTATGATATATTATAAAATAATACAATTATAAAACTAATAATTAATTGTTAACTTAATTACAAAATATTATATCTAATAATATATTGTTTATATATTTGTTTTGTAATTTATATATTTTTTAGTTATAGTAAATTTAACCTACACTGCTGATTAAATTTCAAATAAAAGCATTAAAATGAACAATAGGAGTCCAAAACCCTACATATTCGTAAATCCTGAAATATTTCACCGAATGACTCGTCTGTTGGTATCCCAACGTAAATTTACAAGCATACAAGTATGATTTCATAGTTAGGTATTCTTATATTAAATTCTAAAGTCTGATGCAATTTCAATATAAAGATGATTACGGAACTATTTTTAAGTACATTTAAAAAAGACCTGATTCTCAATATAATGACTATACTTTCGTTTTTCTGTGCTTCTAAATCCCAATGGATATGTTGGAGGGGATGGAGAAACTTTTCTTTTTCGAGAAAGAAAAGACAGCGTCATTACATTTTAATTTTTAATTACTTTCAGAAAAACAAAAACTGAAACTGGCAATTACCAGGAAATCATTTTTTTAATATATGCAAAAACTTTTATAAATTATAGCCGTCTTCACACGGAAATTGTACAAAGTTCTGAAATTTTCAATACGAACACTAAAATCACTTTGAAATAAACAGATGTTTTACTTGTATTAGAATGGTCCTGCTTTTGTGGTTCACAGAACAATTGAAAATATATTTTAAGGGGTCTCAGGAGTCTTTCTTTTTACCTGGCGATGCAATTTAGCACATGTCATATTTAATTTTTTTTTTTCTCAGTCTCTATAAAACATAAATGCATAACATTTTTAATGTAGACAACCTAATATCTCTTCTATTTAATTTTTTTTTCGTTGAAATGTTATTACATTTTTTATGTTTGATTTACATACAATATTTAAAATTGTTTTTTGACTTGCATGCACTGCACGCAACATTTTTCATAATCTAATAAAGCAATTTGCTTGAAACTTGGTAAATATCTTTATTTTAAGGTAAAGTATAACTTATACTTCAAATGTAGTATTATAAATGCATTGATTATTTAAAATTTGCAATTTTTCAATAAAAGAATAATTTTTTCTTTAAATCAAATTTCAAATAAAATAAATAAATAAATTGCTTAAAAATGAAGTATACGATTAAGATACATTAGTTTTACATCATTATCAATTTTTTTTTTTTTTTTTTTTTTTTTTTGGGGGGGGGGGGGGGGCTCTTGAACCAATAGTTTTGCTACAGTTTTGCGAGTAATGCATGCAAGTCAAGAAACAATTTTAATTTTTTTATCAAAATTAAACATAAAAAATAAAATAAAATTTCAATATGGAATATTTATTATTTTTTTTAAATAGAAGTGATATAGGCTGTCTATATTAAATATTTTATGCATTTATGTTTTATAGAGACTGCGAAACAAATTAAATGTGAGTTGTTGCTAAATTACTCCACCAGGTAAAATATAAGACTTCTGAGACCCCTTAAATGATGAATCATTTTTAATGTGCAAATTGCTCGTTTTAACCATCTCCTCGCTTTAGCATTTGTCGTATTAAACCAGTTCAACTGTAATTTCTTTGGGGGGGGGGGGGGTTGTATTTTTTATTACAAATAATGGAACAGATGATCCGTTGAAATAAAGTAGAAATTAATCTGCGAAAAAAAATTAGGGATCAACTGTTATTTGTGGGAATCTAGGTTTTTGGAAACCATAGCTTGCAATATTTTTTGGTACTCATAACTTACTTCAAAATGTTGTCTGAGTAATGCAAGTAATATTTTTGTATTATTTATTATTAACTTAATTTTATAATCTAATTCTCTGTATTTAGATACTTAATTTATTATAATCGAAAGCTTCTTTTGTCATCTTTTTTTTTTTTTTTCCTTGACTTTTCCATAGTTTTTGTATGTTAATCTATTGAAAATGTCGTTATTGAATTAAAAAACTTTAAAAACAATATCCCCCCCAACTAACACGTATAATCAAATCAACTTGTTTTATTGTGTGTCCAAACGTTGTTTTTAAATAATTTACATTTCCACACAAGTTCTGTACTTACTCGTTATTGAATTGGTCGAATTACGAAACTAAGAGGAAATTTTGTTTCGAAATATTGAGATAACTTTCAAAACTTTAAAACATCAAGATTTTAAAGTCCCACTAAAATAATTTTAGTGTTAAATGTAATCGTCATAATGTTTTGTCTCTGAATTTAAGATTGGCGATAATTTTAAAATATTATTTTGAGAAAAAATCATCATGTGCATTCTGTGGACCACATACACATCTGTTTCAAATTCATATTGAAATTGACTTTTAATCATCTATTTAGAAAAGAATATTTAATTATGCAAATGATTTGTGTACAAAAAGAAAAAAAAGGACTTGTACGCTTATATAATTCCTCAAAGCTGCTTAGTCATACATAGATACCTTATCCATAGAGACATATCAAATGAAATAATGTCAAAATGCCATGGAACATCAATAATTATCTTTATATATTTATCATCAAAGATAACATGCAGTATGACAAACAAATCTGTGACAGAAAAATATGCCGAAAAAAATAAACTTGTTACATGATAAGATAATCATTTCACGTGCTACATTGACATATATTTTCCATAATGTTTGATAGAAAATGCTATATATTTTAGGGTTGTTTATATATTAGGAAAGTTAACTTTAACAGAATTAGTTATACTATACATTTTTCTTCTATTTTAGGTATTATAAATAAAATATTTGGGTTAAACTAAAAAACAGATTACGAGAAATTGGATTATTAAACTTACTCTAAACGAATGAGATATTATACTTTTCAACATACTTTTTCCAATTGATTTTTTTTATGTATTTTTATATAGTCATGCATTTAACGGATTATTACCATTATTAGCCATTATTATGTAGATCATGCGTCATAATTGATAGGTCATGTAGTTGTAAACACGATTCAATGCTTTGTATTTTAAATGTAAGTTTTCGTAAAAAAAAAATCATTTCTTATTACCATTTCGTTTCTTTTATCTTTAATAACAATATAATTATGTAACGTATTATAATAGTAATAATTTTTATTTTAAATTTTTCAGTTGTATGTATGCTTAATAATGAAGTTACTCTTAATTTTGAATAACATTGTAGTATGCATAAATATTGTTTTCTTTATTATTAATGTTTCCTTCATCTGACGAAACCCTATTTGTCTCCACTCCTCTGTCTGGCTGTTTGTCTGTCAGAAATCACTTTCTTAGAAACTGTATAAGTTAAAGACTTGAAAATTTGCATACTTATAGAAGAATACTTCCGATCACATGACAGATCATAAAATTTTGAAAAAAAATTCTTATTTTAAAGTTTATAAATCATTTGGAAATGGTTGTTGTTTTCGGTCGAGGATAAGGTCAAATGATGCTCGCATTTATTTATTTTTTAACGAAACTCAACGATGTTCTTTACTTTTAGAAGAATTTTTTATTTCAATAGGTAATAGAAAGACATAAAATCGTAAAAAAATTATTGAATGGGTAATAGAAAAGCATAAAATCGTAAAAAAATGAAAAAGTTACAAAACGGGTAGGCGCAAATAATCAGATATGGAAAAATCCAAAGTAAGAGTGACGTCGAAATGAAAATCGTCTTGCAAAGCAAAAATCGAGGTCTTCAACTCATTATGTAGGCCAGGAAAATCGAGGTCTTCAACTGAATATGTAACCCATGAAAATCGATTACAGAATAAAAAACGAACGCGAAAAAGGAAACAATCTAATGTTTAATCAATTGATAGTAAAAGGCCATGTCTCGAGGGGCTCCAATCCACTAGCCAAGCCAATTCTAACCGTGAAAAATTGAGCTCAACGTAGGTAATTTGTCGCAACCTGCGGATGATTCAGTGTAACAGCTTTCGATTTTTAAACTGTTTTTCTTCTCAAAACGGGACTTGGAGAGTATATAAATGAAGGTTTTGGTCGTCTGAAGTTTGATCTTTGCGATCTGTTGTTGAAGAGGATGCGACGGAATTTGGGGGACGAAATAAATTCCAAATGGTCGATGCTATGGCAAAATGGTCCAATGGTTCCAAATGGTCGTTGACAAATGGCTATTAAATTACATTTTTTTATTGTTTCGCTCATTTTAGGAAACCCTTAAAGTCTACCATCTGCATCTGTCAGTCCGTCCGTCACTGGCTTGTACTCAGAAACTAAGTTACAGACTTGATTTAATTTTTTACATAGAGCCAAATACCCCCTAACCTTCCCCAAATCATAAAATTTTGAAAAAATTATAAATTATTTTAATAACCGAAATCGTTCATTTTCGATTTCAAAACATAATCTTAAATTCAGTGGCGCTATATTAACGCAAATTTCTCCCACGTAGTAGATTTTGAATTCGAATCTCTCAGGCGGGAAGGCAAAATTTTGATTTTTATTATTACGCTTCATTTTCAGGTTATTTGATTTAAGAACAATTCTGTTTTTTGGCAAAAAAATAAATAAAATAAAATAAAAATAAATAAATAAATAAATAAATAAAATCTTTTATTTTAGATAGACAAAATCTGAAATTTCAATTTATAAAAATCCGAAGAATTATTCACTTATATAAAAAAAATGAACGTTTACTAATAGTCAATGTTTAACATGTCAGACAATATAAATCAAATCCATATTTGATATAAAACAATTCCTCATTTTTAATAGTTATTTCGATACAGAGGTGTAAATATTGGATTCTTCTGGATTATTTGTTGTTTGCTGCTGCCATCTACAGGCAATTTTTTGAAATAATGAACTGCTTATGGATATTTTTTCAAGTTATCTATATGCATTTTTGAGGAAATAAAAAGATTTTTTTTTTCATTATTTCGAATTTTAATATACGTTAATGCTCTATTTAGGGCCATCTAGTGAGTTTTTGAAAAGTGATAGCAATAATATGGATTTTTTATTGAATGATTTCAGCATTTTAAATATGTTTTAACCATTTTTTTCCTTTTAAAAATATTATTTTCTTGTTTATATCGCCGCTAAATTTTTGTAATCGATGGATTTAAAAATAATTTAAATTTTATTTAAATAATTTTACTTGAATATTTATAATTTTATGATGACTAATCTCTTTATATTTTTATAAGATAAACATATCCGTGTTGTATTACCCTATTTTCGAGAAAAGAAAAGAATAATTTGACATTTATTGATAAAACATTTATTCATAAAAATGTGATAAAGAAGTGATATTATTGCACAGGCATAAGTGCAGAGTGTTGATGCAAAGAGTCACAAAATTCCATGGGAAAATTCAATTTCTTAAAGAAACTAATAACAATATACAGTCGGCTCTCGTTAATTCGAAATCGGATAAATCGAATCTTCGCTTAATTCGAACTAAACATGATGTCCCGTAATTTTCAATGGCAGAATAACGTTAAAAATGTTCATTTGTTTTGAACGCATTTTCTATTGACTTCGTTTAATTCTAATTAACGAAAATTCCATTTTTTTTTTTTACTTTTCCTTACTTTCTCACGCATTTTGGATCCTTGAAATAACTCTCTTTCTTTCATTTTTGACAGAATTACTCTGAACTTGTATACATATAACCCCATTCATTTGATATCAGCTTTCTTAGTGCCCTGTCTTTCCATCAATGACACCTCCACCCCTTCTTCAATTGTGCTTCTTCCTAATCTTTCTCTAGCATTTGACCCAGTGACATTCCGAGAAATCCACATGGTGGACATCTGTTAAAGATAGGGGAAACCGCTTTTCAAAACTCAAAAATGAATAGGACTAAGCAAACGACAATTGATAAATTTGTCATAGTGATGATAAATAGTGTAAATAAATTCTAAAATGCACATCTAATTTCAGCAAGGAAATTATAGTACAATTAATAAAAATTTTTAAATGCAGTTGTTTTATACAGTACGAGGGTGGTTCAATAATTATTGTCCCAAGTGTGTATAAAATATTTGAACTGCGATGGTTAATGTGGAATATTGATGTCTTGAATTGAATCTTGTATTGAATGAATTGGTCTCGTATTGAATATATTGTCTTAGATGCCTATATGCTCAATTTCAGAACCGTAGCTGCTATATTAACTAATATTTTACGTTTTAGGTGTGAGGGGTGGAACCTAGCTTGAAAGGGGGGGAGAGTATTTGGGGGAAAGCCTGGTATGGATCCCGACCTGAAGCAGTTCTGTGATAGATTTGTGACAGTGGATGGACGTTACTACATCACTATGATCCAGAGTCCAAGCGACAGTAGCCACGTCTCATTCACTGTCACGCTCTCCCCCCCCCCTTTTTTTTCAAGCTAGGTACGACTTCTCTTACCAAAAAGGAAGAAAATGTTAATATAGCAGCTACCGTTCTGAAATTGAGCATATAGGCATCTAAGACATTGGTCTTTAATATTCCATATCAACCTTCGCAGTACAAATATTTTATACACATTCAGGACAATAATTACCGAACAACCCTCATATTACTAATTTTTATGTTTTGTTTATATTCTTTTAACAATAATAATTAGTTTATGTATTTATATCTTTTAATTTAATATTAAGTCATATTCTAACGATAATAGCCGAAATAAATTCAAAAAATATTATAGCATTAATTCCTTTATAATAGTGCCCTTTAAATATGTTTTTTCTCATACTTTTCATAATTCGAACATTTCTTGTGGTCCCGGCGAGTTCTAATTAACGCGAACCGACTGCATTAGATTTTACTCTACATTCCTTCATATTTCACTAGCGTAAAGTTTTTAACAAAACTTCCACTAACCACATACAACTTTCTGTAATTGCATAATTTTGACATAACTCTTTTTTATTATTGTTTCCCTTCAAATATAGGATAATATTCTTTAAAAATGAGTTTTTCTTGTTTTCTAATTTTTCTAATTTGTTCATTTCGTTTTAATTCATTTAAAGTAAGATTCATTCTATAATTAATGCATTCCTGATATTTTCCTTTCAGGCTGCAAAAATAATATTTAAATCTGAATGACAAAACAGGCATGGATCATAGATTATGAAACTCTTCCAAACACTATATTCTTAAGAACTTTTAGTTTTTTTCATAGAATAAAATGAAATATATATATATATATATACAGATTATAAAATTACACAACACAGTTAAAAATTAATTTTCATTCATTTATATCCATATCCGGTAATTTATGCAATTTCATTTCTGCACATATGTACGTGATATATATATATATATATATAACTTTTTCACAAAACGTAATGCAGTAAAAAATTGGTTCAGTTAAAAAATACATACCACTGCTGAAATGAGAAATTTCACCTCATAGTCCTGTAACCAAATACTTTTGTATGTCTCTTTAAATGAACGAGAAAGAACACGCCATAATCTTTATAAAGCATGCTGTTTTGCATTTCGGAGCTGCATATTATTTTCATTATGCTCGAAGCGATATAACATCATTGACTTACTCTGCTGAAAATAATTTGTGATGTGTCTTAACATAATTGAAAAGATCTTCAAACGACATTTCTCCATAGACCATAATCTATATTTTCTGTGTCCATTGTAAAAGTACGACATCAGATACATAGTGTATCTTTTATCTTTCATTTGAAACATGCTAGCGTAACCATCAATAACCTATATAAATATTGTAGAAATAAACAATATTTCCCCGATTTAGAGTTGGTTCTCTTGGCCGGACTGATGAGCAGAAAACGCATATCAACTATATTTGAAATTGTGAAAAATACTCTAAACAATTGTCAAATAAGGTTTTTTCAATCATGAGTAAAAGCATTCAAAAATAAACAAACCATAATAATCAGATTTTGACAAATGATTTGCAATCTTCAATCAAAATTACTTGGAATATTGCCAAGAAAACAAAAATAAGTAAAAACTGTAATTGCAGTTATTAATAAAAATGTAGAAATACAGTTTACTCATTTAGGTAGCTTTCATTACAAAAAGCTACCTATTGCAGCCGTTCCGAGGAAACAGATTTCAATACATTTTGGTATATTTTCATCGATCATGATCCCCAGACCCCGAAACCACCCTCCGTTCAAAAGTTTATATATATATATATATATATATATATATATATGATCTTTGTCAATTGTAACGCTCGTATTTATGAACCGATTTGGATATACATAGTGCATATCAATGCCACGACCGAGTTCGTTGGCCAGCTTCATCCGCCATCTTGTTTCAAAATGGCAGCCATTTTTTTATTTAAAATTTGAAATGTGGTACAGAAAAAAATGAAAATTGATAAATATTTTTTTCTTATGTGTTTGACCCTGATACAAAGATTCCGGAGCAGTTTTTGTTTTGTTTATATCTTAACAAATGGCTGAGTTATAGCGCTTTGAATTTCTAGCTTGGTTGACATTTTGAAACACCCTGATATTTGTCACGTGATAACACGCGTATTTATTAACGTATTTCGATGAAAGAAGGCATGTGGATAGTATATCGTAATGTCTCGACCAAGTTCGCTGGTCAGCTTCATCAGCCACCTTGTTTCAAAATGCACTGCAAATAGAAGCGTCTTAAATTTAGACACATATGTGACTGAAAAAGAATTTTAGACACTTAAGTGTCTTAATCTGAAAATTAAGACACTATAGATGTCTTAATTTAAGATACATAAGCGTCTTACTATGACCATGGTGTAAACGAACTGAGAATAATGTCTAAAATATCCGCAAACGTCTTATTTTAAGACACTTCATTGCTTTAAACGTGTCTTAATTTAAGACGTTTTGATTCTTCCGACGCAATAACCACCAGGGGGCACTAGCACTCCCAGTTGCGCATGCGTTTTAGATGTCTTCGTTCGAAGTGGTATACGTTGTAATTCAAACAAAGTTTGTTTTTATGTACGCGTGTATTTTAATTCGTTTTTTGCGAAATGTGAAGTACTGTGATTTTAATTCGTATTAACTTGGAGTATTTATTTATTGAATACATACATCTGACGTGTGTGCTCGACATCAAATGTCTCTTAGAAGCTGTCGTCGATACAAGGGCGGGATAGACACAGAACAGAAGTAGACGACGGTTGAAGATTACACCCGGGAATTCTACAAAGCGTGTGCAATAGGCTTAGTGTTAACTCGTATCAATTTATATCAATAATATTGTGTTATTCATCTTCGTCCTGTCGAAGCTGGCAAAAAAAAAGAAACTTTTGTCTGGCGGGTCCTGTTTTTAGGATGAAACATCTCATTCTTTAAATATGGCTAGTCGGATGTATTATGGGATTACCTTTTAAACTGATGAAAGTCTTTCCCCCTCACTGTGGTTGTGGTAGTTTTTAAAATTTCAAATCGAGGAATATTTCTTACCTCTTGCAGCAACTCAAGTAAGTTTCTTTATAGTAGTAAAATTAGTGTATTTTATGATTTTATTTATTGTACTAAACAAAATCCTGCATGAAATTTAATTAGTTTTGAATCTGTTCGCAAAAAACCCCCACTAATTCTAGAAGTATATATTTTTAAACTTATGACGTTCTTTTTTTATTACGAATTATATATTCAATGTCAGTTCTTAGTTTCAATGGATAATTTTTATCTCGCAGTAAATGACGGCCACAAGGAAGTAAAGAAAAAAAAAAAACTTTGAAAGATGACCTAATGCTTTCTTACTTCCTGGCATAAAACCGCAGATTAAAAAAAGATAAATAAAGTAAATGAGACTGGTCTATTATATGAAGCTGCCTGTAAAAATATACATATGTATTTGATTTGCAATCAACTCTAATACTGATTTTTTTATTATTTTTAATGAAAAAGTAATTTGAAATTTATAATGGGAAAAAGTAAAAACCTCTAACTAGATTTCGTATTTTAAATTGTGGTAACTTTATTTATATGCACTTATACGAAAAATACAAAAATGACAGATGTTACTGTATATATTTAAGACGAAAGAAGTTTGGAAATCATAAGTTATTTTTTCCTCATGTTTTTAATATAGAATATGTACTTATTTGTTTTTATTGATAGTTGAATAGCTTTTGTGAGTACCCTCTGATCTACATAAAAACTTGCCCATGTGGAAATATAATTTTTTTAAAAACATAATTTTTAAATAAGTATTTTCATTTTTTTTTTTTTTGGGGGGGGGGGGATTTTGCATGAATTTTTGTAAAGCTGATATCTTAAATCTTGCACTGATTATAATGAAAGTTTTGAACTTTTAGAGTAGGACAAGTTTAAAAACGCAAATATATTTAACAAAATACCAAAGTCATTTTTTCCCCAATGTTATTAAAGTAGAATATTTATTTATTTATTTTCATTATTCATAGTTAAATGGCTGTTTTGATTATCAAGTGATGTATATGTAAAATTGCCTATGTGGCAATATATTTTTTTATATTTTCATTTTTTTTTTGGGGGGGGGGGGGATTTTTGCAATTTTCGTACATCTGATATTTTAGATCTTTTTCCACATTCAACCGAGTATAATAAATATTTTGAACTTTTAGAGTAGGAGAAGATTATAAAATATATATATATATTTATCTATGTACCTTAAAAGCCCTTAATAGCGAACACTTCGGGACCGCGGAATTTGTCCGATAATTGGAGATGTCTACTTTTTTGAGGTAAAAATATACAAATATGTATGTCTGCTGATTAAAAAAGTATTCGTTAAATAGAGGTGTTCGCTATTCGAGAATGTCCATTAACCTCCACAACGGATACTCCTGAATACCGGACATCTCAATTTAGACAACTATAATGCAGGGTTGCGTTTTTTGCAAAAGTACTTCTTGATTAAAGGAAGGGCAAACTGGGAAGTGCCCCGTCCCCCTACGACTGTAGTGCCCCCAAATTTGATGTGCAATATTTGTAAAGCTTATATTTTAAATCTGTTTCGAAATTGTACTGATTATAATCAATATTTTGAACTTTTAAAGTAAAATAAGGTTAAAAACAAAATAAATTTAAAAAATCTAATATTTAGATAAATATTTTTTGTTTTTTAATCTTGTTCTACTCCTGAAGTTCAAGATATTGATTATAATCAGTACAATGTCGTAAAAGATTTAAATTATCAACGTAACGAAAATTTTATACCAAAACTGAGAGCACCAAAAAAATCAGGCTGTATTGGGGGGGGGGGGAGGGGCAGGACCACAGCCAAATATTTTTCTAGGATTCAACGTGGTCAAACATGGCTACATATGATGCTTACAAAAAAATGGATGCGATTCAGACGTTTGAAGTGTCTGAAATTCAGACGCAAAAAGTGTCTGAAAAAATTCAGACATTTTAAAATGTCTGAAAATTGAACACTCCATTTCAGACACTTAAGTGTCTGAATTTCAGACATTTTAATTTAGAGTGTGGAGGCCATTAAATTAAACAAAAAATTATATTTAAAGTGAGGTGCAAAAAAATTAGAAATTGAAAAAGGTTTCTTTCTTAAATATTTGACCATGATATAAGGACTCCGGAACATTTTTTGTTTTGTCTTTATCTTAAAAAATGGCTCAGATATAGCAGTTTCAATTTGTAATTTGGGTGACATTTTGAAAAATCTGATTTTTTGTCTGCGAACGCACTTGTATATATCAACCGATTCCGATGAGAGAGAGAATGTGCACAGGAATTACTAAGGTCTCGACCAAGTTCACTCGTTAGCGTCATCCTCCATGTTGTCTTAAAATGGCAGGAACTTCAAGATATCGCCGAATTTGGCAACCAAATATAAGTTACTTTAAATAAAAGAAGCTTAGATAAAGCTGACTAATTTCGCAAAATTCTCATTCATAATGATTTACTATTGATAAAAATTAGTACTGAATCTCCTATAATCGGTTTCCATTAAATTGAGCTTCTTGTGTTTGAATAATATAAGCTTACTTTTTAAAAATAAGGAATATGAAAGCTACCTCTTCCTCCCGGCACTGGCCGGAAGGACTTTTTAATGATTTTTTTCCTTAGCTTGTTAATTTGTTACAAGAATTTGAACAAATCAAATAATTTTAAAATTCTTTAAAATTAGATTGATGTATGATAACAGAAATTGATCATTTTTTTCCCTTTTGGTGTAACGGTTCAGTTTTAATATTGTAACAAATTTTTTCAAAGGTTTCTAAAATGATGTAAATCATCATGAAGAATTTATTTGCATAATAGTTAAATTTTCATAATATCCAGTGATTCAAGTTATTCCATAAGAATAACTCAAAATCTTAAAAAGAAAATTAAATTTCAGAAGCTGTTTTCACAGAAATCTGTTCAGTTATCAAAGACATGTAATAATTAATGTAACAAAAAAAATTCTTGTCCTCGGGTAATAACTGTAATTAACAATCACTGTATGTCTTTCTAGTTATGAAAATGTCATTTATTTCGCAACAAACTTTGTTTCCATGTCCAGGACTTCAATATGTTGATATGGGCGAACGGTATAGTAAATAGGTCAAATTTCTTGTTACAAAAGCGTACTTTTCTAACAATGATTGCCATTTTATCCATGTTTTAGACATAAGCAACCAAGTAAAAACACCTCCAAGCCCAGGACAAAAATTTAGTTACGTAGTGATTTGTCTAAAAACATGTTAATTGACATAACATGCAAAAAGACGTTAAAAAGTACCAAGTTCTCGGAAAACATATTTAGATAATCCTAATTGAAAACAACAACAAGTGCAAAGACACTTATGTTATTAATGACTGAATTTAGAATTTAAAAAAAGTGTTTCTTTCTATGAACGAATATATTTCAATTATAACAATAATTTTTACATTCATTTCTTTAGAAATCCATCTATTGGAATCAATTCTTAGCTCGATATATCTTTATTAGCCCATTGGTTAGGGAGTTGAATTCGGAAATAATTAGGGGAAAGCTGGAAATTGTTTTAAGCTCTTCAGTTTAGATCTAGAATGAATATGCTATGTTTCCCCCCTCGTACTAGGTGAGCGTTAGGAATTATATACTGATTTATAGTCAAAAAACACGTTTTTTTTTTTTTTTTTTTTTTTTTTTTTTTTTTTTTTTTTAATACCATAACACTATCTCGAAATCACTAACTTTTTCAAAACCATTGTCATAACAAATTTTGTAGAACTTAAAATTCTGAATAAAATCAGTACCTATACTTAATACTTTTGTTGAATATTAAGGTCGCAATTTTACTTTAAAGTTTTAGGCGCGTCGCCAGAGGTTTGAACTCAGAATTCATTAGGGAAAAACTGGAAATCGTTTTAATCCCTTCAGATTAGGTCTAAAATTAGGTCTAAAATAAATATCCTATGTTTTCCCCCTCGTACCAAGTGAGCATCAGGAAATATGTACGTATTTACATTCGAAAAACATGTTTTTCCTTTTCTTTTTCCTTAATTTGTCCGTTATAGCGCAGGGTAACCGGAGTGCAACGTCTTCTCATCTCACTTGTGTCCTTTATGGGGCCACAGTAAGCCGAGTTTCAAGGGTTTCTGTTTGTAGGAGGTTACATGATAGAGTTCTGTTTGGAATGAGATCTGCTGTTTGCGCCCCGCTTACTTCTGCACGCAGCAAACATGTTTAACATGGTACATAAATCATAGACATTGGTCCAGGGATCAGTGGGATACTGTTTTGTTAACTGAGGAGTTTAGGTGCACTAAAATACTAATTCTCCACGTACTTGTATCTGGGGAAAACCAGCAATACACGAGCTCCCTTCAACGCCCGAAAAATATACCACTAAAGACAGCGGAGGTTTTATAGTCTGGGCAAGCAACATGTTAGATTGGCGAACATCTCACCCTGCGCTTGGAAAATGCTCTGTTACTGGTGTGAGGTGTAGGGGTGATATCTTGGTTTCCTATGTTCTGTTTTTCAGGTATACAATTGGCCCTGATTTAATTGTAATCGACTACAACCAGGTAGAGCTCATCTGGTCAGTGAAATTCAGAAAAGTGAGGATATTCGCTTTATAGATTTGCTAGCCAGATTTCCAGAACTAAACCATATGGAGCATATTTGGGAAACTCTGAGGACAATAAACGGAACTCGCTTTCCAACTCCCAGAAACACCCAAGGCATGCAAACTGAGTTGCTGGACGTTTGAGTCTAACTGCTACATGAATCCTTGAACTGCTTGAATTCCTGTATGAATTAACGTTGTGAGAACTGTAAGAGGTGATCATATTAACCCATTTTTTGGTTCAATATTGTATGCTCTGATTTATACTTTCTGACACTTATGAGTCATACGCATTATCTTGCGTCTGCATTATAGTTGTTGAATTGTTATTATTTTGCATTATATCAACCTATGTACATACCAAATTTCATTAAAAACTGTTCAGTAGTTCTGAAGATAATCGACAAGATAGGAAAATTCTGTTACTTTTGAACATGTGTGTATATAGAATGACCTATTTATTACGTTTTATCAAAATATTTGATTTAAAATCACAAAAAGCTCTCAGAACAGAATACTTTGTATGAATGTAATGCAGTTGTAGTAATTTTGAAAGTTTGTCTTTTTTTAAATTTTTTAATAGACAGTTTTAGAGTTTTATAAAGTCATTCCTTCAGAAAATACACAAATCCTAAAAGTACATTACATGCATTATTAGCGAATTTGTCACAAAGTTACATTTTACAACATTTAAATCAGAATTTAAGCGCATTCACAATAAATATAGAAAAAATAATCGAGTTTTATGAGATTGTTAGGTTATCTTCATAAAAAATCGTTATATTGATGTGAGATAGTTTAAAAATTAAAATTTAATAGTAATTTAATGCTTCTTTGAACTCAGAATAATATAGGGATTTAACCATATGTAATGTTGAAGGATTTGTGGGGAAAAGCTGGAAAATTTAAAATGTTAATCAGACATAGAAATTCTATCTTATTCTACCATTAAAGTTCAATCTTTTTTTTCAAGAGAAATGTTTTAATTATCTCAATACCGAATCTTCATAATTTTTTCAGCAAGATTTGTATACGAGTATCATAAAATACACTTCAAAAGAAATTGAAAAATTTTCTTTAACATGTGCTTGTCAGAAATTCAGAATTGAGACAGGCATATCTCGAAAAACAAGTATGACATCGGAATTCTGTTGAGCAATATTTTCGAATTCATTTTGTGATCTCAGCAGCTAAGGCGTTTTAAACCAGAGTAGTGTGACTTTTCTAAAACATTGAAAAATAAGGATTTACGAGACGATTTACAATGATTATCTATATGTAAAATTTACGCATTAATTGGAGCTCAATTATTTTACAGAATTTTAAAATATATTTCAGTTAAGATTAACGATAAACTTTTTCTGCAAGACACCGTTTTAGGATGGATTCGAACTGGGGCGCTAGACGAGAAAATACCGATAAATAATATTTCTATGTGTAATTTTGTTAGAGATTTCAAAGAAATAAATGATAATTTAAAACACTTTTGGGAGCTTGAGTCTATAGACATTAAACATGATGATCCAAAATTATTACAATCGGATCAAGCGCTACAAATTTTCGATAAAACTGACAAATTTGTAAACGATCGATATAAAGTTCAGTTACCGTTGAAGAGAGACTGCAAGTAATTAAATGATCTTTAATATTGCAAAACAGCGTTTGGAATGTCTAAAAAGAAAATTTTATCGAAACCCTGAACTTTTTCGACAATATTCTGAAATAATCACGGATTATTTAAGATAAGGTATTATAAAGCAGGTGTAAAAAAAAAAAATGAAACTGTTTTAGACAGGGCAGTTTATTATTTTCCCTATCATGCGGACTGTAAAGAAGATGAACTTACTACAAAAGTACGAATCGTCTTCGATGCTTCGATGATAACAATGATTTGTCCCTTAATGATTGTTTATGGCCCGCTTCTATATCCACTTCTATTTGATATTTTAATCCACTTCAGATTATACGAAATTGCCTTTTCTTCTGATATCGAGAAGGCGTTCCTTCAAATATTACTCACTCAAGAAGATCGTGATTTTCTCCGTTTTCTGTGGTATGATGAGATTTTAAGATATTTCAAAATCTTCAGACTTAAACGTGTTATTTTTGGAGAGAATGCCTCTCCATTCCTTCTATCAGCTGCCATAAAGGAGCATATCAAGCGGTTTACGAACCTATACCCAAGAACTGCTTACCTGCTCGATAGATATATTTACGTGGATGATATTATCTCTGGCGAAGATACGATGCAAGACGCTCTTGATGTTTCCCTGAATGCTAATAAAATAATGTCTGAAGCAGGAATGACTCTACGAAAATGGATAACAATTGATGAAGCGTTATTGAAGTGCTGGCAAAAGGAAGGTTTAAACATTCAAACAGAAGATGCTGCAATAAGCCCAGGAAGCAAGGTATTAAGAATGTCCTGGAAAACAGAAGAAGATTGTCTGACATTCGAAGTGAAATGACTAATAGAAATCTTGTCATCGCAAAAAAGCTCAAAATGTCTACTATTGCAAGCAATTGGTAAAATCTTCGATCTGTTAGGCATGCTCACGACATTCACCATTAGAATCAAATACCTGTTCCAAGAAATATGGAGAAGGCAGCATGGGATGAACAGTTGCCAACTAATGTGCACGAACGATGGTTAAAGTGGCTCGAAGAACTTCCAAATATAGCACAACCAGAAATTCCGAGGAAAATTCTTGGTTGCTTGAATCAAGTAATAGCTCTAGAAATACAGGCCTTTTCTGATGCTAGTAAAATAGCGTATGGCTGTGCAATTTATCTGAGAATAAAAAGAGAGAGTGGAGTGGAAGTCAATCTCGTGACCTCAAAGAGTCGCGTTGCCCCGATAAAGGAGATAACTCTTCCTAAACTTGAACTTCTCAGAGCCTTACTGAGAGCAAGACTGACAAATAAAGGAAAACAAATCCTAGATAAAAAAATCACATCTACAGTGTACTACTTCACTGATTCCAAAATAACCTTATTATGGATCAAAGGCTCATGAAAGCGATGGAAGTAGTTTATGACAAACCGTGTCATAGAGATGAATGCACTTTCATTTTCGAAATCTTGGTATCACTGCTCTAGCAAGGACAACCCTGCCGATAACTTAACACGATGTGCTAGTGTTAATTATCTCTTAGAGAATTCAATGTGGCTTAAAGGACCAAAATTCCTTGCAGCTGACTTAGTAATTGTGCAAGAAACAGACTATTCTTCAGAGACTAAATCAAAATATAAAAATAATTGTACTGATTCTAATTCTAATATTTCTCTTTCTCTTTTCAGGAATCCTGAAGAAGTAATTCTTTTCCTCAACATAAGGGGTAAATACTAATGTATTCTTCACATACTGGCATATTTTTATAGGTTTTTTCACAATTGCAAATGTAAGTCAGCAAACCGGCGCAGAGGTAGTCTCACTACCTCAGAAATAAAAAAATTAGAAACTTCTCTCATTAGATAAGTACAAAATGCAGAATTTCAAGAAGAAATTAAGAGTTTAAAGCGGTAATCAAGGATTCCATCTTCCAGTAAAATTAAATGTTTATCCCTCTTTTTGGATACTAATAATATCTTAAGAGTTGGCGGTAGATTGAAAAAATTAAAATTTAAACTTTTATAAGAAGCAAAAAATCCTTTTGGTGAAAGGCCATAAGCCCACAAAACACATATTTGAGGATTTTCACAGGAAGTATTTTCGTATTGGTCCTTAACCCGAGAGTAGTCGCGACATTTTTTAGAACGTTAGTAGTCGCGTTCGGTCCATTTGCCGCCGTTACCAGCAGGCCGAAAACGAGGGGGAACTTGCCGGTGTTATCAGATGATCGAAAACGGATAACATAGGGGGAAAATATTGACTGAACTTTAAAAGATTACAGCAATTATTCATTTTACAACTTTTTACAGCAATTATTTATTTCGCTTAAGTATATATTCAGTTGGCATCTAGATAAATGTTTTTATAACTCTTTCTTCGTTTTGCATAAATGCTTAAAAGTAAATAGTAAATGATTTGATTGAATTTCTGATGTTACTATGAATCAATAATTAGTAGGAAAACATTTACGAATATGAATCTAAATTCGTGATAGGTTTTTTTTTTTTTTTTTTGGAAGGACATAATCAGAGTCGGGTAGATTTTTATGATACTCCGACACTCTCTATCCATTTAATAAAATAAAATTAATAAATTTAGCATCAATATATTACACTGACATTAAATTGAACAATTAAACTGAAAGTAAAAATGGAACTTATGACATGCAACAGAAAATCAAATACAATACCACTAATTCACCAGCATATTGCGGACGATTAATTCATTTAAAACATATGAAAAACCATCAAATTTGATGCAATGAACAATTAAAGACAATATATATATATAAACTTTCTGTACAATAATACCATTGAAAAATAATGAAAATGACCAATAATTATGAAATCACAAACACCACATAAACCAAATATTATTAAAAATGTATAATTATATATATATATATATATATATATATATATATATATATATATATATATAATAAAGAAAAAGGTAAAAAACACTTAACTTCGAAATTATAAATGTAAATGCTGTAACTACGTTTTATTTATTTATTTATTTTGTGGGGTGTCTGTGTGTGTATGAGGGGGGAGAGAGGGGGGGGGTAGCGAGATTTTGTGATTAAATGCATTTTTCTAATGAAAATGCACGATTTGTAGTTTCTCTACTTATTTCAGGGTGGGAGCAGCGCCCCTGAATAAAAACTCTGGATACGAACTTCGTTTATATAATGCAAATAATAAATAAGTTATCGAAATTATATATTTAATTTAAATACATTTGCAATTGTAGATTTAAATCCTAAGATGGATAAATTATTTTAATTAATAGAATCGCTGAAAGGTTCATCTTAATAGGAATGTATTTTACAGCAACTATTTAATTAAAATAAATATTCAATTGTACATTTCATAATAAGGTATTAATGTTATAATTTATTGTTTTATAATAAAATTCATTAAAATAATAAAAACAATAAGAAAATTTTCTCCGAAATTATAAATATGCAGCAATAATTTAATTTAAATGAATTTTCTCTCATGTTCTGGAAAATATTATTCTGAAAAATATTTTGAACAATTGATGAAGGACAACAAATTTAAATTTGTCAGATACCGTCCCCAAGCATCTATTGGATTTCAATAATATTAAAAAAAAACATTTTCTGCGGCATTGTTAAAAAAAAATGTGTTTTTACTTACAGTATGAAAATTTAACAATAGATAAATTTTAGAAAAATACTTAAAGTATTTTTTTAAATCATAGTATAAACATTCACTGAATTATCCAAAAGAGATTTTTATTTGCGTAATTTCTAACCTACATTATAAAATTCTCATTATTTTTCTTATTGTACAAATAAATTATATGTATGTTCTTCGCAGATATACATACTACATTTCTGAGAAAATTGTTTTATCTTTCCAATTTGTTTTATTGTACAAAAACGATACTTTTCAGATTTTGGAGATACGGCAATTTTTTTTACTGATTCCCACAAAATCCTCTTCTCTTTTTTTTTAATGATTTGGCAGTGGTATTGTCTGTTTTCATTCATTTATATGTTCCGGTAATAAGTGGAAAGCAAGTTCTTTCAAATAATGATGATGAATTTCCCCTTTTTTCCATATTTAAACGATTATCAATTTGAGAATTTATTCGCGCAATACTGGACAATGACAAAAAAAAAAAAAAAAAAAAAATGTAAGTGACCATCCATCAGTTTTTTGTGCGATCTGACTTCACAACTAATATAATAAAACAATTTTAAGTCACATTCTAAAAGTAAAAAAAGTACTCTGTGAACGGGTAAAATAGCAAGAAATAAAGACGAAATAACAACAGGCAGAGAGTCGGTACTTCGAAGAAACTTTCCCCCACAGATTTCGCGGAAATGGGAAAGGATGAAAACGAGGGGGAAAAATTCAACTAACGCAAGTGGTCGCAACGCGGTCATTTAGACCGATTGAAACTTAAGAATGCGATAAAATGCTAAGAAATAGCAGGAATGACTTGTAATTTTACTACACAAGAGTGTGAACACTCAAGGTCAGCTACACGGAATTTCGCTATCGTAAATTTAACGGGAAATGAGTTACAGGAAGATAACGAATTTCGGGCGGGGAAAAGACCAACGCGCGACTACTAACGGGTTAAACTTTTATCCATTATGTACGTATGCAGTTTTGGCACGTAAATGGAAAAAAAACTAGTATGTTGTGGCCATCACAAAACTTTCTCTATACAAATCACGTCAATTAAATCTTTTAAATAGTAAAAGAAATTATATCAATTTATTCATATAAAAGTATACCTAAATTTGAAGTTTGATGAAAATTCGTGCATTAGTTATTGAGATAGAGCTGTAGGGGAAATTCTAAAAAATGCAGCATAGCAGCGCCATCTGTTGAGCGATTTGCACCAAAACACAAACAGCACTAATTCATATTAAGGTATACCAGAATCTGAAGTTTGATGAAAATCCGTGTATTAGTTCTGGAGCTAGAGCTACTGTGGAAATCAAAAAAATGCAGCACAACAGCGCCACCTGTTGAGCGATTTATACCAAAAGGAATAAAACATCAATTCATGTCAAGGACTAACTGAATCTGAAGTTTGATAAAAATCCGTGCATTAGTTCTGGACATTGAGCTATTGTGGAAATCGAGAAAAATGCTGCATAGCAGCGCCACCTGTTGAGCGATTTACAGCAAAATATAAACAGCAGTAATAATCCAGGTATACCTGAATCTGAAGTTTGTTGAAAACCCAAGCATTAGTTCTTGAGATAGAGCTACTGCGGAAATCACAAAAAATGCAGCATAGCAGCGCCACCTGTTGAGCGATTTACACCAAAAGGTGCAAAACGCAACTCATGTCAAGCACTAACAGAATCTGAAGATTGATGAAAATCCGTGCATTATTTCTTGAGATAGAGCTATTACGAAAATCGTGTAAATGCTGCAAAATGCAGCATAGCAGCGCCATCTGTTGGGCAATTTGCACCAAAACATTACCAGCACTAATTCATATTAAGGATGAATTGAATCTGAAGTTTTATGAAAATCCGTGCATTAGTTCTTGAGATAGAGCTAGTGCAGAAATCGCGAAAAATGCAGCACAGCAGCGCCACCTGTTGGGCGATTTACACCAAAAACTAATCAGCACCAATTTATATTAGGGACTATTTGAATATAAATTTTTATTAAATTTCGTGCATTAGGTCTTGAGGTAGAGCGCCCACAAAATTTGTGTCACATACACACAGACAGACAGACAGACTGACTCACAGAGTCACAGACAGACATTTTGTAAAAACATGTTTTTTGGAATCTCTGACCTCTGAAACGTGTAAATCCGTCGAAAACCGGAAGTCGAAAATTTTTACGAATCCAATACTTTCTTCTTGTAAAGATAGAAGAAAGTAAAAATTAGCGCGTAAAGTAATGCACGATTGCGTTGTCTGTTTCAGGAACATACCAGTTACTGCCAAACAAATCATGGGTGATCTCCCATCTGAAAGAGTAACTCCAGATTTTACGCTTAACCATACAGGGGCTTATTTTTGCGGCTCTTTTGAGATTAATTATAAAAATCAAAGAAAAGGGATTTTTCATAAGGTTTATGTCGCGATTTTCGTTTGCTTAGTAACAAAGGACATTTCGGAATAGAAATAGATCTAACATCAGACGCGATCAATGCGCTTCTATTATGACAGATAATGCTACGAGTTTTAAGAGTGCTAAATCGGAATTACACAAACTTCATGAGTTAGTTTGTAGACCGGATAAAATATAATGCACATACTTATTTTCTCACCTATTTTAAAGTGCATCTAGGATTTATATGTTATTTTACATCCAGCTTTTCTTAAGAACAATACAGAACTATTTTTTAAAAAAAGCTTAACTTTTTTTAACCTAGAATTGCATTTTATTGTTTTGTATAGTACTTGTCATGGCAACTTATCCTTATTTATCTGTATTGTAATATTATTTTATGGCTTTGGTATTTGACTTCGTTCTTGTATTTATAGTGTATTTTTAAAATTTTGAATGTGCTACGCACATTGCAACGCGGTACGGCATGCTCGGACCTTGTGCGCATGTCGAACAATCTCCGCAGTATGGCGATCATTTGACCCAGTTCAGTTGTTGTTCTTTATCTGCCATTGTGGCACGTTGTGTTTTTAACGGGTCTCATCCCTAATCATTCTATTTATGTTATAGCGGCTCTTATCCTCAATTGTTTTGTTGCTTAAAGCGGGAGTATTCCCGATAATATGTTTTACGAGCTTCACTTGTTCTAATAGCGGGTTATTATCCCAAAGTCACTTTATCATTCTATGTGTTCTTCAGTGTTTGTGATTGTAACGTTTGTCTGCTGTGTGTTATAAAAATGTGAAAAGAAAACTATTCGTCTTCAATCATAATGTTATACACAGTAGTCACATACAGTGTCTTTAATCGAATATTATTAAATGCGAAGGGGGAATTTTATTTGATATTAAATAAACAATATTATTAAACATGTTTCGTTGAAGACTCGAGAAATGTGGAACAGTTATAATTTATTTTTTTATTTAATATTTCAAGCTGTCTTATAATATTGTACTACATTCTTTTTTAAATTTTGTATGTTTTGAAAGTTTGATATTCGTATTTATTCGAAACATCTTTCTCAAACTGAACATAACTAAATACATAAGCAACATAGCAAACTAAAATTCGATAAACATAAAATATCGTAAAATACTGAATTATAAAACAAAAAAAGTTAGTGATGAAATTGAGATGTAAAAGATTTATTCAAACGAAAACAGATATTCCAAAATCTAAAAAAATTGTTTTCCACGAATTATTTTTACTATGAATATTCCTATGCCAAGAATGATGAAACATTGTCAGATTTTGAAACCCCACTTCAATGAATATCTAGGACATGTGACATTGGTCTGGATCACTTTTCAATGCTCGTGTAAATAGGGAAGTGTAGTCTATATTATCTAAAGTCTATACAGCGTAACTGACGCCTTGTGTTTTAGCTTTTCTGTCTAACAATATATATTTGCTTTATCAGAGTCCGTTCGTACTTTCTCTTGTTCTTCAATTGACGTTTCATTTGTTGAATACTTTACATGCCTCTGTTGCATGAATCGTATTTATTTTCGTACGAATCTAACAATAGGTTTGTATTTAAATGATTCTAACTATGCACTGATCAGAAAAAAAAAAAAACTGATAAGAATTCTCTTTTACAGCTCAATCATTCAATTAATTATTTTTATCGTTGATGGTCATTTTATGGAGATACTCCATCGTATGCAGAAAATACATATATCAACAGAAAGTGCCTTAATTTAGTAATATCTTTAATAAATAAAATAGGTTTTATTAATCCGATTAAATCGCCAGAAAAATAAAGTGTTTTTGCTTTTTGTTGATTAAAAACGGCTCAATGAGTAGATTTAAAACAATTTAAAATCCCAATTAGAATATTGATATAAATTCAATATCAGATTTATTTTAAATTAAAAGCCATAATCTCACCCCTGGCGGTATGTTATTGTATTGAAAACTGCTTCATAATCTTCGAAAAATGCTTTAACTTTTTCTACTAAATTTCCTATTTTTGAGAGCATGGAGTAAAATTTTCAATCAGAAAAGTTTAGAGTGTAAGTTTTATTTCATTTTTAAATTATTTATCATAGTATTTTGTGTACAGTTCGGATGTTTTTTGTACAGTTCGGACTGTCAAATGGTGTCACTAGAGATTTTTAAAACTGTGATTTATACAAGTTATTCTTAAGACGCTCACTACCTAATATTAAAACAATAGAAGCATTCCTTTAACATTTCGCGTTTGAATTTCAAAATTCTTGACCGGTCCCTTTCTAGCTTTTTTTATTTTCGTTGAAGCTTTTTTCTGTGGCCATTTTCTATTTCGGAGTCGGTTCTATGCCAAAAAATGCCCTCAATAAAAACTGATCATCCACCTAGATTCGAGTTGCAGGAATTTGTTCTTAAATGACATTGAAAAATACTATGCGTTAGCTAATATTTTTATATATTTACTTTTATATGTATTTAGGATACTAATATTAAGGCTATCTTTATTTTGGAATTAAGATTCCTTAGAAGTCATATTTCTCTTTGTAACCTGACAAGGAATTAAAATTCAAAACTTCATTTATTTAGTCTTTTATATTTTTTTCTTTTACGTTTTAAAAACCAGCACGCAAAATCAATCAATTAAGTAAGCTTTGTTTTCTTTTTTAACACTTCTTAGCCTTTTTTCTAATTATATTTTCCTGTTAACTAGAAACTTTTGTAATTAACAAATGGAGTGAAACACATTAAGAAAATGCGTTTGAGATAGTTTTTCAATAATTGTTAACACTTTTTCAGGACTTTAGCTAGTTTGTTAAATGGCACATACTTTAAAAATTCCATTGAAACGTCACTGGATAGTCGTAACATTTTTTAATGAATACATATGTGAAGTCTTCCCGATCATTGAAATCTTAGGAATTATACAGCTTTCATTTTTTCTCACGGAACTTTAAGATATTATTGAAAATTTTAATTGTCTTCAAAACAGAAAATTTCACTCAAACTTGGATAATTCGAGCGTCTTTAATTCGAATTCGTTGTTGGTTAATTTTTTTGTTGGTTCCATGAAACTTTTATTCAGTCAATGCTACAAAAGCTTGGTGATCTCGAAGTTCAACTTCTTTAATTCGAAGTTTTTACATAAATGACAAAATCTAGTTTCAGTGCAGTTATTTTAAAAGTGGCCTGGTTATTTTCATCTATTGTGGGAAATACTTTAGGGGGGGAGAAGGGAGTGGTGGAATATTCTTAACTGTTCTAGAAAACAGAGCAGGGATAAAGGAAGAAGGGGCGGAGACCACCCGTACCTCTCCTTGAATAATGATGGTCCCCGCCCTTTCCCTTGAAAGTGACACTTGGCACTCTGGCCAATGCGATAAATCAAGATAACGCGCGTTGCAATTCCATCGAAACCAGCATTGTAGTCGCTTGAATTTTCTTCATTGTGCTTTTATTTTTTGTAGTGCAATTCCAGTGAAAGCATGTCGATGATTAAGCCCCGTGCCCCGAGTAAAACCTTATATTTCGATGAAAAAATCGCTGTCATTCTTGAGGTAGAAAAGGGTGTGAAAAGAAATGCATCACCGCAAAATAGTATGGAATAACACCTAACACTCTTTCGACCTTTTTGAAAAATAAAGAAAATATTTTGAAATGTAATCGAAATCACAAACGAGCTAGAGAACCCACCATAATCCTAAAGTGGACGAGTGTGTATTGAAGTGGTTTAAGCAAATGCGAGGCAAAAACATCCCTCTCCGTGGAACTCTTGTTCGTGCAAAAGCAGAAGAATTTACTGTCAGCTTAGGAAACAACTTCAAAGCAAGCTCCGGATGGTTAGGCGAATATAAGGGAAAAAAATGAAATTTCCATTAAGTGTGTGTGGTGAAAGTTCAAGTGTGGACCAAAATGCTGCAAATGAGGGGAAAGAAAATGTTGTTCAAATCATTGAGCATACACAGTACAGAGACATTTTTAATGTCGACGAAACTGGACCCCTGCAAAGACTTTGTGTTTTAAAGAGGGAAAATATAGTGGCAGAAAACGCAGTAAAGACCGAATAACCCTACTTGTGGGAGCAAACATGAACGGTGGTGGGAAGTTACTGTTACTGATGATTGGAAAATCAAGAAATCCAAGGTGTTTTAATAATGTCAAAACAAAGCCTGTAGAATACCGTTCTAAAATTAAAGCATGGATGACGGATAATCTTTTTGAAGAATGGCAATCGCACATACCAAAGAAAAAACAGCATGGCTCATAAATCGATACCCGCTATCGAAAATGTCACGGTTGAATTTTTTCCGCCAAACATGACCTCAGTGCTGCAACCAATGAATCAAAAAATAAATAAAAATTTGAAGCATTTCTACAGATGTCTAGTCATTCAACACCTCCTTACTGAATCTTCCCAAAAGCTTCCATTTACCCTCCTCGATGCATGAAGCTTGGTACTCATTTTATCGACACCAAAGGAATAAATGGTTGAGTGATTAATGTGAGATCATCCGATAGGTGTCAAAATAAGTGCACGAATACAATATTCTCAGTTCCGATCCAAAGTATCACTTTAGTCAATTCATTTATTAAAACGAATTGTTTAAAATAATCTTTCAATATCTAAATTATGGCAATTTATTATTATAATTATTTTATGACAAATTTTTCACAACAGCGTTACTTAATTATTCATTGTTCACCCTTGTAATGTAAAAAATATAGTACATAAATCTTAAAAATACAAAACAGTACAATAAATTTAGTGTCGTCTAGACTAAAAGTAATCTAGCATTTATAATCGTATTCACTTATTCAAATGCATTTCTGTTTGGAGTTTAATCCAGAACAAAACAAAATTTCTCCCTAGACTCCTTAACATTTTTTTTAATAAGCAAAACCATTAAAGATATCTGCTTAATGTTATAGTTAAGAAATTCGGATAACATGCTGCTTTTTTTTAATACATAAAGGCAAAATAAAAAATAGCTGTCGATTTTATCAGCAAAAATAAATGAAAACGTTTAATTAAAGAATGCACTGCACATTTATTTATAACATTTCTGTTTGTAATAATATTGGATACGTATTTTTTAATATCAGTTTCATAATTTAAAATATTCATAACACATACTAACAGAGATACCTTACGATGCTAATCGTTATACTAATTTATATAACATACGTAAAAATTGTAAAGTATCAACAAAATTTGACTAAGCAGTTCTGGTGGAGAGTAAAATATGTTATATCAAAATTTATAATAATACCGTTAAATTACTTTTCTCTAATAGATTTTAATATTCTTTCATTCAAGTATTCATACATGCGTTTACATACAAATGTGTATTTATACTTAAAAATTTATTAGATTCCGTTTAAATCCTATTAAAATTTTCTAAAATCCAATTCTCAGTACAAAAATCTTACTGTTCTCATTATTTTAAATATTTCTCTATTTCTAGAATGAATACTCGCTCTACTAGAAGATTTTCTTTCTTCACTTACGTGGTTAAACACTAATGTAAATCAGGATTAGTGTAAAATAATCGTTTTTACAAGTAAAAAAATATATGTTCACACCTTCATACAGAAGAATAATTTAAAAAATCCACAGTAAATGCGCAATACAAACCGGTAGTTTTTAATAAAAGCTTTTCTAAATTTAATTAATATCTTTTTGAAAAAAAAAAAGTAATTCCACTAGCAGACTTAATACTTTTAGATGCTCAGTTCATTTCCTTCTTAATAGTGAGGTATGCGAAAAGACTTTCTTTACTTCAACTATAGTTTTTAAGAGAACTCAGAGAACTCTTTAGATAAATGATTTAAAGAATGGTACTTGCTCAAATTGCACTCATTTTGAAAACACGATAAAAGCTTTGTTAGATGATTACTCTAAAATTTTAAAATACTTTTCCTGTTGTATATTAATATTCGTACAAGTAACTTTGTAATTTGTGAACAAGTGTAATATCTTGTCACTGTACCTTAATAATCAATTACACAAACATTTTAGGAAGTGTTTTGATTTAAGCCTACTCCTGGTGATAAAACTGTAATCCAAGTCCGTATAATATTTGTTTTCCGTGAACGTGCAAGTCATAAGACCTACCAGTTCATCCATATTTTAGGGTGAGAGGATATGGAATAAGAAGAAATATTTCGATATTTTACCTTAATTAATTTATTTCAAATTCTTATAATATCTACCTCCCTTTTTTCCCTTCTTTTAATAAAATCTTAAATACCAATTAGATTTTAACCCCATGCATTTAAATCAGTGCATTCTTTTAATTCTTATTTTAAAAACCTTAATCTGTTAAAAGCGACACTTCTTTGTAAAAAAATAAAAACCAAATCTAATTTATTCCATCATTTTTGAGACATTAAATTTTTATTTCTTTAGAATGCTTCTTAATGCCCTTCCTTTATATTTTATTAAAATTAGTAAATCAGCAGTTCAGGAGCTTCAACGTCAGATCTTAAAGTGATTGCCTTTGAATCTCACATTTCGTAATATCCAGCATCCTACAATCCGTATTTTACTTATTTTTTTATATAAATATTTAGCAACATATAAAATTCTAGGAATATTTAAAAAATTAGAAGCATTAAATTATACACGATGTGACAGTGATGTTCTGAAATTCCGATGAATTTCTTATTCTCGTATTTTTTTTAGATTAAAAAATACATTTCTTCAGGGGGGCTCTGCCCCCTTGAACGCCCCGTAGTCTTATTAAATTTAAATTAATAATTTCTTATTGATTAGGCAAAGGGTTATAGTGAATCTTGAATTTCGTTTTACACTTGATTTTTCTTAGGATAAGGAACAGTTTGGCAAGGATTTTATGTTATCGTAATATGCAAATAGCAATATTTATTTATAACAATATATATTTTTATAGTACTTATACTAGAACTGTTATGTTTAATAAATATCTAATTTAGGGATGTAATGTTTTTTTTTTTAACAATTTGTGTTTCCAAAAAAATAATTTTATGATCATTCTATGATAATTAGATGTAATATCTAGTCTAAATGGATGTTATAAAATTGCGCAAGAAAATTACTTACTGTCATTAATCTAAAGTTTTAACATGCTGAAAGTGAACAAAAATCACGAAGAATAGGCATATTTGTATACTTTTAAATCTACTGGATATTCGTTCATTCTGGTTCCCACTGTTAATTGCCTAGATCGCATCGATTTGTAAACGTAAAAAATTTCTTGGCGATAACCATTTAATAGTATCCACTTTAAATTTTAAAATACAACGAAACAAACATTGTTAATGTTTGACACAAAGCTATATTGCACACCAAATTATTAAAGATTAACTAACTTTTTATGTCCCTCAGCCGGACTTCCTGATTATTTTTTCATAATCAGGATTATTTAAATTATTTTTATTTATCGGCAATAAAATGCAGTTGCTATTGGCAACTGACAAAAAAAATGAATAAATACGTATCATGTCAAATAAGTAAAATCATAGAACAAAATATTATATATTATTCTAAAACAGGTATAAAGCTAAAAAAAAATTCACACACCTAATTAAATAATAATTTAAAAAATCCGGCAAATATACTGACAAAATCCCCAAATAATAGAAATAATTTAAAAGGCTTATCTGGTAATTATGGAGTCTATAATTTACCATTTAAATGCATTAATCAAATGCGCCATTTGCTTTCAACAAATGGAAATTTGAAAATCGTCTGAACTGCCATAGCAATGAATTATGGCTCAAAGTAAAATGTTCTATAAATTTCGAACGAATGAACCAAATTTAACCAAAAACTATAGAGCTAAACCCAGGGACTTCAGAAACATGCTTCCTTAATTTCAAGCTAATAGGATTCTTTTTACGGCATTTATCGCGGGACAAACAGACTAACTAACAAACTAACTAACGGAAGGCAACCAATAACATTTTGGGTCTCCACAGTAAGCCTTCACTGACGTTTCGACAACTAGTAAATCTGCAGATCAGGAGCTTCAACGTCATCTCTGCAGCTCATTATTTTTAAACACAGTTTGGGTAATATTCAACTCCTTGCAAACAGCAATTTAAAGTTTTCAAGTTACGTAATTATTTATAAGAATATAAAATAAAAGTTTTCAGGCATTAGAAGCGTTAATTTAAAAAGGTTATATAAGGATATTCTGAAATTTTCGTGAACTGTGAATTCTGGTATTTTTTTTTTTTTTAGATATTAAAGTAGATTTCTTCAGGAGGACGGAACCCCCTGAACACCCTCGGTCTCATTAAAATTACATATGTAACTTTTTATTTATTGTGCTAATGATTATCGTAAATCTTAGATTGATTTTTACACTTCCGAGACTTATTTTTTAATACCGGTGGACAGAAGAGCATTTACTTTGACACAATTATATTAAAAGTTTAGGTTTTGCGTGCGAAAAAGTAATTTCCTTTCAAAAATAAAATAATTTTCATTCATTTTTTTCTGAAATGAGGCGGCATTAGGAAGTAACACTAGTCAAATATATTTTTTCAGGCAATCTAGTTAATCAAAAAGCAGTAGACCAACGTTTAAAATGCACAAATAATGCGTGAAAAGCAGCAAACCGCTGTTTCGAATCTACAGCGAGATTCTTCTTCAGTGCAAGATAGGGAAAAAAGAACAGCGTGCTAGAAAAAGCAAGGCTGAGCCAAGCACACTGTTTTTCTAGCACGCTATTCTTTTTTCCCTATCTTGCACTGAAGAAGAATCTCGCTGTAGATTCGAAACAGCTGTTTGCTGCTTTTCACGCATTGTTTGTGCATTTTAAACGTTGGTCTACTGCTTTTTAATATTCCTGCACAAAGGCTTTAATTGCTATTTTAATCTAGTTAATGTTTGACTTTTAAAATGAAAACATTTATTTCCCGATACGATGACGTCATTTTCGACAGAGATAATTTTGCGGTGCATAATTTTGACATTTACTATGTGTTTGCTTTGCAAAAATATTTTTTTATTGAAATTTTCGATTAAAAATTAAACATTTCTGTTAGCCGTGTGCGGACGATAAACGGTGAGATATTGGTAACTTTTTTTATATCATAGTACAAGGCCCTTTTATTTCAACCTCAAAGCTTATTCGCTTTATTTTTGATAAATGAGGACCCCAGAAGCCAAGGGGTATAAGTGACAATATTGAAAAATTGAACTAAGTGCATAGACGACCTGGAAATATGCTTTTTTCTTTTCAGTTAAAGAAATATAAGTGATTTTCTATTTATGTGTTGTGTTTTAGAGATCAACCACTTTTGCCGAATAATGATCAATATTGATTAATTATAAATTTAAAGAAAACTGCACTCTACTTTTTTCACATTTATTAAAAGAAGAGTTCAATGACCACTGTGAAACAAGCAGCAGTTTCCTATTTCAATTCCGTCAATTATTATTAATGTTCAACTTTAACGTCAATTATCTTTGAACTCAATTTACGCCAAATCGAAATTTTGTCACTTGTACCCTTGGCTTCTGATGTCCTCATAAAAGGTCAAATTCATCTTTTTTTTCGTATTTTCGTCTTATTTCCAATATGAAGACATATATCCATGTCTATTGTTTATTTCAGTTTCCTCTTGCACAGTGCACATGAAAATCTTTCAAATAAAAAATAACTGTTTAGGGTAAATTATTATTCCCGGATCTGATTTTCTTGGCAACGGTAAAAAAAAAAAAAATGATTGTTAAATTTTATAGGGAAATGTCAATATATTCCTTATGAAAATAATAAACTTTTTAAATTATAAGAAAAATATTTCAACAAAGTAAATACAACATAACCTGTCTTTATTCCTGGGGTAAAATCCATCTATACCGTAAAGAGAGAAAGGCATTAATTCATCCCTTTTTGACGTTAATTTCAAACAATTACACATACTTTCACATCTATGATATTTTTAGGTGTAGTTCTGTTGCTAGGTAACGGTTAAAAGAAAATTAAATCAATGAAATGTGACATTTAAAAGAAGTAAATTTATAAAAAAAAATATTTTATATTATTGGAACACATATATAAAATCTCTGCATAAGTTATACACCGAATTTAAAAACACTAACAAGTGTATAGAGCAAATTTCAAACTAATATGAACAATGTATGATTCCAATTAGGAAATTTCATCATCCATAATTTAACATTTAATTCCTTCAATCATATGAGCCATTTCCTTTCAACATATAAAAATGGAAAAATCGTCTGAATTGTCATAGAAAAGCATTATTGTGCAAAATAAAATATTCAATATTTTACGAACGAATGAACCAAATATAACAGAAAACTATACAGCTAAATACGGGTACCTCACCAACATATCCACTTAATTTCAAGTTAATCGGATGCTTTTGGCGGCAGTTATCGCGGAACTGACAGACAGACTAACGGAAACCAAAACTTTTCGTGTCTCCACAGTAAACCTTCGCTGACGTTTCGGCAACTAGTAAATCTGCAGATCAGGAGCCTCAACGTCAGCTCTGCAAGTCATTGTTTTTAGACTCACTTTGGTAATATTCAGTTTCCTGCAAACCGCAATTTAATGTTTTCAAATTATGTAATTATTTATAAGAATAAAAAATACGAAGTTTTCAGACATTAGAAGCATTATATTAAAAACGTTATAGAAGGATATTTCGAAATTTTCATGAGCTGTTAATTCTGGTATATTTTTAAAATAATAAAGTAGATTTCTTCAAGGGGGCGGAGCCCCCTCCCTGAACCCCCCGTGGTCTTATTAATTTACATACGTAAGTTTTCATTGATTGCGCTAATGGTTAGCGCAAATCTTAGATTTCTTTTTACACTTCCGAGCCTTATTTTTCAATACTGGTAACACAGAAAATGATTTACATTGACGCAATTATATTAAACGTTTAGGTTTTATGTATGAAAATGTAATTTCCTTTAAAAATAAAATAATTTTCATTCATATTTTCTGAAATGAGGCGGCATTAAGAAGTAACACCCGTCAAAAAATATTTTTTCAGGCAATCTAGTTAATGCTTGGTTTTTAAGGATGAAAATATTTATTTCCCGATACAATGACGTCATTTTCGACAGCGATAATTTTGCGGTGCATAATTTTGATATTTACTATATATTTGCTCTTCAAAAGTTTTTTTTTTCCTCATTGGAATTTTCGATTACGAATTAACATTTCTGTTAGCTGTGTGCAGACGATAAACCATGAGATATTAGTAACATTTTTTTTTTTAATAATAAGAATTAATATTATAACACAAGCCCCTTTTATTTCAACCTCAAAGCGTATTCGTTTTATTTTTGATATATGAGATCAAATTCATCTTCTTTTCGTATTTTCACTTTATTTCTAATATGAAGGCGTATTCATGTCTATTTTTTATTTCATTTTCCTCTCGCACATAAAAATCTTTCAAATAAAAATTAACTGTTTAGGATAAATTTTTATTCCGGGATTGAATTTTCGTGGCAACGGCAAGAAAAATGATTGCTAAATTTCATAGCAAAATGTCGATTTATTCCTTATGAAAATAATGAACTTTTTAATTTAAAAGAAAAATATTTGAACAAAATAAATAGAACATAGTCTTTCTTTATTTCTGTGGCAAATTCCATCTATATGTAAAGACACAAAGGCATTAATTCTTCCCTTTTGACTTTGATTTAACTTCAAACAATTACACATACTTTCACATTTACGATATTTTTAGGTGTAGTTCGCTGCTAGGTAACAGTTAAAAGATAATAAAAACAATTAAATATGTGCTTAAAAAGAAAATTTATATAAAAAAAATATTTTATATTATTGAAACACATATATAAAATCTCTCCATAAAAGTTATACACCGAATTTAAAAACTCTGACAAATGTATACACAAAATTTCAAACTACTATGAATAATGTATGGTTCTAATTAGGAAATTTCATCATCCTTAATTTAGCATTTAAATCCTTTAATAATTTGAGCCATTTCTTTTCAACAAATAAAAATGGAAAAATCGTCTCAATTGCTATAGGAAAGTATTAAGTCGCAAAATAAAATGTTCTATATATTCCGAACGAATGAACCAAATTTAACCAAAAACTATACAGCTAAATCCGGGGATTTCACCAACATGCATCCTTAATTTTAAGATAATCGGATGCTTTTTACGGCAGTTATCGCGGAACAGACAGACAGACTAACAGACAGACAGACTAACGGAAACCAAAACTTTTCGTGTCTCCACAGTAAGCCTTCACTAACGTTTCGGCAATTATTATTTAATGTCCCAAAATTCATTGCAACTAAACTCCTCATTTAAATTTTTACTTTTTTTTTTTTTTTTTTTTTTTTTTTTCTACGCTATGCATAAAGAGTTCTGTTATTCGTCAAGTTTTGCCACCCTACGCATCCTTTTCAACCAATCGCTAAGCGCCCCACCCCTCTGAATTCCACCTAACAATGATCCCATTGACGCGACTCTGAGACTCGTCAACTAGTAAATCTGCAGATCAGCAGCCTAGACGTCAGCTCTGTATTCATTGTTTTTAAACACACTTTGGTAATATTCAGTTTTCTGCAAACCGCAATTTAAAGTTTTCAAATTACTTAATTATTTACAAGAATTAAAAAATACGAAGTTTTCAGATATTAGAAGCGTTAAATTAAAAACGTTATATAACGATATTTTGAAATTTTCATGAGCTACTAATTCTGGTATTTTTTTAGATAATAAAGTAGATTTCTTCAGGGCCCCCCCCCCACCCTGAATCCCCCATGGTCTCACTAAATTTACATATATAACTTTTTATTGATTGTGCTAATGGTTATTGTAAATCTTGGATTCCTTTTTACACTTCCGAGCCTTATTTTTCAATACCGGTGGACAGAAAATGATTTACACTGAAGCAATTAGTTACTATATTAAAAGTTTAGATTTTATGAACGAAAATGTAAATACTTTTTAAAAATAAAATAATTTTCATTCATATTTTCTGAAATGAAGCGGCATTAAGAAGTAAAAAATATTTTTTCAGACAATCTATTTAATGCTTGGTTTTTAAGAAAGAAAATATCTATTTCCCGATACAATGACGTCATTTTCGACAGAGATAATTTTGCGGTGCATAATTTTGACATTTACTATCTATTTGCTTTTCAAAAGTTTTTTTTTTTTTCTATTGACATTTTCGATTAAAAAATAAACATTTCTGTTAGCCGTGTGCAGACGATAAACCGTGAGATATTGGTAACATTTTTTTTTTTTTTTTTTTTTTTTTTTAAATATTAAGAATTAATATCATAACACAAGGCCCTTTTATTTCAACCTCAAAGCATATTCGCTTTGTTTTTGATATATGAGGTCAAATTCACCTTCTTTTCGTATTTTCGTTTTATTTCCAATATGAAGACGTATATTCATGTCTATTGTTTGTTTCATTTTTTTTCTTGCACATGAAAATCTTTCAAATCAAAGTTAACTGTTTAGGGTAAATTGTTATTGCGGGGTTTTATTTTCTTGGCAACGGTAAAAAAAAAAAAAAAAAAAAAAAAAAAAAAAGTGTTAAATTTTATAGAAAAATGTCAATTTATTCCTTATGAAAATAATGAACTTTTTAATTTAAAAGAAATGTATTTTAACAAAATAAATAGAACATAGTCTGCCTTTATTTCTGGCGTAAAATCCATCTATATTTTGCAAAGACAAAAAGGTTTGTTTGTAAAAAAAAAAAAAAAAAAAAAAAAAAAAAAAAAAATCATCCCTTTCTGACGTTCATTTGACTTCAAACAATTACACATACTCTCACATCTGCGATATTTTTAGGCGTAGTTGCGTTGCTAGGCAACAGTTAAAAAAAATTAAAACAATGAAATGTGTACATTCTAAAGAAGAAAATTTATAAAAGAAAGTATTTTATGTTATTCGAACGCATATATATAATCCCTCCATAAGTTATACACCGAATTTAAAAACTCTGACAAATGCATAGAAAAAATTTCAAACTAATATGAACATTGTGTGATTCCAATTAGGAAATTTCATCATCCGTAATTTACCATTTAAATCCTTCAATCATATGGGTCATTTCCTTTCAACAAATAAAAATGGAAAAATCGTCTGAATTGCCATAAAAAAGCATTATTGTGAAAAATAAAATATCCTATATTTTCCGAACGAATAAACCAAATATAACAAAAAACTATACAGCTAATTCCGGGTACCTCACCAATATACCCACTTAATTTCAAGTTAATCGGATGCTTTTTGCGGCAGTTATGGCTGAACAGACAGACAGACTAACAGACAGACTAACGGGAACCAAAACATTTCGTGTCTCCACAGTAAGCCTTCACTGATGTTTCGGCAAATATTCTTGAGCTAACTGCTACTATAAAACCTGATTGCACTGCCCAGGATCTCAAAAAATGTACGTTTTTTAGACTGCTAATAAAAACCTTGTCACTTGTTGGAGACATAGATAAAATGGTTTAGTACTAATACTTTTAAGATCTTCGTTCTTTTGCAGTCAAGATATGAGTTTCAAACTGGATGACTAGTGGAGTTGTTGCGGATATGTGGATTTCAATAAATTCGTTTATGATAATTTATGATAATGCAGCCTCTTTTTGATAGAACGGGGAAAATCCCAATGATTTCATTCATGCCTTCTATCGATAGCCACTTACGACTGTAGAATAATAATTCTAAGAAATCATTACTGGCCTGAAATAAGATGTCAATTGCTCATCAACATAATTTACTATGATATTGAGAAGTATCTCCTATATATGCTGAAAATATTAATCGTTATCTTCATATTATTAATTTCTTTCAGTCACAGATTACTCCTCTATGACTGTAACCGCATTCTTTTTGCCTTCTTTTCATTCTTATTTTATTATTCTTATTTCTTCTTTGGCAACGATCAATGAGAGAAAAAACCGTCCTGTAACACAACCTTTGTATAAAGATATTTGAGTCTGTTCTAAGCAGGAAGAATCTGCGAATGTGTGTTCATGCAATACTTGTAATTTTATTGTGTTTTATTTATTAACTAAAATCTGTGTTCGTTAATTATAATGATTGAGAAATTATTTACCCCTAGACATTACCGAACCACAACAAAATTGGTTGATCGGAGTGTATTTAAAATGATACATTTGTTGCAAACCGTCCAGGTTTTAAAGATTTTTGGAGTCTGACTGTGCGAAAAAAAAGTAAAAACAACCGTAGTTTTACATTGAGAAAGATTCAATACTTCGGATGGATTATTTTTTTTTATTTACATATTTTTGTTAATTTTAATTAAGGTATTATCGTCTGATCGTTCACCTATGTGTTTTAAATCCTGAACCCTGTTTCAAAATGGTAATTTCATAAAAATTTAATTTTTAATCGTAGTTTTCTAAGAACTAATTTCAGTTTCTTATTAAGCAAATTTTAATTTTTTGGGGCCTGAAGGTTTGTTAACATAAAACTGTGTTTGAAAAAATGGCCTTCATCAGCAAATGTATTAAATAAGATTTGCAGCATTTTCCATTGTAATTAGAAGTAACCTAGAGTAACTATTCAACTTACGTTAATCTTTATTCAAGTACATGAGTTTGTCCCACACGTTAATTTTGTTGCCATCCATAATTTCCTTTTCCATCTTTTTATATACTAAATTTTACGGTGGGTTGTTTTATAACTACTTGAAGGTGGAGACAAGCTGATCTTGTCCCAGTAAAAATTTTAGTAAAATTTCTTCAATAATATATATTATTATTATGATTATAAATTCACATACTTTTTTATAGTTTATCCTAGAATAACGGTTCTACTTACATTCTTCTTTGTTCATGTTCACTAGTTTGTACCACCTGGAAAAATTTGTTACCGACCAATAATAACTATAACGTTATTATCTAAGTATCTACTATGTATTTTTGTTGGTTGTAATATATCTACTTCTATGTGGGAACAAGTGGAATTTCTCCCAGTTATAATTTTAGCGCTAACTCTTAGTTTTACTCAAAATACTTAACTTTTTCATTTTCCACAATAATAAAGTTATACAACTGATTTTACCTACATCTGTCTTGGACATGATCAAACAATCAGACAAATTTCACATATTTAACTTATTTGGAAAATTTTAGGACATTTTCAGCACAAGTGTGGCGAGGATAATGGTTCCCGATATAAGTACACAAATCTCAATTATTTCTCACAAAGTTGTTTAATAAGAAAATTCCAGTACTTTCTACCATGGGCCCATTTCATACAAAGTGCATAAAGAGCATAAGGTCGTATAGTGAGTTTTAAGTCTCTCACTTTTTCCCCACCGGCCATTCACTTCTCTGTGGGGGGTGGAGGAGATAATTAGGCTGTTTGCCACTTTAGATTGTAACTGCATTGCAAATATTCTTGAATATATGTCCTCGACTTCCTGTAAATATAGTATATATATATATTACCTATTATCTTTTAAATTTTATTATTTTATATCTTTTATTATTGTTGTGTAATATATGATTATAAATTGAGTGTTTTTTCACTTTAGTACACTGACTTCTGAAGCACAGGGGGTTATTCAAATATCTTCTCCTTTTCATTTCAATTGGCATTAAAGTTTTTCTATCATTTATTTATTTTATTTTAATACATTTTAATATTCAGAAATACCCCATATTACTTCGAAATTAGTATATCTTAGTCATTTTCGATAGTTATGACTATCGGTTTTTGCTTTCTCTTTTCTATATACCTTTGTTTCAAAGATATATGATGGGGACTAATTTTTCCTCAGAGCTCTTATCTATTAAAATCTAATCTTTAAAATTAAAAGAACTAATATCTTGTATTTAAAGGATCTTAAAACCTTGAAAAATAATAATTACCTACACAGTGTCAAACACAACCGCTGAGAAAATGTAGCTGTTTTTAAAAGGAATACCGAAAAATCTAAAATAACTAAAATCAGTGAAATTATTTAAAAGAAAATTCTAAAAATTCAGTAAGAATTCTATTAAAACTACTAGAAGTAGAAAAATTGAAAATATCTCATACATCCAGGAACAAACGCTGATAAAGTATTTAACTCCATACAAAAACTGATAAAGAAAAGTAAAGGACAGAAGCACACAAAATGAGTTCTTTATTAGAAAAAGGGGAGGCTATTCAGAGAACAACGAAATTAAAAATAAGAAGGAAAAATTATGCAAGGTTATCAAAGTCATGCGACAACTCATCACTAGAAGATATAGCAATAATCAAAACTCCGTCACCAAAAAACCAAGAAAAAAAATAAACATTCAAGTCGTCCACCTTTTCCACTAGAAGGGGAAAAAATTAATGTACTTAAAAGAAGCAATACAAAAAATTAGCCGAACATTTAGAAATGATGTTCAGACAGCTAAGAAAACTTGAAGCAAAACACGACCAAGAAGCAACAAATTTCATGGATAATATCGAAGCAGAATTTCGAATACTTCAAGTTTCAGAAAAGTAAAAAGTCAAATGATACCGGCATTAGGAGCAAAATAAGAAGACTCTAGAAAAACTAGAAGAAAATGAACAAAATCAAAAAGAAACAAAAGAAGCAATAAATAAAGAAATGGATCGGCTAATGGCAGAGAATAAAAAAAAAATGAAAAGCTAATTCAAGAGAAAGAACAAAAGTTAAAACTATCATTACAATTTCCAGAGGAAAATGATTTAAAAAGTACTAAATTGGGAGAAAGGAAGGAAATCTACGTGAAATTGAAGGTCTCACACCAAAAATTACAACAAGAAGTAAAAAACAAAAATTAACTACAAAACAATTAAGCATTGAAAATAATGACAAAACTATTTAAAAAGCTGGAAGAAAGGCTGGGAAACATAATAAAGCTCGCTGACTAAGTAAAACAACAAGAACAAAGTAATTCGTTAAAACAAACAGAATTAAATAAAAAATTAACATATGCTTCAGTAACGTCAGCATCAGTATCGATCTCATCGTAGCATCAGCTCTAAATTAGAATTACTGCCATTGAGAAAATAAATACAAGGCTCTCAATGTTTAGCATAAGAGAAGCACTCAATACAGAAATTAACATAAAGACAAACAAAATCAAAGTATTCAGCACGCTCTCGAAGGATAAAAACACACTCTTAGAGAAGTCAGAAACAAATGAAGATGCAGACAGACTGTCAGTTCTTATTCAGGAAAGTGAGAAAATAAACTCAATGGTCTCATCAAAATACGCAGCAGAAAGGAGAAGGAAGATATTAATAATGGGAATATTCCAAAAACTGTAACATCAGAAGAAATAAAACTCAAAATAAAAGAAGAATATGCGGAAGACGTATTAGAAAAGTTACAAATAGAAATTTCCAGGGAAAAGGCAAAATCATATGAGTTAATGAAAGACTTGTATGACGCAATGGCAATTAGACTACTCAAAAAGGAAGAATTTTGGTTGGCGTTTTGTCATGACAAATTAGACCCTACTAACCAATCATAAGATGCAGCAACTGTCAATACTATAGGCATACCTCTGAAAAATTTAGAAGATACTCAATTTGTGCGTATTGTGCTAAAAATCACGAATCTTAAAATTGCCCAATTGAAAAAGAAACAAGAAAACATAAATGCATAAACTGCACAAACACAATATACCCAGATGGAAGAGCGTATGACTATAATCCTGCAGCAAACTCATCAAGATGTCAAGTGTATCAAAATATAACACAACAAAGAAACCTTATAATAAATCAAGCTCAAACACATTCCCGCCTATAATCTTAAATAAAGAAAACTCCTCTAAATGTTCAAAAACAACAACCACTTTGCTAGAAATCACAAATAGTTTAAAAGAAATAAAAATTGCTCAACTGAACCTACAGAAAATACGTTCTGCGACAGCTTCATTGTTCACATTTTTACTTAGAAATAATTACACAGCTGCAGTTTTGGGTCATGGAAACAATGATGATAGAGGCCACCATATCATCAGTCAAATGAGTATACAGCGTCTACTGGCTGTAAGTAACCCGCACAGTACCTCAACCTTTGAAGTTAAACACTTAGAAAGATGGCCGGATATAGCGCTATTATCTTTTCAACTCTTTCAATATATAAAGGGTTGGAAAGTTAAAGCATGGATTATGGAGATCACAGATTGGCAACAACGAGTCTTTTTCTACAAATACCAAATTTACCAAAACTTAGATACAGAACAAAAGTAATATCAGTAACAAAATTTAATAATGCAATGAAAAAAAAAGAAATAAACTTAAATTTCAAAGGAAAGAGTACACTGGTAGAGTTTGAAGAAAGATAGGCGTTGTTTATATCATTGTTAAAAGAAAATTGTAAAACTCTCTTCCAGAAAAGGAAAAGTTCGTTCAAGCCATCGATTCCGTGGTGGAATGAAAATTTGAGAAAACCAAGGAACTATATTAGAGCTCTGAGAAAAGTTATAAAAACTCCGGAAGCAATATCAGAAAACTACATAAAATTCAAAGTTGAAAGAGGGAAATACAGAACATTGTTTCAAGTAGCGAAATGTGAAGCTTGGAAAAGCTTTTATCGAAACAAAAAAGAGCCTTACGGCAAGTTTAAAAAATTCACTTTTCAAGACTTCTATAGGCAGGAGACTTGCGCACTTTCAAACTCAACCCATCACATTCGAACAAACATTTTTTTTAAAGATATAACAAATGAAATATTTGGTCCATCACAGGAAACCTAAACAATTCAAACCAATCTCCACAGTACCAAAAATTTTATTACAGGAAATAAAACATGCAATCTATGCCTTCAACAAAAACAAAGCTCCTGGTCCAGATGAAATAGACCACGTTATACTCAGAAATATATTCAAGACGCAGCCAGAATTAATACAAGAAATGTACAACTCATTAATAACTCTGAATTATTTTCCTGAAGATTGGAAAGTGGGTGAAGCTGCATTCTTTTTGTAAAACCAGGCAAACCACCAAATGAAGTGGCATCTTATAGACTAATAATCCTACTTTCAGTATTTCGAAAGGTCTACGAAAAAATACTTCTAAAAATAATAAATTACTATCTACATACAACAAATAAAAACTTTACTTCCCAGCATGACTTCCAGGAAAATAGATCAACGGAAACAGCAATAAGGGACCATTTCTCACAAAAAGATTTACTTAAGCAAGAAGATGTATATATTTCGCTCCTGTCAATAGACTTTAAGAATGCATTCGACAACTTGCCGTGGGATATTACAATACAACAATTAATAGAGTTACAAATACAAGAAGCATATGTCAACACCATAAGATCCTATTTATTGAAGAGAGGCATTTATCCAAATTGGCTACTAGAAATCTTGCATCGGCTCTCTAAGTATTGCCCGCAAGGTTCCTGCTTAGGACCTTTACTGTGGAGAGTGTTTAATCAGAAGTTAATAAATATACTAAGAAGAAGGGGATTTCAAGTGATAGCGTTTGCAGACGATATATTATTGGTGGTGTATGGAAGAACAAGAAAAACACAAGAAATGACGAGGGAGTCTTTGCAAATAGTGAGAGACTGGGCAGACTTAAACCAAATGAGCATCTCATATGGAAAATGTAAGGCATTAAATCTCCGAAAACCTAAATATCTAAAAAGAGCTCCAATCTTCATAATAAATAATTACACATTGAAATCTGAAAATACGTTCCCATATTTTGTTTAATCCTAGGCAAAAAAAAAAAAAAAAAAAAAAAAAAAAAAAAAAAAAAAAAAAAACTGTCATTTCTGCCTGCCCTAATAAATAAAAGAACAGAGCTGAATTCAATAATACAGAATCTACTAAAATTTACATAAAAAAGGAGGAAAAAATAAAAATATCTTAAAAATCTGGTATATAATAATCTTAGAAAAAAAGTAACGTATGGAGCAGTGGTTTAGTACGACCACCTACAGAAATCTCATAGGCTTCGTTTACTCTCCTCAATACAGGCCAAGTACCTTCTTCTTCTGTTTGGAGCATATAGAAAAACGGCCACCCTTGCACTTTGTGCCTTAACAGGAATCCCTCCATTGCATCTCAGAGTAGTTCATATTGCTACATCGGGAAAAGTGCTAAGATTGGGGACACCATTAGAGGAATTTAGACCAAAATTTTATCAAAAACAAATCCCCAATTCATCAGTATTTCCTTACAAAAATTACCTACACGAGGCAAATGAAAACCTCCAAATGGAAATACAAATCTATACAGACGGTTCCAAAATGGAAGAAGGGACGGTGTTAGCGTTCTGTGCCAACGAAAACTCAATCTTGTGCCATAATTTTCAAACAAAATTAAGGATAGAAAACATCGTATTCCAGGCGGAAATGCTAGCGGTAGATCGAGCAGTGGAATGGATGAAAAATAGAAAGTACGGAAGTGCAATTATATATTCAGATAGCTTCTCGAGCATACAAGACATTGAAGACAGCACAACAAAAATAACACTTTTTCAGAACATAATTCAATTACTACAGAATACAAGTAAAAATATAATACTAAAATGGATAAAGGGACACTCCGGAATATCAGGAAATGAGGCAGGAAATCAAAAGGCAAAAGATGCAATCATAAATCCTAACTTACCAGAAGTATTTCTATATTTCCCACCATCTCATCTCAAACGACAACTAAAATTACAAATACATCAGGAATTGCAGAGAATTTGGGATTCAGATCATAGAGGATAATGTCTCAGACGAGACATTACTATCACGCAGAAACCTCTTCTTGTTTGCTACAAATCACTGTCCTTTTTCAGACTATCTGGTAAAGTTCGGAAAAGCTGACTCAGGCTACTGCACGTGGGGAAAACGAGGAACTTCGGTTCACTACACTGTTAAAAATATCATGAAAAATTACCTCTGTTTTTAAAGGCTATCTATTTTCTGACCGATGAGAACGATACATAGGCGTTTATGTAGCGTCCACATTGGTCAAAAAAATAGATAGCCTTTATAAACAGAAGTAAATTTTCACGATATTTTTAACAGTGTACGTAGCGGAGTGTACACTAATATCCATATACCATCTTATAATCTCCAAAACGATAAGGGTCTCTTCATAGTTCAAAACAATCAGAAGACAACCAGCACTATTACAAAAAAATATAAGCTGTATAACACTGATTGAAAACAATCAAGGATTTTTCCAAATGCCTCAACAGGACCTATTATATGATAATGATAATGAGCTATGAAACTAATCAAACATTTATAAAGTAAACTTTTAAACAATTATAGAATTATCGTTATTGTTAAAGAAAAATTATGTATTATATGTCTGTAAAGCGCTCAGCTCATCAATTTTACTATTATTAAATATACTTTTTATTATTACGTATACTTATTATATTATCTGAATTACTTTTTATTACTTACTGTTATATTATTACTCTAAAATTGTTTTATTATTTTCTAAGGTCTGTAGCTTTAATTAGTATATTAAATTCTACATTACATTATTAGGGCTTTTAAATTTATAACAAGAGTGTTTTAAATTCTGCTAACCCCCCCCCCCCTTCTGTTAGCTTTTCTTTTTGTAAATATTGGAGAGAAAAAAAAGAAGGGAAAAGGGGAAGAGAAGAAGAAAAGAAAAAAGGGAAAAGGGGAGTGGAAAAAGAAGGGAAAAAAAACTTTTTTTAACCTTTTCTTTTAACCTCATTATTTGCATCTATATTTCTTACTCTTAATACATCTTTAAAAATTTCTTAACATTAATCTACCATTTATTAAGGACAATTTTAAACCTTTAAAACATATTTTTAAACAGATAAACATCGCTTGGTGGGGCTAGTTTAGCTCAAACTAATTGGTAGGCCTCCCCACCTGGCTGAATCTGAATCTGAATCTGTAATTAGATGTTCAAGACGTAGAAAATTTAAAGATTGTGGAATTAAAAAATATCATCATCGATGTTGGGTATGAGTAAAAAATAATCAAAGGTTATTTACATAGTTTTATCGAAAAAAAGGAAGAGTAATCGGCAAAGCGTGTAAAGAAGATGAATTGTCCAAACAAAAAATGCCATTTGGATTAGAAAACTTACGCCTGAATGAAAGAATAACAGAAACCTTTAACCTAGATGGAAATCAACCCCAAAATAACGGAAAACGGCGTATAAAACTATTTGATATTTTACAAATATTTGACCTCAAACATGCGATATCAGTGTTTATTTAATTTTTTTTGAACGCCAGGCCAAAAGAGAGGAGATATAAAAGGAATTTTGCGTTACACAGATCACTGGGCTTTTGCCCCAAGAAATTACAGATGTAATCTTTAGGGAAGGCTAGGAAACAACGGATGATAACGAAAATGTTAAGGAATTGCTACTAAGAATATATAAATTTACACCTGAAAATTTTCAACAATTGTTTCACAAGCATATTTAAAGATCTGATACGACGTGGCGAGATTTCACATACGATTTGAAGAACTATTTTAGGCGATGTGCTCGAGGTTTTGCGAGTTACAACATTTGGATGGGTTATGCGATTTAATCATTGTCATCCAGATAAAACAAAAAGGTCCTTCTGAGGTAAAATAACATTTTTTTCGACGAATGGTCAATGTTTAAATCAACAAACGTTACTTCCGATATGCTAGATGATTATTATCTAGAATATTAAATTGACGTTTAACAAACAAACGAAAGAATCACCTTACTAAGAAAGTAGGAATATTCGGTTTGAAAGGCCAAATTTTGAAATAACGGCAAATTAGATAGAGAGATGTTTGTGAGAGAAATCTCAGCTAAAATAGAGTGATATTGGGCGGGGAATGACTACAATTCGACAAAATGATATGTTTGAAAGACAAAAATCATTCAAATGCTATAAATGGGGAGAAATCGGCTGCGTCAAATCTCATTGTCTCAGACTCGTCAGAAAACACGGTAGTAAGATGAATGAAATCAACGAAGAGACTCTGATTGACATGTCGCAAAAAATTGTAATGCCATCTCATTTTTAAAAATTCCACTAAAAGAAATTACATTTAACACTCTAACTCGTCCTTCACTTATTGACACAGGCTGTTCAGTGTGCTTTCTATCCGAAGACTTATACTGACAAATTTCTGACCTACAAAGCTGTCGAAAAACTCCTTAGTATTATCGGGAATAGTATCATCTACAGTTTATACAAAGGAATCGATGGAGCAAGAAATAGAGATAAAAAGTTAAGCTGAACCACGTTCGTAATCTTCAAATAGTGGCTGATATAGAAGAAGTTATTTCTGCATACAAACTAGAAAAGACCTAATCGGATGATGCCTCTATGAAAATCGTCTTGCCTGATGACACACCAACAGAATGACAAAAAACTTATTCGAGCAGATTTTTACGGAACAGAAAGTAAGATGTAATGGATAAAAATCAGCTACAAAACAAACTTTTTTTATGGAAGTTAATATTTAGGAAGAAATAATAATGCTCCACATATACCTGATTTAAAACCTAATGTGCTCTGGTGAAATAGTGTTGGAGAGGGGAAAGGTTTTAAAGTTGGAGATATATAAGGAATAAAAAGATGAATTGAAAAAGCAATAAGTATCCGGGCTTTGTATAGAGTTTTATTTTTTCAATGGCCAACAAATAGTCAGGATATAGTTGGAGACATTGTTAAGTTCAATGATTTCCCATTTGATAAATCTTCTTATGAATATAGTACACGTCAGAGCCTTTTGAAAATCTTGCGTGATAAAACAATATTCCACACATGTGAACTCTTTGATATTAGAAAATGTGATAAACTTTCATGTTTCAAGAATATTCTTGACTTTTTATTAAACACATCTTCAAAAATTGATTCATCTATAGATCCTAGATGGCAGCTAGCTGTTCTTCTGAAGAGAATAAAAATTGATGATACATATCATCAGTCAACAAGTAATGTTAAACTAAGAAAATGTAAAGGTTTTAGTTCATCAAAAACTCCACAGGAGAAGGCGATTAAAAGTGATTTGGTTATTCCTGCAAGATCAACACGGGGTTCTGGTCCTGTAAACCATTCTATTTCTATTATTGCTTCACACAATGACAGAAATGATCATGTAATGCGTATGAATAACCAATAAATAAATTTCAAAAACAAAGATTGTGACATATTGAGGGAACATCCTTCAAGTCAAATTGAAGCCGAAAACAACAGGACTTATGACAGAAAAAGAAATAAAGGGGCAAGGGACCTTAAAATATATTTTTTTTTTTTTTTTTTTTTGTAAATTTCACCTTAAATATTATTCAAGGGTACATTATATGAAGTACATTATGGTATGCATTTATCACAAAAAAAAATATTTTTGAGAAAAAAATGGAATTTTCTCTGAGCATTTGAAATTCTGAATTGAAAATTTTTGAAATTTTTTCGAAAAAATTTCAATTTTTTTATTTTTTTTTACCTTTAAATTCAATTATATAAAATTTGATGCTCTATTTTATTTATATATATAAACCAAAGTTTATAAAAAAATATTGGGGATTTTCATTAATATGGAATGCGCAGGGCATTTCGAAGATTTCTAAGACGACGTGTAAAATTCCATTTTTTTCTCAAAAATAATTTATTTTTTTATTTTTTTGTGATAAATGTATGCCATAATACATATAATGTACCCTTGAATAATAATTATGTGAAATTTACAAAAAAATAAAAAAAAAATATTTTTAAGAAGTTTAAGGCCCTTTGTCCCCTAAAAACCCACTACGACCGAAATTAGTGATCTGGTGGACATTCAACAAGCTCGGTTCGGTACAGGTATAAAATTAAGAGTTACATTTTTTTGGACCGTATAAAATAACTAAAGTCAATCCTGTCACGTGAACAGTTTGTATATTTCTACTTTCACGTAACAGTTTTATGTACTTCTACTTTAACTTGCGTGTTCCAATAAATTAATGGTTTCGTTATGGTCAGTTGGTATTTTGTAACTCTATTATTTATTTATAACACCTGAATTAACAGGATGTTGCATGGTGTCAGAAGTGTTGAAATTAAGTTAAATTAAATTTTGTTGTTACTGACATTTATTAAAATGCAGCGAGAAGCTACAAACGCTCGCCTTCCGGCAGAATTGGAAGTCACTGAAGATAATATGGCCATTAAATGGAAGGTTTGGAAACAGGGATTTGAATTTTATTTAATTGCTACGCAGTTAAATACTAAACCAGCTGAAGTTCAGGCTGCTACTTTTATGTCAGCTATAGGATCTGCGGCAATAGTTATATTTAATACATTTAATTTGACGGATCAAGAGCAGCAGAATGTCGATGTAATCAAGCAGAAATTTGATGAATATTTTTCACCTCAGATTAATGAGACCTACACTCGATATGTATTCTTTACATGCATTCAAGGTAAGCAAGAAACTTTTGATTCTTATATTACTAAGTTGCGTACAAAAATTAAAGATCGCGCTTTTGGCGATTTGCAAGATAGTTTATTACGTGATCAACTAGTTCGTGGTATTAATACTGATAAAGTACGTGAATTACTATTGGCTGAAAAAGATTTAACGGTCAATAAAGCTATTGATATATGTAGAGCTAGTGAATAAGCTACTTTTCAACTAAAAGAAATGCATTCAGTTGTTGATAAAACAGAAAAAGATATTATGATGATTCGGAAATCTTAACTGAAATCCGATACTAAATTTTATATAGTTTATTCACATAAAAATAAGCCAAAGCTCAATAAAGCAAATAAGATATGTTGGCGATGTGGTTTAACGCATGATTATCGTAATTGTCCAGCCTTTAATGTTACTTGCAATCTTTGCGCGTTAAAAGGGCATTATGCTCGCCAATGTAAATTTAAAAAGAAATACCGATCAAAGAATCGAGCCGTACAGGAACTTACAGAAGTTTCTAATGATAGTGATGATGAGATTAATAATTATTTTAGCAATACATTGCATGTCGGAGAACTTTTGAGCTCACAGAATAATGCTTGGTTAACAACTGTAACTTTTGAAATGGAATATCTGTGAAATTTAAATTGGATACCGGCGCTGAAGCAAATATTATAACAGAAAGTTTAGCTAAAAAGCTTAAAGCACTTATACGTGAGACTAAAGTAAAACGCTTAAAATCTTTTAATAATAAGTTTACACCGGTTTTTGGCGAAACCGATATTAAGTGTATTGTTCAAAATACGCCAGTTATTCTGAGATTTTTAGTAGTTAATGGAAATTTTAATTGCATATTGGGATGTTCTACATGTGAAAAACTTGACTTAATCCAACGTACTCCTGAGTCTGTACAGGTTAATGAAATAGGAACTGAAATTCCAGATGCAGTTTTTCAAGGTATAGGTTGTTTGAAAGATTTCGAATATGATATTGAAATTGAAGATGGTGCAGATTTGAAAATACATCCACCTTGACGAATTCCGTATGCAATTCGTGATACTGTCAAAAAAGGAATTGACATTATGGTTAAAATGAAAATTTTAAAACCGGTAACACATCCTACTCCTGCTGTCTGCACCATTAGTAATTGTAAAAAAAAGGTGATAGAATATGTTTGTGTTTAGATCCCACTGATATTAATAAAGTTATAAAACGGCGTCAATCTCCTCTCAAAACAGTTGAAGAGATAACAGCTCGCATTAGCTCAGCAAAGTATTTTACTATATTAGATGCTAAAAAAGGATTTTGGCAGCTTCCTGTGTCTCGATGAACATCAGATTATTTAACAGTTAATACACCTTGGGGAAGGTATTCGTTCCTAAGAATACCATTTGGGCTTGAATTAGCATCAGAAATATTTCAGCATGTAATGCATACGCTCTTAAGTGAATTTGAACATACTGAATGTTCTATGGATGAGATATTATTATAGGCAGACACAAAACAAGAACTGCGAAAATTAACTGTGAAAGTAATTAAACTTCTTTTTGATGCCGGACTTCGTCTAAATAAAGAAAAGTGTGAATTTCTCACACGCTGTTGGTGCAGTGCTTCTTCAAAATGGTAGACCAATTGCGTATGCGACTAAAGCATTAACAGATTCACAACGAAAATATCCTCAAATCGAAAAGGAATGCTTTGCTATTCGTTTTGGGTGTAAAAAGTTCCACGATTATATTTATGGAAAGCCAGTTACAATTGAAACTGATCATAAACCTTTAGAGGCTATTGCAAAGAAATCCTTACAGGCAGCCCCTACACGTCTTCAAAGAATACTTTTTGACGTTCTTAAATACTCGCCCAAGATAGTATACAAAAAAGTTAAAGATATACCTATTCCAGATGCTTTAAGTCGTGATTGCATTATTGATCTTGTAGAAGATGAAGAGATAGAAACTTTTGAAGTTGTATGCAATGTTCCTCTTCCATTTTTGACTTTTTCAGAGCTGTTGAATGCGGTTAACGAAAATTCTGAATTGCAAGAGTTAAAACGTTTAATTCTTGATGGTTGGCCACCTAGTATTAGCTCAGTTTCCCACAACTTAGTAAATACTGGAACTTTAGAGAAGAATTGGCAGTTTATGGGAATTTGTTATTCAAATCAGAACGTTTAATAATTCCATCTGCATTAAAAGTCAAAGTATTTGAATTTAATTTACCAAGGACACTTAGGAATTAATTTGTCTTTACATCGTGCTCTAGAAATTATATTTTGACACGGAATGACCCGTGATATTGAGATCTTTATACAAAAATGTCCTGTTTGTGAAGAAACAGCTCGTTCACCGAATACAGAGCCATCGCAAATGAAACCAGTTCCTCAATTCTCGTGGTAACGAGTGGCTACTGATATGTTTGAATTTTCTGGAAATCAATACTGTCTTATTGTTGACAGTTACTCGGGATATTTCGATTTGAAAAAACTAGTGCATCCTTCATCATATTCGGTAATAGAATATTTGAAAGATTCGTTCGCAACTCATGGAATACCAGACATTTTGGAATCTGATAACGGTCCACAATACTCATCAGATGCATTTCACAAATTTACTAAAGACTGGAAAATGCAGCATATTCCGTCTAGCTTGCGTTATCCTAAATCTAATGGCCTAGCAGAACGCTATGTTCAAATAGCAAAATTGATTTTAAGAAGATGCTCTATAGATCATACAGATGTCACATTGGCACTTCTATAGTAGAGAAATACTCCTCGTGAAAATTTGCCTTCTCCAGTTCACCGTTTCTTTGGAAGACCTACTCGAAGTTTAATACCTATACATCCGTCTTTACGTTTGCCTCGAATGTCATTGACCGCTCCTCTTCAATTAAGTAGTGAAAAGCAACGTGCAGCTTCGACCACTAGCTCACGAAATGAATCTCCATTACTGACTAAAGGCCAATATGTTAAGCTCCAAACTGATCATCGTACTTGGATTCCTGCTACTGTGTCAGATGTTGCTAATACTCCCCGTTCTTACTTTGTTACCACTCCTACAGGCAAGATTCTCCGTCCAAACAGCGCACATCTACGTCCAACAAAGTCTGAAATTGTACCAGACCGCCAGGTTGCTGTTAACCCTTCAGGTTTTGTTCGATCGGAGAATGATAATAGTACATCACTTGACCCTCTCGATGTTTCTCGTCTTTCTACTCCAGCTTTTACTCCGCCGAAATCTAAAACAGTGGTTACCCGTTCCGGAAGAGTTATACGCCCTCCAGAACGTTTGAACTTATAAAAGAACTCTTATTTTTATTTTTTTTTATTGTAAAGGAAGATGTCACGTGAACAGTTTGTATATTTCTACTTTCACGTAACAGTTTTATGTACTTCTACTTTAACTTGCGTGTTCCAATAAATTAATGATTTCGTTATGGTCAGTTGGTATTTTGTAACTCTATTATTATTTATAACACCTGATTTAACAGGATGTTACAAATCCCACAGATAGATATGAAGTGGAAAAAGATGCTGCCCATCCAGGCCACAATAAAAATACTACATCTGCTGATATGATGAAGTTGTTCTCAAAAATCTAATAACTTCGTATAATATTATTGTAATTTCATGCTTAAAGTATTTGTTGATGCATAAACTATACAACATTATTATTTTTATAAATTTCTATTGAGATATATAAATATTTCATTCATATTCAGTAGTATTTGCAATTTGTGCGTTATTACATTTATATATTGTACAGTTTTGTATTGTAAAATGTCCTTGAGGCAGGTGACTCGCAGGATGCCTGATCTGTAGGAAATATTAATCGTTACCTTCATATTATTCTTTTCTTTCTATCACACATTACTCATCTATGACTTTAACCGCATTCTTTTTTTTTCAGTTTCATTCTTATTCTATATTCTTTGGCAACTACCAAAGAGAGAAAAACGGCCTGTGATGTAAGGGTTGTGTAGGAATAGTCAAGTCTGTTTTAAACAGCGAGGAGCTGCGAATGCATGATTATGCGATCTTTGTATTTTAATTGTGTTTTATTTAATAATTATAAGCTGCGTTCGTTAATTATAATGACTGACAGATTATTTAACCCTAGACACTGTAAAACTACATGTATATTTCTTTTTAACACATGTATATTTCTTTTTAACTTCTTTTTAAGTAAAGTTAAGATGAAAATTGTTTATGCATTCAGTTTGTCTGTCCGTCTTTCCATCTGCACACGCTCTAACTCCAAGTAAATATACTCGGATTTTCATGCAATTGATAAATGTTATTTAGAATCGCAAAAGCACGTTTGGTATTGTATATGAACTATGTAGGATTAATAGTTCATTTATAGGGGCACTCAAAAGTATTCCATTACATTATGGTATATAGTGAAAATCGTATGCAGAGTATTTTTATGACATTAAGCTATTTCAGATGTATTGAAACTTATATAAATCACAGAATTTCACTACGATCATATCAGAACAGTGCATTCATGGCATGTTTTATTCATTTACATGGACACACAAAAGAAATCGGTTACAGATCTCTCTTTGAGTAATAATTGATGTAGTGTACGATTTAAAATTTGGTATGCGTTTTTAAATTTAATTATTTTTCCGCATGTTACTCATTATTTATAAATTCAATACCTCATATACAGGGCTGCACAAAAGTATTCCCGTACCATTTGGCTTATTAGAGAAAATTGATTAAGGGAAAGTTTGTACTGAAATACATGTATCTCTTAAGTGAACTAATTTTTGGAATGCATGTATTTAATAGATACAAATCTATGTATCATATGCAGGGCTGCTGAAAAATGTCGGATAACTTTAGAATTGTAGATGGAAACAGCTGGAATTGGGTTTTGAAATGTGTTATGCATTTCCATATGGTTGAATTAGACGTAATATTTTAATTTTTTAAACAGTGCAGTTTGTTACATTATTCTGAATGTGTTGGAAAGTGTTTCATAATCTATTCTTGACGCATCATTTTTTTCTTTGTTGTTTTGCCATATGTATGTTTATATATTTTTTACATAATTATATATAATTCTGTTTTGAGATTTTATAAATATTACAAAGCACTACTGTTAATTATAATGTGATAGGGGAGACCGGGGCTAGGAGGCGCAGTTTTTAGTTATTGATTTTTATTAATTTTTTGTTTAAGTTTTTTTTTTAAATTTTAACTGTACTTTTAAAGAACAGGCATTGGGCTATAAATACCCGGAGTTTTGAGTTTGTAGCTTTTGTAGTTTATGTTTAGCGGATTCCTAAAGTAAAAGGAAAATTGTGCGCCAACCTACCACGTCACGGGGCAAGTTGCCTATGGCTATGGGGTAAGTTGGCACACGCTTTATAAAAATTTAAATAAGACACGCAGTTAAGCGAAATCAATTTCATTATTATCAGTAAGTTTAAACAAAGGCGTTATCGCCGTACAAATGTAAATTCTAAACTATACAGACAAAAAAATAATGAATAAAACATTAACATTGAGCAACTTCTATCCTACTTGATATCATCATCAGAATTACAGTTGTCACAAATAAAAAATCGAGTGTCTCCGTTTGGACAAGCCTCGTGTGCCCAAAATCTTGCATTTCAACCACTTTTCTCGGTGTTCGCTGTTTTTCAAGCTCCCAGCACACACCAGACACCGAGCCAAATTACCCCGAGGTCAATGCGCCTACTAGCCCCATAATAAATTTCTTCACAAAAGGGACACGTAACCATCGAAGCATAAATAATATAAATAAATCACATATGGGATAGGTATAGTTAATCATACACTGAGAAAAATTGCACAAGTTAAATCACAATTATGAAGATAAGTATTAGAAATAAGAAAAGAATGAAGCAACAAAAAATTACTTATGAGCGCAAAAAAACAGAAAAGTCGTAATAAATGTCCACTGCACGTAGGTAACGCTGCAAAACTACAGTGAGGATTGTAAAAAGCAAGAAGAAATGTACTCTGTGACTGGTTTCGCAATCTATCCACAAAAAGACGATTTATGAGGACTGCGCCTACTTACCCCTGTAGCCAACTAGCCCCGGTCTCCCCTACTGTTAATATGTCATTGAGTAGCCTGGAAGTATTACTAAATATTTTGAAGCGGAAGGGGCACAATAAAGAAACTAAGATTAAGAAAGCAGTGGAGACTCGTGAGTGCATAATCCTGCCCTCTTTTCCTCGTAAAAACATTGCAATTTTTGGAAATGCTGACAAAATTGTAGAAAAAAGCATTCAGAACTAGGAATTTGCTTTATTTTATTCGCAATAAACAAAATATTAGAAAACTGAGAAACATAATGGATCCGTGTTTTTCACATTAACTGTTTACACTTTATCGTTTCTTACTCTAACCATCTAATGAAAGTCAATTTTTTTATTTATTGAATTTTGGGGAATTTTTATGTTCGGTCAACTTTTGACAACATCATAGTCGTAATAATTGAGAATGAATTTCGTGCTCCCATGAAATTCCCAAAATATCCATTACAAGTAAAATGCACAGTTGTTTAAAATTCTACCTTTTACTATGTAGCAATGCTCCATTGTCATCTAAAATATAGAATACGGTCAGTCTCATGTGCTGAGTCATAGAAATTCATTTATAAAAAGGCCCCACAGTCAAAACGGTTAGGAAATATAGTTTTAGAATAATTTGTTTATGAGGGAATTTATTCATAATTGGTTCAAAAACATTTTAATGGAAATTATAAACTTTAATTGGAATGTAATTTATTTTTATTCTGAGTTTTCATGGTATTTAAATGAAACGTTAAATTTACCCCATTTTAAAATAAAAGAATACTTTAAAAAGGTGTTTTTGGAATTGAAGTACAGTATATACTCGCGTATAAGTCGAGGAATTTCTGACAATTTTTGGCAAGCGAATTTGGGAGGTCGACTTATACGCGAGTCAATTAAAAAATTAAAAATAAAAAATAAAACTTCGAATACTGCAAAATTATGGCTTTGTATGTGTATGAATAATAAAATATTACAGAAAATATACAAATAATAATAATTTATTATTAAAAATTTTTTCGATGATTTACTTTTATTTACTTACTACTTTTTAGCATAAGGCAAGTGAAATATTTGGTTTGATTTTGCACAAAATTGAAGTAAAAAGTTAGGAGTCGACTTATACGCGGATTTTTGATTTTTCGTAGAATGTGCATTCGAATGTTAAGGGGTCGACTTATACGCGAGTCGACCTATACGCGAGAATATACGGTATTTACGCAGATTTTTTCGAACACTTGCGGTTGATAGATTCACCATTACAAGATAACTTATGTAACTTTTTTGTACGTGCAAGAGCGTTTTATAATTGTTGTTTGTTTTTGCTTTTGAGTTTTTTCTTTCTATTTAACACTATTTTAAGGTTAAAAATTTTAAGTGTCTAGAAAAAAGAAAGTAAAAGAAAGAAAGTCTATCAAAGTTAACTGGATTACTTAGACCTATGTAATTATATTTTGATGGAGGAGGGTGAAAAATCTTCTAATTAGTACAGTACAATTAAATATTTTGTTTGGGCTAAAAAGTATTGTCTACCAATTTGAATTATTCTATATTATCTTTCAAAAATAAGTAGAAAGAATTTTATGCATGATTAAAATGCTTGTCGCATAGCCAAAACACAAACATTTTCAGAAATTGGAAACTCTTATAATTACAATTCTCTAAACTTTTGAACGACAATAGTTGTAGTGAGAAGTGTTATTTAGCTGTACCAAAGTGACTATTCAAATTTAAAAGAAATTGCTTTCAGCTCAGTAGTGTTAAAATTAGTAGTCAATCGTTTCAAACTCGAAAATATAAAACATAAACAAAGTTTAAGAGCAGCATCGATTTAGAAAAAAGACTCCTTGTACTCATAAATGCTCAGAATAGAATGCATAAAAAGCTCAATAGTTTCATTGCGATTATCATAGCAGAAACATATCAAGATGAGCAATACAAATAAAATAGTAAGAAATGCATACTTACATCCTTAAAATGTCTTTTCGAAAATTCTTCATATTCACAATTTGAAAGCATTTCTCTTTTCAGTCTGTCCATTTTTATTTTTAGATTAATAAAATTTAGATTTGGGTATTTTTCTCATCGCGAATAAACCATCATGAAAACGAATATTAATGTACATGCGATTTTGAGTATGTTACATCGAACTCGGAAATCACCCAACAGCATGTTTCTTTTAGGACGTATAAGTGAATTTACATATTCAATTCATTTTAACATTTAGGAGTTCATTTTCATCCATTTATAATAAGGTACGCCCTATAGCGTAAATTCCTGCCGTTTTCGAATGAGGATTGTTTCGCTATTACCTTCAGAAAAAAACTTTTTTTCCATTGAAATTACTCGATTTCAATAAAATTTTCTGCAAATACTAGTGGCTGAAAGTTAAATATATTAAATGGTATGATCATGTGACAGCGTTAGATGAGAAAAAAAAATATTGTCCAAATTCAGTTTTCTCCATTGATATTAGCACGTAATTAGCATGGTAAAGCATAAGAATTTCTATAAGATAAAGCACGTTACAAAATATATATATATATATATATGCATCACTAATTCTGCAAATTAGTAGGTGTGAGGACTGAATAATTGACGTTTTGAAAAAATTCTTAGATAAGTTTTTATCTTTAAAAAATCTAGTTTTTATTTCAAAGCAACATACAGCAAAAGGAAAAAAATCCACATTAAATAATTTGGTCGCTCGATAAAAAAGTGGGGTGCTAATGACAACCTGGTCACAGCATTTGTCAAGTGTTGAATATCTCTATAAAATCCTATAACAAAAGTACGTTTTTATGTACACATTATGCATTTAATGGAAATGAACATTACAAATCTCATAAAACTGTGTTGATTAATAAATGTTCTAAGGCATTTCAAACTAATTGTTAATCGTATGATTGTCAATTTTAATCTACAGTCATTGTAATTTTTAACACGTTGAGTGTCACGTCAATCACATGTGACTGACAAGAAGCTTTCCGTTCAGGCTGCGTCAGTTATGAGTGACTGATACCTATAGATTGTTTAAGGGAAATCTTATTTCGTGGCCCAAACGGAAAGACGGCCAAAAGAGACTTGGCATTCAACGTGTTAATTTAAACAACCAAATGCACATTAATAAACAATACAAAATATAAATATATTTTCAATGTGTCAAACAGAGGAATAAATATCGGAGAACAAGTTAAAATTCATTTCTACTTTATATTTTAGTAGACTATAGAACACGATACAATTGTTTGCGAGATTGCAGTAAATTTTTATAGAATTTTGAATTATCAAAAACGTTTTACTCTTAAGTATAATAGATATATAAATTTATATCCATTATTTTCTCTAAAAATTCTTTTTTAATGAAATTCAGATATTCGAATGTATTATATTTTTTAATGTGTAAAAAGGGTGTACGCTGTACATAAGCAAATTATATTTTTAACCATTTAAAATATTCAGCAATTGCCTAATCTCTGTTAAATTAATATATATATATATATATATATATATATATATATTCCACATTGTATCTCATGTTACGTTGACGATAGTGTGCAGCATTGCCTTATAATATAAATACTCCTTTCGTAAATCAATAATAAGTGCTTGTGTTACGAGGATTGCATTATTCAAATACGGGTACAATCAATAGAGATTTATTTAATCCTTTTACATTAGTAAAGCATCTCAAACATGGTGCAATATCATGATTAAATTCATAGTAATATGTAAACAGCTTAATTTTTAAAATATATTCCAATAGTTGGGTCTTAACAACTTAAGATATAAGTTTCTTCCTCCATTAAAATTCAAATGTGATCAAATCCCATTAAGTCTACTCAAGTTTCAGTAAATTTTCTTAAAATGTTATAGATGCTTACAAAGCTTATGCTCAAATTCACGATGACAAAATTTGTATAATTACTACATCTATTTAATAGAATCATATTTACCCTTTCCTGATCTTAATACTGACAATAATAATCGGCTATTCAATCTAAAAATTTATAGATCTTTAAAAAATATATTAATGAGAATTGAACTATCTTGAATTTTTTTATAATGATTATCATATATTCAAATGCAAGTTTTTGGTATTCCTCATCTTAATATTCACATTAATGATCAATGCATAAATTCAATAATTTTGGTGGTTGAGGGGAAGAACAAATTCAGGTGAAATGGACTATTTTAAAATATGAAGAATATTTTACAACTATTTTGTGGGAATAGTCTTCTTTGGATTAAAAAAATCATAATCGCGGACATAAACATACTGAAATTTATATTAAATATAGTTTTTTTTTTTTCTTTTTCTTTTTTTTTTTTTTCCAAGCACAGAAGTTTCTTCCTGAACAAAAACTGCTTGGCTAATAGATTTCGTAATGGCGTCTTAAAATTCGTAATAGCGAAAGTGAAATTTTTGTAGTTAATACCAGATTTTCGTTACACGGAAATTTGAATTATTTACTAAAATTGAAAATTAAAGCCACAAGTTGTTTAAAAAATCGCTTTGTCTTTATGTATATAATTTGTTTAATAAATCGCTTTGTCTGTATGTATCAATACAAAAACCCTTAACGGGTTCAAAGTTTCTCACGCAGCACTTTATCTTATGCTCTAATAATTTTAAATATGGAACTTAAAAACACTGATATCAAATTTTAAGTGACGTTATGCTATTCCTTAAAAAAATATATTTGTATTTATTTCATCATTTTATTTTTGTTTTATTTATAATCCCATGTGCAAAAGTTATGTTCAACATGAAAAGCTGCATAAAATTTTATTCGCTTGCTTTATCATTTACATCTCTCATAAATTCAAAATATGAGTTTTAAAAGATATGATATAAAATTTAAGTGAATCCTTGATGTGGCTTTAAAAGATTTGTTTTAAAATGCAATTTAAATTATTTTTGACTTGGTTAAAATATATTTTTACATCTACACAATACTTTTAATTTTCTAATTCACTGTTAAATACACCACTATCATTGAATCTATACTATGCATTGATGTGTACTTATTTCAATAAATTGATTTATCTTTTGTGTCACGCTATTCAAAATTGTGAGTAAGATTTATGTAAATTGTTTCTTTGCGTCATTGTATCTAAAGTACATGACATGCATGAAAACGGATAGTTTGACGCAAATAAACCATTTACATAAATCTTACTCACAATTTTGAATATATAGCAGTTTGTATATAAAAACAAGTGGGTAAGTATGATCGCAGATCACATAGAGGGTTTCATTTGATATTCCTTTAAAAACACGTTATCCTTAAATTAATACATCCAAAATGTTAATTTATAATTATTAAATCCTTACATAGATGGTGTACCAATAGTTCCAATTTTCATGGGGCAGGGAGTGCACTCTTCTAAACAAACCACCTTCTGAATGAAATCATCAAAAAGCAACTTAAATAAGCCAAACCCCATTGCGTTGTTTGACTGTTAGCTGTTTGACAAACAGCAGTCTCATCTCCCCTCCTTCCCCCCTCTTCAAAAATTTTTGGAGCAGTACCTAAGAATGGAACCGAAATCATTTATTTTTTCATCAGAAATTACGATAAAAAAATAGTATGCACTACTCATAAATTTACCTTAAAGCTATATAGGGTGATTATTAAATTAATTATAACGTTTGGAATCTGTTGCATTGATGTCCGAAAGGTAGTTTCTGAGTTACGGAAGCTGGACACAGGGGGCGCCATAGCGGGCGAAGCCCGATAGTGTCTATCATAATAATATCTGCCATGTGGACTAATTGCGATATTTAATCAAAATAGTTCCCCCCCCCCCCCTCTTCATCACCGGCAATATAACAAATACAAAATGCGTCTTTATAAACCAATCGTCAAATAGGATTTTACTTTTTTTCCCTAAAAAAATCATGATTTTTATATCGTAACGCAAATAGCGGACGAAGCCCGCTAGTTCCTATCATAATATATATTTTTTAATAATTTTATATAGTCTATAGTAAAAAATCAGTCTTAAAATAGCCTAGTTCCATGACTATTTGTAGCGTAAGTAACATGCTACGATTTTTGGATACCAGTATTTTAGAACGGAAAAATGTGACTTATTTTATAGGATATATCTTATTAATTGAATAAGGTGAAGCAAATTTTTTGAAAATAACGGTGGTCATCAAGCATAGCAGTTATCAGTTATGTGACTTATACTACAAAACCCCATGGAACTAGCCAATAATAATAATTAGTGAAGAAACGCTAAGGTCATTTTAATAGGATCAAAAAATGAAAAACTAGTGGGCTCTGCCTCCTAAGATCTACGCTCGTCAAACCGCGTTCAGATTCTAAAAGTCCATTAATTTGATCTGTTTTAAAAAGATTACGCAAGATTGAATTACAGTAGATCCTGGATTAACCGAGCTTCGCTTAATCGAGGTTTCTGTTAACCGAGCCGATAACAAAGTATGATTTTTTTCCCCTTTTGAATGAGCCTTGAAAATGACCACACTTTTTAGCTCACTGTCCGTGCTATATAGGCCCTTCTGCCCCCAAAAGCACTCAACTCCCAAAAGACATTGGACCCTGAGAAGTCAACAGCGAACTGTGCTTTGGTTCCAGTGGCTGTGTGAACTTTCGTAAATTTTTCAATTTGCTTTTTAAAATTTACTACTTTTAGTTGATTTTCTTTTTAAATTTGTTAAGCTGTGGAACATAACTTTACTTATATTTATTTTTATTAATTTTAAAACGTTCTATATATATTTTTTAAGAAGAGTTGTTAAATTCGAAAACACGGCGAGTTTTTACACACAGTTTCAATTACCGATATTTCCGGTATCCGAGGTACTAACCGTCCCAATTAGCTCGGATAGTCGAGGTTGCACTGTATAATCAAAAAATCAATTGCAATCTTACTGTAAACGGGTTTCCCTTTTATTGAGGGATTTCAAGGCCGAATCAGCTGCTGTTAGTTGCTATTTTCGTGCTTGATTAAATAAGATTAGTTAAACATTTGAAAATTAGCAAATATAAGAGGAACTAAGTCAACAGAGTCTTTGCTTTATAGTATTTTTTAACAACGCTGTAAGAAACTGATTTTAAATAAGAGATTTTAAATTTAACGTTTTAAATCTGACATAATTTTTACCAAACTTTCCTTTCTCTTTGTAACATCCAACTGAAAATATTTTTATTGTTAGAAAGGTAATATTATTATTTGCGCTACCTTAAAATTGGAAACTATAGTTTAAAATACCATCTCGAAATTTTAAATAAATCTCTTATGTAAATATATTTTTAAATTGAAATTGTTTTGCAATATTATTATTTGGCCACTTTGGCCAATATGACTAATTTCCTCCATTTACGACTTTTAACACATATCAATGAATTTATTATTTTAAAATTTTCTTTCTCTTTTAATATGCACGTGTAAATATAATTCTTATGACGTAATTTTTAATATTTTCCCTTTTTTAATACGTAATCCTTTAATTCTAATTTGAAAATAATTGATTACTTTATAATTTTCTTTCATTTTAAATATACATGTGTAAAAACAATTTTCATAACATAATGTTCAATATTTTCCTGATTTTAACACGTTATCATTTAATTCTAATTTAAAAGGATTTCTTTTCTGTTTATAATAGTCACGTGTGACTAATTTTTTTATTTAAAGGATATATTATTCTTTGCGCTGTTTTAACAATTGGAAACAATTTAAAATAATAACCTTTCTAAAATATGTAAAAAATATCTCTGGAAATTCTGAAAATTTTAATTTAAAATTGAAATAAACTGTCAGAAAATTAGGCAAATTAAAAAAATATATATGCACTCTGCAAACCTCGAGTTTCTATTGAATGATTAAATTGAATAAAATGATTAAATTCGCATGTATAATTTTTGCATCCAACTTTAACATTAAATATCTCTTAAAATAATTCTTCGATTTAAAAACTGTCTACTTCAACGTGTTTATCAAATATTTCTCTATAATACTATCCATTTTAATATTTTTGTATGCAGTAATTTTCTTAATATTTGCGAGATAGACCCCCGGTCACAAAAGATTCTTTGAAAGCGGAGGTGACAGCGTTAGATTTTTTTCAAATAGAGACAAAACGTATTACGCGATTGCGTCAAAAGATGGCGACACCGCAATTCTGATATGGTCGATATGCAAACTATAAATGTTGCAAGGCTAAATAAAAACAACTGTCTTGGGGTTATCAAACTTATTATTTATAAATAAAACATTTCAACTGAATTATGTATTATAGATAATTATGTATTATGTATAAAAGATTTATTACATCACAATAGTTTTTATGCTAGGAAAATAATAATAATAAAAAAAATATTATGAATGTCAGTGATTATATATTGATTGAGCGTCATAATAATAATAAAAAATGATATTATTAAAAGGAGAGCTGAAATTAATTATTTTTTTATGTTGCTGATCGTGTGATTTATAATAATAATAATTATAATCAAATAATAATTATTAATGTATATTTTTTGTAAAGTGATTGAAAATATATATATTTATAAAATTTATGGTAATATTTTTATTGTTGAAAAATTGCCAAGAATTAATCATCATGAAATTGTCATCATTATAATTGTAATTTTATTTAACTTAATAGCTATTAAAAAATTACAAAGGAGCTGAGAAGAATGCTGAACTAACAGACTTAAAAAACAGCAGTTTTACATGTGAAAACAAGTACCAACGAGTATCGAACTGCCGATCATAGGACTAGTAGACGATTGCCCTTAACCACTCAGCCAGTGCGAGGACAAAATTTTTCTCCCCAAAATTGGTTAAAAAGAAAGCATGTGTATGAATACAGTGCAATGCATTTTCGGCGAAATTTCCCTAGAATGGCGAAGAAATATAGTCCGATTTTTCATGCGCATTATAAAACGAACAAGAGTCTTGCTGGAAACAATTAAATTGTTATTTGCTTCATCTGAAACATATTTATTTGATTTTTTAAAAATCGCCCGCGTCATTTTCGAGAGAAAAAAAAATCGAATTATTTAACGAATGACAGTTTTCGCAGAAACAACCAATATGTTATTCTCTTCATATAAAACAGATTCATATTACATATCAATTTAAAGAAAATCACCCAAGCCATTTTGCAGAAATACAAATTAGGAATTTGATCGATCGAATTTAGTTTAAAAAGATTAAAGTTTCGAGATATCAAAATATACTGTACGTAGAAATGTAAAAATTTCAGAATAGGATTAGTCTGTAGATAGAAGACTGTCTTTAAAAAATCAGAACAATATGCACTAAATTTGCTGAGTTATGATGTGGTGGCTTTTCGCGTTTCCTTTGATCTCGAGTTAGGTGTATATATGGGTTCCGCCATTCTTACGATTTTAGGCTTAAGGCTGCGTCACTCTGGAATACTTCCGTCTTCCATGATATAATTTGTTTAGTAAATCGCTTTGTCTTTATTTATATAATTTGTTTAATAAATCGCTTTGTCTTTATGAATGTAAAAAAGACCAAATGAAGGTAAATATTAATATGTGCACCAATTGTTACACATTAACAATGAATTACTAAATTATTAAACAAAAATATAATTTGAAAAAAAAAAAAATCCTACATTGTTTAAGCCCGAGAAGGCACAGGTATTAAGATATTTCATTCAATTAGTTCTACGTTTAATGTTAAATTTTTGTAACAAAGTACTTAAGCCAATTGAAGATTTAAAATTAAAGATAAAATTCATACAATATAATATTTAAAATACCTAAAAAAATAGATTCCGTTCAAATAAAAGTGAAATAAATCTTAGACTTCTTCCATTTTTAATTGATTATTCTTGTTTTGCAGATTTTGTATTTTGTTTATGGCAATTGTACATAAAATGATAAGAGTCATGCAAAATAAAAAACTCAAAAAAAAAAAAAAAAAAAAGATTTATTTCGATTTCATTTGGAATCTAATTTTTTAGGGTGTTTTAAGTATCATATTGTATGAATTTTATTATTAATTTTTAATCTTCAAATGGCTTAATTAATTTGTTACAAAAATTTAACATTAAACGTAGAACTAATTGAATGAAATATCTTAATATATGTCCCTTCTCGGGCTTACACAATGTAGGAAATAAAATTTCTTTTTTTTTTAATTTGTTCTTCAAATTATGTTTTTGTTTAATATATCAAGTTTTTTAATAACTGCTGCATTCAGACGAACTAATTTCAAAATTAATAGAGGGTATCATCATCAGGCTTTGCTGTATGCGTATTGCATCACAATGTGTGATGCAGTTTACCAATGTATAATGTAAAATATTTCACCGCTGTAGTAATGCCGTTTGCTGTAGTTTGGACAAAAACTTCCAATCAGAACTCAAAAAACCTACAATCAAAACATAAAAAATTAACTAAACTTAAATTTAGATACCCTCTATCCCCCTCAGGAGCGCTATGAACGCAAAAAGGAATTGTGTTGAATCCTTGCTGCTAATATTTAACAATATTATAGCTGTGATACAGTAAAAAAAAAAAAAGTTTTACTTAAATTTTGTTACTTTATTCTCTCCCAAGGGGAGATGTAAACAATCAGAAAATTATTACCTAAGTTTAACTTGAGGAATAAATAGTTCTCATCTCGGAAAAAAATACATTTTAAAATTTAAATTTTGTAATTCCTCACTAAGTTCGCTACCTGCGTAAAAAGAGATATCCATTTGAAACTTTTTACTAAAGCACGAATTTGACCAAAGCAAAAACTTATTGAAATGTTTCAACTAAAAATATCTAAATTATTATAACGGCTTTTGAAATTTTTGCAGGAATGGAGAAAAAATGTTACATTTTCTAAGTAAAATATCCGTTGATTCTCAATGAAAAATTATAAATTGGGAATTATTAAGATAAATATTTGAATAATGTAAAAAAAAATGGCCCATGTTTCACTCTATGTTATGATTCACCCATATGCAAAGGCATTTTACCATTCGTTTTGACCCTGACGTCAGGCAAAGGTTTTTACACTTTAAATTTATAATATCCTTAGAATTAGTAAAGAATAAAAAAATGAGTGGCATCAGGGACAAAAAGGTGGGAAGAAAAAATTAAAAAGTTATGATGTCCATAGGATTTTCTATGTTAAATTAACATTGAGAAGTGACACGGGAAATAAATAAGTAATGCTCTGCCGCGCAATAGTTAAATATACAGAGCATCTAAGTACTATAATTACAAAGATTTGATAGAGATAATACATGCTAAATCAAACAATTTTTTTATTTAATACCACTTGCACGATCCACTAATATTCATTCGAAATCTCAATGTGTTTGACATCAGAACGAGCATGATTATTTCTTTATAACTTTAATAATATTTAAAATGCATACATCAATTTACATTAAACTTTTTAATTCTCTTATATTAATGTGTAATATCATAAAGACAGAAACATTATTTTTAGTATTTGTGCATTTAAATAAGTATGTACGCAAAAGTGATATAAGGGAAATTTGGATAGATAATATTATTGTGTTAAGAAATCTTAAAGATAAATAAAAAAAAAGCTATGCTAGACAAAACAAAATGCGAACGAACTTTTTATAGAGCTTTTAAGTTGTATACCATTATAACTCTATCTGATAGTAACAAGAGGAAATATCTGAAAGTAATATAAAAAAAAATAAACCGTAAATTTATATAGATACACATTTTGCGTAAATTAGTGCAATATTTGTTAAAATTTGTGAAATTGGTTTTCTCTGAAAGAATAAAGAAAAAATCTGAGCGAATCTGTCCTGAAATTTATTCTGGTCAGTTCATAATGTGGAAGCTTCTCATCTAAAAGCCTTTAAGATTTCTATATTTATGAATTATTAATATCGAGCGCAAAGTTTTATAAATAGCTTTTGAAAGTATTTTTTCTGTACAAAACAAATAAAGAAAGTTTTCACAGAATATTGATTGAGAGCGACTTCAGAACTTTCAAATTTATTCAGTTCGATGTCATTACGATATTAAATCCTATATAGAGGCACTTTATATGACTATAAATGTATGTTTTTTTTTTTTAAATTTTTTATATTGATTCCGTATGTGCATCCTTCGTTATTAAAAAAATATATATTGAAAAGAAGTTCATGTTTTTATAGAAAGGACGGAATATTTTATAATTTACCACATGTAGGAATAAATTATTTTAAACGGTATATCATATACTTGGAATAAATGGTAAATATAACGGTTAATATTTTCTATGAAACAGATTACGTTTCTGATTAAAAAATGATGTTCTGTCATTTGTTCTGTCATTATTGATGTTCTGTCAAACATAAAAAAAAATTCTTATGTTTGAAAAGATTTTAATCCAAGAATAATCTGTCAGACCCTCTTCTGTATTCTATAGAAGTTACAATACTGCCGCATCTTGTATTGAACCTATAGTGTTTTCTTTTTCATTTTCACGGCTTATACCGAAAAAAGTATTGTATATAAAAACATGAAAACTAGTATTGCTATGGAGTAATGTACGATAAACTTGGTAAAATTAGACAGTCTTTCAGTTAAAGAGTTATTGTAATAGTTATTTAATGTTGAAGACGATCTAAAAACTTGCGTTACAGAAGTTTTATTATACGATAAATAGGAATAATAAGGATTTAAGTGGCATATGCAAAACAATTAAACCATTGGCTAGATAGTGACGTACAGTTTTTTATAATTTTTTTCTATATTTTAGGATTTTTTTTTTTTAAATTGTCATTATCGGAATAGACAATAAGTATATGAGTAGAAATTGGTGTCTTTATTTTATATAGCTTTCAAACTTTAAAAAGCCAAACTATATTATTTCCAAACCCTGCATTTTTAATTGAAATCTCTATTTGCATGCGGAAATTAAAAAGAAATGCATACTTTAATGTAATTAAATTATTATATCGAATAATGAATTATTCTCTAGTGTACATATTTTACTAGACAAATTAAAGGAAATAGTTCATTTCGTTTTCGAATTATGTTGTGTGAAAGGAAGCGACCCGTTTGAGAAAATCTGCCCATCCATAGCCTCCGTAAATTCTTCATAGGGGAGAGTAGCCAAATTTGGACCGCCAGTTTAATTGGACCGTTACCATTCTGTCGTTAATTACAGGAAGAGACACCATCTACCGCTGAAATCCTACTAATCAGAATGACGTCACTCATGATTAGAAGAAGCAGCCGCCTACCACGTCTGTTTTCAGACAATTTAAAAAAAAAAAACCAAAGTTAGCTGTTACTGACAATTGGTTCCATAATTTGTATTCTTAATTACTGATAACTTTGATTTATATTTTGAATACATTTTGATTTAAAACAATTACTCTTATTTTCAGATGTTTGATTTCATTATATTTCATTGCTGTTATTTTGTTTGGTTGTTTCATTAATCGCAAACTTTGATTTTAATAAAATTAGTTATATTCCGCAGTCATTAAAACAATATGATATTATTTGGTCCAATTTAGGAGACTGCGGGTCCAACTTAGGCGACCAGTTGCTGAATTTGGACCACTTTTCACAATTTTTTCAAACTACAATAAAATTTAAGATTTTCAAAAGGAAATTGATCTAAATATTGATTTAGTTAATAGATGAATAGATTGACACTGTGTAATGATCTTTTGCAGATATTCCAACAATTAAGTGAGTTGCACCTGAAAATAAGTGAAGTGGTCCAAATTCGGCTACTCTCCCCTAAATAAACATACGATAACAGTATCGTCTTTATTCTGCATACTCTTTAACTATGCATATGGAACAAATATTAAATTGATAATTTTGTTTAAAATTACTCAAATACCGAGAAACAGAATGCCAGAATGAAATATTAATAATATTATTAAGGATATATTAACACTTATACGCACGTATACATTTTAATAAAATGATTTAAACTTTTTTATGATACACAAAAGAAAAGTAAATTATATTTATTTATTTATTTTTTTTTTTTTTGTTATTTACGTGCTTCTCTGCAATTTCCAAGAACAAATAAATCATCTTAAAGCATTTACACACTGAATTGATAAAAAATGCTTTAATAAAACACTCAACAATTTTATTACTGGAAAAAAACGCATTTCACATGGTTTACATAATTTTTATAAAATATGAGAGTGTATTTTTTTAAACACTAGATTTACGATTTTAAGGAATTTTAATGCACTTATGATAAAAAGAAAGGAATTACAAAGTTTTAAAATTCCATCTAACGACCATTAAAACGTCGCTGGAAATCTCTCAAAGTAACCGTTACAGAGATTTAGCATACTGGAAGAGTTGTGAAGAGAGTTATTTGTTTGAGAACGTTTCGCCTGCTAATGCATTTTGTAACAACCACCCTCTTTGTGATTGTAAATATTTTATGAATACAAGAAACTATATTCCGTTTTATTTGAAAAATTTGAGTGTATTAAAATTATTACAAAGAAGTGTAGTCAGTCACATTGATTTGGTAAAAGGAGCTTAATGTTTTGAAAATCTACCTTAGATTCACATTAATGATTTTCTTGAACGTGAGAAATAATTTTAAAGAATTTCATTATTTTTAAACAGAAAAATAAATATAATGGTATTTTGAAAGACGTATGTGATCATAGCTGTCTCTATTGCAAGAATTTGCTCATATTTTAAACATAACTTATTGTTATGTATATCTATCCTACATACAGGGTGATATATAAATATCGAAACAATAGGCTATTTCTTTAAATATTTTCCCTAGACCCATACTTTCAATTGCACAATTTCATAAAAAAGGTACAAAATTTAATGATATAAGTTGAAACTCCATGGGGGGATAATTTTAAAAAATACGAAAATTAAATTTTTATACGGCCCCCGTAGTGTAAAAATTCCAATCAGGAAAACTTTCCGTATCCATTCCTGAATTAAACATAAAAAATTTCATCTTCATATATGAAAAACTCGCAGAGTTATGGCCGTTTAAATAATTCATCAGATTTTAAGGGATTAGACACAAACTGAAATGCGTGCAATCCAAGAAACAATGTTACTTTAAGAGTTCTAGGAAACATGTACAAAAAATATTTGTTGAGTTAAAATTTTGATTTTTTTTTCTTTTTTTGTGATGGTTAACCATATAATTTGCAAACAAAATCATATCCTATTATTTCTCATAAAGTTAAAAAAAATTAAATGATTAGCAGTTTTTTAAGTGGATTTAATTTAAAATCTTTATAACTCGAAACATTATTCATCGGATTTCATTTTTTTTTTCATTTAATTAAAGAGGATAGTATAATTTCAGTTTTGTTTCAGGATTTTTTAAATATTAATTTTAAAAATATTAAAAATATTTATTTAAAAATTATGTAATTTATTTAAAAAAAATCATTTTTTTTTAAGTAAATATTTTTTTTCAAATTTGCCGAAACAAAATAAATGTAAAATAATAAAAAAAAACATGTTCCAAGTTTGCACCTTTTTTATTTACAATTCTTGACTTATAATAATTTAAAAACGAGAAATGCTAAAAGGAAAATAAAACATCATGCAGAAAAACGCATTTAAAGTTTTAAACATTGATTGGCTCCTAATAAAATGTTTGAATGCTTCTTTAGACAATTGCACGTCAAAAGTAACTTCTTTCTGTAGCTTAAACTTCCGATTCAGTTTAACTTTTACCGTTTCCACCGCCTTTTGTACTATTTAAATGACCATAAATAAACGTTAAATGTGTAATTTGAAACAATGCACTTTCTAACATGACGATTAAGAGTTTTTCATAATTTTAGCCCTCAGAAATTCAGGCTTTTTATCGTCCTGGCCAGGCCGTTAAAAAAGTCTGTATTCTAGGGCCGGTCGGGTCAGACCCGGGATTGGCGACTTTTTTCTGAAGACTCGGCCAGGCAGGGCCTAACGTATTTTTTCATATCGAAGCGGGTGTTGGTGTGATTTATGACGGCCAATTATCTACACGAGGGATATGGGCCTGAAGGGGGAGGGGTGCCTTCCGTGGAGGTCTTTCTAAGGATCCTAACCCGTATTTACGCAAGGATATCCAAGATTCGAAGATAATCTCTGAAAACTCCAAACGATTGGGCCGAAGGGCACGATTAGGTTCAAACCCAGCACCCCCGTGTACCAGCTTTGAGAGCAGAACCTCTCAGCCACTGATTATACCGAACCGTGACTGACTTCCTTTTTCCTTGGTCTCCCCTGGGCAAAATTTTCAGTCCCGTTCTTGAGACAACCCGTATTAAAATCATTATCTCTGACTGACATAATCCGTGCAAAAATAACTAAAATTTGGCTCAGCCCAAAAACTTTTACAACAAATGCATATATTTTTAAATGGCCATTATTTTACAATAAAACTTTAAAATTCATATTTTTAAAGGATAGTAGATTTTAAGGCAAAAAACGTAAAATACAGTAAAACTAGTGAAAAAAAATATGCCTATGAAGGAATCCTTTCTTAAAAGTAAAAATCTGTTGATCCATGGAAAATGAATATAATAATACCTGAGAAAAAACTGACTAAATTTACAACTCTATAGACACTTACAACTCCTTACTACTCCTTACAACTCCAAGGAAACTTATCTATAACGCTTTTCTTTCCTATGTGATTCCCATCTTAAAAGATTTTACTTTATAGCATTTTTCATTGTCTCCAGCACATGGAATATGGATTAACAATATAAAAGGAGAAGTGAATCATTTACATATAAATAGAGATTCATTAATAAACAAATAATCACAGCTTTTGGCGCTTCTTGAAAAATAATAATTATAAACATGAAAAAAGAAAACATATAATAAGTATTTTTGGTCAGAACTCCTTCATACGAAACAACTTTTAACCATATTGATGTAAAAATCTATGTATAAATTCAGTCAGGTCGGGCCGGCTACGATTTGAACTTTTTTCCAGGCAGGACTGAAGTTTTTTTCCTATGGGTTGGCTCGGGACCGGACCTAGATATTTCCAGCCGTGCAGACCTCTATTGCAGACCATCAGCATACTTTGAAAACAGGTTTAACGTAAAATCTCTACACTGCCTATTTTATATCCAAAGGAGAGTCATTGTCTTATATCGACATTTAATAATGTACAATTTGTGGATGATCCCTATCTTGCATTCAAAATGAATCAAAAACTCGTCGCTCAGAGTCATGGATAAATGTTGTAAGTCACTGCGAATTTTGAAGATATCGAGATTATTATTATTATTATTATTATTATTATTATTATTATTATTATTATTATTACTGTGTGTGTGTGTGTGTGTGTGTGTTTAATTCAGGAATGGATAAGGAAAATTTTCCTAATTGGGAATTTTACTCTACGGGGGCCGTATAAAAATTTAATTTTTGTATTTTCTCATATAGACCCCCCACGGAGTTGAAACTTATCTCATCAAAGTTTGCACCCTTTTTTATGGAACTTTGCAACTGGAAGTATGTGCCTAGGGGCAATATTTAAGGAGATAGCCTATGGTTTCGATATTTATGAATCACCCTGTATATAAAATCCTAATGAAACGAAATTATCAAACGATTTTATGAAACGGCTGATTAAATAACTTATTATCTTTAAATAACTGACGATGAAATTAACATAAAAAATTTGTATTGATCCGCAGATCTCAAAAAAGTATTAGAATTTTTAAATTCAAATTAGTTTTCGAGATATTAATTGTTTTCTAATTTTAAAAACTTTTCTCTAATGATGACAACTCAAATTTTAATCATAACAGATACTCTGTTTTCATATTTTAGAAAATATCATATTTTAAAACTAATTTGAAGACCAGTTTGGACTGCCTTAAATGTATGATAAGGAATGTATATAGTTAATTCTATTCATAATTTTTTACTTGAACAATCTTTCGCAAAATCGGAAGATTCTGATAGAGAAATCAAGAACTCGGTATTTATATTTTAACGCGACACAAGTGACAAATCACCAAACATTTCTCCCGTCGCGTTTATTTTATTTTTATTTTATTTTATTTTATTTTTTGTGTGTGTGTGTATTTCATTATCGTTTTATTTAAAATACAAATCTTTCGTTTAAAACTGAAACATTTAAAATTAATGGATTTCACTTCTTTATTTTCTTTTCCATGAAACGAAAATAAAAATATTAGGCGCAGATGTCATATAAGCACCGGGGTACTTAATTGCGCCAAAATGGTGTTATTTTGCCTGACATGGTAACCCGGCTATTGTTGATTATTTATGAATATTTATTTACATTTATTTTCTTTTTGTTAAAAAAAAAATGTTATAAATTGTTTTGTTCTGTAGTTATTAATATTTTTTTTTAATTTATTGATGTTCATTTAAAAATAAATAGAAAATAATTTAAAAGTACATATATAACTGGTATTCGAAAACGAGGCTTTCGCCAAAATATCGTAAAAAAGAATTCCTCCAAACCCGGTGCGTATATGTCATCTGTGCCAAATATTAAATAATGCAACAAATCATGACATTTAATTTCAACTTCAAAGCAATGTTTTAATAGTACTACTACTTAGTTATCTGTCGACCAATTTTCCCAAATTATATAAATCGCCAAACCATTCGCCAAATGATGAAAATTGACATCTTTTTATTTTAAATAACGAAAGAATAAATAAATTAGTATAACATTAATAAAAATACAAATAAAAAGTCGAAATAAAATTCACTTGATGGCGTAAACACGTATAACTTCCTTAAAGTCAAGTAAATGTGACATTTACGATCAACCATTACCGGCATTTAATTTTATAGTTTGGCGATAGATTTTTGGTCGAAGGGATAACCAAGTAGTGCCGTTTCAATTTACCACTCGAAAAAAAAAATGCTAACTGGAGAGTTAAAAAATAGCTATTGGCGAGATTTGCACCCAGCTAACATAACAGTACCAAGAATTCTTTGCGATCAAGGCAACTTTTACATAGTTTTATTCGAAAAAATAATTATAATGCTTTAATCAAAATGGAAAACTTTCATATGAAAAGCGAAGGGATCAGCCCGTAAATTTTCATGGCAGTTACATGATTTGAACTATTATAATATAAGTGAAATGTTGGCGATAGAATAATATTTGACGACTTATCATCTGTGGCTGGCTAACATTAAAGTACCAAAATGGCAGCCTGGAATATAAAAAGCAAAGGGATCCGTGCAGAACTATTGATGACAGTTATATGACTTAGGATATTATTATGGAGATTGTTTTAAATTCTAAAAATATCGCAAAGAATAATATTTCCTTACGATTAAACATTTATTTGCACTTGAGTATTAAAAACAGAAAAAAGCCCCTTAAAATTACTATTAAATGAGGATGTGTTAAAAGCAGAAAAATATTAAAAACTATGTGTTGAAAATGCTATTTACAACACATAAAGGAAACTTTAAAATAATAAATACATTAATATGCAATGAACCATTTCAGGGGCAAAGTACTTCCATTTGTAAAATATTGAAATCAGTGAATGGCACCAGAATTTACAAACAAATTTCGATATACGAAAATGCTTTTGTTCACTTACTTAATAAAAGGAATTTTTTTATTCCAATATTCTGGTGCCAATCTGGCATTCAATAATTAAAATTAAGCGGTCCGAAATGAACCATCGCCCTTGGAATGGTTAAAGTAGTAAATTGTAGTAATAATAGTAAATTGTATTATGTCAACCGTTTTATTACGCTATTAAAAATACCGAGAGGCAAAGACTCTGTTTATTTAATTTATTTTATTTTAGCTTCTTTTCAAATGTTTAAGTGATCTTCTTTAATGAAACACGAAAACAACCATTGGTTGTCTTAACAGCAACTGATTAGGCCTTAAATTTTCGCAATCAAAGGGACTTGCAACCCGTTTACATGGAGATTGCTAGAGGTTTTTTCATTATAATCCAATCTTCTCTAATCCTTTAAAAACCGATCAGATTAGCGTGCTTTAAGATTCTGCGGTGTCTGAACGCGGTGTTGGCGAGCGTAGCTTGCAGGGGACAGAGCCCCTCTGTAATACATATTTATATTAAGAACTAGGGGGCTCTGCCCCTACAAGCTACGCTCGCCAACCAGAATCTTAAAGCACGCTAATCTGATCATTTTTTAAAGGATTAGATAATATTGGATTATAATGAAAAAACGTCTAGCGATCTCCCTGTAAACGGGTTTCCATCCAATTCCCTTTGACTGCAAAAATTTAAGGCCGAATCAGTTTCTGTGAAGACATCCAATTGTTGTTTTAGTGTTTGATTAAAGAAGATATGTTAAATATTTGAAAAGAAACTAAAATAAAATGAATTAAGTAAAAAGAATTTTAAATATATTTAGTAATATATATTTATTATATATAGTAATTTTAAGTACAGAATTAAGTATTTAAAGAGTATTTGCCGACTGGTATTTTTTAACAGGGTTATAAAACGATTTACATAATAAAACTTACTATAATTAATACAATTTACTGCTTTAACCCCTTCAAAGGCAGTGGCTCATTTTTGGACCACTTAATTTTAATTCTTAAATGCCACATTTGCATCATAATATTGGAATGAAAATTTTCCTTTTATTAAGTAAGTGAACAAAAGCATTCACGTATTTCGAAATTTGTTTGTAAATTCTGGCGCCATTCACTGATTTCAACATTTTACGAATAGAAGTACCTTGCCCCTGAAAGGGTTAAACGCATATTAATGTATTTATTATTTTAAAGTTTCCTTTCTCTTTTAATATTCACGTGTAAATACAATTTCCAAGACATAATTTTCAATATTTTTCTGCTTTTAACACGTAATCATTTAATAGTAATTTTAAAGTTTTTTTTAGTTATAGTAATTTTAAAGTTTTTTTTTTTTAAAGTTTAATAGTTATGTGTAAATAAATTTTTAATCGTTAGGAAATATTATTCTTTGAGCTGTTTTTAGAATTGAAAAAAATATCTACAATAATAGCCTAAGTCATGTGATTATCATCAACAGCTCCTTCGCTTTTCATAAAAATGTTTTCCATTTTGTTTAAAGAATCAAAGTTATTTTTCGGATAAAACTACGCAAAAAGTTGCCATGATCGCAAAGAATTCTTGTTAATTTTATGTTAGACAATTCAAATCTAGCCAATAGTTTTTTTTTTTTTTTTTTAACCATTTTTTGATTTGTCGAGTGGTAAATTAAAACGGTATTACTTGGTTATCCCATCGACCAAAAATGTATCACCAGACTATAAAATTAAATATTAATAATGGTTGATCGTAAATGCCACATTCACTTGACTATAAGGAAGTTACACGTGCTTGTGCCATGAAGTTATTTTTATTTTGACGTTTCATCTGTATTTGTATTTTTCTACTAATTTATTTGTTCTTTCGTTATATAAAATAAAAATTACGTCAACTTGTATAATTTGGCGTGTAGTTTGGCGATTTATATATTTTGGCGATATTGGTCATTTGCTTTTAATTTGAAATTCAATGTCATGATTTGTTGCATTATTTAATATTTACCACAGATGTCATATACGCACCGGGTTTGGCGTGATTTTTCTTCCGAGAATTTGGCGAAAACCTCGTTTTCGAACGCCAGTTACATATGTATTTTTAAATTATTTTCTATTATTTTAAAAATGAAATAACAATAAATAAAAAAAATAATTATTAACTATAGAACAAAACAATTTATAACATTTTTTTCAATAAAAGGAAAATAAATGTAATTAAACATTTATTAATAAATACGCAATAATAGCCGAGTTACCATATCATGCAAAATAACGCCATTTTGGAGTCAATTAGGCACCCCGGTGCGTATATGACATCTTCGCCTAATATTTTTCTTTTCGGTTAGTTTTTTTAAAAAAAGAAAGATGTGAAAGCCATTAATTTTAAATGTTTCCGTTTTCAATGAAAGTTTGTATTAAATAAAATGAGAATGAAATAAAAGAAAAAAAGCATTGATCTTAGCATGCATTTAAGGGAGGCTAAACTGGTCGTCAAATTATTAAAATAATAACCTTTTCTAAGATATGAAAATAAATATGTGTTATGATTAAAACTTAAGTTGCCATCATCAGAGAAAAGTATTTAAAATTAGAAAAAAAAAATAATATTTCGAAAACTAAACCGAATTTAAAAATCTTAATGCCTGTTTTGGGATTTGCGGATCAATACGGATTTTTGGTGTTAATTTTATCGCAAAGTATTCCATATTTTAGGAGAAGTCGTCGTGCAACATAATCAGTTGTTTAATCAGTCGTTTCAAAGAATCGTTTCATAAATTCGTTTCATTTCAGCCGTTTCATATATCCGTTTCAATAATTCATTTCATTAGGATTTTGTATATATATAGCAGATTTGTATTTTTTATCCTTTGAATTTTTAATGTATAGGTAAAAGACGAATATTTTAAAGGTATATAATATATTTCCAATTTTATTTTAATGATTGGCGATGGAAAAATATTTAAACATTAATCACTTTCAGCCAACATAAAAGTACCGCATTAATTCTTACCCCAATATATATACCCAATAAATTCGTTTAATTAGGATTTTATATATAGAGAGTAGATTTACACATTAAAATAAAATATATAAACATATTTATGGCTCAATAGCACCTTAAAATTAGTTAGCTGCACCTAATTCTGAGCCAGATACAGAAAAAAAAGTTAAAAGTCGTTGACAAGTGTAATTTTTGTGAAATCCATACACAGTTAAACAAATTTCGCTGGGATAGGTGAACGGTTTGTGATAAAGTAGCTGCAACCATAAAATAGTAAAAACTCGATCCAATATTTGGAGCTCCGGACCAAGCGTAATGCCAGAACTTGCAACGATATTTCACCATCTTATGTTTGCAACAAAACTGATTCAATTTAAAACCAATTTTTTTCAAAGAGTACATAAAAAATATTAACAGCCAGTTACAATCAGAAAGCATATCATTTTATAAGATGTTTATTTTAAAATTCGCAAAAATAAAATATACGGAACCAATGTTGCTCCTTCGGGAATTATGACTGTAATATGTTTCATAGACATATCTTAAAGTAATATACTCAGAAACCTCACAAGCAATACAGTAATGTGACATTCAAAATTGCATATAGATAATTAAATTAGCTTAAATATAAAATGTTATGGCATTTGAATATATGTTTATACAGATTTTTAATATTTAAAAGAGTATTTATACTTGGATATGCCCCAAAAATTAAATACGTAACACGATGTTTTAAATTCAATTAATTAAATTATTTCTTCGAAGTAAGTTTGACATTTCTTACAAAATCAGTTTATAAAAATAATATGAACGGCTTAAAGTAATGAACATTTATTCTCGAAGGATCGTCGCATAAATAACCAGAACGTAGATACTAGTTAGTATGGTAATATTATTTATTTTAAAATATTTAAACTGCTTACGACTTACATAATATCAAGTGATACATGACCATAAAAACCTGTTTATCTTAGATTTCAAAATGTTTGAAACGAGACAATTATTAAATGTATATTTCGAGTAAACTATATCATTTAGGGGAGACTAGGGAGGGTTGACCCACATTTTACAGAATGATTTTTTATTTTTTAAATATTGAATATAGAATAAAGTTTTATATATCATTTTATACGTTATGCAAACAGTTATCAAAATAAAATTGCTACATAAGTGTAGTATATAAGAACTTTGAAAAATGATTTCTTTTATTCCTGGAAAAATAAGGGGTCAAGGCTCCCGAAATATGGGAGCGTTGACCCACTATGTTTTATATTGTACTATTTGTGAAGAGAAATAAAATCAATTTTAAAAAAGCAAAATAACTTTATTCTACATGCTTTAATTATTATAAAAAAATATTTTTTTTTTATATATATAAGGCTTAAACAAACCTATTAAGACGCAATCGCAAGTCAGTGGAGAAAAATTTTGTTTTAAACAGGATTTTGTCTGAGCAGGTATATTTGTACAGCAGGGAAAAGGAAATTTTAACATTTAAGGCTGTATTTCGTTAGAAACAGGTTATGTTTTCATAGTGGTTCACGTTATTATGTCCGGATTTAGGAGCCACTGTCCCGCTTTTTTTATCTCCTTGTTCTATTTTTTGAGACACTCGATCTGATAAATCTAGTTGTCACATAGTTTGGCTTCGTCTCACTGTATTCACCCTGGCGAAATTTTCTGCATTCCTCCCTACAGTTTTTCGATCGATACTATGTTCTTTTGCTACAGCATGAGCACTAAACTTATCGTCAACATAATTTAAACCTTTAAGGGGCAAAATACTTTCAGTACTAAAATGTTGAAGTAAATGATTAGCACCGGATTTTACGAACAAAAATGTTTGGAAATACGAAAAAGGCTATATATATATATCATATACATATTAAATGGAAAAGATTTTATCAAAATTCTGGTTCAATTGTGGAGTTTGGAAATTAAATTAAGCCGGTTTCATAAGCATACCACTGCCGCTGAAAGGGTTAATACTGCTGCTTTCACCCTTTCCCGTCCTTTATAGTCTTTCACACTGTTTCTATTTACCTATTGTAAGCAATATTTAAATAGAAAAATGTTCCTATCAACTTGCTCATTTTCTAGCAATGTTTCACATTTTTCTGTAGTTAGTTTTAAACATTTTCTTTTCATCACACCATTTTACTGAAGCTTCACAGAATAAATTTACATTCTTTTATGTATATACCATTAATGTTTCATTATGCACAGTGTATAATAAAAATATTTACAAAATCACTTAATTAAGGGAGCCTTGAGCATCTGGTCAACCCTCCCTCGCATTAACTGAGTCAAGCCTCCCTAAATAGACCTTTTCTAAAGAATACCACATTGTTATGTTAAGCCTAACTTACTGTACAGTCTTTATGCCTGGAATGAATTTATCTTCTGCATTACTTTAAACCTACTTACTTAATTTTTTATAACGTAATATATTTGAAAAAAATCTTACAAAATATTTCTAAAAAACACAACTCTTAGGTTGAAAACGCCCCCCCCCCCCCTTTTCAACGTTGTAAACCTAGCTCCTTTATCTATATCCCGTATTATAAGAACATTTTTGAAAAAATTTCTGGCATTCTAAAATCATTCAATATTGGGGTTTCTTTTAAATCTATTAATAAATTGAGTTCCTTTTTCAATAAGCATAAATTTCAATATGATAAGTCTAAATTACCCGGTGTTGTTTATATTATTCCTTGTAAAGATTGCAATAGTGTTTATATTGGTGAAACTGGTAGATTATTGGAAATTCGCCTAAAAGAACATACTGGTGCTTTAAAAAAGAGTAATTTGAATTCAAAAATTGTCCAGTATTCACTTCAAACGAATCACATTCCGCTCATTGCGAACGCCAGTATTTTGAAATCTGGTTGCAACAACTACCATGGTAGATTGCTCCTTGAGGCTTGGTTCACTGAATTGCGGTCGCATGCTTTGAATGATGCTCGTTCTGTCCCTAGCGAATATTGTTTGTTTTTAAAATAGCTAACTGTAACTGTTCTTGATTTGTTCTGTCGTTTGAAATGCAATGGATATTTTTTGTACTGATGATGCCTTGCGTGTCGCTTGGTGAAACGTTTACATATTGTATTCTTAATTGTTTTTTATTGTCTTTATAAATTTTATTTTTTAACTGTGCTCAAGTCTGTCTTAGTTTATTTTATTTGGTGTTTTAATGGAAATGTTCTTCTCACATAAAAAATGTTAAGAATAGATAATCTAAACACTTTTATTAATAAGTTTTGAGTAAAATCAAAATTTGCGTAACTTGCATAAAAAAATAATTTTCCAATATTTGGCAACAGCTAACAGCTATTTGTTTTCTTCACAACAAACAAAAAATTTCATTTAAGATATTTTAAAGTTTTTATTATTCCACACACACACACACACACATACACACACACAAAGAAAAAACAACTATTTCTAAAATTTTGAAACAAAATATCCTTTTAGCTAAAACAGAAACTTGAACAATATGCATTTGAATTGTTCTTAAAGAAAATTTAATTAAACTAATTCCGAAACTAATTCTAAACAAAGAAATAAAGATTCTACCGAATAATTTGATTTATTATTTTTAAATAAATGAAAATATATCTGAGTGCTCTTTAAGAATTGAAATGCAAATTTCAATTGTAATATAAAAGGCATTGTTTTTATGTTCACAGATTAACTGAATTTTATTGAAATTGTAAACAATTACTCTTAAAAGATAAATTTATATTTTACATTTTGGAGCAAAAAAAAATACACAGCAACCATTTTGTCTTGGTTTATTCTGAATATGATAATTATATTTGCATTTTTTACATTCATTGAAATAAATTTGAGTGTTTTAAATTTACATTAAAAATACATTAAATTTTCATTAAAATGCAATATTATATATATATATATATATATATATAAATCTATTCTTTTATATCTTAGAGTTTTAAAACTTCATTTAGAAATTCATCATATATATATATATATATATTCTATGCACTGTAAAATTTATCTGCCACCAGTCAATTGTATTTCATAATGGTTGATAAATTCTAGACCCGTTCAAGGCTGAAAAAAATTCAAAATTAATATTTATATTCCTGCTGCATGATTCTACGTTAAACATAAACAGTCACATTCACTAATATATTTTGTTGATGGCGAAATGATACATATTTCTATTTGATTTTATTTCCATTTTACTACTCCAAGAAAAATTGTTGTTTATTCTTTAAAAATAGAATGATTAAGAAGAATTAGTATCAGAAAAAAGCAAACATTTTTAATATAACTATTTTTTTTATAAACATGTATGCACTAAAGCAAGAAATTATATTTTCATTATTTTTCCTTGAAAATATCTAAATCATTAAGCAACAAAAAATATAGAGATATTAGTTGTCTTCTTTCGAAAAGCTAGAAAAGTTGCTATAGCATATCTAAAGAAAGCCAATGCCTTTCCGGATAACAAAAACTGCACTTTTGATACTTTAATTAAATTGGATACTCATACAGTACTCAATCAGACAATGCAAAACACACAAATCGGTTATTCTCAATAAATGCATAGCTATACTATTCTACCTAGTAACCTGTGGATTGCACACTATGCGAATAACAATTATAGTCCAAGCAATAGGGAATTTTACCTAGCAAAATTAATGGTAGTACTAGAAATCGGCTTTCTACATGTTGTTTGGCTCGCTGAATCTGAATTTGTTACTTCCGACCAAAATTTCCCCCTGCAACTTCCCCAAATTTTGGTAAAAAGCTCCCCCAAAAAGGTTTTTATTAAAAAAAGTTTTTTGTTTTAGAGAAAAGGTATCTAGAAATTCTGAAAGTAGACAAAATGTCCAACAAATTAGATATATGACATTATGACTTAGGATGAAGGGGAAGGGGGGTTCTGCCTCGGAACATGCGCGCGGTGCTGCGTAAACAAAGTTGCTCAATTCCACTTAACCACTCACACGTTTACATTCGCCCTCCCATCTCCCCTCCGAACTTTCTCTATAAGGTTTACTTTAAGTTTTTTGAGTCGCTGAATCCGAATTTTTAACTTTTCCCCAAAAATTCCATCCCCGAACCCCCCCCCCCCCCCTAAATAGTTGTTTTTAACCTAAATTTCTTATTGTTTTAGGGAAAAGCATTACGAAATTCAGAAACTAGACAAAATTTGAAACAAATAGGATATATGACATTATGAATTAGGATGAACGGGGAGGGTGAGGGCTGCCTCTGAACATGCACTGCGGCGCTACGTACATTAAATTATAAAGTCCAGGCAATAGGGGATTTTATCTGGCAAAATTAATACTAGTTCTGGATTTCGACTCACTTTATGTTTTTTGGGTCGCTGAATCCGAATTTGTAACTTCCCACCAAAATTTCACCCGGCAAGCCCCCCAAAAATTGATTTTTTGAAAAAATTTGGTTTTTGAGAAAAGCGCGCGGGGAATGTTCCGAGGCAGCCCCCTCTCTCCCCGTTTATCCTACGTCATAATGTCATGTATCCTATTTGTTGCAAATTTTGTCTAGTTTCTGAATTTCGTAATGCTTTTCTCCTAAAATAATAAGAAATTTAAGTTAAAAACAACTACTTTTTTTGGGGGGGGGGTTCGGGGGGGAAATTTTGGGGGTAAGTTAAAAATTCGGATTCAGCGACCCAAAAAACATCTAGAAAGCCTATTTCCAGTACTACCATTAATTTTGCTAGGTAGAGTCCCTATACGGTCTCTATTGCCTGGACTAATTTCTTTCCCGAGATAACTCAAAGTTAAAATTTATTATATGAAGATGTTAAATTTGAACAATTTGAAGTCATAAATAAATGAGTTTAATTCCTCCCTCTATTTAAATAAGTTTGAAGAGAATGTAAACTCAAAATAAATTATTGGTTTCGTTTACTATTTTCAAGTCTGAGATTTATTTATTGCAAAAGTGTATATTCACAAACCATTTGATTTGTCTTAAAACACCACTTGCATTTCCTTATGAATGATTTGGCACTGTATTTTCAAAATAATTTCAGAGTACATTACCTAAAAGAAGCAGGTCATTTCTGATTAACGCATCGTTCTTAGCTCGTTTTTAAATAACACTTTCTTGCGATTGGTGTGATAAACTAAACTCTTTTTTCCACAAATTAAAAGCAAATTTACGCAGTCTAAAATTAAAATGCTTTACAAAAGAAATACAAAACATTTCAAAAAATATTTGAGAATATTTTATAATTTAAAGTACTTAAGTTCCATTGATGGAAATTCTTATAAAACAAGGGAGCATTTTATGTGTTCTATTCTTATTACGTGAACTCACAGAGTATTTTCGTTCTAAATAGATTTTGTGCTTCATATTTCAATTTAACTATTTCATCGTACCTCGAATAATTTTAAAGAATTGAGCTTTGACCCCTAATTTTATTATAAGAAGGCTTTATAAATAATCTCATCAACATTACTGCGCCCATTATGTTAATTTGTTTCTATACTTAGCCATGTAACTATAACATTTTTCACTAATGTTATATTGTGGTGTTCTTAAATTACAGGCGTGAGAATCGTAAAAATGTTCCTAATAGAATATGCTATTTCAGATTTTTTTTTTTTTTTTTTTTTTTTTTTTTTTTTTTTGTAATAAAAAAAAAAAAAAAAAAAAAAAAAAAAAAGAATGGACAAGACTTTTTTTGTAAATTTTTAGTATTTACATTCGCAAGATAAATATTTGTCATTGAAATTAATATACCATATTTTCCATATCAAGAAATAAATACATCATTGCAGTTTACTAATTAGAAGAAATTCTATTATATTCCAATAAACGTTTTATTACTTCCACTAAGTTTTCCCATTTACTGAGAGAGAAAATTTCTTTCATTCAATCATATTTAAAAAAAATTAAAAATGCGTCGTTTTCAGTTTTTTTTTTTTTTTCATGTAAAAAAATATGATAACGTTAAAAATATATATAATCATCTTTAAACATGGGCGGAAATGTGGAATCGAGTTGTGAATTTCCCTGTTATTATTAGGATAATTTTAATTATACATAATTTATTAAGATGTGTTTAAGGATAAATTATTAAATGCTACACATTAAAAGCATACATTAATAGCATAACAATAAAAAAAATAAAAATGGCTACTATTATTTGGCAGTGTGTTGTTGAATAAAGTGAGTTATAGGCAACATTAAGATAGAATGATTTTGAAATAAAAAAATTTAGTAAGAATCACAATTTTACAGTCACACAACTGCTTAGAAATATGTTTGAATTTTACAAATTGATTGTAGGCATTTCCTGCTCATTAGCATGCAAGTAATGAATGGTCGAATTTTGTAAAATGTTGCAAAGTAAAACCATGAAGTCTGACGTTTTGCATTAAAAGTATATTTAAAAAAAAATAAATTATGATATACTTCAGCTGTCAAATTATATCATTGTGCATGGAAATAGTTCCCACAAAAATATAAAATATTTCAAAATTTGCAATGAAAATCACAAGTAGAAAATAGGAATCGAACGTAAATTTGACTAATTAAAACAATATCATTCCAAAGTTGGATATATACACATTTAGATAAATGATGTGTAATCATATGTTTTATTATGTATAAATTATGTTTCCAATATTCCTCACGGATGTAAAACTAGTATACTTTAATTAAAATACCATTAGAACAGTTTATAATTCAATTTTCTGAAACTATTGTACCAAACTATCTACTTACTAGAAAGATAGCCTGTCGAAAATGACGGAAATTTAGATATAATGATACATACAACTCATGTGCAAGAAGATGAGTTTTCTCGCTTGTTCCGCAGTGATAGATGAAAATAACCCATTTTAAGAACGAAACACATTTATGAAAAACTATGTAGAGTAGAAGACCACTAATCTACACAGTTTGGTTGCAAGTGTTGTGCGGTTTGAGGCTTTTTGCGGTTTGGTTGGAAATTGACTCCAAACAAGCGGTTGCTATGCGTCATTTCTTTTTAAATATAAATCGCAGAAAATTTTGCCGGTACATATCAAGTATTAAAATACACAGATTTGTGATATAGATATAATATATAGTTATACAATGCAAACAAAATAGAAAATGTACCATATCAACCGATTGTTTGAAGTCAATTTCCAACCAAGACGTCATGACTGACGTCACGACTGAAATCATCTATTTTGAGTATCAATGCTACAAACATATGAAGGCCTATAAATCATTAAACAGCCGTTTTTTTTTTTTTTTTTTTTTTTTTTTTTTTTTTGGTCGAGTTTTTTTAATGACATCAATATTTGGGCATCTATTTGCTGAATTTGTGTAGTATTTCATTATAGTGATGCCCTATGCCTACTTTACTGTAGATGTTTAAGAGTGGATCGTAAATGTAGAAATCTTAAGCGGGTGGAAATGACGCCATTTTACATAAAATAAAATCGTGTGCTGTAAGTCTTAAAATTGAAATATGTTTTGTACTATTTATATATACATTTTTTTTTCATTGGGAGCGACACTAAATTCTGAAAAAGCAGAATTCCTGTTTTCTAGTTTTATTACTTGAGTGCTATTTGTGGATAAATAACAATTTTGAATACTTTTTTATAATTATTTTTTTTAATATATATATATTTAATTTATAATTTTCCAGAGATTTTTTAAACGATATTTTTCTGTATATGCAATATTATGCAAATATACATTAATACATATATATATTATTTTCAATTTAAAAATAAATATTTATAAATATTTAAAAAACATGATTTTCCGCCATATTGAAAATTTTGGTAAGATGCCAAATCGGCTATTGGTGCCATTTTAAATTCCTTCGCCAATTGCACCAACCAGGACAAGATAACGGAACTCTTCTCAAAATATACAATCTCTCCTACCCTTTATTTAATTTTTCCTTTTCTTTAAAATGTTTTAGTTTTTTGTTAGTATTAACATCTCAGGAATTCGGAATTCAAGATTATTCTTACGGATATTTATGTAATTATGTATTGATATCATTCACATAAATATTGTTATTTTGGGGAAAAAAAAAATATGCTTCCTAAAAGAAAGCTTAGATCATCTGTTTATTAGGTACGACTTGATTATCCCGCCGACTATTTTTGCCAATTTATACAAATAGGCAAACTATTTAGCCATATTACACAAATGAAAGAATGTTGCCATTCTAAAATTTCAAGATAGGAAAATTAACTAATTCAAATAAAAAAAAAATACTTAGGGTTACTTTAATAATGACGTTCACTTATGGCATAGCAACATACCAAATATAAAATTTGATTCATTTAGATGATTTCCGACAAAAGAATACTAATAGTTTGCGTATTTTAAGATATTTGAGAATAATATTTAAGTAACTTAAATGTAACAATCGAATTTATTAAAAACCACAATAAAAATCAATGATAATGGAAAATTGTAACGAACCTAATGCTCTTTATTTAGTCAAAAAATGTAGCAAAAAATGGATATAGCTAAAAAATGCATGTAAATATTTTGTATAGAATTGAAGAAAAAAAATAAAAATTTGCAGTAATTATAAATAACGAAAGAACAAATAAATTGGTAAAACATTAATAAAAATGCAAATGAAATGTCGAATTAAAAAGACTTGATGGCGTAACAGACATGTGTATCGTGTTTAATGTCAAATGAATGTGGCATTTACGATCATCCATTATTGACATTTAATCTTACAGTTTGGCGACAGCCTTTGGTCGACGGGATAATCAAATAGTACTGTTTATAGCATTCCGGGCTGATATTTCGTAGCTGCATATCTCCCAGATCGACATATTAAATAGGATTTTGAAAGCATCGTTTTTGTTTGAAGCAAAACCTTCATGATGTATTCCATTACAGAAAATTATATGATCTTTTATCATATTCATTTGCATTTCAATTGAATGGTTTATATTATGTTGATAGAAATTAGAATGTTAATTTTTGGGGTTAGGAAAACCATACATTGTTCTACAACGCTTAGTTATAAAATTACGGGGAAATTTCTTTATTCTGTGAACCGATTATTAAAGATTACTTTTTTATAAAAAATTCATGAATTATAAGAAGGTTTTTTTTTCCTTATTGAGAGATATTTTTGTGACGTATTAAAAAGAGTACTGCATTTTAACTGATGATGGAAGCTTCAGTATTATTTACTGCTATTACTGTTTTAACTGAATTTTTTCTGCTGAAATGGAAATATGAAAACTGTGGCAGAATTGCGTTTTACGAAACATAACAGAACATAGAGTGATATAGCATTTAAACTACCAGCATGCCGCAAAACCGAGAAGCTCAGTATTTAAAGGATAACAAATAAGAAAGAATCACCTGAACATTAATTCGATACGATGGAGAATCTCTGCAATCATTGTTATACACTTAATTTCAGTTGTGTAGCTATTAGAGGACATTTTGATCTCTCATACCATAACGGCTTCATTTCCTGCTAAATCAAACTATAATTGATCAACTAAAATAGTAGTTGGTGCTTAATAACTCAGATTTTGTTCCAACACATTAGCAAATATAATGCTGCAATGATACATCATTTACATCGTTTCTCTAAATCAGGAAATACATTACTGCAGCTATATTTTCTTTGATTGAAGTAGGAAAATTAAGACCAGCGTAGCGGGCTTAGCCTAGTAATATATATATATATATATATAATACAAACGGAAATTTCGTTCAAAACCTGTCTATTTCGAGTTGTACTGCATGGATTTTCGAGAAACTTACACTGTTAGATATCGTTTCAGGGAAGGTTTTAAGCTATAACACACTACGTAAATTAGTTATAGAATTATGATGGAAAATTCTGTTATTTTGGGCGAAAGGGTTACCCTTATTTTATTGGCGAGAAATGTCGTTGATAAATGAATTGAAAAGGCTGTCCATCTCGAAAAAAAAAACCTGTTACTAAAATTTAAATAAAGTACCTGTATTTAAAATTTACAAAAGAGAGAAAAAGAAAAGAAAAACAGTTTTGACGAGTGTATAATGTTATAAAGCAAAAATATTTGATTTAAACATGGCAGGGAATGTTCGTAATGCTTAAAAGTTTATTCAGTATGAAAGATTGCAGTTTTAAACTACATTTGGCGATTTATCTCTTGCGTTATGTTAAGCAAAATGCAGGAAAATATTTGATAAGAAAATATCTGAGTGACGATTTTTTTCATTATTATTTACTTTTTATTTTTATTTAACTAATCCATCATGTGGCTTGCAGAAGAAACTTGCAGATGTAATTATAAAAATGACGGTACTTGTGAGTTACATATTGTATGTTTATTTACGATTACATTTTATCACCAAACTATTTAATTTTAAGCCAGAAATGCATAAGCTTGGCATCGGTCTGAGCGGCGCGACGTTCGTGAATTTTCAGGTAGATGAGAGAATTTTTGGAATAATCAAATTCTGCTTATATATATGTATGTGTAAATATAATTCAAATAGAAATTTCGTTTCGGCTGTTTATAACTCGAGTTCTGCTGAACTTGCACTGTTAAATAGGTAATTTTAGGTGAAGGTTTTAGAACAAGCACGTCGTCCTACGTTTCTTGGCATCGAATTATGCTTTAAAGTTCCTTAATGAAATGAACCTGATAATGAAAAATTAGCCTATTTAAAAGATTCTGCTGAATGTATTTCGATGGAACTTGGACTGTTATTAGATAATTTTACAGGAAAGGTTCAATGCAACATATCCTTCTACGTTGCTCAGCCAGTACAGTTTTGGAGAAAATTCTGTTATCTAGTGAGCTCAATTATGAAAAAATTAACCTTTTTGATAAGTTATAATAAACGGTTTTTGATAAAACTTGCATTATAAGTTTGGCAATATTTTAGAGATAGTTTTCGTATATGTTATATATTGTTCGACAGTGCTTAATCATAGAGCAATGGGAGAAAATTCGATAATTTTCGAATATTCCCTTGGCGAGGTGGAGGAAATGGGCTTGGCGAGAGCGGATAAGATTTCATACATATTTTCAGTTCAATAATTATATAAGTTATTTACTATAAAGAAGACATTTATTTCTCTTTATGTAAAAACAGAAGAAAATTGTATGTAAATAACAACAATATTAATATACATCAATAAAAAGTATATATATAAAATACATATTCTAAAAAGCATAAAGGTTCATTCTATTTGCTTTCATATCATTTGGCCACAAATCTGTCTTTCTGAAGCCAGAATTGCGCCAAGCTATTTAAAAAGCGCCAAGGCCCCTAATGTTTAAAAGTATCCAAAATTCTGCAATCAGTGAACACGTTATGCAGATATCGAATGACAGCTTTGCTAATTAACTAACTACCGTCGATTTTGGAGGAAATATTTGGGGAAAATGGGTTCAATCAAACTTCACTCTAAATCAAAAATAGTCAATAAGTGTTTTCTTTTTAAACTGTTACAATTTCGTTACAATTTTTTTCATTTTAAATTTCTTTTCAAATATCGCAGAACTCCACTAGGAGGATTTTATTCGGTATTTTTATATGAGACAGGCACAAATTTCGCCAATAGCATTTTTTCTGGGCAATAGCATATTTTATATTTTAACATGTATAAATTGGAAACAATAATTTCATGATTAAGTATTTTTTTATAGTGTTACTAGGGGGCTTTGCCCCCTGCAAGCTGCGCTCCACAACCCCCGTTATGACACCGCAGAATATAAAAGCACGCTAATTTGATCAGTTTTAAAAACATTAGACAAGATTGAATTACAATGAAAAAACACATAGCGATCTCCATGTAATCGGGTTTCAATTCAATTGCCTTTGATTGCGAAAATTTAAGGCCGAATCAGTTGATGTTAAGACATACAGTGATTGTTTTCGTTTTAAAAATAATCTAAAATAAAGTAATTAAGCAAGCAGAGTCTTTGCCTCCCGGTATTTTTTAACAGCGTTATAAAACGATTGACATAATACAATTTACTGCAATTACTTCAATATACTACTTTAACCCCTTTAAGGGCAGTGGTTCATATTAGGACCACTTAATTTTAATTCTTAAATGCCACATTTGCACCAGAATATTGGAATGAATATTTTCCTTTTATTAAGTAAGTGAACAAAAGCATTTTCGTATTTCGAAATTTGTTTGTAAATTCTGGTGCCATTCTGTGATTTCAACATTTTACGAATAGAAGTTCCTTGCCCCTAAAAGGTTTAAACGCATATTAATGTATTTTTTATTTTAAAGTTTCCTTTCTCTTTTAATATTCACGTGTAAATACAATTATCAAGACAGAATTTTCAATATTTTCCCGCTTTTAACACATACTCATTTAATAGTAATATTAAACGGTTTTTTCTGTTTTTAATAGTCACGTGTAAATAAATTTTTAATCGTTGAGAAATATTATTCTTTGCGCTGTTTTTAGAATTGAAAACAATCCCTGTAATAATAGCTTGAGTTATGTGACTATTATCAACAGTTCCGGGTTGACCATTTCGCTTTTATCTTCCAGGAGGCCATTCTGATACTTTAATGTTAGCCAGCCACAGGTGATAAGTCGCCAAATATTTTTCTTTCGTCATCATTTCACCTATATTATAATAGTCCAAATCATGTAACTGTCATAAACAATTACAGGCTGATCCCTTCGCTTTTTATATTCTAAGCTGCCATTTTCGTACTTTAATGTTACCTAGCCACAGGCAATAAGTCGCCAAATATTATTCTATCGCCATCATTTATTTCACTTATATTATAATAGTCCAAGTCATGTAACTGCCATAAAAAATTACGGGCCTTTGCTTTTCATAAGAAAGGTTTCAATTTTGATTAAAGAATCAAATTTATTTTTTCGAATAAAACTACATAAAAGTTGCCATGATCGCAAAGAATTCTTAGTACTTTTTTGATAGCCGGATGCAAATCTCGCCAATAGCTTTTTTTAACTCTCCACTTAGCATTTTTTAATTTTTCGAGTGGTAAATTAAAAGGGTACTTCTTGGTTATCCCATCGACAGAAAATCTATCGCCAGACTATAAGATAAATGACAATAATTGTTGATTGTGAATGTCACATACACTTGACTGTACGGAAGTTACACTTATTTACGCCATCAAGTGATTTTTATTTCGACGTTTTACTTGTATTTTTATTAATGTTATACTATTTTACTTGTTCTTTCGTTATTTAAAATAAAAATTCCGTCAATTTGCATAATTTGGTGAGTGGTTTGGAGATTTATATATTTTACCGAAATTGGTCAACGGGATAACTAAGTAGTACCATTAAAACATTGCTTTGAATTTGAAACTAAATGTCATGATTTGTTTCATTGTTTAATCGAGTTTGGCGTGATTTTTTTTTACGACAATGTTGCGTAAACCTCGTTTTCGAATACCAATTACATATATATTTTTAAATTATTTTCTATTATTATTAAAATTAAATAACATTAAATAAATGTAAAACTAATTAATGACTATAGAAGAAACAATTTATAACATTTTTTTAATAAAAAGAAAATAAATGTAAATAAGCAACGATAGCCAGTGTTCGGACCTTGTGCGCATGCCGAACGAGCTCCGCAGCTTTGCGGTCATGTGACCCAGTTCAGTTGTGCTTTAGCTGCCATTGCGGCACGTTGTGTATTCTAGCGGGTCTTATCCCCAAGTATAGAGTATGTTGTTCTTGAGCTGCCATTGTGGCACGTTATGTTATAGCGGGTCTTATCCCCAATTATTCTGTTCCTTGTAGCGGGAGTATTCCCCAAAAATATGTTTTATGAACGTCACTTGTTCTAACAGCGGGTTATTACCCCAACGTCACTTCATCATTCTATGTTCTTCAATGTTCGTGATTGCTTGTAACATTTGTGTGCTGTGTGTTATAAAAAATGTGAAAAAGAAACATGGAAAAATTAAATAGAACAAAAGTTGCTCTAAAAGGTGCTATAACGAAATTAGAAAATTTCGTAAAAGATAATACAGACGAAATTAATTACTCGAGTACCGAGCTCGAAATAAAGATTCGAAAATTACCTGAGCTTCAAGCAAAAGTATCGGAAATACGGGTTAAATATTATGATATCCCTGGTATTAAGGACTTACCAGAAATCGAAAACGAGTTAGATGAACTCGAAGATAGTCTCGAGAAACTTGAGGTAAGTCTCAACATATTTCTTAAAAATCTTAAAGTTTCTGAAATAAATGTGCATACTGATAGTATTGCATCTATAAGTTTGAATAATATTAAAGTTAAGTTACCTGAAATCCCACTACCAAAATTCAATGGTAAATATGAAGAGTGGTCAATCTTTAAAGTACAATTTACAAATTTAATTATCAATAATGCCCAATTAAATGACGCTTAGAAGCTGTTTTATTTGCGAGCATCGCTAAGAAATGAAGCAAAACAACTAGAAAGTCCAGACGATTCATTTGAGTCATTGTTTACAGCGCTTACTGAAAGATTCGAAAATCGACGTTTGCTCATTGACACTCATTTATCAGCCATAATTAATTATGAAAAAATACATTACGAGTCTTCTAAAGAATTGAGATCCTTTATTGATTGTGTAAATAAAAATTTGAGGACTTTAAAAGTATTACAATATGAAAAAAACAATCTGTCTGATGCTATCCTTATCAATATTATATTGCAAAAGGTAGATAAGGAATCTCGAAAATTATTTGAATATTCGATTAAAAAATCAGAATACCCGCAATTTAATGAATTAATGTCATTTTTGGAAAACCGAAGTTCTACGTTAGAAAGCGTAAATAGATATTCTGCTTCAAAACCCTTAAACAAAAACATTCCTCTTTCGAACAAACAAACAAATTTCATGCTAAATTCGAATGATAAATCGAATGGAAAAACTTGTATTCTGTGTAAATTGGCTTTTCATAATTTGAACAAATGTTCTCAGTTTCTAAAAATGAATGTTTCTGAACGATACGATTTTGTGAAGAAAAATAAACTGTGTACCAATTGTTTGAATAATTCTCATTTCGTAAAGTCTTGCATTTCAAAATATAATTGTAATACTTGTGGATTGCGACACAGCTGATCGCTTCATCGAGATAAAGAAAATAAAACCAAAATGAAATGGCTTCCCCCCAAATTTCCTCCCCACTTGCAGGTGCGGTAAATAGAGAAACGAAAAACATTTCGATAAATAATGAATCTTTAAAGACCTTGAATAATATAAGTAAAGAAAGAAAATCAATTTTATTGAGTACATGCTTTGTTTTTATAGAAGATAATTTCGGAAATAAACGAAAGTTCAGAGTAATTTTGGATAATGCTAGCAATGTCAATATTTTAACTAAGGATTGCGCTGACATGCTGAAATTTAAAAAAAGGATAATTAATGTACCCGTTACAGGATTAAACGGTTATACTTATAATGTAAAAAATAAAATTTCGAGTGTAATTACAAACGAAGATGGCTCTTTCAGTGAGAATATAGATTTCTTAATTGTTCCCAAAATCACGGATGTAATTCCATCAAAGCAATTAAATGTATCGGACATTAATTTACCGAATATTGTGGAATTGGCAGACCCCACATTTTTCAAACCGGGAAAAATTCACGCATTGGTTGACGCTGAATTATTTTACAGAATTTTAAAGCATAATTCAGTTAAGATAAATGATAAACTTTTTCTGCAAGACACTGTTTTTGGATGGATCCCAACTGGGGCGCTGGAGGAGAACACGCAAACAAACAATATTACTATGTGCAATTTCGTTAGAGATTTCGATGAAATAAATTATAATTTAAAACAATTTTGGGAGCTTGAGTCTATAGGCATTAAACATGATGATCCGAAAATATCGGAAACTGATCAATCACAACAAACATTCGATAAAACTGTCAAATTTGTAGGCGATCGTTATGAAGTTCAGTTACCGTGAAAAAAAGACTGGAAGGATTTAAACGATAATTTTAATGTTGCGAAACAGCGTTTGGAAGGTCTAAAAAGAAAATTTTATCGAAACCCAGAGCTTTTTCGACAATATTCTGAAATAATCACGGAATATTTAAAGCAAGGAATTATAGAGCAGGTGCAAGAAAATGAACCCGTTTTAGACAGGGCAGTTTATTATTTGCCCCATCAAGCGCTCTGTAAAGAAGATAAACCTACTACAAAGGTCCGAATCGTCTTCGATGCCAGCTCTCATGATAACAATGATTTGTCCCTTAATGGTTGTTTATGGCCCAGCACCAACTTATATCCACTTCTATTTGATAATTTAATCCACTTTAGATTATACGAAATTGCCTTTTCTTCTGATATCGAGAAGGCGTTCCTTCAAATCTCACTCGCTGAAAAAGATCGGGATTCTGTCCGTTTTCTGTGGTATGATGATAGTTTAAAATCTTTCAAGGTCTTCAGATTCAAACGTGTTTTTTTTGGAGTCAATGCCTCTCCATTCCTCCTATCTGCTACAATAAAGGAGCACATCAAGCGGTTTATGAACCTACACCCAAGAACTGTTCACCTACTCGATAACTATATTTATGTGGACGATTTTATATCTGGCGAAAATACGCTGCAAGAAGCTCTTCATGTTTTCCTGAATGCTAACAAAATAATGTCTGAAGCAGGAATGATTCTTCGAAAATGGATAACCAATGATGAAGCGTTACTGAAGTGCTGGCAAAAGGAAGGTTTAAATATTCGATCAGAACATGCAGCAATAAGCCTAGGAAACAATCTAAGCAAGGTATTAGGAATGTCCTGGAAAACAGAAGAAGATTGTCTGACATTCGAAGTCAAAAGTTTAATAGAATTCTTGTCATTGCAAAAAAGCTCAAAACGTCTACTATTGCAAGCAGTTGGTAAAATCTTCGATCCGTTAGGCATGCTGACGCCATTCACCATTAGAATAAAATGCCTGTTCCAAGAACTATGGCTAAAGAAGACAGCATGGGATGAACATTTACCAACTAATGTGCACGAAAAATGGTTAAAGTGGTTCGAATAACTTCCAAATTTAGCAGAATTAAAAATTCCGAGGAAAATTCTTGGTTGCTTGAATCAAGTAATAGCTGTAGAAATACACGCCTTTCTTGATGCTAGTAAAATAGCGTATGGCTCTGCAATTTATCTGAGAATAAAAAGAGAGGGTGGAGTGGAAGTCAATCTCGTGACCTCGAAGAGTCGTGTTGCACCGATAAAGGAGATAACTCTGCCTCGGCTAGAACTTCTCGGAGCCTTACTAAGTGCAAGACTGACCAATAAAGTAAAACCCATCCTAGATCAAAAAGTCACATCGAAAGTGTACTATTTAACGGATTCCAAAATAACCTTATTCTGGATCAAGGGATCATCAAAGCGATGGAAGCAGTTTGTGGCAAACCGTGTCATAGAGATTAATGCACTTTCAGATTCGAACTCTTGGTATCACTGCTCTAGCAAGGACATCATGCCGATCTCTTGACCAGAGGTGCGAGTGTTAATTCCCTTGTAGAGAATCCAATGTGGTTTAGGGGACCAAAATTCCTAGCAGATGATGACTTAGTGACTGAGCAAGAAACTATTTCTGTGCCAGAAACAGATTACTTTCCCGAGACTAAATCAAAATATAAAAATAACTGTAATGATTTCAATTCTAATATTTCTCTTTCTCTTTTCAGGAATCCTGAAGAAGTAAATTTTTTTCTCAACATAAGTGGTAAATACTATAGTATTCTTCGCATACTGGCATATGTTTATAGGTTTTTTCACAATTGCAAATGCAAGTTAGCAGACGGGCGCAGAGGCAGCCTCACAACCCCAGAAATAAAAAATTCAGAAGTTTCTCTAATTAGATTAGTACAAAATGCAGAATTTCAGGAAGAGATTAAGGGTTTAAAACGGGAATCAAGGGTTCCCCTTTCCAGTAAAATTAAATGTTTATCCCCCTTTTTGGATCAAGATAATATCTTAAGAGTTGGCGGTAGTTTGGAAAATTCAGATTTAAACTTTGATAAGAAGCATGAAATCATTTTTCCGAAAGGCCATAAGCTCACAAAACTCATATTTGAGCATTTTCAGAGGAAGTATTTTCATATTGGCCCCCAAACTTTAATCCATTACGTACGTATGCGGTTTTGGCCCGTAAGTGGAAAAAATTTAGCGCGAAAGTAGTGCATGATTGCGTTGTCTGTTTGAGAAACAACCCAGTTACTGCTAAACAAATCATGGGTGACCTCCCATCGGAAAGAGTAACTCCAAATTTTACGTTTAACCATACAGGAGCCGATTTTTGCGGCCCTTTTGAGATTAAATATAAAAATCAAAGAAAAGGGATTTTTCATAAGGTTTATGTCGCGATTTTCGTTTGCTTAGTAACAAAGGCTATTCATTTAGAAATAGTAACGGATCTAACTTCTGATGCGTTTATCGCCCCACTTAAACGCTTTGTTTCAAGGCGAGGAAAATGCGCTTCTATTATGACAGACAATGCTACGAATTTTAGGGGTGCTAAATCAGAATTGCACAAACTTCATGAGTTAGTTCGTAGACCGGATGAAAAATTAGCTAATTACCTTACTTCAGAACATATTGAATGGAAGTTCATTCCTCCTAGATGTCCCAAATTCGGTGGTTTATGGGAGGCTGGTGTAAAATCTTTCAAGTATTATCTTAAACGGACATTAAAAGGTGCTAGATTGACTATGGAAGAATTCCAAACAGTCACCACCCAAATCGAAGATGGAACTAAATTCGCGTCCCTTAACTCCGTTATCGACCGATATAAATGATTTTAATGCATTGACACCAGGCCATTTCCTAATTGGTCGGCCTATCGATGCCATTCCAGAACCTCAGTTGATTGATATCACAGAATCGAGATTATCTAGGTGGCAGAGAATCACTAAATTCGTCCAATTAATTTGGAGAAATTGGCAATTAAATTACTTGAGTCATCTCCAAAATCGTTCAAAATGGCAGGTAAAAGGGGAAAACATCAAACCAGGTGCGATGGTTGTCATAAAGGAGGACAATTTACCTCCCTGTAAGTGGATGCTAGGGCGAATCTTAGAGGTTATACCAGGAAAGGATGGTAATGTTAGGGTTGCAAAGGTAAAAACAGCCTCGAATATCTTTCTTAGATCCATATCTAGATTGTGTGTCTTGCCCATTAATGAAATGTAATGTGTATACTTATTTCTTATTGTTTACTTATTTTAAAGTGCACCTAAGATTTACATGTTATTCTACATTAAACATTTCTTAAGGACAATATAGAACTATTTTTAGAAAATAGCTTAACTTCTGTTTAACCTAGAATTGCACTTTATTGTATTGTATAGTTCTTGTTATTCCAACTTATCCTTATTGTATTTGTATTGTAATATTATTTTATAGTATTGGTATTTTATTTAGTTCTTGTATTTATAGTGTATTTTTAATATTTTGAATGTGCTACGCACATTGCAACGCGGGGCGGCATGTTCGGACCTTGTGCGCATGCCGAACGAGCTCCGCAGCTTTGCGGTCATGTGACCCAGTTCAGTTGTGCTTTAGCTGCCATTGCGGCACGTTGTGTATTCTAGAGGGTCTTATCCCCAAGTATAGAGTATGTTGTTCTTGAGCTGCCATTGTGGCACGTTATGTTATAGCGGGTCTTATCCCCAATTATTCTGTTTCTTATAGCGGGAGTATTCCCCAAAAATATGTTTTATGAACGTCACTTGTTCTAACAGCGGTTTATTACCCCAACGTCACTTCATCATTCTATGTTCTTCAGTGTTCGTGATTGTTTGTAACATTTGTGTGCTGTGTGTTATAAAAAATGTGAAAAAGAAACCTAATCGTCTTCATTCCTAAAGTTACGCACAGTATTCACATACAGCCGGGTTACCATTTCAGGTAGAATAATGCCATTTTTGCGACAATTAGGTACTCCGGTGCGTATATGACATCTGCGCCTAATATTTTCCTTTTCGTTTCGTTTAAACAAAAAGAAAGAATTGAAAGCCATTAATTTTAAATGTTTCAGTTTTAAATGAAACTTTTGTATTAAATAAAATAATAACGAAATACAAAAAAAAAAAGCATTTTTCTTAGCCTAGATATAAGGGAGGCCAAACTGGTCGCCAAATTTGTTTAAAATAATAACCTTTTTCTAAAATATGAAAAAAAAAATCTGTTATGATTAAAATTTGAGTTGACATCATTAGAAAAATTATTTAAAATTAGTAAAAAACTAATATTTCGAAAACTAATTCGAATTTAAAATTTCTAATACCAGTTTTGTGATTTTGCGGATGAATACGGATTTTTGGTGTTAATTTCATCGCAAAGAGGATTTTTGGAGAAATCGGCGTGAAACATAATCAGTTGTTTAATTAGTCATTTCAAAAAAATCTTTTCATAAATTCTTTTCATTTCAGTCGTTTCATATATCCGTTTCATAAATTCGTTTCAATAGGATTTTATATATATAAGGGTAGATATGTATTTTTTATCCTTTTGAATTTTCAATGTAATTTTTAATAGACAAATATTTTAAAGATATATAATATATTTCCAAATTTTTTCTAAATGAATGGCGATGGTAATGACATGCGGCCATCTAACATAAAAGTACAGCTTTTCCTTCAGATTGTTGAAGCAATCTATCACGGGAATAATAAAAAATATATTTGTGGCCAAAAAAACACAATCCCCTGGACTATTCAAAATATCAGAAATATTGCTAATAATGAATATTATATGAATATTTCGTCGGTCAAATTAAAAAACCGCGACAGTGATTAACATATTTAAGTCAAACAGTAATCATTGATCATAAATTCAGGAAAATTGGAAAGTAGATGTAGTTTGTAAAGTATGCATTAATTAAAGGGGATAACTTACGTAATCGAGTCCTCAGATATTTGGCGTATTTGGTACGTATAAGTTACATAATTGAGTCTACAGACAATTTGAGTATGTTACCTGTCGTGGTTTGGCGCATAATTAACTTTGGAAAAGGGTTCAATTGTTTCTGTGTTTTTAAAGCGGACCTATTCCATAATCGAACTTACAGAGAATTGGCGTAATTTTGGGGAAAATTTTTTGGATACCTTATGCTGCTTTTACGATGTACCAACACCATACCAAAACATATGCTATTGCACCCTTTATTTCAATCCTAAACGTGCAAAAATTTTTTTTACTTTTCCAGTATAAGGATCATGGTGAAATAGAGAAAACAGCCTTGGCGGAGAATGAAATTTGACAACATATTTTCTGGTAAGGTATCCACTGTTTTATTTCATACAGACAAGCATTTTTTTCTATGTTTATACAATTTATTAAGGATAAAGATGCTATTTGTCTAATTTTATATATAAACAGACTTAATTTGTATATAAAAAACATTATTAATATACGTATGTTTAAAAATACATATATAGACAAACAAAATAGTTCATCAAGTTTCTTTTCTTAACTGTTTATACCATGTGGTAACAAATCTCAATTTCTGATGCCCAAATTGCACCAAGCTGTTTAAAATACCGCCAACGTGCCTATAGGGGAAAAGTACCATATTATTATTGCAAACCGTGACAAACATTGTGGCTTCCTATTTATTGAACGTGAATTTCATTTGGCTTTAGTTATCATTTAATTATAACCATGCAAAAAAATAAATTTACTATTTTTTTAATCGAAAGTATTTTTTACTATTAAGTAAAATTAAGTTATAACTTCATTTCTCGCTGACTAAAAAATTGAAATGTTTACAGAAATGCAAAGTGTCACTTAGAATTTCATGTGCGTAGTTTAAATGGCGATTTTGAAAAAAAAAATTGTATAATATTTATTTGTCTTGTTATTTTCAGTATATTTGTATTGATTTAATAAAATAGTTCTCAAAATTCTGTAATTTTGAAATGTTATATTTTTTAAATGATTAATTTCAGCCAACAATATTAATTTTTTTCAAATGATTCGTTCGGTGCCAAGTATTGTGCTTTTCAACAATGAATTTGATATGCGAAAGAGTACTGAATTTTTAGATTGCAAGATGGAGGTTGTAATATACAACGTGGCCGCGGATTATACAAAATAAAGAAACTGGCATAGCTTCAAGCTACCAATGAGACGGTAAAATACCTTTTCTTTAAAAAATTATAAAAGAGATGAGGAAAATTCCTTAATCGGAACCCGCACAAAATTGGGGGATCGGAAATCTCAATACTCGCCGATTGAAATATCTTTAAAATTATTCAGCAGAAACACGGAAAAATAACTCGCAGTTTCAAAAATTTTAAGCATCAATATTCTTACCTATATATCTACTTCTGCTTCTTAATATATTTGAGTGTAAAATGAAAATGGGAATTTCGTTCCGGCTGCATATAACTTGAACTCTGCTGAATGAATTTTAATCAGAATTAAATGGTAGTTTGATAATATTTCAGGGAAGATTTTAGCTTATAACATATCGTTCTACGTTGCTTAGACATAGAATTAAGTTTTAAAGTTATATAATCAGACGAACTCGATTATGAAAGATTAACCTTTTTAACAGATTCAGCCGAATGGAATTCGATTGAACTGTTAGTTAGATAATTTTCAGGTAGGGTTTTAGTATATACTATACCTTTCTGCATTGCTTAATAAAAGAGATGTGGTGGAAAGTTCTATAATCAGTTGAACCCAATTATGAAAGTTTAGCATTTCTAAAAAGTACTGCAGAACGGATTTTGATAGAAATTCCAGTGTTAGTTAGATACCTATTAAGATATGGTTTTATTATTCTGCATATTGTTCTACGTTGTTTAGTCAAAAAATGGTGGAAAGTTCCATAATCATGGGAAACTGATTATGAAATATTAGACTTTTCAAAAAGTTCTAGATGACGGATATTGATAATACTTGCTTTGCCGTTTAGAAAGTATTTGGGGTGGTTTTAGTTTATTCCGTATTATTCTACGTTTTTTAGTTATAGAATTTTGGGGGAAAGTTCTATAATCAGATTTATAGAAATTAGTTAAAAAAAAAGGTTTACTGGATGGAATTTGTCAGTTTGTTTGTTTGCATTGTTAGTTAAATAATTTTTCACGGGTTGTTTTATTATATTGCATAGTTCACTATCATTCTATACCAAACCTACTGTGATTCATCAACTAAAAGAGTTGGACTTTAATAGCAGAAATTTGGTCTGCACAGTAGAAAATTTAATAGCACAATAGCGTTTATATCGTTTACAGTAATGCGAAAGGATATCCCAGGTAAAGGTCCATATTGCTTTAAATCACAATGTCAAATTCACTGATACATTTTGTTTAATTGAAGGTTCATTTGGATAAGCAAACCAGCGTAGCGGGAGAAGTCTGCAAGTATATTTACTAAAATGAATAAAAAAATAATTTTTATTAAAAAATATATATATTAAAATCTTAGAAGTTTTATAGAAATTACTAATTATAGGCGAACTCGATAAAATATTTTCTTTTTCTAGCTGAAATACGCCTAATTTTAGAGTAAAAAATATGATCCAAGAGAACAGGGCAAAAAAGAGCATTTTGTTCCATTTAATGAAATTTTTAAATTGAAATCGGCAGATGATCAAAATTTTAAAATACAGTCACAAGAAGAGAAAAAATCGACCATTTCATTCTCTTATTATCAATTCGAAAAAGAGGGAACAGACGAAGACGAAAAAAAATCTTAGAGTCAGCAGAACATTAAGTTAAATTTTACATCCTGAATTCCATTTAAATTGATTTGAAAAGTCTATGCATGTTTCAGCTTTCTTATTCAAGTGCAATAAAAAATAAGTAAAAATCTCACTTATTTAATGGGATATATATAACTTCATTGTTACTTTTCGCAAATTGCGTGAGACGTTTCAAATACATAATTAAAACGAAACATAATTAACAATAATGAAATATATTTTCATAATATAATTATTTATATTAATTCTGTATTTTTTTAAGCACAAAATATATATTTATTGAGATTATAAACAAGAAAATTTTTAATAATAGAAAAATATGATGATTTTTTTAAACATATATAAGGTGATTTTTAATAATCTTAAAGCAGGTGAACTTTTAATAATGGGTAATCAGAAGTGAATTTTTAATAATATGTAATGAAGAAATTATTTAATAATATGTGTTAAAAAGAATACAAAAAGTATAAAAGTTTATTAAATATATAAAATTTATTTAATTTTGAAGTGATAATTTTTCTTAAACTTAAAAATTTTAGTACTTACAATGATTTCACACAGAAAAAATATATTTCTCTTTTATGATTATTAAAGATTCTTTCTTGAGATTTATTTAAAAAAATTCGCATTGATGTTTATCAAATTTAATGTTCTAGAAATATAAGATATTTTACTAATTCGCTGTATACAAAGTGCATTTTTTGCTTTAAATTGATAAAGTTGGCGCATTAGTCGATATTAAAATAGATTTTAATAAACTGTTATTCTAAAAATAGATATTTATGTTTAATTGATTTGTGAGTATTAAGTATATGCATTTTGAAAAATAAAACAGTAAATTAGAAGTGATAAAAATGTTTCTAATAATTACTGTAGAAAAAAATCCCTGCCTGCTTGGCTTAGAGACACGGGTAGTTTTTGAATTTAAGTACTAATTTCACAAACAAAAAGTAAATCAAGATTAGAGATGAAATCAATTTGACAATTTCATCTAGCCGCTTTTGACGAAGTTTTCATTTTTCTGTATGAGCTTTTTTATCAGAATTATGTTAAGGCTGTTCTCAACTGCACTGCTCAACAAGCCTGACACTTTCTGACACAATGAAGTACACATTTTTAAATATAAAGTTATAAAATTGTCAGACGTATAACAATGCGTTTTTCTCCCTTCGTTCACTTTTTTTCTGAAATCGTCGGGAAATTCAGTCCTAAACGCCTACTTGTGTTTTCTGAAACATCTATTGCGTTTTCGAAAAAAAAACAAAAAAAAAACGGAAAATGACTTTCAATTACATAGTTTCTGTATAAAAATATCTTTCAGCTTCATACATTTCTGAACAAAAATGAATTAAATCTCACGTCATAAATTTGACCAGTTGGATTTGAGAACAGTCTTAATACGATAATTTCTTAGCACGATCTTTTTCAGTAAGAATTTGTCCTATCAAAATCTTGTCAATATAAAAGTTGTAGATAATATGAAGAATAGATTTATAATAAGTTTAAGAGGATTTGATATCTTATGAATTGACGAAGTTATGATTTTTTTCTTCACTCCCCCACTTTATTTTTGTTGTTTATCATTTTATTTTATTTTATTTTTCATGCTGTAAAATTTGGTTCTATCAAGATAAGATAGATAAATTAGATTTATATCAAGTTTAAGCGGATTTGATATCTTTCTTTCTTTCTAACCGATGACCAGGCCCCTACCTGCAAGGAAGCCTCAGCTGAACGGGTTTGATATTTGGTAATCGGGGCTGGTGACCGCTTAATCGCCGCGTAGCGGCCATAAACCTAACGAGGACCTAGATCGTATCGGCAGTGCTTTTACTTAGTTGTGAATGGTGTTATGTTATTTGCTTAACATTTATATCCTGTTGTTTGAATCTGTACATTGCTACTCATGCTGATCTCGTAATTTGGAACCTTGGTCAGGTAACAAGACCTTCACCAATCAAGGCATCTCCAGAGGTAACTTCACAGGTAACTTGGAGGACTTTGCACCCACGACGGATTTTACATGTACCAGGCGCCATTAGTGTACATAGCGGAGTACAGCCAGCAGAATGCGTCGATCTCGCGGCTTACAGCTGCGGATTCAATGCTCTGCTAACTATGCCACATCTGCCCGAACTACTTCTAATTTACCTGGAGATTCTAAGCCGAATTGTAGTTGCGTACTAGTCATAAGAAAATGGACTTGAGATAGTGGAAGAAAAAAAAATAAGGTGAGGCGCCGCAAATAGACAATTTCCACAGAAAGTTATTTTTTGCGCTGAATGCTAGGCAAGCATAATGATGCAGTGGGATGAGACTCCGCCTATCTATCGTATCCCACCGCGTAGAAACTGGCACCGTAAACTCCGTAGACACTGGAGAGGGCCTGGTAGCTTATGCAGGCTATAGCCTATGTGTAACTACGAATAATAAAAAGGCGGCAATAAAAATTAAAAAAAACTGAAAGGGAAAGGGGTTAGCTTGTACATGATATTACACTTAAAACTTACGTATAGCTATTTACTTAAGTATCATTTATTATATAGATTGTTCCAATATTATCCTAGGCACTAGGTCACATTAAACTAACTAGGGTAATTTACTTTAGATTACTTAAATAATGTCTGGCTATTTAAAATGCTTTTATATTTTTAACCATTTCTAATGCTAATGCTTGATTTTTTTAATTATTATCTTATGGCAAGTTAACTATGAATTGGCATATTATTACTTAGCTAGGAGGGAATTGGTAGGAGACTAACCTGCTAACCTATTGAGATTAATATACTAGTTTCTAATTGAGCTAGCTGCTTGAGGTTGTAACTTATACATAAGCTATGGGTGTTGTGCTTGACCTAAATTATCAATTAATTTTACAATTAATTATATTTGTCTTGTATAATATGGTTATCTTACCCAGTGGACTTGTTCTTCTGAGGATGTTACCTTATCTTGGTATTTGGTCATTGTCGTGGTGGTTGTCTTTTTATTATTTTGACATATTCTTGTGGGTCTTTTTCTTTTTCCTTGATTGAATATATGCTTCTCCCATCCCGTGAGAGGCTTGCCTCTATCGTAGGTTGTTTTTCTTTATGACTCTATTCATGGTGGTTGTCTAAATTTGATGTTTTTTCACTTTGCGAACTTGCCGCTGATGTGTTGACATGTTGCGGTCTTTAATTTTTTATCCTTTGAATACGCTTTAATTACTTAACAGATGTAGTTTCCTTTTTTGTATGTTATCTTGGTACGTGAATGCGCACTTGGCGATCAGTCCATTGGAACCTAATGGCTGTTATCACGAATTATGTAACACTGTTGCGAGATATTTGAAAAGTCTAGTGCGCACACTGGGAACAAGTCCCACTCCAGTAGTGCGCACTACTGGAGTGGGACTTGTTCCATGGCCTTTAGTCCGTCAAATTTTTAAGATGACTTTTTTCAATAGATGTATCGTTGTAATTTCTCCTTTTTGTAGTTGGCTTGGTTTAGTGTGTAATCGGCTTCTCTGTTTCATTTAAAAAACATCTTTTTTTTTATCCACTTAACTACCATCCGATGATTCGTTGGGTTTGTGTGAGTGAGCCGTAGCTATCAGTTGATCATAAGTGACTTCTATCCCTCAGAAGTGCGATAAATCATTTCTTTTGCAAGTAAAGCGTTTCTTCACCTGCGGCCGCGGTCAACTTAATAGTTAAACTCGGCCTTTTTCTTTAACCTGAAAATAAGGCAGTTAGTTTGGGGTGGCGATGTCCGCTGGGATGGTATATGTTTAGATTTGCTCTTTTATGTTTTATAGAGAGATTTTGTCTATGTTTTCTATTAACCATCTGATAACTGTTTTGCCTTTGTTTTGTACATGTTTATTGTTTGCTAGCTGATTATGCTAAAATTGCTCGTTGTTTGCTGTGATTTGAATCAGATGGTGCGATTGTGTTAGTGGGCAGCCTGTTAGAAAGTGTTTTGGGGTTCTCAATTCCCCGCATGTACAGGTTGGCTTATTTTTATGCTTGAATCTGTGTAAGTATTCTGGGAATGCTCCATGTCCCGTGTATTCCTGGTTGAGAACTCCTTAGTCTGTTTGTACTTACTTTTGGAAAGTATTGGTATGTTGTCCTGCCCGTGTCCCCGTAATTCCACTTGAACTGCACTGTTTAATAATTAGTTCTTTAATTGTTTTTTAAGGTTTGTTATTGGGCTTTTTTAAGTTATATGGGATTTCTTTTATTTTATTTTCTGCTGCTTGTTTGGCTAATTCGTCGGCATCCTCGTTTCCTTGGATGACCACATGTGCTTTAACACAGCTAATTTTGAACCTATTATTTGAGAGTTTAATTGCTTCTTGTATATCATTTACAAGTTGTATGGTGTTAAATGGATTGCTTAATGTTTGGATGGCTGACATGCAGTCCGAGCTGATGCTGTATTTCATCCCTGTGCTGTTGCCCCAATATGCTGCTTTTAGTATGGCCAGTAGTTCGGCTTTGATTACACTATTGAACTTCCTTAAATGTACTGACCACGTTTTAACTTTTCGTACATTTTTGAAGGCTACGAATGCCGAACCCGTGTCTCCTGATTCCAATTTTGAGCAATAAATAAATAGCTGGTGCGACTGGAGGTTTTTGGACAAAAGTCGAGTTTAGGAATAGAAAATATGTACGTTTTTCACCCCAGTCATTTGTATCTGCGTGCCCTCATTGCGAGTGTGCGTTGAAGTCCCCAGCTAATAGAACCTCGCCCTTTGCTAATTTCAGTGTGTCTTCCACTTCCTGAAGTGCTATTGCGAAATCTGCCGAGGGGGGAGGATATACGTTTATTATTGTTTTAGTTTCTTTTTTATTTTCTACTTCTATTGCTCTTGTATATTTTTTTTCTGCGATTGTTATTGGGTTTGTGCCTATGTTCGTTACTATGGCTGATCGACAATCTTTTGTTTTGGTTACTTTCCAGATGCTTTATTATCGTTAAAGGCTGTTATTGTTCCTGTTTTTTTATTTTGATAGTAGTCTTGAAGTAGTCCTATGTTAATCTGGTTTTCACCCATGTAACCCTTTAACGAGTTAGTGGCATGAAAGCTGTTGTGTAGATTAATTTGTATGAATTTAATATTGTCTTTATCTTGCATGTTTTCTTTTGTGGAGGAGCTTGCTATATGTATTTTTATATTTTTCTGTTTTTGCATGTTTAACGCTTGGGCGAATATTTGGCTCGCTCTATCTTTAATGACGTCGTGGTGCATAATTGACCCTATTTAGTTCACGTACTCTTTGTTCACGTTCTATGACTATTAAGATTGGGGACACCAGTAGAGATATTTAAACCAGAATTCTATCAAGGCAAATCCCTAAATTCATCAGTATGTCCTTACAAAAATTACCTACACAAGGCAAATGAAAACCTCCAAATTGAAATACAAATCTACACAGACGGCTCCAAAATGGAAGAAGGGACGGGGTTAGCGTTCTGTGCATTCGAAAACTCAATCTTGTGCCATACTTTTCAAACAAAATTAAGGATAGAAAACATCGTATTCCAGGCGGAAATGCTAGAGATACTTCGAGCAGTGGTTTGGATGGAAAAAGCAAGTACGGAATTGCAATAATATACTCAGATAGCCTCTCGAGCCTCCATTGAAGACAGCACAACAAAAATAGCACAGGTCCAGAACATAATTCAAATACTACAGAATACAAATAAAAATATAATACTAAAATGGATTAAAGGACACTCCGAAATAGCAGGAAACGAGGCAGCGGATCAAAAGGCAAAAGACGCGATCATAAATCCTAACTTACCAGAAGTATTTCTGCCTTTCTTACCATATCATCTCAAACGACAACTAAAATTACAAATATAACAGGAATGGCAGAGAATTTGGGACTCTGATCATAGAGGAAGGTTTACATATTCACTTCTACCTATTGTATCAGAGGAGACATTACTATCACACAGAAATCTCTTCTTCTTTGCAGCAAATCACGGGCCTTTTCCAGTTTATCTGGTAAAGTTCGGAAAAGCTGACTCGGGCTATTGCACGTGTGGAAAATGAGGAACCTCGCTGCACTACGTAACGGAATGCACACTAACATCCATATACCACCTCAGAATTTTCAGAATGATGAGTCTCTCTTCATGGTTCAAAATAATCTGAAAACAACCAGCACTATTACAAAAAATTATAAACTGCATAACACTTATTGAAAACAATCAAGGACTTTTCCAAATGCCTCCACAGGATATTATAGGATAATGATGATGAGCTATGGAACTAATCGAACAAACTTTTACTTTAAAACAGTTATAGAATTAGTGTGATTGGTAAAGAAAAATTATGTGTTATACGTCTGTAAAGCACTCAACTCGTCTAATTTACTATTGTTACCTATACTTATTTCTGTATCTCAATTACTTTTTATTACCTACCATTATTTTATTACTCTATAATTATATTGTACTTTTTTTAAAAATAAACATTGCTGGGTTGGGCTAGTTGAGCTCAAACCAATTGGTAGCCGTCCCCACCGGGCTTAATCTGAATCTGAATCTGTACACTCCTATACAATCGTGCAACACCCTGTAATAATTTAATGTAATTAAGTCTTTTAAAACTTCCAGTCAGTAGCTAAACGTAAATCCTGAACCGTCCGTCATGAGCCGTGTGGTCATCTAGTGGATGTGCTATGAGGGGATCTCTATTCCACTCATTGAAGGTTGATCACATGACACGGCTAATTGCCAGCATGCCTCTTTCAATTTCTAACGATCTTCACTGGTTTACTTCTGGCAGATCACAATAACTCATTAGCTTATTCTTGATGTCATCTGTCGCTTTATTTTCCATTTTTGACCTATCCTGTTAGCTATCTTCGTCGGAATCTATTTCTGTTTTAATATCGTTGGTTAGGTCAAAATATTCTTGTATATTCTTCAGTGTTATTACTGTCTTTTCCTGGAGGTCTTCTTTTTTTATTTACATTCTTCCATGATTGACCAGCTAGCTCCCTTCGAGCGGAGCCGGATACACCTGCACTACTGGTGTCTTTTTTTTTGTATTTTGGCTTTTTGTGTTATTGGTTTTGAATTGATTTTTGATGCATTGTTATGTATGTTTGTTGGTGAGTTTATCCTACTCTTTGAGGAAGAGCGAGTGCCGGGTGACATTTTGTTGTGTTCTATTACGCTGTTGTCACCTGTAAGTTTACTTGTTCATTTTATTTTACTTCCTAGCGTAGTGGGGGGCAGGCAAAGATACATAAACATCAATTGATTTCCCACAATAAATACAAATGGTAATTGGTTTACAAGGAGTTAAACAATTGTGGGGGAAGGAAGAATGCTACCACCTATGCCCTGTTTAGCTGGGAACTGAGATTGCTAAGGTATGAGATTTAAACACGTCTAACTCCTAAAATGCAATGGGTAAAAGCAACTAGGAGAAAGGGGGAGGACCAAACAAAACCTTAAATAGGCTGGAAGTGGGTGGAATATAGGTATAGAATCTATTATTAGTCTTAGAAAGACGTTGTCGATTTATTAGTCCTTGATAACTTGGTTGATTATTCGAATGTTTTAATTAGAATATTTAATTGATTAATTTTTCGAGTTAGTTTACTCTCTTAGTAAGCTGTGGATACTAGGAACTGGGGAGGGGTGGGGTAGTTAAAAAATTGAATATATAGTATTTAAAAGACAATGACTCACTAATACTTGCTGTGGAAGCTTATTTATCAACTGTGGAAGGGGATTGTTAAAATAGTTATTCCATCTTAGTGATCTTTGAAAGAGTGAGGACTTTGGGAGACAATGAACTGGTATTCTGAAATCGAAGGGATTATAAGTGCTCTTAGGATTAGTCCGCTGTGTAGGGGAGATTCTATTGTACTGGGGAATGATTGACGCACCTTAATTTATATTGTTACTTATCTATTAGCTATGTGTTGTATGGACACGTTTAGATCCTAAAGGCTGTATTTAGAATGTGAACTGTAGGAGTTTAATGACTGAGTAGTATATTAACTTAAATTGAATAAAATGACTAGGTTAAATAGAAAATATAAATATTTTTGGAGAATAAATGGTGAAGGGGACTGATTAATTAAAATAGTGAGTTACTAAAATTAAGGGGTAATTATGTATAATGAATATAATAAATAAAACTGTGTTAAACGGGAAAAATAACAAAAGAGGTGGCTGTAGTTATAAATTAAGGATTTACCTGAGATTATTGAGTTTATTTAGTGTTTAGATTTAAGTGTTAATTGAACTATTTATGTATGCCAGTCCTACGCCGCAATATACTAATTGGGACGGACAATTCACCTGAAAATACCTGGGAAGACACCGTTTTGAGCTAGCAATGGGGCAGTTATAATAATGGGACAGACCCCAACTTGTCAAAGCCTCATTGTTCCTCTCAGTCTCTGGTCACTTAAAGAGGAGTATTGTTTTAAATTGTAATTTACTTACATATTGTTTTTATCCGCAAGGACTCCTGTATCGTCTAGAAGTTGTTGTTTGTGACAAGATGGCGCTTTCTTTTACCTGTAGGTAGCCTGTGCTGGATAAAATGGCGTTGGGGAGAGGTAAGTTCTTGATCAGGGCTGGCGCCATACAGGGAGGGGTTTTTTTCGCCAGAGATTTCCTTCTTTCGAACTGTCCTAACCTGTAGTGTTCAACCGGTGGCTGATTGCTTCGCTCTTGGCGGCTGTCTTGCATGTGATCCCTGCTAATTATTTATTACTTAGTAGCTAATTAACTGTGCATGATTTCGTGGATTGGAAAGGTATCTTTGTGTTCCTCTAATTAATCACATTCTGTAGGTACAAAAACCCGTCGAAGTGTGCCTGGTATTTCCGTAGGTAAAAACAAAATTTCGGAGCTTCCCCCCCCCACCCCCCCGAAAAACGCGTGCATACATGATGGCGTTTACTAGAGAACTTCCCTGGATTTGATATGTTGTGAATTGACGACGTTATACATTTTTTTTCTTCTTAAAATCCTATTTTTTTAGCCCCTTGAGCCTATTTTTCATGATATCAAAATTCTGTTATACATGAATTTTTAGAACTTTTCCTAGGAATATTGGTAACTTTAAACTGATTTGATATGCCTTATAATTAAGAAGTTATGATTTTTTTTCTATTTTCACGAAACCCTTAACTATTCCACCCCCTTGATCCGATTTTTCCATTCACGAACTTGGCTGAGATTTTTTACTCGTTGATTTTATGTATCAGTTCGGAAGATATTTGTGCATAATTATGGGAGTTATCTTGCCCATTAAAAAGTGATATATACAGTGAAACTTCTATTAATGTCCACCCTATTCAAGGTCCACATCTATTAAGAGCAATATTTTTAGGAACGAAAACTTTTCCCATAGACGTAATGTTAAATTTACTCTTATTAGGGGCCACACCTACCCCTCATAAAGGCCATTTTTTTTCACATGTGCCTTGCATTGAATTCCTGAACAAGCAAACAATTTTTTTGAGTTTAGAAAACAATTGCGCTTTCAAAAAAGAAGTCAGGGGGATTTGCGGAGAATTTAGTAAGACAATGAAGGACAACAAAATTTCCCAGAAGTTTGACAAACAGGTGTTCCTCACACTTTGTTTGACCTTTCAACATGTACGGGTTGGTTTGGAGGGGAAACTTGACCCTTTGTTGTGGGCACACAATAGATAACAGGTTATCTAGAAAAACTGATTCCACATTTAAGAAAACTGTGAATTCATATTGAAGCACAATTTTTATACCTGTCAGGAAACGCTAACAGAAATAAATAAACTAATATATAAGTCTAATGCATAAATAAGTGATGCAAATTTAAGTAATTTGTTCCATAAAGTAACAGAATCGTTAGAAATCAAAATTGTCTGCGAAAAAATTATGAAAAATAAACAAACTTCAATAGAAATTCTTTTCAATCAGGTATAGAGTTTGAAAATGTTAATAAACAGTTTTTTCAACTATACAGATTTTGATTTCCTTATTTTAGTTTTTTTGTCGCCCCTAGTCAAGGGCCAGACCTCATAAGGGCCAATTTTCAATGGAACGTCAGGTGGCCATTACAAAGATGTTTCACTGTATATCGAGATGGATAGATAGATATATAGAAAAAGTTTTGACCTGAGTTTTGAGCTCTAGGTGTCTATATCGGCGTAGATCTGCAAACAGTTTTCAGAAGTTCCAACATAGGAAAGATTCTAATAGGTAGTATTTTTTACTAAATCTATTTACAAACGTTATAGTGTAAAATACTCCGTCCTATGAGTGTTTTAATATCTACAATGAAAAGATTATTTTTATTACGAAAAAAACAATCACTGTTCACCAATACTATAAATATTTCTCACTTTAAATTTTTCTAAATATTCCTGAAAAAAATATTCATTAAAATTTACATAAAATTAAGATATCAACGTTATTTGAACAAATAATAATAATAAATAATAATAATAATAAAAACTTATTTTCCCCAGAATGTTTCGCAATATCATGCTTATGTTATAAAATACACATGTGGTCAAAAATATATGCACTCAATTTAATCGTTTCGTCTAAAGTCTAGTGTAAACTATTATTATTGATCTACAGGGATACAACAGAAAAGTTTCTACACACAGTTTTTAGTGAAGATTTTGTTACGTATGTATTATGAGAATTTAAAATAATGAATAAAAAAACAGTAGGCGAAAACGCATATTGTCAGAATAAGTTGAAAAAAAGATATGAATCTGTAAAAATTAATATACAGATTTTGTAAAATGTAAGTACTCATGTGTGCAAAAATAATAATAATAGAGTAATTCCGGGATTTATGCCGCATATTTTTTTGAATTTGTGTATAAAGTCCCATGGTGGACATAAAATAAAAAAAAGTCATGCTGTGCTATTTAATGTTAAATATACAACACATGTACTAGGACAAAAAAAAATCAAAACAAATAATTAATATTTAAAAAAAAAAAAATCCTAAAACATTACACTGTGGCGCGTCATCCGCACATTCAGCTGAGATGCCGTACTTGTTCGTTAGTTATGGTGCGCTTGTAATAACGATAGAATGAAATTATAAGTAACAATTTTCAAACAAATATTCATATATGGACTATAATTAACGACGTACTAACCAAATGAAATCAAATGAGTACAATGAAACGTATTAGCGAAATGAAATTAATAATTGTTTGCCTATTTTCACTATTAAATTTATCGACTTATTTTTTTACATTAAATTTTAATTGTTATTTCAGCAACAGCGTAACATCAATGTCATAGAGAGGGAAAAGAATAAAAGTAAAATTGTGTTTACATAATTTATTTGTTAACCCTTTCGGAATCGGAGACTTTTACACAAATTTTATACGATTGGCAACACTTTTTTAAAAGAATTTACCTTTACTTATATAATCATGAAAATACTCTAATTAAACAGCACAAATATTACTTTCCTTTTTTACTGATGCCAGAAACAAATTGTGTATGCTCTTTTTGAAGGTGATTATATGCATCCATGGTTAATAGACCTGTTTCTTTCGAATACAATCAACACAAAAAGTGTCAAAAAGTAGTGTTTATGTAACTACATTTGACACATGATGCAACGAAGCAATTAATTACGCTTCCTCTTTTTTCGAGTAGGTTTCTAAACATTCCTTGCAAAGAACGCCTGTGTTACGCGTAATCCATTTTTTTTTCATTATTATCATCTTGACTTGCATCTTTCTTGTCCTTCTTCCTTTTTTTATTATTATTATTATTTTTGCCCCACCAGTGGCTGAGAGTTTCTGCTGTCGAAGCTGGTAGACGGGAGGTGCTAGGTTCAAACCCAATAGCGCCTGTCGGCATAACTTTTTCGGGGTTTTCGTGGTTTTCTTCGAAACCTTGGATTTTCCATGCATAAATACGGGATAGGTTCCCTTAGAAAAACTCCCACGGAGGGCCCTTTCCCTAGGGCCTATATCCCTCGAGTAGATAATCGGCCGTCAAAAATTAACCCAACCCAACCCTTTTTATTTTTCCGTTTTTCTCCTTTGATTTTAGTAAACTTGATAACATGCCTATCTTGATTAGTCTGGGCAGCAAGTAAAAAATGAATTTAAAAAATAAAAAAACCCCGACTGCGTAAAAAGTGAACTAATTAATTATTTCTCATCAATGTTAAACTATTTTTTTTTTATATTACTTACCTATTTTTTTATTTACTTGTATTGATGACTTTTAAGTTGTGTTTAATTGTTAGTTCCTATCTATAAAAACTGTTTTGATGAGGCCTATAGATGTTTGTGATGGTTAGAGTTGCAGTAAAGCTAGAGATCCTACCTACACAACTTCCAGGTTATGTAATATTTAAACGGAGCTTCTGACTGTAAAATAGCCAATGAAACATCGTCTTCATTTTGAAAGACCTATCGAATGACATGTGATTCAGTAGGGGGGCGAAAAAAATGTGCTTCGTGTCTACCGCCATTTTGTACTTTACGGCCGCCATTCTGAATTTATAAAAATAAAATCAAGCCTATAACCATCGGACGGTTAAGACAAATCGATAGAGACCTCCTTCGTTAAAATCCATCCAGCCGTTGGTATTTTTCGAGGGTATAAAGTAATCCACATACCCAGATAAGCATGAAACACATAACCCTTCTTGACAGTCGGGTAAAGACTAAAAGAAAAATTAATAACACTTAATCATACCGTACAAAAGAAACTACGGTATATATGCTGGAATTGCAGTGCAGCATGTATCCCTTTTGCATCGTACAGACGTCGCACATCACAGTTGCCTGCCATCGTTAAGGAAAGTGGCATAATCATACACACCTATACAAACGCTGCACTTAGTTTTGACGACAAAATCATGCACCCATTTAGTAATTATCATATGAAAAGTTTTTAAGCATAATGTGATTGAATGTTTGGACAGTGAAATCATGCACTTATGTCAAAATAAGGATTGTACATCTACAAGTAAACATCGAAATGGAATTCACGCTATACACTGGTTAAAATAATCTCATTGCGTCCGTATAGTGTGCGTTTGATGACCATCTATCGATAATTACAAGCAATATAAGGGGTGTGGCATTTATCCCGGATGCGGCTACTCTCCCGGAGTTACCCTACACGTATGTTGATGAAATGTTAACATCTCTTAAAGAAAAAAAAAATCTCTGCACATATTTTCATTTGCAGCATGGGTTTCAACCTAATTCAAATCTACATCCAGAAAACTTGAGAAAGTGCAACTGAAATAATATACTGAATTAGAATATTAATGTGTTAAATTTTTGATTAAATAAGAAAAAATGATTTTACTAATGAAGAATGTAATTATTCGTTAAAATATGTGTTTTAAATAACTTTTAACCCTGCATGAGCAAATAGGAACAAATTTTAATATTCTAACTTAACAGTACATATAAGGAAACTGAAAGATTATTTAAATATAATGAATAGTCACGAAATATGCCCGATGTTTTGAGGTGCATTCCATTTAATCTGTAAAAATGACAGGAAAAAAGGTGATTTTACAAAAATTGTCGACTTTAGAATTAACACATTTTAATTGAACGGAATTAAATAAAAGTTATATTTTGCCCTAATTACGCATACATAATAATTAGTAGAAAAAATTACATCATGCATATCTTATTACATTCCATTTAATAAATTTAAATTTTTTTGTTACGTAAATAACAGTTTCTGAACAATCCCAATCTGTTACGTTGTATAAAAAAAACCTAAAATATAGTCCAATACACCACCAATAACTTAATTCACTGGAATTTTTATATGTGTTACTCTATGTAGTTGGTTACTCAACCATAGAAGAAAAAGTGTTTTATCATTTGCAAATACGCAGTTCAAAATTATTTCAAACAAATAATTATAATTAATAAAAAAATTAGCAAAGTAGTTTTCAAATTACTTCTACTGCACGTTGTCAAACTTTCTCAAAGTAGCGTTAATTTTAGTTGATAACCGAGCATGTTAAAAAAAAAAAAATAAAGGATTTGCTTTTAATATTTAAAAGAAACGATAATTTATATTTTTACGATTATAACTGCCATTCTTACACAAATGGATACACAAGATGATGTATAATTAGACTACTGATAATTTCGTGCTTTTTCTAATTCAAACATACACACATAATTGCTTTTCATAATTTTGTTGATTCCCATATAAACTCGCGAATAAATAAATCTTCACTGGAAAATGTGACATCAAACACTTTTGTAAATTCCTGAATTTCCCGAAATATTTGTGTATTTTTTCTGTAGATTTTAGACAAAATATGTGCAATCAAAGTTTTCTTTACACATTTAACTATACAGTTACTGCACAATCCACATATTTCGGAGATTTATTTTCCGTAAATATTTCGAGACTAAGCACTTTAAATTATACCAATACCCTTTAAACAAGAACTTTTTGATTATATTTTGCGATTTCAAACAAAATTAAATAAATCTTGATAATAATTTTAATGCATTAAAAAACAATTATAACTGAAAAAAATAGTTTTTACCTTAGAAGTATGAAATCAATAACAATTACCTGTTTTTTTTTTTAAGGACATTTGCTTTATTGGTTGAAGATATAAAAAAATAAAGAAAGAACTGCCTCATGCCTTTATTATAAAATTTGAAAAAAAAAGTACATATTAAAATAGCGTGAAAATAAAAATCAATGTGCTCGCATTATTAATATTCAAGTTAATAAATTTTATATTGAAAGATTTTTTAATTAAAGGTTCGTTGATAAAACTGCACTAATTATGCTTCTTAGTTTATTGACTGAATAGAATTTACAGAACATCAACGCGTCATTAAATCAGTGGCTACCTAATTTATAACTCAATTCTGAATTGATTAAGATTCTTTTGCATTTTTTCTCTGTTTGTTTGAATAATTAGACTAAAGAAAATTTAAATAATATATTTTCTGGCGTAACATTTAAATATATGGGCACATTTATTTATTTTTACCATTATAAATTTTCTCGTTTGAAAAACAAATATTTTGAAAAACTTTAAGGTTTTATATATCATTAATTTTTAAGTAATAACAATTAAAATGATATTCTTTTTATGGTTTGGAAAACAGTGAATTAAAGCAATATGAATTATTTATGCTTTCATATTTCGTGCAGCATTAAAAAATGAAATTCGGTACGAGAATCTAGGCATCCACAAATATTGATTACTATTGTCATAAGATCTACATGCATATGTGTGGTAGAAATAAATATTTATGTAGATTCATCAAAGTATCCGAACTAAATTACCCAAGACGGGCACTCAGGGCCTATATCCCTCGAGCAGATAATTGGCCGTCAAAAACCAACCAACCAACCAACCAACCAACCAACCGAACTAAATTATTACAAATTGTAGACACTAAATATGCTGAAATAATATTAAAATGTTTGCTCTGATGGTTGAAAGTACCAGCTGAAACATGTTGTAATATAAAATATTTGGTTATTCACTAACAACGGTACGCTTTAGTATCAAAGTTAAATAAGTCATGTTACTATCCAAGGGGAGATTTACTATATCTGTGAAGAGGTAAAATGTGTGTGAAAGATATTTTCCTGCTATGTATCATATTTTAGCTTCGAGTTCGTTGTGTTTTTTTTTTCGATAATAAGTTCCTGATGTGAAACATCTCAATACTAATATGCAAATCTATTGTATATAATTTTCTATTTTTTAAAGTCTAGGAATTAATGTAATTTCTTAAATAAAAATATATTTTAGTTAACTTTATTTTTAAAGATTTTTTTGTTGTTGTTATTGAAAAAGTACCATACGTTCACTAATATATTTACTTTTATCTTAGGAATAGAATAATACGACAGTTTGTAGTGAAATTATCTTTCTTTAAAATAAATGTTTTTTCTCATAGTTTTTTTTTTGCTTATTTAAGGAGATGGCTAACCACACATCGTTTCAATAGAAATTTGCAATTTCTGTCTGATTGATTATCATTTAGTCATGAAAGGTTAGAATTTCAAATTTGTAAGCTATAAATTTAGTTGCAAAAACTCAGGAAACCGATAAACATGATATTGAAACTAATAATGGTGGCTGTTGCTTCATAGTAAACAATCATAAGGAATGCACAACATAGCAAAATACCGGGGAAATATTTGCTTTCGAGAAGAAGAAAGTATATTATGTATTACATCAATATTTAGCTTTATGGAAATTATGATAAACGCAAATACATTATAAAATGTAAGATACAGCATTTTATTTCAGTTTTTCGATAAGCCATAATTTTTAATTTTTTACCCTGCTACATCTCCTGTGTTATTTTCTCGGACTTCACTTTGTCAAAAAACATTAACGGATAAAAAAAATATATATATGCATTTTTTACAGAGCATTGGAAAATATTAGAAGCACACGAAATATTTTTAAAATTTTTATTTAGCAGTGCTGTGCAGTTGTCCGTTACATATCGAAGTTTGTTTTATAGCTAATGTCTTCATTAATTTTAAATTAAAAGAAAAATTGTTTTGCTAATCTTAATCAAAATACAAATCACACTAATCAACGAATTTGAACTTTTACTCTGTCCTACAGTAGAAATTAGTTGTTTTTTATGCTGTTTTTTGTACTGATTCCGAATGTAGTTTTAGATATACTCCAGCACGTCAAGTTTCAGAGATATTTGCATATTTCAATTTATGCAAATTTAGTAAATTTTATACAATTATTTGCAAATTTAAGGTATAAAACAATATCAGACAGGGTTTTCTCTTTTATGTTATGATTACTACTTAATTTACTTCACAAAAACGTCGTTTCTGAGATTATACTGACATGTGACTGTGAAATATTGTACCTAATTTGCATATTTCTCATGGGTTTTTTTATAATGTTTCTTGACCTTCCAATATTTCTGCCGCACGAGTACGCTAATACGTTTCTAAACTAGTTTTTTGAGCTGATTTAAAATCTTGTATCTGTTTTCTTCTATCACGTCAAGTTTATGAAAAAAGAGAAATTTTAGTTTTCGGTCAAAAAAGCCAGAAATAGCTTTTTGTGATACTTTGTATGATAAACTTCATCTAGTTAGTATAGATTCTACTAATTGTTTTTTTTTCGATTATATAAATATTTGTTTATGTCCCTGATATGAATCTGACCTGTTCACCTTCTTGTCAATGAATTACACACCCCTAAAAAGCATCTTATATCAAACCTGTGTTAATGTCGTGCAAAAGTAGAAATTTATCTTACTCAAAAACTAGACATGACATATGAAAACAAACTGCAGATTTGAAATCAACATATAAATCTTGTCTAGAAAAACATTACGTTAATTCTGTGGCAACTATTTTAAAATTGATAGTGATGTAAACATTACACCATTGAAAAATATGCAAATTCGGCTTAATATCTGATAAATAAATGTTAAGAAAATGCAAATCGTGACATTGATCTGAAGCAAATAGTCAATTAGTCATTATCTGGAAAACGTAATTAGATGTGACATATATTGTATCTAAAATTTGCACAAAATCGTGTAAAAATGCTTGAATTTGCATAAATTTAAATATGCAAATTTCTCAAAACCTGGACCATCTAGAGATAAACGGAAAGCATATTCGGAATCACCACCAAAAACTGATGTAGAATCAATTAATTTCAGTTCTAGGACAAAACCACTGTTGTCCATTGTTATCGAATTTAACAATCTCTGCATTTATATAAAGGATTTTATCAAGGAAAACGAAACAAGGAAATTTCATCCAACTAATCCTGTATTTCGAAGTACAGTGGAACCTGCCACCTTGGTAACGGACGATATAGCTAAAGTGACCATTTCTGCAACTGTTGCTTTTTTTCGTATTAAGTACAATGGTACTTGTAAAATAAAGTGACCACCTGTTTATGGTGTTAATTGGCCAGACTTTCATTGACAATGTTTTTTGAACATGTAAAATGTGACCATTCATTTTTCTGCATGCCAAAAGTTTTCAAATTTTACGCATTCAATCAATATACCGAGATGAAAAGGACAAGACTGAGAGGAAATTCTTTCTTCTAAAGACTAACTGGAGATGAGTAAGATAAGAAAGATTAGTAGTTCTAAGAATATTATTTGAATAAGAGAGCTTTTCGCTTGAATACCAAGAAAGCGACAGAAAATCGATAGCAATAATTGATAGGTATCTTCTGTCCACTATGACTATATATCCACTATGACTATATATCTGTCCGCTTACTGAAGATAAAAAGACAGTCAAAACAAATTGGTTATTAGATTTTCGACAAGCATTCGATTTTAGAACTTTGATCACATATTTTTGGATTGCGTTTATAGTAAGAATTTAAACTCCCTAATCTAGATAACGAAAAAAGCTCACTATGCGGTAGCCGACAGCTTTTGATGTTACTTTCCAAACAACACCGTGGCAGTAACGCGGCGACACACCGACATTGTCGCAGAAAAGGAACGACCCCTTTCAGAAAAAGTTCATTCTCAGTCGCTAAAAATATCTTAGAGAAATAATATTTTAATAGAATTGTTTTTTTTTTCATTTAACGGAGACGTTTTAAGGTTAGTAAAGTTCCATTAGAAGTTTCTCGATGATAAACGTTTTTATGCAACTAAATAACACATTATTAATGTAATTATGCAATAAGAAAAATTTTCTTGTATGTTTACATTTAAATTATATGTTAATTATTTTAAATAATTAAGATTATGTGTACAATGTCTCTCCCCCTTCATTAACCCTCTGAGCGTCTTGCAAAAGGGTAAAATTGTAATGTTGTTTTCTTTGCATTTTGTTTTAAATGCTAAGAAAATATGATTCTTTCAACATTATAAAAAAAAACTCAATTACAAATATGAATGTACTCCTTGAGAGTATTAATCACTCTTCAATGTATTTAAAATTCATTAAATCTATAGAATTATATTATCTTAAATATTGCTTGTATTGCTGTGAAACCTGGAGCTTAGTGAACGGAATATTACGCCCCAAACACTTAGAGGGTTAAATACATCTAGTTATAGTTTTCCAGTGTGTGATACATTGCTACAAATTGCAGCAGTTTAACCTCGTACTCAAACAACAACGCTTAAGGAATGTAATGGGATAATTTATTTATTTAAGTTACTCTAAATATGCAAAATAATTACTTTGATGCTGATTTCATTAAATTTAAGTTTTTGGCCTTTTTAACATGCATTTTAAAAAGTTATAAGACCATTAAACATAAAAATCATATAATACCTTGTTTATGATATATTAGTTCTCCAGTTTCTTTCTTCAAATTATGTTAAGTATAAATTTGTCATTTATTTCTACTGTTAAAAAATATATCGTTTGTGGAAGATGTTACTGTTAATAAGGCTTGAGGCTTGTCGCAGGAAGCTTAAAATATTCTGCCACATGACCTAAGAGAATGGTCAAATGTGTAATGTGTTAACGAATATGACACTGGATGATTGATTAAAGACCACAATCAAGACATTAATATTGGCCAAATCTGTCGAAAGCAAGCGCCCCCGATTTCATTTGGTATTTTTCAGTGATTCATTTGTCGCCAAAAAAACTCGTAACTTTATGTATTTTCGCTATTCGGTCTGGGTGAACCGATTATAGATTATATGTCGTGGGGAATTGCTTTACCGAGGAGATTTTGTTTTACGTGTTGGAGCTGAAATATGATTTATGTGCATACAAATACTACTACAATTTAAATCTGTTGTATATTACTTTCAGCTTTATTTCCTTCATTCGTTCCCACGCCTGTGCACGAAAATGCAGTGGTACCTTATACGTTTCTTAAGTTCTTTTACTATTTCTACTGAAATTAATTTTTTCTAACTTAATGAGTGAACTGGGAAAGTCTAAATTTTATAAAGAAGTACGATTCAAAGAAAAAAAAATCTGTTTTTCGAATTTCATGAAAATAATAGTCCAAATGTAGCTTTAGAAAAATGTCAATCAAGTAAAACTTGTGTTGGAAACATCTACAAGCTAAACTCTCAGTATCTTCGAACGAAAGAAAACAATTAAAATCTTTCCCGGAACCCTAAAATTCGTAGAGGTAATAATTGTGGTGTAAACCAGGCAACTTTCATGTAGTTCAAAATAATATTAGAAATTAATGTAGGGGACACAGAGACGGGAAGGGTTACTTAATGTTTGAAGGAAAGTTTCAGGTCTAACATACTAACAAAACCTTATCGTATATTAAGAAACGGTTTCTTTATACATTTTAAAATAAACTTTACTATACAAAGTTATAAAAAAAAATGTTAAGATGGTACAATATTTTTTGGAATATTATAGATTTTCTTTTTTTTTTTTTTTTGTATTTAAAGTGAAGAAGCACCAACTTGACGATGCCCTTTCATTGCAATTACTCTTGAACCCTGTTTTGGCGCAACAGTTACGCCGCTTTCGTCGGCGTTGTAAATTCTTGATGCAAATTGCTTGTTTTCGACGACAACTTTAATCAATAATTTAAAAAACTGGGAAACTGCTACTTTATTGAATCCCATTGCAATTATATATTTATAGTTATACATTATTATATTTTTTTTAATTATATAGTGGAGAGTAGCGGAATTTGGACCGCTTCACTTGTTTTCTGGTGTAACTCACATGTTTTTTGGAATATCGATAAAACATCATTACAAGGGGTCAATCAATACATCTACTAACTAAATAAACCTTTAAATCATTTTTTTAAATCGTAAACTTTATTTTAATTTGAAAATTTTGTCAAAAGTGCTCCAAATTCCGCAACTGGTCGCCAAAGTTGGACCCATAGTCTCCTAAATTAGACCAAATAATATCAGGTTGTTTTAATGCCTAGGGCATATAACCAATTTTATTAAAAGCAAAGTATGTGATTAATGAAACAATCAAACAAACTAACAGCAATCAAACATAATGAAATAAAATACCTGAGAATAAGATTAATTCTTTTAAATCAAAATGTATTCAAAATATAAATCAAAGTTATCAGTAATTAAGAATAGAAATTATGCAACTAATGTCAGTTACTTGAATATCATGTAAGGAGTGATGCATAGGCTTACACATGAATTTCGTTTATTGATTTTTTTTTCCAGTGCATACAACATGGAACCGTATTAGGCAATCTGAACACTGAATCATTTCTCTCAATTTATTTTTCTTACAAATTAGGCAAAACCAATCATCAATGTCTAGATTTTTCTTTTTAGATTATGAATTATTAGACTATTTTTGCAACAAAAGTTTTCTTTACATTGTCTCTAATTCTTCCTTTCCATCAATTTCTTGCTATTTGCATTACGCCTATTTTTTAAAATTAGATGTTCCAATTGTTTTTTGTTCTGTGATAGCTTCCTTTTTGTCGTTTTTTTTTTTCTTTCATTTCAAGGTTTACTTTATATGACGATGATGTTAACACAACTTGGATCCTTGGATCCTTTTTTGGATCCTTGTGTACTTTGATTTAATTGAATTTAGCAAGGGAAATAACATTTCTAATGATTTTTTGGTTTTGGGGGCGGATTTGTAGCTTCAGCCTTCTTGCGGGTCAATTTCTTCACAACTTACTTCCTCCTTTTTGTTTCCTATATCTTTAACAGCTTTTGCTCTCACGGGTGTTTTTCTTCCAGACAGTTTGTCTGTGTCTTTCTCAACATTTTCAACATTATATTAAAAAGTGCTTAAAAATATCCTCTATTGAAAAATATGCTACGATTAATCAAATGCAAATATTATATGTTCAAATAGTGTTGAATTCAGCCCCCCCCCCCCACACACACGTAACCTTGAAATATCCATTACCCTTTGAGATTTTATGCGTTCTAATGGCAAAAAAGTGTAATTCCACCCTGCAGAACTGTAAAAAGTCTGCCATAGCAAATATCCTCCAGGAGGAAAAGGTTTGAATACAACTCTGTCAACCAAATACGCCGTAGTAATAAGGAATTCAAAGAAAATAAATTGAAATACATACAATAAATTGCAAACAAAATTTATTGCGTAATCATGTAAAAATATTTTTAGGTTTATACAGGCCTAAACTGTATAAAAAAATTAATCCAGATATATATAAACTTGCATGGAGATAGTAATCCATTATAAAATATTTAAAATAATAATAAAAGAAGTGTACAAAGCGTACCGTCTTCGAAATTCATTACTTACTTTTCAAATTTATGATCGCATATCTGGTCTAATTTAAACAACTTAAATGGGCCTAATTACGTCAACTACGCCATTTTTTAAAACAGATAATCTCAAGACTAAGAACAAAGACGAAATGAAACAAATCCCCGTGAAACATATGCGCTATAAACAGATAAATTCATATATCTATATGAAAACATAACAACTTACCTCATTTTAAAAGTATTCGCTTACGTTTAGAAGGAAAAAATTAGATCAAAACTGCTAACTTTAGGTATTTTTTTTTATTGTCGAAAAACAGCGCGTGCTAGGCGGTTGCTTCTTCTATTTTTGAGTGACGTCATTCTGGTGAGTAGAATTTCAGCGATAGATGGCGTCTCTTCCTGTAGTTAACGGCAGAATGGCAACGGTCCAATTTAACTGGCGGTCCAAATATGGCTACTCTCCTCTATGTATTCTATATTTGTTATAGAAACGGTGCAAAACACCGGTGCGGAACGGCGTACGTACCGCGTTTCTCTTCATCCCGTTCTACCCTGCGCGTTAAAATTTGAAAAAAGTCAGGTGACTACCATTTACTATGGATGTTTTGATCCTTGCATCATGGTAAATTATATTAAAAAACATTATAATTGAATGGAATAAATGTTAATTGGGTACAAAATACGGAAAGAAGGTTACCTCGTTTCAAAAATTTTCAAATATTACATCAAGACACACAATTTATAGCTAAAAGTTGTCAAAGGTATTTAATGAATTCCAGCAATCGGACAGACGATACTCATCAATGTCCTGCATGCAACTGAGGCTCATGGAGCTTTGCCATGCTACTCTAGAAACATTGGCGGGAAATAAATGCCGTATTCCGTTCTACCCCGGTACTCCATTCCACCCTGGTCTCCCCTACGTGATTCAGGACCAGCTTTAAAGGAAATAATATTCGATTTTTCAAAAAAGAATTTAGATCTTCAAAAGGATGGCGAGAATCTTTCAAAAAATGTACAATATTTCAGCGAAAGTTTTTTGTGGTGAATTAAATGATATTGACATTTAAAAAGTGGACGTTTTCAAGGAAATAACAGTAGGAAACTATGAGATGAAAGGTATTTTTGCTGCTGATGAGTGTGGATTGTTTGTTTCAAGCATTGGTAAATAAGTCTAGTCATCACTGATTATAAATGTAAGGATGGTAAAATGTCAAGAGTATTATAAGCATGTAGTGCAACTGGGGAAACCTGTACAGTTTCTTTTAGTTAACAAAACATTCCTCTTGTAACTACCTGGCAAAGGTGTGGCAAAGGTAAGAATGTAAATCTGCAAGTGGAATACCAAAGCGTATCAATCTTTTAGATGCTATTATATGGGTAAAAGCGTCATAGGGTCACGTACTTACATCTCCTCATACCTTCAGGAGATATTAGTCATGGTGCTGCACATGACGACAAATCTGATGCAGATAGTATTTCCAATATATAACATCTTATTGACCAGATGCATTTGGATGATAGATAAATGTTTTTTAATTTCAATTATAAAGTTCCATCACATAACAATCTTATTGATCCCCAAACTTTAAAAACTAATAATTTATTAAATTGCAGCGAAAGAAAATCTGCTTCTCATGATGAAAATGAAATAGAAAATCAAACTATTAATACGCCTTCTGAGAATAGCATGTGACATATGTGCAGCAAAACTCAAACATGTGCATTAAGGAAAATTTAGGAGTGCTAACAAGTAAGAAATACAAAAATGGCTGAAAAAGCAACTATGAGAAAAATACATTAACAAACTTTCACTGATTTTTTTTTAATATGAAATTATTATCAGCCTAAGTTATTATTATTTATTTTGAAGTGTAAAATGCCTTTATAATTGCATTAAAGTTAAGAAAATATTTAAATATATAGTGTATAATTAGGGTAAGTTTCGTTTAAGTGCATTCCAGTTAAAAGATAATAGAATCTACATGGATACAGGTCAATAAATCTTTATTGAAATCTTCCAATGTGCTTTTATTTTGATCTCATTTTCACTACAATTTTGTATATTAATAATTTTTTCTCATTTTACCTTAAAAAGAAAACCCCTAAGACTCATTATGTATGATTTAAATTTAAAAATGGTAACTTTATCCAGTAAAGTAACCTACCACCTTTATAAAGTGTCAGTCTCAAGGTGATCACATCAGAAAGGTTCCAATGTATTTGCATAATATTATTAAAGTTTTAATACAGTAGTTTTTAAACAATAATCATAAGAGATATAATTTTTAAATAAATTGTTTTGTTATAGGCAATCATATATCTTTATTTTATTTTAAACCAGTTATATTTGGAGTGTTTAATGTGGAATTATTTAATGTAGTTCTCTTAATAGTTTTATAATTATATTTTAGTGTGTTCTTGAACTTTTGAGACAGACTATATTTGTCATTTCTATATTCTGATAATGAACGTTTTACCTCCAGTTTCATAAAAGTTGTGTTAGTAATTTAATTTACCTTTAACAGGCATTTTTGGGATCCAGGTATATTTTAAATAGGTATTTTTATAAATTTAAATATATATTATGGTTTTATCAATTTGAAACATTGGTCACTTAGGGCTATAAATTTACGCTGAAACATGTGGAATAGATGAGTAGATTTGATGAGTAACTGTAATAAATATAATAATTAAAAGTCCAAATAATCAGAAATAATGAAAAATGTATATTTAATTTTAAGATCTGATACAAATTAAGTTGACATTTAAGAAGTTTAACTGAGAACAGTTTCTTTTAATTAACCCTTAAATGCTTGATTTTTCAAAAATCATTTTAATAGTATTTTCGGCTTTCATTTTTTAAATAAATCATGGGAAAAATATTTAAAAAATCATATTTTGTTTTAAGTATGGTTTACGGCTAAAAACCAGTTTTTTACTAATCGGCAATACTGGTCTTTAATTCAAAAAATAACTTTCTCTGATAAAATTTTACAATATTAAACACACAAGAATTTTCAGAACTATCATAAGAAATAAATTTTACATGCTCACGGCAGAACAAAACAGGGCATTTCGCAAGCCTCCAAACAAAACAAAAAGAACATGTAGCAACATTCGAAAAAATAAATCTATTTTTATTCTTAAACAGCACAAGTATTGCCCTCTACATGTTGAAAATCTATTTAATAATATTTTCAGAATGTATTTTATTGGCAACATTAAGCATTATAGCTTAAATATTATTCTAATCGAATTTTAGAAGCCTATATTGGGTATTTTGTCGAAAAGCAATATCCAGCATTTAATGTTAAATACAAATCGGTAAGATGTAAATTTATACCCTAATTCCATGGTACAGTGGAAAACACATAAGATGCAACTTTTACTTGCACTTGAAAATGCTAAGCTCAAATTTATAGTGATCATCTTCCTTAAGTTGTCTGTACTAAGAAATGGGCACAGCTCTTTGTCCAAGATAAGTGACGGTAAATTTTAGGTTCTGGCCATCCTTTGTTTGTGGAATTCTGTGACTATGTAACTACTCAACGAATGTCCAGATGCGTCAACTTGTTAATTTTGTATTGATTTACTGAATATAAATTACAACTAGCAACAAAAACCATAACTAAAGTTGGAACAAATGGATAGTCTACTAATGTTAATACGAAGAGTAGGATGGTAGTTTTTGAACGCTCTCCGTAGCAGGTTGTCTCCACCGAACCCAGTATTTTATTTATGCATTTAATTTTGTTTTGGTATATCCACAGTCTTCGTTTCATTAGGTGTTTTTATTTTTTTTACTGCAATAGGAGGTAAAATAAATGATTTGATGAATCATTTGATACAACATTATCAATCCAGCGGCCTAAAAATATCGATCTTTTACCATTGTAAACAGACGAACTTCTTACAAGATTGTACCTGCACATCTACTTTGATCGCATTAAACGATAGTTTTGAATTCTATGTTGTCTGATAGTTTCAATAGCTTTCACATTTCTTCTCCAAGATCAAAACATGAATTGTAAATAAATTAACAAAACTATTTTATTAACTAAGAGAAGATTATTACAACAAATTTACCAGGAGGAGGTCTTAAATGTGTTTACTTTACTGCATAAATTCCCATGTTTTATGTATAACCATAAATAGCATCTATCGTTCAAATTTTAAATAAAAAGCTAATTTATTTTTTTTATTATTAATTTATTTTAAAAAACATGTTGAAACAATGGTGGGCATAAAATTATGGTAATGATACAATAACAAACCAATGATTTTTCTTTGTTCAATTGAAATTGATGCTTTATCTATCAAATTAAAAGTATGCATTTTCTTCAGTCTTAGCGCGGCAGAAGAGGTTATGGATATTTGTGTCTTCAAAAGTGCTCCAGTAATCATTTTTGGTACGTACCGGAGTATATTCTTTAAGAAAGGGTAACCCAAACAATCGAGCAATATATTTTCAGTAAGTTTGAATGATGGTCACGTTTGATCAGCATACGTTTATCCCATATTGGTTACATAGTTTGGTAATTAATTTGTAGAATATGATTGTTATAAGAAATGTAAAGTATTATGTTTCTATTAGTTCTAGAAATGTATCAATAAGCTTCACTGCTAGTTAGTTCACTTTGATGACCTTATTCATTACTTCACTTTTTACCCCATTTGGTTGTAGATGTTTTTTTTAACTGTAGAGGGAAAAAAACTTTTCCTTTGTCTCTTTCTTTGTTAATTTGAACGTGACCCATAAACGATATTCAATACCATTTTAGATTATTGGCATTGTATTGGTGAAAATGCTAAGCAGAGACAAATTTACAATATTGCATACAATAGACACTTATTCTGAGAAATAATAGGGGAGACCGGGGCTAGTATTATAGTTGGCTCTTAACTTGGCATAATTTGTTGGATCAAATAGGGCCCTTTTAAGGTTGAAACGTACAGTTTTGTTTCTTTTAAAGTCAAAGGTATGTGTCATTAATGAACATTTTGAGAAAAGGTAATGGATCGGGTCTCCTATCCCCTTGCCACATGGACAGGATGGAGAGTCTCGTTTCCCTATTTTATTAATAAAGGCGGGGAAACTGCCGTGTCCACTAACACAATATGGAATAATATGACTTTTGCAGATAAAATCAGAATCCACTTTATTCAAGATTTTATAAGTAAATCGGCCTTTTTCAGATGAAGTCCAATAATGTTGCCAGTCTGACAACATTTTATCCTTGAGTGCTTTTTTGATCACAGAGACTGGAAAAACTAAACAGATGATTGGTGACGTGGTGGATGTTGTTGTTGATTTTGCTAAGGTGTCGGCTCTTTCATTACCCCTGGTTCCGGCGTGTGCTTTGATCCATTTGATGTAGACTGTTTTATGTGGATAATCTAGTAATTTAGCATATATCTGATGAATAAGTTGATTACGGGGGGAAGGCTAGATTAAGGGCATATTTTGCTGGGTGGCTGTCCGTTAATAGAAGTAGTGAAGAGTAAGATGATGTTAGAAACCAGTCTATTGCTTGGCATATAACGTATAGTTCTGCTTGGTAGATCGAGTTTAAATTATGTAGTCGAAAAGAGTTTTCAAAGATAAAAGAACTGTCTTTTTCAACCGTGAAGGCTGCAGCAGTGCCTGAGTCTGTGACGGAGTCGTCTGTGTAAATTGTTAAATCTTGATTTAGTTGGTTATTGTCCGAAAAGGTATCTTCTAAAATTTGCAAGTTGTTTAATTTGTAATATTCTGGGAAACTGTAGGAAGGAAGCTTGGTCATTAAATTATCTATGGTTAATGAGGTATCTTGGATGATGTAATTTCTGCGTCCTTTTAAAGTTTTGTAGTAAGAGAGTTTTTTTGCCAAATTTATTTGAATAGGTAAGCAACCCGTTAGGACACACAGAGCGTCAGTTGAGATACTGCGATAGACTTTGATAATGCCGAGCAGTGCCATTCTTTGTTTCGAATTTACCTTCCGGATACCATGGCAGTTTAGACGAGAGAGTCAAATTACTGCTGCATATAGAAGTTGACGAAGTGTAACAGTATTATACCAAGTTTTCAAGATGGAGGGATTTATTCCCTTATTAAAAAAAAAAAAAATGCAATTTGCCGAAACCTGTGCAAAATTGTTGTATTTTTGTTCGTAGATGGATAATATGATCTTTAAAATTGAGCTTTGAGTCTAATACAAGGCCTAAATAAGTTAGATTTTTTTTATATGGTTTGTCCCCGCAGTTTGAAAATTGGGTGGCGTTTTTCTAGTAAAAAGCGGCCAAACATTATTGCTGTGGTCTTCGCTTGGGAGATTGTTAGGCCAAGTTGTTCAAAAATATCTGAAAATTGTTTAATTTTGTTGTTGTTGTTGTCTATATCATCATCAGAATTACGGTTGTCACAAATAAAAAATCGAGTGTATTCGTTTGGGCAAGCCTCGTGTGCCCAAAATCTTGCATTGCAAAATTGCCACTTTTCTCGTTGTTTGCTGTTTTTCAAGCTACCAGCACACACCAAACACCGAGCCAACTTGCCCCGGGTTCAATGCGCCTACTAGCCCCATAATAAATTTCTTCACAAAAGTGACACGTAATCATCTAAACAAAAACAATCCAAGTAAATCACATATGGTGTAGGTACTGTTAATCATACACTAAAAAAAACTGCACAAGTTAAATCGCAATTATTAAGATAAGTATTAGAAATTAGAAAAAGAATGAAGCAACAAAAAATTAATTATGAGTGTAAAAAACATAAAAATCGTAATAAATGTCCACTGCAAGTAGGTAACGCTGCAAAACTACAATGAAGATTGTAAAAAGCAAGACGAAAGGTACTCTGTACTGGTTGCGCAATCTATCCACAAACAGGCGATTTATGAGGGCTGCGCCTACTTACCCCTTTAGCCAACTAGTCCCGGTCTCCCCTAATACCCATCAGACTTAAGTTGACGAATTTTAAGACTTTCATCAAATATTTCTCATACAACTGAATACATAAAAGTCATCAAATAACCAACATTTGCGTTAATCATAAATCTTTACATAAATCTTTCTCTATGATTTTCCACAAATTAGAGGAATTTCCTTTCATTTAATTTAAAAAATAGATACCTCCTTTTTACGCCTTTACATAAAAAATGTAATATGCGAAATTCTTCCGCCACAATATAGAGGCGGCAGTCCCTAATTTTAATTAGAGAAATGGAAATTTCAAGTAAAAATAAAAGTTAATTTCTTATTAATATTATTATATTATATTTTATTTTATTTATGTGAACTAGTTTAACTATGTTAACATATTAAAAAAAAACAATGAGTGGTTTTCAGATTCAGATGAATGTTTAAGTTGTGCTCTGTTAAATATGATGAAAAATGACATTTTTGTTTTTGTGCATCTCTTTTGTTATTCAAATGTGTTTTTATTTCTAAAATATAAATCCATATGGCAATTATACGATATATTATTTTTCAATTAAATATCAATTTTCAAACCAACCATCTCAAACCGGAACATTGACCAATAATAAAGTTATTTATTCTACAAAAATATAAATTATCCATTTAACTACATTAATATTTTTAATTAAATTCCATGGACTCTTTTATAAATTTATCAAAACATTTCTCATTTCTTTTGAAAATATCGCGATTAAGTTTTAAAATCTGAATTAAAAAAACAGAAAAAAATTAAATTAAAATGCACCTATTAAGGAATCAGTATAATGTACTAAGTTCAGTGCATTAACGGATAAAGATTCATCAAAATTGTAAAAAAGCGAATTTGCTGAATTAAATCATTTAAAAATAATAATAATTTCAGTGTATGAAACTTAATCCTCTAGAGAAATAGATTTTATTTCAGATAAATTTGTGTTTTAAAAAAATAATAATAAAATTAACGTTACTAAAAATCCTCAACAGATAGCAAAATGTAAGGATATAAAAAATATTAAGAAATCCGGAATTTTAACTTCTTTTATTATGAAATATCATTAGCTGAAAAACACTTTTAATGAGCATTATAATGTACCCAAAAGAGAGGTAGTGAACGGATTAAGAAGAAGAGATTTAGAAAAAAATTTCTATAGGTTGCTATTGCTAAATATTAAAAAAGAAATGTGTTAGAAGTTTTTTTTCAGATAATCTCAATGTGATAATTATATGTAATCTTTAAATGGCTGTCTAGAATAAAAGTCTCTTAGACATAAAATTGAAAATATACTCTCTCTTTTTATGTTGACTTTTCTTAGAAATATTTACATGATATAATAAATAATTGCCCACTTTTGTTTCAGTGAAATAAATGTACATTGATTTTTTGTGAAGTGTAGTACGATATGACACTGACGATGACGATGTAAATTGCATCTTTATTAAAAATAAATTCGTTTTTGTTATATGTCCCAACAAATTTATAATGCGAAATAGTGAATTTTATGATGAATGGCTGTTTTATCAACAGAAAAATTTTACTTAACCGTTTCGAAACTCAATGTCCGAGTACAGTTATTTTAAGAAAGAAAATATAAAGAAAAATAACGAAAAATGAACAACATATATATTTTTTTAAGAGATTTTTCATTGAAAGAATTATTCTGAAAATCTGTTTTGTGCCTCCTATTGTTTTGGGAAGAAATTAAAACTACACCCCCCCCCCTTTTTTTTAAAAAAAAGAAACTTATTTAAACGTTTAAACGAAATGTTGCTTTCATAAAACACTTAAAAGTTCTTAAAACAAAGATATGCATTTAATATTTGCTGCGTCGAGAAACATTGTTTATACCTCAGAAAGTAACGTTTATCTTCAGGCAAAATGAATAATACACATTTCAAGGGAGACTTAAAACTGGAAAACTGCACGAATAACAATATCTTTAAAAAAATCCTCATACACTGTAAAAAAAAAAATCTGTAGTTCTACAGATGTAAAGTTACATGCTTACTAAAAGTTCACCTGTAACTGTACGAAAAAAGCTGCAAATCTACAAAACTAGTTTTTGTAAAGCTACAAAAATCTGTAACTTTACAAATGAATCTGCTAAAATTTCAGTAATCTTACTAAACTTTTATTTGTAACCCTGGCTGCAGTTACATGAAAAGTTCTCGGAATCCCAGTTTCCAAAAAAATTCTTAGTAACCTTACAGATTTTTTGATTTTCGGCGCAAAAGTGTGTCTGTTACATGAAATTTTGTTGTTGCCGTTACATGAAAAGTTCTAGGAATCCCAGTTTCCTAGAAAAACTTTAGTAACTTCACAGATTTTTTTTTACAGTGTACAATGTTAATATCAGTTACACGGAAAAAGACATTAATCGATGCACAATTTTCTTATATTACTAATTATTGAAATATTTGTTAATAAAATGTTCATGAATGCGGTTTTGTTGTTAGCCTACGAATATTATATTATATTATTTGTTATATTATTATTATTATTATTATTGTTATTTTGCGATTTCATGTTCGGCTATTCAAAAAACATTCAAAACGAAAGCGCTGCACAAAGTACAAGTACCTGAAACTTTAGGGTTATACTAACACGAGAGCAGTCGCGTCTTTTTCCAGAAAGTTATTAGTCGAATTCGGTCTTTATACCGTCAGATCCTGCACTCAAAATATGTAAAATAAGAAGGAATTTTCACCGAATTTTCGAATATTACATTTCAATAAATTTATAAATTTGCAGTTTACTTTAATTATACATTTTATTTATGGGATTTGGAATAATGAGAAAAAGTAAAAATGAACTGACATTAGGTATCGTTGCGTAGACCTTTCCACCAATTTCAATTTTGCTTCTAAAAATGTACCTGAATGAAAAACATAAATGTTTTGATACTTCACTATGGGAGTGGAGAAACATTTAAAGTTCTCCATTGTATTCGTAAGAAGATAAGAGTTAGAAGAAAATCATTTTTATAGGTGTCAAAAAAATATCGACACGCGACTACTGCCGGATTAAAAATAAGTTTAAAAAATTAGTTTTTACTACTATTAGATCAAAATCGGATCGCTTAAATTATAAAGATTTTACACATGCATTTTTTATAAAACATTGTTTTTTCAAATTATCCTTGTTTTACCTAATAGGTGATATTCCGAAAATTATAAAACACATTCAAAGGAATTCTTCGCTAGCCATCGCTAAAGAACTAAATTTTCAGTAATAATTCATAACTTATCGCAACGAAGCATTGCAACAAATAATAAAAAAAAAAAGATCGGCAATATTTATTTTTTGGAAAGAATTTTTCATTGAAGCAATTAAAACACATGTAATATGAAAAAAAAAATTCATTTTATACAAAATAAGAATTTATTTACAAGAAAAGTTTTAATTACTGAAATCAGAAAGCAATAGATGGCAAAATTTATCATTTTAATAAAGTATATATTCCAGTGTTTGCCATTGCCAGAAAGAAGAAAATACTTCTGATCGAATTCACTCCTATCACACTGCTTTTCAAAGAAAAAATAATACTGTCTTCCGAAAATATTTGCTCAGTATCATTATCAGTTTTCAAGATATCAATCGTTGTGGAAGTAAAATATATTAAAGTTTCTTTCATATAAATCAATATATAAATAAAACATTTAAAAAATATATTGCGAAAAATTTCAATGATTGATATTCATTAGAAATTACTTACTTTCAAACACACTTATTATTTATAACATCTACGCTAAATAAAATTTTAATTTCATCAAATAAAACTTTTTATTCAGTAGTTTGTACTAAATTATTTATATGCATTTCAGCTTTATTAGGTGCGTTCGTAATTATATAAATACGTAGCACCTATAGTCGTCGTTCAGTCCGTCTGTCTGTCCGTCCGTCTGTCCGTCCGTCTGTCCGTCCGTCTGTCCGTCCGTCTGTCCGTCCGTCTGTCCGTCCGTCTGTCTGTCCGTCCGCATATAACAGAGCAAAAACTACCCGACCGAATGATCTGAAATTTTTAATATATAATTGCTGCAAAATTTTGTCGAGCCATTTCCAATTTTATGAAAATCGGATGTATAGTTTAATTACAGGGACAGTCAAAAGTTTTTCTTTACATTACGGCCAATGGGGAAAATTATTGCAAGGGAATTTTAATGATGTTACAGACTTCCGAATGGTCTGAAATTTTTAATATATAATTGCTGCAAAATTTTGTCGAGCCATTTCCAATTTTATGAAAATCGGATGTATAGTTTAATTACAGGGACACCCAAAAGTTTTCCGTTACATTACGGCCAATGGGAAAAAATTATAGCAAATGCATTTTAATGATTTTACAGCCTTCCGAATCGTCTGAAATTTTTAATATATAATTGCTGCAAAATTTTGTTGAGCCATTTCCAATTTTATGAAAATCGGATGTATAGTTTAATTACAGGGACACCCAAAATTTTTCCGTTACATTATGGCCAATGGGAAAAAATTATTGCAAATGCATTTTAATGATTTTACAGCCTTCCGAATGGTCTGAAATTTTAAATATATAATTGCTGCAAAATTTTGTCGAGCCATTTCAAATTTTATGAAAATCGAATGTATAGTTTAATTACAGGAACAGTCAAAAGTTTTCCGTTACATTACGGGGAATGGGGAAAAATTATTGTAAGTGCATTTTAATGATGTTACAGACTATGCACTTATGAAGCGCAAAAAATATACATTTAGTACAATATGGGGTGCAAAACATAATTATAAAACTAGTTATAGTACGAACGCACCTCATTTGCCACGTTTGACGAGCAATTTCCAACTTGTTTTTTAAACGTAATACGCTAAATTATAATATTTCTTTTTAAAAAGTTTGTTAAATGATTTTTTCTGATTTCAACATATCCAACAACCTTATTAGAACTTTAAAAATATTTCATATAATTGCAGTTGAGTATTTCATGTAATTGTAGTCATATAGTTTTAGTTTTTCATTCCAATTTTTTTAATATCATGTATTCTTCATTGATATTAGTTACACATTTAACATAAAATATGAATCATACTTCAAAAATACATAAGAAATAAAAAGAGTCATGGTTATTAAAAGATGTTACTGTGAATGATCTTTCAAATATTTATCTCTTAAAAGTTGTTAATTATGCAAGTATTGGGTCGATCGCACTGTAAAAAAAAATCTGTAAACTTACTAAAGTTTTTCTAGGAAACTGGGATTCCAAGAAATTTTTATGTAACGACAACAAGAAAAATTCCTGTAATAGACGATGTTACAGGATTTTTTCTTGTTGCCGTTACATAAAAATTTCTTGGAATCCCAGTTTCCTAGAAAAACTTTAGTAACTTTACAGATTTTTTTTTACAGTGCGGAAAGTCGTGTCGTGTTGGGAAAAATCAAATTTAATTATTAGACTTTGATTCCGGTATCTAATGTGTAATAATTACCGATAGCGTTTTGCAGTATGAATTGATTTTCCCAACACGACATGATTTTTCGATCGACCTAATATTTTAAATAAACGCATCTGAAATATTTTCTGAAATCGGTTCATCTAAAATTTAACACTCTCAGTACTAAGATGAGATCGATTTGATCCCATCTTGGTATTTTTCAGTTTATATTCCATGTAGAATATGTATGATAAAATTATTGCCCAGAAATTCTCCGATAAATGATTCTTTCATAATTTTTCCTAATTAATACATTTCTTTCACTTAATGTTCTTTTTAGGTGCGTTCGTAATTATATAAATACGTAGCACCTATAGTCGTCGTTCAGTCCGTCTGTCTGTCCGTCCGTCTGTCCGTCCGTCTGTCTGTCCGTCCGCATATAACAGAGCAAAAACTACCCGACCGAATGATCTGAAATTTCTAATATATAATTGCTGCAAAATTTTGTCGAGCCTTTTCCAATTTTATGAAAATCGGATGTATAGTTTAATTACAGGGACAGTCAAAAGTTTTTCTTTACATTACGGCCAATGGGAAAAATTATTGCAAGTGAATTTTAATGATGTTACAGACTTCCCAATGGTCTGAAATTTTTAATATATAATTGCTGCAAAATTTTGTCGAGCCATTTCCAATTTTATGAAAATCGGATGTATAGTTTAATTACAGGGACACCCAAAATTTTTCCGTTACATTACGGCCAATGGGAAAAATTATTGCAAGTGAATTTTAATGATGTTACAGACTTCCGAATGGTCTGAAATTTTTAATATATAATTGCTGCAAAATTTTGTCGAACCATTTCCAATTTTATGAAAATCGGATGTATAGTTTAATTACAGGGACACCCAAAAGTTTTCCGTTACATTACGGCCAATGGGAAAAAATTATAGCAAATGCATTTTAATGATTTTACAGCCTTCCGAATGGTCTGAAATTTTTAATATATAATTGCTGCAAAATTTTGTTGAGCCATTTCCAATTTTATGAAAATCGGATGTATAGTTTAATTACAAGGACACCCAAAAGTTTTCCGTTACATTATGGCCAATGGGAAAAAATTATTGCAAATGCATTTTAATGATTTTACAGCCTTCCGAATGGTCTGAAATTTTAAATATATAATTGCTGCAAAATTTTGTCGAGCCATTTCAAATTTTATGAAAATCGAATGTATAGTTTAATTACAGGGACAGTCAAAATTTTTTTGTTACATTACGGGGAATGGGGAAAAAATTATTGTAAGTGCATTTTAATGATGTTACAGACTATGCACTTATGAAGCGCAAAAAAAATATACATTCAGTACAATATGGGGTGCAAAAAATAATTATAAAACTAGTTATAGTACGAACGCACCTCATTTGCCACGTTTGACGAGCAATTTCCAACTTGTTTTATTTGTAGAAATTGCGAAGGGGCACAGTGTTCCCATCTTAGGTAATTAGAGAATAAATGAAAGCTTCCTATTATTTAATTATCACGTTTCAAGAGAAAAAAAGAAAAATTTTGGCATCTGCCAAATGTATTTCACTAGATGGCGCCGTTGGTACAATGTTTCCATACAAGCAGACCTTTATCATTTCGTTATTTCTTGTTCTTGTGTACGGTTGTATGTAAATTTTGCTATTCAACTGAATAAATCTTCTCGAATTGTCTATAGAGGAGGCACATGCTTTGTTATTTGATACAAATTCTGCTCCAAATAACTTCTACTCTTAAGCATTTACATAATATTTTGATCTTAGTATTTCGAAGGTTATAGTATTATACTGATAAGGTTTCTATTTTGTTAATGCGTATATCATACTTAAAATGTGTATATAAGTTTATAATTATTTAAATGAATTTTATTAATTGTCTAAAATTACATATTTCATAAAATGAAAATGACGATCAATTTCAATTATCTTAAACTATCAGAAAATTTTAATAAAATAAATAATGTTTCATGTTATAATTTGGTTATTTATTTACCATAGTTCTTATTTAGATAGTTTTAAAAAATAGAAATAATGGATATTACTTTATAGTCATTCAATTTTCACATTTCTTTGAAAAACATAAATGATAAATTTCAAAATCACCGTTATTGGGAAAATGTTATTGCACGCGATTATGAATGTTTTAAACCAATAGTAGTGTAAATAAATGTATTTTCTTTTATCTGCGTTTTTAAATTAATTTAGGGAAAGTTTTTTCAAAGGGTTACATATAGTTTTTTACGGTGTTGTACGGTTTTTATTCAATTCTAACTAATGACTATAATATATCCATCATTAATTTCTAATGCTTACTAAAAAAAAATGTTTTATTTTAAATCAAATGAGTATAGGAGCAAATTTAATGTATTAATATTAGGTTTTGGAAATTTAAGTAAATAAAAAAACGCATCCAGGGGAAGATTGAAATAATGTTAAAATTAAACATTTGAAATTTATTTACAATTAAATATATACAAAAACACTGCTCCAAAATTAATTCAAGGCAATAAAATCATCCTTTTAAGATCTTGGTAGTAATAAATATTTTGGTAGCGATAAATTAATTATATATCTTTCATAAAAATAAGAATATAAGAAAAATTATCTTATATGTTACATCAGCTATAAAGAACTAGTTACTGCAATTAACTAGTCACTCATTAAAAATATGTTACATAATTGAAAATCTTATCATACATCTTCTATTGAAGAATTTTTTTTAATAATTTCTGTATAAATGCCAAGTGACCATTAAATATATACAAAAACACTGCTCCAAAATTAGTTCAAGGCAAAAAAAACAAACAAACAAAAAAACCTTTTCAGATCTTACTTATCCAATTCGTTACAACCTAATAGTGAATAATTATATGCATAAAAATATTTTAAAATGCAGACGGATTGAAAATGATCTATTGTATTTCAAAATTAATAAACTCATTTTCAAACATCCGTTTACCAGAACGTGTTTACACTGAAAACAAAATATCAAAATTACATTTTATTGCATTATAAATGTTCTATATCACTTCCTTCAGTCAAACGGACAATGTACAGATGATAGACTATTTTGTGCCAAACTTATTTAAGCCTGTCTACATCTAGAGTTATTAGGTGCAGAACATTAGTACGTGTTTTTACGTCGTTCATATTTCGTGTTGGATTTATCACATACACTGTAAAAAAAAAAAAAAAAAAAAAAAAAAAAAAAAAAAATCTGTAGTTCTTCACATGTAAAGTTGCTTGCAAACTAAACTTTCATTCGTAACTGTACAAAAAAAGCTGTAAATCTACAAAACTAGTTTTTGTAAAGCTACAGATTTATGTAGCTTTACAAATGAATATGCTAAAATTATAGTAATCTTACTAAAATTTTATCTGTAACCCTGGTTGCAGTTACATGGAAAGTTCTAAGCATCCCAGTTTCCTAAAAAATTCTTAGTAACATTAGAGATTTTTTAATTTTCGGCGCAAAAGTGTATTTGTTACATTAATTTTTGTTGTTGCCGTTACAAAAAAAGTTCTACACTGTAAAAAAAAATCTGTAGTCCTACAGATGTAAAGTTACATGCTTACTAAACTTTCACCTGTAACTGTATGAAAAAAGCTGCAAATCTACAAAACTAGTTTTTGTAAAGCTACAAAAATCTGTAACTTTACAAATGAATCTGCTAAAATTTCAGTAATCTTACTAAACTTTTATTTGTAACCCTGGCTTCAGTTACATGAAAAGTTCTCGGAATCCCAGTTTCCAAAAAAATTCTTAGTAACCTTACAGATTTTTTGATTTTCGGCGCAAAAGTGTGTCTGTTACATGAAATTTTGTTGTTGCCGTTACATGAAAAGTTCTAGGAATCCAAGTTTCCTAGAAAAACTTTAGTAACTTCACAGATTTTTTTTTACAGTGTAGGAATCCCAGTTTCTTAGAAAAACTTTAGTTACTTTAAAGATTTTTCTTTACGGTGTACTCGTTATCTTTCATAAAGAGCCACAAGAAATAGTCTCACGGTGTGCAAAGAAAGCCCGTTTCTTTAAATTGACGATAATACTTGAGGAATACTTTGCTATTAGGACTATCTTTACCAAAACATCTAAACACTCTAAAAAATAAAAAAACAAAAACCCGGGATTCTACAGATGTAAAGTTAATGAAATGTGTATGCTTACTAAAATTTTATCTGTACACTGTACAAAAGGATGTAAATCTATAAAACTATTTTTTTAAGCTACAGAAATCTGTAGCTTTACAAAATAATCTACTAAAATTACGCTAATATTACTAAAAATTTTACCTGTAACCCGTGTTGCAGTTACATAAAAAGTTCTAGTCACCTCAGCTTCTTAAAAAGAATTTAGTAACCTTACAGATGTTTTGATTTACAGTGGAAAAGTGTATCTGTTACATGATTTTTTGTTGTTTCCGTTACATAAAATGGTCTAGAAATCCCAGTTTACTAAAACAGTTTTAGTAAATTTAGATTTTTTTTTTACAGTGTACGAAACGCACGTTTAAAAGTATAGATTACATTTACATATTGCAGAACGCATAAAACCTTTCCTTGCTGAGACTCCATTTTAGGTTATTGTGATATTAGTGCACCTCATCTTCCGTATTGCTGCAAGAAAAGGGAATATAAAAAGTTAGAGTTTTCCTTTATTTTAAAACTGTTCTGTTAAACGTATGTTTCAAAATGAGTTTATTATAGTACTTTAAAATACCTAAATAATTTTGAATAACTCTATATAACGATCCATTTTTAATACTCAAATAATAACTCAATTATTTTATAATAATCATTAAAGCGTTATCAAGCTGTAAAACATTCTATAATTAACTTGTACTTTTTGAGTATTTTTACATAAACTTGCTTAGTTTTACTAATTAACAAAATTAACCTATTGAGACCATTACTCTAAAGGCACAGGTACTGTTCCTTAAAAAAAAAAAAAAAAAAAAAAAAATACACAGATTCGAGCATAAGGATTAATGTCACCAGTAGAGGTCGGATTTTCGACTGTCTCGAAATCGCGGATGCATTCACACTAAATAGGATAACCTATATTTTACGAAGTTTTGTAGCCGAACTTAATCACATTTCACCATAACCGTTACTGATTCAGGCGCGTAACATCATCGAGCCGTACTGTTGTTTAAAAAAAAAAACGCAATACATGTAATATCTGAGGATTCCTATGGCCTTAATGCTTCCACAGTATAAGGCTAATGGAAATACCTAACGCTAAGGCTAATGCAAAACCATCGCAATATGTAATTCAAGTTTAAGGTATTATCACTCCCATTTTAAGGACGAAAATAAAAATCATAAGAGTGATCCATCGAGGTAAATGAAAAAAAAAAAAAAAAAAAAGAGAAATAATTTCTCATACCCGGGATATGGTAATGATAATGTCATCAGTACCAGATATGGTCTCATTTATAAACCATAATAATTCGTTTAAAATCACATGTACAATTCTTTGCTTTGCACTGAAATTTGCGTTCCTGGATTGGTGTTTAAAGTAACCGAATTCGCCCTAGTGTTCTGCCCTTAAAACCGCCAGATATGCTTTCACCCTTCTGGAAAATCAGCAAGTTTTAATGATATGAAATACTTTGAATTATAAATGCCGACTTCAGCGAACTTGATGTCACTATAAAGGAAATAGGTTTTTTTTTCAACATGCAGGTGTCCGATAGAGCTAAAATAATAATTAATATCCTGTAATTATTTTTGAATTGTTTTGAACATTCATATACTTATAAAACCTAAAAGTATAAATAACTGTGTGTAAAAATTATACATATACACTGTTAAAAATATCCCTGTAAATTACAGGCAGAGGCCGGCAGCAGATATTCCAGTCATACACTGTAAAAAACCACTGTAAATTTGTCCGAACAAACTTAATCACAGTGAATGTGATGTATCGTTCTTTGGTTTCCTGACTATATTAACATGGAAAATACAGTAGTTGCGTAAAATTAACAACACAATGTGCTGGCCATTTGGACGCATTTCTTTTACAGCACAAACTGCTGGCGTCCAAATTGCCAGCGCATTGTGCTGTTAATTTTACGCTACTACTGTATTTTCCATGTTAATTTAGTCAGGAAACCAAAGAAAGATACAGCACATTCACTGTGATCGAGTTTGTGCGCGAGATGAGCAGAATTTTGTACTGTAAACATGTGTTTTTTTTTTCAGTGTACCCGGTAATAAAAACAAAATGCATGCCCATCATTTTGTGCAGCCCATCATTTTACAGGGCAAAGTTACAATTCCTTAAAGCAGGATATAATGCACTTTAAAACACAAGCACTTTAACACTTTACTTACTGTTTCATAAAACGTTAGATAATCATCCAGAATCGCTTTTTTAGTGGGTTAAAAATTATGTTACGGCCACAAATTCGAATTTTGCGAATACGCGATACGACAATTTCGATATATTTTCGAAACACGACTAAAATGAAGGGATGTACACTAGCGGAGGAAAATGTATGGGGTCGTACCGTATTTTTATTAAAAAATGGGTTAGAACTGCAAGAGGATTGCCCTTAATTTTCTAATTATCTAAGGCATAAGGTCGCTTTTTCAATGGATCAAACTATTTTTCATCAAATAAAGTTCTTGCCCGTGAAAATTAAAGGGCAAACGCTCATAAATTTACAGTTTTTTCTGAGAGTGTATTTCAGTTGCATTAGGAATTCTTAGTCTTTGAAGTGACAATATCGTTCATTTATCATCACATTGAATGAGAATTCAGAAATGACGATTCTTTTCACCACATTATATATAAAACATTTAACTCTTCATTAACACTTTATCAAAGGAAAGACTCGACCAAATATATTTAAAATATTCATAATAGTTAACATTAAATATATTTCAATTCCTATGCATTCTTTAATCATAAATCTAAGTGTCCGAATTTTTCTTAGGATGAATCAATCCAAATAAACCGTATCTCTGATTACGATATACACGAAAAAATAAATATTATCAGTTGGAAACTAAGGAAATTCAAGAACATATACAACCTCATGAATATACATTTTATTGGAGAATGGAAGATATAACAAGCTGGAAGTATGAAAGCGACGCCCGAAGCTACACGAGGCACAACATGCCTATTTTATTGATATGGAAAGAATTCCTTTGTAAAAAGAAGAGCTTATTTCCCTTTATCAACAGAAAACGGATTTCAGGATATAAAACGGCTTCAATTCTTATAAGAAAAATAAACTAAAATATATAATATACAATATAGTATATAAATTTATAAATAAGAATTTTTTTTTTTTTTTTTTTTTTTTTTTTTGTAAAAGATTATACTTGATATATTTGTTCGGAAATACTTATTTTTAATTTCCTTTAATCATATATAATTACTTCAATATTGTGTGAGTGCTTTATAGTACAAATACGTAGTAAATACTTTTTCAGTGTTGTATTCGTCTTCAATTAATGAAACAAGGTTCTACTGTTTTTTTTTTTTTTTTTTTTTTTTTTCTGTAACGTTTTCACAAAATTGAAATATTAGAAATTCTATGTTTTCACAATACTATACTATCCAAAAAGAATCACAATATGTGTAATATTGAATTTTCGAGATAAAATACTTTACATTGGTGCAATAATAGATTAACAATAGATATCGTAAATTTTAATATATTTAAGTAATGTATAAATGATACATTCTTAGCATGTAGACAATAACAACAAATATGTTAAAACGATTCATTAAAGACCGAATATAATTGAAAAAAAAAATGTGTTCCGGGACTTTTAGTTCTTGAAAGTCCCAAAAGTGGCCGAGAGGATCTGCTCTAAAACTGGTAAACGGGAGAGGCTGTGTTCGAACCGAATCGCTCCCGCCTGCCTAATCGTTCGATTTCCCGTAGGTTTTTTCCGAACATTGGATTTCATTCCGTAAATACGGGGTAGGTTCCCTTAGAAAGATCCCCACGGGGGGCATCCCGTTCGGGTCCATATCCCTCGTGCAGATCACTGACTGGCATAAACAACACCAACACACACTCAGTTCTCGAAATAAAAGTATTTTATTGATTATTTCAGGTTTTACAAAAAATGTACAAAACTATGTGATTTAAAAATATTATTTTTACTGATATACGTGTAAATTTATTTCATATTTTTAAATTATATGGGTTTTATAAATCTGAATATAAATTTCTAACTCTAATATTTGTAACTTCTTCTAATATATTGACTTCTTTTTTCACATTTTCAATTCTCAGTCATAAATTTGAAAACCCTTTTCGAAAGAATTAGACAAAAAACTTTGTTAAAATTACCATAAAACACAAAAAACACACAAGGCGCGTTACGGGGTGGAGATTTTATAACTACCCATCATCAGCCAAAGGAAACACGTGTCCGAAAGCGGATAAGGTCACAGGTGATATTAACTAAGCTTTATTTTTGTAATTGTGATTTATCGTCAGTTTTTCGGCACTGTTTCATCTACACGTTCGAAATAGTATTTTATTTATACTTTTAAAAATATATAGATAGACATGTAGATATATAAGCATAATAATATATATTCCTCAATTTTTACTCAATAGATTTCATGATATATAATATTTGGTAAAATTAGTACGCTGTAAAAGAAAAATTGTTGATTTTACTGAACAATGCTGGCAGCTGGTGCAGTAAAATCAAGTGTAATAAACAGTAAAATTAGCAAGTAATATACCGTTAACCTTTTAACCGCCAACGTTCCACAAGTGGAACATCAATTATGTGATGCTGTATCTTTTTAAGTGTTTGTTCAAGTTGTTTTAAAATTCAAATATAACTTTTTAAAGGTATGTTTTAACGGATTATAAATTATTATGCAATTATTTTTTGTTGTTCCCACCTTGGAGCATGTTGAAATGCAACAAAAATCGTAAATTTTGTAGGCTGTGCTTTTTACGTCATCTATAACTTTAGACTTCAAATGTGAGTGCTGTGATGATGATTATTGTATTGCATACTGTCGTTTATGAAGTTTTATGCATAAATAAATGATTTATCTTATTTTGATTTTGTTTTATGATCATTTGAATGTCAATGTTCCACATGTGGAACGTTGGCTGTTCAGAGTACAAAATTATCTTATTGTTACTTTTATTAGGATTTTGATAATTTTTACTAGGACTCCACGGGCGACTATTTTTTTATTATTTTCGTACCAGTTTTATAAAAGAATACATTTTATCTTATATTTCTCTTGCCCCTGTTGTTAAAGTGTCTATGAAATGCTTTTGAAACAATAAATGCCCACTAAAATTTCCAAAGAATTGTACAAGCAAGAACGAGGATACTGTGATTATTACAGTGATAGTGAAGTTTTTTGTGTATGATGGAACGACTAAAGTGTCTTTATTGTTATATCAAATGAGGTAGGAGCATTCCTAACTCAAAGTGTAACGCAATATTCTCGAAAATTGACCCTAGAATATTCAACCAAACACCTCTATTGATTATATTGTGTAACACTGGTCAACAAATTTGAACTTTTGCTCTGTCCTAAAATAGAAATTAGTTGTTTTTTATGCGGTTTTTTGTGCTGATTTCGAATCTAGTTTTAGATTTACTCCAGCACGTCAAGTTTAAGAGATATTTGCATATTTCAATTTATGCAAATTTAGTAAATTTTATACATTTGAAAATTTAAGGTATAAAGCAATATCAGACAGGGTTTTCTGTTTTATGTTATGATTACTACCTAATTTATTTCACAAAAACGTTGTTTCTGAGATTATACTGACATGTGACTGGTGAAATATTGTACCTAATTTGCATATTTTTCATGTTTTTCGAATAATGTTTCTTGACGTTCAAATATTTCTGCCGTACGAGTACGCTAATATGTTACTAAACCAGTTTTTTGAGTTGATTTCAAATCTTGTATCTGTTTTATTCTATCACGTCTATTTTTTGAAAAAAAATGAAATTTTAGTTTTTGGTCAAAAAAGCCAGAAATAGCTTTTTATGATACTTAGTATGATAAACTTCAACTAGTTAGGACAGATTCTACTACTTATTTTTTTTTCGATTATATAAATTTTTGTTTATGTCTCTGATATGAATCTGACCCTGTTCACCTTCTTGTCAATGAACTACACACCCCTAAAAAGCATCTTATATCAAACCTGTGTTAATGCTCTGCAAAAGTAGAAATTCATCTTACTCAGAAACTAGACATGACATAAGAAAACAGACTGCAGATTTGAAATCAACATAAAAATCTAGTCCAGAAAAACATTAAGTCAATTCTGTGGTAACTATTTTAAAGTTGATAGAGATGTAAACATTACACAATTGGAAAATATGCAAATTAGGCTTAATAACTGATAAATAAATGTTAAGAAAATGCAAATCGTGACGTTTATCTGAAGCAAGTCAAGTAGTCATTATCTAGAAAACGGAATTAGATGTGACATATATTGTATCTAAAATTTGCATAAAATAGCACAAAAATCTTAAATTTGCCTAAATTTAAATATACAAATTTCTCAAAACTTGGACCACCTAGAGATAAACGGAAAGCTTATTCGGAATCAGCCTCAAACATTAATCTAGAATCAACTAATTTTAGTTCTAGGACAAAACCACTGTTGTCCAGTGTAATCAGAATATGGATGGTATCGATGCTTTGGATCCTTTGCTTGGAACATATCGTCCAGTACGTTGATTTAAAAAATGGTGGTGAAATCTGTTTGCAAATGAACTAAGCATGACTGTTGTTACTGCTTGGACACAGTATTGTTATGCAGTAGGCTCAAAAGAAGCCGTAAGCTATTTGGAGTTTTGTCGTGAAATTACAACTGTTGCCATGAAAGTTCGATTTGATCTTTTGGAAAAGAGAATACGAGGTTCTACTGCTCCAGTAAGTATGGACATTATCACCACATCCAATAGCTATTGGTTGCCATCTACTGCTCAAGCAAGATGTTCAAATTGTCAGAAAAACTCTAAGAAATGTTGTGTACTTTCTTGAAAGCGTATGCATGAAAGATGATCTCATGTCTTTCATAACCATTTTGCTGTTAGTGACGAGTTATCATGTTTCTAAAATAAAAAACATTTTTTACTTTGCATTTTTTCCTTTGTTTTCATATGTGTGTTGTGCTGGTACATTTTGCAAAGAAGAAATCGCCAAAATTTATAAATGTTATTCGTACCGCTAACGTTCCACAAGTGGAACATACATGTAACTCCACTTCTATTTTACATAATATCCCAAAATTCGGCAAGCAATCTTATAATTAATCTAAAACAAATAAATAAAAATATTCTAATATTGGATTGCGCCATGTATGCACGCACAGCTATAAAACGCCATCATTCAATTTTCCGCGTATTCTTTCATATAATGCACGTTATTATTTTTATTTTACTTGGATGTTTATTTTATTTTCATTTTCTTAATCATCGAGTAGCTCAAGTCATAATCCACCCATCATAAGAAAAAACCTAGAGATTGTAACGCACAAAAATTTAATATGTAACGATGCAGCATCATTTAACTTACCAAAATTATGGTTCGATCTACTCAATGATTATGAAAATGAAAATAAAATAAACATCCAAATAAAATAAAAAATAACTTGCATTACATGAAAGAATACGTGGAAAATTGCTCAATGGCGTTTCATAGAAAATGAAATTTTATAATATTTTTATTTATTTGTTTTGAAAATGACCCCGGTAGAACCCAAACATATAAACAGTGGAAATAAACGTATTTTTACTGGCTTTAAAATTCATTTACACTTTTTAGCAATCGAAATTATTATAAAATTATTCTGTTTTGGGATAGCTTGAATACAATCTGACAGAGTTTTGGGAAATTTCTAGCTCTGTGTCTATGGTCTGTCTGTTTATTGGTGTATTTGTTTGTGTGTTACACAAATTTAAAGGCATCATGACCTAATGGACCTTACGGTTGTCGAAACGGACTTTTGAATGGAATTTATTCTCTTTAGATCCTCTTACACCATAACATAAATTGTAGCAGACATGTTTTTGGGAGTGTACAATCCAACAGTGACGCTATAATGCTGAGTGTTTTCGAATTCCATAATATCTATATCTAAAGACTAACGCACTAAACTTTACAAAACTTCATGTTCTGTTAAACCATGTGATAAATATGGCGAAATATATAATCATAACCATGTTCATGAAACTTGGATAAATATAGCAAAACAAATGGCGCAGCTGAATTATGTTTTTCAAGAAACTTCTTATCTGTTAAATTTTAACATAAATATTAGGGTGTGTCGAAAAAATCGAAATATTTATAATCAAAACGTAACAGCGCGGAAAAGTTGCCTTTTGTAAAAAAGATAAAATACGTAAAATATTACACCGATTGGTTAATATCTTTTACCGCCGCATGTGGTCCAAATTTTGAAAAAATCGCAAAAAACATACTTTTAGCAATTTTTTTTTAAATTAGCACAACATACTTATTCAATTTCTAATAGAACGCAATAGCCACGCCAATATATTAGTAATGTAACATTAACATTTCATTTTTGTGACATCGTTGCTTTTACCGCCACAACAGGGCCAAAATTTCTAAAAAATGTTAAAAATTAAAGTTTTTCATTTTTTCAATTTTCATAACTTTTGTAATGTTTTCAGATTTTTTACATTTCTAATAGACTGGGAAAGGCATTTTATGTTGTTAATTTCATGCTCACTGTTAACCATGATCACTGCAATTCTATATAAAAAAAAAAGTGCTCAATGATAGAAACACCTGCAGCTGCCTGCACGTAAAATTAATTTTCGCTGCTAGAGGGACACGTTTCACTTTGTTCGTTTTTCTTTGTAATGTACTCCTTTTACTCTATACTTTGATGGCCCTAAAGATAGAAATATCTGCCAGGTTAAAGAGGTGGCAAAGTTTCATCTTTGCGAAGTCAAGGAGGAACATATCTCTTTGTACTAGACCCAGGTCTGAATTATTTTCGTCATTTGACCCCATCGTCTGGCAAGGCGACTTCTATACGCAATGACATTATAGATTTTTTGAAGAAAAATGAAATCCCGACTGGAATAATAATTGCAGTTGAATTCCGCGGAACTGTCTTCAAAACAGGATGCAAAGGTGGTGTTATAGTAGGATTAGTTGAGAACCACTTTTAAAAAACCACTTTATTGGCTTCCTTGACCTCACTTCAATGAGCTTCCACTGAGACATCTTTTCAAACATCTTGATGACAAAAAAACAGGTTCTCTATCATATTGTGGCCCAATTGATTGATCTCTTGCGATTTGCGAATTATTACCAATTGCAAAATTTAAGCCAATTTAATATGATCACCTAGCTGTTGATAAAGATGATTTGTCAACTGACCAGAAATATATGTCTGAAATATTGCAATCTCTTTCAACACGCGTGTATACAATTGACCTTTTTTGCTGAGTCCCTGGACAAATATTTCACGCAAGGTGGATCATTACTGCTATTCGAATTTTGAAACTCTACGTTGGAACAAAGAAACCCTCTTCTTAACTTCTCATACTCTTTGAGTTCATCCTGAAAATGTACTGCATCAGTTGGTTCACAATTAAAATGAATCACTCATGTTTTCCAGAATCTGTGCACTATAGTTAGTAACTTACGTTACTTGACATATAATCTACGAAAGATTATAGTTCCTGTATTTTCACGAAATTACTATTTCGCAAATCATACAAATAGCCTCTTTGGAATGATAGCATATGAAGAGAAGGACATGAGGGCCGCAGCCATGAAGAAAATTGCAAAAGCACGAAGTTCTGTGGACTAAAATAGTGCCATCCGTCACTTTATCATAGCAGACTTCAACACTGAAGCTTAAACTTGTATGGCATTAGTCTACTGACAAAACTGAAAACTAACGGAACCCCCTGTTATGGTTTCTTTATCGACTAAAAACGCTGGTGAGTTTAAAATGTTCGATTAAAAATACCAGCTATTATAACTTTCCTTGTCCCACTCAATCACTAGAAAGATGCGTGAAATTATTCATTGAAGCACTGATAAAGTTTGTTTACTAGAACAGAGGGAGGATCACATCTGATCAGTTTTGGTCTCTCGAGAAATAATGGCTTCATCTGAAAGCAAGTTATATTATAAAATTCATTTACATTAAATTCTTCTTCATTTTAAGTTTATTTAACCCGTTTCGGTTAAACATCTCTATATTTTAATTAATAAAATACTAAAACATTTTGCTCATTTTATATAATTTTTGTGGAATGAATTGGGTGTTATGAAGTAAAACATCAGTAGATGAAGCGATCGTCAAGAAAAATGAATGATTAACTTTATTTTCAAGTCTATTACGAATATTTATAAAAAATTATGATATATTAATAGATATAAAGTAAAATTATTTATAATAGATATAAAGTAAAATTATTTATTTCTAGACATATTATAGAAATTATAAAAATTTAGAAAAAAAAATGAAAAATTGAAATTTTTGAAATTTTTACAAAAATGGTATTTTTGCGGCAAATAAAGATATGATTTCATCATAATGAACATTTACCGGGACATTTCTCATATCTTCATGTAGCTATTGCGTTCTATTAAAAATTGTATTGGTATGTTTGGATAATTTAAAAAAAAATTATAAAAAAAACATGTTTTTTGCGATTTTTTGAAACTTTGGCCCCCTTGCGGCGGTAAAAGATATTAACCGATCGATGTAATATTTTAGAAATTTATTCTGTATTACAAAAGGCAACTTTTCCGCGCTATTACATTTCGATTATAAAAATTTCTGTTTTTTCGACCCACCCTAATAAATATATTGTTATTATATTTGGTTATATACCGCTTAACAAGTGGAACTGCTATGATGTATTTTTCTTCATTGCCTTTATAGCTGTATCACAAGAAGTAATTTTAAAAAAAATCATTAAAATACATATTCTAATATACATGGACAAATTGGTTGGCAAATCAGTTCGTTCGGTTTTAATGGTTAAAGAATCGAATGGATTTCTACACACATCGTATATTGCAATTATTTTTAGGTGTGTTCCTAATTATATAAATAAGTAGCAACTATAGTTGTCGTCTGCCCGTACATCGGTCTGCCCGTCTGCCACCTTATAACAACGCAAAGCTACCCAAACAAATGGAAAATATAATAATAAAAGTTTACATCTATCTATTAAATCCTATCATACGAAATTCATTCAATGACATTCCATTATATGTAATGATTTTAGGTTGTCATGGTGATTATGTCCTATTTAAGATGGAGTCATATTATATCCTTATTGCTAATATTAATATGTATATTCGTAATAAATTTGTATAAATGCATTTTTACATAAGACTTCAACAGATATTGCACCAAGATCTGAATATTTATAAAACTAGTTATAGTACGAAAGCACCACTTTGCCACGTTTGACGTACAATTTCCGACTTGTTATATCGACCGTTGTTTTGGATAACATTTGCCATATTTTCACCAACTTCATAATGCAAAGATCATAGAACTTCTGTAACATATCCGGGTAAAACTTCTCCAAGTGCGGTTTTACAGTACTCTTTTCAGTGAAAGTTTTCCTGTTCGAAACATTTTGCATCGGCTAGATGCAGAGCTAATTCGATAGTACTCAGTCTAGTGAATATGAAGGATGAGATAAAAGATCACATTCAAAAATCAACGTTATCTGTTAGTTGATTAATGACGTGAGGATAGTTCAGTTCTGACCGTTTTGGCGTAAATAATTTCTATGTTTATTTACTGTTAGTACTTTATGGCTGAATAAATTATCTTGTCTGCTTTTAACAACTCACAATAAAGAACAGCCTCGAGATCCCAGAACAAGTGTGAGCATAAGTATTTTGGATGCAGAGCCGCTTTTGATGATGTTTGCGGCCGCTTGTTGCATTGTTCTCGCCCACTTCTCTTAGACGAGCCATTTCCCGTCACTCGCAACCATTTGCTTAGAAAAAGACGTTCTTTTGACGCTTCAGAAGTAAATGCGATTGATCTAATTCGCGTAGGTTAATAAACGCCGAATGGACACATTGAGACGGACAGAGGAATTACAATTAGTGCAAATAGTTTTACATGTTTATATGGGAAATACTGAAGCTGTTCATATAATTTTTAAAGCATTTTTACTTTCCCTATGAATTAAATTTAAATTAAAAAAATTCATTAAACCTGCATAGTATGATACTTCAACAAAGTTGTTCTGTATTTAACGTCATTGCTATCCCCCGCACCGTTGAGGATGGATTGTCATCAACAATTGCCTCGAATCTATCTCAGTTGGGGACCGGAACGTGTTTCGTCATTGGTGTTAAAATCTCTAAAACTCAATTTGATTAGCATCTTTTGTCGTACGCCTTCTGTTACTCTATCATTCCCATATAAACTACATAACTAACCTTGAGCTTCAGCAGCTCTGCCTTTTTTAATACAAAATATGATGATAATCCGCCTTGTCGTGTCCATTTAATTGCGTAATACAAATGTTTTCGAAACTAAAACCTTCACTCAAAGATTCCGTGAACTACAACCTTTCAATCTCACAGTAGTGTTTTCGCGGTTGAGCCGAGAATGATAATGCATAATCGGAATGAACTAACATCACCCGACGAGAAACTGGACGAACATAATTGCTAAGCCAATACAAGGATGCGGATTAGATATTAATGTAACCACCCATATTGCACTTTCGCGATTTCCCTGTAACTATACCTGAAGAACTAATTGAAAGATTTTAATTCAAATTAAGATTATGATCTTGGCATAAATTTCTGTTGCAGAGATTTGGGCTTAGTTCATCCAAGATGTGTCGTTGCTATACATCGCTTTTCACGATTTGCGTGGCAATTCAAGAGCAGCATACCAAATTTCATCAAACATCAATGTATGTTAAACCTCTACATAATTAGATACTGAATAGTTTTGGCTGTATATCGTCCGGAAGGCATTGCTCTTCTCTGTTTTCTCGATTTATGAAATAGATACATCTGACGAACTAGTACACTGAATTTCTTTAAAATGTATATAAATATAGATATTGATATAAATAGACTCAAATTTAACTTTTACCTTGATTAACCAATATCTACAATGATATACTTGGGGAAATACTCCTAATCGTGTCCATAATCATTGCTGCAATTTAGCAAGAGCGGTTTGTAGTTCTGTTAAAAATATATGTTCTTTTTTTATAATAATTATGTTTAAAAATATATAGGAACATATAAAAACTGTAATAAATTTTCAAGAAGCTTTAAATATGCTATTCTAAAATTCGATCTCGTTCCGCCAAGTATTTTTATAGTCATGCTGAGAGCACACTCATTACAGTTAGATGGCTTCTATGAAAAATTAATTTGACTCCAGACTTCTAAACTGTCAATCAGCATAATTTCTCAAAAACCTTAACCGGATGACTTCTTAATTATTATCCTAAGATAAAATGTATTAAGGAAATCTAAAGATTTTGTAAACTTGAATGTTATTATTGACATTTTTACTGTATTTTTATATGAAGGTTACACTTAAGCTTAATTTGTAACGTACATTAAAAGTAGGCAGATAAAAAATACCAAATAAAATGCCTATATGCGTATTTCTCTCATTCATGTTGGTTATAAAATAGTAGGGAGGGGTTTTTATTTGGATCGACTACACTGACTTTATTATAACGACATTTCAGATAGGACGGATTCCAGATTGAAAGACACCGTTATAATTTTTGTAATATCGTTCTTTAATCGTTTAATGATGTCTAAAGCCATTACATAGCAGTTTAAAGATTATATTTGAGAACACAAAATTGTAATGTTGAAGAGAATTCAATTATTAAAATTTGAAATTCAATCTTAATTTTATATTATTATGAAAAAAAAAATGCACTTTGTTCTTTAAAAAGGAAGAATGAGCAGTGGATTGTTTACTCTTTGGGAGATATCTTGAAGCGGAAAGAAAATTTATTTGTAAAACCTTTTTGTGCATTTCACGGTGGTTATGTATATTTTATGAATATGTCATTGCTTCTAATATCTCAATCTAATTTCTATAAGAAATGCACAAAAATATTTTACAAAATTTATTTGTAAAACCTTTTTGTGCATTTCTTAAAGAAATTAGATTGAGATATTATAAGCAATGCCATATTCAGAAAATTTACATAACTATCGTGAATACAGCAAATTTTCAATTAACGCCCATTTACAGTATTTTTCTTTCTTTGCAGGCGTATGAACAATTTTAAGAAAACTTTAATATACTGCTACATTAAGTACGGCGGTGCTATAAATAGTCGATATATTTATACAGTGGCATTAAAAGTCTGTGCAGATTCATTATGTGGTTTCGAATATGCATATGTTTGCAAATGTTTGGACTTAAATCTTAAAATATGATATGGTAATAATTATAAAATAACATTATAAGGTTAAAAACAGTTAAGAAAAAGGTAGCAATATACCGGGTGTTCCAAAAAGGACTGGCTGATTTTAAAATTCAATAACTTCCAAACGGTGACAGATATTAAAAAAAATTCTTGCAGGAGGGTTATGCATAAAGTCAAAAGTTTTATTACAGTGATTTTCGATTTTAGTTCTAATTACAAACAATAGATAGCGCTGTAAGTAATAGTTGCTAAATACAGGCTCGATTTTTGGTCCTTTCTCTTGTTCCATGCGGAAAAAGGAGATGGAAATGTATTATCCGGGCCACGAAGTACCAAAAATAGAGCCTGAATTTAGCCTCTATTGATCGCAGCGCCATCTATTGTTTGTAATCCGAACTAAAGTCGAAAATCACTGTAAAAAAACTTTTGACTTTATGCATAACCCTCCTGCAAGAATTTTTTAAATATCTGTCACCGTTTGGAAGTTATTGAATTTTAAAAATCAGTCAGTCCTTTTTGGGACACCCGGTATGTAACTAATTTTCTAGCTAATCCTGATTATTTGTTTTTATTCTTGTTACATACATTTTCATTTCCGTATTCCGTTTTCTTTTTCGAATAAGATAATGTATGAATTCTATAAATCTATCACTACAGTACATATAAAAGAATAAAATTCAGCGTAGCAGTACCACCAGTTGGACAATATACACAAAAACATATGCAATTTATGTCAATGTCTAACTATAATCCGAATTTCCATTACATTCCGTCCATTATTTTTTGATGTATAGCAATAAAGGTAATCATGAAAATGGAGCATAGCAGAACTAATTCAGGGTGTCAAACATTAAAATGTAATGAACATCTGTTTTTTTTTTTTTTTTTTTTTTTTACTTACAGTTAATTAAAATTCTTTCTTGAGAATCATTTTATCGACCACTCTTTTGGCAAACATTTTCACTGTAATATGATGTCGCTGGCCAATACGTGGATTGAATGTGATAGTTCAGATAATTTCAAAGTTTTAACTGTCTTGTGAAGGCGTACTACTAAAAATAGATAAATGTGAAATTAGATTGTAATACGAAATGAAAGAAAAATCAAGTAAATAATAGAAAGTAAATAATCGAATAAAAAAAATGCTAATCTTAAGCTTTAAAAATCTTACATATTTAAAGATCCTTTAATTAATGTTGATAAATTTTTTTACATAAATCAGCATCCAAAATGTATTTTATTTGCTTTTCATATTTTATCAGGATATCTTTATTCCAAATTAACATTTCTTGAATAGACGGATGTACTTAAATAGGAAAGTAAGAAAAAAAAGTTGATGTAATTATCTCATGCAAAAAATAAAGTAAAGAATATCTAAAAACCTCTTCAACATATAGAAACAAACCTTAAAAATTAAATGTTGCCTGAAATTTAATATTTTTTTGTTGAATTTAATTGACTTCATGCATGAAGTGATTAAAAAATCTTAAATACTTAATGAAATATTCAAATCCTTTGTTACAATGCTTGTGTAAATAAGGCTATCTCATTAAGACTTCCCTTAGATAAACTACATTTCAGAATAAATGTATTCAGAAATAAAATGCCAGTAGGGATTTCGATTTAATGCGTGTCGCATTTTTAATGTTTTGCAACAAAAATATTAACTTAAGATTGCATTTTTAGAGCATAAAGCATTTGTATTATTTAAGTGGATAAAACACATTTTTTTTTAGTTTCGCAGTGACATAGACATTTTGCAAACTTGGATAATGGTTTTAACACTATTTAACATTTACGACATACAGTTTTTATTTAATTTTTTTTTGCCCTTATGAAATTTACATTTCTTATGAAACTTTTTTTTTTATGTTTAATCCACCATTTTAATAATTAAATAATGTATTTTCTAATAAAATGTTTACATAGTTTTCTTGATTATTTCTTTTGCATTCAAATCTTTTCATCTGCTTTTGTAAAGAATAATTTAAATGGCCAAATATACTTCAGAATAACAAAATACAGATATGCTTCATCAAAGAAGACATATCAGCTTAGAGTTATAAAAGGATATGAGATTGCCATTTGTAAATAAATCAGTTATTTTTTAGGTAAATAGAATTGTTTTTAGATCGTCTTGTTAATATGGGTGTATGAAATATAATGTTAAATGATAAATAATGGTCAATGTTAATGGTAAATATGTACGGCAATAGTATTCAAAATTTATAAAATCAATAGATGGATTACAGAAATTTTAGTAACCTATTTTTATGCCTGCTGATACAAGCCTTTTTTCCTTTGACAAAATTTATCATTGTTCATGATTCATATTTTTGTACGTATTTCATCGTTTTGCTTCATTTTCTTTGCTTCGTGCAAAATTTATGTGGAGTCTTTTAAAAATTCAGCTTTAGGCACTGTTGCTGAGTATAATCAATAGTTTTTCTGCTTTTGAAGACGAACAAGAATAAAAGTCAATAATATATTTGGGTTATTTTATTTAACTTGGAGTTTTCCAATTTGTGAACTTGTTTTTCACTGTAGCATTTGGCTATAATAACATTTGTTTATAATATATGGTTAAAGTTGTTCATTTATAAATTCCATTTGTGTCCTGTGATACTCTATTTTGACAAGAACAGTAAAAAATTATGGCTGGTAATAGACATTACAAAAACTAGGGAACCAGTGACACGCTTTTTTTAGTACGAAATATAACAAGAAATAAAATTGAGCAATTAACATCTTTTATTTATAATAGTTATATGCTTTGTAATAAAATGCTTATGCATGATAATGAGAAAATTATATTATTAAACACACAATATATTTCAGTAAAATTGCATCTTGATAGAGTCAAAATTGCGGGTTATGATTTTTTTTAATAATTTGTTTTGCTTAGTAAGTAAAATCTTAAATATATTTGTTAATATTTATGCATGATAATGAGAAAATTATATTATTAAACACACAGTATATTTCAGTAAAATTGCATCTTTATAGGGTCAAAATTGCAGGTTATGAAATTTTTTAATAATTTTTTTTTTTTTTTTTTTTTTTTTTTTTTGCTTAGTAAGTAAAATCTTAAATATATTTGTTAATGCATATGCATGATAATGAGAAAAATATATTATTAAACACACAATATATTTCAGTAAAATTGCATCTTGATAGAGTCAAAATTGCGGGTTATTAATTTTTTTAATAATTTGTTTTGCTTAGTAAGTAAAATCTTAAATATATTTTACGAGCTTTTTAAAAGGCAAATAAGGTATATCAAAAGTGGTAGCGACACTGACAAGGAAGGTCTCCTTACTGGGCATACTCAGAATATTTTGAAAAAAAAATACCTATTAAACTACTTATGTATATAATAAATGATCAGTCAAATTTAGCGGCGGAATTACAGTAGAAAGCCTGTAAAAAATAAAATACTTTCGTGTATTTGGCGTGAAAAGACGAAAGCGTCACGCGATTTGGCGAGCAGTACTTTTTCTCGTCAAAAGCAAACGTTTTCAATGCACCTGAAAATTGTTTGTTAGTGGATTTTTAGAATGCGTGTAAAAAGTAAATAATTAATTTAAACATAAACAATGGGAGAGTTCAATAAATACATTCCTTCTTATTACATATATATGTTGCTTGTTATTTAATTTTATCACTATAAAAACAATTTCAAATACAAAAAATACTTCGATATATTTAAGTGTATACCAAAATAAAGGCAAGATTCATTTAGCAGTTATTCATTTCGATTTCAATATCAAAGAATTCATTGCTTCCATAGCAACAAATCGAATTGACAGTGCTCAACTGGAATTAATTTTGAGATAGTGAAGCAATTTTAATTCATTTAAATTTTGTTTTAATTCATAAAATTTGATATTTAACTTTCATTATAAATATATATACGACAAAACTGTGGTGCAATCAAACGAAAATTGCAAAAACTAAAGTTATTTACATTAAATTTATTTAAAAAAGCTCAATATGAAACATTTTTATATTAAAGAGTATTCGACACAAAAAAGTATTTTTCGAAATTTCATTTAATCGCCAACCGATGATAAATCGCCAAATAAACGAGATTTTCATTATTTTTTTACGAACGTTCTATCGAGGTTCCGCCAAAAAAAGTTTATAAACATATATATCCACATGAGAAGAACACTTTGTAATTTTTTCAGATTTTTCTGAAAATGCCCGTATGGAGACCTTCCTTGTGAGTTAAACTACTAAATATTTTACAAGGGAATAATTCTTTATTTTCGAGACATGAAATCTTCGTAAAACGCTAAAAATTAAATGTGTATAAATATATTAATTATTCAAATATGCATTTACATATGCCTATATTTAAATACATTGACCGTTTTTGTTTTTTTTTTATTTTTTTTTTATTTATTTTTTTTTAATGAATAAGAAAGTAGTACCCACCACATTAATACCAATTCTAAATCAAGGATTGGCTTAATTGCCGTGAAAATGGAGCTACACGTCGGTTGACGTCCTCCGCCTGGTTCTACTTTAAAGTTGTCTGGTGTCCGTGTAAGTAAATGTGTTTAATGCAAATGCTCTGGACACCACTACCTTCTTACAGTTTATTCCGCCATCTTAATCGAACATGATTTTGCTATTAGATAAGGAAAAGAAAATTACTCTAATATTTAACCTAAACTTTGATCAGAAAATATGCAGCCCCGACTTACGCGGGACACCTGACAACACTGTTCTACTCTTACATGTTACAATATATGAGATTTTTTTACTATACAACTAAAACTGCGTTACTTTAAACTTAAAATTCATTTAGTTTTTCACTCTTATTTTATTATTAACATTTGTTGAAATGCAATATATCTGAAGTATAATATTTTAATTCATGTACGTAAATATATATGTTTGTCGTTTTGCCCTGATTCGCCTTTAGTATTCTCACAGTGTCAAGCTATAGTGCGTAGTACCCTATTCTATAACACTACTTGCAAAACATTGAGCTTGATTTCCCAACATCCCAATTTCGGGATGCGCCCTTGCTCTTCCAAGCTCCTGATATCTCACATTAATGCCTAGTAATAGAATTCTGTATGTTGTCAAAATAATTTTTTTTTTTAAGCTTGCGAAATTTGTTATTAATGTGCGTAGTTTCTAGTATTAGTGTTGTGTTACGAACGCAGGTGTTTTTGTCATAGGCACAATAAATTCTTTTCATCACTGTTTCTACTTATTTAGAACTATCTGACACTCACGGCGTTCCTAAAGTCCTAGAAAATATCTTACAAAATACGAAAAAAAACTCTGAAAATCTCTGCACGAATTTTGAAAAGAAATATTGAAAAGAGGATAAAATTTACTAAATTCAACTGAAAATTTGAAGCTGAATTTTTTTCACAAATATAAAAAAAAAAGACCACAGAATGCAAAAAATCGCTAAAATTTGCATTTAAACGTCTCCAAAAAATTTAAAATCACGAAGGGAAATATTTACTATAAATGGTTAAAAGTTTGAAAATTATTTTCTTTTCTTTAATGTCAAAAAATCACAAAAATATAAAAAAAAAATCTCAAAAAAAAAAAAATATAAAAAATCAAAAATCACTTCAAGAATAACAAATAAACTTCATGGAGTAAAAGACAGCATTAATTATATTAAGTAAATGATTAAAACCGGATTTTTTTTATATGAAAAATTGCCGCGAAACACAAAAAAACCATTTAAGACTAGTATAAACACCGTAGATTTACTGTAGTGTTTACAACTGGAATTATTTCGCGAATGTAAAAAAAAGGTCGCCACGTAATGGGAATAACGCTAAAATAGCACTGGAAATCACATTAATAATTGTTAAAAATTAAAACTTTCCTAAAGACAAGATTTACTATATTAATCTGAATGTTCGAAAGCGAATTCCTTTTATAAATGCGAAAAAAATGCCGAAAAAACAACTCCACCCTAAAAAAAAAATCTTCAAAAAATTGCCTGGAAATTGCGGAAAAATCGCTAAAAATTAAAAAGTTGCGGATGATAAAATTTACTATATTTTTGTCCAAAAGTTTTAAACTAAATTATTTTTATGAATGTGATATCTTTATTGATATAGATAAAGGATTAATTATATTTGACATTATATTTGATACATTAAGTATATACATTTGATATTAAGTAAACTCTTAAATTCAGGTTTTCTTCTGCAGTGATAAATAATAATAATAATATAATTTACATTTCGCTTTTCCAGCAATACATTATTTTTTAAAAATACTTAGAACACATATAATATTTTAGAAAATAATACCCTTTTTAACATAAAAGTGCCGATGGCTTAATTAAATAGTAAACCAGAAAACTTTTCAAAAGTTTATCTATGTTTTAATTTTAAATGGATCCTTTTAAATCTTCGGATTTGTAGTGCTGTATTGCACGCAGATAATAGTCGCTGTGTTAGCTGAAAATTAGTTTCAAGTAAAGTTAAATTTAATTGTTTGTGGCTTTTGTTTGAATACATTAATCGAATAGATCTCGGGTAAAATTTCTTTAAATTTAGACTTATAGAAGCGCTTGATGAAATGATAATTTAATCATTGATGTCTGAATTTAACTTTTAAACAATCGAAAATTACGAGTAAGAAAATTGTTAAGCATTTAAGTTTATTATATCTAAATAAATAACTACGACGAAATATAATGATATCTATACATAAGATAAAAATACGGTAAATATTTATCCCTTTAAGAGCGGAAACTTTTTGGCAGAAATGAAAACTTTTGGTTGTTTCTCCTAATTGGTAGGATCATATTTTATTGAAAAAAAGTATTAAAAAAATATCCGATGTCAGGCTATTCAAAAGGAGGATCCACGCAATTTTGTGCTTACAGGCTAGACTTTAATTTGCACAAAAATATAAAATTGTTTTAATTTGTATTTAGCATCACCTACACAATTGTGCTGGTAAGGTATATTTGTATATATACCTTACACACTGGTTCTCCTAAAATGGACGGATGATTTTAAAATTCAATAACTTGCAAACGGTGATAGCTCTTACGAATATTAATGTATGATTTCAGGAGATTTATTAATGTGATTATCAATTTTAATTTAAAATATGAGGGATAAATGGCGTTGTAAGTGGTAATCGAGGCAGAAATAGTATGATGGTAGCAATGGTGGAAATAAAGCAGATCAAACGTCTTGAGTGAGTCTCCTTCGCCTGTATAATCTGGTTTTTAGTCCTGATTTTAAACTCAGTTGGTATCATCTGGTTATCCAAGGTGTCAGATTCGGATTCAAAAATAATATAATACACAATCACACAGACTAAGTTTAGAATTGGAACCCTAAGGATAAGACTTTATCAACGAATATAACCCACTCCATAAGTCTGACCACCTTTGATAGCAACATGTGAGAGTGATTTCTACTTCTGCCTCGATTGAACGTCTACTGCACGCAACATGCTCTATCGCTTTTAATTAGAACTTAAAACATGAATAACAATACAAAAAACTCTTGACATCATACATTACTTACTGCAATAATTACTTTAACATCTGCCATCGTTTGCAGGTTATTGAATTTTTAAACCAGGCAGTACATTTTGGGGCACCCGGTATATATGTACTAATATTTTAAAGTACTATTAAAATTGATTTACACTTCATTGTATTTTAATAATAACTGTTAATACAAAGTAGCAAAATACAAATTCGTTTTATTGCTTAGATATATGAAATGTATATATTGGGAAAAAAAGTAATATATAGTAAATTTAAACATGTTGTAATTTTTCTCATTAAGAAAAAAAATCAATATACAATAAATTTAAATTTGGTAATTTTGATAACAATATTACTTGCATATGCATATTCTAATGAAGAAATGAAATCTTGGTTATTTTGCACTTATTAACTTTTTATTTTAAAAAATATTTTTTTAATTTTACGTTTACCTTAAGATTGTATTAATTGTAATATTTGGACAATAATAAAACACGATATAAAATTTTACAGCAAAACTAATATTCAACTTAAAATATGAATTTACTTAGAAAAATGAAAAAAAAAACCTCTAAAATCTTGGAAACGAGTATTTTCTTTAACTTATTTGTACAATAAAAAATTCCGAAACAAAAAGTAATGCTGCTGTAATTAAAGAGACGAATCTTGTTTTAATTTGCTAAAATACAGTGAAATTCTCAAAGCTTACTTAGATTTTTTTTTTTTTAAACGAAAAGAAAATAACAGAGTCGACGTTCATTAATTCAATTTAGTTGACCGAGAAAACAATTCACATAATCCGAAGTTCGAATTATTCGGTTATAAAAACGAAAATATTTGTTTATGCTTTAAATAATGTTTGAAATACTCATTTTAGCTCGGTGGTTAGGAAGTTGAATTTGGATTTAATTAGGAGAAAGCTGGAACTTGTTCTAATCCCTTCAGTTTAGGTCTAGAATGAATATGCTATGTTTTCCCCCTCGTACTAGGTGAGTGTTAGGAAATATGTACAGATTTATAGTAAAAAAACATGTTTTTTTTCAATACCATAACAATATCGCAAAATAAATAACTCTATCAAAAACATTGTCAATACAAATTTTGTAGAGCTTAACATTCTGAGTAAAATGAGTACCTACACTTAATATTTTTGTTGTGCATTAAAGTCACAATTCTACTTCAAACTTTTAGCTCCGTGGCCAAGGGGTTGAACCGTAATACTCAAAATATCCAAAATAATGAACTAAAATAATTAAAAAAATATCGTAAATGCCTCAGTAAATAAAAAAAGTACATATATATAAAAATTAGAAGGAGGGTGGACTGATAACCGGGCCTGTTCTGACTTTAGACACTTCATTGGCGATTTAGGCAAAACTTTGAAGTAGAACTGTGATCTTAATGCTCAACAAAAATATTAAGTGTGGGTACTCATTTTATTCAGAATTTAAAGCTCTACAACATTTGTGTTGACAATGTTTTTGAAAGAGTTAGTTGTTTTGCAATGTTGTCATGGTATTGACAAAAAACTTGTTTTTTGACTATAAATCTACACACATTTCCTAACGCTCACCTAGTACGAGGGGGAAAACATAGCATACTCATTCTAGAGCTAAACTGAGGGGATTAAAAATATTTCCAGCTTTCCCCTAATTAACTCCGAATTCAACCTTTTTATGCTCCTCTACCACTGGGCTATTTGTCATTAAAAACTTTTAGACACAAATTGAGGTTAAAATGCCACACACACTCTAGCTTTATCGCAAATGGATCATAGCAATAAAAATCAAAGTAGAAACTGAAGTATTTAATCAATCAAGACTGTTTTGAATGAAAAATGTCAAGTATATTATTGTATTTTGAAATTATTATGTGTTTTGGCTGATCGTTTTATTGCGAATATATATTTAAGTTATCTGATTTCTGAAAGTATTTTTTTAATAAATATGAACTACAACCATTACTGTTTTCTCATTAAAACTTTTAAAATAATCAGAGATTTGACATCTGATCAACAGTTGTCTTTCGTATCCGTTATCTTTTTTCTGATATTTGCCTATAATTTTTTAGTAATTTCTCCATTACTCAATTTCCCCAAAATATCATAATCGTTATCCATTGTTGCAGTTAAACATTTTTTTAAATAAAACATTTCTGATGTCATATCAATGTTGGTGATATGTCTATATAATCCGTTCAATTTGACTTTAAATTTTAACTTGTAACGATGGATTTCCGCGATGATACCAAACACATTTTATTTTAAGACACCATGCTTTCTTGATAGTTGTTTATGGCAACTCCCCCAATCCCAAGCAACTTCAAAATAAATTCAGGGGCTGAATTGGTAAAAAGAATCATCATGGTGATTTCGCAGTAGAATCGACAAATATCATTCACTACAATGTCAACAATTGTGCCAATTGTTACGTCATTTCGTGACAAATGAAAATGAACGGTTATGGAGAGCGTTATTTTTCAAATGAGAATCACTTGTGTATCAGAAGGTTAATTCGTTATGTCACGTCACAGGGTGACTCATCCTAAAGCAAAATTTACAGTAATTTCTCATTGGAGACGCCAAATGCCGATTAGGTAAACAAGTTAGGTGTAATATTGACAATTGATTCTGTTAGAGTTATATCTTTTTACTGTATTTCAATTTATCCAACAAAGTGTTTGCACGAAATTCATTGTTCCTCACTGTTTATTATTTACTAGCTGTTTAACCCGTTCTACGCACGGGAGTTCATGAATTTTATTCTAAAACCAAAATCAAAAATAAAAAACAGTAAAACCAAACTAATGTTTATGAATATAAAAATGTGTTATGTCTATTAAAAACCAGTAAATACAAAACCAATATGAAATAAGTATGTGCACAAAAAATCAGTTATGTATTAAAAAATAAATAAAAGTAAGTATTTACACAACTGAATTAAAGTTTGGGAATATAAAAATCAGTTATAAAGTCAATATTTACACAACCAAACAAACATTTGTAACAAAAAATGAAATTTACATCGTGACTGCAAAAAAATGGAAAAAATTATTTTAAAATGAAAAATCTTTGCACTATTTTCCACATCACCAATGAGGTAAATTGCGGTAGACTCGATGTTTTAGTAAGTATTTACACAACCAAATTAAAATTTAGGAAACCAGTTATGAAGTCAATATTTACACAACTAAACAAAAATTTGTAAGAAAGAATGGAATGTACATCGCCATTGTAAAAAAATTAAAAAAAAATCTTTAAAATGAAAACTTTTTGCATTATTTTCCACGTCATCCATGAGGTAAAGTGCAGTAGACTCATTTTTGTTCGTTTGCTTTTTACAATAAAGCAAAATAGTTGCTACTTAAGATAAAACTTCACGAAAGACAATGTTTTGTGTAAGTACCTTATCAGACTGTGACAAAAGTTGTCCTTATTTTTATCCATTCTTTACCCAAACACGTAAGCATCCTCTAGAAGTTGCTCTTGAAAAGGCTACATACAACATACCATGTGAGAAAACTGGATGAGGCAAATAGATGCCAACCTTTTCCAAACTTTGACCCTGAGATTTATTGATAGTCATAGCAAAGGCGAGCCTAAGTGGGAACAGACTGCAGTGTAACTGGAACGGTAAACTGGTATCCGGCCGAGTAAGCAGGATCCTCGTTATGAAAACACGGGTTTGTCTCTAATATCCTGTCAAAACTTCTGCATCTATAACATTTTGCGACAACCTTTTGACTATTAAAAGTGTTCCATTACAAAGACCACTGGGAGGATTCGTGTTCCTAAGCAACATAACAATAACGCCAAATTTAATATTTAACTGATGTGGTGGCATTCTAGAAGGTGTTAAACTATTGATGAAATCCATCTGCAAATTATTTTGTTCTTCTTCATCATCACAAAGTATTGTATCAGTACTAAAATAATACTTGACTTCGTCAGGTACTTTTTGTAAAACCTCCTCATTCAATGTCAAAGGATCCTCATTCTTGGGACACAAAATGGCTCTTTCCGAAAGATGATTAAGATCAGTTTCAAACAAATCAAAAATATCATCCACAATAGAATCCTGCACTAAACGTTCTGGAGGTATTTCAATAATGTCTTCTCCTAGTTCATAATCATTAGTCAACCGACCATGCCCCCGTCGAATGAGGCATTCCACGAAATCAAGTTCCTCTGGCTCCGTTCGCATATTTGTAACCAGACTGAACTGTCGAAATTTTGGCCAGAGAGAAGAATTCTTGATACAGCTTTCAAAAATGAGTGTTTTGTTTGCATGAATAACTACAGGTAAAATTTGCCTTTAGTCACCTCCAAGAATAAACACTTTGCCTCCAAATGGGGCATCCTTGCCAACCAAACCTCGCAGAAGTCTATCAACAGTATTCCAAGATGTACATTCTTCCCATATAATGAGCTTAGCAATTTCCAGTAATCTTCCTTCAGATGTATTTTGCCGAATTTTTGAAGCTGAATTATCCAATATGAAGACTGGTAATTTGAATTGAGAATGTGCAGTTCTTCCAACTGGTAAGAGTATATATGCGATGCCTGTCCATGCAACGGGAATAGCAGTATGTCCATTTCCTCTGACGTGATGCAGCAAAGTATTGAATAGGAATGTTTTTCCTGATTCCTCAAAAGCAATGACACAGAAAACCTTAGAGGCAGTAGCATAATCCTTTTGAATACTTTCAATGACAGCATCAAAAATTATACGTTCTTCCGGATTTAGCATGTTTAACAATCGCTGCCCCTCAGCTCATTCTTCTTGTAAATCATAAACATCGTCTTCCACAGACTTCTCCAGGCTTGAGGGTTCAGGCAATTCAAGGCTATGAAGTGTCATGTTGTGTATGCGTAGATGATTGGCTATGTCTTGAAGGGCTCTAACTCTACTCTCCTGTAGCGGCAGATGGCGAGCAAAATCTTCTTAGAGTTCTGACTTAAATTGTTCCCATAATTAAATCGGTGAATTTGGATTGCCATAGACGGATATTAAAGAAAACAGTTGTCTCAATTTGGGCGAAATTTCAAAACCACATGCTTCTGTTAAATAATGTTGCCGTTCATCATCATCTTCAAATAAATTTCTAGCACGGCATGCACCCACGAATGTTTCATAGACAGTATTCTCATACGTCCTTAACTCTTCGAATGTCTTGGCACCGGGAACATGACAAAGCAGCATACTAAGATAGAATCGCTCAGTATCCTTTGGGCTTACAGAATACATCCTTGATACTATGTAGTCACCTAATCTAACACGCCTTTGCCACACATTGTCTTTCCATACAAAGTGCTTGGAATTTCTCTATAAAGATAGATGTTTGCTGATTGATCTGACCTGTTAAGTAGAAACAGAGCAGAGAGCATGGTGTCTTTATTACTTGCTCTTTCAAAAGCTTCACGTTCTCCCGCTTCCCTTAAATTACACAGATTGCATATCGTGTAGATGCACCGGCAATCTAATAATAACATGCGACATGTCCTGCATGGTCTTTTCAAGAAGTCGCCACATAGTCTCTGGTATCGAAACTTATCGAGCAATTAAATAACTCTTTACCTCATCCCACACTACAAATCCCTGACCGTTATTTTCAAAAACAACTTTTGTGTAATCATGACCCTTGTATACATACTTAAAAATGTACTTAATGGATTTAACGGAGCTGCATATTTCGACATTAACATGGGTATTGTATTTCTTTGTGAGTTATGGGTTATAAGGAACAACGCAACGGTTGTCTACGACATTTCCTTTTATCATTATGTGACTACCATCATCACGCCGTCTATACATTGGTTAACCATCAACATTCTCAGCCGTTTTATTTCTGAGCTCTTTTGGATAACCCTTTGAGCAAACACCGTCTTCCATGCAAGATGAGTTTGGATTTAAGACGCCACATGATCCGTGAAATCATCGTAGACTTGACAATTCCATGCAATCCATTTTCAATTCTGGAATTAGGTAATTCAGCACAGACGGTGGTGTCAATAGTGGCTGGATCTCTTATCTTATCATCATCAGTTAAAATGAGTAAATGAGTAATAGGGGCATGTGTTGCAATGCTCTCTTTTGAAATTCAATAACATGTATGTCTGCGACTGTGCGTCCCAAAATGCTACACTTTTTAAGATCGTTCAACATTAGTTTCTTCTTCATATCGAACACGCGTGCCACAAAATGTGGACATGAAGCTTTTGTCCTGGGAAAAGGTTCCCTTTTATTTCTCGCCAATTTGGATTGCACGTTAGAGTCACAAAAAGATAAGGCTATTAAATTCTCTAACGATTGTCATCGCATCTTGATAATTTTGCTGTATGGCTCTGAGACTTCCTATGAATCTATATAGCAAAATGACCATTACACCTGGTTTCAAACCAGATTTTTCTGCTAGAGCATTAAGGTGATCAGCTAAAACTAAGTAAGGTTATACTCTGAATGTTTTCTGGTTAGAGCGGATGTAATTTAGACGGTTTCCTTCAACCTTGACATAAGCATCGACGTAATACTGCTGCAAGAGTTTTCCACCATAAAGTATGGGATTGAAAACATTCCTTCTCACTAACAGCCTGTGACTGTAAAATTGAAGTTCAGCACATTCAGCATCCACACTCCAACCCTTTTCGCCATGTGTGAAAAATAAAACATAAGTCATGGGGCCACAATTAGGATTCAGGGCATTTATTCTACAAAGTTCACTCCCCTTCGGATATCCTATTGATAGGTGGTGCACCATCCGAACTATGGAAAACCATGTCTATCTCATTTGATTTTAGTGCATGTTATCTGCCTCGATGCTGGTCCGCTGATAATTTTTTATTGCATATATACATACATACGCTTTTAGCTGCTCCAGGTCCTTTTTCTACGATGACTGGTTCTTCCATTTCATGAAGCATTTAAAAGCATGTGCATAAGGGTTAACTCGCTTGATAACAACGTCAAGCTTGCTTATGATTTCTTCTTTCCATTTTAAATTTTCTCTAATGTTCATATGTTGCCGCAGTGCTATATCAAAATCCTATACATACAATTGAGCATATTTTTCCTGACCTATTTCAGATGGGTGAAGATTTGAAGTATTATGATAAATTTGTCCATTGATTCTAAAACAACACTTGCCAGTACCTGGGGGCGGTGTAACATGAGCACCCATTGAGGCAAAAGACAACGCACTGTTATATGACTTTAAGTGTTCGTTAAAGTGAGCTGACGATCTATCACTGTCATCTATAAGCTGTCACATCTGATATGGATATGGTTGAAGAGGTTCCAAAATTGCTTTGCTGTTGAGACAACAGTGAGTATAAATTCCTCTTGTATTCTTCTCTGCATTGAAAAACAAGTGGGTAAGTGTGATCACAGATCGCACAGAGGGTTTCGTTTAATAATTTTTTGAAAACACTTTATTCTTTTGCGAAATCTGTTAGTTCGAGATTTCGCAACCAGGGGGCGCTTTCTATTCTACACAAGCCTCTATAGGTTGCAACTTCGTTTTATAACCTATCCATAGGTATATTTGTTGAGGTGATCGGGTCTATAGCACCCGAGATAGGTAGGCGCCCCCCGGCGGTAAAAAGTAGAACTGAAATATGTAAGACTATGTGCATAATATGAGAGAGTGGTCAAAGTAGTGTCGGGAAAAGTTAGAAAAGTATCCACAGGTTGCAATGGAGGGAGGTTAGAAAAATTGCTTAAAATACCAAAGCTAGAACCCGGTGGGTAAATAATATAAGACTTTTTGAAAAATTTATGATTTTCGTGTGATCGCAAGTGTTCTGCTATACGTATGCAAAATTTCAAGTCTTCAACTTAAATAGGGGCTCAGTTAAAAAAAAAAAAATCTTAAAATACACAAGGTAGAGCCCAGAGGTTTAAATATAAGGGTTTTTCAAAATGTTATGATTTGTCGTATATGTGAGGTGTTCAGCTATAAGTATACAAAATTTCAAGTCTTAAACTTAATTAGTGGCTCAGTTAGAACAAAAAGATTAAAATACACAAGTTAGAGCCCAGAGGGTTAAATAAAAGACTTTTTCAAAATTTTATGATTTGTTGTTTGATGTGAGTGATCAGCTGTAAGTAAGCAAAATTTTAAGTCTTAAACTTAATTAGGGGCTCAGTTAGAACAAAAAAATAAAATAAAATAAAATAAAATACACAAGTTAGAGCCCAGCGGGTTAAATATAAGACTTTTTTAAAATTTTATGATTTGTCGTTTGATGTGAGTGTTCAGCTGTAAGTAAGCAAAATTTTAAGTCTTAAACTTAATTAGGGGCTCTGTTAGAACAAAAAGATTAAAATACACAAGTTAGAGCCTAGAGGGTTAAATGTAAGACTTTTTCAAAATTTTATGTTTTGCCGTTTGATGTGAGGTGTTCAGCTATAAGTATGCAAATTTTCAAGTCTTAAACTTAATTAGAGGCTCAGTTAGTACAAAAAGATTAAAATACACAATTTGGACCCCCAGAGGGTTAATTATAAGAGTTTTTCAAAATTTTAGGATTTGACGTTTGATGTGAGGTGTTCAGCTATATGTATACATAACTTCAAGTCTTAAACTTAATTAGGGGCTCAGTTAGAACAAAAAGATTAAAATACACATGTTAAGGCTCAGAGGGATAAATAGAAGACTTTTTCAAAATTCTATGATTTGTCGTTTGATGTGAGGAATTCAACTTTTAGTATGCAAAATTTCAAGTCTTAAACTTAATTAGGGGCTCTGTTAGAACAGAAAGATTAAATACACAAGTTGGAGCACAGAGGGTTAAATATAAGGCTTTTCGAATTTTTTCCCAATCGTTCATGGGCCTCCTACCAGCAAAACCTGTGAAAAATTTCGTAGCCTTGCGCCCTTTGGTTTCCGACTTTTTGTGGTTACAAACATACGCGCACAGATTTTAATCGTAGTACTAGCTGTTTAACCCGTTCTACGCACGGGAGTTCATAAATTTTATTCTAAAATCAAAATTATAAGTTATAAAGTCAATATTTACACAACCAAACACAAATTTGCAAGAAAAAATTAAATTTACAACGTGACTGCAAAAAAAATGATTTTTTTTTTAATGAAAAATCTTTGTACCATTTTTTTAGTGAGTATTTATACAACCAAATTAAAGTTTACGAAATCTGTTATGAAGTCAATATTTACACAACTAAACAAAACTTTGTAAGAAAGAATGGAATGTACATCGTCACTGTAAAAAAATTTGAAAAAAAAAATTTTTTTAATGTAAAATCTTTGCATTGTTTTCCACGTCATCCATGAGGTAAAATGAAGTAGACTCGTTTTTATTTGTTTGTTTTTTACAATAAAGCAAAATAGTTGCGACTTAAGATAAAACTTCACGGAAAAAAATATTTTGTGTAAGTCCCTTATCAGACTGTGACAAAAGTTTTCCTTGTTTTGGTCCGTCCTTGACCCAAACACGTACACATCCTCTAGAATTTGCTCTTGAAAAGGCTACATACAACATCCCATGTGGCAAAACCTGATGGGGCAAATAGATTGTAACCTTTCCCAAACTTTGACCCTGAGATTTATTGATAGTCATAGCAAGGGCGAGCCTAAGAACAAATTGATGGGGGCGTAACTGGAAAGGTAAACTGGTATCCGACGGAGTAAGCAGGATCCTCGGTATGAAAACACGGTTGCCTCTCTTATGTCCTGTTAAAACTTCTGCATCTATAACATTTGCGTCAACCTTTTGACTATTAAACGTGTTCCATTACAGAGACCACTAGGCGGATTAATGTTCCCAAGCAACATAACAATAACCCCAAATTTAAGTTTTAACTGATGTAGTGGCATTCCAGAACGTGTTAAACTATTGACGAAATCCATCTTCAAATTGTTTTGTTCTTCTTCATCATCACAAAGTATTGTATCAGCACTAAAATAAGACTTGACTTTGTCAGGTACTTTTCATAAAACCTCCTCATTCAATCTCAAAGAATCCTCATTATTGGGACACAAAATGGCTCTTTCCGAAAGATGATCAAGGTCAATTTCAGACGAATCAAAAATATCATCCACTATAAAATCCTGCACTAAACATTCTGGAGGTATTTTAATAATATCTTCTCCGAGTTCATAATCATTAGTCAACAGACCACCCCCCAGGCGAATGAGCCATTCCACGAAATCAAGTTCCTCTGGCTCCGTTCGCATATTTGTAACCAGACTGAACTGTCGCTATGTTGGCCAGAGAGAAGAATTCTTGATACAGCTTTCAAAAATGAGTGTTTTGTTTGCATGAATAACTACAGGTAAAATCTGCCTCCAGTCACCTCCAAGAATAAACACTTTGCCTCCAAATGGGACATCCTTGCCAACCAAACCTCGCAGAGTTCTACTAACAGCATTCCAAGATGTACATTCTTCCCTTATAATGAGCTTAGCAATTTCCAGTAATCTTCCTTCAGATGTATTTTGCCGAATTTTTGAAGCTGAATTATTCAATATGGAGACTGGTAATTTAAATTGAGAATGTGCAGTTCTTCCACCTTGTAAGAGAACAGTTGCGATGCCTGTCCATGCAACGGGAATAGCAGTAAGTCCCATTCCTCTGACGTAATGCAGCAAAGTATTGAATAGGAATATTTTTCCTGATCCCGCAAAAGCACACAGAAAACCTTAGCGGCAGTAGCATAATCATTTTGAATACTTTCAATGACAGCATCAAAAATTATAAGTTGTTCCGGATTTAGCATGTTTAACAATCGCTGTTCCTCTGCTCTTTCTTTTTGTAAAGCATAGAACTCGCCTTCCACAAAGTTCTCCAGGCTTCAGGTTTTCGACAATTCACGGCTATGAAGTGTCATGTTCTGTATGCGTAGATGATTGGCTATGTCTTGAAGGACTCTATCTCTACTCACCTGTAGCGGCAGATGGCGAGCAAAATCTTTTGAGAGTTCTGACGTAAATTGTTCCCATAATTAAATCGGTGAATTTGGATTGACAAAGACACATATGAAAGAAAACAGTTTTCTCAATTTGGGCGAAATTTCAAAACCAAATGCTTCTGTTAAATAATGTTGCCATTCATCATCATATTCTAATAAATTTCTAACACGGCATGCACCCTTGAATGTTTCATAGACAGTATTTTCATACGTCCTTAACTCTTCGAAAGACTTGGCACTGGGAACATGACAAAGCAGCATACGAAGATGGAATCGCTCAGTACCCTTTGGGCTTACAGAATACATCCTTGATACTATGTAGTCACCTAATCTAACACGCCTTTGCCACAGATTGCTTTTCCATACAGAGTGCTTTTTGAATTTCTGTGTAGAGATAGATGTTTGCTGAAGGATCTGACCTGTTAAGTAGAAACCATGCAGTGAGCATGGTGTCTTTATTACTTTCTCTTTCAAAAGCTTCACGTTCTCCCGCTTACCTAAAATACACAGATTGCATATCTTGTAGATGCACCGGCAATCTAATAATAACATGCGACTTGTCCTGCATGGTCTTTTCAAGAATTCGCCACATTGCCTCTGGTACCGAAACATATCGAGCTTTAAATAACTCTTCACCTCATCCCACACTACAAATTCCTCACGTTATTTTCAAAAACAACTTTTGTGCAATCACGACCCTTGTATACATACTTAAAAATGTACTTAATGGATTTAACAGAGCTGCATATTTCGACATTAACATGGGTATTGTATTTCTTTGTGAGTTATGGGTTATAAGAAACAACCCAACGGTTGTCTACGACATTTCCCTTTATCATTATGTGACTACCATCATCAAGCCGTCTATACATTGTGTAACCATCAACATTCTCAGCCATTTTATTTCTGAAATCTTTAGGATAACCCTTTGAGCAAACACCGTCTTCCATGCAAGATGAGTTTGGATTTATGACGCCACATGATCCGTGAATCATCGTAGCCTTGACAATTTCGTGTAATCCATTTTCAATTGTGGAATCAGGCAATTCAGCACAGACCATGGTGTCACTAGTGGCTGGATCTGTTATCCTATCATCATAAGTTAAAATGAGTAAAAGGGGCATGTGTGACAATCCTCACTTTTGGAATTCAATAACATGTATGTCTGCGACTGTGCGTCTCAAAATGCCAGTTCTTTTTAAGATCGTTTAACATTACTTTCTTCTTCATATCGAACACGCGTGCCACTAAATCTGGAATGATCATGAAGCTTTTGTCCTGGGAAAAGGTTTCCTTTGATTTCTCGCCAATTTGGATTGCACGTTAGGGTGACAAAAAGATCAGGCTTACCAAATTCTCTAATGATTGTCATCGCATCTTGATAATTTTGCTGCATAGCTCTGAGACTTCCTGTGAATCTATATAGCAAAATAACCATTACACCTGGTTTCAAACCAGATTTTTCTGCTAGAGCATTAAGGTGATCAGCTAACCCTAAGTAAGGTTATACTCTGAATGTTTTCTGGTTAGAGCGGATGTAATTTAGACGGTTTCCTTCAACCTTGACATAAGCATCGACGTAATACTGCTGCAAGAGTTTTCCACCATAAAGTATGGGATTGAAAACATTCCTTCTCACTAACAGCCTGTGACTGTAAAATTGAAGTTCAGCACATCCAGCATCCACACTCCAACCCTTTTCGCCATGTGTGAAAAATAAAACATAAGTCATGGGGCCACAATTAGGATTCAGGGCATTTATTCTACAAAGTTCACTCCCCTTCGGATATCCTATTGATAGGTGGTGCACCATCCGAACTATGGTAAACCATGTCTATCTCATTTGACTTTGGTGCATTGTATCTGCCTCGATGCTGGTCCGCTGATAAATTTTTATCGCATATATACATACATACGCTTTTAGCTGCTCCAGGTCCTTTTTATGCGATGACTCGTTCTTCCATTTCATGAAGCATTTTAAGGGGTCTCAGGAATCTTAATTTTTCACTGAAAGTGCATTTTAGCCTCATATCACATTTAATTTTATTTCTGATTTCCTATGAAACAGAAAAGGATAAAATTTTTACCACTGATTGCTAAATATCTGTTCTATGTAGCATAACTATTTAAATATTATACAATTGATATTTCACTATTTTTTTTTATGTTTTTTTATTACCAAAAAATTAAAATTGCATTTTTACCTGCATCTACTGCGCGCAAGCTTGTAGCGAAACTATTGGTTCTAGAGCCCCAAATAATATTGATAATCATGTAAAACTAAGGTACTTTCAACGTATACTTCAATTCAAAACAATTAAAATTTTATTTTATAAATATATAAATTTAAATTATAAAATTTTGAAAAAAAAAATTCTTTTTTGTTGAAAAAATTCTAATTTTAAATATTCAATACGATTATATTAATAAATTTGAGGTATAGGTTATTCCTTGTATCAAAGTGAATAAATGTTTCAAGTTTTGTACAAATTGCTTCATTAGTTCTTGAGAAATGTTGCGCGCAATGAACGCAAGTCAAAAAACAATTTTAAAACTTTCCTCAAAATTAAACATTTTAAAAAGTATAAAATAATAGTTATATAACATTGAAATAATTATGCTACACAGAACAGATATTAAGCTGTCAGTTGCAAAAAAATTATGTATTTCTGTTCAATACGGAATGTGAAATAAAATTAAATGCGACAAATTGCTAAATTGCACCATTAATGAAAAGTAAGATTCCTGAGACCCCTTAAAAGCATTAGCATAAGGGTTAAATCGCCTGATAACATCGTCAAGTTTGCTTATGATTTCTTCTTTACATTTTAAATTTTCTCTACTGTTCATACGTTGCCGTAGTGCTATATCAGAATCCTATACATACAATTGAGCATATTTTCCCCTGACCTACTTCTGATGGATGAAGATGAGAAGTATTATCATAAATTTGTTAATGGATTCTGTCAATACGGGCCAGTACCTGGGGGCGGTGTAACATGAGCACTAGGGTGGGTCGAAAAAACCGAAATATTTATAATCGAAATGTAATAGAGCGGAAAAGTTGCCTTTTGTAAAGAAGAATAAATTCGTAAAATATTATGCCGATCGGTTAATATCTTTTACCGCCGCAAGGGGGCCAAATTTTCCAAAATCTCAAAAAAAGCGTTTTTTTTTCAATATTTTTTTTAAATCATCAAAACGTACGAATTCAATTTCTAATAGGACACAATAGCTACATGAAGATATAAGAAATATCTTTTACCGCCGCAAGGGGGCCAAAGTTTCCAAAATCTCAAAAAAAGCGTTTTTTTTTTCAATATTTTTTTTAAATCATCAAAACGTACGAATTCAATTTCTAATAGGACACAATAGCTACATGAAGATATAAGAAATGTCCGTGTAAATGTTCATTGTGATAAGTCATATATTTTATTGGCGCAAAGAGACCATATTTAAAAAAAAAAAAAAATTGTAAAAATTTCAAATTTTCATTTTTTCTAATTTTTTCTAATTTTTATAATATGTTTAGAAGTAAATAAATTTACTCCATAATTACTATTAATATGTCATACATTTTGTTAACTATTTGTTATAGACTGGAAAATAAAAACGGTAATCATTCATTTTTCTTGACGATCGCTTCATCTATTGCTGTTTTGCTGCATATCAGCAGTTCATATACCACAAATCACAAAAATGATATAAAATGAACAAAATATTTTAGTATTTTATTAATTGAAATACAGAGATGTTTAACCGAAACAGATTACATAAACTTAAAATGAAGAAGTATTTAGAGTAATTGAATTTTATAATATGACATGCTTCCAAATAAAGCCATTGTTCCTCGAGAGACCGAAATTGATCATATGCATTCTTCCCTTTGTTCTGGTCTACAAACTTTATCAGCACTTCAGAGACTAATTTCACGCATCTTTCTACGGATTGAGTGGGACAAGGAAAATTATAATAGCTGGTATCTTTAATCGGACATTCTAAACTCACCAGCGTCTTCAGATCGTCAGTCAATAGACAAAACCGTAACAGGTGGTTTCGTTAGTTTACAGTTTTGCCACTCGATTAAATCCATACAATTTTATGCTTCAAAGTTTAAGTCTGGAATGACGAAGTGGCCGATGGCACTATTCGTGTCCACAGAACTTCGTGCTTTGAAACTTTTCTTTATGGCTGGGGTCCTGATATCCTCTCCTTCATATTACAGAGTCTAGAATACCCAGTGTGTAAATATGCTATCCAAACAGTGCTAAAAATTTGTATCCCTTAAATGTGCGACGATACTGCTAAAATCCCAATTGTCGATCGCAGCGACATCTGCGCGATTTTCGTATTATTAGCATTACATTGGATAGACTAGCAATATCGTACAGTTGTAGAAATTATCCTGCAGATGTCACTGCGATCTTCATATTTCAGCTGCATCGTTGCACATTTAAGGGATACAATATTTTAGCGCTTTTTTAAGTATTACAGGGATAGCCGATTTCCACACTATATATTCTAGGCGCTATACTTCATATGCTATCATTCCAATGAGGCTATTTTCATGATTTGCGAAACAGGCATTTTGTGAAATTACATGAAGTATAATCTTTCGTAGATGATATGGTAAGTAACGAGGGTTACTAAATATAGGCTACAGAATCTGAAAAACATGATGAATTCATTTTAATTGTGAACCAACTGATGCAGTACATTTTCAGGATGTACTTATTGGGTACATTCTGAAAGTGCACTGCATCAGCCGATTGCCAAAATTGAAAATTGCCATAGCACGAAGCTCTGTGGACACGAATAGTGCCATCCGTCATTTCGTCATTCCAGGCTTGTACTTTGAAGATTAAAATTGTATGGCTTTAGTCGAAAGGTAAAACTGTAAACTAACGAAACCGCCTGTTACGTTTTGTCTATCGACTGACGATCTAACGACGCTGGTAAGTTTAGAATGCTCGATTAAAGATACCAGCTACTATAACTTTCCTTGTCCTACTCATTCAGTAGAAAGATGCGTGAAATTAGCCACTGAAGTGCTAGTAAAGTTCGTGGATCAGAACAGAGTGAGGATCACATATGATCAATTTCGCTCTATCGAGGAACAATGGCTTCATTTGAAAGCAAGTCATATTATAAAATTCATTTACTATAAATACTTTTCATTTTAAGTTTATTCAATCCGTTTAGGTTAAACATATTTGTATTTTAATTAATAAAATGCTAAAATATTTTTTTCATTTTATATCATTTTTGTGATTTGTGGTATATGAACTGCTGATATGTAGTAAAACAGCAGTAGATGAAGCGTCAAGAACAATGAATGATTACCGTTTTTATTTTCCAGTCTATGACAAATAGTTAACAAAATTTATGACATATTAATAGATATAAAGTAAATTTATTTACTTCTAGACATATTATAAAAAATATAAAAACTGAGAAAAACTGAAAATTTGAAATTTTTACATTTTTTTTTTTTAAATATGGTCCCTTTGCGGCAGTAAAAGATATGAATTTATCATAATGAACATTTACCGGGAGATTTCTTATATCTTCATGTAGGTATTTCGTCCTATTAGAAATTGTATTCGTACGTTTGGATAATTTGAAAAAAATATTGAAAAAAACATGTTTTTTGGCAATTTTTTGAAACTTTGGCCCCCTTGCGGCGGTAAAAGATATTAACCGATTGGTATAATATTTTACGAATTTATTCTTTATTACAAAAGGCAACTTTTCTGCTCTGTTACATTTCAATTGTAAATATTTCGGTTTTTTCGACCCACCCTAATGAGCACCCACAGAGGCAAAAGACAATGCACTGTTATATGACCTTATGTGTTCGTTAAAGTGAGCTGACGATCTATCACTGCCATCTATAAGCTGACTCATCTGATCTGGATATGGTTGAAGAAGTTCAAAAATTGCTTTTTCGTTGTGACAACAGTGAGTATAAATTCTTCTTGTATTCTGCTCTGCATTGAAAAACAAGTGGGTAAGTGTGATCACAGATCGCACAGAGGGTTTCGTTTAATATTCCTTTCAAAACACTTTTTCCTTTTGCGAAATCTGTTAGTTCCACATTTCGCAATCAGGGGGCGCACTCTAATCTACACAAACCTCTAACCGAACGAACTCCGTTTTACAACCTATCCGTAGGTATATTGGTCGAGGGGATCGGGTCTATGGCACCCGAGATTGGTAGGCGCCCCTGGCGGTAAAAAGTGGAACTAAAATATGTAAGATTAAGTGCATACTATGAAAGAGGGGTCAAAGTGGTGTCATAAAAAGTTAGAAAACTACCCATCGGGTGCAATGGGGTTAGGGGGGGGGGGTAGAAAAATTGCTTAAAATACACAAGCTAGAACCCGGTGGGTAAATAAATTTTATGATTATTCGTGTGGTCGCTAGTGTTCTGCTATACGTATGCAAAATTTCAAGTTTTCAACATAAATAGGGGCTCAGTTAGGAAAAAAACTTAAAATACACAAGTTAGAGCCCAGAGGGTTAAATATAAGACTTTTTCAAAATTTTATGATTTGTCGTTTAATGTGAGGTTTTCAGCTATAAGTATGCATAATTTTAAGTCTTGAACTTAATTATGGGCTCATTTAGAACAAAAAGATTAAAATACACAAGTTATAGCCTAGAGGGTTAAATGTAAGACTTTTTCAAAATTCTATGTTTTGCCGTTTGATGTGAGGTGTTCGGCTATAAGTATGCAAATTTTCAAGTCTTAAACTTAATTAGGGGCTCAGTTAGAACAAAACGATTAACATACACAAGTTGGATCCCAGAGGGTTAAATATAAGATTTTTTCAAAATTTTATGATTTGTTGTTTGATGTGAGGTGTTCAGCTATGAGTATACAAAATTTCAAATCTTAAATGTAATTAGGGGCTCAGTTAGAACAAAAAAAGATTAAAATACATAAGTTAGAGACCAGATGGTTAAATATGATGTTTTTTCAAAAATTTATGATTTGTCGTTTGGTGTGAGGTGTTCAGCAATAAGCATGCAAAATTTCAAGTCTTAAACTTAATTAGGGGCTCAGTTAGAACAAAAAAGATTAAAATACATAAGTTAGAGCCCAGAGGGTTAAATATAAGACTTTTTCAAAATTTTATGATTTGTCGTTTAATGTGAGGTTTTCAGCTATAAGTATGCATAATTTTAAGTCTTAAACTTAATTATGGACTCAGTTAGAAAAAAAAGAATAAAATACACAAGTTGGAGACCAGAGGGTTAAATATAAGAGTTTTTCAAAATTTTATGATTTGTCGTTTGATGTGAGGTATTCAGCTATAAGTATGCAAAATTTCAAGTCTTAAACTTAATTGGGGCTCAGTTAGAACAAAAAGATTAAAATACACAAGTTGGAGACCAGCGGGATAAATATAAGGCTTTTTCGATTTTTTTGCCCCAATCGTTCATGGGCCTCCTACCAGCAACCCCTGTGCAAAGTTTCGTAGCCCTGCGCCCTTTGGTTTCCATGTTTTTGTGGTTACAAATATACGCGCACATATTTTAATACTATAGATATATTCATATCTCAAAAATAGAAGCATAGTTAAGAGAAAATTAGCTTACCTTGCATTTATGTTTATATCCGCCTTTGTCTTTATCTGGAACCCGTCATCATGGTAATATAATCCGGAAAGTCAATTCATTTCGCATTCTGATTCTCTGCTAATGCTAAAATATTCTGTGTTGTTTTTGAGTACGCGTGATTACTTTTTTGTGACTTGTATAAAAAGAGTAGATTTAAATTTTGAAGAAAGAAACACGAGTTCATTACTTACAGTTGCCGCATAAAATCGCCGCATCTCTCCTTTTGAGAGTCTGGAATACAAGTATAATGTAAAAAAAAACATATATTATACATTATTAAAGACAAAAACAAGATATTAGTATCATTAATCTTAATATTACATTATTTATAGTCACTTAAACAGTTTAGTTTATTGATTGTACAAATGTCTTAATTTCTTGGATTTGCAATGAAATGTTATATAAAGTATTTAATTATAATTGTAAACTTCCTTGTTTTGAATAACAAAATCATTCCTTATTACTTTTATGAATCATGTTGATAGATGAAAGTAATTTACTGACAAGGAAGGTCTCCATACTGGGCATACTCAGAATATGTTGAAAAAAATGCTAGTGAAAGTACTCATGTATGTAATAAAGGATCAGTTAAAATTAGCGGCGGAATTACAGTATAAAATCTGTAAAAAAAATAAAATACTTTCGAATAATGGGCGTGAAAAGACGAAAGCGGCACGCAATTTGGCGAGCAGCACTTTTTCCTCGCCAAAAGCAAACGATTTTAATGAATCTGAAAATTGTTTGTTAAATGATTTTGAGAATATGCGGTATTTAATGAATTTAAACGTAAACCATGACAGAATTTATTACTATTACACTTTGTATTATACATGTTGGTTGTTGCCGATTTGAGCGAAATTTTACCATTGTTTTATTCTACAATCCACATTTTTTTTTTTTTTAATTTAAAAGGCTTTATCGGTTATAAAAATATCTTTTAACGCCAGATGAATAATCAGCCGTAATACATTTCCATACCGAAGAAGTTGTTTCCATAGCAACAAAGTTGAATCGACAGTGCTCGATGGGGCATATTTTTGAGTTTGGAACAATTTTAATCTATTTAAATTTTGTTTTAAATCGTAAAATATGATAGTTAAAATTCGTTATAAGTACATATAAATATATATGACAAAACTATAGTTAAAACAAACTAAAAATGACAACGCTAAGGTTATTTAAATTAAACTTATTTAAAGTTTTTTTCTTAAAGAGTATTCGACAAGCGTATTTTTTTTTAATTTAATTTCTTCGCCAAACGGTGATAAGTCGCCAAATAAGCGAAAATTTCATTATTTTTTTACGGACGCTCTACCAAGGTTCCGCCAAATTTTTGTTTATAAACATATATACCCATGAGAGAAGAACATTCTGTATTTTTTTTCAGATTTTTCTGAGTATGTCCGTATGGAGACCTTCCTTGTGAGTATGATTTATTTTATGGCCTTTCATTTGGAGATTACATTTCGTAATATCTGTCAACATTTACTACACCTGGCAATTATATCACTTTATTTTAAGTACTCACAAGCCCATTTTGTTTTCAAGAATAAGTATTTTTTATTCGCCTGTTAATTTTTGACTCAAATGCATTTGGGAATTTTCTCCAAATTATAAAATAAATAAATTACATGATGGCGGAAATAATCAATATCTAAACATTAAAATATCTACCCTATATATATACCTAATGAAACGAATTGAAACGAATTTATGTAACGATTCTATGAAACGACTGATTAAACAACTGATTACGTTTCACGGCAATTTCTCCTAAAATATGGAATACTTTGCGATGAAATTAACACCAAAAATCCGTACTGATCCACAGATCTCAAAACTGGTATTATAATTTTAAAATTAGAATTAGTTTTCAAAATATTATTTTTTTTTTTCTAATTTTAAATACTTTGTTTCTAATGATGGCAACCCAAATTTTAATCATAACAGACATATTTTTTAATATTTTAGAAAAGGTTATTTTAAATTAATTTGGCGACGAGTTTGGCCTCCCTTAAATGTATGCTAAGAAATGCATGATGTTACTTTTATTCAGAATTCAATTTGTATTTCATTATCGTTTTATTTAATACAAAACTTTCATTTAAAATTTAAACCTTTAAAATAAATGGCTTTTACTTCATTCTTTTTTTTAAACGCAACGAAAAGAAAAATATTAGACACAGATGATACGCAACGGGGTACCTAATTGGCGCCAAAATCGCGTTATTTTGCCTGACATGGTAACCCGGCTATTATTGCTTATTTATTAATAAATGTTTATTTGAATTTATTTTATTTTTATTTACAAAAAAAATGTTATAAATTGTTTTGTTTGATAGTTATTAATTATTTTTTTATTTATTGTTATATTTCATTTTAAAAATAATAGAAAATAATTTAAAAATACATATGTAACAGGTATTTGAAAACGAGGTTTTCGCCAAATTGTCGTAAAAAAAAAAAAAAAAAAAAAAAAAAAAATCACGCCAAACCCGGTGCGTATGTGACAGTGCAACAAATCATAAGATTTAATTTCCACTTCAAAGCAACGTTTTAATGTTAATACTTCTCCCCTCAACAAATTTCGCCAAATTATACAAATTGAGATTTTTTTTAAATAACAAAAGAACAAATAAATTAGTATAACATTAATAAAAATACAAATAAAACGTCGAAATAAAAATCACTTGATGGCGTGAATATGTGTAACTTTCTTCAATTCAAGTGAATGTGACATTTACGATCAACCATTATTGGCATTTATTCTTATAGTTTGGCGACAGATTTTTGGTCGATGGGATAACAAATAGGACCGTTTTAATTTACCATTCTAAAAATAAAAAAATGCTAACTGGCGAGTTAAAAAAAAGCTGTTGGCGAGATTTTTACCCGACTAACATAAAAGTACCAGGAATTCTTTTTGATCATGGCAACTTTTATGTAGTTTTATTCGAAAAAATAATTTTGATTCTTTAATCAAAATAGAAACCTTTCTTATGAAAAGCGATGGAATCAGCCCGTTGTTTATGGCAATTACATGACTTGGACTATTATAATATAAACGAAATAATGGGGATAGAATAATATTCGGCGACTTATCACGCCTGTGGCTGGCTAACATTAAAGTACCAAAATGGCCGCCTGAAATATAAAAAGCGAAGGGATCCGCCTGGAGCTGTTGATGATAGTCATATGACTTAGGCTATTATTATAGAGATTGTTTTCGATTTTATAAACAGCGCAAAGAATAATATTTCCTAATGATAAAAAATTTATTTTCACGTGACTATTAAAAACAGAAAAAAAAAAAAAAAAAAAAACTTTAAAATTACTATTAAATGAGTACGCGTTAAAGGAAAGAAAATATTGAAAATTATGTCCTGAAAATTGTATTTACACGTGAATATTAAAAGGGAAAGGAAACTTTAAAATAATAAATACATTAATATGCGTTTAATCCTTTCACGGACAAGGCACTTCTATTTGTAAAATCTTGAAATCAGTGAATGGCACCAGAATTTACAAACAAATTTCGAAATACAAAAATGCTTTTGTTCACTTACTTGATAAAAGGGAAATTTTCTTCCCAATATTCTGATGCTAATGTGGCATTTACGAATTAAAATTAAGTGGTCCAAAAATGAACCACCGCCCTTGAAGGGGTGGCACACAGCAAATTTTAGTAATTGTATTATGTTAATCGTTTTATAACGCTGTTAAAAAATACCGAGAGACAAAACTGTTTACTTATTTCATTTTATTTTAGCTTCTTTTCAAATGTTTAACTGATCTTCTTTAACCAAACACGAAAACAACCTTAACAGCAACTGATTCTACCTTAAATTTTTGCAATCAAATGGAATTGAATAGAAACCCGTTTACAGGGAGATCGCTACAGGTTTTTTCAGTATAATTCAATCTTTTCTAATCTTTTTAAAACCGATCAGATTAGCGTGCTTTTAGATTCTACAGTGTCTGAACGGGGGTTGGCGAGCGTAGCTTTCAGGTGGCAGAGCCCCCTAGTATTAGTATACTCTTGATGTTATTAACATACTTTCATTTTAAATAGATTTAATAAAACTGTTACAATTTTTAAAGACATTTTTTAAAGCATCTAATATAAACCGACACCTTTTCTATTTACTTTATTTTTACAGCATTATATACTCGTAGAAATATAAAATGATTTAAAATAACTCTCTTTTCATAACTACCACAACCTCTGTTATTTTTATTACTTCTCATTTGCTTAGTGTTGTATGGTCATTTAACGTTCTTGGATATATTCGTATTTATCTTTATTGAAAAACCATACCAGGAAAACTTCTGTAGAACATTTTATGGCCCCCGAAACATAACATTTCTAATGACGTTTTAAGCAAGTACTTGCGAATTAAGTAATCAATAGTAAAAATATGTTTGTGATAATAATAATTACACAAAATCAGAATATTCTATTTTCACTGAATATGTCTTTATATTTATATATTCTGTTCCTGACAAATTTAAAATAATTAAAGTTAATGAAACAAATAAATTCGATAAGTATCTTTAATTGAATATTTTATAACTATTATCATTTCATCCTAACAAATGATATTTTTATAATTTTACTATAAACAGCTTATCAATTGACAATTTGTTTTTCTTCGACATATAAAACTTTTTCTAAATAATAACCATATAGCCCAGGGGTAGGGGAGCAAAAAAAGGCTGAGTTCGGAATTAATTATTGGAAAGCTGGAAGTCGTTTTAATCCCTTCTGTTTAGGCCTAGAACGAATATGCTGTGTTTTCCCCCTCGTAGTAGGTGAGCAATGGGAAATATGTATAGAATTATAGTCAAAAAACACGTTTTTTTGCATATCATAACAATATCTCAAAATAGCTAACTCTGTCAAAAACATTGTCAAAGAAAATGTTGTAGAGCTTAAAATTCTAAGTAAAATGAGTACCTATACTCAATACTTATGTTGAATATTAAGATCACAATTATACTTCAAAGTTTTTGACCCATCATCAGCGTGATGACCTCAGAATTAATTAGGAAAAAACTGCAAATTGTTTTAATCCCTTCAGTTTAGGTCTAAAATGAACGTACTATGTTTTCTTCCTCGTACTTGGGTGAATGTTAGAAAATATGTACATATATTTTTCGAAAAGCACGTTTTTTTTAGTATCCTTAACAATATCTCAAAACAGCTAACTCTATAAAAAGATTGTCAATACAAATGTTGTAGAGCTTAAAATTCTGAATAAAATGAGTACCATCATTAATATTTTTGTTCAACATTAAGGTCGCAATTCTATTTCAAAATTTTGCCTTAATCGCTAATCAATAGCTTGAAGCCAGGAGAGACCAAGTTTACTTAACAATATCTCAAAATATCTAAATCTATCAAAAACATTGTTAATACAAAAGTTATAGAGCCTAAAATTCTGAGTAAAATGAGTACCTACACTTAATATTTTTGTTCAATATTAAGACCGCAATTTTGAGATATTGTTAAGTTAACTTGGTCTCTCCTGGCTTCAAGATCTTGATTTGAAAAAATTTGAAATAGAATTGTGACCTTAATGTTGAACAAAAATATTAATGATGGTACTCATTTTATTCAGAATTTTAAGCTCTGCAACATTTGCATTGACAATGTTTTTTATAGAGTTAGCTGTTTTGAGATATTGTTAAGGTAATTAAAAAAACGTGTTTTACGAAAATAAATATGTACATAATTTCTAACATTCACCAAAGTACGAGGAAGAAAACATCGTACGTTCATTTTAGACCTAAACTGAAGGGGTTAAAACAATTTCCAGTTTTCTCCTAATTAATTCTGAGTTCAACCCCCTGAGCACGTATCTAAAACGTTAAACTGGGATTGTGGCCTTAATGTTAAACAAAAATATTAAGTGTAGGTACTCATTTTACTCAGAATTTTAAGCTCTACAATATTTCTATTTACAATGCTTTTGACAGAGTTAGCTATTTGGAGATACTGTTATGGTATGCAAAAGAACGTGTTTTTTGACTATATATCTATACATATTTCCAAACACTCACCTAGTACGAGGGGGAAAACATAGCATATTCATTCTAGACCTAAACAGAAGGTATTAAAACAATTTCCAGCTTTCCCCTAATTAATTCCGAATTCAACCCCCTAACAACTGCGCTAATATAAAAAATTGATATGTCGGCAAAACAAATTGCTGGGATTAAAAATCACAGGTTCAGCAATGAAGAAAAAACCATAACTACAAAGAAGTGGCCAAAATTACGAAATTTCATTGTTGGAGTCAAAAGTGAAAATTACAAAAATCTTGAATGAAGCTGCAATTGAACACTGAAACATAATAAAATGATGGTAAAGAAATATAAAAATAAGGAGCATATATATATTAGTAATAAGCACACATCCTTGTGGTGGTCGTGGTTTTGTTGTATAAAAAATAATGAAGGCAGCGGCATTAGTCCTGCTACAGACTTAACATAGAAATACCATTCGTCTGATGGTTTATATCGTAGCATGTTACATATTGGTGTAAGTCGTGCGGTAGCTTGAGAAAAGACATGAAATGAAATCGTTTGATGTTTCTCTATGATGAAAGAACGAGGTCAATTAGAGCTCCACGTTTTCATTAATCAAACACCACCAAAGCAGTTCTTCACATTTTTTTTAAGGCATTGCGTTCTAGCACGGAAATGACTTCACTGCATGATCTTAATAGAATTAGAATGAAACTTTTAGAACGAACCATATCTAAGAACGACCAGCCAGAGAACTGTTGGCGATAGCAAGCTCCAACAAATCTCTCTAAAAATCTGATGAAAGATCCCGTGCATCTGCTTTTTGTGACAACGTGTACAAACGTCACGTGCGCTCTCGCCTATGCAAGAATAAAGAGTACGAGTAAAGCCTACGTCACTGCCAATGGGATTGATAAATCAAAGTGTCCTGGCAATTTGGAACGGATGTATTTAGAAGTAAAAATACCCCAACGTGCGAAAATAATCTCGGAATAGAATATGTGCAATTAAATGAAGAAATGGCTCTTTTAAAAACATCCGAATTCACATTAAATAACATAATAATAATATTAATAATAGTAATAATAATAATAATAATAATAATAAGCAAGATAATAATTAATTTAAGGAAATTTTAATAGGATTAATGATATGTATTAATAAAGGATAAGAAATCAGGGAATATGCCGGTAATTTAGCATGTAAAAAGAAAATATCTCGAAGGAAGAATTAAAAATATTATACATATATGCTACTGTAAAAGTCCGAAATCTGGTGACTTCTAGAAATTACCAGAGGGAGTAAGTAAAAGCCCAAAATATTCTCCTTAACGTTTCTACATCGACCTTTAACCGGATAATTTAGGTAAATGCTAGGATTTACAGATTCGTTTTGGTCAAAAGGACGAATTGCTTTATAAGCTTAGCATAAGATTCCGAAAGTGGGTGATAAACATACTGTACACCCTTACCTAGGATATGCGATCGATTATTATTATTTTTTTAATCTAAATAGTATCTGAATCGTTTAATGACTTAAGAGATCGACAATAGTAGGTAATTCACATGTAAAAGAGATGATATACTTTTTTTTCTAGGGAAATACCCATGCGATTTCAACACATATTTCAATAGTTTTGGACGTACATAAATTATAAATTGATAGTTCGTCAAAAAATACAAATAAAAATGGGGTAATTGCAACGTTTATAAGATTTTTTTTAATTACATTTATTTTGCAACGAACGGTCAATTTACAATTTATCTACCAGCAAAACCATAAAGAAAATATTGAAATCATTTCAATAGTTGCCGAAAGCTGTTATACACATATTTCGGGTCTTTATAAACTCACTTTCGTAAATGCTAGAATTAGCCGGTAAAACCTAAATTTTAGCAGACTTCGGTCTTTTACATTAAAAAAAATCTGTATATAAACGTTTTTATCACTCGTTAAAAGTAAAAAGTACTTTAATTTGTAACATCCCCTTCTTTAATAATAATAAAACATCAAATTAATCTTAGTATAGAATACGACAACACGGTTAAATACGCAAATGCATGTTGCGAAAAGCATAATTGCAATAAAATATAATACACTTATGTATGTACAACCAGACGTACTGTCGCAATATGTTCATAATTCAAATAAGTTGCGAGAAGTGACATGTAAATTTGTTAATTGAAAAAGCAAAAAAAAAAAAAAAAAAAAAAAAAACAATCCGTTTAAATGTATATATAAATATTATACAGACATACAAACAATAAATACAATAAACCCAACTGGAGTGAAAAATTCCCCAACATGGTTTATTAGTGAGAAATTGCAGACTCAGGCATTGGCCGGAGTAGCTCAGTGGTTAGAGCAGCAGTCTTGTATACTGTGGTCCCGGGTTCGATTCCTGGCTCTGGCTAATTTTTCACTCCAGTTGGGTTTATTGTATTTATTGTTTGTATGTCTGCATAATATTTGTCTGAGCGAAGCGAAGGCTAATACTCAGCGAAATATTACTGTCCGGACACATTACTACTACGATGGATATTAACGCCATGTCCTACTAAAAAAAAGCCTAATAAAAACCTTTCGTCAAGCATAATTCAAAAAATATTTGTCGGATTTCGTTTCTGATTGCACCAGAAGGTACCCATGAGGGTCGCCTACTAAATGCACCTACTATGAAAAACAAGTTCCAAACCGTTTAAAAATTATATTGAAAAAACTGATAAAAAAGCACAATTTATCTGCATACGTCACAGAAATTTGGTGTGCGTCACTTTCACCGGTTGATGTTTTCGTAGACAACTGGTTTGAACAGATGGGACTAATAAAAAAAAATACGCACGCAGTAATATCGAATAGATCAGTTTCAACCACGTGATCACAAACCTTGCAACAACCTGTGGCAACCAGTTTTGGTGGGCAAACAAATAATAATACAGAACTCCGTATCACGGTGACCGTTTTTTTCCTGTTGTATGACATACAATTGTGGATGATTAAAACAAAAGACATGAGTGTTTATTGCTCCGGGAGGTTAACTTTCTCTGGATGTCTGTCTGTCTATCATACAGCATGCAATTTTCTTGTAAAGGATGATATTATTATGCGGTAAAACCTCCATAACGGACACACCCGATTAGTGGACACCTCTATTTAGTGAGTATTTTTTCGATTACTGACCCTTAAATAACTGTACATTTTTTACTCTCAGTAGCGGACACCTCCAAATAGAGGACAAATTCTGCCCTCCCGAGGTGTTAGCTATTCAGAGGTTTTACTGGTAAAACCTCCATAGCGGGCACACCCGATTAGCGGATACCTCTATTTAGCGGACATTTTTTCGATTACCAACTCTTAAATAACTGTACATGTTTTACTCTCAGTAGCAGTCACCTCTAAATAGAGGACAAATTCTGCATTCTCGGGGTGTCCGCTATTCAGAGGTTTTACTGTATATAATTTTGATAGTTATTTTACAGGGCCACACAGAAGAATAAGAATATATGAAACGAATATAAACTAAATTCCGGATTGGTAGATCGCTGATGGTAATGTAATTTTAGGATGTTGTTACAATCATCCGCAGCATGTTTTTAGAGTTTCGTTCATCTAACGAAACACTACCTATCACACTCCTTTGTCTGTCTGTCTGTCCGTCTGTCACAGAGCCCGTTCTCAGAAACTATATATGTCGGAGACTTGAAAATTGGCATACTTATAGCTGAACACCACACATCAAACGCCAAATAATAAAATTTTGAAAAAGTCCAATATTTAACCCTCTGGGCTCTAACTTGTGTATTTTAAGCAATTTTTCTAACTCAGCCCCTAATTTAATTAAGTTGGAGACATGAAATTTTGCATACTTATAGCTGAACATCTCACATCAAATGACAAATAATAAAATTTTGAAAAAGGTTTAATATTTAACCCTCTGGGCTCTAACTTGTGTATTTAAAGCAATTTTTCTAACTCAGCCCCTAATTAAGTTGGAGACATGAAAGTTTGCATACTTATAGCTAAACACTTGCGATAACACGATAAATCATAAAATTTTGAAAAAGTCATATTTAACCCTCCGGTCTCTAACTTCTGTACTTTAAGCAATTTTCCTAACTCAGCCCCTAATTAAGTTGGAGACATGACATTTTGCATACTTATAGCTGAACACCTCACATCAAACGACAAATAATAAAATTTTGAAAAAGTCTAATATTTAATCCTCTGGGCTCTAACTCATGTATTTTAAACAATTTTTCTAACTCCTCCCCTAACTAAGTTGGAGACTTGAAAGTTTGCATACTTATAGCTGAACACTTGCGATAACACGATAAATCATAAAATTTTGAAAAAGTCATATTTAACCCTCCGGTCTCTAACTTCTGTACTTTAAGCAATTTTCCTAACTCAGCCCCTAATTAAGTTGGAGACATGACATTTTGCATACTTATAGCTGAACACCTCACATCAAACGACAAATAATAAAATTTTGAAAAAGTCTAATATTTAATCCTCTGGGCTCTAACTCATGTATTTTAAACAATTTTTCTAACTCCTCCCCTAACTAAGTTGGAGACTTGAAAGTTTGCATACTTATAGCTGAACACTTGCGATAACACGATAAATCATAAAATTTTTGAAAAAGTGATATTTAACCCTCCAGTCTTTAACTTCTCTGTTTTAAGCAATTTTTCTAACTCAGCCCCTAATTAAGTTGGAGACATGAAATTTTGCATACTTTTAGCTGAACACCTCACATGAAACGACAAAGAATAAAATTTTGAAAATGTCTAATATTTAACACTCTGGGGGTCTAACTTGTGTATTTTAAGCAATTTTTCTAACTCAGCCCCTAATTAAGTTGGAGACATGAAATTTTGCATACTTAAAGCTGAACACCTCAGATCAAACGAGAAATAATAAAATTTTGAAAAAGGCCTAATATTTAACCCTCTGGGCTCTAACTTGTGTATTTTAAGCAATTTTTCTAACTCAGCCACTAATTAAGTGTGAGACATGAAAGTTTGCATACTTATAGCTGAACACTTGCGATAACACGATAAATCATAAAACTTCGAAAAAGTCATATTTAAACCTCCGGTCTCTAACTTCTGTATTTTAAGCAATTTTTCTAACTCAGCCGCTAATTAAGTTGGAGACGTGAAATTTTGCATACTTTTAGCTGAACACCTCACATCAAACGACAAAGAATAAAATTTTGAAAAAGGTCTAATATTTAACCCTCTGGGTTCTAACTTATGTATTTTAAGCAATTTTTCTAACTCAGCCCCTAATTACGTTGGAGACATGAAATTTTGCATACTTATAGCTGAACACCTCACATAAAACGACAATTAATAAAATTTTGAAAAAAATCTAATATTTAACCTCTAATATTTTGTCTCGAGCAATTTTTAAATTTAAACTGTTTTGCAATACTATTTTTTGTTCATTTTGCATAATAAGTGTAATGTGACGTAATTTCTTCTATTTCAGACTTCTAACGCATGTTAATGAATTTACCTTACAATATCCTTTCTCTTTTTAAATTCACATGTAAATATAGTTTTTATGGCGTAATTTCCAATAAGTGCCTGCTTTTTATACCTAATTATTTAATTCTAATTTGAAGGTTTCTTTCTGTTTATAATAGTAACGTTTAAATATTTTTTTTTATTTGAAGCAAACATTATTGTTTCCGCTGTTTATACAGTTGGCAACAGTTGAAATTAATACCGTTTTCTAAAATATGTAAAAAATATCTGTCAAGATGCTGAATATTTGAATTTAAAATAGAAATAAAACCTCAAAAAATGAGTCAAAATAAAAAAAAAATTAATGAAATCTGCACACCGGGATCTTCTATTGAATAAAATGATCTAAAAATGATTAAATTCCCATGTATAGCTTTTGCTCCTATAAATTTTTTTTAATGGAATGATTTTGTCCAACTTTAGCATTAAATATCTCTTAAAATAAATCTTCTATTTGAAAACTCTATGCATTTGCGTGTTTCGAATTAATTTTCTACTGCAAGATTTCCACGTGAAAAATGAAAATGAAATAAATAGTTTGATGAATTTAGAAAAAAAGGTGAATATTGCGTCATAACTTTTCTATTGCAAGATATTCGCGTGAAATATGAAAATGAAATAAATGGTTTGACGAATTTAAATGAAAGTGAATATAACTTCATAACTTTTCTATTTCAAGGTTTCCACGTGAAAGAGGAAATACTACGTCATATTGGAAATATAAAGGACGTGGTGGATATAGTATAACGTCATATGAGTTGAAAAATGTATTGAAGCATGATAAAAACCCGATTAGGGAAATTATTGGCCTATTTTAACATTATTGCTCAAATAATAAATTGAAATAAGTTCATTTATAGCTGTATTCTTTTGCGTCTGTTATATACATTTATGCATTTTTATGTAGCGTTTTCATATGATTCATTCATACAACATTTCGACTGCTTTTTTTAATGTTTGTTTTGTGTTGTATGTTAAATTTCGAAATTGTTTTTTTAGAACAAACATCCTTCAAATTCTGGGCAACGCCGGCACTTTATTTATTAACGGATAAATGGCTTTTGTACCTGTACATCTAATGCTAATATTATAAAGCGTTATAATATTATAAAGTATATAATATTATTAATGCTTGTACGTTTCTGAGGTGTTATCTCTGAAACTACATAGCCAACTTAAAAAAATGTTGGTGGCCATCTCTGCTCCGAAAAAAAGACTATTTTATGTCAGTGCAAGAACCTACATCGCTGCAGGAGCAAAAAAGTTCTAAAATTGTGATTTCTGCGATATTGATTGGGTTAGAAACGTTAAATTTGGTGCGGTAGTTACTTTTAAGATATAAATACTCGTAATGAACGCTCTCTAAAAGGTTCAATTTGACGAATAAACGTAAAAATTTCTAGAAAGGTTCTAAACTATGATTTATTTGGAATACTGAAATTTTTGGGATACTGTTGGGGTTAGAAACTAGAACTTTGGCATGGTAGTAATTAATAAGATGCAAATGCTCGTTGTAGAACGAATTAAAAAAAATAGAAAGACTAAACAAAGCGGAAAAAGATCTAAAGATGATCTAAGTAACGAAGTACATGGAATTGTTAGGAATATAAACATGAAAATTGACGGCTGTATTTATCATGACGTAAATTCTCGCAATAGAACAATTTCTAAAAATGTCGCTATATAAAACAGTGCAAAAACAAAAAACTTTCAAAAATTTTCTATTTCTGTGTTACTGCTGAGCCCAAAATCTTGAAATTTTGCTTCGGGTTAGTTTTAAAATATACAATTGTCTCTATGAATGGTTTCTAAAAAATTTAAAAAGATGAACCATTAATTTGGAATTATTAGGCACAGCAACTTTAAATATTTCATAATGCTGCATTTCCTCCTCAAAACATGCGATTTAAATGAAACAAAACTGATAGATACCCACCTAGCATTAAATAAATTGTGTAAATATTGAATAAAGACATGTATGAAACAGTGAGTAGGTTGCCCGAAAGTACTTGTTAAAGTGTTCCTTCTCTAGGCTTTTCTCTCTCTCGCCAAGGTCACTAACAGAGGGAAGTGCTGTTTTAAATGTGATATGAATTTTTTATCCGATTCATTTTTCTAGACATTTTATCATAAGGGCATATTCTCAATTATCATTAGTAGATTTTTTATATATTAACTTATTCTGGTGAAATTTTATAATCGGGTTCATATTGGCGTATGTTAGCTTGCATGATTTGCTGAATAAATATGTATGGATTTGTAAATTACTTCAAATGACACTTTGACAGCTCAAAAGTTATGCAGACGATATATTCAGATCTTGTGTCATACTTTATGTTGTAATCATTGCCGATTTCTTTTATTTAATACATGCTAAATACAGCTCAACTTGTGCAGAATATGTTTGAAAACAAAACAATACAGCGTATGTAGTGGCCAGTATACACTCATCATTCAAATCCGATCGAGCATATCTAAAACACACTCAAACGAAGCATTGCATGCCACTGTTGATGTATTCGGTACTTTGATACTATATTAGATTTTGAGGAGAGAATTCCTTAAATGTTATCGACAACCTCATTGCATCCGTGGAAAACATATATTGTACAATATTAACTACACCGGGGGAGCACACACCATATAAAGTATAGTCCATTCTTTTTAAACATCATATATTTGTCATTTAAACTTACTCAAATTGGTGCGGAGCATCTGATTATGCTCTTGACATCATTTTATACAGTTAAAATTCCGATATAAGTAATTTAGTATTTCATTTTCTATTTTTCTTTTAATATATTGCGTACTTTCAATTTTATATCCATGCATGGTTGTCTTGAATGGTTAGATTTCCCATTTTTTAAAACAGAGTATACGAATTTATATATAAGATTTTGTAATTCTATGATTCGTTTATTTTCATCATTTCAATTTATCACAGCATATGGACAATTAAAAATAACATCTCATTTTCTTTGCTTCCACATGTTATTATTAAATCTATGTTCTCAGTAATATCGCTCAGACTAATCCCTCTGAGGGAAGTCCTAGTTATATATACCTTTAACTGTTGAATGCAGGCGTTATTTATGTGTGTATGTGTGTTTTATTATATATTGTAGTATGAGTGTTTTATTATAATCCGTTTAAATGTTTATGAGACTTATGTTTATTCGGCAATTTTCGAGGGCACATTTCGAGGTTAATATATTGCGCTTTATAGAACATACGTAAATATTATTATTATTTTTTTTTATTTTAATGCTTTATCAAATAAATGCACACACGTTTTAAAATACACACAGGCCACATACTAAAAACGTTTCAATTATTTTTGAAGAAGGTTTAAAAGTTTATACTATTTAAAGTAAAAATGTCGCATTTAGTTATCATTCCACCATACATTTCACTATCATATAGAAAACATTCTTTAGTTATTGTAATTAACCGTTAGTATTTTCTTAAGAAATATAATTTTCTTAACCACTGAAAATAACGAAAAAGCAAACTATCTCAAATAAATGACCCGTTTAACTATTATATTCCTGAGTAAAAGTTGAACAGAAATGAGTTATAGATAGGGAAGTGTGATCAAATGAGAAACGAGTCAGTAAAATGTTGTTAAAGAGAAAACAAAATGAGTAGAAATTAATGTATCAATCCTGAAATTTTGAAAATACATGAAACAATATTTAAATGAAAAGTCAACAACGTAATTGAACTAGCAATAATAATTTCTTGCTCAGACTGCAATATAATATTTGTTTAAAATCCAACTGAAATAATAATTTATTTTTTTATGCATTTTGTTTAAAATTTTATGCTTTGCTATATTCAATTCCATAAATCTGTAAATTTATATGAAATATGTCAGCAATAAAACAGTGTATTCACATGCTGCTTTTTTGGACCTTAATTACCCTAACTGCATGTCTGAATTTATTGGTTTAAGTAAAAGGACGATCTAACAAGTATTTCCAAATGTATCTTTTAAAATAATATTTTTTGACGTAAAAATGACTAAATAAATGTTATTTCTCTAAAAATTAAACATTATGTAGAGAAAATTAAGAGCGTTAATTACTAAATATTGCTACGAATATAAGTGGATATTTCAAGTTAGCAACATTTCGGTGGATTCTTTGACTTCATGATATCGACAAAAAATTACAAAAACCTATATTTGAAAGTGATTAATTATCAAAAACGAGACACATACTAATTAATCTCACACGTCAACTTATCATTCAACCATCCATTCATATGACTTATAGAAAACATTCATTACTTATTGTAATTAACCCTTACAATTTTCTTAGAAATAAATTTTTCTTAAATAAAGAAATCTTCTCTAATAGAGAAAAAGCAAACTATGCGAATAAATTACCCATTGAACTATTACTTTCCAGAGCAAAACTTGCACAGAAAATAGTTATAGATAGAGATGTGTGGAAAAAATGAACGATAATTTAAAAAAAAAAGGTTAAGGAGAAAACAAAATGAGTATAAATTAATCAACAATGCTGTAATTACGAAAATAGATGAAAAAATATTTAAATGAAAAGTCACCAATGTAAGTGAAGTAGCTATTATAATTTTTTGTTGAGACTGAAATATCTATCTATATTATATTATAAAGGACAAATGTATCTGTGCGTAACGCATACGTCATTCTGCGAATGGCAACACATTGAAATTTGAAATAAAATTTTGGTTTTGCAATTTTCTCTGCTGCAAATTTTTAAACTTCTAAACATCGCACATTTTAAATTTTTACACCGTTGTATAAGGGAAAAAAATGCTCTTTTAAATGCAGTTTGTTTGAAATCTGTAACTCAATTTTATTTTGAGATATTATTTTTTTTTTGTAGTTTTTAATACATTTTTTGTATTTGTGGCAACTGAAGAACTCCATTTCTGTTGAAAGTCGTGGAGGGGTGAAAGTAAAGGAAAAATAATCGCGGAGGAAAGAATATAATATATTACTGTACCTTTTTGTTGCCCTTTTCTCATAAAAACTGAAAAAAATTTTGAAATTAAAATACGTGCTACGTCAGCCATGCTACGCTGTTGTTTATTTATTAATAAATTGTTTATTTACTTTTATTTTAATTTTTAAAATTATATAAATTTTTTTGTTCTATAGTTATCAATTAAACTTTTTATTTATTTATTGTTATTTCCTTTTTAAAAATATTACACAATAACTAATGAGATACGTTTTATTCGGGCGTTGCCATTAAACAATTAACAAATTATCGCGATTTCTGAGCTATGTACGATAGCGTAATATATATATAGATTTTCAAGCATAAATTATTTTTTAATTTATCCCTATCACGTGTAGCTCGATTACGTAAGGTTAATCCGCTTGCCCTTAAAACAATGTAAAAAGTTCAGAAGTTGTTTCCGTCTAATGTTCCATAACAAAATTAAAACTTCCTCAATAGAAAAAAAAATAAATTGATGCAAATAAGAAACAAATTTAACAGACATGATTGAGCCACGCGCTTATGCCCCGAAATGATCGGAAAGACTAACGTAAGTCGGAAAATCTTGGATTAATAACTCCTGCCATGCGGTGACATGTGAAAGTATCGCTTTTAATAAATTTCAAAACTTTATTTGATTGCATAATTGATATTTTTCATATAAAAATTCTTTTTGATGTTAGTGGGCAATCTAAAATATATATTACATGTAAAAATATAAGTAGAGTTTAAAAAAAATGTTTTTTAACTTTATTCTGTAACACGAAGAGCTCGGGTTCGATCCCCTAGTATATAAAAGCCGTTCTCTGTGTGTATGTCCTTTATACAAATCCCCCACCAGTGGCCGAGAGGTTCTGCTCTCGAAGCTGGTAGACGGGAGGTGCTGGGTTCGATCCCAATCGCGCCCGTCGGCCTAATCGTTCGGAGTTTTCGTGGTTTTCTTCGAACCTTGGTTCTCCAAGCGTTAATACGGGTTAGCTTCCCTTAGCAAGACCTCCACGGAAGGCACTCCCCCCTTAGGGCCTATATCCCACGTGCAGATAATTGGCCGACATAAATATACAACCTTTATACAAATCTTTAATTTTTGACCGATTTGCACGAAAATCGATGTACATACGTTTTAGAACGTGGAAAAGATCACTGTCTACTTTAAAAAATTATCAGACCACTATTTATCCCTTTTTTCTACCACTTCCATAATTTAACATTATAGAAATATCTCTTTTTAAATCTTTTTTAATTCAAACGTTTCTTTCCTGTTGCCAAACCCTAAAAAATGACACAATAATGTGTAAAAAATAAGGATAACGCGTGTATTTTGTTTCTATTTGTCAATAAAATTTCAGATTTTCTTGCTATATTTTTGCGTGTTTGATATTGACGTCATTCTAAACAGAAACTTTACATTTTTTTGTATATAAAATAAAAACTTTAACTATAAGAGCGGGAGAATAACGTAGCACCTCAATTTGAATGTTTTTTTTTTTTAATTGAAACATCTATTTTTATACAAACAGTCAAATTTCATGAAAATAATTTAACAAAAAGAAAAAAAAAAGGCTAAATATGACGTCACATTCTATCAAATCTTTTCAACGCGTAATCAAACTCACTGTAAACATATGGCTCCTGCATTTTGCTTACTACTTTGATTTTATACTACAGCCATATCCTATAGCTATACGTTATCGCTAAGTGTTGTATTGGTTTAGATTTAGTGCTAACATTTTCTGTGATTTATAGTAAAAAGAGAGCAGTTATTTACATTTTCAAAAAAATTCTTGACAGATGTCATGATTTAAAATTTATGGAAAATGACATCATTTCATCTAATCATTGTAGATTTAATTTCAATAAAATTTGAAATTTTCCAAATAAAATTTTAGTAACTACTATCTCATTTGGATGTTTTTTTTTGTTTTTTTTTTTTTTCATTTTCCCCGTATTGTGGGAGATATTGTATGGACAATGTGTCAAAAGAACATCCTTTTTCTGAATTTAAATTTCGCGAGTTCCAAAATTAAAACTAAAAATGTGAGTTTTTTCATAAACGTCAAGTTAAGGCTGTTCTCAAATCCAAAGAAGCTATTTTCTGACATATTTTTCATTAATTTTTGTTCGGAAACGCATGAAATTGGCAGGAGTTCTTATTTAGAAACTATGTAATCGAAAGATAGTTTCCATATGTTGGTAAAGGTATAAAATCTTTCAGTTAGCGTTTTGAACTGAATTTTGGACGCAACAGTGCAATAAAGAATAAAATCCGGCCGTCACGCAACCACAATTGCTCATAACTCGATAAGTAATTTATTTATGAAAAAAGGAAAAACTAATTTCAATTCCAAATAAATTTAATAGTCAGGCCTACAAATTTTAAGCTTTTACGTTTAATTAGCCAGAAAATGTGTCAGAAAGTTTCGCGTTGTTGAGCAGGGAACTGGAGAAGCACCTTAAGCATTTGCAGGTTAGTATTTTGTAATCAAGTTGCATGCCAGATAGTCGCTTAAAACATAAATCATTCTATATTGTTTTAAACAAAGGTGCATGCCATAATAGGTGTCAGGCACACTCATTAAAATAAGAATACCCTAGCGCACAGCCCCGTTACCGATGATAAACCCTTCAATATACTTAGAGATAAAAATAGTTCTGCATTTTTCATTCAGCTAATAAGACTAATCCTTCATAATTGGGTTCACATGGTTATATAACTTTCCCCTATAATTCTATGATTAAGCAACGGAAAACAATATGTTAGGCACTAAAATCTTCCCTAAAATACTAATAGTGCAAGTCGCATGGACATCCGTTCTGAAGAATTCAAGTTATATACACGCGGAACGAAATTCCCATTTGAATTTTATATAGTTATCAGGTTATTTTGAGTAGTTTGGTTTGATATCTTCTAAATTCATGTTTTATTTTATTTTATTTTTGGCGTTTTAATTTCGTTTGCCAATTTAGTTATTGAATATTACGCGAAAGCAAAAAAATTCTGAATTATTTACAATGTTTTTGAACAATTGAGTTAATCTTTTGTACTTGGGGTGCAAGCACATTTAAAAAATATGCATGCTTAAAAATTATTTTAAAACCCATAAAAATTTCGTAAATTGAGATAAACATTACAAACAAATATCACTGAAAGTACTTTTGTTTTCTATAATACGTTGGAACAATTGAATGTACAATGTTTAGACGTTAAACTGCAATAAAAGGGAAATTTGTTGTGTTAGGTTGTTGCCACCGAAAATATGATACCAGCGTTACTCAGGCAGTAAAGGCACATTTTATGGGTTACAATTTATGGGCATTGACATAGTGTTTTTATTTTATAATGTAGATAATACCATACAAACGAGAATTTCACTAAGTGCTGCGCGATTTGGAGCAATTTCTTTTTTTCGTATTGTCAGGAAAATCACATATTTTTCTCTTATACCCGCCGAAGAAAACGTGCTTTCTGTTATTAAAGCTCAGGGATTTTACTGTGGTTGCAAGACAATAATGCCATTTTTTTTATTGTCTTTATAACGATTTGTGGATGGGAATGCACAAATTTCAGTTATTGTGATTGCCGTATTATTTCGTTTTAATTTATTTTACCTGGAAAGCTTCTTATAATTGACACGGGCGAAGCCGGGTAGTTCTGCTAGTAATGTATATTTAAAATCCTACTGAAATAATAATTTAAGCAATTTTTATACATTTTATTTAAAGGTTTATACTTTGCCATATTAATTTCCATAAATTTGTACATTTATGCAAAATGTCAAACATGCCAGCAGTGAAAATGTATATTCAAATGCTGATTTTTTGGAGAATAATTACCATAAATTTTTGTCTGAATTTATTGGTTTAATTAATAAGGCTAACTCATAGGAATTTCCAAACGTAATCTGTAAAATAACAATTTTTGGCGCAAAAACTATTAAATAAATATTATTTCACTGAAAATAAAACAGTATGTTGTTTAAATTTGAGAGTGTTAATCACTAAATATTGCTAAAAATATCAGACGATATTTCAAATTAGTAACAGTTCAGTAAATTCTTCATAACTTCATGATATCGAAAAATATTTACAAAAACCTATATTTGAAAGTGATTAATTTTCAAAAACTAGTCACATTCGAATTAATCGCATATGTTTCGTACTATTCAATTCAATGACGAAGAAATATTTGCTATACTATACATTTCGTCATCATTTCGTCAAAAATCATATTTTGTTTTAAGTATAGTTTACGGCTAAAAAACTGTTTGTTACTAATCGGCAATACTGATGTTTAATTGAAAAGATAATTTCCCTTGATGAAATTCTACAATATTAAACACACAAGAATTTTAGGAACTTTAATAAGAAGTAAATTTTACTTGCTCAGTGCAGGTCAAAATAGGGTATTTCGCAAGCTTCCAAACAAAACAAAACGAACAAGTAGACTCATTTGAAAAAATAAATTTATCTTTATTCTTAAACAGCCCAAGTGTTGCCATCTAAATGTTTAAAATCGATTTAATAATATTTTCAGACTGCATTTTATCGGCAACATTAGGCATTATAGCTTCAATATTATTCTAATAGTATTTTAGAGCCTAAATTGGGTATGTTGCCGAAAAGCAACACCAGGCATTTAAGGGTTAAAGTAGCTTATAAAAGTAGCTTACGATGACTCTCTTAAAATATATTAAACAATATCGAATAGTGAAAAATATTGTTATGATGTTGTTCTTAATAAGATGCTTAGTTAACTGTCAGTTTTGTGTTCTTATGCATTAATGCTCGAAAAATTATTTAAAAAAATATATTTTTTTCTTAGCGGAAAGAAAAATAGCAAAATGTCTAGAAAGTGTTATATGACTCTCGTCGTGTAAACAAAACTGAGACTAAACAAACTGTGTATGTTTTAAATTTCATGAGGAAGACAAATGCACTACTTTCCTTTTCATACATTCAAGCCTGGAATTTTAAATTGAATAGTTTTTATCTTGAGAAATATTTTCAGTGCTTAAAAACTCATCTCAAAAGAACCTATTTAAAAACAAAAGAATTTATTACATTTCAAAACAGTGAATGTATTAAAGTATGCAATTGAAAAGTAAACTTTTTATTTATTTATTTTTAATATTTACCGGTAATTACGTTTTATCAGGGCCAGATCAGATACAGATGTACCAAACACGGCGCCATTGATAATAATTACAGTAACCCTAATTTATTTTTCTACAAGGAAAGCAAAGAAAAAGTACGTGTGATGCCATGTTAAAGGCTATTGCAGAAATACTCCCATCGAAATAGGAATCGTCACCTGAAATCCTTTTATCACTTAATAATTATTTGTATGTTCAAATGCCATAAAAAATTATTATTCCATATCATACATATTTTAGTTATGTTGATAACTTAACAGCTATAAACTGCCAACATAGTGCTATGAATTTAGTAGAAAAAGAAATAAAATATATTTTAGAATAATGTTATACTAGTTATCATTTTCTATTATTTATCATCCTTTCTTATTTATTCTGTTAATTACCATTTGTTGATTTTATTAACTTAATGTTATTTGCTATTTTAAACTATTTTATGTATTTCCAAAACATATGCCAAATACTGGTTTGAAATATAATGACTACGATAAACAAAATTCGTATTTGTCAACCAATTTTAACAACCTATCTCATGGCCCGGTAAATACGTTTACCTTTTTAAATATTTAGCAATATCTTGTATTGAATAAATAAGATACTATCTTAAAATAGACACTTAACGTAAAATAAACGGAATCATATTTAACTCACATCCTTTCCTTTAGTGAAATTTGTATTCCATAAATTCAACTACGTATAAATTTGTTTGCGATATCTACCCTATGTATATAAAATCTTAATGAAACGATATTTTGAAACGATTTTATGAAACGACAGATTATGTTTCACAGTCATTCCTCCAAAAATATCCCACCTTTGCTGGTAAATTAACTCCAGTTATCCTCATTCATCCACAGATTTCAAATCTGGTATTAGAATTTTTTTTTAAAATTAGTTTTTGAGGTATTAAATCTTTCAAATTTTAAAAATATTTCTTTAATGATGGTATTAAATAACTCCATTTTGTGAAAAAAAAGGATCCAGAGAAAAACTGTAACAATTATTAGATTTTGTCATTTTCAAATTGGAATTGAAATTATCTTTCATTTCAATCGATACTGAAACAATATTGTGATTAAATTATGTTTTTCAGGAAAATTAAAAAAAAAAGTCCTTTCGGCCAGTGCCGGGAGGAAGAGGTAGCTTTCATAATCCTTATTTAAAAAAAGCCAACTTATATCATGCAAACACACGAAGCTCAATTTAGTGGAAACCGAATATAGGAGATTCAATATTAATTTTTATCAATATAATGAATGAGAATTTCGCGAAATTAGTCAGCTTTATCCAAGCTGCTTTTCTTTAAAGTAACATATATTTGGCTGCCAAAATCGGCAATTTCTTAAAGTGCTTGTCATTTTAAGACAACATGGTGGATGAGGCTAAGCAGTGAACTTGGTCGAGACCTTAGTAATTGCTGTGCATATGCTCACTCACATCGGAATCGGTTAATATATAGGAGTGCTGTCGCATGCAAAAAATCAGATTTTTCAAAATGTCACCCACAATAGAAATTGAAACTTCTATATCTGAGCCATTTTTTAAGGTAAAGACAAACAAACAATGCTCCTGAATCCTTATATCACGATCAAATACTTAAGAAAGAAACCCTTTTCAATTTCTAATTTTTTTGCACCTCACTTTAAATATATATATATTTTTTAATTTAATGGCCGCCATTTTGAAACAAGATGGCTGATGAATCTGGCCAGCGAACTTGGTCGAGGTGTTGATGTATACTATCCACATGCCTTCTTACATCGAAATAGGCGAATACATGTGTTATCGCGTGACAAATACAAGATCGTCTCAAAATGTTAGCCATGCTAGAAATTCAAAGTGCTATAAATCAACCATTTTTTAAGATATCAACAAAAGAACAAATTTTCAGAAACAAAAACTGCTCCGGAATCTTTGTATCAAGGCCAAACCCATAAAAAAAATCTTTTTCATTTTCCAATTTTTTAATACCTCATTTTGAATTTTAAATTTAATTTTTTTTAAATGGCAACCCTTTTGAAACAAGATGGCGAATGAAGCTGGCCAACGAACTCGGCCGAGACTTTGGTATGTACTATGTACAGACCAAGTTACATCCAATTAGGTTCATAAATACGCCTGTTATCGCGTGACAAAAATCAGGTCGTTTTAAAATGTCAGCCACAAGAGAAATTCAAAATGCTATTACACAGCCATTTTTTTTTAGATATAGACGAAAGAAAAACTGTTCCGGAATCTTTGTATTAAGGTCAAACACATACAGAAAAAAATCTTTATCATTTTCCAATTTTTTGGTATCTCATTTAATTTTTTTTATTTTTTTATTTTTTTAAATGGCCGCCATTTTGAAACAAGAAGGCGGATGAAGCTGGCCAACGAACTCGGTCGAGATATTTGTATGTACTATGTACACACCAAGGAACATCCAAGTCGGTTCATAAATACGCCTGTTATTACGTGAGAAAAATCGGGATGTTTCAAAATGTCAGCCACGCTAGAAATTCAAAATGCTATAACTCAGCCATTTCTTAAGATATAGACGAAACAAAAACTGCTCCCGAATCTTTTTATCAAGGTCAAATACATAAGAAAAAAAATATTTTTCCATTTCCAATTTTTTGGTACCACATTTCAAATTTTAAATTTTTAAAAAAAATTTAAATGGCCGCCATTTTGAAACAAAATGGCGGATGAAGCTGGACAACGAACTTGGTCGAGAGATTGGTATGTACTATGTACACACCGAATTACATCCAAATCGGTTCATAAATACGCCTTTTATCGCGTGACAAAATTCAGGACGTTTCAAAATGTCAGCCACGCTAGAAATTCAAAATGCTATAACTCAGCCATTTTTTTAGATATAGACGAAACAAAAACTGCTCCGGAATCTTTGTATAAAGATCAAATACATAAGAAAAAAATATTTTTCCATTTTTAATTTTTTGGTACCACATTTCAAGTTTTAATTTTTTTTTTTAAATTTTAAATGGCCGCCATTTTAAAACAAAACGGCGGATGAAGCTGGCCAACGAACTCGGTCGAGACATTGGTATGTACTATGTACACTCCGAATTACATCGAAATTGGTTCATAATTACGGGAGTTACAGTGTGACATAGGTCAGATATATATATATATATATATATATATATATATATATATATATATATATATATCAATTTTGAACGGAGGGTGGTTTCGGGGTCTGGGGGTCATGATCGATGAAAATATACCAAAATTTTTTTAAATCGCTTTCCTCCGAACGGCTGCAATAGGTAGCTTTTTTGTAAAGAAAGCTACCTAAAATGTTAGATTTTTTTTTTTTTTTTCATTTTCAAATTGAAATTATTAAAACGGAAAGAACATTTTAGATTAAGAATTAAATGATCACGTCTTAAAAGCAGAAAATTGGGAAAATTACGTCAAAATATTTACACGTAAATATTTAAAAAATATGAAAACTTACAAGCGAAGCATATTTAAAGGTGATAAGTACATAATATGTAAAACTCGAAAATATTAAATATTGCCATATTTAAAACGCCTAAGATAATTAAATTATTAAGCGTAAAAACTTTTAATGGTGCATAATATATCATAAAAACCCTCAAATAATATTTCCAAACATTTTTAATTTAAATAATATATCTACCCGTGAATCTTAAAAGGTGCAAAATGTTTAAAGTAAATAGTTTATTACATGAGAAAGGCATTTAATAGCGAGCATTACGTCAGATATTAAAAGGATGCATTTAAAATTATTTTCATTTCGGAGAATTTTAATGTGACGTCACATGATATAAAAGTGAGATGCAGTATGTCATAAAAACGGAACGCAATATGAAGGCGTTTATCTCTCAGATTTGAATTCCTCATTAGGCCTAAACAAGACAACTACGTGGAACAGGGTACTGTATTCTATAACTGCACATATTTTCACTTTTAATCGAAATTTTAATCACAACTACTGTTAACACGAGAATGATGAATAACAATTTGCATCTCTAAAAGCAAAAGTAAAGAATTACATGTTTGATTTCACAGGCGCGTCAAAGCACGTGGTTGTGTTTGGGCCGAATATAGCAGATTTATGGTTACATTTTTGGCATCACGTCAACACATCGCCCATGCTTCATCTCCATTATTCTCTTTACTCTGTGAGTACGACTGGGCGATTCTCAAAAGGTGGGCACTGGACACACGTCATAACTTTAAGCCTTTAAAACATAACTATAATTATCATTGACTTTATTTATTATTATTATTTTTACACTGAGTTTTTAATTCTATTCAGAGACAGAAAATGACATAATTTATTGTAAAAGATTTGTATAAATATCTTAAAATTTTATTATTTTATGCTAAAGAGGCCAATTTCGGACATTCATAACGTTAACTGCTCCAATGTACCACCAAGAAATAGAGTTTTAACTTGCTTCCAGGTGGTTCTAATGGTAAACAACAAATGCATAAAGGAAACGGATGATTTTTTGATAATTTCATTAAGAGATGTCAGGCTGATTCATTGCTTTTTTGAAGATAGAAAGACTTTTCTATAAAGAATTTTTTTGTATTTTGTTATGTCCGAAAGTAACGTACGCGACAAAGCTATCATTTCCACGAAAAATACATCAAGTACAACTCTTTTTTCTAACTTTAAAATTATTTTTAAAAAAATTAAATTATTTGTATGTGTTTTTAAAAGATTTTTTTTTTCAATAAGTGCGCTTTTCTCAAATAAGAAAGTGGAATGTCCGAATCGTGTAACGATGGATTTATTTTCGGTAAATTTATTTTAAAAGCTTATTTGGTGTCCTGAAACGTATAAAAAGATTTTTATTATAATGTTTTATCGTGAATAATTACCGTGATTTGTATAAATAAAGTGTATTTAGAACGTGTAATAATATAATTTGACTGGAAGCATGCTCAACTAATGTGTGTAACGATAGGCACAATATGGCGACCGCTGCGATCCTTACGAAATTTCGGACATGCTTATTTAAAAGTATGATTTAAAATTAATAGTAAACTTCTTTTTTTTATTTTAAAAGTAATTCTTCGGTAATCTTACGTGTTTTTATGTATTTTGCAAAGTTTTCTTTGTAGCAAATGTACCCCAAAAGATTATTTAATAACAATGTCCAAATCGTGGAATGATCTAAACATTAATAATTTTAATTTTCTAAATACATAAATAAATATATTGTAACAGAGTCCATTGTTCTAACATACATATTAAAAAATAAAATAAATATTTTTTGTTAAATTATTGTACTTGAGTTCTTTTTTTTTTAATTCATGGTTTAAGAATCCCATCTCCTTAAAATTCCATTCTTCCTCTTTGCTCCCCCAACAAAATGCAAGGCAAATAAAAAGTTTAAGCCACTTCGTGCTGTAACTTTGTTACAAAAAAAAAAAAAATTGACAGTATTCAAAGTATAGAAAAGACAGCCAACGAAAGCTGTTAAAGGTACTCAAAAGATTCACTCCGTACACACGACAAACAAATTTGGTACTATTCAAATAAGGAATAGATCTGGTTTTTACAATCTCTGTAAAAAAACAATCAAGAATGCATTACCAGTGAAGCTGGTGAAAAAATATTGTTTCTACAATTGACTCCTCACAGTTGAAAATAGATTGACATTGGTGACTGGTACTTTGTATTAATTCATGATGAAAACTTATGGCCAGGTATTATTGAAAAGATCAGCATTGATAATGGTGAACAAATATTTTCTATAATTTTTTTGACTCCTCAGGCAGACATTGATATTAACAGGTTTCGTTATCCATCTAAAAAAGACAGCACAAATTTAAAATATGAAGATATTTTGCTGAAATCACCAAATCCACCTCACCCGGTGACAGCAATAGGAGACTTTTCTTTTGATAAAGAAATTATAGATATGTGCATTAAAAAATGTCAGTATAACCCTTTTTTTCTTTTTGATGAAAAAAAAAGAATAAATGATATGTTGGATACTTCTAATATTATGTAAAGGTATGTTTTTTGCATAATGTGTAATTCCTATAAAATTAAGATATGACTTCTAAAAAAGTAGTAAATATTTTAATATCAGATATTAACATTTGATTTTATTATTATTATTACTGGATAACAAAAAGTTAATGATATATATGTGTATACACATACAATTATAGGACACAGTTACTACATTCTTAGTCTTAAGAATTTTTTAAATAGTAAGCGCAACGTCCAAAATCTGTAACGTACGTGCGAAAAAAATGTCCAAAATTTGTAACGTACACAACTGCTAATTAAATGCTTTAATAATTAATTTTCCAGAATAGTTGCTGTCTTTTAATATTTGTGTATAATTTTGTAGACTTATATACTATACCCTTAAAAAAAAAAATTGGCCTCAAATTTGAAAATTTTAAAAATTACATATAGTTAATGTTTAATGATCTCACCTTTTGAGAATCTCCCGACTATCAAATTTGTTTATTCATTACATCACTTGATGCAGCGTAAATAAAGATGATAATTGCGTAAAACACTTTCGTTTTATTTTGTAGGAATTACTATTTCTTAAATATATTTTAGAAAACTCGGATATTCTAATTAATTAATATAAAGAATACACATTGTGAAACATGCAAGAATGTGTATTAAAATAATGAAAAGAATTCATGACCAATCTATACTGGTTTCTGAAAATATCTGAAGTTCGATCAAAACATAAAATATAAGATTAAAAAGTTTTAAAAACAATGCTTTTCAATAACGTGGTTCTGAAAGCTATTCCATGGCCAAATTGGATTCTCCCTTTCCTTATACGGCCTTCCCATTTACCCCTTAGTTTCGGAATTGTTAAAAGAGTACAGTCGTCGCCAGATGGTGCAAATACCTACTGTAAGTGATGCTTATTAAGTGTTAATTTCATATATAAAAATACTGAAAATGTTTCTGTATATGCGTTATAAAAAATAAAGATAATATACACCTGTTTTGCCTCGGCGTTTTTTGTACCTCAAACAGGAAATCTGAACGATTTGGAGATTAAAAAAAAAATAAATAAATACAATGCTTTAAGCACAGTTAACTAAAAATGCATTAAATAACACGCTACTATAAGAGGGAAAACAAAGATTATAAGTAAATTTCTCCATCTATTTACATTTAAATTATTAATTGGTTGACACATTGAGAATTCTGACCGTAAAATATACAGTAAAATCTTTTTTTTTAAATATTTACTATTTTCAAAATATTAAGAAAATTAACCAAAAGTGCAGATGTAAAATATCGGTGTAGTATAAAGTTGATTGCGAACAACTTTAGATAATAATAAACATTAGAGTTACTAGCAATGAAGTGTAGAGTGAAATATAAAAATAATAATTATTATAGATTTCTAACATTTAAAAAAAGGGGGGGAGGGAATCATAAAATACAATATTTGAATTTTAGGCAGTCATAATATAAAAAAAATATAATAAAAAATTTTTTACACAATTTTCAGAGAATAAGCAAGTTCGCCTGTATCCGGCAATCAACTCATAACGAAATATATATATATTTTTCAGAACAGTGATTATTTTTGCACGAGTCTTAATTTAAAAATATAGATATATGTACATTGCAAACAATTTTCAATAAATTTGGCCATTATATGTGTTGATCGGAAATATTCAAGCACACAGAAAAATTACAAAATTACATATAAAATTAAATATTGTAATTCTGGATAGTCATGGAATAAAAGTATACGATTAATAAAAAAAATTACTTACATGTTTCCTAATATAAAAAAGACAATAAAGCCTTTTCGCCATCATACGGCAATCAACTCATATGTATTTTTTTTTCAAAACATGGATAATAATTCTTAATTATTTAGAAAATATATATATCAGTACGTTGCGAACGATTTTCAATAAACTTAAACTTTATGTTGGCTAATCTTAACTATACAAACATATAGAAAAATTACAAAATTACATATAAAATTAAATATTCTAATTCTGGACAGTCATCATATACGATAAAAATAAAAATATATTTACATGTTTAATCGTATGTATGTATATATATATAAGCAGGTATTTTTCGAATATCCGGTAATCAAATCATATCGATTTTTTTTTCTTTTCTTCCAAAAACAAAAATAAAATAAAATAAATAAATAAATTATGGATTTACCCGAAAAGTACTCGATTCTTTATTTAGAAAAAAATTAGATATGTGTACTATGTGAACATTTTTCAGTAAATTTAAATATTGTAGATGCTGATCATGAAATGTGGGGGAAAAAAACTAATAATAGATATATTTTTTAAGGTTTCCTTATTTTAAAGAATCAACAAGTCTTTTTTTTTTTCAATAGTTTGTAATCCAATTTTGAAGAATTCATAAAAATAAATTTCTGGATTTTCTTTTTTTTTCAATGAATCGAAAGAGCAGTGTGGAACATAGCAATGAACCATTTTTTTACTAAAAAAATCAAAAATAGCAATTTGAGTTAAGTTATAACTAGTAAGAAAACACAACCGTGCGAGGCAAATTTTTCATTAGACACAGTAGGTAAAAGCGCCCCCTACAATTTTCCGGAGCGAAAGTCTGATTACCGGAAAATAATCGGGTTTCGAATTTTTGTTACAGTTGTTTAAGGGGAATCGAGTTTGGCCGTAGTTATTCCCAAGCAGATGGAGTTTTTTAATCTGGAAACTAAAGGAATAATATTGTCCATAGCGCCGTTCATAAGCTAAGTAAGATAACGAAATTTTTCACTTAAGCATTTTATTCGAGTTGTCTTTCAAATGTGTAATTACCTTACTTATCAATTCCGAAAACAGCCACCAGTGTTTACGACAGCTATGTATGAGGCCATGGTAACCAAAAATACCCCATTAAAACTTAAAAGACTGGCAACCCGATTACAAAAGGTAACCGCCATTATATTGATAATATAATTCAAGCCTGCGTAACCTGTTAACATTTTTTAAACAGGACACATTACTATGTTTTTCGAGGCTGAGAAATTGAGTGGCGTGGCTCGCAGGCGGTAGAGCCTCCTAGTAATTATAAAATATAATACATGGTTCCTATGTTATTGAACTGTGATATTTATTTCTATCAAATATGTCATTTTGTTGATGAAAAATGCTATTTAATGAATGCACGTTTAAAAAAAGCGCTAGTATGGATATCACGGAATGAATATTTCATTTATAAAAACTGACAAGAAGTATTTTCTAAATGTATTTGCAAAAGTCTGCTGCACGATCAATACCAGTTTTGTTTTACTTGGCAAGAACTGATTTTGGAATAACTTATTTGTCATGCAAAACGAAATAACATGTTTAATCCAGAATAGCAAGTTTGGTGATTTAAAATTATATTAATTGAATATCAATCTTTAACGTTCTTACAATCGTTATCGTAAGAATCTTTAACTTTCAACATTATTGTGTAATCACTAATATTTTTATTTCTTTCTGAATAGGGTAATTGCGATTAAATTAGACATAAATGGAACTTGAAATGTATTAGATAATTATAGAATTATAGAATAATAGAATATATTAGAGAAATTACTAGAGAGGTTTTTTTTAGAAAATCAAACCAATAAATGAATGCTTTTCTAATAATTAAAAAGGAAATGTCACATTGCAAGATTCTCAGATCGTAACACATTTTACAGGCCTTTAATTATTTTAGTTTTTTAACAATCTGACACAATGTGCTAAGTTAAACAAAATATTGCTTTATATTCACATATTTTTATATTATTTATTAAATTATGTCTTTTGTATTAAATCTAACTCATACATAAAATAACTCTTTATCATAACAGTTCTCTGCAATATAAAACAAATAATATATTAATTTAAATTAGTGTTATCATACAGCGCAAACTCATAATCTCATTTACTTTAGACATGCACTTATAATTTACTTTGTGTTGCAACTATTTTACATTAGAATGTTTTTTGCATAAAGCACACAAATGATAATTTTTTTGCAGATTAGTTTACTGTTCATCATGTACGATAATTCTATATTTCAAAGTCTTCCAAAATGCATTTTTTGAAATAATTGTAAACGATATGTAAATCTCGCTGTTATGAAACTAAGTTTTCAATACCTTAATTTGTTTAATTTGTTTATTTAAATATAAATATAGAAAATGTTTGTAAATTTCACAGATGCGTAATGTTTAATGATAAAATGTAACATAACTTTCTCCAAACTAACTTCATATGAAGTTCAGAAAATTAAATTAAAGAATGTGAACACTTCGATCAGTAATTACGAGAAAAGTTATGGTTCTCCAGAAATTCCAGAAAACTTTCGAAAGTTAAGACTCTCTAATACAATGTTTTATGTATAACGCATTCCAAATACACAACTTTAATGCAAATTGGAATGGTTTTTATATAATTATAACATTATGTATGCATTTACAGGTTTACAAAACCGGTTTTACAGGTTGACTTATTTCAATGGATTGTATGACTATTGGTATAACGCATATATTTAAAACATTTTTTCAAAATTATATGGATAAAATATCATTACCAGAATTTGTTTTTGATTCATTCCTTAATTTATTATTTAAAAAAAGTGTTTTGAAATTTAACCATGAAGATACACAACTATAGAGGCTCTCGCTGAAACTTTTATTTGATTATCCATCTGGTTTTCAAACAAGCTTGTACTTTTATGCATACTATTTACATTTATTGGACTATTATTTTATTTTAATGCACAATTAACGCAATATGCCATGGTCAGTGATGTATAGTATTTTTAATTTATAGTAGATAATATATTGGAAACTACAGATAAAGCCGCAATTTAAAGATTTAGAGCACACATTTGGATATTCAAGACTCACATATGCTAGGTTTTTTTCAAAATATTTATAATTACTATTATTCAATAGCCGTTATCCAAATGTTTACGAAAGTATAAACACTGTTGTTGAAAATATTCGTAACCTGATTACAAAAGCAACATTTAAATAGATAAATACTTTTTATATTATTAAATACATATGTGGATGTTCTACAAATACCCATGGGCATGTTGCGCAGATAATTTAAATATTTTAATTTATAATAATTATTTGGATTATGCTACAGAAAGTACAACCAACTGGAACACATGCTTTCATAATAACACTAATGACACAAACTATAATGGAATTACTTTGAAAAGATGGTTTGTAACAATGTGGTTAAAGTATTTATAGATTGACAGGTAAATGAGCAATAATTCTATCGAAGAAAAGTCTGTAGTGCCCACCAGCATGTTCAAATTTGTTTTCACCAAGCGAAATCATATCTGTAAATGAACACTGGTGCTAATTATGTATATATTGATGAACTCTGGTTCTCATCTACTCTTTCATTATCAGACTTTCTTATTCCAAGCCTTCTGATAGAACAAACACTCAAACGACTAAACATTTGGAGATTCTTGACACATTTTCGATTCATCAGGTTTAGTTTACTCCGATTGCTTTCTCACGTTAGAAAAGCTAATACATCAAAATGATGGCCCAGAATACTTTTCCTCACCTACAAGCTATAAGGTAATTTAACATGCCTCATCTACATCAACGACTGTCAGACTTTTAAAAATCGATAATTACCCTCTCTAAAAATTCGGTAATACAAACAATTAAAGCTTGAGTGCGAAAATGACGTTTAATTATTATCTTTATTAGAGGAGAAGGGGTAAAAAGGGGCACAGGTGCAAATATGGGCACCCGCCCCAAAGAGGCCATGGGAGCTGCTGAAGACTGGTGATCAGGATTGTACATTATACCATTTGTTAAAATAAGACAATAGATAACAATTGGAATCAATTCTTTCAAGTAGTGTGAATTCAGCGTGAGTTATTGTGCGAACCTATGTATATTCTAAACTGCAAACTTTTTACAGGTATCTGAATTTTTTTACTTTTCCTATCCTTATAGTTATTTTAAAATAATTGATATCCGGAGTGATATCCGGAAACCGAAGATTCTAAGCTACGTTTAGAACCACGCCTTTAGTCATGCACGTCTCTTGGTTACATGTGAAAGTGGAACTTTCTTAGTTGGGGATGGTGTAAATATGAGCACCCTTTTTTGGTGTAAATATGGGGCCCCTCTTTATTGAACTACTTTGTACAAGCACATCAAACTCTAGCTAAGTTAATATATGAGGCTGCTGAAACACCGTAATGTTCCCCCGGAATTTTAAATGTATTTTGTTCGTTTGATGAATCTCCTGTCCCCAACATGAATAATACTACTCGTGGATATGCAAGGATCAGCGGACCAAGTCGCTTGACAAAAGTGCTCTCAAGAAGACGTCCATGAGTATTCTCGGAGTAAGATATCGGTCAGGGGGCAGGGGTAGGGGTGAACAAAGGCCTAAAAAAATAACAAACGAAACGGTACGATTCATCCCCGGATTCATCACTGACCCTACCCTTGTGGCAATGATGATAATATCAACCTATCACTATGGAAATAAACCAGTCTCGAACGATGCAACTTTAATCTTTCGTCATGGAATGTTCTGTGAAGATACCCGCAAAGAAGTGTGGGTTAAATGTGTTATGTTATGTGCCAAATGTAAGCACACATAGATTGCGACGGGCTGAATTTGCCAGTTATGGTTTCGATTTCTTTAAATAATGTTTTTCTGTAATAAATAAATTCTCTTGTATTTTGCATTGTCTTATCCTATTTTAAAACTTTTTTTTTTTTTTTTTTTTTTTTTGAGTAAGCCCATATTTGCACCCTATTGTTTCTCGTCGTTTTTTCAAAGCTTTTTGTAAATCTTCGTTTTTGAATTGAAGTAATTGATATTAATCCGTGTTTTGCATCCTCTCATTTAGTAAACTTGTTTTAGTTGTTAAGGAAAGTCAAAAATCTATTTTTTTATGTAAATCACTTTAAGGAGTCTCAGGACTCATAAAGCTTTAAAATTTACGAATTTTTAAATTTTTTTAGATGTTAAACTGCTATTTTTTCAGACCTATTCAGACCTTTCTATTTTTTGATGAAACTGTTTCCTTCAAATACTTTTAGGACAGAAGTTATGGTTTTTAGAATTATAGAGGTTCAATAGTTGAAGCGGTGTTTTCGAATATATGAAGTCATTTTTCTCCAAATGACGTTTTTGGACATAACACGCACGATATCTCAAAAACTTCTGAATGTTTCATCATGAAAATTTCAAAACGTATGTTCCATGCTAAGCTGTATAAACGGAAACTAAAATTTCCTTTTCATTGTTCAAAAAAATATTTCTTTAGATGATTATACTGTTGAAATTTTCTAAATTTTCAACAATCATTTCTAATTATAACTTTGTATTAAAAATATAAAAATGCTTTAAATACAATTTTATTTAAGTTCTGGTAAATTATTACAGTCTGAACTATAAGTAGGTACTAAAAGTTTCATTCTAGTTGCAATAAATATTTTGTAATCGTGCGTGTAATCTGTTATGCCGTTTTTCTGCTCGTCAAATGTCTGACTATTTGGAGCCCCATGTAAATGCTAATTCTGCATTATGCAAATTTTTAAATGCATGAAATGAAAGAACATGCTTATATCTTTTATCCCATTAAAAATTGTGTCTTAAAATAAAATACATTTTAAGATAGTAAATGTTGAAAATGATTTTTTTTAATTTTTTTTTTCAATTTAAGAGTCCTCCGACCCTTGAATTCAAAAAACAAAAGAGGGTGCCCTTATTTTCACCTTTTCCTCTGTTATTGAGAGAATGTGCTATGGTACATTTATAAACTTTATTACTCCTCAGACAATTTTAAAAAGTTTCTTTGTTAAATATTTAATATATCGTTTTTCATACCTTGTTTCAAAAAATTTCCCTTATGGCAATTTATTAATATTCGTACAGATATTATTTCAAAACATCTTAAATACAAATAACACAGATGTATAATATTTTTTCTTTCGTTAAATTTTTCTGGGATATAGCAACACATCTGTACTTTTTCCTGTTAAAACCAATAATAAAAATAAATATTTTAAACTTTACATTTTGTATCCAAAAGTAATTTTTTTATGTATGGTAATAATAGAAAAAGTGTTGTGGAAACTTTCAGAAATCACAAACCCGAGTAAAATAGCAAATGATAAAGAACTTCCATTCTATTGTAAATTCAAATAAGATTTAGTAAAGATTGGCGTTTCAAGGAAAATTTGTTGTGTCGGAGAACTTTGTCAATGGGGATAAATACTACTGAGAGTGATACATCAAAGAAAATAAATGTTAGGAAAGTTGTGTTTTATCTTCAAGAACTAAAGTAAAGTGAGACTTTCTCTGACGAAATTGTGTACACTGGAGACAAATAATTCTATTACTTTTTTTACTCCTTGAGAAAGTTTTGTCAATAAGCTTTTATTAGTCTCGTAGCAAAATATTTAGATGTAGGATAAACTTTTAAAGTACGCAAATACGGAAATATAAATTAAATTGTAGAACTTCTGTAAATTTACCAAATGAGTAAAAAATGCATCAATGCAATAACATGTAACACTATTAATGATTATTTAATATACAGGTTGATGAATACTTATGCCCTAAAAAGCAGTATTACAAGATGAAATTGCGATATATGCTAAACATACTTATTTGTTATCGATTTTCATTTTAATTATAAAATAGAAAATGTATTAATGTGTATTTCCTCCATTTGAATGATGCGGTTTTTCTGGGGCACATTCAGGATCAGTTCAGAACTTTATTACAATCAAAGTCAGTAAGCGTAAATTAACTCAGATTAAAATTGGGATAGGATATCGCAGTGCATGCTCAACAGCATCATCACAGGATAATCTGGGCCACGTTTTTGCGAAGAGGTTGCTCATGTTAGACCAATAGTGACACAGCCTATCACAAAAAAATAAAATAAAATAACAAATGGCGGTACAACAATTAAAGAGGATATATATGAGGAGTGACTTTTGACATTCGGGTAAAGTAGTGACGTGTCAAATTTCGTTGAATATTCTTATAGATAGAGATAAATTAATAAAAGTTGAAATTTAGAATTGATACAACTTCATAAAATAAATAAATATTTTATCTTTTTAAACTGCTTATAAATAGTAACATTTCAAAAACAAGCTTTTTGATGATAACTTTAGAAATTACCGAAATACCGCAATCGTTGACAAGCAAAAAAATCCATAGATACTAAACACTACGCGGGGATAATTCTTCTATCCTACAGCAAATTTCGAATGTCGGGTGAATAATTAAATATTCGCAGGCGGAGAACTTCCTGAATTTATACTTTCATTAAGACTCATTTAAGTTATAATTTAAAAAATATTACAAATCATAACATAAATGCTGCATAATAATACATCACAATTTCAAGGTTTTTCCTATTTTGTTTACATACAACTTCAATGAAGTTAACTAAGTGTTTTCCATCAGGGAACTGTGAGGTCAGATCAGAATTAAAAATATTTCCTACAAAGTTTCTAAAATCACCTCGCCCGTTTCGTTACGGTATCTAAGAATATAAGGACAAGTGCTAACAATTATGAAATATAAAATGGTGTGATCCGTTTATTATAAGAAAAAGTAAACAACTTCCTTACCGAGAGGCTTTTGAGAAAGTTCCAGAGAAATGCGTACCGGATACAATAAGAAATATAACTGAAACATATAAAGAATTAAATAAAGAAATCACACACTTCTAAAGAAAAAAATGAAATTATTACTAATAATGTAATTCTCTAAACTCAATATTGTTTGTATAAAAATACATGCAATTTCAAAAAATTTTAAGAATATTAAATGTTTTCAACGCAAACTTGTAAATTGTTTAATTTACATTTAAGTAAATACCGATTTAACGTCAAAATAAGTTATTTAATGGCCAATACATTTATTGTTGACATTGAATGACTTTGTGTTTTGGTTTAAGTAACATATTAAAAAAAAAAAAAAAAAAAAAAAAAAAAAAAAAAAAAAAAAAAACGAAAAATACTATATCTTACTTATAAAAACAGTTTTAAAGAAAAGAAAGCTACTTCATTGAAAAATGAAATGTTTCCACTAGTAATACTTTAATTTCCCATGGGAGTAGATTTCGTCAAATAGTCAATATTTTTATAGATAAAAAGTGTTATCAATCATTGTAGCTAAATATTAATGTTTTCTAAATTTTATATTTCGTGGACACTTAGGTTATTTATATTAAACTTGTTGAAATTTCTTTTGGTGTTTTTAAGTATTTATTTTGCACATTTTGATCTGTGATTTGAAAATGTCTCCTTTTAAGAGTTGTCCTACAGTTGCACATTTATTGAATTTTGCACATTGCAATGCTTCATAATACAAGTTTTCTATAAAAGAATGTACCAGATGTAAATTTCAATAGTATCAACAATAAGCTATGTAGAGTTCAATGTCTCATATAATGATTAACTCAAATAGTTTTAGATAACAACATAACAGCATGCGCGATTCTGCGTTGTTATTTACTCGCTTTGAGTGACACATACACAAAATACCGACTTCTGAGAGTAAAGCGTTGGTTGAAGATTTAAAAGCCGTTAGAGGCGCGCGCGGTTTTTTTTCCTTTGATGCTTTATAAAAGATCGTGTCTACGTTCCGCAGCTACCTAAGGATTTTTGAGAGTTGAGACACCAAATTTAAGATGCTATTGCTTCCATTTCTCTGGACTTGTTGAGTGTGGGAAGAGTTGACTTCAGGTTGGATGTGTGCCGTATAACTAAGGGTGTACATATTGATCATTTGTAAGAAAAACAAGGTTTGTCTACATTCAATTTGATGTATAATTTGTTGTAATTAGTCAAATTAAACTGTTATAATATATCATTGGAACTGAGAAATTCCTTTGCGGACAGCACGTATAATAGTAGAAAATAATTATTTGGATGTATAATGGAAAAATAAGTATTAACAACAACAATAATAAATATTAACAATCATTTTTAGTTAAATTAAAATAATAATAATAATATTAAACTTCTTTATACTAGCAGACATGACTTATAATATAAATATGAATAAATGAGACAAAAAGAAAATAGATTAAGATAGAAACGAGAACAAAAACAAGCAGTTTTATAAAAGGAGAAATAAAATTTCATAAAATAAAGGAAAGACCTTCGTCGTTGTGAATTTAGATTATTGAATAAGTTCTGAAATTTTCACAAATGTAAAATGATTCTCAAATATAAGTAAAGCAGCGATTCGGAATTTTATTTACACCTGAAAATCTCAAAATTTTATTGTTAGATACTTTACGAATTTCACAGATTATTCAGATCCAAATTAAAACTAGTCGTTGGGGGCCACCGTAGTACTTATCCATCATGGATATAGATAATATAAAATATGAAAATAAAACATGTGATATTTGCTAAGCATTGTACCATGTTACTATTATTCATAACTAGCTAACTTGCCCGGCTTTGCCCGGGTGCGTAAAATAACAGCACGAATTGCGAAAAAGCTCTGATAATCACAATAAGATATCGCGAAATTTTTTTAAATCGCTGCACAAATTTCGAAAAGAGAAAAAAAATTATATATTGTGTTCGAACATTGGAAGTTGATTCAACTTCTATCAGAGTCTTTCACTAATGTGGAAAAATGATAGAAAATCGCTAAAATACACTAAAAATCACATACAAAATACCCGAAAAATTCAAAAATTGTTATACGAAATCCGAATAAACTTTAATGAAATGAAGGTAGAAATTACTTTAGTATTATAGGTCAAAAAGGGAATGTCAGAAAATTGCAGCAGATCGCAAAGAAACGTAAAAATCTAATTAAAAATCACAAAAAGTTAAAAAATCACGAAAGTCAAAAATTGCTATAATTGGATAAAAGTTTCAAATCTAATTCCTTTGACCTGCGGGCTCTATTAAAATTTATGTTTGGGAAAGCATGCTAAGCGTTGTATCATGTTACTTTTATTCACAATTTAATTTGCTTGGATTCCCTTAAATATAATTAATATAATCCCTTAAGTTAATATTAGTTTTTGTTGCATTAAAATATTTCAATTTGTTGATTTTCTGTAAGCAAGTATTCCATATTGGTTTACAATGGAAGTGTTGGCGGCATTTGGCGACAGAACTGGGTCCCTCTACGGTAACCTCCTTATAAGTATGGAAATGCATTAAATGCTGTTCAATAATTTCATAAGAAAATTCGCTAAAAATTAAAAAATCACTGTACGAATTCAGAATAAACTTTTTTGAAAAGAAAACAAAATTTACTATATTGGTTAAAAGAAAGGTACCGTATTCTTCTCACTTATATGGGAAAATCGCCTCGAAACTTAAAAAAGTGCTAAAAATCGCATAAAAAATCGCATTAACAAAAGTCTAATCAAAAAATCGAAAATCGGGCTTCGAGGTGCAAAACGTCATATATAGACGTACCTTTTTCCCAAATTTTGTAGCTCTACGCGCAGTGGTCTCTTCAGAACATCGTCGACACACTCACTCACAGGCAAATTTCTTTCCTTATTATTATAGACTAGCGAACTTGCCCGGCGTTGCCCGAGTACGTCAAAAAACAGCAGAAATTACGAAAAAGCTCTGAAAATCACAATAAGATATCGCGAAAAAATTTTAAATCGATTCTCAAATTTTGAAAACAGAGAAAAAAATTATATGTTGTGTTCGAAGATTGCAAGTTGATTCCTTTAACTAATGTGGAAAAATAGTAGCAAATCGCTAAAATACACTAAAAATCACATACAAAATTCCCGAAAAATTCGAAAATCGCTATGCGAAATCCGAATAAACTTTATTGAAATGAGGGCAGAATATACTTTAGGTCAAAAATGGAATGTCAAAAAATTGCAGCAGATCGCGAAGAAACATAAAAATCATCGGTTGCCGGGGCAAATTTTGGTGGGAAGTTAAAAATTCGGATTCAGCGTCCCAAAAAACATATAGTAAGCTTTTTTCCAGAACTACCTTGAATTTTGCTAGGTCTCTATTGCCTGGACTATTAAGCTAATATTACTTTTTGATGCATTAAAATATCTCAATTTGTTGATTTTCTGTAAGCAAGTAAACGATATTGGTTTACAATGGAGGTCTATGGGAATTTGGCGAAATATTAGAGATACCGCTGATTTGCTGTCATTTTTGGCGACTCATTTTGGCCGCCAAATTTGGCGATATACCGCCAAGTTGGCGACAAACTTGGCGGTGTTTGGCGACAGAACAGGGTCCCTCCTATGGTAACACCCCTTATAGGTACGAAGAAGCATTAAATACTTGACATTTATGATAAGCCATTATTGGCATTTAATCTTATAGTTTGGGGATTGTTCTTTGGTCGCGGGATAATCGAGTAGTGTCGAATTGCGTAAAAGAAACATCCTTATAACTCGAAAAAATTATAATCCTATTAACTAACTGTTTACTGCGTCGGATTAAGCGTCTCATTTTCAATTAAAATATATCTTTGAATTGAAATTTGAGTGAAATACAGGGTCATGAAAAATCGAAGAATGTGAAAAACAGAATTAAAAATATCTCGGCAACTAATTATCCGATGGAGTTCATTCATGATGCAAATTTATGTTTTTTTATTGTCTTTTATAATCACTCCTTCAAATAAACAATTTCGAAAATTTTTGTATACCTTTTATCAGAATGAATACTTCAAGAGTCCGAAAAATATAGTTCCGATTAATCGAGGTTACTGATATTCAATTGGCTTCTTTCCATTATTACTCCCTAAGTACACACCAAATTTCAAGTCTCTATCTCAATTTGTTCGAGAAATAGAGCGATTACAGACACGCAGACATACAGAAGGACGGACAATTTTTTTTTCTAATTATAACTCAAAAAATTACAATCCTATTAACTAACAGTTTACTGCGTCGGATTAAGCGTCTCATTTACAATTAAAATATATCTTTGAATTGGAATTTGAATGAAATACAGGGTCATGAAAAATCGAAGATTGTGAAAAATATAATTACAAATATCTCGGTAACTAATTATTCGATCGAGTTCATTTATGATGCAAAATTTATGTTTTTTTTTTATTGTATTTATATCCACTCATTCAAATAAACAATTTCGAAAATTTTTGTATACCTTTTACTAGAACGAATATTTAAAGGGTCCGAAAAAAATTGTTCCGTTTAGTCGGGGTTACTGATATTCAATAGTCTTCTTCTCACTATTACTCCCTAAGAACACACCGAATTTCAGGTCTCTATCTCAATTTGTTCGGGAGATAGAGCGATTACAGACACACAGACATACAGACGGACGGACAATTTTTTTTTTCTAAAAATATGTTTTTCGGAATCTCCAGCGTCTGAAACGTGTAAATCCGTCAAAAAAATTTTTTTCCCGATTTTCAAAACGATTACAAGACTTACCCTATACTACGTATGATGGGTAAGTAAAACAAGAGATTTTACTTCGGCCAATACACACAACACAATACTAAAAAACGGTGTTGTCTAGAGACGCACCACCGTATTAAAAAATTCAATCTTTTTTTTTTTTTTTTTCGATTTTGTGAGGAATTGAGAAAGCATTTGTGAAGTATGAAACCACCTCTTTACCTTTAACATATTTGTACTAGGGTTACTCTGAAATTATTGAGATACGCGCAGACGAGAATTTGCAAAATAAAAATAACGGTTTAATTTCAAAATACAAAGTATTTTAACACAGCAGACGATTTTTTACTGACTTACTTCAACTTGTTTAGCGTAGAATAAATTTTAAACAGAAGAGAAAATGAAGTTGACGCGAGAACATTTTTGCGCTATGATTTTCTACGATTTTAAAGCAGGATTAAATCAAGAAGAATGCATTCAACGGTTGAAATTAGCATTTGGTGATGAATCTCCAGCTTGTGCTACTGTATTCGGAGGGTTTAAAGAATTTAGCAGAGGTCGCAATTTTCTTCAGGATGAAGAACACACAGGAAGGTCGCAGTCGGCAGTAATCCCGGATAATGTGTCTGCCATATGAAAACTGTTAATGGATGGTAATCGCTGTACCTATCAAATGATACAGAATGAACTTAACATTGGATCCGCAGCCATACACAAAATTATTCAGGAAGAATTGCATATGAAAAAAGTAGTTTGCCGTTGGGTTCCACATAATCTAACTGAACACCAAAAAGAGGAGCGTGTCAGAATCAGTAAAGAAACTCTTAAATTGCTAAATAATGGTGGCCACCGCATCCTTTCTAGAATTGTAACGGGTGAGGAAACGTACATACCGTTTTTTGACGTTCCAACACGTCAAGAAAGCAAAGTATGGGTCTTTGAAGATGATCCCACGCCGACAATGGCGAAAAGACAACGCGCACTGCAAAAAGTGATATATGCCGTTTTCATCAGAAGTACGGGATTGGTCAAAAGCCATCAAGTTGGAAGGACAGAAGAGAGTAACAGCAAACTGGTATACCACTAAATATCTTCCAGAAATTCTACAAGAAGTGAATGTTAGGGGACTAATGCTTCACCGTGACAATGCATCTTCACATACAGCCGGATTAACAATTGAGTTTCTTAAACAAAAACGAATTAAAGTGATAGAACATCCACCGTATTCACCTGATCTAGCTATGTGTGACTTTTGGTTATTCTTTAATATAAAAAAGAACTTACGTGGACGTCGTTTTCATTCAGAAGAAGAGATTGATGTGGCTATAAATGCATTTTTTTCATCTATTCTAAGAAATAAAAGGCTTGAGGCATTTAATCTGTGGAAAATTCGTCTACAAAAGTGCATTGATGCTGTAAGAGACTACTTTCAACACACCTAAAATTTTGTAAGTATAACTTGTAAAACCTAGTTGTATCTCAAAATTTCAGAGTGACCTTCGTATAACACTTGTAATGGTTGTGAAAGAAAATAATATTAAAAGGCACCTTCTACTGCCTAAATTTATTAATTCAGCTTTCAGATCAACTGATATTAATAAGTAATGATTAGCTGTAAGTAGTATATGATCTAGGGGAGTGGGGTATCTAGCGACCAAAATATGAAACTGATAAAAATAAATTTATGGCACAAGTACGAACATATTTATACGTTAGTAACAGTTGTATTTTATATGGTACGCTCGACGGTATGCGTGATGGTATGCTCGCAAATATTAGTAGATACCTTTTTATCACAAGTAAACTGTAAATCCGCAAATAAATGATATTAAGTTAAATATTTAAACGAATGTTCCTTAAATAAATGGCTGTAACCGATTATAATATTAAACATAATCGTCTACGAAAGTTGCGCAACTACTTTTTAAGCAAATGACTGTATCTGGATTTTATTTTGTTGTTCTGACCTGTGTTTTGCGTGAATGTGTTTGTGAGATACGTTCCAGTACCTCACACTTGATAAGTGCTGTTTTAACGTAAACACAAAAACATTTTTAACTTTTCAGTGGGACTTTCTGTTATCAGTTTACCATCTTCCCAACATTATTTTTCTAATTATGTTTCCATAATCTGGTTTGTAGCCGATTCATTATAGAATCTGAATCGTGATATTTTAATATTGCCTACATGCTGTTTGTAGACTTATTGATTGAATATATGCTTATATAATTTGCAAATGAAAATAAGCATCTGCCTTTATGTTTATATAACTGTTCTCATACATCTGAAAGCACATTTTTGTTGTTAAAATCGCACATTTTTATGCCCAACTTGGCTGAAAGTACGATTACGGAACTTTATTGAATTCGTGAATTCAGATAATGTCGGCGAAAGTCTTCAATCAATAGGTCATAACATTAAATTCAAACCTACTTTACAATAATCTACACTTTTTAAAAAATTATACGCCTAATAAATGGCGGTATGAAATACATTAATTATGCATTCAATAGACTACGAGTTTAAATTTAAATAACACAATCATTGTAAAATGTCTTATTTTCAAGTAAGAAAAATTATCTTTTCTATTTAGAATGTCCTCGTTTTACCACTGCAATCTCGAAGCAGAATCGGTCGTCAGACGTATTAAGAGTCCCGGTCCTATCCTACGCGCTTTAAGATGTGTTAATTTAATCAATTATGTTTTAAATTTTTTAGGGTTTCATTCTTCTTAAGAAACTCTATTCGCCCCCTTCGTTTGTATGTCTGTCGCAGTGTTCATTTTAAAAAACATTATAAGTTAGAGACATAAAATTTTGCATATTTATACCTGAAACCTCCGATTATACGGCAAATCGTAAAATTTTGAAAATGTCGTATAAAATTTTAATTAAATTAATTATTTTAGTGACATGCTGACGTTTATGTGATTTTATATAAAAACATAACCTTAATTTCAGTCATTTTCGCTCAGGATAGACGGCTCAGTGGTAGCGCATGTGCCTGCTACTCATATGTTTCCTCGTTTGAAGCTGTGCTTCTGAGTTTAAATTTGGTTCCAGTATCGATTTTTTATGTAATAGATTCAATTTTAAAATGCTCTTCTCTCATTTTTTTTTTTTGTCATATTAAGACTAAAAGGTGTTGAAGAATATTTTATAATCCATTTTTTAATTCAATAATTATTTTCTTCAAAAAAATTGCAATATTCTAAATTTTGTTTAAAATTTCATAATTTTGAATTTCGTTTAAGCCATTTATTTTGTTTTATGAAAATTTGAAATTTTGCTAGAAAATCCACTAAAGTCTCGAGAATTTTCACCATTTTAAATTCGTTTAAACTGTTTTATTCTTTAGTTAAAATTAAATCAGGCAGTTAAAGATGCTTTTCAATTATACCTACATATGCTGTTACAATTGTCTAAAAACTATTCTTGAATATTTTTTATTTGATTTAAAAAATAGCTAATTATCTAAGAATTTTAATATTACACTAGCAGGCTATGCCCGCTGCGCTGGTCAATATTTCCAAATGAACCTTGAATTAAACTAAATGGTGAATTTGAACTTGTATTTTAAACAATATGGATCTTCAGCTTGACCTTGCACATTACTGAAAACGATGCGAACGCCATTGCGATATAATGATATCTTAAGCGTTGGACAAAATTTAGCAATTAAGAAGTAATTGTTTTAGTTGATTATAAACAGCGCACTTATGGTCGGGTAATGAGGCCGTTATGACAACAGGAATTAATATCTCTGTAACTAATCAACATATAATGAAATCGTATATACTAACACCATTCCTAAAAGTCATGCAACAGGGCCACTTGTAACAAAATATGTTCTGTAGATTTTTTTAAAAAGGCTAAACTTTCATAATCAGGTTCACTCAATTTTTGAACTTTTACTGTTGCTCTATAACTAAGTACCCTTGAACAATATGTATACACTAAAACCTTTCCAAAATTATTACCTAACTAATTGTGGTATATCCTACGAAAGTATTATAAACAATCGGAATGAAATACAAATTTCCGTAGTAAATATATAGTAGATGATGATGATGCGATTTTGTGTAATAGAATTCATAGTAAAGTTTTCGCTTCAAACAAAAACGATGCTTTCAACATTAAAGCTAATACACCAATATGTGAAGTATCCGATTACGGAAGGTTAACTTGAATTCTCATGAGCAACTACTCAAAGAAAAGTGAATATGTGGCTTTTGTGATACTTATATGTCAGCCGGGAGCAGGTAATAAATCAATGAAGATTGTTTTCATTCCATATTCTTATTTTATTATTTTCATTTAAAACACAAACCTTTCACTCATTTAATTTAAAATGCATGCCTTATACTAATTTCATTTAAAAAACTGAAAAGATAAACAATAACAGGAAATAATGCCCTAATTAAAAGCAATAAAATATTTTTAATTTACATACGCAAAATGTAACTACTGCTACTGGGAATTTTTAAAATGCTATCAGCGAGATGTGCGCACGGTTGTTATAAATGTACCCATTTTTTCTTCTTATCGAGGAGCAATTTATAAATCGCACAATATTATTCCAATTCCTATTTCTTTCAGTGAGGAACCTATGACCGGAAAAAATGGAAAAAGACTCTTGTAGATTCTTCGGATGACGGCATCTGACGCCATAAACCGAGTTTATATATATGAAAATAATTTTTAAGTCGTTACAAACATTGCTTTCATACTTAAATATTTTTATTGGTACTACTTGTTATCCCGTCGACCAATTTCGCCAAATTATATAAATCGCCAAACCATTCGCCAAATTATATAAATTGACATAATCTTTATTTTAAATAACGAAATAACAAATAAATTAGTATAACATTAATAAAAATACAAATAAAACGTCGAAATTAAAATCACTTGATGACGTAAACACGTGTAGTTTGTTTAAATTCAAGTGAATTTGATATTTACGATCAAACATTATTGGCATTTAATCTTATAGTTTGACGATAGATTTTTGGTCGACGGAATATCTAAGTAGTACCTTTTCCATTTTTGTTTTATAACGCTAAATTCTCAGTAATTTTTTCCCTTTTATTTTACATAAAATCACTATTTTTTTAAAAAATTCAGATGCTTGCATTTTTATTTCAAACTCATAGAACCGTTTTTATTTTTTAGCCAAAAGGGTTGATTTGAATTTTTTCCGTTGCTAGAGTAACGGATGTAATGATAGGTATTTTGAGGTTTAGATGCCAAAGACACCGCCAAATTAGAAAAAATATGAAATGTGTCATGAACTGTTGAACTTATAAAAATTTATTTGGTAGCATTCGATTCAGCATACAAAACTACATTAAAATATGCTATCATTTGACGCATAATTTTGATATTCGATTTTTTCCCCTCCCCGTGCAAAAACCATTAGGGGTGACACTTTAGAAAATCCTTTCTTAGCAGAAGTTTATGTCATAAGAAGTATTTTTACCACGATTTTCAAGATTTTAGATTCAGTAGTTTGCGCTGTGCGTTAATTAGTCCCCTAATCCAGACTTTATTTTATATACTATATTAAATATGCGATTTTGCGGTGAATCGATGATCGAAAATTAGTCCAATATCATTTGAAATATTACATAACAGAGGAGAAAGTACGAAGAAAGACGAAGAAGAAATGACGAATTACAAAAGACTTGTAATTTTTTTTTTCAAAATGTTGAATTTTTCCATAGTAATAACGTATTAAAACATAAATTTCCTTAAAAATTATCTTTATTTCCTAGATTTCGAATCTGTGAATTTTCCTATAAATGAAATTGGCGATATCACTTGAGAAAATAGATAATATTTGCTTAAATAAAATGGGTAATATTCGTTGATCTGAGTTCGAGTTTATAAATATCACATGCTTTCGGAATTACGGCGAAAAACATTTTAAAAAGTATGAAATTATTTTACAATATGTATGTGTGGCAGAAATTCACACTGAAATTTAAGTATTCGATTCCATTTTTAAAATATTGACTGATATATATATAAGTTACAATTGAATATGAAAATGTACTCAAAAAATGATCTCTTTCACCTAAAAAAACGCCATTTGTGAGAACATCCTCAAGCTAATGTCACGCTTATGCATTTTTGGCATAAAATCACATTGTTTAGCGACAAAAGAAAAATAAAAAATTGTAAAGAAACAAATAGTAATTACACATGTGACTCACAATTACATCTGCTTGTTTCTTCTATAACTCACGTGATGGGACAATTAGATATAAAAAAAAAGAAAATGTCGTTAAAATTTCATCTAATCAAATTTTCAGATTCGTTTCCATATCTAAGCGATAAAGAGCCAAATATTGCGTATCAAGTGTAATATTTCTTATTAAATTAATTTTTAAGCATTACAAATATTTCTTTCAGGTTTTGAGTAAATGTTTCCGTTTTTTAATATTATCACTCATTAAAGCGGATTTTCTTCTTCTTTTTTTCTTTTTTTTTCATTTACATAAAATTAGTAACAGTTTTCCTTTTATTTTTCGAGGTTTAATAGCCGTTTCAATTTTTTTATCAACGATGAATTTCGCCAAGAAATAAAATCGTAACCTTATCGCCCAAAATAACAGAATTTTCCGTCATAATTCTAAAACTAATATAGGTAGAATAATGTGTTATAGATTAAAACCTTCCCTGAAACAATACCTATCTAACGGTATAGGTTCCGTAAAAATCCATGCAGTAGAACTCGAAATCTAGGCGTTCGGAACGAAATTTCCGTTTGGATTTTATATATATAATAGAAGATAATAGAATAGACAATAGATTTTATATATATATAACAGAATAGATAATAGATTATGTTTTATGAACTAGATCAAAGTTTAAAACAGATCGCATTGTTAGATTTCCTAATTTTAACAATATCGCGTTATGTTAGTTCCACATTCCACCACCAGGGAGCGCACTCTATTCTTAACGAAAGCGTATCTGAACGAAAGTCCTTCATGCAACCTTTCCGTAGATACATGGATCGGGAGGGTGGCGGTCTTAACCAATAATTTAAGATAATTGCTGAAATTACTACGAAAAATATTTTAAAGGGGCTCTACGCGGGCCCCTAATAGAGTTAGAGGAAATCGGAAGACGGCAAAATAATCGCGGGGAAAAGTTTGCTTGGGTGCTTGGTAGCTACTTTTGGCGCGAGATCTAAGCTCTACGACCAATAGGAGCCCAGATATTTAAGGAAATATGAAGTAACAAAGTCCGAAATAATAGAATTTTCCGTAATAATTCTATAACTAATCTAGGTAGAATAATGTGTTATAGCTTAAAACCTTCCCGGGAACGATACCTATCTAACGATATAAGTTCCGTAAAAATCCATGCGGTAGAACTCGAAATCTCGGCGTTCGGAACGAAATTTCCGTTTGGATTATATATATATAATAGATTTATCGGTGGTGCCATCTATGATTGTTCTGATAATGTGTTTTGGGAGAAATATTAAAAGAAAATCTTTGTGCGATTTCCGATCACAGTTACCCACTTTTTAGATGTAGTAGACATTGTTAAAAAAAGAAAAAGAAACGGGACATTCGACGGATGCGAGCGCGAGCCGCCAGTTCCACAAATTACCGGACTTCACATATTATATCATCATTTAATAAAATCTTTTCAAAATTTATGCACCTTATAAATGCCAGAAAAACTTTTCATTTAAATGTGATTTCATTTGCACTTGTGCTAGAATGCGTGACTTCGGTTTGCAAAGGTCATCAGTTCCGTTTAAACAGCGATTTTAGGTACGGAACGCCACAAAATTACTTTTCTGTACAAAAAATTATATTGCTGGTAACACAATGCACTCATCATGCATACCGCCTGAGGAGAAAAATACGAGAATATTCGTAAGGTAATGTTTATCTTAAACTAGGCAAATGCGTTTAAGTATGGTAACGAAAATTATGCTATCCAAACCCCTGAAGTCCCTGAATCTTTGAGGCATACGTACCCTTGTAATAGATATCTCAGTAGGGAAGCCTGTTGGCATTACTTTTTAAAGTAGTGAAATTTATTTCGTATATGAGTGTATAACGTTCTAGTTATATATGTTAGAATTATGGTTTCAATTTGATGACATATTTTATTTGCGCAACTGTTAATTTTTTGTTTATTTTAAGAATCTTTTTCTTTATGCAAATATTCAAATTCTGTTACATTGGTCATATTGGGGACGATTACTGTGCATATTTTGCACGTATATTACTTCCATTGTAATATACTCCCATTATATACTTCCATTGTAATACTAATATTGGTAAAATATTGGACATAAATTTAACTGCTATTAAATTATTTTCATTTAACTAATAAAAAACGTTCAGTCAGTTTTGATGCTATAGTAGGATAAAGAAAAAACTGCTCTAGTGGATGGCATTATTTCATGACAGTTTTCTTCATATTTTCCAAAATATGGTTAGTGCAATCAAAATATAACCAGTAAAAAAATGTGGCCAGCAAAATGCCAATTAAACACATTTTTGGGAAATGTAACAAGAATGTGTTCTGGCAAAAAGAGTAGGGTAATTTCGGGATTTATGCCGCACTTTTTTTTGAACTTGTGTATAAAGTATCATTGTGGACATAAAATAAAAAAAAAATCATGCTGCGCTATTTAATGTTAAATATACAACGCGTGTAGTCCGACGAAAAATTTCAAAAGAAATTAATAATATTTTTTAACAATTTTTTTCTAAAACATTATACTGCGGCGCGTCACCCGTACATTCAGGCTGAGACGCCGCACTTGTGCGGTAGTTATGCCGCGCTTATAATAAGAACAGAATGAAATTTAAATAAAAATATTAAAGAAAATATATTCATATCTGGACTATAATTAACGATGTAATAACAAAATGAAACTAAATGAGTACAATGAAACGTATTAGTAGATTCAAATCAATAATTGTTGCCTACTTTCACTATTAAAATTATCGACTTATTTTTTCACATTAAATTTTAATTATTAGTTCAGCAACAACGTAACATCAATGTATTAGAAAGGGAAAAGAAAAAAAGTAAAATTGTGTTTACATAATTTATTTAATAACCCTTTCGGGACAAAATTTACAAAAATTTTATTCGGTTGGTACCATTTTTTTTAAAGAGGTTACCTTTACTTAAATAATAATGGAAATGCTCTAATTAAACAAAGCAAAAATTACTTTTCTTTTTTACTGGTGCCAGAAACAAATTTTGTAAGCTCTTTATGAAGGTGATTATATCCACCTATGGTCCCGAATGGGCTAAGAGACCTGTTTTTCCGACTACAATCTACAGAAAAAAAAGTGTCGAAAAAGTACAGTCTTTATGTAACTACATTTAAACACATGATACAATGAAGCTAATTACGCGGCCTCTTTCTTGGAGTACTTTGCAAAGAAAGTCTGCGTTACGCGTAATCCAATTTTTCATTATTATCATCGTGACTTGCATCTTTCTTGCCCTTTTTACTTTTTATTTTCCTCTTTTTCTCCTTTGGTTTCAGTAAACTTGATACCATGCCTAACATGATTAGTCTGTGCAAAAAGAAAAGGAAAAGTTAATAACACTTAATCATCCCGTACAAAAGAAACTGCGGCATGTATACCGGAATAGCAGTGCGGCGTGTACCCCATTTTGCATGATGCAGACGTCGGCCATCACAGTTACCTGCCATCGCTAAGAGAAATGTCGTAACCATACACACGTTGCTCTATACAAAGGCTACATTAGTTTTGACTTCGAAATCATGCATGCATTTAGTAATTAGTGTATGAAAAGCATTTAAACATAACGTGTTTAAAAGTTTGGACAGTGATTATGCACTTACGTCAAATTAACGATTGTTCTTCTACATGTAAACATCGAAATTGTATTCACGCTATACACTGGTTAAAGTAATCTCATTGCGCACATATACTGTGCGTTTGACGACCATCTATCGATAATTACAAGAAATACAAGGGGTGCGGCATCTATTCCGTGTGCGGCGACTCTCCCGGAGTTGCCCTATGATATTTCACCTATATATTTAATGCTGTCTTGAAGTTTGTTAGCTTAAGTAAAACAGGCTTAAGTAAAATTTACTGTAAAGCGAAGAATAGTGGTTATATAATATAATACACTGTCAAAAAATATTTTATCAAGAACGGAGAAGAGCAGGCATGAATATTACAGAATTACCCTGTCTTTTGTACAATTTTGTCTCTTAAATTTTGTATTTTGATTGGAGATTTGAGGTTTGGTTCGCGTCTTTTTTTTCTGGTGAAAATGTCATACATAAAAAATTCCTTTATAACAGGAAAATTACAGTTTCCTTAACATCTCTGTGTGATATGTAAAAATGCAGCTTTAGATTGAGGAATTTCAGATAATGTTTATGTTATATAGATTATAGATAGATATTTTAGGGTGAGAATGGACTCAAAAATAAATCGAAAAATTCCTTCAACTCTTGTATTTTTTTCTTTTAATATAATTATTTTTAGTGTTGGAAGGTATTTTTGTTATAAATCTCATAGTCAAATACGTTTATTTATAATAAAAGAGGGGGCTCTGCCCCTGCGAGCTGTGCTCGCATGACCCAATCCAACTCCGTAGCCATAAAATCACGGTCATTTTCTTTTCTTTAAAAAGAAAAAAAGAGGGCTGAAAATGTAGAAAAGAAATCACAAGAATTTAATTATTTTAAATGTTCTTTTAATTTTGAATATTGACGTGTAAATTATATATATCGATTCAAGATACATTGTTTCAAAATATCATTATGTGGATTTTGTTTTTTTTACAAATTTAAATGAAAAATAGCTGTTTCAAAATATGAGTTGAATCTTTACTCAAAAATGAAATTTCGAATACTAAAAAAAAGCTCGAAAATTTAGTCCAATTTCAAAAAACTGACACTCCACACTTCCATCTATTCAAGTATATGACTGCAAAAAAATTGTCACAATACCTATTTTTTCATCCTATAAATCTTCTGTAACAAAAATATCTTGACCGATGTCATCGTTAAATAGCGAATAAAATAATTCTTAGATTTAAAAAATGCTTTCATCAATCTATTTATCACACATTTCGATATGAATACATGTGGATATGAGTGCAAAAAATTGCTATAATGCATATTTTTTCATTCTATATATCTTAAGTAACTGAAATATCTTGATCAATTTCAACATTAAATAGCGAATAAAATAATTCAAAGATTTAAAAAAAGCTTTCTTCATTCTATTTATCACACATTTCTCAATAAAACTGCCAGCTTTTCATGTTTTTATATGCAATATTTCATCCATGATAAGTCTAGAAGGTGAAAAGAACACAGTAACGGCAAAGCAGCGACAACATTAATAACTTTTTTTTTTTTTTCCAGACTAAATATATAAATTACTCGGAAGGTTTTAAAGAGAAAGACAACACAATTTTTTTCCTCATTTGCGTGCAATATTTAAAAAAATGTAAGACACAAAACCTTTTTGAAGTTTGAAGCAGCATCACAACATTTTATGTATATGATTTAAAAACAAAACTTGAAAGAATTTTTTTTCTTTTTTTAAGAGAAACAAATAAACAATTTCTTCAGTTAAATAGACAAGAAAAATGTTTCTTTTCCACGTTATTTGTTTGACATTAAATGTTCAGTACTAACGAGTTTTAAATGTTCTTTCTGAAAGTTTGCGATAAGAACTGAAAGTATCTTTTGTGAAAGTGAGTAGGTTCTAAAAGGATCAAATAAAAGCAAATAAAAGTGGCTTACTGTTGGAAAGTTAATGTCATGTTTGCGTAAAAAATTCTACGCTTTTTTTTTCAAACGAAAAAAAAATTATTTTATGTCATACTCCGATTTTAGGATTATTATGATAAAAATCGTTATTGATTATTTTTTTTATAATTAAAAAAAAATTCTATGTTTATTATGAATTATTAAGTATCGTTTAAATTTATAAAAGTGTTAATATTACCTTTCAAATCATATATTTGTAAAGAATTATTTACTATTTAATAAGTGATAAAAAAAATACATAATAATTATTTTAGTTATTTATCAATTATTTCATTTTATAATTAATAATTAATTCATAGATTAATTATTTTTTTACTTAAAAAAGGAACTATTAAAAAAGAGTCTGTTTGAATAAATATGGGTTTTATTTAAACATAAAATCAAGTTATCAAACATATTTTCTTCTCAATTACTTTTAAATTAGTAAAGTATTTAACTATTATAAGAGTAGCTAAACATTAATTTAAAGGACAAATTTTATAAATGTTTTAAATTTAATTTATAGATTATTTTTTTCAAATTCCGGATTCACTGTTTGACTTTAAAAGTAACAAAGCTGACATACGTATTCTTCTTCTCTAAAATTAGACTTTTGTTTTACTTTTTTAATTAATAGATAACTGTTTGCCACATATACTATGAAAAAAACTATTTTTAAATATGCTATTACGTTTAAATTAGATTTGTGGTTCAACAATTGCCTTACTTTCAAACTAAAAGAAAATGTAAAAAACGGTTAAAAAATGTGCAGTCAATAGGACATTGTAAAAATAAAGCAATAAAGTAAAAAAAAAAAAAAAAAAAAAAAAAAAAAAACACAGTTGTTCCATGTATTTTAAAACTCATTTTTGTTTTAAAACTTCAAAGTAATAGAAAAGCAGTAGAAGTAATGCACATTACTTTGAAGAAATAGAGATTTATAGATCAAATAATTCTAGAAACTGCATTGATAACAAGTTATTCAATTTATAATATAGAACATAATTTAGAAAAGAAATTCAAAAATTAAGTTGAAGTAAAGAGAATGAAAATTAATCTTAAAATTTATTGAAAGTAAATTTTTTGTCACTTTTTAGGTTGTTATTAAGGAATGATCGATTATTGTATTAGTTGTTAGTGCAATATTTTTCATGAATTTGTATAGCTGATGTCACTATTTATTCAAAATTTCTAAATATAATGTGTATATTTTAAATGAGTTCTAATTTTTAAAAAGTCGAATAATATATGTATTTTTTCTTACCAAAAAGTGCCCCACCAGTGGCCGAGATGTTCTGCTCTCGAAACTGGTAGACGGGAGGTGCTGGGTTCGAACCCAATCGCGCCTGTCGGTCTAATCGTTTCGGAATTTTCGTGGTTTTCTTCGAAACCTTGGAATTCCAAGCGTAAATACGTGTTAGGTTCCCTTAGAAAGACCCCAACGAAGGGCATTGTACACCCCCCTTATGGTCTATATCCCTCGTGTTGATAATTGGTCGTCATAAACACACCCAACTTACCAAATAGTAAAAAAGTGAGTAATTGCATTTGTATAAACAGAAAGTGATAGCTCATCCGAAGTAATATATTTTTCTATATTATATACCCCCTTACGCCCCCCTTATGGCCGATATCCCTCGTGTTGATAATTGGTCGTCATAAACACACCCAACTTACCAAATAGTAAAACAGTGAGTAATTGCATTTGTATAAACAAAAAGTGATAGCTCATCCGAAGTAACCTATTTTTCTATATTATAACACGTTATACATGCTATTTCTAAATTTTATTATTGTAAATCCCGCATTAAAGTTAAAAATTTGTTTGCTAAACAAAAAAACTACGTTCAGTTTTTCTGATTTGATATTTTACTTCAGCAACACATTCGCAGATATTTATTCTAAAGATATTTAACCCCCTAATTTTCGCTCCCGTGATATTCTCGGGCTGTGTCTTTTATTCACATTGTTTGATTCGCACCAGTTATATAAAATAGTGTAATTGGCTTATTATGATATCATTTTACCTCTCATTAAATAAGCGTAATATTTCTTTTTCAAGAAAGTGGTGTAAATAGGCAACCTGAAATTTCAAACCGTAATTTAATGCGTCCGCTAAGGGATTACACATTTGTCAGATCCTGCAACACTTCTACAAGATTTAACTTCCGCCCAGGCTTCCTGTATTGATTAGTAAGTTTTCAAAAAATGTTTATAAAGAATGTTTTATACATGACTTTGCACAGCAGCATTTCTTTACAACTATTTTTATACGACAAAATAAAAAATTGTTAAAATTTAAAGGTACGTTTATTTAATTCAAGTTGATTATCTGTGCACTTAAGGAAATAACACTGTTTATAAAATGGAAAATTACACAAATAAATATTAGAATACTTAAATTTTGCGAGGCATAAATTTTCTTCCTAAAGAATAAACAAAATTTAAGAAAACAATTTCAAATATACCAAAACTGAATAAAATTCCATATTGGGGCTCATTACAATAATTACATTATATTCAGATTTCACTTGCATTTTTATTGCAAAAACAAACATTCTTTTTGAACATAATTATGAGTTTCTTAAATTGATGTAAATTTTGAAATCCAATTCGTTATATAACAGAATAAATTTAATTATGTTAAACATTAAATAAACAATTATTTCTAAAATATTTTTAATGTGTCATGCAACTAATCCAATTAACGTTTGCAGCAATATACCACATAGCAAGCATTTTTTTTTTTTATCTTACACCTTTATTTTGATAGCTTTAGTTCTTGTTTAATATGAAAATAATTACTACACTCAACCTCCATTAATCAAAGTTCACTCTATATTTTGTTTTGTTTTTCTTCTTTTCGAATTGACCAGGTATAGTGAAGTATATACAGAACGGAATATAAAAGTAATAAATATATATTACAATATCTGTTATTAAAGAATAATTATTTGTAGATTCGTTTCTAGTTCATAAATGTTTTACCATGTTTTTAAATCTAAAAAAATAAAATTTTTGCTTTAAACAAAAAGTATATTAATATAATGCTCTTTAGATTATTTATTTCGTCTTAGTGTTAAGAAATTCGAAATGCTAAATCCAGGTACCATCCTGAAGAATGAATAAAATTTAGTAACACAATTTCAAATGTAGCAAAACAAAATAAAATGCAATATCCAGGCTCATTACAGAAATTGTCAGACCTGACATGCATTGTTATAGCAGAAAAAACAATCCCTTTAAACACAATTATTAATATCCCAAATTTCTGTAAATTTTTAATTCTATTTCAATATAAAGCATAAAAAATATACTTGTTTTAACCGTTAATAAACAATTATTGCTAAAACGTTTTAATATCTCATACAACTGATTCAAATAAAATTAAGTTTGTAGTAATATACATTATTTCAACTATTATTTTGTTTCATATTTAACCTTTATTTTTTAGTTTTATCTCATATTTAACATGCAAATAATTATTACTACACCCAACCACCACTAATCGAATTTTCCTCTATATTTTGATATTGCTTTCACCTTTTCTGATTAACCAGATACTCCCAAATGGTCCGCCAAATGAATACCAATAAAATTTTTAAAAAAAATGGTAGTTTTGCACTAGAATTAACTTTCAAAGGTGGTTAGGGGCGGTTTTTAAGAAAAATCTAAAAAGAATTTTTTTCTAAAATAATATTGGTAATCAGTTGGCGGACCATTTGGGAGCCCTGAATCCAGGAAGAAATATAAAAGTAATAAATATATATTACAATAATTATTATTAAAGCAAATTTCTTCATACATTCTCTTCTCATGTATAAATGTTTTACTACGTTTTAGAATCTACTAAAATCAAATTTTTTGTTTGAACGAAAAATATTATAGTAAAAAACACTTTAGATTATTTATTTCATCTTTGAAGTAAGAAATTCAAAATCCTAATTCTAGGTATCGTGAAGTTATTAATCCACCTGTACCAATGTTTTATAATTTTTAAAAATAAAAAATACTGCACGTTACTTTCCAAGTATCTAATAATAAAAAAAGGTAATTAATGTATTTATATTGTAATTTTTATGTTGAATTTTCAATAATAAAAATATTACTAACAGACTTGCACTTGTTGATCAATGCTTATGTATTTCCAATAATATTATCTGTCACATACGTAACTGCATGGTACCATTTTCTTATGTTTTTAATACTGTTAAAATAAATAAAAAGGCAGACATAAAGACGTGGATCGAAGTGAGTATATTTGATATTAACAAGAACAATTACACAAACATACTGAAAGAAAACAGAAAATTTACAGGTATTTATAGATTTTGCAAGGCCCATGGCAGAGAATTGGCGGCCGTGAAAGAAAGCTACATTAAACAACCAATCACAATAAACATAGTTGTACAAAAAGAAATTAATAAGAATTTAATGTAATGCTGTGATTATTTTCAACAGCCGCCCATAATCTAGCATTACATCAGAAAACAAAGAAATTTCTTGAAATCAATCATTAATAATAATATGACACAATTTAAACATTACTTGTACAAACAACAAAGAAATAATAGTTCATAAAATTTAACTTTAGGTAATGCCTTTGTAAATAAATCAGCAATTTGCATATTCGTAGGAACATATTCAATTTTGATGTTATTTTCTTTTATAATATTGCGAACAAATTTCAATTTAATATCAATGTGTTTCATTCTACCATAATTACTCTCATTACTGATACATTTTATACATGATTGATTATCCTCAAAAATTACTAAATCTTTAATATTTACAATTTCACTAGCAATATTTTTAAACCATAACAAGTCTTGCAAACTTTTAGTTAAAGCAATGACTTCAGCTTCAGTTGACGATAAGGCAACTGATTTTTGTTTATTACAACACCACAGAACAGGCATGTTACAAAACATTAAAATATAACCTGTTACTGATTTGCGGTCATTTGTGTTAGCCCCCCAATCAGCATCAACATACATGGATAATTTAGGATCAGAATTTTGCTTTTTATACACAAGTTTTAAAGACAATGTTTCTTTTAAGTATCTTAAGATTTTCTTAAGTGCTTTCCATGCAATTTCAGTAGGATTTTCTTGCAATTGACTTAAACAGTTAATAGCATACAAAATATCAGGTCGAGAAATATAAGCTAAATATAATAAACAACCTACAAGTTCACGATATGGGCCATTAAAAGGTTTACCATTTTTGAAATCAGATGGGGTGGACTTAGGAGAAATAGGAATGTCACTGGGTTTACAATCTAGCATATTAAACTTACTTAACAATTTAATTATGTAAGACTCTTGATCCATTATTAAACTATCAGAATTGAATTTCATTTGAATACCTAGAAATTCTGAAACACTTTGCGATTTTGACATGTGAAACTCGTTATGTAATAGGGAAATAACTACATTAGTTTCATTTACATCTGAACCTGCAATTAACATATCATCTACATACAAAGCAATAATTATTTTATGATCATTATTATACCGAATAAAAATACAAGGTTCATTATCACAAGATTTAAAATTTAACTTTGAAATAAATTCATGAAACCTTTCAAACCATTGTCGTGGGGCTTGTTTTAAACCACATAAACTTCTTTTAAGTTTACACTTTCGCCCACTTTTATCATCATAGCCTTGCGGCTGATCCATAAAAACAAGTTCATTTAACTTACCATTCAGGAACGCTGTTTTAACATCTAACACAGATGCATATAAGTCTTCATTTAAAATCAAAATAAGAACCAAACGTAAAGCTGGCATACTTATTACAGGGGAAAAGTTTTCACTATAATCTAGCCCTTCTTTTTGCATAAATCCACGAGCTACGAGTCTCGCCTTATGTCGACCATCTCTTTTGATGGTAAATACCCATTTGCAGGAAATAGGTCGTTTGTCAGGTGGTAATTTTTCAAGATCCCAGACATCGTTGATTTTCATACTTTCAATCTCCGCGTCCATAGCTTCTTTCCACAAGCGTTGTTCATCACTAGGGAGGGATTTGATATCATCAAACGTTAATGTTTCTTGTTGGCAAAGTAATGCTTCGTAAACTTCAGGATCTGGATACCGTACAGGTTGCTTTTTAAATCTTTCAGATATTCTTGTTTTGTCTTCTTTCTCTTCAGGATCATCTAATTCATCACTCGTATTTTCTAGAATGTCTGGATCAATTTCATTATCGACTGGTTCTGAATTTTCTAGAATGTATTGTTTCGACTGAACATTTTCCTTTTTCTCTTCGTCGAATTTCACATTTCTTGATACAGTTATGCGTTTCGTTTCAGGATCTAGTAATCTATATCCCATTGAAGAATAACCAATGAAGATCATTTGTTTAGACCTATCGTCAAGCTTCTTTCGATGAACGGAAGGAATTAACATGTAAGCACTGCATCCAAAAACACGTATGTGCTTGAAATCGGCTTCTTCTCCATATTTCAGGAAGTACGGAGTTTTGTTCTCAATAGTGCTGCTTGGCATTCGGTTTTTCAAGTAAGCTGCTGAAAGGATAGCTTGACCCCAAAAAGTCTTTGGTAAATTTGATTCAGCAATCAAAGCACGTCCTATATTCAGAAGCGACCTACTGCAGCGTTCAGCTACTCCATTCAAAGATTGCGTGTATGGAGGAGCGGGATCTATCACTATACCAAGATCTCTAGTAAAATTCACTAAATCATTAGAAAAATATTCCTTCCCGTTATCACATCTAATTTTCTTCACTGTAGGGTTGGATTTTAAGAACATTTTTAATTCTTCTGAGACTTCACTTTTATGTTTCAGTAAACGTACTTCAGTAAAACGAGAAAAATCATCGATAAGAGTCATAAAATAGCACTCACCAGAAAAGGTTGTCGGAAAAATAGGTCCACAAATGTCACTATGAATCAAAGTCATTGGCATGGTTTCTCTTTTTCTTGGTCCTCTTCCCATTGGTGTTGCACTCTGTTTTGCCCGAGCACAAATATCACAAAAAGAATCAGGTACCGGAAGCTTCATATCTTTCAATACTTTGTCACTCGGATGACCAAGTCTGCGATGCCAGATATCACAATGATTTTTCTTTGAAGTAAGAACGGTTTCGTAAACAGGGACAAAGTCACTTACGTATTGTCCATTCAAATCCCGTTCACCGAAGTAAAAACGGTTTCTCCCTTTTTCGATAAATACTTTTTGGTTCTTGAAAATAACTGTATAATTTGCACTTTCAATTTTCCTAACGGAAATGAGTTGCCCGTTTAAGTCTGGAACATAAAGGACATCCTTTAAAGTAATTTCCATTCCATTTGACAGTTTTCCATTAATATTTCCAATACCTTTGATTTCTAGATTCGTTGTTTTTGATGCGCATTTAATAGTTCCTGAAGAAGGTACTAAGGATGCGAAATAATTCTCATTAGAGCACATATGGGAAGTTGCTCCGGAATCTACTATAAATTCATTCCTTTTCCTGGAAGCATTTCCAGCAACGAAAGAAACAGCTGAAGAGGCAAATTTTTCTTCATTTGAATTTTTAACAGCTTTACAGTTACGTTTTATGTGTCCGAATTTTCCACAAGAATGGCAAGTAATTTTCTTTCTACAATATTTCGCTGTATGCCCTTTAGAGTTGCAAATTTTACAAAAGAATTCTTTGCGAGTCGACACAAATGCAGTATTATCAAGAGCAGCCTTAGTATATACTTTTTCTTTCTTTGAATCCAAAAGAAGTGCTTCAGCATCTAATAATCTTTGTGTCACGAAATCTAATGTCAAAACAGAATTCGGTTGGTTTTCTAAAGCAATCTTAACATTTTCAAATTCCTGAGGCAATGACATCAAAATATAAACAATAGTATCCGTTTCATTAACTTCTGCCCCAGACAGCTTAAGATCCGAAATTAATTTATTTATTTCATCAATGTGATTTCTCATAGAAACTGTACAATCTTTCTTAATCGTTGCCAATCTCTTCCGAATTAAAATTTGATTCACTGCACGCTTTGTATTATAAGTGCGTTCTAATTTAATCCATATTTTATGAGCTGTATTTTCATCTTGAAGTGACGCAAGAACATTATCACTTAATAATGATAATAATAAAGCGTAAGCCTTTTTTGCTTTCACGACATCGGCGGCATTGTCTAGAGCTGCTTCATTTTCCAGGAATTTTTCCAATTCTTCAGCAGCAAAAATTGCCATTACTCTTCGTTTCCATACCGAAAAAACTTTTCCATCACCTTCAAAAAGAGGGACACCGTAAACATCTTTTGAAGAATCCATTCTGCTCGATAAAATATATAAAAAGAAAGATAAAATCTTTTTCACTCAAAATCCCAGCAGAAATGAAAAACAGAAAGATAACGGCGTCAGTATGTCTCGCAGCTTATTTCAACACTTGCTAGAACCAACGCTCTGCTGTTAAAATAAATAAAAAGGCAGACATAAAGACGTGGATCGAAGTGAGTATATTTGATATTAACAAGAACAATTACACAAACATACTGAAAGAAAACAGAAAATTTACAGGTATTTATAGATTTTGCAAGGCCCATGGCAGAGAATTGGCTGCCGTGAAAGAAAGCTACATTAAACAACCAATCACAATAAACATAGTTGTACAAAAAGAAATTAATAAGAATTTAATGTAATGCTGTGATTATTTTCAACAAATACATTCATTATTTCTCTAATTTTTACTATATTTATTTTACTAATTCATGTAGTTTTAGTAATTTAGTTTTACTTTTAGCAATTCATTTTAACAATTTTATTTATTTTTCAAACTCTTCCGATTTTTTCTAAAACGAAGAAAAAAAACTTTTTTTTACAAGTTTTTTCTTTTTTAATGCTAAGCCTAGAATAAAGTTTCATACATAATTTTATTCATTATATATAAGAAACTTGGAAAATGGTGGATTTTAATCATGAGAAAATATTGGGTCAAGGCTCACCACATAGGTGAGGCTTGACCCACTTTATTTTCTATTGAAATATTTGTTAAGGGAAATAAAATCAGTTTTAAAAAAGGCAGAATAACTTTATGCTACGTAGTTGAATTATAGTTCAAAATTATTTGGGAAAATGTGATGTGTAAATAAAACACTTTAGACGGAATTGAAGGCAGAGGAGAAAAATTCTAACTCCCACTTTTTGTGAAATTCGACCTGGCAACACTAGTTGCCACGTAGTTTGGCTTCATATCATTGCGTTCATCTTGATGCCATTTGTGTGCACACTTTTGAAAAGTGTTTTGATTAATGTTATGTTCTCTTGCAGAGGCATGAATATTTAGCATTTCTAAAGGCTGCTGCATTCATCCTTTCTAGTCTTTTGCACTCTGTCTACTACTATGGGTACTATTTAAACGAAATAAAAGTTCCTTTCAAATTTATATTTCATTACATTATTTCCTGGTTCTATATAAATTTTTTCTCATCTTCATTTTTATTTATTTATTTATTTTTTTGTATGAACCCAACTTACTGTAGCTTTTCTGAATAAATTTACATTATATTAGAAATATAACCATTTATTCGTTATTATGTACAGCATATACTAAAAATATTTTAGAAAATTCATATTTGAGGTAGCTTTAACCATCTGGTCAACCACCCAACACACCGATTGTGTCAAACATCCCCAGAAGAGCCACTTTTTAAAATATGGCACATGATTTTGTTTAGTCTAATTTAATATACTATCTTTATGCGTGGAATAAAATCTCATTATTTCTTTATTACATAAAAATTAATTAATTTTCTATTACATATTTTAACTGAGAAAATCTAACAAATTGTTTATCAAAAAATGCACTTTATAATCTGAAAAATCTTCACAATTTGTGTTTCCTGTTTCAATTATCTGCATGAAACAAAGACTAATTTTGAGCATTTAAATATATTTGGTTGCCATTTATTGGCAAAACTCTGGAATTCTTTTAAATATGAAAACTGTAGGGTGGGTCAAGCCTCCCCTGTCTCTCCAAATATATGTTTGTGCTTGCAGGTGTGTGTATATTCATACATATTTATAATATTGTTATTTTGAAAAGGAAAATTCTTCATTCTGAAATAAAAAGTTATATTTTGAAAAGTTGTTTTAGGAAATAGTAAATTATTTTAGAGATTCTGGTAACCTGGAAGAAAGTCGAACATTCTATTAGCTAAACGGAACGGATGAATAATGATAAAACAGTTAAGAAGTATATATTCAAGATTCGACTCGCATTTAACTAATGGGATTGTTTTATTACTTGTGCATAATATTTCAATTTAAAAATTCTTTCCGTGATTGTATGAATAAGATTCTTATTTTTCTCTGCTACTGATCCACAGTATTTTCTAGACAATAGAAAATAAAACAACTTTAGAAATTCAGGGATTTATTTAAGTTCATGGATTTGAAAATTAAATAAAGTATTCTACAAAAAGTGTTTTTTTAACACTTTATTTTTTATTTTTTCAAAAATAGCTGTTTTAATATTATTAAATGAAACATATCGTAATTAATTCAGTAAGTTTATATAAAACACTTTTAGAAACGTTTTCTTTATTTGTTTATGTAATAACCATATTTGTATTCTAATATGTATTTTCTTATAAATAATACAGTGTATGATTCCGTTTTAAATTAACTTTCATATATATTATTCCTTATTATCATTCAAACAGAAGTTTATTTGTTTCAATAATATTTTTATGTTATAAAAATTTCATCTGGTATGAAAAAAAAAAAAAAAATGCGAAATGATATGTTTCTTTTATTACAGATGTTAAAGTAAGAATAAACCATATTGATAAAGATAAAAAAAAAGATCATAAAGTTCGAATACTTTCACCATATAAAAAACATCCCACATACGAGAAAAATTTAGATTTTTCGAAATATAATTTAGTTTTTTTTTCTTACTACCGGCTAATAAAACGATACCAAACAATATTTGTATATCAAATGTCATTAAACTATGGTTTTCATTAAATCCTATAAAATACAATGACATTAAATAATGCTTTCCTACAATTTAATTCATGCTGAAGATGTTTAATGACGAATCTTGAAATTTGATGAGGGGTTGTATCCAAATGTAGTAGTATGTGCAATATTGTGTACGCTATCTTGGAACTAATCAACAGTTATTTGATACAATCCCTGATCTTTTTGCTTCGTTTTGAAAACAAAGGATTTCAAGCTTCGTCTATTGACTATAATTTTCAGAATTTTCAAGATATGATTATGAGACTTTCACAAAAGTTGCTCTATATAATTAGCTAATACATTATGCATATTATATTTTGATTGCTTTCGCGCTTGCGCAATGAAACTTGTTTTACTAAACCTGCTCATTTGTCAGCCAATGTTTATTTTTTTTTCCTTCTGATTACAAAGTATTGTGTACAATGTTGTACGTCATATTTTCTGAAAAAAACTTTTTTTTATATTAAGAACGCTGCAAATTATAAGCAAAAAACTAGGCAAAATTTGGGACTGTTTTTATAAAAACCTTAAATTATCTACGAGTATACATGCTATCCTCATAAAAACGAAGAAATTTTAACACAATATGCCACTTAATCATAATCTCCAGTTTGAACGCTTTTGCTAGTTTAGTAGTTACAGGGTTATACAAAAGATATTCGTTATTTTTCGATTTGTTGACGGTCCCCTATGGGGTTTCGAAAAAAAATCGTCATGGAGATATATGACCTATACTATACTGTTTACATACCAGGAGTTTCAGTTTAATTACTCATGTATTTTTTAACATATCTAACAAAACATCTAAAATCGCATGTGACTGGTCACCTTTGGCTATATAGTGTAGTTATCGATAGTATATATATATATATATATATATATACGCTCGCCAATCCCCGTTCGGACACCGCAGAATCTAAAAGCACGCTAATTTGATCGGTATTAAAAATATTAGAGAAGATTGTATTATAATGAAAAAAAAAATAAACATATAGCGATCTCCCTGTAAACGGCTTTCCATTCAATTCCCTTTGATTGCGAAAATTTCAGGCCGAATCAGTTGCTATTAAGACATCCAATGGTTGTTTTCGTGTTTGATTAAAGAAGACCAATAAAACATTTGAAAGGAAGCAAAAATAAAATGTATTAAGTAAACAGAGTCTTTGTCTCCGGATATTTTTAACAGCGTTATAAAACGATTGGCATAATACAATTTACTACAATTTACTGCTCTAACCCCTCAAGATCGGTGGTTCATTTTTGGAACACTTAATTTAAATTCTAAAATGCCACAATGGCACCAGAATATTGGAATGAAAATTTTCCTTTTATTAAATAAATGAACAAAAGCATATTCATATTTCGAAAATTTATTTTTTTAATTCTGCTGCGATTCACTGATTTCAACATTTTACGACTAGAAGTAACTTGCCCCTGAAAGGGTTAAATGTATATTAATGTATTTATTATTTTAAAGTTTCCTGTCTCTTTTAATATTCACGTGTACATACAATTTTCAAGACATAATTTTCAATATTTTCCTGCTTTTAACACTTACTTATTTAATAGTAATTTTAAAGCTATTTTTAGGACATATTCTTTGCGTTGTTTTTAGAATTGAAAACAATCTCTATAATAATAGCATAAGTCATGTGACTATTATCAACAGTTCCGAACGGATCCCTTCGCTTTTTATATTCCAGGCGGCCATTTTGGTACTTTAATGTTAGCCAGCCACAGGCGATAAGTCGCCAAATATTATTCTATCGCCATCATTTCACTTATATTATAATAGTCCAAGTCATGTAAGTGCCACAAACAATTATAACCCTTCGCTTTTCTTAAGAGAGGTTTCCATTTTGATTAAAGAATCAAAGTTATTTTTTCGAATAAAACTATATAAAAGTTACCATGATGGCAAAGAATTCTTGTTACTTTTATGTTAGCCGGGTGCAAATCTCGCCAACTTTTTTTTTTAACTCGCCAGTTAGCATTTTTTTTTTCGAGTGTAAATTAAAAATTTCTTGGTTATCCCATCGACAAAATATCTATCGCCAGACTATAAGATTAAATGCCAATAATGGTTCATGGTAACTGTCACATTCACTTGACCGTAAGGAAGTTACACGTGTTTACGCCATCAAGTGTCGACTATATAAAAGTTGCTACGATCTCAAAGAATTCTTGGTCTTTTATGTTAGCCGGGTGCAAATCTCGCCAATTGCTTTTTTTTTAACTCGCCAGTTAGCATTTTTTTTTATTTTTCGAGTGGTAAATTAAAACGGCACTACTTGGTTATCCCATCGACCAAAAATCTATCGCCAGACTATAAGATTAAATGCCAATAATGGTTGATCGTAAATGTCACATTCACTTGACTGCAAGGAAGTTACACGTGTTTACGCCATCAAGTGGTTTTTATTTCGACGTTTTATTTTTATTTTTATTATTGTTATACTAATTTATTTGTTCTTTCGTTATTTAAAATAAAAATTGTGTCAAATCTTATAATACGGTGAGTGGTTTGGCGATTTATATAATTTGGCAAAATTGGTTGACAGGATAACTAAGTAGTTCCATTAAAACACTGATTTAAATTTGAAATTGAAAGTCAGGATTTGTTGCATTATTTAATCGGGTCTGGCGTGAGTTTTTTATGACAATTTGGCGAAAACCTCGTTTTCGAATACCAGTTACATATGTATTTTTTAATTTTTTCTGTTATTTTTAAAATGAAATAACAATAAATATATTAAAACTTAATTAATAACTATAGAAGAAAACAATTTATAACATTTTTTTAAATAAAAAGAAAATAAATGTGAATAAACATTTATTAATAAATAAGCAACAATATCAGAGATTCCATGTCAGACAAAATAACGCCATTTAGGATATCCCGGTGCGTATATGGCATCTGCGCCAAATATTTTTCTTTTGTTTTCGTTTAAAGAAAAGAGAAAAAAGTGAAAGTCATTAATTTTAAATTTTTCAGTTTAAATGAAAGTTCTGTATTAAATAATATGATAATATAATATAATAAAAAAAAAAACATTGTTCTTAGTATACATTTAAGGGAGGCCAAACTGGTCGCCAAATTAGTTTAAAATAATAACCTTTACTAAAATATGAAAAAAAAATCTGTTATGATTAAAATTTCAGTTGCCATCTTTAGAAAACAGTATATAAAATTAGATAAAAAATAATATTTCGAAAACTAATTCGAATTTAAAAATTATAATACCAGTTTTGAGATCTGCGGATCAATACCGATTTTTGGTGTTAATTTCATCGCAAAGTATTCCATATTTTAGGAGAAATCGCCGTGAAAGGTAATCGTTGTTTAATTAGTCGTTTCTTAGAATCGTTTCATAAATTCGTTACATTTCAGTCGTTTCCTATATCCGTTTCATAAATTCGTTTCATTAGGATTTTATATATATAGGGTATATATGCAGATCTATACAATATTTATATACATACACTGTTAAATTTTTTTTGCTGTTTTGAAACAATTTTTGATGTTGCAGTAGCTGCAACCATAAGATGGTGAAAACTCGTCCCAGCATTTGGAGCTCTTAATAAACCATAGCTCCAAATGTTGGAACAAGATTTCGCCATCTTATGGTTGCAACTACTAGTGCACCAAACATTGGTTCAAACCAATGCAAAATTTTTAATAGTGTATACATCTATAAACCAAAAAAATATATAGAATGATGTATAAATAAACGTCATAATGTGCAAATGCCAATGTCTTAAGAAAATAAGTCCCAAAGTGTCCGCTTCCTTTATACTTACGTATTTTGTAGGATAAATTGCTCAAATTTCTGATCAGCTTAGTAGCGTGGTTGCTAACGCACTGTACATTGTTTCAGGGCGAGTTTGAACCTCAAACATAACTATTGTTTCCGCACAAAATAATGATCAACAAATTTCTAATGATAATAAAAAATATATAGATTTAAAAATAATTATTTAAATTTGAGACAAATATAAATAAACGCATCCACTTTGCGCATTTATTTATCTTTTTATTTACGGAGAAAAGTAGTTTTAATTATGAATTTTTGCATTTTTCTGGCTTTTATATTGTATAAAAAATGAAAACAAGACGGAAATTGTACATCAAGCGTGACAAATGAGGTGTGTTTGTACTATAACTAGTTTTATATATATTCAGATCTGGGTGCAATAGCTGTTGCACTCTGCTGTATGCTGTATGCAAAAATGCAAGAATACAAAATTTATTACGATTGTTTGATCCGTAAAATCGGAATAAAATCCGTAAAATACCGTTTTACTGGCTATTTCCTTTTTTTTACGGATTTTATTTCGAGCTGGGTCGGAAATCATTCCGGTACGATAAGGGCAACTATTTTTCCGATTTTCCATCTTAAATAGGATGTAATCACCATGGCAACTTAGAACCATTACCTATCATGGGATATCACTGAATTAAATACGTGTGATAGGATTTAATAGAATGGAGAAATCTTTTTAAAATATCTTTTTATTGTTTGATTCGATTTTCATAAAATTTGAAATTACTCGAAAACATTCTACAATTATTTTTTATATTAAATTTGAAACAATTAAATTAGGTAGTTTCTCCGCTGCTATATACGGACAGAAAGACGGACCAGACTACGAATAGGTGGTACGTTTTTATATAATTACGAATGCAGCTAAATAAAGAGTTGTCATGTATTCATTTTATAAAAGTTTTCTTTTATTTAAAGTTGTTTATGGTTTTTTGTACTAACAAACTCTTATTTTTCGCAGAAAAATGGATAAAAATAGGAAATGTGAAAATAAGGTACATTCTGTTATAGTTTATTTCTCATTCACTTTAATAATAAAAAATATATATATTAAGTGTTTTAAAATTTGCTCCTGAAATTCTTAATGCGTGGGTATATTTAGTTTAATTACCTTATGTTTACAGCTAGAATTTATAATTTTTATTTTGTTAATTTATTAAAGTAAAGGAAAAAATAAAAATGAACAGCATTCTGTATGTTTTACGTATAGCATTTTACGCTAAAAATATATATTACAGTGTAATTTTGTAACAAACTGTAAAGAATTGAAAATGAGATATTATTTTATCTACTGAAGAAAGGCTAATCAGTTCATTTTTAGTTACTTTCGTAATTATATAAATAGGTTGCACATATTCGTCCTGTGGTCCTTCCGTATGTCTGTCCGTCTGTACGTAAATAACACCGCAAAAACTATCCAACCGAATGCTTTCAAATCTAATTAGGATGAGCGAAACTTCATGGCTTTTCTATGCTCATCTATTGGATATATTCTATTGATACACAAATGGTAACCGCATTGTATGTTTTCGACATTAATAAACAAATATTTTAAGAGAGCATAAAGCCAAATAAATTTTTAATTTACATGGAATTTACACTGTAAATAACAAAGATTTACTAATTTCCTATATTCATTAAATTTTTAAATCAAGAAATAATTGCAATATTGAGATGGATTAAGAATTAATGACAACGTATAACAATTTAAAATTTAAACTGAGCATGCATATAAATATTGGGAAGTTATTTTTCACCAAAATTTGCCTTACTGTATGTGATGTGAACGGAAACATATAAAATATATAATATTTTTTAACGACGACTTACGCCCGAGAAATCTAAATTTAATTACATGAATTTTTATTCACATTACTAACAACCCGCAAGGCATAGTGACGTCAAGTCGACGTCGTTGTGAAGTCACACTGTGACTTTGTGACCGTCGATGTGACGTCTCATGACGTCGATGTGAAGTCATAGTGACTAGAATGTGAAGACGTTATGGCCGTTTTAGAACCCGTTTGTGACGTCACTTTGTGAAGTCACGGTGTGACAAATTTGTGAAAAGTGTGTCATTTGTGACTATTTAGGCAATAAATTTGTGACGTACTTGTGATGAAAGTGACAATGATTTCAAGTCACATTGTGACCAATTTGTGATATATGTGTCATTTGTGACGATTTCTTGACGATTCTCTAACAATTTAAAACAAACAGGATCGTCTGAAATTATAATTATAGCATGCCATTTTTCTGTTAGAATCAGTTTGGAGTCCTAAAATCGTATACTCACAATTTATGAACAGATAGTGTATAATATGTATAAATAGCCACATATAGTATAGAGACTATCTTCTAAATTAAAGTTAAAAATTCAATTCCCTTCACATGCCTTACAAATGTAACATATTGTGTTCTTTTGAATATTTTAAGAATATTTCCTTTTAAAAATATTTATACATATTCCCCTTACATGCTAAAAATTGCACAGCTTGAATTTTATTTATAACTGACACACAAGAACTATTTTCTGTTGCAGTAGTAAGCCAGGAGAAAAGAAAAAAAAGCTTTTTTATTTCTCGAATTTTGTAGTAGCTTATTGAGACTTTTTTGTCTTTGAGTATTTTTGCACTCTCTTTTAAAGCTTTTACTCACTTTAAAATCAAAAGGCATAAGCACATATCTGAATCTGTACAGCTTGTCAATATTTCTGATCAATAACGCTGATGTTCAAGCAAAATTATCTTCTGTTGTAATTTTTCCAACTGAGTGAGAAAGTGTCCAGGTCAGGATTCGAACTAGGGACCTTTGGCGCAAGCTGCCAATGCTCTGTTAACTGATCTATCCTCTATAAATCTGATGGACACAATTCACCTAGTGAATGTGAATCTATACTTATCATTATTATAAAACCATATATAATAATGCTTTAATTATTTTTCATACTACTCCTATGAATAAAAGATTCTACTCTTACGAATATATAATAATAGTTCCCGGGTGAATTGTGCCCGCATATTTGACCGGGATAGCTCACTTAGCAGAGTAGTGGCAGCATATGTCAAGGGTCTCTGGTTCAATTCCTGACCTAAACAATTTTCACTCAGTTGGGAAAATTAAAGATTGTTTGATTAATTTGCCAATTAAAATAAGTCTGCTAAAGTTAATATAGAATTATCTTTTGATAAAACCACGTGCAGTTTATGCGTTTAATATTTGTAACATACTGATTTCAGCTGAAAATCTTCAGTATAAATGAATGCGATGCAAAAACTTCTGGCATTACGCTTTGGTACTTCCTTATTATAGTGGCCTGCGCATGTATGATTACACTAAGTTTTTAGTCGAAATTTTGACACAGTCGTAGTTAAACTTATATACGTATATATATATATATCTAATATATAGGTCTTATGTATGTTGTACATGTTATATAGGGTGGATATGCCGGTAATGGACATCATTAAGAAATTTCTTTAAAAACTATTTTTAATTAATAATTATAATTATTATATTCCAGTTTTTTACAGTATGGGGCCGTTCAAATATTACGTAAGCACCTAAGGGGGGGGGAGGGGGTTAGCGATTTGCTTATTTTTGCTGACAAGGGGGGAGGGGGGATTTGAATGATGCTTACGTAAGACATTTTCAAAATCTCTTAACTTGTAAAAAAAAAAATATTAGAAACTTCAAATTGAAAAAAAGAAATAGCAAAAGGATATTAAACTTGAAGTTCTGATGTCAGCTATTTTGTCTGCACAAGGAAAATATAAACGATCTCTTATCCAGAGGTGACTGTTCACGTTTGATGCTTGTGGGCTTATTATCTCTGAGAACTTACAACTATTTCCAAAATTGTGAGAATAGAATAGAATTGAATTGACCGATGCGATATGTTGTATTGTGACAATATAAGTTTTCCGGGAAAGCTTCCAAAACGTAAGTAAAATTCCCTCTTTTTTGTTCCCACCCCTCCTTTGTCAAGTGGTTGAACCCTATAACCATAGTGATTGACTGCTCTACTGTCTAGTGTCTCGTGAGTTTTGAAAACCTCTGAGTACTGTAGTGTAGTGTAGTGGTGTTTAAAATAAATAAAATCAGAAATATGTCTTCATTTCGAGAAATCTTGTATAAAAAACTTTTTGAAAGTTTAAAAATGTCTGCATCAGATAAACCTTTGAAGGATATCCAATGTAAAACTAATGATGTGTGACAGCAGTACAAAAAGTCTTCTAAAACTGACAAAGAGTTAGAGTTATTGGTGCTAAAAAGAATTGAGGACGAACTGCGTAAGGCAATAAAAAAGAAATCAGTCTTTCTTGATTATTTTATAAAGGTGATTATAATCAATTTATTCTTAAAATTTTAAATATATTTTATCATAACTTTAAGTTTACATAATTACGTGTAAAATTTGGAAAAAATACAGATAAAATAAAATGACCGTGTAGCCTTGGCGAAACATGGTCAGTATGGGAATAAATAAAGACCAAAGAAATGTCAAAAAATGAGCTATTACTTTTTAAATATGGCGTAGCTAAGCTAAATCTTATTTTTTTCTTTTCAAATAACTCGAAAATTAATGCATCCATGGGGGAAAAAAATTAAAAAATATGTACATTTTGTAGCAGATAATCTTCTGACTATTTTCAAATTTTTTACCTTACTAAAAATGAAATGCAATCCAATTGAATTGAAACCAATGTATCTCAAATTCGAAAACAGATAAATAAGGTTTCCAGTGATCTAAGAAAAACAATCCTTAAAAAGGAAACGAAAAAATGCTGAATACCAAAGAAAACATCGAACCACCAAACGAACAAAGCTTGGAGAAATCTGCTATGATAATCCAGACATTAAAAAATAGTAGCTTTGAGGGAAACAGTAGGAAGACCAAGTTTAATGTAGATCAACCAATATTGCTTAAGGAAATAGCAGACATAGCTATTATTGGAAGCACTGCAGATGCAAAAAGAAGAAGCGAGTCGATACGAAGTGTCAAAACTCTCGATGACTTGACTGCAGAACTGAAAAAGATTGGTTTTGCAATAAGCAGAACATATCTTCGTTTGCGTCCAAAAAGTTCCTCAACAATCGAGGGTCGAAGCCATGTCACCACAGTGCTGATAAAACTTTCTTGGGTTCAGGCTGATATCATCGAACTCACATTGATACCCAATGTGCAGTAACATCCATCCGCTATTTAGAAACTTTAGCTTCAATTCTTGGACCAATGCAAGTGTTTCTTCTTTCATAGGATGACAAAGCGCGTGTACCTTTTTGAATTAAGGCAGCCAATAAACAGGCTCTGATACTGATGCATATGGAGTATCGTGTATCCTTACTCGACCACGACTTAGTCATTGCTGAACGCCACAAACTTATCCCATCCGTTTACGCTGGTATTGTGATTGCTCCTGGTATGGCAGGTCAAAGTAAAGCCATAGGTTATTCTGGTCCAACGTTTATAGCTATAAGAAGTGGGAAACACAATTCTTCCACAGCAAATACTCATGCTTAGGATTTTGAAACTCTATTAATACTCAAAGACTTTGAAAAATTAGTGAAAACAGAAGAGGGTTTCATCAAATCTGTAATCATAGTTACGGTTGATGGAGGTCCTGACGAGAATCCTCGCTACCAATATCGTTTGCTATAACCATTCCAAAAAGCATGATTTGGGTGGAATTTTCATAGCGCGCGGTGCTCCTGGAAGAAGTGCATATAATTGAGAAGAAAGGCGAATGGCACCACTCAGTCGAGAATTGCCTGGTCTTATATACACCCTCATGACCATTATGGTTCCCATCTCGATGAGAACAGCCGCACTACTGATGAAGAAATGGAGCAAAATAACTTTGCATATGCTAAAACTCTCACAGATATCTGGAACTCATTAAGCATTGACGGTTATCCTGTTACTGCCTCATATGTTGATTCAGACTCTCTTGTAGGGATGCACCGGATATTGATTTTGCCGGATATCGGATACCGGATATCCGAAGCTCCTTTCCCTGCCGGATTCGGATATCCGGCCGGATATCCGGCACTAGATATGTTTTTAGTTATATGGTGAATTATTTCTTTATATAACGCAATCTAAGAACAATAAATTACAAACATGTTTCATACATCATTAAAACATTTTAAATGTATTGAAATATAATTTACAAAAACTATATCTCTTTGAACATCAGGGCTTGAAATTCAAGTTTTCCCCAGAAGGGGAGTTTCCCAGCCAACATTTAAAAATACAGGGGAGTTGAACTGTTAGAAAGGAAAAAAAAATATCTTTAAACCCCGTTTTATTTTATGTGCCACTTAAAGAATTACATTTATACAGACATGACAAAATACCTTTGAAATAATTTAAATTAACAACTCAAGATAATTTATTATCAAAAATGTTTATTTTTATTAAAACAAAGGAACGGAATCAAGTTTTATATATACCATGTCTATTTTTCAACTTTCACCTAATGTTATGGGCAATTAACAATTGGGTTGCTAAATGAATTTCTTAATTTAGAATTTATTCCATTTTGCATGTTTTAGCCTCTTTCACAAGTTACACTTTTGACAAACAGCACAGACCAACTTTTATAACTTTAGAAATTATCGGAAACGCATGGTTATGCTCTGTTAAAAAATTTAGAAAACTTTGCAAAATTTGATGTGCATTATTTTTTAACTTACTTGCATGAATAATACATATCGGTGATTCTATTGTCAATATCCTATGGTGTTTGTATGTCACTTCTGAACAAACTTGTTTTATTATATCCTTAATAGAATAGTCAAAACTCTAATCACTGGTATTTTCGTTAAAATTGAACTATGGAATTTTAAATGCATTCAACATGTCCAAAAACACTCCAGTGTATATATTGTCATCATTTCTGTCCACAATTCCAATGACATCAGTTTCTGTCGACTGCAACTGTGCTTCAAAGACTAGCAACTGAACCTTAGGCCATAACTTATGTAAAAAAGTTACTAACGTTTTAATTTTAATTCACTTTCATTCACTCCTATCAAGAATCTAACCAGTAGTCAACTTTCTTCATATCCACAAGTTTTAAGTTTTCAACAACTTCTGCTCCATCAGTCAGTCCTTCAATCAAAAACTGTATCAACCTTTTCCTGTAATGTCTCTTAATTTTCTCAAGGAGCCGTTCTCTACTCCAGAAGCTAATGTGTAGCTTGGCAATATTTCATTATTCAAATCTGTTTCATTGCAATTATAGATTGGGGGGGGGGGAGGAGGGGAGAAGGCTGAGTAGTGGCATCTGGTAGGGTAAATAAGAAAGCTTCCCATTTATCTGAAAATTCTTATGGAACCCCAGTCAACAAAAATGTTTTGGTCCCTTGCTTTTCAGATAACCGGAGTTTTACTGTACTTGAAAGATTAATGAATAAATGTTATGCTTATATTGAAATTTTTTCAATCTATTGAGTATGAATTAATAATATTAAATAAACTCCTTGTGAATCCTTCCTATTTATTTATTTATTTTTGTTAAGAAATACTTTATATTTGTAAGATTTTAAGAAACATTTATTTCCTCAAAGTAATTTCTTTTGTTAAGGGGACATTCCAGTGAAACTGGTTTTCCCTTCTCAAATCATGAAATTCTATATTGACCCATGGGAAATTTTAGCAAGCACAAAAAATCACACATTAGTCATACATTATAAAACACTTTCTAACACTATCATAATATTGTTACCAAATTTAATTTTTTTTTCATTCACATCACACAGTTAAACACTTAAGGGGACCCTTCACTAACTTGAAAATGGCCATTCCGTAATGTTAAACCAATGGGCAGGTTTTTTTTTTAATTGTTTAAATTTGAAAAGTTTTAAAAGATTCTTTTTGCATAAGATAGCTGAGCTCGATTTTTCATATGGCTGTTTTTTACTTTTTTGATTTCTGTTGCAGATTTTTTTGCATGGAATTGCAAATGCATTGTAATTTTAAATCCATATCCATAGTTTGAAAAGGAAATAGTCAATTGATTTCTTCTATTATACGATAAAAGGTTGATTTTAAAAGGCATGTCCTAATTTCTTTGAATTGCAAAAATCAACTAGTTTGTTATTTCTAAACATGTTTTTTTAAGTTCACCAATTTTTTTTTCTTCATGTGTGCCACAAGTGTAATCTCATTTTGTTTAGTGCTGACTATTGGCCAATTTGGCAGGGCTCAGTCTCCGGTGGCCATTACTGCCTTTTTAGTTATTTCCTATTTTGGGCACAGGGAAAAAACATCGCAAAATACACAAATCGGTCATAAAAAAAATATTGCCGATTTCGTCAATTATGATGAAAATAAATAACAAAAGTTGTCGACCGGTCGCAAGAAGAAAACTGAAGTTCATGGGAAATCGGCAGCGGGAAAATATCACAAAATTCGTCAATCGATCATGGAAAATATCGTGAAATTTACTAGTCCGTCACGAGTAAATATCGTGAAATTCCTCAGCCGGTCGCAGAGAAATGACGCGAAATTTTTCAATCGGATGCAAAAAAACAATCGTTATTTTCATCAGTATGTCGCAAGAACAAACAGGGAAATTTGCCAATCGGTCACAGAATAAAATTGCTATATTTTGTCAATTGATCTCGAGAAAAAAATTATGAAATTCACCGATCGGTCTCTAGAAAAAATCGTGGAATTCGTCAGTCGGTCGTGGAGAAAAAGCACAAAATTTTTCAGTCAGATGCAGAAAAACAACTTTGAATTTTGTCAATCTGTCGTAAGAAGAACCTGTGAAATCTGCTAATTGATAGTAGAAAATATCACGAAATTTGTCGGTCAGTGCTAAGACTTGATCGTTGTTTTACAAAGAAACACTTTCGGAAAATGATTTTTTGGAAGCAGGAGCCACCCGCCCACAAGAGGGCATAATAAATAGGACACAATAATAATCTTTAGGGCACGAATCCTGCCATCCCGTCTCGAAATTCAAGCCCTGTATCTGCCATTCAAGCCCTCTAATGTATATTAATAATATTGCATAAAAAAAGCAATTTAAACATTAAAATATTCTGTTTATTTGTACAATGAAATACTGATAATTGCTACTGGATTTGGATATGGGATTGACTATATTGATAATTGCTGATAATTGCTAATTAATTAATTTGTACAATGAAATGCTGATAATTTGTATAGTAAATTTTAACCAATTAATATGCATATAATTGTAGAGTATTTTCACAAAGAAACACTACATACTTACTTTTTATAATTTAAACATAAAATATCTACTAATATAACCATGATTAAAGAGTTATTTTCTCCAAACATAGGTTTAATTGATGCCCTTTTTCTGTTTTAATTATTTAATATTGTTTTTGCTCTAAGTCACGTTTAGTTTTATTTTAAGTTATTTTTTTTTTATATTTATAAGTAAAAAGAAAATTACTTTTAATTTTAAATATTTATAAGGAAGATACAAAAATAACTAGTTGGATTTGCCAATCCCAAAACTTTCTTCTATCTCGTACATCTTAATATTTCAAAAAGTACAGTAGAGGATCTTTATAACGCAATTTTATATAATGCAATTCTCCATATAACGCACAACTTCTCAGATGTAAACAATGAGTTTTGCAGTTAAAAAGCACCTGAACTTTCACATTGTAAAATATTGCTACTCTCTAGAGGACTAAATTTAATGCATTAGTTCAACTTTATCGTCTAATTTAAGACCTTTTTACTGAAAAAAATGCTATTATCACAATAAACATTTTTGAAAATGTCTAATATAAGGGATGGTTGTGTCAGTTATATTTGGATCATGTTTATAAAGTAGTTAACAATGTCTGACCTATATTATGCAAAAATTTATAATTTGGATAACTCTTGATAACTAGGAATGCAGTATAAAGATATTATAATGTATTTTGATATGTTTCAGACTTATTTGGCCATGTTTACAAGGTGAATTTAACGATGTGATCCATATAACGCACAACCTTACGTTTTTAGGTTTGCGTTGTAAAGATCTTCTACTGTAGTTCCAAATGTTACCGTACTTTAATATTATTAGTTCAATATTATACCAACTTTGATTTTGATCTAAAATTTCTGCTCCAGTCAATTAATCAGAATAAGTTAATCTCGATCATGATATTTATTAACACGTTCACGCCAGCGCGGTGGGTCACACTCGACTGACTCAGAGCTGGCAAGTCTCCGGCCTTTTGGATACCAGTATTTTAATACAGAAAATGTTGTTTTATTCAATTAGAACAATTGGGCGATTTAAAGGAACAACATTTTCTCTAAAATAACAGTGGTATGCAAAAAGCCGGAGACTTTGACAACTATGAGACTGTCGAGTGTGACCCACCGCGCCGGCGTGAACGTGTTAAAATCAATAATTTTTTCGTTATTCTGTTGTACATCAGCTGTTTGTGAATAGCCAGCTTAGCAGGATGCGAAGTTCCCTTCGCTTCATGAGCCGCCAATATACAGCACAAAAAAAAAAAAAAAAAAAAAAAAAAAAAAGAGAAAAATTGAGAAAATTTTACAAAAACCTCTGTTACAGTGCCACCTTCTGGCAGAATATTTCCAAATGCAAGGAGAAACTGCTGGCCATAGCTAAAAATATACACACAAAATTGGTTCAATTCTATGCTTAGCTTCATACACTTTTCAATGGTAAAATAATGAAAATAACAGAAAAATCCGTATTATAGCGCCCCCTTCCAGCAGAATATTTTCAAATTGAAGGAAGACCTGCTGGCCATAGCCAAAAATATACCCCCAAAAATTGGTTCAATTCTATGCATAACTTCATACACGTTTCGATGGTACAAGAATGAAAGTGGCACAAAAATCGCTATTGTGGCACCCCATTTTGGCAGAATATTTCCAATTTAAAGGAGAACCTCCTGGACATAGCCAAAAACAAATACAAAAAATTTTGTTCAATTATATGGATAACTTCATACACTTTTCGGTGGTACAATAATGAAAATGGCACAAAAATCGCGATTACATGGCCCCCTCCTTCCAGTGGAACATATTGAAGGAGGCTGACCTCTAAAACATCTAAATCCGTCGAAAACCAGAAATCGAAAAAATTTCTATTAAAATACTTTCTTCTAAAAATTGGCCTGTTTAATTGTTAAACTTAAAAAAAAAGAAAGAAAATTAATAAAGTCATACTTTAATAAAGAACTTCAAATTTTATTTTGCATTCTGAAAGTAAAGGTACAATTTTCTGAAAGAAGTAAACATAATTTCTTAAATTTATTATAAAGAGTTCAAATATCAATGTTAGGAAAGCTGGCAATTCTTTAAACATTTGAGAATTACCTTTTACTCATGTATAGTGAACTTACTTTCATATTTTGCATCTCTCTATTCTACAAAAAAGTAACTACCACTGTCACCGCCGCCGGTTTTGAATTTTTTGTGACCGGATGTCTTTCTTCGTTAATATTAAGAAAAATAATGCATACAAAAATATAAAAATCGGTAGTATTATACAGAAATGTTTGATAAACACGCTGATGCAGACAGTTTTCAAATCGAAGAATTATTTTTAGAGATATTTAATGCCAAAGTTGGACAAAATCGTTCCATTAAAAAAGTATTATAGGAGCAAAAACCGTACATAGGAATTTAATCATTTTTAGATCATTTTATACGTTTGAAGTTCCCGGTGTGCAGACTGTTTTCTTTTTTTTAATTTGGCTAATTTTTTGAGGTTTTATTTCTATTTTAAATTCAAATTTTCAGGATTTCTAAAGATATTTTTTACAGATTTTAGAAAGTGATATTAATTTAAACTGTTGCCAACTGTATAAACAGCGGAAACAATAATGTTTGCTAAAAAATAAAAAAAAATAAAAAAATTATACGCGTAATAAATTAAAAATTTATTTACACTTGACTATTATAAACAGAAAAAAACATTTGGAATTAGAATTAAATAATTATGTACAAAAAGCAGGAACTTATTAAAAATTACGTCATAAAAACTATAATTACACGTGAATTTTAAGAGAGAAAGGAATTTGTAAAATAATAAATTTATTAACATGCGTTAGAAGTCTTAAATAGGAGAAATTACGTCATATTTACGTTACATTACAGTTATTACATAAAATGAACACCAAATAATATTGCAAAACGGTTTAAATTTAGAAATTGCGCTAGACATTTATTTGATATTTTGAGAGGATACTTTTCAACTATTTTTGTTAGGAAAGCAAATAATATTTCATTTCTAACACAAATATTTTCACGTGAATATTAAAAAGAGAAAGAATAGTTTGGTCAAAATTACGTCAGATTAAAAACGATTAATTTAAAATGTCTTATTTAAAAGAACTTTCTTTTCGCTTTGTTAAAAAATACCGGGAGACTGTTCTGTTTACTTAATTCCTTTTATATTAGCTTATTTTGAAATGTTTATCTTATTTTACTTAATCAAAGACGAAAACAGCGATTGACATATGTATTTGTGGTACTACTTAGTTATCCCGTCGACCAAAAATCTATCATTCGCCAAACTATAAGATTAAATGTCAATAATAGTTGATAGTAAATGTCACCTTAACTTGACTTTAAGCAAGTTACACGTGTCTACGTCATCAAGTTATTTTTATTTCGACGTTTTATTTGTATTTTTATTAATGTTGCACTAATTTATTTGTTCTTTCGTTATTTAAAATAAAAACGATGTCAATTTGTATAATTTGGCGAGTGCTTTGGCGATTTATATAATTTGGCGAAATTGGTCGACGGGTTAATCAAGTAGTACCGCAGCGGATTTGGCCTTAAAATTCCCCAGTCAAAGAGAAATGAATAGAAATCCGTTTATAGGGAGATCGCCATTATTTTTTAAATTATAATTCAATCTTCCGAAATCTTTTTAAAGCCGATCAAATTAGCGTACTTTTAGAGTCTGCGGTGTCTGAACGGGGGTTGACGAGCGTAGCTCGTAGGGGGCAGAGCCCCCTAGTTATAAACAAAATTGTTCGGCATTGTTTGGTGTCAAACTATTTCTGTTATCCTTATATATTCACTTCGCTGCGCTCTGCCGGATATCCGGCAGAGAAGTCGGATATCCGGTGATTGTGATCCGGATATCCGACGGTATTTCGGATATTGAAAAATCAGCCGGATATGCCGGATATCGGATATTTGCCGGATATCCGCTGCATCCCTACTCTCTTGGTTATGACTTGGATTGGTATTCGAAGCACGTACAAGAAAGTCAATACTTGCTGAACATTGTAAATAAATCCGAAGAAAAGAATTGTTGCTCTCCTGCACGTAGTGGATTATTTCGTATACTAAAAAGATGATTCATTCCTCCTCCAATTAAAATGATACAATCGTCAAATGACATCATTACAAGTGAGGAGGGGAAATTTATAGATTTAAGTCTCCGTCTGGCCTTAAATCTGAATATGACAGCAAAGGGATTTTTAAAGATGCTGTATTATTTTTTTTTTTTGCTCTTATCCGCAGTTGTTAAGTTATTAAGTTGCAATTATCCGCAAGAACTTGTGGAAGTTGTGACCAATATCATGCATCTCAGAAGTAAGCAAACAGACACAAAAAAATTCAACACAGTGAAAAAAGCGAGAAGCCTTATACGACCATTGAGAATTGCTGCTCGTCGAGCAAATGAACTTATGTGCTTCGTAAAAATCGCAGAAGATGTTGAGTGGATCAATGAAGATGAAGTTGATCAAGATTGCATCCAAAAAGAAAGTGATGAAGATAATCAAGTAAAACTGGAAACCAATATCATAACAGATATGGAAAAATGGCTTAAGCAGCCGTGGAAAGCATCGGAATAGATATGGGCATGTTGAAATTTAAATTTTTCAAGTGGTTAAGTTCTTCTAAAATTGTGATCTAAGAAATTTTCTTAAATAGGAAATAAAACAAGCATTTTTTATTATTTATTTTTTTTAGCCGAGTACAATTTTTTTTTAAATTTGTATTGTGTCCTAATTTTTTTTAAGTGGGGGGGGGGGGTTGCAATTTGCTTACGTAATTATTCAGGGGGGGTTTGCGATATGCTTATTTTTGCTGACAAGGGGGGCGGGGGGGTCAAAAATTGTCAAAAACATGCTTACGTAATATTTGAACAGTCCCTATTATATTAATCTATCAATAATATTTAACTATTCTCATAGTCTCATTTCCCAATATTAATGAAACCTTTTATTGTAAATAACAAAAATATATCAAAACACCCAAAATTCCAGTAATGGTCATCCTGTTTTCCTGTAATGGACACTCTCTTCCAGTAATGAACTCTCTCTGTTCCAGTAATGGACACCCCACTAAAAGTACATATAATTGTTTTTAAGACTGTATTTAGAACCAGAATTTAATGAAGGCATACTAATGAAACAAAATAGATTTTTTTTCAAATAAATTTAACAGTTAGGATATCAATAATTAATAAAATATATGTGAGGTAATTCCGCAGGTTGAATGTTTTACATATTAAATAAAATAATTTCAAAATAAAATTGCAGACCTTACGTTTGAGGCCACTGATCTGCAGATTTACTAGTTTTACTACTACTATAAATATAAATTTAATTTCTTATGTTAGTTTTTTTTGTGAGGGGTTGTGTCAGAGATGATTAAGAAATATTTACGACAGGAAATAACAGACTTATTTTTAACAATTTCAGTAACCTTTTTTTCTTTTTAATTGAGAGAGATCTAGCCTTATGAACCCCTCTTCTCTCCATGACCTTAAACAATATTCTCTGTTTCCTGATTTATTTTATGGATTTCCAGATTATAAAATATGCAAGGCTGAGTTATAAAAAAAAATAATTTCATTAAAATATTGAAAATTTTACTATCCAAACAAAATTAATTAAAAGCAGCTATTTATTAAAAAAATGGTGTTATTACATTCTAGAAAGTGCAATTTAAATACTTATTAAATTTAATGACAGGTTGTCATTTAAGTCAAAAGATTTTTATGTATCGTGAACATTACTGAAATTGCATTTTTAGAAATGTCCACATGGGATGTCCATTCCTGGAAATTTAGTAAGCGCTCCAGTAATGGACATGGGTCTTAAAACCTTTAAAATAAAAGAGATTTCTAAATGGCCATTAGTATATAATATTCAAAGTTTTCTATTACTACCAAAACAGAAACATGGAAGTTTTGCAAGAAAATAAAGAATATGTAAATTTATTCAATGAATTACGCTCTTAACATGTTCATTAAGATTTTCAGTGAAAAACAGTGGAACTTTAAAACATTATTTTCTATATCCGGATTGCTTTGATTAAGCGAGTCGACAATAACGCAGATTATAAAACAGGGAGTTATAAAAAATAATAAAAGCTAAATCTATTATTATTTTTTTTTTATAAATCAAAAACATTCAAGGGTGTCCATTACTTGCACAATTTTCTTATATAATATTCATACGTTTTATTATGTGATATGCTTCATATATGCCTTATACACGTCTCAGATATGACTAAAATTTCGTCATATGAATTATAAAATGTTATGCTCATAAGTTTTAAATCGCTTTAAATCCAAGAATTATTTTAAGCTCTATTTATCGTTAAAATTACTGGGATGTTCGAATACATCATTTTAAGCATATAAAAACATAAATTAAGTAGTGAAAAATATTGGCTATAAGATATCTTTTTTATGTTTGCAATAAACAGAAAATTTCAAACTTCTCATAATACTGTAAATTTTTTTAACACAAAATGTTATTACGAAATTGTGATTTTAACCTGATAGTTTTAAAAAGGAAAACAAATGTGATTAAAATGCAATTTAAATGAATGATGTTAACCATCTGATTAAAATTGTTGGCATATTGTGATTTAGTTCAAGAAAATAAACATTAAAATTATTGAATTTATTAAGTTTATTGAATTGATAAAAGTTAAATTGGTGACATTTATTGCTTGTATAACATGTTTTGTATGAAATTAACTAAAATAGTTATAAAAGAAAGCAGGAAAATAATTTTTTCTTACCTATTTCTTATCGTCCTATAACTATATTCGTCGTTTCTGTATTCTACATCGTCCTGTGTATAACTACATTTTGAAAATGGAAATAGGGAAAGCTTTTCGAAGAATTATGTCCGAATTCCAATACAATGACATTGGTGAGCTCTATTAACTAACGCCACTGACACTGTAGTTTTTCGGACTGATATTTTACGCAAAATATCTCTTGGCCGCAATCTTGTATAACTTTAGTAAAATTATAAAATCCCGTACCAATTGTAAACATTCATATCACAGCGACTCAGTTACACTATTCTATAGCTTCCGCCTCTATTTGAAGGAATAAATACATAGTCGTAATCGTCGCAGGCGATTATTTCGGAGCAGATGTTTCAATTTGTTTATTTGTCCCCGTAGATAAACGCGTAATACATTTATGAGAGTTTTTCTAAGTAAACTTTTCTGTGCATTTCATTTTTGCTTTCAATCAGTTTCAAGATAATTCGAGATAAAATGGGTTATAAAAGTTCTTTTTTGTAAATTATAAAAACGATATTAGTAATACTTAGGGAATATGAAAAAAACAAACATTATATAATTTTTCAGAGTATATAAAATCAATTTAGTGGACAATAATGGAAAGTCTTCTAAAAAAAGTTATAGTTTGTATCACACGTAATAAATACGAAATACGTTCCTAAAAAATAAAAAATAAATTATCGAGAAAGGAAGTTTTTCTTTATAATCATTTTTTTCTATAATTTCCTGTAGAATAAAACAGCTTGCAAAATAACTATTTTTTTAAAGAAATTTCTGGGAAAAAATAAAAATATGAATAAATATGTCATGCGTTTTACATATATTTTGTATTTTGTGTTATACATTCAGAAAATGTTAAATTTATTCAAAAAGTCAGAAACAAATAACAGCATTTATTTTAAAAGAGTCACTTAAACTAGTTAAACATTAACAGAAAAGGAAAATATTATTGAAAGTATAAAAGTTACTTTATTTATTATAATAAAGTATAGTACAAAATTAATCCAATCCAAGCTCCCAAATGCACTAAGACGGCCTGTTTAAAATATTTATCTTCATTTTCAAAGATTTTTGCAATTCACACTGTGACTATACAATAGGGTGTTTTTTGTCACATATGTGACGTGACGTGCGTTACATGCAGTGACATAACAGTGATGTCACATTTTTTTTAAATTGCCAGAAAAATGTTTTTTTTGCTGTAAATAACATATTTTAAAGAATTTTTGTAATTTTTTAAAGTTTTCTAAGAAATTCACATCTCAGTAACAATGTGACATCACTGAGTGGTGGCATTTAGGTCACAGATGTAACGCGATCACAGTGATTTACAGTGACGTCACAATGACGTGACTGTGACCATGCATGCTGTGAGGGAAGGCGTAAAACTGACAGAGTCAAAAGTATCTAAGCCAGTGTTCGAACCTGTTTTTTTTTCAACCAACCAACGCTCTTCCATCTGAACCGCCTGTAACGACACTTATAACCTGCCACCCTTCCTGCCACCCCTGATCTTAAATGTTGGTAAGACTGCAAACGCAACACAAGATAGAATAACGTCATGAACCACAATCCTGTTGCAATCGTGAGTCGAAATAATTCCAGCATAGATAACATACGGGGTGTTTAATAATAGATGGGCAAATCTTCACGATGTGACAGTACACAACCAAACAAACACCTTTCATAAAAGAATGCATGGTCCGAAATGGTGCACAAAAGTGCTGGTGAACTTGGAAATCTTTGTCCATACAAACATTAAAGCTACAATCCTGCTGCTAGTTATCGGGAGAAACATATGCACGGCACGTAACAGCATGGAAATGTGATATTGAGAAGAAGAAGAACGCGTATGCAAAATTTCGCTTCGATTAATAAATTAAATCCGCTGATCCATTTTTGCAACAATCAATCGCGATAGAAATGTATCGAAGTTGTTGCCCTTCACAAATAGAAAAAGGCTGATATGCATTTTATCTACGGAACTTCAAATGGAAATGGCTCAGAGGCTCAATGATTGTACGGAGAGCGATTTCCTACCTTATTTTTGTCACCTTATCCCTCGTTGTGTATTTTTTTCTCTTATAATACCTTTGCCGCCTTCTAACACATTTGCGTTTTAATTCCGATTATGCATTATTTGATGAAAGTTGTTTGTTTGGATGTGTTCTGTCTTCTCTTAAAGTTTTGCCCATCTTTTATGAAACATCCTATATACATATATGAATGTTTAACGACGACTTATACCCGGGAAATCTAAATGTAATTACATGATTTTTTATTCACTTTATTTAATTTTTTATTTTTATTTTTATTTTTTTTTAATCGTTTCAAAGAAAATACTTTTCGACGTAATTAATAAATTCTAAACACCAGGTTAAAAAAAATCACTAGTTATTATTATTTGATATAATTTTGAATAGTACATATTTATTTGAAAATTCTTATTTTAGGACCGATTTACATAAAGCTAAAAATCTAAATGTAATTACATGATTTTTTATTCACGTTTTTTTTTTTTTTTTTTTTTTTTTTAATCGTTTTAAAGAAAATATTTTTCGACGTAATTAATAAATTCTAAACACCAGGTTAAAAAAAATCACTAGTTATTATTATTTGATATAATTTTGAATAGTACATATTTATTGGAAAATTCTTATTTTAGGACCGATTTACATAAAGCCTGCTATTGAGAAATACGAAAATAAACAATATCTACAGTAAAATTTCTCTTAACCTAAATCAATTTAAGCTTTGAATAAATTAAACATGTTTTCAACCAGTTGGATATTTTAATAGCGATGGCTAATAAACATGAAATCTAAAAGTATTGCGAATGATTTAATATTTGATATTTAAAAACATTTTTTATCTCAAATTTTTTATATTAGTATATAACTTTCAAGGAAAAAAAATATTATAAAAAATTATTCGTCAATGGAACAATTCGCCATACTGTGCAGTGTTTTAAATGTAATAGCAAGCAGTTTTTAACTTTATCTAAATGTTTATTAGCCGCGAATAGTAATATGCTTTTTATTTAATATCTGAAGGCAATACATACAAAATATTTTTTCACAAAAACCAAAGTTTTATTTACAAAATTATTTTTTAAATGAATTGAGAAATATAAAGTATTAAAGGCATATTCCTAAACAGATTACACTGGGGAACGCACATTTTGTTGACTTAAATCTGACGCTTGTTTTGGGCTAATTATTGGCATCTAAATCCAAAAATGCCCCCAGTTCTTTTCTATCACGTCAGCTTTTTAATCTACAGGATACCCCTAAAATCATACTTAATGTAGATACAAAAGAAAAAAAAGAAAAAATATACCAAATATATTATTCATTCAACGGATGTATATACTTACTATAAGCTACATTATGTTCATACGTAGTAAAATCCTTTTACAAAACTAAAAAAGTACTTATTAAGGTAAAAAATTTCGCTTGAAGCTTTTTCTGGAGTGGAATCTGTGGAACGTCAAATACACCTTTATCTTTTCAAAAGACAGGTTTGGAAATTTCGAAATGAGATATTACTTGAAACAGTTTTCTTCAGTTTGCGAAGCTTTCACGAATTGCTTCATTTGACCCAGGTTTATATGCAGAAGTGGAAATATGATGTTCTTTCTGTCGACTAGTGGCAGTGCAAAATTTTTGGATCACAAGGTTTGAGGTCAGATCTTGGAGACTAATTCGACAAGAACGAATGCTTCTCACGAGCTCTGCTGTCCCTCATGCAGAAAAACAGGGATGCATGGAATATGCACGTTGCTGGTCAAGAAGGAAGCAGACCATTTTAAGGTAAAAACAGATCATCCATTCGTGCATGTGATATTGTAATAAATCAATGGTTCTCTTAATGACTTCCTATTCTTCGCGCAAATAAACTGAATGGCCTATTGGGACTACTTCAAATAAATTTCCATTGTGAAGGGGCACGCTCTTTAACCTCCTCTTTCAGCTATTGATGAACAATCGCTATTCTGTTGCGATATTGGATAGAATTCCTAACTGCTCCATTAAACCATGTACGTTATGGCAATAAACAAATCCACCGTCGATTTGAAAGCATTGAAGAAATTCACTTTCTCTTGATTGAAAGTAGGATACCTTAGCTCCCTTTTCAAGCAAGTTTTTTTCGTGCAGTCTTGATGCTAAGAGTTCTGAAGGTTTTTTTTCTTCCTGACTCACGCCCGATTCACCGTAAAGTAATCACATTAATAAAAGCTGTAGAGAAAAAACTTGACGTGATAGAAGAAAACTAATTGCAGTTTTGAAATCAGAACGCTTTTCTGACTTAAAAACAAATGAAAAATCGAAGTCAACAGAAATTGTGTCAAAAATTGTTCGCCAGTGTTATCATTACCTAATTGTAAAATAATTCCTAGTTTTCAAAGATACTTTTTTAGAGATTATATTTCCGCGTGTTCGCTTTTTTTTCTTTGATATTTTAATGTTTTTCTAAAAAGCCTGAGATGTTTAAAATTTTGAATTCTCTCTTCATTGCACTGTATTTCTTGTAAAGACGTAAGAATTAATTGAACTGCAACTGTTTTTGAGTTTTTGTTCTTTCTTTGGTAACAAAGATTTACCACTGATGCAAATTTTAGTGTGGGTATAAATTGTATTTTAAGACCAGTAACGTAGTGGTCAGCACGCCTGTTTGCCATGCTACAGGTCGCGAGTTCGGCTCCCGGCCGGGCAAGGTTCACTCAACCTTTCATCCCGACGGGGTTGATAAAATAAGTACCAAGCTTGCTTGGTAACTAAACACCGAGGGCCTTGCCTTGGGCTGACCACCTGGCAGGGGCACATGCTGCATATCACCTCGACTCCAGGGTCATGTAAACAGAGTTGAGCACTGTAGGCCCTGATTCTTCATGAATCGTACAGCCATAGGATTAGTTTTTTATAAATTCTATTTATTATTGTTACTTTTTTTCTTGTTATAAGAGCACCCAAGTCAAAATTAGAAAATAAATAGGATATTTATTCTTCATGGCTATATTGTTTGAAATTATCTAGTTCATTAACAGTTATTAAAACACATTTTCTTGAGTGTGCAAATTAATTATATATGTTGTATACATTTAATTACTGAATTTAATAAATAAAAAATTAAAACAATTTATTAAAATATTTTTATCAATATGTTTAAAAAATATAACATATTAAATAAAATACATTACTTAATAGTGATATGAATATTATTAGAACATTTTATAATCATATTGCATTACGAATTAATTAAAAAGTATAACATAAGATTCCTTAGTTTATAAATCAATGATTATTATTGTTTCTGTTTCATTTACGTCGGGACAAAATAACAAATTCGAACGAGTAATAAATAAAGAATACACACACAAAAAAAATCGAAATTTACAAAAACAATCCAGCAATTTGTGTAAACATCTACCACTCAAGCATGTGATTTCTTCTCTCATTTCAATGTAATGAATTCTCGTTTATTTTATTGCATCCTTCTTGAAATTAATGATAATTACATTTTGATTCTTAAACTAATTAATTTCAAAGTACCAGATATATATAAAAAAAAATTCTCCATGATCAAGAATAAAATTCTCATAAGTAGATAGCACATCATAAGTAATATCTCAAACATAATTAATTCTCTGAATTATTGAATTGATATTAATTTAAAATTTAGCTATTATTTCGGATTTCAGCTAGGTAATATTAATTTCAAAAATCAAAACTTTTACCACAGCTTAACAGATTGTTTAATGCATAAAAATAAATGGCGAATCATTTTCCACTTTGATATTTATGCAAATAAAAAATTGTTCTAAACATGTAGAATATATAATGCAGAAAAATAGAAAAAACTTTCGTGTATCGTTGCTAAGAAGAACGAAAAATTAAAATTTTCCAAAGACAAAAACCATTTATTCGTATTGTGATATCCTATAATTTTGAGATGTTTTACGTAAGTTTATCGAGAAAATGTTGTGTCAAATCAATATTTCCGACCTAATTAAATAAAACATAACAATTTATAATATACTTAAACAAATTATAAGAATACTTTTGTTCACCTGCATGTTAATATTTAGTTTCTTGTACCATGTACATTGCAGTGTTGTCAGCCCACAACTTTTTAAAAATTGCGATTGCTTGGTTGGCATTGTTTATTCATTTTTTTAATATGACATTAAATTTATGGAATATTTCTATTTCAAAAACCTGGTGCCAATCATCTAATCTGAAATTTAAAAACTGGTAACAGTAATGCATTGATTTTTCAATGGTTTTTATAAGAGCCCATATAAGAATTGTGATTCAAAATTCGTAAAACTTTTCGCAATGTTTCTGGGTTTTGAACAATTTTTGACAGACACTAACAAGCAGTTTAATTAGAGACAGGTAGAATTAAGCAAATGCGTCGCTGTATAGGCGAACGTGTAAACGGAAACAACATGATACTATATACGACAATATCAGAAATGCAGCTCATGGTATTAGAGGGAGTTGAACTCAATATGGTTAAAACGGAGTCTTCGACGAGTAGCTTGCACTGCAAGAGCGGATATCTAACCACACTACAATTTATCAAACGGAAATTTAGCGATGGCGCTAAACAACGAGTATGCAATTACATTTTCCATAACCTCAATATGGGATTCTCAAGCCTTTTTCTACGAGTATACCTCTGTTGACCACGCATTAGATGACTAACATGCTAACGTATTAACCTGAACGAGGGAACATCGTCATTGAATGCTAGAAACGTGTAAAACGTTGCCTGGTCTGATAAATTGAGAATAAACTTGCTATATGCCAACGGCTTGGTTTGATTACAGAGCAAATAAAGACAAATAATTGATCAACATTGCAACAAGGTATTCTGCAGGCTGGTGGAAATGGCATTCTCCCTTCGAACTCTTTACATGAAGTTAAATGGAACCCGTGGTACGTGTGACATCGTCCGTCAAAGGTCAACGATATCTGGATATGCATGACGACCATGTGCTACCATTTTTTTTGTCTTTAATATACCACTGGTGACCTTTTTTTCAAAGAGATAATGCACCGTGCCATGGATGCCGCATTTGTAGACGAATAGTTGAATCAACAATCCACGCATGTTAACTTAATTCCTTGGGCTACGAGGTCCACCTCCTCTTAAACCCAACAAGTATACCTGGGATAACATCGAAAGATAAATTCTTCTAAATTGAAGCATCTCACACGACCACCAGATAATCCTTCAAGAATAATCGGAGATAGTTCAAGGGTCATAAATTGGTATGCCTTCCCACCGCGTCCGGCTTTATGCGTGTACATATCGAGATGGATTTTCACCGTCATCACGATGAGAGATTATGCTACACGATACCAGACAGGTGTCTACAATTCCGCACCTCTTCAGTGTTGTTGAAATATGTTTGTGACTTCGGCTAATCTGTCTGCAGTTTGCTGTTTATGTCAACAGTCTGTCTGTGAGTGCTCTAACATTCGTAAATAATATTGGCTTGTCTGGTAAATTAAATATGTTTTTGAGGTTTAATATGGCGTGTTCTTCTTTTACATGAAAACTCCAAGTTATCCCGTTGCATTATCGTCTATGCGTAGAAAATCGTCTACGGTGTATTTTATTGATGTTATTACAATTGTAAGGGTAATAAAATTTATACGGATATCTCAGGCGCGCTAAAATTGATGCTGTGGACTGGGGACTGTAATGCAGTTATAGTTTACAAGGTCACACAAAAGAATTAGGTTACTGTACTGTGTAGGTGTGATACATGCTGGAAGTACGTTACCAGTTTTGGTATGAATTTTAAAGGATTTTTTTCCGTACTGCTTGCTGTGTATAAATTACATCTATTGCTTCTAAGGATAATTCGTAACCATTACTGCGTATGAGCGTAAATTTATTAAGTTTTTTTTTTTTTTTTTTTTTTTTTTACTTATGCATTTTCCAGATGAACAATATTTAGTATAATACGCTGTTTTTCAGAATATAAATAAATTAATATATAGGGCTACTGAAAGTACAGGATATTTTGACGTCAATAGATTGTCATTCTACAATCTACAAGTATTCTACAAGTATATACGTTTTTATCTATTATGCGTTTTCAAAATAATTTACTAGTGAATCACATTATTAAAAAGTGAAGTTCTGTTATAGCGTTTTCAAAATGTTTTAGTTTCTTAAATTATGCAAAAGTCGTGATTTTCTTTCTTGTTTTTACAATCTTAATTTTATTGAAAAAGAAAATACTATGAAAGATTAACAATAGACAATGCTGTTTTATTTGTGTCACATACCTCTTAAAGTGTCAAAAAATCTTTTTTTTTAATAACTTATAATAAAATATGTTAACCTAAGAACATTGAAAAATAAACTCCCATCATATCATATTAGAAGAGAAGTTATGTCTAAAACATTTTTTCTGTATGATGAAAGGGGGAGGGGAGGTAATCTTTAAAGTCAATTCCCTCAAAACATCGATTTTGATAATTGCACGCTCAATTTCAGAAAAATGGTTGCCTAGAATTTCACGAAATTTTCATAGAATTTATTACCTGTATAGATCCACAAAATGATCTATTATTATCTGTCTCAAGTTAGAAGTTATTTATGACTACTTTTGTATACAAAAACTTCTATATCTCGACAGTCTTTGAAAAAGTTGTTTACTTGTGAACTGCAAATTATATATTTTTAATTGTAGGTCATTTGCATAATACATTATATCTGTACTCATTTTAAAAAATTATGGCGGGATTTAGCATTTCAAGTGCGCAAAATCATACACACAATGCAAGGAATATTTTTTTCGTAAAAAGCATACTATATTTAAAAATAAATTAAACTTTAAATGGGTGTATGATTTTTTGAGCAATTTAATGGATAAAATAAATCTTTTTTTTACTATGTGTTTTAAATTTTATCAGTGGCGTGGCGTCCGGTCATCGCTGGATGCGGCGATGACCAAGCAATATTTTAAAATTCTTAATAAGCTTTTAAAACTCTACGATCCAGTTTCAGCAGAACATTTGGAGTTCATGTATAAGTGAAGGTAAGATTTAAAGTTTCTTTTTTGAACATTCAACCATTGAATTTTAGAGTTAATAATTTTTCACCACAAACTTAAATAATTGCGATGACCACCGAAAATTTTCACGCCACGCCACTGAATTTTATAATTAAACGTAGATGAGTTATAGTGATTGCAATTATTAGAGAGGTCGCTACATCATGTATTTTGTTCGTTCAAAGGGAACCTGATCCCTTAAAGGGCCAATAATAGTTGCAAAATAGTTAAAAACAGCAGATTTTTCTCGGAAACTACTTCAGCAGCTTCAAAATATATATATATATATATATTTTTTAATAATTAACTATATTTAAATGATCTGTTCTTCTAAAAATTAATTCCTTTGTAATAATGACAAAAAAGAAATCCAACATTGTTTTGCATAAACAATGAATTTTCTATTGGTTACTCTATCCCGATGATCAAATTATCGTTTAACTACCTGAAACACATAAAGAAAATATTGAAATTTCTGTAGTAGTTCCCGAGAAAAAGTACTTAAGTGTTACACATTTACTATACATAATGCAATTGTTTTCTCCGTTAAAAATATATTTTTTGTACGGATGTCATAAGCTTATATGTACATTTAAAAAATTCGTTAGTATTTTTCATTAAAACTTACGAATGAACCTAGATAAAAAATTACTAAAAAGAAAATTTAAAGTAAGAAATGTTACATATTTAAAAAAAAAAAAAAGTTATGAAAAAGTAAAAATACTTTAGCAGACTTAGTCACACGAATATAAAAAAATAATAATATCATCGAAGAAAAATATAACTTTTTTTAAATATTTTATTTGTTATGTTATTTATTTTCAAAATCCTACAGTTTCCTCTTCTTAATGACATTTACTTTTTTAAAGTAATATTATTTAAAAGAAGTTATTTAGTTTAGAAAGTGTAAATGAGTCACGTTACGGATATTAAATGCTGATATTACATTAGTTCCGACGAACGGCTTAATGTGTCACGCAAAACATAAAAATGATTAAAAGATATTTGAAATTTTACGACTGGAAAGTTCATAAGAACAGTTTTCTTGAACATGAGATTATTTAAAAGGGAGTGTATGTATAAAACAAAACTATGTTGTAAGAAAAAATGAAAATACAGATTTGGGAACATAAAAAAAGAGAACATACCCGGTTTTTAATGAAGAGTATATTATACATACATATGGTTTATGCTTTGATTGATAATTAAATTTATGATTATTTTCATTCAAGTGTTTTTTATCAGATATGAAAAACTGCTACCTTTTAGTTGATTCAAAAAACTTTCGATGTTAAATAGTTGCTAATCTATCAAAAGAAAAAAGTCAGAGTTTCGTTCCTTTCGTTTCTAAGAATTATGGTACTATTTAATATTTAGAACTGCTCTATTCACATTTGTAAATTATATGAGGACGTAGCTTTCAAAACTTGCCTTATCCTGAAAATCAAATTTTGGAAAATCGCTAAAATAATTTGGATAAAACTAGTTTTTTTGCTCATTGTTGTGTTTTTTCGATGCATTTTGGATAAGGCGAGTTTTGAAACTCACGTCCTCATATGACGTAATATTTTGCAAAAATTAAAACGCTAGCCAATAGTAATAGCGTTAAAAATTGTTAAATTATATTTTTGTAAATTCAAATACTTTTATTTCAATACGGTTGAGAATTTCTATAATAAGACTAATGAACTTTACACATAGTATTAGTTTCCAAATAATAAAATAATTTCTTACCATAATAAATTAGTTTCCAAATGATTATTTAAATTCCCAAACCTTATAATCTTTATATGGAAATATTGACTGTTATGAACTACATATTTTTGCAATCATTCACAGGCAGAGCATATGAGGTTACAGCAATCGATTGACTTTCAAATGAAAATACGTAAAAAAAAATTTCGCAGAATTGTTAGCTATTTATTAAAAAAATATTCATTTTATGTACATATACGATTGTTTCAGTAATGAGTATTATAAGGTCTATTATTATCTTATCACCAAATTTCTATGAGAAAAAAAACACATTTATTGAATCCACGTTCTTAGAAGCAAAAAAAAATCTTATTCGTTTATAGTGAACACTTATTAATTTCATCATTTCTTTCTATAAAACGCATCTATTGGTTTTTAACCCTCTAATGCCATCATAGCATGTATGCTACCAACCGTGTTTCGAATTTAGTAATTTTTTTTAATACGGATATTTCAAATTAATACCAGAACTTTAAAACAGCAATTTTATTACAAACTATATTTAAAACAGCTTTACTTAATAACAGAAATTCCGTATTTGAATAAAGCGAAATTTATTTTGAAATTTTCTGGTGTGAATTGAGATTTTATGAACTACACAATTTCTAGAACGTATTCTAACATGGGAATTAGAGAGTTAATCCCAGAACTCAATGCGAATTCATAAATTTCAAAGTTGCCTTGGAAGGTTTTTCACATAACTTGGTGGTATATATGGAATGTTTTCTGAACTTTCAGGAGGGTATGATAGTATAAAATGTTATTTTTGTTTCTTGACATTTGCTAAATACTTTGTGACGTAAATCGCTTTTAGCAGAAATATACGAAACAATTTTGTAATTGGAAGTTTTTCTCTAAAACTAGAATTTTTGGAATTAGCTGTTGGTCAGCGATAACCAAGAACACCTTCTGTAAATCAACTAAAGTTTTATTTTTAAAAGAAGACATACTAATATTAATTTGGAGCTCAATGCTGAGCATCTGAATACATTTTATATTATAAGATAATACTAGGGATGGACTGAAACAGATTTTTAAGACCTAAATCGAAACTGAATTTCGATAACCTTCCCCTTTTTTTACCGAAAACGAAAACGAAAACTTTAAACTAACAAAAATTAAGTTATAAATTAATATATATATAAATATACATTATTATTAATTAATTATACGTGTTGCCCAAGATGACTTCCCATGTCTGTGACAAAATCATTTAATTTTCATATAAACGGAAATTTAATTAATTCATCAACAACACAATTTGATTTTCTAATTATACGAATTTCATCTAATTAAAAAGTGTTTTAGGTAATCTGACCTCAACTTATCGTATATAATGATATTTTCTAATGATCATCTCTTATACTAGAACTTTCTCAAAGACTACTTAAACACCTCTGCAGTTTTAGACTAAAAATGTTCTATTTCTGTTATATCTGCAGCTTATAATGAGCACGAGAAAATCATCTTCAAGGTTGAATCATATATGTATTTCTTTCTTTATAATTTGACCTTACGACTTGTGTATGTCATCAATGATAATTTTTAATTTAGAAGCGCATAGTAATAAATAAAGAGTTACCGCTGAAAGACAAGAGTTACAACTTTGAGCAGATACAACTAAAATCAGTGATTAATATTGAAAACTGCAGAAGGACGAAACGAAACTTTATTGAATACAGACAGTTTCAGTGGGTGGAATTTTAGGCAATTATCTGAAAATTCGTTTTCGTTGAAACTTAGTCGAAGATCTGTCCAAAAACGAGATCGGAACCAAAAAATCGGTCGATCTCTAGATAAAATATTTAAGTGATTTCAGTAACACATAGACATTTCATTCGGTAATTCTTTTTGAATTTCAATTACCCTTTTAGATAAAAAAGAAAACAAACTGAGTTATAATAAATATGATAATCAAAACATAAGTTTTGAGATAATTTGTCATATGGAATTTGTCGTTTAAAATGAATTTCATTTATTTACATTAAATATTTTTTTAAATTCCTACTTATCTACTCTGTGGGAACGCTTTAATGTCTAAAATCGAAGTTTATAAATAATCATTAATTACGCAACTACTTCAACTAACATGTTTCGTTCATAATGTTTTAAAATTAGAACAATTACACACATTTTCTTAAGTTTCTAGACCAATGTATTTTTAGGGCTTTAATTTAAGGGACCGAACGGTAACTCCAAATGATTTTAGAATATATAGAATGTGAACAATTGAACTTTGATGAGCTAATATATTAAGGAATTTACTCAAAGGTCATGTAAATTTCAATATGTGATTTCATTTGGCTAAGCATTAAATTACGAAATTCAAAAGATGAAAATATAAAAATTTATGACATTAAAAACAATTCAAAAACATAATAATTGCGGTGAATATTTCAGCAGATATATATTACTTTAATAGCAATGCAAATCGGTGATCTTTAGGACACACAAAGTAACAGCTGTCTCAGTTGGTACGGTGAAAGCAAAGTATTTCTTTACTTCGTCACATTACTCGTATTTCGCCAATTGTTTAAGGAAACACTTTGGAAATGACACTGATAATTGCTTTGTGCCCAGTCTCCTACTGATATCAAAATGAGTCCCGAGGTGACTCGTGAGAAAAAATATTAAAGTGACTTTAGAGTGGATATTTATTTATAAACTTTCTCCAAGGGTTGGTCACCTGAGAGTCACAATTAGGGTGGTGCGAAAAAAGTCAAGTTGATATTTCCGAATAGCTATAGTGCGGAAAAGTTGCGATTGGTAAATACAAGAAAAGCAAAAAAGAAAATTTTCAAATCAGACTTTATCTTCCGATCCCGCAAAGCGACTAAAAAAAAAAAAAAAAAAATGAAAATTTTCAATTTTTTCAGATTTTTTTTTTTTTTTTTTTTTTTTTTTTTTTTTTTTTTTTTACGTTTATATAATTTTTCATCGCTATAGTGAAAAATATCTGGATATTGTACTGTTTAATAATAATAATAATAATAAAATTGTGTTTAGAGAATCTCTTACGATCGCGCAAGCTCAATCAAAAAATCAGTTTTGAGTGATTTTCATGCATTAAGAATATAATCAACTGAGGTCAGTTTGCGGTCTCAGGTTAAGATTTAAATGTTAATTGATACAATTGAGCATATTAGGTCATTTTTAAGTAACGTAGAGCTTACCACGAAGAGTTCGTTCCAGACCTGAAAAGTTTAGTAGTTCACCCAACTGCCGCTAGCCATGTTGCAAACTAGCGCTGTAGCCGGCCTACGCGCTCCCATCTAATCTCACTTAACTCCATAAAATTTACAGCAAAGTCAACTGAATTCAGATGAACTGTACATGGCATATATTTTGACGGAAGAAAGGATGTTATAAGGATGTCCCTAGTTATAGAAAGGATTGGATCAAAACAGGTTCGTTGAACTATTCAGGAGGAACACTATTCTATCATAAAAGAACGTGGCTCAGTTTATTTAGGCCATATGTCGCCAAACTCCAGATCTGCTAAGAACATTGTAGCTTTCATAGTATCATGTGTTACTGAACAAAAGCTTTTACTAGAATACTTAGATTTTGTAGGCTGTGATGGTAGAAATACAAATAATGGATGGAAAGATGGTGCTATCAGGCAGCTTGAAGTGCATCTGGGAAGACCACTGCAGTGGGTTTTTTTGTTTATTCCATTTTATTGAATTATATTTCCGCCATCTTTTTCAACATTTGGCCCAAGATCATTTATTAGACCAATTGGGCAGAATCTCATTGTTGGGAAAAGCTCTCGGTGATAAATTTTCAGTTGACTGATTGTGAAATTACAGAAGTGGACAGACAACTGTTGAGCAAGGACCAAAGCTATCTTTTTGACGTAAGTTAAGCAATTAAAACTGGCAACTTTCCAAATGGCTTATCAAAGTGTGACTCCGACCCAATTTCACATGACAGATGGCGCACTTGCGCAAATAGATGGACTTCGACTTTACGCGAGCATGGAAAACCCATCGAATGCCTTAAAAGCCATATTGACATTTATTTTAAAATCTTACATGGCAGTTTGGTTTGAAATAAAATGCAGCAAGAACACTACAGACGAGCCTATTCCTCTGTACAGAGCAATAGAAACATCTCGATACTTGCGTGACTACCTGAAAAAGTCTAGTTAGTGAAATTGAACGAAAATCATTTTTTGCTCAGCCGGAAAACCTACTGATTGCAATTGTCTTTGATAAGTTGCTGCACATAAGAGAGCAAGGGCTAAGAAGAGTGTTAAAAGCCAGGCAGACTGTTTCAAAACGTAAAGGCATCATAATCTTTATCATTCCTACTTTAAACTTCGATGCGGCAGGTACAGAATTAATTTATTGGAATGTAGCAAAATTATCATCTCCACCTCTTTTTCGGAGAATAACTTATGAAGAAATACATTTCTTTGTTCAATCAGGTGATATCTCAAGCTGAGATGATAAAAAGTTTCCCTACCATACCCAAGCTGTCAAGCCGTGCGTCAAATTTGTAACGGAAGCATCGTTTAAAGTATGTGGACGTGGGCCCCAATCAAGAGATGGTTTCACCAAGACCATACTGAAATCAATGTCCATGATACCAGGCATTACCACCAAATCGCAGTACAAAGTTGCTTCTAAAAGTCAAACTTGAAAATGATAAAATAACAAATTGTATATCTAATACTGTCATGACACTAATTTTTAATACAGTGTTTTGACACCATTATAACAAATTGTGTATTTAAGTAATGTAAATAGCAAACACCCTCATTGGTTGGATGAAGGAAAGGGTGCGAGTTGAACTCCAAGTTCAGCTACCTTCCCGTGGTAAATTTTGGGTTGTTTAAATATTATCAAATATCTAAACAAGCAATGAGCTATGCAATTTATATGCAAATGTTAATATTGTAACGCAAACTGGATTCAGGTGAATATTTTCTTTATCCATCAAAATCGCTGAAAATTGAATTTTTCTTAATTTTTATTGAGCTTGCGCGATCGGAAGATATTCTTTAAACGCAATTGTTTATTATTATTATTATTAAACATTACAATCTGCAAATATTTTTCACTATAGCGATAAAATATATATATATGTAAAAAAAAATCAATCCTTAAAAAATCTGAAATTTTCAATTTTTTTGAATTTTTAGGCGGTTTGCGGGATCGGAAGATAAAGTCCGATTTGAAGAAATTTTTTTTTGTTTTTGTTGTATTGACCAATCGCAACTGTTCCGCACTATAACGACTCGGAAATATCAACTTGACTTTTTTCGCACCACCCTAGTCATTATGTCGTAACTTTGGGACGTCATTTCGTTATTCGTAAAATCAAAAGGATGTGATGACTTCACATTAGAGCCTTTAAATTATGGTCAAATGAGACTCATAATGTAACTTCATTGTAACGTCATCCAGTGACTCTTCACAGGATAAACGTCACGGTAAGCTCAGTACACTAGTTCAGTGCAGTCATCAACGGTTACATAGAAAGTGTTTTCAGTGTAATAAAAAGACGAACATCAGATGTTACAATTTCGTTCAACGTTGGAACTGAAACATTTGGAATAGTTTGTGAAGTCATTGGGACGTTACGTTGGTTGGCTGTAATACTAGGCTAATACATATTTCTTACACCTGCTGTTCATATATATATATATATATATTAGTATTCAGAGATTATTTTTTGTGTTCGAGAATTAGCATTTTGTATAATTCACTTCATATTTTGCTCTCCAGTTTACTTACAATACTCCTCAACGATTTGTTTTCCTTTTTTATAAAATTTTATATAGTATGTTTACAAAATTTTATATTACTTACATTTAATAAAATTATTTTATACATCAAAAGGTAATTCTTAACGTTTCTAGCACAAAGAAAACAGTTTTTTGCTCTCTCTTCTCATTTTATAAGACATTCATAGGAACAGAGAATGCTTGAGAAAAATAAACATTAAAATAATTATTCTAGACACCTTTCAAAGGATAAATTTATAAAAATTGTAATTGTTAAAAAAAAGCATAATATTCATTAGCATTTACTTTAAATATGATCTACGCGAATTGTGTAATTTATATTTAAGAAAAATCCATTACATTAATAATAAAGAGTAATTTACTTTGTTCATTGAAATTTAATTTAAAATTTAAAATTTTGCATACGAATATTAATATTTTGCGTAATAGATGATTTAAGCCGAAATCTAAAAAAGAAACACGATAAGAAACTTTTGTGGAATCTATTATAATAGTCACGCTTTTAAACTAGAAAAGTATTTTTCCTCAAAATATATTATAACGTAACGATCTGTTATTTACCTTTTATTGCGTTTATTTTTTTTTTATTTTTTTTTTCGACAGTTTATAATACAGATGTTTTTAGTAGTATGTTATAATATTCTCAAAAAACGTATATTATGTATAAAATCTGAATGTAGAAATTGGGAATTCATTTGCACCCATATCTCTGTTCTTTTGTACTATAAAATCGCTTTGACTGAAATAGTGACAAAAGTGATAAAATACTTAATTTGGCATTCGGAAGAATTTAAGGATGTTTGCATTCGCTCAACAAGAACAGTGTTTGCCGACTCTGTTTGCAAATATTGAGTTAGAACAAATTTCAATTTCCTACTTACGTGTTTGCTTTTCACTTATACATTTCTTCATCTTATGGGAGCATTTTCAGCAGTTCCCACCTGAAATATTTGCTTCTTACCAAAAGTTCGCAGTTTAATTTCAAAATAATTTCAAATAGGTTTGGATACACAATCAGTAATTCGAGGTAACACTAGTGCATAAAAAACTATATAATAAAATCCCTAATGAATAGAATAATATAGAGAAACTTTCTCTCTATATATTACTTTTGAGTTACTATATTCATATTCTAAATCATAAGCAATTTTCAACAAAACTACTTCTAAACGAAATGTGTATATAATTCGCGCAAGTCATAATTTTCTAAAAACATTGTATACATACACAATTCGAATAAAGAATTTCTTCTATGAATTAACAAAAGAATACAAATATATTGCTATTAATAAAAAAATAACTATTATTAAGGGAACCGGGTATATTCTATCTCGGCCATGATAAAATACACCAACTTTATGTACCTTCTTTTAGAAATGTTGAAAGATAGAGGTCTAGATTTTTCAGAGTAGTTTGAATAACATGATTTACGAATTTTAACTGATCATTTTCTATCTAAGTGAAACTGAAAATTAATTATTAATTATTTATTGAAATAAATTTTTAAATTAGCATTTTTGGTAAGATTTCACTGCCTAAAATAAATAATTATCAATAAATCATTGCATACATGTGTTAAAATATGCACAGTAACATAATATAAGTATTTAGAAAAATCTGAGTTCTTAAGTTTATCAGATATTGAGAAAAAGGAACATAAACCTGAAAAATCGAAGTTTTGAGAAAAATCAATTAACGCTGTGAGGCAGTATTGCCAGTGGACTACTTTTTAAAAATTCTGATATCTTGAATTGCACCACTTTTTTGAAATAGTAAAATTCGCCTTATTTAATAAAATATTAATTAAGGCGAAAACAATGGGAATTTTACCACTTCAGAAAAGTGGTGCCAATCAAGAAATCTGAATTTTAAAAAAAAGTAGCCCACTGCTGCGAAGTGCTCTTAGAAAGAATGAACAAATACAGCACTTTCTTTTATGCATATGCATGTGTAATACATCCTTGAAAAGATAAAATTTTAAACTATTTAATGATATAAAAATGTAAAAATCAATTTTTTGATTGAATTTCGCTTACCCGGTCCCCTTAACAGTTGCACGGGGAAATTAATTACATTTCTTAAATATTGAAAGGAATGACTAACACCATAAACTAAGAACACATTTATTTGAAAATAAAGAACTATTTTTCTTTGCATTCAGAATAAAAATAAAATATATTTCTAAAACATTATGGTAATATTTTGGTATTTGGAAATTAAAATTAAGTTGTGATTTTATTCCCATCGACTCTGTAAGGATTAAGTATGTTTAGAAACATTTATACATGTTACGAAATTTTCAGAACATGTAGATCATATGGGGAACCTTGTGCCATAATAATCTGCAATGCTCGAAATTCCTTATGGTCACATGGTCGCAGAATGGGAGTCACAAATGAGACCACATGGAGAAGTAAGGCGATCAACAGCATGTATGTATAAAAACACCAATGTTGAAAAATATTAAAAAATTTAACGAGTTACAAGTATTTTTAACTGAATTTGAAAAAATAAATTATTATAAACCGCCATTTCAGTTCTTATTTAATGCGTATTTTAAACTTTTTAGAAATACACTGCTCAAAACAATTAAAGGATATTGCAGTTTTAGGTGGATTTTGTATCTGGTAAACTGTTTAGCTGATTGATACATGGTCGACAGACATAGTAGGTTATATGAGAATAAATTACACATGTTTGGCAGAAAAAAATGCATTTTATTGCGCATTTGTGTACTAAAGGAAAAAAACACAATTTGTGCATATGAGAAAAAAAGAATAAGAAAAGGTGTTTTCTTCAAAGAAAATCATTTTCAGTAGGGGGTATGGTTTCCACGGGCGGCCAGCAACGTTGAACACCTTTGAGGCATGGACTCAATGAGGCTATTAATGACGAGTTGGGGTATTCTGCTCCACACTTAAAGAAGAGCTCTTTCCAGTTCTTGGAGAGTTTGTGGGGGTTGTTGGCGGCCAGAAACTCGTCTTCCTAGAGCGTCCCAAACGTGCTCGATTGGATTCATATCTGGAGAACACGCTGGCCATTCCATTCGAACGATTCCTTCATCGAAAAGGAAATCCTCCAACAGGTTTGTACGATGTGGCCTGCAGTTATCGTCCATTAAAATGAAGTTATCTCCGATTGCTGCAGCGTAAGGGACTACAATAGGTCTGAGGATCTCATCCCTATATCGGCGACCAGTCAGAGCTCCATCTCGAATGATGTAGAGGTCAGTGCGCCCGTCAATGGAGATGCCACCATACACCAACACTCCTCCACCGCCAAATCTGACACTTTCGCGTACGAACGCAGGATTATTCCTACTGCCACGGTCCCTCCAGATGAAAATACGCCTATTATCCGGATGCACAGAAAAACGGGACTCGTCAGAAAACAGAATATTGCTCCATTCATTTCTCCTCCAGTTGACATGCTCGGTTGCGCACTCCCTGCGGTCGCGACGATGCCTTGATGTTAATCTAACACATACCATCGGTCGGCGAGCATACAGACCTACAGCATGGAGCCGGTTTCGGACAGTCTGAGTTGAAATCGTGGTGCCTGTAGCCGAGCGAAGGTGTTGTTGGAGAAGAGTAGCGTTCATGGTTCGGTGTCTCCGAGCTGTTAACGCTAAATACCGATCTTCATTGGGCGTTGTTGCCTGTCTACAACCTTGCCCTGGTCTTCGGTCTGCACATCCACTCTCCAAAAAACGGTTCCAGATCCTGGAAATGACACTTTGTGACACTCCAATGGCTTGCGCTACTTCGGCTTGAGTTTGGCCCCCTTCTAACCTACCAACAATTTTCAAAGCTTCTGAATCTGTCAAATGACTTCGCTGAGACATCGTACTCATGGAAACAAAGCAATCACTGAATGCCGATCATCCTTGTCTTCATTCTCTTTTATCCAGTTGAAAGTCAAATTTCCTTCACTGCCGCTGAAGCGACGTTTTTGACGTCGAACTCAAAATGTGCATACTCCACAGTTTGAAAACCAGAAAAATTTGCATTTGTGATTCTCTTCTTCTATTTTCGGCAAAAAAAATTTCGTTTATATCTTTATTTTATATAAAACTTCAAATAACCTTTAGTTGTTTTGAGCAGTGTATTCTTTAAAATAGTTATTTTCAGCACGTATTATTCTTAAGGTACTGAGATTTTTAAAATAGTCTTAAATTTCATAATTTTCAACATTTCGTGTATTATTAAAAAAATTAAACATGTTTTAAACCGTGGAATCTATACTTCAAGTCAACACCCACGCTTGGAATTCTGCAACTTTAGATGCATCGGAAACAGAAGTATTATGTTAATCCTTTATGTACTGAGTTATGAATTCAAGAAAATTTTATCCTCTAAAGCATTTTTCGTGAATTGTTTAAACTCCGTTAGAAAATTTACATAATCAGTTAATAAATTTTAGAAGGATTTTAGAAGGATTGAAGGACTTATAAGGATTAATTAAATTTGAATTTATAGGGATTTTGTGCGATAATTATAAACCCACTCAAATCTTTTATTTTAAATATATTTCTTGGTATTTTGTAGAATTAAGAAATGTACAAATATAATGTTCTTACAATAAAAATATAGAAATATTTCCGAATTGAAAAATCCCACCCCCTCCCAACGCCAAGAAAGCTAAAAAGATACAAAGGCAAAATACATCATTCTTTTAAAAATGTTTTTGTTTTGTGTAACCAATAATGCTTTCGGAACAAGATAAAGTAATGTATCTGTAACTCATTCTAAACTGTATTACAACTAATCGATGTATTAAATGAATTTTATAACAAGTAATTTTATTGACACTTATAGGTACCGTCAGTAGATAAAATGATTAATCAATAAAAGGAGGAGATAAAGAAACGGAGGAAGTATTCTGTGGAAGTGTACTGATTTTGTTTAGGTTTAAAGTATGTGAATCGCAACACCAAACGTAAGGATACCCCCATTCTGTTAAAATAAATACATTTCGCATAGATGAAATAAGTTCGCAGAATGTTCTGGGTATGTAGTTTGAGTCTTGTGCTGATGTTTTGTAAATAAATGTCTTTTAACATGCCTTACCCAGTGCTACTCTTTTTAAAAATGGGGATATTTTATAATAAGTAAAAGTAATACAGATTTATATCATAATTATATATGATTATACATCAGATTTTATTTAATTCTTAAAATAGTTATAATGGAGAAGAGTGTCAAAAAATATGTCTTAACAAGAACTATTTTAAAAGATGAAGTGATGGGACAAATTGGCTTCAATTTCAAATTTTGTTAGATTATATTCTACTCTGCTAAACTGATGGACTAATAAGTTTTGTTTTCTAAAATAAAATCGTCATTTACAGATTTTACGGGGTGGTAGGTCACGGTAGTTTTCTTTTCTGGAGTTAATAAAGAATAAAGCGTGAAAAAAAAAGAAGAAGAATGTGCGTGACTCACGGATATTTTATGTATGGGAACAAAACTTTATAATTTATTGTGTTACTTATGGTTTTGTAATGCTTCAATATCATTGAAATCCGAAGAGATTGTTGATCATATGCTTAAGTACTGAAAATGTTCGTACAAAATTTGCGGGTAAATTAAAATTCGTAACTTTTGTCCAATTGACATCAAGTTGCTTTAAGATGTTTATGCAAAATAAAATGATGGGTTATCGTGCATTTTCTGATGATGCATTAAACGAGAATCATTTAAAAGAATTTTTAGGGGTTTTAAAAAATGAAAATATATAGAATAAATGAATCCCTCAAGTCGAGGTTTTAAATTTTATAAAAAAAAAATGTGAAAAAGCTTTGGCTTTATAAAATGCTTAAATTGGTATTTCAGAATTGAAACACAAAATAAAGAATGTAAATAACGTTGCATATAGTAAAAAAGTAAAACCAAAGAAATTTCAAACCAGTTCGCGAAACCAGAACCTACCTTGATTAAAGGGAACTCAAGATATATCAGGAAGAGATGAAAGTGTTTTTTAAGAAATAGCCAGCAGAGCGCTGTCTGATGTGTTTACGAACCAAGCTGGAATATGAGTTTTATGGATTTTTTAGCAGTTTTAAAGCACGCACAGGATTTTTTAAATGAATTTCGAACACATATTAAAAGATAATCATAAGATTTTTTTAGAACAAATGAATTATGAGAATTGTCTTACAGAAATATATTGAATTTTATTAAACAACACTAAAGTAATGTTTATATAAATATAATGGATGGTTGGTTGTATTTATTGTGCGCTTCTATCGTTGGTTGTGCGTTTCAAAGTATCTATATTATGACTGTTTAGCAAGTATTATAAGCAGAGACATGCATGAATACCCCATTTTTAGATGCAGTAATGCTTAATAAAAATATGCATCATTTTAAATACATAACATATCATATTTATTTTGTACGTATTGACGTATTATTATTCTGAATTAAAGGTTATATATAAACTATTTTTTCTGTACTTTTGAAACTCAATGCATATATGTTAATTAACAATATTATGAATATTTTTCAAATTAAAATATTTAATATTTTACAGGTATAAAAGTTATTTTATATATATTTAATTAATTATTTCTTGCAAAATATACATTTTTTCGTAACAAGCTGTATTACGCAAGAAATATTTCTATGATCAATTTCTAGTACAATGTTCAAATAGTAAGAGGTTTTTTATAACATATAACGTGGTAAATGATGAGAGATAACGGATTAAAATTACATAAACGATGTTAAAATATTATTGGGCATTTTTAATGTACTAAAATCAAAATCTTAAGTTAAAAATATCTGTGTATCTTGGTACACTGAGGGAAGAGAACTTCATTACACAGAAATTCACAAATTCGATAACATTTTAGAGTGTGGAAAATGAAACCACTGAGGTCAACATTGAAACAGAGAAGAACTCAGAAAGGGAGACCGGGGCTAGTAGGCGCAGTTTTTAGTTATTGATTATTATTTTTTTTGTTTGTTTCAGTTTTTTATGAAACTTTAAGTGTACTTTTAAAGAACAGGCATTGGGCTATAAACACCCGGAGTTTTGAGTTTGTAGCTTTTGTAGTTTATGTTTAGCGGAAGCCAAAAGTAAAAGGGAAATTGTGCGCCAACCTACCCCGTCACGGGGCAAGTTGCCTATACCTATGGGGTAAGTTGGCACACGCTTTATAAAAATTTAAAAGAAACTAAATATGACACGCAGTTAAGAGAAATCAATTTCATTTTTACCAGTAAGTTTAAACAAAGGCGTTATCGCCGTACAAATGTAAATTCTAAACTATACAGACATAAAAATAATGAATAAAACATTAACATTGAGTAACTTCTATCCTACTCGATATCACCATCAGAATTACAGTTGTCTCAAATAAAAAATCGAGTGTCTCCGTTTGGGCAAGCCTCGTGTGCACAAAATCTTGCATTGCAACCACTTTTCTCGGTGTTTGCTGTTTTTCAAGCTACCAGCACACACCAGAGGCCGAGCCAAATTACCCCGAGGTCAATGCGCCTACTAGCCCCATAATAAATTTCTTCACAAAAGGGACACGTAACCATCTAAGCATAAATAATCCAAATAAATCACATATAGGATAGGTATAGTTAATCATACAGTAAGAAAAATGTACTAGTTAAATCGCAATTATTAAGATAAGTATTAGAAGTTAGAAAAAGAATGAAGCAACAAAAAATTAATTATGAGTGCAAAAAACAGAAAAATCGTAATAAATGTCCACTGCACGTAGGTAACGCTGTAAAACTTCAATGAGGATTGTAAAAAGCAAGAAGAAATGTACTCTGTGACTGGTTGCGCAATCTATCCACAAAAAGACGATTTATGAGGACTGCGCCTACTTAGCCCTGTAGCCAACTAGCCCCGGTCTCCCCTAAAACGTGTGGGAAAATTGTCATCAGATGGTATGGGAAGACATTTTTCATTCTAAAATATGACGAAGTTTCTAAAATTTGCATTGATTTCTTTTTTAAAGATTCAGATTATATTTAATTTCTTTGCAAGTAATAAATTTTATTATACGTAAAAAAAAAGATGTTTTATGCAAGCTTAACAAGAAACATAAAACAGTTTGTTGTAAATTACTCGCGTGAACTAAAACATAAATCCTGAACTGAAGCAGCAGAAAGACCACTGAATAACAGTTCAGTTCTCTTATGTAGTTAAGTGGGCAAAAAATGCTGTTTTCAAGGCATTTTACAGATTATGAAAATGTAATTTGTTTGAGAAAACAGAAATTGTACAATAGGCTTGCACAGTTATAAAAATTATATATTGTCAGATATATCTTTAAAATATTATAAAAAAGTTTTAAAAAATGTTCGTCCTTTTATCATATTCCTATATTCTTATTATATATATACAGTAGAACCTCGATCCATCGTTTTTCAAGGGGTGCGTGAAAAAAAAACGATGGATGCGGTAAAAAGAAAAATGCGGGTTAACGTCAAAACGCGAAAAAAAACAATGTTTATGCATTAAGAATACATGCAATGTATACACTATACTAATAAATAGTAATTTGTTACTCACCAAACTGTAAAAGAAATAAATCGTTGTAAAAAATTTATATTTATTTTTTTAAATCCGCAATGTTATCTTACGTTTTTCATCATTTTTTAAATTAAACAATAAATTTTCAAGATGTACAACATTTTTCAGGATATTTTCTGTAATTTCATGTGCATATATAAAAGTTCGTACAGTTTCAAATGCTGTAATTGTATCAGACAGACTTGGCACTGGTTTAGGCTCAGCTTCATCGGCAAGCACTTTATCCTCTGCTTCTTCGCCATCATTTTCATTTTTTTCATCATTACACATTTTTTCAGTGCTTAGGACACCACATGTCGCAACATCTTGATCAATGGAAATATAATCGCTAAATTTCACACGAGATACATTCTCTGCTACACGAAACCACTCTTCATGTGAATTATCGTCACCATCATCATTATTTTTGTTCCCTTCTGTTGAGCATTCTTCAATATTTTTTCGCACAAAACCGCATTTCACGAAACAATTCTGGATGGCTGAAGAGGTTATTTCATGCCATGCTGAAATTACAAAATGAATAGCCTGCAGAAGGTATATTTTTGGATTAGGTTATTTTGTTTGTTTATGAAACATAAAGATCTTTGCTCTAGCTTTCTCCTGTAAAATTGCTTAAAACAGTTGATTATTCCGTCAACAAGAGGTTGTACGACAGATGTGCTGAGAAAAAACTGACTTTTATATTATTCAAAGACGACGTATCTGATGAATGAGATGAATAGATTTCAATAAATAGAATGATTTTCTTTTTTTGAGCGCCGATTGATCTATCAAAGTCATGAATAAATTTTATATGGCAATCATTTTTCATCCATGCTTTGGCATTCGAATGGTTGACTACAGGTAGTTTCTATACATTCTTGAAGCATCGAGGTCTAGCAGATTTGCAAATAACGAGGGGTACTCTGTTATCGGAACCGTCCTTATTTGTGCATAGTAGCACTGAAAGTCTTTCTTTGGAATGTTTACTCAGTGCCATCGCTAAGACTTTTTATTGGTGGGGGAGACAACCTTAAATTGCCAAGTCAAATTTCAGTATTTGCAAACTCGTTTTATAATTTTGCCAACTTACCACAGTTAGAAAATGTAATATAGTTCTTATTTGTTAAAAGTTTAATAATATTCCCAATTAGTTTTGTAATTTTTGCCTAGTCTATCAAAAATAGAAAATATATTATAGTTTTTATTAAAATTTTAACAAAATTTGCCGACTAAGTTTGTAAATTTGCCAAGTGTAATAACATTCACGAATGTTTGGGGGGGAGCCTCCCCCCGTCCCCCCCCCCTTAGCGAGGCACCGGCAAGATTCTCCTTCCTATGAATGCTAGCGTTCTCTATGGCAAGCATTTATAAAACAGGCATGTTTCGTCTGCATTATAGATGTCACAATTCTTGTATCCTTAATTTCGGAAGTTATTCGAACCATATTTCTGTGGCATCAGTATTTACTACTGCAGCACTTTCGCCACATAATTTCCTGAATACCAATCCATTGCGAATTTTAAAACGTGAAATCCAGCCATCTGATGGAGAAAAAGTATCCATCCCATATGAGACAGCTATTTCAAGTGCCTTCTTTCGAAGAATATTCCCATCCACATGAATATTTGACACACGAGCCTGCTCGTACCAAGCGAAGTGAAGTCTTTCCAACTTACTGTAAGTAAACATTTTGTGAGTTTTTTTTTTCTTTTTTGTAGAAGTTTCATAATTGTCTGCCTGCACTCTAATTTCTTTCTTTTTCGAAATTATCCAATTCAGAATCGTAGGCGGTATACATAAACGTTTAGCGATGTTAATTTTTTCTTCAAAAAAATTCTTTTCCACCGCATCTATGATGTGAAGCTTTTCTTCTTAAGTTCGGATTTGTTTTGCCATTTTTAAAATTCACAGAACGCATAAAATTTAGGATAGAACGCATTAAATTGAAGCTCACAGTCTTGAAATTAAACACATGCGCTGCACACAGCAGATTAACCAGGAATGTGAAAGAATGTGGCAGCTGGTCGAAGTGGATGCATCCATCCTCCCCTTTACAGAGAATAGAACAACCCATTCTGCAAGCAAGAATACCTGTTCCGCATTCAGTTATTTACACGTACATACATGTCACAATATCAGTGCAAATCCCTATCCCCCCCCCTGCCCCCGTAAAACAGCACAAATGAGTTATTTTAGGTTAGAAGAAGTAATTTCAGTTTGTATGTCATTAGGATCCGTTTGACCTTCAATTTCATTTCGGTGAAGAGAAAAAATTTACAACGATGAATGCGGGAAAACGACTTTTTTAAGAACGATGCATGCGGGTTTCGTTAACATTATTTAAATATAATTTGTGCAGGGACCATAGAAATAAAACGATCAATGCGGGAAAACGATGGATGCGGGAACGATAGATCGGGGTTTCACTGTATATATACATATATATATATATTTTCCTCAGGAATATGTTATTAAGCATTTTTAAGCAATGACCAAATGGAAATCACGTTCGAATTCCATGTATTTAGCTATAAAATCCCTCAAGTTATAAGTATTCCTATATATGTTCGTGTAATTGTTTCCCGCTTGTGTATAAAAAAGATAATGTAAAAGCTTTTATAGAATCAACAGGCAAGGAACATACAAATTTTATTTAAATATTATTTACTGGTATTAAAATATAAAAAAATACTGAATTATTACTTTCATAAGTACTTAATGGCAAAGGTCGTATCAATGTGACATAAGAAATATTTGAAAAAAAAATATTTTAGCTCATGAATGTGAACAAAACCAATTATTTAAAAACAATAAAAATAAGCTAATAAAATACATCAGTATTACTCATTCATCATTTTTTTCAACTGTACTTTAGTAAATTAAAAGATGTCTAATTAAATATCATCAATATATAAATATATATGTGTGTGTGTGTGTGTGTGTGCGCGCGTGTAACTTAATGAAATACTTTACAGCGCATTTCAACTAATTTAAAAAAAAGGAATTGATACAGTTCTAGAATACGTTTAGACCATTTCAATTCTACAACGCTATATTGAGATCGATTGCTTTAAACAGAAACAAATTATTAAGTATGAAAACAATGCACAAATTTAATTCTTTTTTATTGTCTTCTTAACCATCATACATTTCAAATTCATTTAATATTACAGTAGTTTTAGAAAGATAAATTTATTTTTATTTGTTTTACGTAATAGCTTAGTTTCGAAATACGAGAGTAACAATAGTAAGCTAATCAGCTAAAAGCCATCCATTTCTAATGTGTGGTATAAAAAAGTATGTTTTGTTCTACTGAAAAACCCCAGAATTGCTAAAAAAATAAAAGCTCACATTTACATGCAGTACGTATTTAAATAAAGGAATATGAGTTTAAAACAGTAAAATATAACAGAGTAGGAAAATTGTTATCACATAATGATTACTTCAAGATGTTTCCAGTTTTCATTAATATCACTCACTTATTGAACATTATGAAAATATAAAAGTTTAAATTTCAATTTTTAAGATATTTTGTCAGTCTCTAGAACTGTAAAAATAAGACAAATATATTTTTTATATATTGCTATTTGCTTGAAGCATGCGAATCTACCATTAACTCTCTGAAAGACTTTTGTTTACATGAAGTAATAATGGGTATATATTTTTCAGGAAATAATATAATTTTAGATACTAAAAAGAAGTAACATACGTTTTATGATGGAATTTCGAATAAAAAAAGAGAATCGGTAAGACATTATCTTCGACTTTTCAGAATGTTCTTTTTTATGAATACTTTGAGAAGAACATTATATATACAAAACCTTTAAACGTGTCAATGGAATATCTAGTTTTCGAAACGACATTTTGTTGAAGAAATAATGTTTTGATACATAGTGTAGAAACATTTTAAAATCTGAAATATGTTATATAAATTTTTCGTACGATGAATGAAGTTTTTTAGCCAATGCAAAATGCTAAAGGAAAAAAAAATCTGTCTAAAACTGAAGCACCCCAATTTAATAAAAGGCATATGATAAAATGTGTATATTTTAAATTACGATGAATTATCTATGAAATAATCTATGAATAATCTTTCTAAGACTTTTTAATATGAATATTATAATATAATTAAATTAAAATGCAATATGTGGGAATGTTACTATATATATGCAGTCATAAGTTACTTAACTAAACGAAAAAATGTAATTCAATGTGCATAACATATTTATCAGTTTCATGAAGTACTTTTGAAGTAAGATTCATGAAGCTTCTATTTTATCACGAAAGAGAAAAAAAATAATGTGCATTAATCTAAAAAATATTGAAACACATAAGATTAATAAAATAACATATATTCTACATTCTCTGTATAATATATATATATATATATATATATAACATGCAATCTACACAACTTCAAAACGTAAATCAATTAAACTCTCAAAAGCCAACTGGCTATACATATATTAAACAAAAACATAATTTGAAGAACAAATTAAAAAAAAAAAATATTTCCTACAATGTTTATGCCCAAGAAGGGACAGATATTAAGTTATTTCATTAAATTAGTTCTACATTTAATGTTAAATTTTTGTTACAAATTAGTTAAGCCAACTGAAGATTAGGAAATAAAGTTAAAGTTCATACAATATGATACTTAAAACACCCTAAAAATTTAGATTCCGTTCAAATGAAATCGAAATAAATCTTAGACATTTTTTTAAGTTTTGTATTTTGCATGCATCTTATCATTTTATGCACAATTGTCAGAAACATAATGCAAAATCTGCAATACAAATATTTTCAATTAAAAATGGAAGAAGTCTAAGATTTATTTCGATTTCATTTGAACGGTATCTATTTTCTTAGGGTGTTTTAAGTATCATATTGTATGAATTTAATTTTTATTTTTTAATCTTCAATTGGCTTAACTAATTTGTTACAAAAATTTACCATTAAATGTAGAACTAATTGAATGAAATAACTTAATATCTGTCCCTTCTTGGGCTTAAACAATGTAGGAAATAAATTTTGTTTTTTAATTTGTTCTTCAAATTATGTTTTCGTTTAATATGGTCAAGTATTTCAATAACTACTGCACTCAGACGAACGCATTTAAAAATTAATAGAGGGTATCATCATCAGGCTTTGTGGTATGCGGTATTGCATCACAATGTGTGATGCAGTTTACCAATGTGTAGTTCAAAATGTTTCGCCACTGTAGTAATGCCGGTTGCTGTAGTTTGGACAAAACTTTTAATCTGAACATAAAAAATCTATAATCAAAACGTAAAAAATTAACTTTACTTAAATTTAGATACCCTATTTCCCACTCACGAACGCTATGAATGCAAAAATAAATTGTGTTGAATCCTTACTGCTAATATTTAACAATATTATAGCTGTGATAGAGTAAAAAATAAAAAAAATAAAAGTCTTACTCAAATTTTGTTACCTTATTTTTTTAACCATTTGGAAAAATGGTTATTGTCCTCGTCAGGGTAGGAATTCAAAAGCATATCTGAAGCTTTTTATTCGTTCAATCTGCTTTTTATTCGTTTTCTGATTGGTTTACACAGTAATCTGTATTTCTGTTTACTTTTAGCAGAGATGGATACTTCTGTTGCCACTATGACAAAACAGTAATAAAAACTACCAAAAAAAAAAAAAAAAATAACTCAGAAACAAATTCAGATACAGCTTTCAAACAAATTGCATTTAAAAGTACTATTTTTTTTTCTCTATACGACGGTGTAAAAAGTAATATTGTGGATTGTTTAGAAGTTTAATAATGGAATTTCATTTAAAATTTGTCGTCAGATTTCCGTCAGATTTCATGGAAATCTGACGATGGAAAAGCCTTTTCCGGAACAGCCAATGAAAGGCTTGGATAATACGTAAGTTTCAGGTGGATAATACGTAAGTTTCAGGAAATCTGACTGTCGCAGGCGATTTTTGTCGCTGTTGTTAATTGCTGTGTTAATGTTCATGGCGTACGTAATGTATGATCAACTCCGTGCGATTTTTTATGTCTTAAATTTTAGTCTTTGAAAAAATCATTTTCCAAATGGTCGTTGTAATTTGTTAAATTGCTTTTTTATTAATTTTTTTTATTATTAAACAAGAAACATACGACTTGTGGGCTTGACATGAGAGCCCACTTAAAAGTCGGAGACAACATAGCACAAGGAAATATTACAACACAAGAGAAATACACCCTGGGAGTTCCACACAAAGAGTGTGTGCAACGGAACCAGCGTTTTCTCTCCCAAGGGGTGATGTAAACACAACAGAAAATTATTACCTAAGTTTAACTTAGGGTATTAATAGTTCTCCTCTCGGAAAAAAATACATTTTAAAATTTAAATTATGCAATTCCTCACTAAGTTCGCTACCTGTGTAAAAATAGCTATCCATTAGAAACTTTTTACTAAAGCATAAACTTGACCAAATCAATAACTTTTTCTGAAAATATCCTTTTCATTTCCACTATGACGCCATATTTACCCTTTTCATTTTTGAAAAAAAAAAGCTAGCTCAATTTAATATTTCACGTGAAAAGTGAAAATCTTTCAAGGAAATAAATTATTATTGCGGCTTTTGAAATTTTTGCAACAATGAAGTAAAAATGTTACATTTTCTATGAAAAAATGTCCGTTGATTTTCAATGAAAAAAACGAAAATTGGAATTATTAAGAAAACTAATTGAATAATGTAAACAAAAATTGGCCCACACTGTAAGGAAAAGTGGTAACTTTCCACGTAAATTCCAGGAACGTTTCGTCTTTTCTCAGGTTTTCAGAATAATTTAGCTCTTTCCTGTGAAATTCTGGTTTTCATATCTGAAACGTTCCTGAACAAAAGTTGTCATTATCAAAGCTCTGCGGCCGCCATTTTGTTATTTTGTTGTTGTCCGCAGCTCGCGCTCGACTGTCGAAAACGAATTCCTTATACGGATGTCAAAAAATCATTGTGGAATGCAAATAAATATATAGAGGACATAATCATTTCCGTCTCTATTATCAAGGTCTTTCAGATGAAAATGCAATACCTCTGTGACATCACTAACAAGGAGAGTGTCCAAGGTTGGTATGACCGAATGCGATGAAGATTTGCATTTAGATAGAGTATAATTAGTATATAAATATATGACTGCCATAAAACGCAACCCACAGGGGGTCTTGAGAAAATAAGTCGCAAATTTTAGCTATAGTTTATAACCGGATTAATTTCAATCTTTCGTAAGCGGCTCCGTGGTATGTTTTGCAGCATGCTGGATTTGATTTTTTTCTACCCGGGATCAAACCCGTCTCTGACTTGTTTTTTGGAACGAAATTTTTTATCAATCATTTTCGAATCGCAATTGAAAAAATGTGTATAATAATTGAAATTTATGAAAAATACGAATTAAATGTATCTTTTGTAGCATATAAGTGCTTTTTTAACTACAAAATTTTGCATGTTTAAATATATAATGAAAAAAAAAAACCCGCATATTTAATATCTATAAACCAGAATATTTTTGTTGTTATTTAAAATTATTTACAGTTATTTCAATAAATATCTAAAATTTTTAACAGAGAAATAAATTAAAATAAGTGAACAAGTATATTACTTTCATTTTGTTTCCTCATTCAAATACTTCAAATATTTCACGGTTTGAAATATATGCTTTTATATTTTTAATATGATTTTTTAAAGTCTGGGATTCTTGATTTTTAATTAGAATAAATATCTACGTAGTAATTTCTTTCGGTAATATTTTTTTTTGTTTAATATTTTTATATAATGCAGTTTAATTATATAAATACAATTTTACGTGTTAATCTTTGCATGTTTATATATTTAATGAAAAGTAAAGATAACATAAATAAAATATAATAATAACAAACTAAAAATAAGATAATTCGAACTTTTATATACCATAAAATTAAGCTAATTTTAAAATTTATTTACTGTTATTTAAATAAATAAGCTACTACTTTTCACAGTGAAATAAATGTATCATTTTTTATCAACTAGCTTTGTAATTTTTGATTTTTCTAAATCTTTATTCTTATGATTATAGTTAGAATAACTGTCTTTTTGCTTAAAAGTAAGTTCTAAAAAGCTGCTGAAAATTTTTATTATGTAGGCAATAATTACAAAACCAAATATCCAAAATAAACAAAAAAGTCAAATTAAGAATTTTAAAAAGGGTATTAAAATATCATGATATGTTCGAAATACTTTCATATAAAAACAAAATTAAAGTAATATAATTATTCACGCATTTATATCACGTGTTTTAATTTATTTCTCTGTGTAAAATAGTGGATTATTCATTGAAATAACTGCAAATAATTTTAAATAACAACAAAAATTTTCTGGTCTATAGACATTAAATATGCGTTTTTTTTTTTTTACTATATATTTAAGCATGCAAAATATCGTAGCTAAAAAGCACTTATATGCTACAAAACATACATTTAATTCATATTTTCGTAAATTTCAATTATTATACCCATTTTTTCAATTTCGGCTCGAAATTGATTGATAAAAATTTTCGTTCCGAAACACAAGTCCGAGCCGGGTCTGATCCCGGGTAGAAAAAACTCAAATCCAGCATACTACCGAACATGCCACGGAACTGCTTGCAAAAGAAGGAAGGTTATCTGATTATAAACTATAGCTTAAACTTTGCGACTTATTTTCTCAAGACCCCCTGGGGGTTGCGCGTTATGGCGGTCATGTATTCATATATTCATATACTAACTATACTCTATCGAAACACAGATGTTCATCGTATTCGGTGAGACCAACCTCGGACCCTCTCTTTGTAAGATATTATCCGCCGTACCTGTCTGTGGAATGTTTACTCAGCAGCACAAGTAGAAAAATATTTTTGGTATTTGTATTTCTCTTAAGACTGCATATTCATTCTAAAACTTCAATCTAACTGGGGATTCTATGATAGCTTGGTTAATTTAAAAGAAAAAAAGAAATTAATCAATTATCTAGAACATCCTTGTTGGGCATAAGAATTCCCCCCCCCCCCTTTAAATGATTATAAATTAAACGTAAAGGATAATCGCAAAAGAGTAAGTGGCTATAAATATAACATTTTATCTTGTTCCGCTGATATTTTTAATATGATATATTATTTTTAGAACAAATTTTCTTTTAACAAATATGTGTATTAATATTATTTATGTTTTAATGAGTTTCCATTTAAGAATTACACATTTATGGCTAAGATTTAAAATTAATATTAATTTATATTTACGCTATTGTTTTCTGTTTTTCTTTCTTTTTTTTTTTTTTTTTTCATTTTCACTCTGTCTATATAACATGCAGCTGTACAGTTTTATTTGTGTTGCTCAGTAAGCTCTTCTTTTCTACGCAGTTTATTTGCTTATAAAAAATAAACTTTAATAATATTTATTCATTTATATTTTGTAAAAAATAAATAATAGTTTCATTTTTAAAGTAAAATTTTTACTATTTTTACAGCCAAAAATATCGATTTTATTCTTACTTCTGACAATAGTGAACAGACTTTATTGGCCACTTCTGAAACGTTCCATAAAAAATAAAGTAAGATTTTTGTGAAATATCAGTAATGTTTTGTTTTTAACAGAGACATTCCTGGTATTTCGCAGGAAGCTTACTGGCATTTCTGTGGAAAATTTTAAAGTTATACAGTAAAGTTCCAGTCATTTTCAAGGAATGTTTCTTGGAAATAATGGGCAACTCAGATGCCCTTTTTTTCCCAGGAACGTTATGGAATTTTTTTTTATCAGTTCATGTTTCTCTCTGGGTTATAATTCTCCTATATGCAAAGGCATTTTACCATTCGTTTTGACCCTGACGTCGGGCTAACGTTTTTACACTTTAAATTTGTAATATCATTAGAATTAGTAAAGAATAAAAAATGAGTGGCATCAGGGACAAAAAAGTGGGAAGAAAAAATGAAAAAGTTATGATCTCCATAGACTTTTCCATGTTAAATTAACATTGGGAAGTGACACTGGAAATAAATAAGTATTGCGCTCCCGTGCAATACTTAAATATGTGTGTGGGTGTATCTGTGTTATATAATTTTTTTTATTCTCATTATACCTTAAATTATTCCATTTTTCGACATATTCAATATTTCCCTACTTTTTAATAATACCTATCACTTATTCCTATTTAAATTCTGTTTAATATAAAACACGTGTATGGATAACATTTTATTCCAAAACCTTAAATTAAAGCTTTGTGTTCCTTAATAAACTTTTTAAGCCATCGTATCTATCATATCCTGAGAGAAGTCAATTTTTAAGTTCGAATGTTTTCAAATGTCATTTTTTTTCTTTCTAAATTTCATTTTACGAAACATCTGATTTCGCGCGGTTGACTTTTCAACTTAAAATTTTACGAATGCAAGCGGGAACTCTTTTCATTTAAGTCGCAACTTCACTCTCTCGATTAGTTTACGCAATTGTCTGAGAGCGGCAGCCTATCTTTCATTCGTTCTTTTCGCGTGCTGCGTAAACACCTGCTTCCTTACCTCTTTGACAAAACTCAGATGCACCAGTTCGGAGCAGAGTTTTTTCGCCTGTTTGAAAATGTTAACAAAAAGCTATCTGGTGCTCCTGACGTCGTAGAATAAATGAATTACTTAATCAAAATCTTTAGGATGTCAGCATATTGCATCCCGCACCGCAAGGCCTTTTGGCCTACTCTATAACCTAACAATTGTTGTCATGTACTGTTTACCATATAAATAGCTTACAACGCTAAATGGTGCCGTCTTATTCATTGAGAGAATTTCTCAGTAGTGGTCATTGCCTGACACTGTACCGTGATTTTCGACTGCATAAATTTCTCAGTGGTGATCATTCCCTGTTATTCTAACATGATTTTCGAGAGCATAGACATTTCGACAGTATGGGTTTCTACATATGACGGTATCTCAACTTCGGACTATTCATTCGGTTATGCGCTAATCTATCTAGAATATGTCAAATTATTACATTATATATATATATATATATATATATATATATATATATACTGATTAATTTTGCGCAAAAACATTATTCCGATTTAAAATCTTATTTCGATTAATTAAATAAAATTATATAATTTAATATAAATTGATTGAATTAAAGTTATCGCTAGATTTTTTTTCTTTTCATAGTTGAATAAAATTTTAGAATATACAAACTTTTCAAAAATATTGCATAATGAAGAGAAGGAAATTTTTTCAGCTAGATACTTTATCATCTTCAAGGTTGGAGTACCATAGTTGAGGTTTATTCAAAAAGAGCGAAACATATCCAGCCAGGAGTTGAACCTGGGTAACTTGGCCTGCCGTGCCATTGCTCTTTTTTTCTGCCCGGGAGATACATGGTAACCTAATTCAAGAAGTTCCACTTTTAAAAGTAATATCATTCACCTATTAAACTTTACCAAAAATAGAAAAATTTCGTTCACTTCCGTGTTATCACAAACATTCAAAATGTAAATGTTACAGTTATAGCTCGGATGGATGAACGAAACTAGCGCTATTTTTTCAGCCTTGTATAAAAAAGAAGGAATTATGTCGCCCAGCTAGCTCAATATGATTACCATTGGCACGGTAAGCCAATAACCCCGGTTCGAGTCCCAGCCTGGGCAAGTTTAGCTCTATCCTCAACTATGCTACTCCAACCTTGAAGATGATATTCTAAAATATTCATTTTTAAAGGAGAATTACAGCAGAGTTTGTAATGTATTTTTATTAGTTCAGAAATACATTATACGGTACTATATTGTATTTGTAATAGATCTCTTCCTTTACATATTTCGAAAAAATGCATTCAAATTACTGTATTTTATGTATTAGTAATTCGCTTTTAATTCTTATGAGTATTTGTCTAATTTTTTCAGATTTTATTAAAAAAGGGAACTAGATTCTTTTTTTCTTGTTAAGTGCACTAACACTGAGACTTCCAAAAAACTGTATGTTATTGATTTTCGGAGAAATGTAACTATAGTTTTATCTGCTTTTCAGAATGATATTTGACAAATAAACGTCTGCCAGAGTGCAAGCATAAAGGGAATTTGGAAACGTCATCTTTAAGTTAGCACATTCTAAATTATGAAAATTTAAAATTGTTCATAATATACACAATATGACTTTTAAAAGTTCACTGTTTTAATTAAAAAGGCGATTAAAATGATAAAATAAATGTTACAAGTTAAAAGTATACAATTTATTTAAAACGTCTTAGTACTTTCGGCCGGCATTTTCCCCCAAGGCCATCATCATGGAAAAATTTAATACCTAATTGTCTTCATTTCAACAAATAGGTCACTTAATAGCTGGGAAAGCTAATAATAATCACAGTTGAAAGTAGAAGTAGCAATACCCTGGATTGAACTTAAGTGGAGAAAAATATATATTGTTTATTTTATATTGTCCATTTATTTTATTTCAATTATTACGTACTACCAGTTTAATCATGATAACTGCCAATCGCTCCTTTTTTTGGGATAGTGAAGGATAAATATTTAAATAAAAAACCCCTGATTGCAATCCCAGGTAAACACAAAAATCATGGTGATATCAATAATTAGAAATTTAGATCTAATCTCTAAGATCATGGTCTTAGAGATCATTACTAACATCATACAATGTCATATATTAGTTTTCACATGCGTAATATTATTGTACAACTTTCTTATGTGTTCTATAGGAAATACTATTTTTTTATATGTTTTACTATCGTTCATCCATTGTTTTTATTAGTTCAGAAATACATTATACGGTACTATATTGTATTTGTAATAGATCTCTTCCTTTACATATTTCGAAAAAATGCATTCAAATTACTGTATTTTATGTATTAGTAATTCGCTTTTAATTCTTATGAGTATTTGTCTAATTTTTTCAGATTTTATTAAAAAAGGGAACTAGATTCTTTTTTTCTTGTTAAGTGCACTAACACTGAGACTTCCAAAAAAAAAAAAAAAAAAAAAAAAAAAAAAAAAAAAAAAAAAAGAATTATTTACGAAAGGAAAATTCTTCATTTTTAAAGTTACATTTTAAATTTAAACCTTTTTCCTGAGGAAAGGGAAAACTACTTGTAAAATTGCTGTAACTTCAAAGAAAGTTTGAACATTCTATTAGCTAAACGTAGGAAATAATGATAAAACTTTTAAGAAGAATCTAGTCAAGATTCGATCAGCATTAAACTAATGGGATTGTTTTATCGTGTGTGCATAACATCGCGATTTAAAATATATATATTTCGTGAATACATGAATAAAATTCTTATTTTCTACTTTTAGTAATCTAAAATATTTTTTAGACAGTAAGAAATAAAGCGTTTTCAGAATTTCAGTGATTTTATAACAACGCGCATTTGACATTTGAATATAGCATTATATAAAACTTATCTTTAAATGTTTTGTATAAAGCTACAAATTGATACAAATTTGCAATATTAATATTACGTAAGAAAACAAATGATGATTCCTTTTTTATATATAAAAGCTCTTTTGAATACTTTTATTTATTTGTTTCAGAAATAGCAGCGTTTCACATATAATATATATATTTACTACTAATGCAATGCATTTCTAAAATTTAATATAACAATCAGGCATATTTACCTTATTTATAGACAAAACAAAAGTTTTATTTTTAATAAAATTTTATATTATGAAGAATTGGACTGATGCAAAATAAAATTTGAGAAAAGATATAAATATTTCTTTCTTTTACAGATTTTGCAGTCAGAATAATGTCCCATTCCAAATCAAGTTGCTGGCATTCTTAAAACCCCCTCACTGACAAGCCCGTGTTAATACGTTCACTATGCTCCATGTTTCACTGCAATACAAACAATATTTAAAGTAATATAATTCTATTGATTTAATGTACTTTTAATACATTGAACAATGATTAATACTTCCAAGGATTGCATTCATATTCGTTATTAAGTTTTTTTTTTATAAAATGTTCAAAGAATCATTTTTTTTTAGTATTTAAAACAAAATGAAGAGAAAACAACATTACAATTTTGCCCTTTTCCAAGACAGCCGGAGGGTTAAAAAATGGTAAATAAAAGGTAAGATTTTTTCCGCTCGTAATAGTATTAATTATCTTATTCGCTACTAATAAATCCATTCGAAACAGAATTATGCAGTAAAGCCGTGCAACTAAGTATTTTTTTATTATGTTACTTAAATTTTAACTTTGTTAAAGAAGTGGTTTCGTACAGCTTTATAATTGATGAAAATGTAATGTTGTAGAATTTAGTTCTAGGGCTTACAGATTCACATTAAACATACCGGAAATATTACCCAAGTTTTATAAAAATTATTCACAGAAGAATTTGCACTTAAAATTTAACTTTTTTATTTAATTTTTTTCTGTGTGATTTATATTTTATTTATTTTATGAATAAATTTAGTCTTTAAATCGAAATATTTTCATTTGGCAATGGCCAAATAACCAGTTTTAAAATTATCTTTTCAAGCTTTCAACAGTATTTAGACTGTAATAAATTCAGCAAATATTAAATGTGTTAAAAAATAGTGTTAATCGTATGTTTAATTACACAGGTCTGAAAAAACTAATTCTCTTTATCTCTATTGGATATTTTGAGTTAATTATATGTTGTTTAGGGTGCTGAATCAAAAAATGTCCTCAATTTCACTCCATCGGGTACAGTACTGTTGTATAACAGCGAGGATGTACTCTAGGAAAGCACAACTGCGATGAACATAATCAATATTTTATTACAAGAAACAATGTTAAAAATTATACAACAAGATCCAAACTATATTTTCCCTTTGCATACACTTTATAGTTCAGTAGATGTTGTGTAAATCGTGGAAGAGGCTTATGTCTGTGAGTAATTGTTTTTGTTCGTTCCTGAAATTCCTGGCATTTTATATTTGTATTTACTCTTGAATGTGACTCTTAGAAATATGAAACTAAAACAGTCATTACATCTTACGCAGTTTTTTATTTTCAGAACTGTGTTATTATGAAAGTGAATGTAATTTTGTGAAAATCCCCAATTTCAAAAATATTTTGTACTGATAAATAACTGAATGCGTTAGGGTTCGCGCAGAGTATGATTTACCATAGGTATGCCCCATATTGATATCTGTGGCATCTATTTTGCCAAAAGTAACCTTCGACTAATTTTATTGCAGAATTTATAATATTGGGTGAGTGCAAAAGTTCTACCCGTTTTGGGCATATGTAAATTTCAAGTGGAATACAGTCATTACAGCTTATGTTTCGAGGTAAAAAAGGTGGTTAATAACGAGTAAAGTAGTAGAGTATGAAAAGGCAAAACGTTTGTTAGAAGAACTCATGAGGAACGGGAAACAACATAGCAAGCAAGCAAGACCACGTCAGACATTGTTTACCGTACGAGTATGATAAAGCCGTTACAGCAGCCAGAGCTTGCCACAGCATTTGTCATGCATATGAGAAAGATGCCGTGGACAATAGCAACTGTTACCGTTGGTTTAGAAAATTCCGGGATGAAGACGGGAGCTGTAAAGATCATGCCCGTTTTCGACGCTCATCAGTGGTTTCTGACAAGGGTCTGGACACAGCCATAGCAAATTCCCCACATCCAACAGTCAAAGAAGTAGCCGAATCGTTCTCGGTACACAGAACAACAGTCAAAAGACGGATGCATGCGCTTGGTTTCATCACCAAATTCGATCAGTGGATATCACACCAGCTTACAGTACGGCAACGATAAGAGAGGATCAGCACCTGTGTTTCTTTGCTTTCCTGTAACAGTAGGGAACCATTTTTGAACCGAATTGTAAGGGCAATGAGAAGTGGGTATTGTACCGTATTGTGAAGCGTCAAAGGACCATGTGCCGATGTTGCAGAGGGTACCCCATCGAACTAAACAGGAGGACTCCATTCCAAAAATGTTTTGCTCAGTGTATGGTTAAATGGTAGGGGAATAATGAACTAAGAGGTCCTCGCACCAAACCAGACCTCTACTGCCAACAATTAGACAAATTATGAGCAAAACTCACGTCTAAGCGGCCAGCATTCATCAATCGCAGAGGGGCTCTCATTCAACACGATAAAGCCAGCCTCATGTTGCTTTAAGTACTCGGCAGAATTTACTGGGCCTTAGTTGGGAACTTTTACCATAGCTGGCGTATAGACCTGACCTTGAACTTTCGATGTATCACCTTTTAGGTAGCTTTCTTTACAAAAAGCTACCTATTGCAGCCGTTCGGAGGAAAGCGATTTCAAAAAATTTTGGTATATTTTCATCGATCATGACCCCCAGACCCCGAAACCACCCTCCGTTCAAAATTGATATATATATATATATTTATATATATATATACCCGTAAGGCATGGTGACGTCGCGGCGACGTCGTTGTGAAGTCACACTATGATTTTGTGACCGTCGATGTGACGTCACGTGACGTCGATGTGACGTCATAGTGACTAGAATGCGAGGTCGTTATGGCCGTTTTAGAGGTCGTTTGTGACGTCACATTGTGACCACTCTGTGAAGTCACGGTGTGACAAATTTGTGAAAAGTGTGTCATTTGTGACTATTTTGGCATTAACTTTGTGACGAACCTGTGACGAAAGCGACAATGCTTTGAAGTCACACTGTGACCAATTTGTGAAATATGTGTCATTTGTGACGAACTTGTCATAAACACTGTGATTTCAAATGAAAATCAAATTTCAAATTAATTTCTTAAAAGACGCAAATAGTGAAAAAAGATTCCATGCTGGGACTCGAACCCGGGCCATTAGTACAGCGCACTGACATTCTACCGACTAAATCACATGGAACTATACCCAGGCTGGAAAATTTCTCTCTATTACATGATGGCGAGGCTACAAACTCAGCACAAGATGGAATATTTAGCGTGAGCCACCAACATGATGCAAACACGAAACTTAATTAAATCCAGCATCGATTGAAATTATATTAATACTTGGAAATTTTTCCAGGGAGAACCATTCGCCTTGCATACAATATTTCAAATGAAAATCAAATTTCAAATCAATTGCTTAAAAGGCAATTTTAATTTGAAATGTTGTATGCAAGGCGTATGTTTCTCCCTGGAAAATTTTCCAATTATTAATATAGTTTCAATTGATGCTGGATTTCATTAAGTTTCGTGTTTACCCCATGTCGGTGGCTCACGATAAATATTCCATCTTTTGCTGCGTTTGTAGCCTTGCCAACCTGTAATAGTGAGAAATTTTACAGACTGGGCGTCGTTCCATGTGGTTTAGTCGGTAAAATGTCAGTGTACTATACTGATGGCCCGGGTTCGTGTCCCGGCATGGAATCTTTTTCACTATGTTGGCCTTTGCACCTTTTAAGCAATTAATTTGATATTTGATTTTCATTTGAAATATTGTATATAAGGCGAAGGATTCTCTCTGGAAAAATTTCTAAGTATTAATACAGCGATGAATTTTGAAATAACCTTTTGCTGTAAATATAAAATCTTATCTTATTACCGTACTTTTTAGCAAAATATCGCTATTTTGGAGTCCTATTCTTCTAAAACATTTTAAATTTTTCCACTTAAAAAACAATGCTTATCAACTGACATATTTTTTTATTCAGTTCTATGCTTGATATTAAGTTCTATGCTTGATATTGAGTTCAAGCTTGATATTTAGAATGTGTAAATTTTTTAATTTGTTGTGATTTGTCATTGCTTTATTAAATACGAACATGGAGACTAACGGATATTAATACAACTATTATTTATAGAGCGGCATGATAAGCGATATTTGTTTAAATTTTTTATTCCCGTGTATATTGTATTTTGTGAATATGAGCTAAATAGATTTGGTATGTTTTATAGGAAAAGATCTGGGAAATAGAAAAAAAAAAACGAGTAAGAAAAATCATGAGTTAATCATAGATTATAAAATACTTTCCAACACTTTCTGATTGCTTTAACATGACATCATAATTTAGGGAAATGACGTAAATAAGATAACTAAGTAAACATTTTAGAAAATTCATAAAACATTTGAAAAATTGATTTCAGCAGTTACCGTCCATAGCCAAATATGTTTTCCAATTCTTTTGAAAAGCCCTGTATTTGATCTGTAGGTTGATACACTGAGAAAAATGAAGTACTCAAAAATAAGTAAACCGACGTACTCATAGCGAATTGAATATATTTGGATCAAAAATGAACCCATGCTTTCTCTATTTTGAAACATCACATGTTATCAAACCCAAACAAACGAATAGTTTTGTACCCTGTAATGGCATAAATGACGGCATAAATGATGTTTATTAATGTAAATATTAAATTATGCACAGCATTTTAAAAATAATTTAAAAGTGCTTGGAAATAATGCTTTTGTCATAAAAATATTCGATTTGAGTATCTTGTTAAGAATTTTGCTATTTTTCTTAATAAATAATCAATTAAACATTTCTTGTTAAGAACTTTGAACGGGAAATAAATGTCAGTACATTTTTACTTTAAATTTTAGGTTTTTCTTTTTTTTTTTTTTTGGGGGGGGGGGGGTACATAACGATTCATATTTGATGACAACCAATGAATAAAAAATGAGTACATGTGTTTCTCAACTTTGAGTATATTTGGATCGGAGCTATTTTGAGTATGTGACGCATTTAAAATTGAGTACTTTTTACTCAATTTTGACTTCCCATTTTTTTTAAGTGTATATATACTATATAATGGGAAAATCTAGTTTAGCAAGAAAACGCCTAACAGGTTGGAATTCTTTTACAGCAATTTATACTAATGTATGGAAACATACTTGAATACTTTTTACTACTTTTTACTACTTTTTTTGAATACTACTTAAAATTTAATTCAAACTAAGACACTCTTAAAACTGCTAAAATCACATTTCCAAAAATTGTAATTTATAGACGGCCATGTATCCAATTCTTTACATGACTCTGTATATCATTTTATCTGTATTCTACAAACATTTCTTGGTAAATTAAATGCAGTTCAACAAAAAAAAGCATAACTCATTTAAAAACCATCTTTAAGCAATTTGCGCCCATACCCAGTAATCCTTACGAATACTTTTGTGTAGCCTTGTATAGGAATTATAGCATTTATATACACCATATACTATGCATAAATATAGTGAATCATAAAAGCGCATATCATAATTAAAAATACATTTCCAGCAATCATCGCTAATTATCAGTACTTCGGATACAATATAGTATCTGAAATATTTTGTGTGTCCCTATAAATGCTATATACGTATTATTCGTATTATACATGAAATATTTTATAGTATGTAAACCTCAGCGACATATATAAATTTCATTATATATGAAATAGATTAACATAATTAAAGTATGCCGCAAACAATTCCCCCACCCCTATATCATTATGTATTTGAATTCCTTTTTTAACCCTGTAAATGAACAATAACTATTCTTTGCATCGCATAGTCAACAGAATGCATATTTTAGTTCACTTCATAAATGCATATAAATTTTATTCTGTTTGAAAGCGTGCGTAAAATCATAAAAAATCATTTGAAACGATTTTTTCCCATAGGCTGTAATGTAACGGAAAACTTTTGGCTGTCCCTGTAAATGAACAAAGCATGCTACAAACTTCATTACAAATAGGTACCGTGCTATGGTAAACGTCAATAACATCCTAAAATTTCAGGGCAATCCGAGTATATTTTCGAGAGTTAGAGTGCGGACAGTCTGCAAGACGGACAGACGGAGAGACAAGCCGAAATCATAAGCACTTTTCAACTTGTGTCCTATATTATGTATCCTGTATTATGTGAACTTAAAAAAAATATATATACTAAAGCAGTTTAATCTATAATTTCCCATCAGGCATGAAAAACACTTTGTTTCAATGCTTAAATATCATATTTTACTTTTTAGTGCCAATAATTACGCGTATCAAAAACGTAGAAAATGAATTTACAATAGAAGAAAATTTAATAACCGATTCAGAATGTCTATAATTAAATGTTTGATTAAAATCACAAACAGAAAAAATGCTTACATACAATTTTAAAAAATAAATATACCAATTTGAAAAACACTAAAAATAATAATTAGTATTTATTACTAGTTTTTTAATTAGTATTTATTAGTATTATACTATTAAACAACAGCAAACTCAATAGATAAATTAAATGCATTATTAGATTTAACAATATCTCAAAAATATTTCCATATGGTATAAGGAATTCCTATTATTTTATGATTTCGGCAAATGCAGTTAAATCTGAAAACATTGGTTTGAAGATTTAGGATTTTGAAAGATAATTTAAAATATTATTGGCACTAAAAGAAAATTCTTTCAAATGTTTCACTACTGTAATATGTAAAAATACATTTTCCCAGTATAATGATAATTTCTAATCTGAAACAGTTTCGTAATCTCATGATAATCGAACATCATATTTAACCCCAAAATAATAATAACTATAAGTGTTAGTAATCAAAAAATAGTAAGAAGCCGATAAAATAATTCCAAATAATTGTCGTTCCATACATTTTCAATCTCAAGTAAGAGTAAATTAATGTTTATATTAATTCCAGTATGAATGTAGGCATGCACAGTCTCTGCGCAGTTTTTTTTTTTTTTTTTTCAAGCGATGGCAGATTAAGATATTTTTCTTTACAGTTATCGAATTTGAAAATATCGCTTCTCACAGTTAAAGATCAGTCTCTTACAAATATAACATAAAACTATTTAACTCATATATACAAATCAGGAATAAAATATTTAAATTAAATAAAACTTACATATACGTTCTATTAATATCCGTGTATCCTAAAATGGTCATTTTCTTATCTTAAAGTGTTGTAGACGTGGTGAAGGCGATGTTCTAAAAACAGTGAACTATTTATTTCCCGCGTCTTCTCATGTTTATTTTTTTGTGGGCAGACGATTTTCAAGCAGATGGTCTGGTACAGATTATTTGTTTTTGCATGCAAGAGATATGAAACTTGAATGCGCAGTAATTTTCTGAAAGTATGGTTAATTAAAATTTTGTATTTGAAGAAATGTCCAATGTATTTAATCTTTTCTTTTTATCCGTACCAAATAATTCAAGTTAAAATGTATTGTAAAGTTCCTTTTTTCTAAATAATTATAATAATAATATTCATAATTAGAGTTTATTAGATATACCATTGTTTAAATTTTCAAAAGGTGTAAAAATAAATTTAATGGTAATAACGAGCCCCCCCCCCCCCTTTTTTTTCTTTTTTTTTTTTAAGTAAAGTTTGTTTTGCACAAATTTTGTATATTTCTTTTATTTTCGGAAAATGCTAATTTTATTTAAAAAGTCTGAAAGAAGTAGAATTTATGACTTGAATACAAATTATAAAAATATTCTAAAGCAAGAAATGCATAGATGACTAAACTCTGAAGACACTTTCTACGTGCTCATTAAAAGGTGCAGATTTAACTCTAATAGAAATTTTTTATTTTGAAATCACAGAAGTGTTTAGAATAATCCTGGTCGGTAAAAAAAGAAATAAATAAATAAATTTCCTCCCAGCAAACTAAATATGTAAAGTGTGTAAATTTAATATTCCCAATTCTAAATATATTATCCAAATGCTAGATAAAATTGAAATCATGAAAAAGTATACATTCACTATCTTAGATATCAAATTGATAAAATATAGCCTGAAAATTTAGTTTATTAATACTTGTATCGTGCACTTTATTTATTATGCCCCCCCCCCTCCCCTTTAGTGACAGAATTTACCATTTGCTATCCACTAATATATTTTATTCCATATACCATGTAACTCGTGACTGTTTAAAATATTTCTCTTCATTTTCAAAGATTTTTGAAGTTCATATTTTTGTCACACTGTGACTTACAATATGGTGGGTTTTTTGTCACATATGTGACGTGACGTACGTTACATAGCAGTGACATAACAGTGACCTCACAATTTTTTTTAATTGCCAGAAAAACACAATTTTACAGTAAATAACATGTTTTAAAGAATTTTCGTAATTTTTTAAAGTTTTCTAAGAAGTTCACATCTCAGTCATAATGTGACATCACTGAGTGGTGGCATTTTGGTCACAGATGTGACGTGACCACAGTGACTTACAGTGACGTCACAACGACGTCACCGTGACCACGCATGCTATGAGGGTATATCTGAACTATGTCACACTGTAACTCTCGTATTTATGAACCGATTTGGATGTAATTCGGTGTGTACATAGTACATACCAATGTCTCGACCGAGTTCGTTGGCCAGCTTCATCCGCCATTTTGTTTCAAAATGGCGGCCATTTAAATATTAAAAATAAAATTAAAATTTGAAATGTGGTACCAAAAAATTGAAAATGGAAAAATATTTTTTTCTTATGTATTTGACCTTTATACAAAGACTCCGTAGCAGTTTTTGTTTCGTCTATATCTTAAAAAATGGCTGAGTTATAGGATTTTGAATTTCTAGCGAAGCTGACATTTTGAAACGTCCTGAATTTTGCCACGCGATAAAACGCATATTTATGAACCGATTTGGATGTAACTTCGTTTATACATAGTACAGACCAATGTCTGGAGCGAGTTCGTTGGCCAGCTTCATCCGCCATCTTGTTTAAAAATGGCGGACATTTAAAATTTTAAGAAAAATTTAATTTGAAATGTGGTAGCAAAAATTGAAAATTGAAAAAAAAAAATTTTCTTATGTGTTTGACCTTGATAAAAAGATTCGGGAGCAGTTTTTGTTTCGTCTATACCATAAAAAATGGCTGAGTTATAGCATTTTGAATTTCTAGTGTGGCTGACATTTTGAAACGCCCTGATTTTTGCTACGTGATAACAGACGTATTTATGAACCGATCTGGATGTACCTTGGTGTGTACATAGTACATACAAATAACTCAACCGAGTTCGTCGGCCAGCTTCATCCGCCATCTTGTTTCAAAATGGCGGCCATTTAAAAATTTTTTTTAAAAATTAAATTTAAAATGAGATACCAAAAAATTGGAAAAAGAAAAAGAGTTTTTTTGTATGTGTTTGACCTTGATACAAAGATTCCGGAACAGGTTTTATTCCGTCTATATCTAAAAAAAGTCCTTCCGGCCAGTGCCGGGAGGAAGAGGTAGCTTTCAAATTCCTTATTTTAAAAAGTCCTTCCGGCCAGTGCCGGGAGGAAGAGGTAGCTTTCATATTCCTTATTTTAAAAAAGCCAACTTATATTATTCAAACACACGAAGCTCAATTAATTGGAAACCGAATGTAGGAGATTCAATACTAATTTTTATCAATACTAAATCATTATGAATGAGAATTTCACGAAATTTGTCAGCTTTATCCAAGCTGCTTTTATTTAAAGTAACTTATATTTGGCTGCCAAATTCGGCGATTTCTTAAAGTGCCTGCCATTTTAAGACAACATGGTGGATGAGTCTAACCAGTGAACTTGGTCGACACCTTAGTAATTGCTGCGCACATGCTCACTCACATCGGAATCGGTTGATATATACGAGTGCTGTCGCAGGCAAAAAATCAGATTTTTCAAAATGTCACCCACGTTAGAAATTGAAACTGCTATATCTGAGCCATTTTTTAAGATAAAGACAAACAAAAAATGCTCCTGAATCCTTATATCAAGATCAAATACTTAAGAAAGAAACCTTTTTCAATTTCTAATTTTTTTGCACCTCACTTTAAATATAATTTTTTTTTTATTTAATGGCCGCCATTTTTAAACAAGATGGCTGATGAAGCTGGCCAGTGAACTTGGTCGAGATATTGATGTATAATATCCACATGCCTTCTTCCATCGAAATAGGCGAATGCGTGTGGTATCGCGTGACAAATACAAGATCGTTGCCATGATAGAAATTCAAAGTGTTATAATTCAACCACTTTTTAAGATATAAACAAAAGAACAAATTTTCAGAAACAAAAACTGCTCCAGAATCTTTGTATCAAGGCCAAACACATGAAAAAAATCTTTTTTCATTTTCCAATTTTTTAATACTCATTTTAAATTTTAAATTACATTAAAAAAAATGGCAACCCTTTTGAAACAAGATGGCGAATGAAGCTGGCCAACGAACTCGGCCGAGACATTGGTATGTACTATGTACACACCAAGGTACATCCAAATCGGTTCATAAATACGTCTGTTCAACGTGGCATAAATCAGGGCATTTAAAATTGTGAGCCACGCTAGAAATTCAAAATGCTTTAACTCAGCCATTTTTTAAGATATAGACGAAACTAAAACTGTTCCCGAATGTTTTTATCAAGGTCAAACACATAAGAAAAAAATATTTTTTCAATTTTCAATTTTTTGGTACCACATTTCAAATTTAAATTTTTCTTAAAATTTTAAATGGCCTCCATTTTTAAACAAAATGGCGGATGAAGCTGGTTAACGAACTCGGTCGAGACATTGGTCTGTATTATGTATAAACGAAGTTACATCCAAATCGGTTCATAAATACGCCTTTTATTGCGTGACAAAATTCAGGACGTTTCAAAATGTCAGCTTCGCTAGAAATTCAAAATGCTATAACTCAGCCATTTTTTAAGATATAGACGAAACTAAAACTGCTACGGAGTCTTTGTATAAAAGTCAAATACATAAGAAAAAAATAATTTTCCATTTTCAATTTTTTGGTCTCACATTTCAAATTTAAAATTTTTTTTAAATTTTTAAATGGCCGCCATTTTGAAACAAAATGGCGGACGAAGCCGGCCAACGAACTCGGTCGAGACATTGGTATGTACTATGTACACACCGAATTACATCCAAATCGGTTCATAAATACGAGAGTTATAGTGTAACATAGGTAAGATATATATATATATATATATATATATATCAATTTTGAATGGAGGGTGGTTTCGGGGTCTGGGGGTCATGATCGATGAAAATATACCAAAATTTTTTGAAATCGCTTTCCTCCGAACGGCTGCAATAGGTAGCTTTTTGTAAAGAAAGCTACCTAAAAAGCCAACTTATATTATTCAAACACACGAAGCTCAATTATTGGAAACCGAATATAGGAGATTCAATACTAATTTTTATCAATAGTAAATCATTATGAATGAGAATTTCGCGAAATTAGTCAGCTTTATAGAAGTTGCTTTTATTTAAAGTAACTTATATTTGGCTGAGATGTTGATGTATACTATCTACATGCCTTCTTACATGGAAATAGGCGAATACGTGTGTTATCGCGTGACAAATACAAGATCGTTTCAAAATGTTAGCCATACCAGAAATTCAAAGTGCTATAATTCAACCATTTTTTAAGATGTAAACAAAAGAACAAATTTTCAGAAACAAAATCTGCTCCGGAATCTTTGTATCAAGGACAAACACATAAAAAAATCTTTTTCATTTTCCAATTTTTTTATACCTCATTTTAAATTTTAAATTTAATTTTTTTTAAATGGCAACCCTTTTGAAACAAGATAGCAAATGAAGCTGGCCAACGAACTCGGTCGAGACATTGGTATTTACTATGTACAGACCAAGTAACATCCCAATCGGTTCATAAATACGCTTGTTATCGCGTGACAAAAATCATGTCGTTTTAAAATGTCAGCCACAATAGAAATTCAAAATGCTGTAACTCAGCCATTTTTTTAGATATAGACGAAACAAAAACTGTTCTGGAATCTTTGTATTAAGGTCAAACACATACGAAAAAAAATCTTTTTCATTTTCCAATTTTTTGGTACCTCATTTTAAATTTTAATTTTTTTAATTTTTTTAAATGACCGCCATTTTGAAACAAGATGGCGGATGAAGCTGGCCAATGAACTCGGTCGAGACATTGGTATGTACTATGCACACACCACGGTACATCCAAATCGGTTCATAAATACGCCTGTTATCACGTGACAAATATCAGGACGTTTCAAAATGTCAGCCACGCTGGAAATTCAAAATGCTATAACTCAGCCATTTTTTAAGATATAGACGAAACAAAAACTGCTCCCGAATCTTTGTATCAAGGTCAAATACATAAGAAAATAATATTTTTTCAATTTTCAATTTTTTGGTACCACATTTCAAATTTAAATTTTTCTTAAAAATTTAAATGGCAGCCATTTTTAAACAAGATGGCGGATGAAGCTGGCCAACGAACTCGGTCAAGACATTGGTATGCACTATGTACAAACGAAGTTACATCCAAATCGGTTCATAAATACGCCTTCTATCGCGTGACAAAATTCAGGACGTTTCAAAATGTCAGCCACGCTAGAAATTCAAAATGCTATAACTCAGCCATTTTTTAAGATATAGACGAAACAAAAACTGCTCCGGAATCTTTGTATAAAGATCAAATACATAAAAAAAAAATATTTTTCCATTTTCAATTCTTTGGTACCAAATTTCAAATTTAAAATTTTAAAGAAAATTTTAAATGGCCGCCATTTTGAAACAAAATGGCGGATGAAGCTGGCCAACGAACTCGGTCGAGACATTGGTATGTACTATGTACATACCGAATTACATCCAAATCGGTTCATAAATTCGAGAGTTACAGTATGACAAAGGTCAGATATATATATATATATATCAACTTTTGAACGGAGGGTGGTTTCGGGGTCTGGGGGTCATGATCGATGAAAATATACCAAAATTTTTTGAAATCGCTTTCCTCCGAACGGCTGCAATAGGTAGCTTTTCGTAATGAAAGCTACCTAAAATGGCTGAGTTATAACATTTTGAATTTTTATTGTGGCTGACATTTTAAAACGACCTGATTTTTGTCACGCGATAACAGGCGTATTTTTGAACCGATTTGAATGTAACTTGGTCTGTACATAGTACATACCAATGTCTCGACCGAGTTCGTTGGCGAGCTTCATTCGCCATCTTGTTTCAAAAGGGTTGCCATTTAAAAAAAAAATGTAATTTAAAATTTAAAATGAGGTATTAAAAAATTGGAAAATGAAAAAGATTTTTTTTATGTGTTTGGCCTTGATACAAAGATTCTGGAGCAGTTTTTGTTTCTGAAAATTTGTTCTTTTGTTTATATCTTAAAAAGTGGTTGAATTTTAGCACTTTGAATTTCTATCATGGCTAACACTTTGAAACGATCTTGTATTTGTCTCGCGATACCACACGTATTCGCCTATTTCGATGGAAGAAGGCATGTGGATAGTATGCATCAATATCTCGACCAAGTTCGCTCTCCAGCTTCATCAGCCATCTTGTTTCTAAATGGCGGCCATTAAATTAAAATATATATATGTTTAAAGTGAGGTGCAAAAAAAATTAGAAATTGAAAAAGGTTTCTTTCTTAAGTATTTGACCTTTATATAAGGATTCAGGAGCATTTTCTGTTTGTCTTTATCTTAAAAAATGGCTCAGATACAGCAGTTTCAATTTCTAACGTGGGTAACATTTTGAAAAATCTGATTTTTTGCCTGCGACAGCACTCGTATATATCGACCGATTCCGATGTGAGTGAGCATGTGCACAGCAATTACTAAGGTCTCGACCAAGTTCACTGGTTAGCCTCATCCACCATGTTGTCTTAAAATGGCAGGCACTTTAAGAAATCGCCGAATTTGGCAGCCAAATATAAGTTACTTTAAATAAAAGCAGCTTGGATAAAGCTGACTAATTTCGCGAAATTCTCATTCATAATGATTTAGTATTGATAAAATTAGTATTGAATCTCCTACATTCGGTTTCCACTTAATTGAGCTTCGTGTGTTTGAATAATATAAGTTGGCTTTTTTAAAATAAGGAATATGAAAGCTACCTCTTCCTCCCGGCACTGGCCGGAAGGACTTTTTTTAATTGTTACACAACGTCTTTGCTCACCGAACCTTCAATTATGTAGAGACTGTAAAAATGGCGTTACAACAGTGTTTTGACTGTAAAACAGAGGGGTTTTATCGGTGTGGGATTAACTTACTGCCAGACGGATGGCAAGAGGTCATACATAATTATGGTGCATGCATGAATTCATAAGTGCTTAACTTTTTGTGTTCTCCGCCTTTCTGTTTTCGCTAAAATACAGGAAGAACTTTTGCACTCACCCAATACTTGAAAGACTGCGAAAATAATTCTTTGAATGTAATGTCACAAAAAAAAACAAAAAAAAAAACATACGCACTTTAGCTGTATCATTCTCTGTTTGTGTGTTCCCGGATTAAAATAGGGCTTTACGCAAACATATTAATTTGTTGTTTTTAGTATAAAAATAGCCTATTTTCATTGGTTTTACAATTAAAATAATTGGTGGTACACATTCTCTCTTAATTCTTATTTCAAAACCGAATGTATGCTAAAAAGAGTAATAGAGTGGGAAAGTTATACAAAATTTATAATAGAAACAGATTTAAAAAAAAGAATAATAAATGCATAATTTTTAATTAATTTTTCGCAGTGAAACTACGCTTGAAATTCTTGAATATTTAATCCAAGATTTACCACATTGCTAACTAAGCTTATAACCAACAGAGCGAAAAATATCCAAGTCGGGAATCGAACCCGGAACCCTTGGAATAGTTCTCAAAGTGCTCTACTTATTAAGCTACGAGGACGATACTGAGCCTCGCATTTTTCACTCACATATGTTGGTAAAGCTGCAACTGCAGCACAAGATGGCTGCACCAATGCTGTGTTTATTTGTATCTCAGGTTTCGCCACAGGATTGTGTGCTCATGAAGAATTTTCCGTCTTGTGCTGAAGCTATATCCTTACCAACATATGTGAGTGACAGATGGCTGGGTATGGTCCTCGTAACTTAAATGGATTGCTATTCAAAGGGTATCGGGTTGGATTCCCGTCTTAGAAAATTTCCACTCTATTGGTTGTACGCTTTGTTAGCAAAGTGATAAATCACGAATTAAAAATTCAATAATAAATACTTTCCTGAAAAAAAAAAAATGGTGAGCCAATTGCATAATGGCTACCCTTCATGCTTGTAAATAATATCCATATTAAGAGTTATTTTATGGTAAACCGGCATAAGCTTTGATTAATTTAAAAGTTTATATGTTACTTTACTGTATATAGTAGTTTTATTTAGTGAAGTATTTGATAAGAGATAACTAGGTGCCTAATAAACAACGTATATAAATATACTGATAAGTTATGTAACTTTGGCATTTTGAAAAAAATATTATTTTGAACATTTTTACAAGTATACAAAATTTGGAAACAAAAGATGCAGAATTTATTTACTATAAAATATTTAGCGATCTTTTTAGTATTGTAACATATTGCTATTAACATTAAAGAAATCTATTTTAGAAGATTATGAAAAGCCCTTTCTATATAATGTTTCAAAGAAATACATTAACAATAACTTTTATGACAGAAATAAAAGTTATATTTTTAAAAGTATTTTTCCTTATTTAATTGGAGTTGTATGCATGTTTTAAAACTTTGTATTCTATCTTTATTTCATTTATTTAAAAAAGTATATATACAATAATAAAGGAAACTAGAGGTTCTGTTTAAATTTAATCTCTTCTTAACTCTGAAAATTTTGTTAATTATTCAACTTTAATTTTATCTAAATATTACAAAAAATGTTGCCAATCGTTTATCTTATTTCTTGTTGGTTGGTTGGTTGTATCCAATTATCTGCACGAGGGATATAGGCCCAGGGGGGAGTGCCCTTCGTGGGGGTCTTTCTAAGGGAACCTAACCCGTATTAACGCTTGGAAATCCAAGGTTCGAAGAAAACCACGAAAACTCCGAACGATTAGGCCGACTGGCGCGATTGGGTTCGAACCCAGCACCTCCCGTCTACCAGCTTCGAGAGCAGAACCTCTCAGCCACTGGTGGGGCCTTATTTCTTGTTATTCGAGCACTCGATAATGCATATCATCATTAAAAATTATTAAAATTAGAGAATTTATTTCGTATCAATATATCATATCGAATTAATGAGTCCTTTAATTTATAACAAAAATCTGCCTCTGGGGAAAGTAAAATGAATATAAGAAAGAAAGAAGTTGGTAATAATACCCGCTACGCTATTCGATTTTTCCAAGTGAGCTTCTAATTAAAAAAAGAAAAAATCTAAAACGAATCTCTCACGGCTGGACCGGATTTCCTCGAATTAATATCAACTTATCAAAAAGGACTTATCCATTTCGGGTACACATTTCCGCTGGGAAATCAAAATCACGTGAGCGATTCTTTTGCGGTATTGGGAAAAATTGATTGGATCGTTCATCTTATTTCTTGTTATTGAGCACTCGAGTATCCTTACTAACATTAAAAATTAGTAAAATTAAATAATTTATTTTGTATGAATATATAATTTGAATTAATGAGTCCTTTAATTCATATAAAAAAAATCTTCTGTTGGAGAACGTGAAATTAATATAAGAAAGAAAGAAATTGGTAATAGTTCCCGCTACGGTTGTCAATTTTTCCAAGCGAGTTTAAAAAATATATTCTCTAAAACGAATCTCTCACGTCTGGACCGGGTTCCTTCGGATTAATACCAAGTTCTCAAAAAAGGAATCTCTGTTTCGGGTCCACATTTTCACTGGGAAATCAACACCACATGTGCTATTCTTTTGAGGTATTGGGAAAATTTGGTTTTCGAACTAAGCCTTTTGATTACTTTTTAATCAACATCTGTTAATTTTCGGTCAGATTTTACGAAAATTAAAACTCCCACTTTACCGATTTTATAAGCATTTTTCGATACCTCGTGCACACCCACCCCATCCACCTAAAACTACACCCCATCTAAATCCATTCTATATTCAGATGGACACACACAGTATCATTTGCGGGTATTAATAGTATAAGGCATTTTAATTTCACTAAAAGTACATATGATATAGTAAAAATGTTTAGTTTAAAAAAAGCAACTGTTATGTCTACTAAAAATACGTACAGCAGGAGACGCATTTATGTTTAAATTGAAGGACGAAAAATTTATTGAGAAAATATTGATAATATGTACTTATTTTATTAATAATTAATCTCCTTTTCTGTTAGAAAAACGTTTTTTATTAAACAAAAACACATTTGTTTCTCGATTTTTATTGATCAAAATATGTGTTACTTTCAAATATAAAAACTTTTAATAACGACGGAGCTTTAATTTAGAATTTTTTCATCAAATATTTGCTGTAATCTCTCATATAGATTACAGTTAATTTACATAAAAAAAATTAAATAATATATTTTTTATCATATTTTTACTTAAAATGTAGATAATTCTTTTTAGGAAACGTATATAATTCCTTTTAAGATTCAATAGAAATGAAATTATATAATTTTAGATTAATTTAGAAGTTTAATGCTAAAAATAAATTTTATTTTAAAGTATGAGTCAAATTTTTACTTAGTTTTAAACAGCCTCAGGTACAAGAACTGTCTCGAAAGGTCTCTAAATGTGAGGAAAGAAAAACACAATATATTTTAATGGATTAAATAGTGTCAAAAGAATAATAATTTCTAGATACTAATTGCTCTATCAGTAGATGTGCAGGGCATGACTAATGCAGTAACACCCTAGGCTCCTGTTTTGCCCCCTTACATTTTCAAACATTTAGGATGGAAGTGCAATCCCCCTTCCTTTCTCTGATTCCCGTACTCTTTCATCTACACAAAAGAAAGAATTACATCATTAGAAAACTACTGATTAAAATTTTATTATATCAATTAGTATAACATTGTTTTCAAAGGAAATTCTTTATTGACGTATTCCTCGTAACGATGCAAGTTAAAACCAATAACTATGACCAATTGAGGCTAATTTTCTTTTAGACATCTTAAAATATGCGTAGATAAGCAAAGCAAAAGTTTGCAAACGAAAACTCCTGTCAACCAATCATTTTTTACTACGAGTATTTATTTAAAAGTGATGGCCGTCTTAATGAGATACCTTGTATACAGATGTGAACTGTACTTGATATGAAATTTAATGAATACATAAAATGTATTAAGTTTAGTACTAGCCACTTCAACATTATTCGCGAAAAATTTCTATTGGTAGGCAAAATGGGCCCCCCTGTAGACCTGAGTAAAGTTGATAATAGTAGAATCGGTATTAATGAACAAATAGAGGATTTACTGAAGTATAAAACGGATACTCTATTTAAATGTATATCCATGTTTTGTAAAAATGAAATAAAATAAAATAACCCTTTCTAAATAAAATCCCATTAACACATGATTTTATATTTCCTTTTATTCCTCAATATTTCCCAATTCGTGTCAAATAATAGATTCTTATGCAATCTTTATAATTATAATGGTAATTTTATTTAAAGTGCAATTTGCAATGATTACGATGAAATGAATTCTTTTAATAACTTCCATGCAAAATGGTAATTGTTAAGAGATATTTCAGTGTTGTATGAAGCTTATAGCTTTTCTAAATTCTTATCGATAAATACCTTGAAATCATAAATGAACTATTTAAAAAAATCGAAAGATATAATTTGTTTTTAACATATCGATGGATATTCATTAATTTTTTAATATAAATAAATAAATTAAAATTTAATATGAAATGAATGTAAATAAAGTAAAATAAAATCACCCTTTCTGAAAAAAAAAAATCATTTAACACGTGATTTTATATTTTCTTTTATTCCTAAATATTTCTCAGTTCGAAGCAAATGATAGAAGCTTACGCTATCTTTAGAATTATAATGGCAATTTTATTTAAAACGCAATTTACGATGCATGAATTATTTTAATAACTTCCATGCAAAATGGTAATTGCTAAGATATATTTATGTTTTGTATGAAGTTTATAGGTTTTCTAAATACCTACAGATAAATATCTTCAAATCATAAATGAACTATTATAAAATTGGAAAGGTATAATATGATTTTAACATATTGATGGATATTCATTGTTTTTTTAATATAAATAAATAAAATAAAATAAAATATGTTTAGAAATTAATATAAATAAAATTAAATTAAATCACTCTTTCTAAAAAAATTCCATATATTTCCTTTTATTCCTCAATAGTTCCCAATTCGTGTCAAATAATAGAAACTTACGCAATCTTTAGAATTATAATGGCAATTTTATTTAAAATGCAATTTACGATGCATGAATTATTTTAATAACTTCCATGCAAAATGGTAATTGCTAAGATATATGTCTGTATTGTATGAAGTTTATAGCTTTTCTAAATACCTACAGATAAATATCTTCAAATCATAAATGAACTATTATAAAATTCGAAAAGTATAATATGATTTTAACATATTGATGGATATTCATTAATTTTTTAATATAAATAAATAAAATAAAATAAAATATGTTATGAAATTAATATAAATAAAATTAAATCACTCTTTCTAAAAAAATTCCATATATTTCCTTTTATTCCTCAATAGTTCCCAATTCGTGTCAAATAATAGAAACTTACGCAATCTTTAGAATTATAATGGCAATTTTATTTAAAATACAATTTACGATGCAATTAATTCTTTTAATAACTTCCGTACACAATGGTGTTTGTTAAGAGATATTTCTGAGTTGTATGAAGTTTATTGCTTTTTAAATTCGTATAGTTAAATATTTTCAAATCATAAATGAACTATTTTAAAAAATTTGAAAGAGATAGTTTGATTTTAACATATAGATGGATATTCATTAATTTTTTAATATAGATTAAAAAAATATATAATAAAATATGTTATGAAATTAATATAAATAAAATTAAATAAAATCAACCTTTCTAAAAAAAAAATTCCATATATTTCCTTTTATTCCTCAATAGTTCTCAATTCGTGTCAAATAAAAGAAACTTACGCAATCTTTAGAATTATAGTGGCAATTTTATTTAAAATGCAATTTACGATGCAATGAATTGATACGATGCAATGAATTCTTTTAATAACTTCCATACAAAATTGTGTTTGTTAAGAGATATTTTTGAGTTGTATGAAGTTTATTGCCTTTTAAATTTGTATTGTTAAATATTTTGAAATCATAAATGAACTATTTTAAAAAATTCGGAAGACATAATTTGATTTTAACATATATATGAATATTCATTAATTTTTAAATTTGTTATGTGGGTAAAAAATTCATACATTTTACACAATTATTATTCAAATTTGCATTGGAGTTACATGAGATACTATGACCACAATTTGTTTTAAAGTAGAATTATTTATTAATAAAAGGTTAATTTTTAAGCATTTATTTAAAAATTTATGATATAGTGAAAATGTGAAATTTATTAATGGCATAAGCCTACTTTTGAAGTATTTCTACAACAGTATTATTATTAATTTTTTTTTAATTTAGTTTAAAAAAATTTACACAGTGTTTAATTAAACAAAATAGTAAGCATTTTTTTTTTAAATAAGCTTACTTTCAGTATTTACTATTTTTTAATATTTACTTTGAAATACAATCTAGATTATAAAACAAAAACACTTGTGTTAGTAACGCTGACGTCATATTGAAGGTGGCAACAATTTGATTGATAAATTTTGCCTTTCCTGCGTTTTTTTTTTTTTTTTTTTTTTTTTTTTTTCTGCTTTGTCATCTGTTATAAAGGATAAATAAGCTTTTATAAACTAAGTTTTAAAATATACGTTTTAACTTTTAAAACACACGTTTTAAAGAAAATATTGTGATATCTTTTTACAATAAAATTGCATCTGAAAATAACGAAATTTGTGGGAAAATAATATCTAATTTAATAGTAATTGGAATATAATTAAAACAATATATGAAAATATTATTTTAAGAACTTCCTAAAAGGCACGATATATAATTCATATTATTTGAATTAATTAATGAATAATTATTCCTGTTGGTGAAGTAATTATGTTGGGAATAAAATAACAAATTTCTGAAAGAATATATCATTACAGAGTATATCTTGAAAAAATCTGGCATTATCTCCAAAACTTTAGCAATAATATACATTTCCTAGCTCAATGTAATAAAAGTTCATTTATTTTATCTTACCCATCTTGAAATTAATGATAATTATGGATTGATTCTAATGATGATTACAATCAAAATATTAAGTATATTGCATTTCTCCCAATACATGGAATTAAATTCTCATAAGCACCTAGCAAAGCATAAGTAATAACTTGAAAGTATTTAATATCTGAATTATTAAATCGTTATCCATTTTTTAAATAATAGATTACAACTATTATATATTAATTCAGGAAGTCAAAACATTTATCGCGTCTTTTTCACACTTTGATATTTATGAAGAAAATAAATATTTCTGTTCATGTGTTCTAGCATAACAGAAATGTTCATGCTCGGAACAACCTAGAACAGTTTCTTTGAACAGAAATGTTCAAACAGTTCACCCAACATAAATACTTCATCTGTTCATGTGTGTGTGGGAACGAGATTTTTTTTTTATTTCCACTGTCGATTTAATTTTATTGTATTATCTGAAAAATTGTAGAGCCTTTACATGATTTTACATGCTTTATCACTGTCAAAGGAAGGTTTTAGACTTCATTAAAAAATACGAAATAATTTGTAATGTGACTCAAACACATTTATACTTTAGTAAAGTTAAATTTTACATTTAGATATTCGTACACTGTAAAAAAAAAAAAAAAAAAAAAAAAAAAAAAAAAAAAAAAAGTTGCTTTATTAGAACATATAGTAGTATAATCACACACGAGACATATACGATAACCACTTCCGAGTTACCAGCGATAGTTAAAAAGCGTTCTTTGGTTTTAAAAACCAGATAAAACAATATATTTCCGTGACTTAAAGATGCATTTATAAAAATTAAGTTTCTTCTGCTGCATTAATTTTCAGAAATATTCCCATTCATGTTTTCTAGTGTATTAATCACTTGACCAATAAAAGATTGCTACATTGTAAAAAAAAAAAAAAAAAAAAAATGAAAAGACGTAGTTTTTACTGGCAATCGAAACGCCAGTACTATTTCACTATTTTAACGAGTACTGACTTTTTTTTTTAACAGAGTAGTTTTAGTATACACCGTGTCCCATATTTTAGACAATCAATAAAATTTGCAGTAACATAAAAATTAATCAGGTACAATTAAAATTCGTGAGATAAGTAATAAATAAAAGCAGTTTTGTTGATATACACATATAAATTATGATCAAAGGCTTGAAATTATAAAATATTCATTCAATTATATAAAAATGTGCTGCCCCAAATGTATAGACACCTGTAATATATATATATTTTTTTGGTTGTACATGTAAATTGCATTGCCACGACACTTTATAATCAAATACACATTGTTCTATAGAATTAACTAATCATTGTGTTACAGAAGGAGGTATTTCATACCACTCTTGTCAATTACAATTTTTAAGTCATTTATACATGTATATTGCTTTGAATTTTCATATATTTTACGAGATAAGAACCCCCATATGTTCTCCATGAGATTCAAATATGGATTAAGTGCTGGCTAGTCTAATAGTGTGATATTGTTTAGAATATACCATGTTTTCGATGATGTGGATGTATGTATGGATGCCCCATCTTGTTGGAAAACACAGTCCGGTCCTGCTAGCAAATTCATAATTGCAGTAAATTGGTACGTAAAATATTCTGATAATCCTCTGACTTCATTTTTCTGCCCATAAATCCTAGAAATGTTTGGCCGTTGAAAGAAGACCCGTCCCAGGTCATAACGGATCCTCCTCCTTGTTGCCTGCTGAAACAGTTCTTGGGTTCTTTTCTTAGGTCATGCCAGTAAAATTTATGACCTTCAGTGCCGTCTAAATTTCATTTCTTTTCATTTCTGAAGATAACAGATATTCATTTTTCACCGTATGACATATGCTTTCTACCCCACTTTAGATGTGCATCTTTATCTTTGCTTTAAGCAAGGTTTCGATTTCATTCTCCTGTAAATAGTATTTGTTGAAGCTTTAATTCTTCTGTGTACAGTACTTTTTGAAATTCTGGAAATTGATGCAATTTTACGCACAGATAAATTATCAACTGAAGTCATTTTTAATAACATTCTATCACTCACGTAACATTGTTTTCTTTGGTCTTCTGACTTGCTGTCTAGTATTCCATGTTCCAACTATATCTCAAAACTCTATAAATGCTGCTCAAAGATCTTTACTCTTCTCTGCATTTGTACAGGATTTTGTCCTTGTGCTTGTAAATGTAAAATTTTTACAGTTTCATCTTTAAAAATTTCTTTAGGACATCGCATTTATATCAGAATACGCAGGTAATGTTTTTTTTTTCGAATCACAAGCAAAATAATACATTAAACTCATTTGATTCCACAAAATTACAAAAAAAAAAAAAAAAAAAAAAAAAAAAAAAAAAAAATGTTTTGCTAAAAAAAAAAAAAAAAGCAGACAGCATCAATTAAAGGGAAAAATTATTCTGCATTTTTAGAAGCAGACGAAAAAAAAAAATATTTTCTGAACAAAAATTTAAAAGAAAACATGCAATGCTGTATTGTGTCTATACTTTTGGGATAGCACAGTTTTATATAATTTAATGTATATTTTATAATTTCAAACATTTGATCATAATTTATATGTGTACATCAGCAAAACTGCTTTACCTATCTCACGAATTTTAATTGTACCTTATTATTTTTTATGTTAATGCAAATTTTATTGATTGTCTAAAATTTTGGGACAACGGTGTACTATCAATTCTCGGAAAAAATACTCCGGTTATTGATAACTGACTAATACACTATAAAAACTCCGCAGAAAAAATTCTGAAAACCGGTTTTCAGAAATTTTTCTGCGGAAATATTTTTTTTTTTTAAATTATGTTGATAATTGTGAAAAAAATGGTGTATGATGTTTTTAAATATGAGTGATTTGCTTGGAATCATAAGAAAGTTGAAAGAGTTGTATTTTGTCGGTCTTGGTTATATTATATTACAGTCGTACAAAGCGTATTATTCATTGGTTTTACACATAAAAACTTAAATATCTAAATAAATATGTTAAACAAGAACTAAAAAAAAACATGTGTCCAGCATAGATTATACAACAATTTCCAACACTTCCAAAATACTGTAACAAAACTTCGAAGTGCATGAAAGTGAAAAGCTTTGTCTAAATAAACAATTTCAAAAAAGAATAACGCATTTTAAAACCTAATTTCTATTATTACCCACAGTAGTCGGGAAAATATCAGATTTTTTTGTTCAGCCCTGTATATAATATATAGATTTTCATGTATACTGCATTGTTTGCTAAAAGTTAGTTCAATTAAACCAACAGCACATTTGAAAATTTATATTCTGCAATTTCCGTGAATAAGCGCAAATGCAGTTGAGAAATTTTGAGTAGACCTGATTATTATGAATAGAATGTGTATACATCAAGTAATATTTAAAAAAAAAAAAAGTAGTGCAATTTAAAAACACCTACCACAACTGAAAGCGCAATTCTATCAATTATTGTTCTTAGGCTTTAATAGTTCAATTATTAATGGATTTCGTTTGTAGCCAGATTCTTTTCTCTGTCCCTGTAAATATACGATAAATTCCTTTCAAGCCATATTATACAGTAAGCGCGGGTAGTACACCTCAGTTATAAATATAAGTTTTAGCATGTTTAAAATGGTGTAATTCCATTAAAATACAGCGCAAACAAGTTTTCCTTGTAGACTGTAATGCAAGGGAAATGAATGACGCTACATACTTCGTTTTCAATAGTGAACATACCGCACTGTGGTGGTCAGAATTATAAGATCAATTGAAAATTGCACAGAAAAAATGTATTTCTGAACTAAATAAAGTGAAATTTATACATAAAATACTTTGTTATGCTAGAAATCATTATAGAATGCAAAACACTGGAAAACGCAAAATATGAATGTTTTCCCATAATTAACAAAATACGCCATTGTAAAAATTGGACAAAATTATAAGGACAATGAATGTTTTTGCCTGAAACACACTAATAATTAATAATCTCCCCCTTCTTCTCAATCACTTTGATCAGTCTTGACGTCATGGAGTTTGACAGTTCCTTCAGAACGTTCTTGGAAATTTTTGACCAGGCTTTTTCGATGGAGGACATGAGTTGTTGCTTGTTTTCATATTGTATACCATTTTTGTATACTTCGTGTGCCAGAATACACCACAGATTTACCATTGGATTCAAATCAGGGCTTCTGGCCGGCCAATGAAGTAGCTTCACGAAATTAGCATCAAACCACTATTTTGAAGCTTGGGAAACATGTACTGAGGCATTGTCCTGCTGGTAAAAATAGTCTCCACTCGTTATTAACGATGCTTCCGGTAAAAGATTATCGCCCAATACATCAACATTAACTCTCAGAATTCATTCTACCCTACACAAAAACTATTGGAGTAGTTCCATCAGTTGCGAAATCTCTCCAGACCATTAGTGAGCCACCTCCAACTGCACGCTTTGAGATAATTTTTTGTTCTCTACAGAGATCATATCAGAAGTAGCAAAAACAATCTGGTCCTTCAAAATTAAAGTTTTTCTCATCTGAAAAGGCAACATCATCCCTCTTTTTTCTCATAGCAATGCATTTTTTGGCAAACTCCATCCTCAGTCTCTTATGAACTTTTGTAAGAGGCGGTCGGGACATATGGTTACCATAGCGAACCCTTTTTTTTCTTTTTGTAAAACACGTCGAACAGTTCGAGCACTGCATTCTAAGTTCAATTCACGTTTTATTACTGTTGACGTTTGTTTTTTGGAGCAAACTCGCCTTATTATCATTCTTTTCTCCCGTACAGAAACAGAAGATGTCCTACCTGTATGTCTTTGCCGTCCATATTTACCGAGATTTTTAAGATAATTGTAAATAACGGTTCTTGATCTATTAAGCTTTGTCGCAATTTGGCGTACAGAAAGTCCTGAACTGTTAAATGCATCCACTTTCTATTACTCAAACTCAGAAAGCTTTGTACCTAGCGGCATAACTGAAAAACAGAATATGACGATGCCAAACCCTTACTACGCATTTATATCGTCTCTGAGTTCCGTGTGCAGAGCAAAAAACATGCAAATTTTACTTTTTATAACACACAAATACAGCTGTTCTTATAATTTTGTCCATATCAGATGTCTGTATAAATCCATAATACATTTCATGAACATGAATTTTCCACATATTTCCATAAAAACTTATAAAAATATTCTTCATTTTTCTTTTAGTTTCCATCCATTACATTTGAATAAGCTTCCAGCCAAATGTAGCCAAGATTTGACGATTTTTCCCTTGTCCTTATAATTTTGACCACCACTGTACAACACACTCAATAACATCTATGGATTTCATGGCAATCGGAATATATTTAAGCTAGTTAGAGGACGGACAGTCAGACTAAGCGAATTCATAAACAATTTTCAACATTGCTGGATAGTGTTTAAAAATTCTGAAGTTAATAATAATATATATATATATATATATATATATATATATATTATTAACTTCAGAATTTTTAAACATGCAAGTATGCAAAATAAGAAACTATGAATAACTCACAGAATCTTCAGAGGAGCTTGTGAGTTCATTCATAGAAGATGCGTTATTTCATCCAATTTTGTCGGCATTAAGCATAAAATGACAAAATTTAGCTCCCAATAACGCAAAAATAACAGAAAATAGATAATAAAAATCCAAAAGTTAAAAATATGATACACCTCAGACAGGATATTAAAAATTAATAGAGCAAAATACCTAAATTACATACTAGGAAGCATAACTGCAGCATGACTGGAATGTAAAACAGTGTTAGGACTATTTTAACATGTGAGCCTATAGTTGATTATATGCCTGAAAAACATAACATTGGTGCCATCGGGTGTGAGAAAGGAAAAAATGTAAATTGGAACTGGATGATTAACAGTAATGTTTAGTGGTGCCATCTTTACCCCACAAAAAGAATGAAATTGATTGAAAAAATAAAGAAATGACTTAGATTAACATTTAGCTGAAGTAGAATGAAAAAATACCGATAAACTTGATAATTATTGAGTAAATACAAAAATAATATAAAGAATAGGAATAAATTAATAAAAAATAAAATAATGGATTATATAAAAATAAATAAATAGAAGGGCAATTGATTAAATTAGCTAATTTAAAGACAAAATGAGAATACAAATAACATTTTAAAAAAAGTGAGGAAAATTTTGAGATAGTAAAATATAGCCTTGTATTATGTAACTAAATGTAAAAATTTAAAAAACAATGAGGAATATTGAGATAGTGAAATATATCCTTGTATTATTAAGCAGTATGTGAAAATTGTTGAGAAATTTATGATGTTAAATGCATGATACCCCGTGTTTATTTATTTTTTTTATTATTATTTTTAAATATATCCATACAATATATAAGCATATATACATACATATATACGGGCTCACACATATATAAACATATAAGGTTTTAAACCTTTTTTAGCATTCCCAACCTCAACCCTACGTAATGGTATTTTTATGTTTTTTTTTTTTTTTTTTTTTTTTTTTTTTTTTTTTTAGTGCATAATGTATGGGAAAACATACGCTCACGCACATACCTTTTTTTTTTTAAATTTAATTATATATAAATCCACATATACATATTATATATATATATATATATATACAGTGAAACCCCAATCTATCGTTCCCGCATCCATCGTTTTCCCGCATTGATCGTTTTATTTCTATGATCCCTGCACAATTTATATTTAAATAATGTTAATGAAACCCGCATGCATCGTTCTTCAAAAAGTTGTTTTCCCGCATTCTTCGTTGTAAAATTTTGCTCCTCATCGTAATAAAACTGAAGGTCAGGCGGATCCATATGACAAAAAAGTGGAATTATTTATTTTATCCTAAAACAAATCATTTGTGCTGTTTTAATGGGGGGCAGGGATTTGCGCTGATATTGTAACATGTATCTACGTTTAAATAACTGAATGCGGAAAAGGTGTTCTTGTTTGGTGAATGGGTTATTTCTATTCGGTGTAAAGTGGAGGATGGATGCATCCACTTCGGTCTGCTGCCACATTCTTTCTCATTCATGGCTAAACTGTTTTGTGCAGTGCACGTGCTTAATTTCAAGAGTATGAGCTTTCAATTTAAAGCGTTTTGCGATACATTTTATGCATTTTGTGAATTTAAAAAATTTAAAGAATGGCAAAACAAATCCAAACCTTAGAAGAAAGGCTTCACATCATAGATGAGGTAGAAAAGAATCATTTTGTGAAAAAGATTAACATCGCCAAACGCTTAGGTATACCGGCTTCAACCATGAATTCGATAATTTCGAAAAAGAAAGGAATTAAAGAGCAGGCTGATAAGTATGGAACTTCTGCATAAAAGAGAAAAACTAGCAAACAGTCTACTTACAGTGAGTTGGAAAGACTTCTCTTCGCTTGGTAAGAGCAAGCTCGTGCGTCAAATATTCCTGTGGATGGGAATATTCTTAAAAAAAGGCACTTGAAATAGCTGCCTCATATGGCATGGGTACATCAAATGGGTAGATTTCACGTTTTAAAATTTGCCATGGATTGGTATCCAGGAAATTATGTGCGAAAGTGCCGCAGTAGTAAATACTGATGTCATAGCAATGTGGTTCGGAAAACTTCCGAAGATACTTCAAGGATACAAGGATTATGACATCTATAACGCAGATGAAATAGGCCTGTTTTATAAATGATTGCCAGGGAGAACGCTAGCGTTCAAAAGGAGTCTTGTCATGGTGGTCAATTCCAAAGAAAGACCCACAATGCTACTATGGACAAATAAGGACGGTTTTGATAAACGTGTACCCGTCGTTATTGGTAAATCTGCTAGTCCTCGATGATTCAAGAATGTAAAGAAACTGTCAGTAGTCTACAATTCGAATGCCAAAGCATGGATGAAAAATGATATATTTTTACAAAATTTCATCATAAAATTGGTAGAACAATCGGCGCTCAAAAAAGGAAAATCATTCTATTTATTGACAATTGTTCAGCACATCCACCAGATACGTCGTCTTTGAAAAACATAAAAGTCAGTTTTTCCAAAGCTAATTGTACATCTGTCGTACAACCTCTTGATGCCGGGATAATCAACTGTTTTAAACAATTTTACCGGAGAAAGCAAGTGAAAAGATTTTTATGTTTCATGGAACAAGCAAAAGAAACTACTCCGAAAATATACCTTCTGCAGGCTATTCATTTTGTACTTTCAGCATGGCATGAAGTAGCTTCTTCAGCCATCCAGAATTGTTTCATGAAATGCGATTTCGTGCGAAAAATTGATGAAGAATGCTCAACAGAAGGGAAAGAAAATAATGATAATGGTGACGGTAATGCAGATGAAGATTTGTTACGTGTAGCAGAGGATGTATCTGGTGTGAAATTTAGCAATTATATTTCCATTGATTAAGATGGTGCGACATGTGGTGTCCTAAACATAGAAGAAATGTGTGATGATGCAAAAAATGAAAATATTGGCGAAGAAGCGGAGGATAATGTTCATGACGATAAAGTTTAACCTACACCAGTGCCAAGTCCGTCTGATGAAATTACGGCATTTGAAACTGTACGAACTTTTAAATATGCATATTAAATTACAGAAAATGACCAGAAAAATGTTGTATCTCTTGGAAATTTGTTCTTTAATTAAAAAAGGGAACGAAAAACCCCATATAAAATTATTGATTTTTTAAATAAATATGTATTTTCTACAACGTCGACTTATTTCTTTTACAGCTAGGTAAGTAACAAATTAGTATTTATTAGTATACTGTATGAATTGCATGTATTAGTACTGCATAAACATTGTTTTTTTTTTCGTGTTTTGACGTTAACCCGCATTCGTCGTTTTCTTGCATTCATCGTTTTTTTTTTTTTTTTTTTTTTTTTTTTTTTTTCACGCACCCCTTGAAAAACGATGGATCGAGGTTCCACTGTATATATATATATATATATACATATATATAATTTTTTGTTGTGCATGTTTTTATAATTCTTTCAGCAAACCACAACCCACCCTCCATAATAGTGCTTTCTATTTTTTAGTTTTTTTTTTTTTTTTTTTTTTTTTTTTTTTTTTTTTTTTTTTTTTAAATACATATTATATTCCTATACTTGTAAAAAGTAGAAAAAAATAGAAAAGAATGAATATTAAGATTTGATATATATTTGCACCCGATATGCTATTGCTTTTGGCCAGCAATTAAAATGTCGTCTCTTAAAAAATAACGTTGCCTTACATAATGCAGCAGTATAATAAAGCAGCTGTATCATTGCACTTTTAAATACTGATAATCTATATTGCAATTTTTTAAACCTTATTTAACATAAGTACTTTTAAATGCAATTTGTTTGAAAATTGCATGTCAATTTATTTTTGAGATATTAAACTTATTGTTGTTTTTAACGCCATTTTTTCAAATTTCGGCAAATGATTTACTCCATTTTTGTAAAAAGTAAAGGGAAAGTAGATGAAAAATAGCAGATTATTATATATTTTGGTTGCCATTTTCAGATAACAACTGAAAAAAAAAAATAATTAAAATACGTGTTATGTTGAAAAAATATAAGTTGATGATTTCTGATAAAACATGTAGCTATTATAAACTATATTTAAATTTATGTATCCATATTAATGCTACAGTCATATGAATGATTAAATCATTTTTTTTGCAGATTTTTTGCAGACAACATCTCTGTTTCTGGATTTGTGCATTATTCAGCGATAGTGACGTCACATGTGTACTTTACTGTAGATGTTGTTTAATACTGAATCTGAAATGAGGAATTCTTCAGAAGATGCGCATGACGTCATTTTATATAAAATAAAATCGCGTGTTTTAAGTCTTAAAACTGAACTACAGTAGAGTCTTGATTATCCGAGTCCCTCTTACCCGAGTTTCCGTTTTAAGCGAGTAATTTTCTTCTGATGGACTGATGGCTTCCATTATTATGAAACAACCGTTATAAATTAAGTGTTAGGTGAAGATGAAAGAGCAGCCGTAAAAAGTTAGAACTCTGATTTTCTTTTCAGAATGGAAAAAAAAAATGGCCATAATTTATCCATTCCAAAGGTATAAGTTCGATTGAAAAAACTATTTAATACTTTTTTTTTGCATCGGGGGTGACACTAAATTCTGAAAAAGCAGAATTCACGTTCTCTAGTTTATGGATTTATTTATTTGTAATCGAAAAAAAATCGCAAGTATAACATGAATTTCAGGATAAAGAAGTGGCACCTCCGCTTATATAATTATTTTTTCACCTTGTAAGTAGATATACTATTTTAAAATATTTCATATCTGTGTATAATTATTTTATTTTCAAGGATAGTACACATATAAATAAATATATGCTTGAAAAAGAGGTGTTTGTTTGTAAATAACTTTTCAATATCGTGTTTTTCAATTATAATGCGTCTAAATATATGCCTTTAAAAGTGTTTTACTTGTGTAGTTGCAGTTTTTTATGGTGTTGCATTTATTATACATGTGTATATGTATACTTTTTTTTCTTATTTCTGCTGCTCCATCTATTTTGTAAAAATATATTTTTACCCGACTGCTAAGAAGGGATATGTGCGTATGTGGTGTTTCACGTACCTGCGTATGTGGATTTCTTTATTCCCTCGAAACATCCCAACGGCTGAATGGATTTTAGGCTAGGTTTTGTTTTTATAAATTGGAAATGGCAGCCGTAAAATAAAAAACGGTGCTAGAGACAAAAAAAAAAAAAAAAAAATACGCACCCTATTAAGTGGCATATCATTGGATAGGTCTTTCAAAATGAAGACGATGTTTCATTAACTATTTTTCCGTCAGAAGCTCCGTTAATATATTACACAACTTGGAAGTTGTGTAGGTAGGATCTCTAGCTTTACCGCAACTCTAACCCTCATAGACATCTATAGGCGTTATCAAAACAGTGTTTATAGATAGGAACTAACAATTAAACACAACTTAAAATTCATTAATACAAGTAAATAAAAAAAATATGTAAGTACTATAAAAAAATAGTTTCACATTGATGAGAAATAATTAATTAGTTCGCTTTTTACGCAGTCGGGTTTTTTGATTTTATAAATTTAATTTTTACATGTTAATCTCTTCAGTTCATAGGAATATGCTGATTATTAACTCTCTAATTATTATCATCTCTTAGGTGTCATGTCAACCAAAACATTCAGTGTTGCTCTCTTTTGGGTATAATATATTAATTGGGATGGGAAATATATGCTGAAATTTTAAAACAAATCAAAATAATAATTAAAATAATAGTTTATCTACGTACCCATCATTTATATAGAATCTACTTTACCTGCGGTTTATTCTGTTTAGCTGTCTACATGACAAATGTTATTTCCGATAAGGTTTCTGAGCGAAATATGCTCGCAGGTTGTCAGCCCAGGTAGCTTTAAACAGTAGAAGACATTTGCGCCTAAGCAAATGATATGGGTTTGATTCTATGCTTGAGAATTTTTTCGCTCAGTTACAAATATTTAATTTATATGATAACTTTGCCAATATGTTTGATTGTGTTAAAATAATAGTATTTTATTTATATTTAGGTTATAAGTGGGAATTTAAATGGCTTTAGAATGAACTCACGTGAGGAATGCGAAATCATAAATAAAACTGTACGATAATTAATAGGTCTTAAAAGTTAACATGTTGGCACAATGAAAGTCACACGTAGAAAATAAATCATTATTCATATTTATTAAGAAATTTTTGAACCCCATCAAAGAACATTCCATGATAAACAAATCGGAAATGTACATTAAACATGGCAAACGAGATGCGTTCGTAGTATAACTAGTTTTATAAATGCATGAATACAAAATTTATTACGAGTATATATATACTAGAAAGGTAGCCCGTCAAAAATGACGGAAAATTAGATATAAAGATATATACAACTCATGTGCAAGTATATGAGTTTTCCTCGCTTGTTCCTCAATGATAGATGAAAATAACACATTTTAAGAACGAAACACATTTATGAAAACTGTGTACGGTAGAAGACACTGATCTGCGCAGTTTAGTTCCAAGGGTTGTGCAGATTTGAGGCTTTTTGCGGTCATGTCTATTCAATCTTTGTTTACATTTTTTTATTCATATATTGGACAATTTAGATTGTTACTTCTTAAAAATAAATAAATTACACACTTGAAGTAGGGTAAAAACTATTAAACTATCCAATACGATTTAATGAAATGGTATTATACGTGTGTGCTTCACGATCTTGGTAACGACGTTGGCGAAACTGGCTACAACTTGTCATAATCATAATTGTGTGGGCCGCTATAACAAAGACGTAACCAGTTTTTAATAAAATTTCTGATATAAAGTGATTTTTAAAAACTTGTGTAAAATTGCCGGCCGTTCTGAAATCATGTCAGTCCTAGGAATGATGTTTGTAACACTGAAGAGTTTCCATGTATATGTGGAATTTAGAAAACAAAAGAAAGGTCCAAAAGAAAGGTCCTGAAACGACATTGTAATTCCTCTAACTTCAAAGTTTAATCGGGCCCTGATGTTGTTTACTGAAATCTAATAAATACAGTTATTTTGGATATTACAACAAAATTAAACAGTCACACTTATTTAACTTAAACCATCTGTTACGTCCATGTTATTTTTTTGTATTAAGAAAGAAAATTATTTAAATTTTTCAAATCATGCATTTATGATTTTTTCATTATTTAATAACTAAGTAATAAAAAAATATGCTTTGTTCTGATCTCATAAATATGAGAATAAAGTAATGTAACTAAGAGACATTGCAAAATAAAATCTTTGTGAATTCAAACCATAAACAAACGATACCGACACCATTTTACCTACTATGACGTCATAAGAAAATTTTCCATTGATTGTTGGAGAACTTACTTTATGAATGATTACCTCAAAGGTTTAATATTTTTTACGGTTCACGATGAATGAATCACTTGTGTTTGTTCAGGTTTATGGAATGAGATATTAAGCTATCAACTTAATTTCAACTGAAGATATCCTAGGATATATGTACTTTTTAATCGAAATTAAAAACAATGCTTTGATCTCAAAATAAAATGTTTCAGTTTATATAACTGGTTATTTCTATTAATTATTTATTTAGGTACTTTTACATTATAGCTCATTTTTGTAAAAAAGCTTGGCACAATTCGAGCTTCAGAAAGTGAGATATGTCGCCAAAATATATAAAAAGCTATGAAAACAAACCTGATGAATTTTATTTTTTTCATACATGTATTTATTATTATTAATTATTTATTTAGGTACTTTTCCACTATAGGGCTCTTTGCATAAAAAAAAAGCTTGGCGCAATTCGAGCATAAGAAAGTGAGATATGTAACCAAAATATATAAACAGGTAGGAAAACAAATCTAATGAACTTTCATTTTTGTTTATACGTGTATTTATATACATAAAAAATAATTTCTAAGTATATATAATATTTCTTTATATGCAAATTACGGCACAGATGTCTTTATATGCACCCGGGTACGTAACTGGCGCCAAAATGATGTTATTTTGCCTGATATGGTAACCAGGCTATTTTTTTTTATTAATAAATTGTTTATTTTCTTTTTTTTTAATTATGTAAACTGTTTTGTTCTATAGTTATCAATTAAACTTTTATTTATTTATGGTTATTTCCTTTTCAAAATAAAAGCAAATAATTAAAAAATATATATGTAACTGGTACTCGAAAGCGAGATTTTTGCCAAATTGGCTTCAGAAAAAAATCACGCCAAACCCGATGCGTACATGACATCTGTGCAAAAATTACTTCTGTTTCTTTATAAAAATTGATAAATAGCTTTTTTTTATATTAAATAAATTGTATACACATGGAAAAAATTGCTTGTGAGTATGAAACAGTAAATAGGTTTTCAGAAAATACGTTGCGAAACTTCTTTCTCGCCAAGAAACTTTCTTCCGAAGTACTGTACATAAGCAGTGATTGCTAGAAATGCATTTTAAATTATGATATGTGCTTTTATGTTTCACTATATTTATGCATACTGTACTGTGTGTATAAATGCTATAGTTCATATACAGGGCTACACAAAAGAATTCGTAAGGGTTACTGAGTATGAGATTAAATTGCTTAAAGGTGGTTTTTAAAGGAGTTATGCATTTTTACACTGAACTGCATTTATTTTACTAAGAAATGTTTGTAGAATATAGATAAAATGATATACAGTGTCACGCAAAGAATTGGATACATAACCGTCAATGGATGATAATATCTGGAAATGTGATTTCAGTAGTTTTAAGAGTGTTTTAGTTTAAATTAAATTTTAGCTAAATAGGGGCGTGTAATAACGGTGCTATTGGCTATGGACGGTAACTGCTGAAATCAATTCTTAAAAATTTTTATGCGTTTTCTAAAATGTTTACTTAGTTCTATTATTTACCTTATTTCCCTAAATAATGAAGTTTTGTTAAAGCATTCATGAAGTGTTGGAAAGTGTTTCATATTCTATGCTTAACGCATGATTTTTCTTTCTTGTTTTAGTCTTTTGCATTTATTTTATTCTTAATTTTTTAGTCTTATACTGCTTTATAAAAACTGTAATATTTAATGTTTGAACTTTTCGCTCCCTCCTCTTGCATATAGTACAAACTATAGCTTAGATAGCGCAAAATAATAGACTATTTCGTACTTTTCCACTATAGGGGCTTTGGCGTTTTTTTTTTAAGCTTGGTGTAATTCGGGCATCAGAAAGAGAGATTTCTTGTCAAATAATAGAAACAGCTATGAAAACAAACTTGATGAGCTTTTTTGTTTGCTTAGAAATGAATTTGGCACTACTTAGTTAATCCCGTCGACCAATTTCGCCAAATTATGTGAATCGCTAAACCACTCGCCAAATTATACAAATTGACATAATTTTTATTTTAAATAACGAAAGAACAAAGGAGTTAGTATAACATTAATAAAAATACAAATAAAACGTCGAAATAAAAATAACTTGATGACGGAAACACGTGTAACTTGTTTAAAGTCAAGTGAATGTGACATTTACGATCAACCATTATTGGCATTTAATCTTATAGTTTAGTGATAAATTTTTGGTCGACGGGATAAGTAGTACCATGTATTTTATATGTATAATTACTGATGTTTTTTATGTCCAAATTACTCCTGTTTCTGTATAAAATTAGATAAATGGCTTTTTTATGTTAAATAAATCGGCACAGATGTCATATTGGCGCGATGTTTTTCTGTCGCCAATGTCATATACGCTACGGGTACTTAATTGGCGCCAAAGTGTCGTTATTTTGCTTGATATGGTAACCCTGATGTTGTTGTTTATGCTGTGGATGTTATCGCCAAATTGGCGTCGAAAAACAATCGCGCCAATGTGAGACGTATATGACATCTGTGCCAATAAATCGTATAAATATCGAAAAAAAAATACGTGTCAGTGGATAGGTTCCCGGAAAATATGTTGCCAAATTTCCTTCTTCGCCAATGCACCTATACTGGAAAAGTACTTAAAGCACATTAAAGTCGCGCAGATAGAAGCTCAGACCATACAGCTTAGTCTATTGGCGATTATTTTATTAGCGACATCGGGAGGAAGATGTAAATTTTCGTATATTACACTTTAAATTCTCACCCATAGATTTTGAAAAAAAAAAAAAAAACAATCTTAAATGAGCGGAGTTTAAATTAAATTGCGGTGACGTCCTTTATGAAAGATTAATGGTTTTAAATGGGAATTTTGTCAAATTAGCCTGCTATCGCCAAGTTGGCTTCATACATGACAACTTATTTTTGTCGCCAAATTTGTCAATATTTCTCCAAGTTGGCCAACATTTGGCGCTACTGTGGTAACCCTGCATTAGTATTTTTCAACAATTACTCATTTCAATGAGGCGGTCCTACCGGAATCGTGAGGGACACACAGAGACTTGGATTTTATATAAATAGATATTAAATTTACTGATTCGGAAATAATGTGTCCCCATCGTAAATGTGACGTAATCACCATGGTTACTTAGAAGCATTACCTATCACGGATATCATGAATTAATTACGTATGATAGGCTTTAATAGAATGAAGAATATAATTAACTTTTATTAATATATTTTTAAATTCTGATTCAACTTCCTTAAAATTTGAAATGACTCGACAAAATTCTCCATAGATTATATATATTAAATTTCAAACCATTCCGTCAGGTAGTATTTTGAGCTGTTATATGTGGACAGATAGTCATATCAGACGACGACTATAAGTGCTACGTATTTATATAATTACGAACTCACCTAAAATACAATTAATATTTATTGAAATGCCTCTCAATAGAATGTGCATGCTACATATTATTTGTAATTATAATATATATATATATATATATAATTGAATGAGATCCATATTTCGAAATATATGTACAAAATCTCAAAAAAATATATATATATATTTGAAAGAGCAATATAGTTCATTAACTGTTTTTCTTTTTTAACCGTATCATAAAATACACCATTTCCCCCCCCCCCCCCCCTTTTACTTTAGAATTTAATTCCGGCGATTACGTAATATCATTAAACATTAAGAGCTAATTTGAAAAAAGTTTTCTTGTTCATTTTTAAACTTTTTTCATGATAGTTTACTTATTTCCTTTTTTTTATAAAGTATTGTTCAGCTTCATTAAAAAACGCCTGTGAAGTGTTTAAAGACGTGAAAGTAACGCAAAATTAAATGCTTTACATTTATTGTTTTACTTTGTTAATTTAAATTTTCAGCGATATTCCTGTGGGATAGCATAACAATAAATTCAGCGAACATTATACTTTTATCACATATAAAATATAGACGTAGATAAAAAGTAGAGACGAAAAAAATTTACGTACCCTTGTCAGTGGCATATCATTGGATAGGTCTTTCAAAATGAAAACAATGTTTCATTGGCTATTTTACAGTCAGAAGCTCAGTTCATATATTACACAACTTGGAAGTTGTGTAGGTAGGATCTCTAGCTTTACCGCAACTCTAACCCTCATAGACATCTATAGGCCTCATGAAAACAGTGTTTGTAGATAGGAACTAACAATTAAACACAACTTACAAGTCATCAATACAAGTACATAAAAAAATAGGTAAGTAATATAAAAAATAGTTTCACATTGAGCTAATTTTAAAAAAAAGTTTTCTTGTTCATTTTTAAACTTTTTTCATGATAGTTTCCTTATTTCTTTTTTTTTTTTATAAAGTTTTCAGCTTCATTAAAAAACGCCTGTGAAGTGTTTAAAGACGTGAAAGTAACACAAAATTAAATGCTTTACATTTATTGTTTTACTTTGTTAATTTAAACTTTCAGCGATATTCCTGTGGGAGAGTATAACAATAAATTCAGCCAGCATTATACTTCTTTGACATATAAAATATTACAAAATATTTGGAGATGTTAAAGTATTGATTATATATGTTTATTTGATTATTTATTTATTCTATTATAAAAACTTATTTTTCTGCTAATTGGCAAATAAAAGTAGAATTTGTGAAAATTTAAAACAGTTAAACATAACTGAATTTGAATTACACAAGGTGAAAAATAATTTGACTTTGCATAATCTGCTTTGTTTAAAATGTTCATAAATGATCATTTGAAATATAATAAAAAATGTTTATTTTTTTTAACTACAAAATATTAAGCCGTACTTACAATACCCGAAGAAATTAGAAAGTTGTAAGCAAATTATTCAGAATGGTGCTATAGTGAACTAATTAAAAATAATAATAATAAAACATTACGGAATTGATTAAAATAATTCACTTTCTCTTTTACGTGACATTTTTGTCTGTTCCATCTTCAAATACATTTCATTTCTCCTCGAAGTTTCATCAAAATAGAAGATAAAAGTATAATTAAATAGTTAATACACTTTAAACAATGTATTTTTCCAGTATATAATAACTATAAAATTTTTACTTTTTTATTTGTTTAAAAAATTTCTTTATTGTATGCATCATTAGTCTAATTGAATATAGCAGACTTTTATTTCGAACTGCGATAAATTGCGACAAAATTATATTTGAATAATGAATTCACTATTACTTAAAATGCGACAAAATGTTTTAGTGACGATCGTTATATAATTCATCGTTTTATTTATGATGTCTTTAATAAATATCTTAGTAAAAATCGCTTTAATAAACGAAAAAAAAAAAAAAACAATAAAAAAAAACAAAAAATGTCTTGCGTTTGTTTATATTTTATATGGCATGTTATTGCTGTTATCTTATTTAACAGAAACAAGGTTATATATTTAATTGATATAAACATTACTTTTTTTCCCTTCAATAAAGGACATGTTATATATAATATGTGACATGTTATTGTTGTTATCTTATTTAACAGAAACAAGGTTATATATTTAATTGATATAAATATTACTTTTTCTTTCTTCAGTAGAGGAAAAAAGAAGAAAAACCTAATTAGTTTTAATTCCTTCGTTCATTTTAATGCTTTATGAGTGAAAATGGGTTACAATTTCGATTATTTTTGTCTCCCTTTTTCACTTCTGCCGCACAAGTGGCTGAGAGATTCTGCTCGCAAAGCCGGTCGACGGGAGGTGCTGGGTTCGAACCCAATCGCGCCCGTCGGCCTAATCGTTCGGAGTTTTCGTGGTTTTCTTCGAGCCATGAATTTCTAAGCGTAAATACGGGTTAGGTTCCTTTAGAAAGACCCCCACAAAGGGCACTCCCCCCTCGGGCCTATATCGCTAGAGTAGATAATCGACCGTCAAAAATCAACCAACCAACCAACCAAACCTTTTTCACTTCACGTTACTTAAAATTAATAAATATTCTACGGTTAGTAAGAATTAAAAATAAGCTAATTAAATAAACGTCGGCACGTTTCCAATTTTAAATGATGTTTCTAGATTTTTTTTTATAACCCTAATCAAATGGATTAAAAAACTATACAATCTGTAGGTGGTAATTACTAGAGGTCAGTTATACATAACCGTAAAAGTTTAAACTGTGTTTTCTAAAACAGGTGAATTTGCATTTTATTGATGTTCCTAGCAGTTTTCTTTTTAACAGAAAATTTTAATAGGGGCATTTACTATCCTTAAATTAAGACGCAGCAAATTAATAAAATGTACGCGCGTTTAACAACAATTTTGAATAAAGGGCACATTTAAGAAAACGAATTAAAAGTTCATATGGCGAGTTATGGCAATGATGTGGTGGTTTCGTGCTAATTATTTTTAGCGGTAACTTTTACGATATTTTACTACGTATTGGCTTCTTTATTAACATCCAGGTACGTAAGTGCACATATTCGTGTGATTGTTTGAAACCGTATGTCTGCATACATGATTGTAGATGAAGAATGAAGTACAATTACGACAAAAATTAATCAACAATTTATAAAATGACTTCTGTATATTTTAAATTTTTTATCAAGAACAAAATTTTAAAAAGATATGAGAGGAACTGCCATTTCGCATCATGTATTTAAACAGAATCTAGTACTTTAGAAAATAAATCTTATATTATTATTATAATTTAATCTTATATTATTATATTATATCCAACTGATTTTTATGTAATTTATTTTCTGAGTGATATGATGTGAAAAACAAAATTCAAAAGATAAAGGAGATAGTTTTATAAAAAACTAATGACTCAAAGGAAAATGGTTTATAATTTTTAATTGACTAAATAAAATGCTTAGCTTTTTATTTGGTGCAAATCGTATTTATAGAAATCTTTTTTTTTTAAATTCCGCTTTCAGTATAGAGGTATGACGGGCGTCAAAAAGTGTTAGTGAAACTGGGTGTAGAACATTTGATTTAAACGATTGGTAATAGATGTCACTATCAAAACTTTCTCTGCCACAAACGCTTTGAAATAATTCTGATCTGACGCAATAATTGTGTTCTATTTCATCATGATTGCATTATACATTTTGTGTGCGTTCCAGCTTTGTATAGAGGTATTATCTCGTCAATTGTTTGTGAAATATGAAACCATAAAAATGAAAGCTGCTAAGCTCCGGTAAATACATAACTCTAAGCTAAAATAAAAACTTAACTATATTTTTATAATAATTTAAACTATTTACTCCCATTATAATATATATTTAAATCTCTAATAAATTAAATTCAAAGTATATAATTACCATTATCTTTTATTATTAAACAAACAAAGCCTTAAACTGCGAATTCAAATATCTTCACACACTTATCTTATTAAAATAAAAAATAGAAGTTACTTCAGTGTCAAGAAACCTTGGATATTCTGGATATTAGCTGCAACCAATGGATGGCAAGTGGATATTGTAAAAGGTAAGCTAACAAGTTTCTTATCTGTATTTTCTCTTAAACTGTTATTACTATAAGCAATAACTCAGGATCTCGTTAACTCATACCTTTAGATTATAATCCTGATCTGTCTCATAAAGTCGGGACCCTATGAGTTATAATCAGTGACTATTAAATATAATTCAGAATCCATTTGATATAGACTGTGTCTTCAGTCAACATTTTACAAACTAATGAGTATTAAATAAATTAATTCTTATTGTATCTCAAACAAAGCTGAAAATGGCCATCAAAAATAGTGCATTAGTGGAAAAGTTAAATGATCAGTATTACAGCAATTGGGCCTTGAAAATCTTTTATTGAGGGATGATCTTTATAGGGTAGTGCTAAATTCCCCACAGGAACAACAGCAGCCTGGAAAACGTAAAAAATCACGGAAAAATCAATTATAAATCTTCGCATTGAAGATTCACAAATTATCCACGTAAAACATTTAGCTAATTCTAAAGATATTTCGGACGCTTTAAAGCTGTCCATCAAAGATGAAATATATCCTCCAAATTATTTATTTTAAGGAAATTGTATTCACAGAAATTGAATGAAGGAAATGATATGATCGCGCACATAAACAATATTTTGTCAATCAAAGACAAACCGCTGGCTATTGAGGAATAGATGCCTGATTCACATATTTGAGCCCTGCTGCTTTGTTCCGTACCTAGATATTTTAACCCTTTGATTAAAGCTCTTAAAGCTCGTGCGCAAGATGATCTGACTTTACGATTTGTGAGAAATAAATTAATTTATGAAAATAAACACAGATGTGAAAATAGGAAAATGTATTTAAACTCGCGTGATTCGGCATATAAAGCAATAAATAGATCCGAGAATTGGGAAGCCGCTTCAAGCTCTCGCGACTCGGCGTACAACGAGAAAATAAAATGCTAGATATAGGAAATTCTGTACCTATTGCAAAAAGCCGAATCGCGTGAAAGAGCAATGTTATCATCTGAGGAGGAAAAAACGCAAAATAATTTTCAGAGAAATAATGCGAATAGAAATAAGTTTTATAATAACGCGAACTCTTTAGAAACAATTCAGGAAATTACAAATGTAATCAAAGTAACTCAATAGATAGTTCTAATTTTTGTTTTAAGGGTAATGTTGACATGGTGTAGGTCCAAATGACTATAAATTATTGAAAGTTAATTAGAGGAAGCATCATTGTCATAATCTTATTTCCTAGATTGTTTGGAACACTTTTGAAATTTACATTGTCTAGGCATCTCCAATAGGTAAAACATTAACGCTCTTTTCCAGCTTTTTGGGACACCCTGTATAATATTTGTTTTTCCTTTAAATTCTTACAAAAAAGTATATTTTAATGCATGCAATATTTTTAATTATTGCGCTTGTAATCTTTATTTGTACTCTATTTTAATGTAACAACATAAAAGCAGATAGAAAGTCATAGCGTTTTCCTACAACTTCCAACACTATACATCATTCTGCTTTATTATTATTATTATTACTATGACAAGGGTAAATATTAACCGTCTATTCTGAGATTTGCAAGAAACTATACGCTTAACATGAAATTATATTTAAAAAATCTGGGTTCTTTTACTCAAAATATAGGATTTCTCAGATATTAAGTAAAGGAAAGGTAAATATGTAAATGTGGGGTAGTGTTAAAATAATAATGCTACATTAGCTAAATTATTATACTATTGAAAATCCATTAAAACATTCGACCAAAGCACATCACCAATAAAACAAAAAGTCACACTGATTATTAATATTAGTATGATTTTAAATATGACGCATAATTATGAATGAAATTTATATTTATGGATTAATAACCACAAATTTAGGTATAACTCATCTAGCAAAAATAAAAATTACATTTATATTACCACGAAAAATTTAATAACTTCCCAATGCTTTCCAAATTGTCATTATCTCTAAATAAATTAAAATCTGAAAGACAGTGCCAGCTTTATGATATGTTTTATAAAATGGTGCTTCTTTTTTATCCTTTTTATAGTTTAATTAAATCTATTTCAATTTCAAAAATTTAAATTTATTTACCCATTAATGTATTATACCTTTAGTATTTTTCTCGAACGAATAGAATGTTCTTATTAAATATAGAAATAAATTATCAGATATTTTATTTTAAACAATTTTTTTTAAATTAATTTGGGATAATTAATAACATGTAAATTCATTTGAAAACAGAAACTTATATTTTGCATTCAGAAGTAGGGGAGAGTAGCCGAATTTGGACCACTTCAATTATTTCCAGGTGTAACTCACTTAATTTCTGGAATAGCTCCAAAACATCATTACACGGGGTCAATCTATTCATCTACCAACTCAATAAATCTTTAAATCAATTTATTTTTGAAAATTTTAAATTTTATTTTAATTTGAAAAATTTGTCAAAAGTGGTCCAAATTCAGCAACTGGTCACCTAAGTTGTACCCCCAGTCTCCTAAATTGGACAAAATAATATCAGGTTGTTTTAATGACTAGGGAATATAACTAATTTTATTAAAAGAAAATTTTGCAATTAATGAAACGGTCAAACAAAATAACAGCAATGCAATATAATGAAATCAAATATCTGAAAATAAGAGTAATTGTTTTAAATCAAAATGTATTCAAAATATAAATCAAAGTTATCAGTAATTAAGAATAGAAATTACGGAACTAATTGACAGTTACTTGAATATCACGTAAGGAGCGATGCAAAGCTTACACATGAATTTATTTTAGATTTTGAATTATTAGACTTTTTTTAGACAGAAGTTTTATTTACATTATGTTTGTAGTTCTTCCCTTCCACCATTTTCTTGCTAATTGCATTACGCCTATTTTATAAAACTTGATGTTACTTTTTTTTGCTATGATAGCTTCCTTTTGTCGTTTTTTTTTTTTTTTTCATTTTAAGGTTTATTTTATACGGCGAAGATTTTACTGTTTTGTACTGACATAACTGTTTCTTGCCTCCCTCTGTACTTTGGTTTAACTGAATTTAGCAAGGAAAATAACATTTCTAATGATTTTTTGGCTTTTGGGGAGGATTTGTAGCTGCAGCCTTCTTGCAGGTCAATTTCTTCACAAGTTACTCCCTCTTTTTCGTGTCCTATATCTTTAACATCTTTTGCTGTCACGGTGTTTTTATTCCAGGTAGTTTTTCTGTGTCTTTCTCAACATTTTCAACATTACATTAAATAAGTGTTTAAAAAATATCCTCTGTTGAAAAATACGCTACGATTAAACAAACGCAAACATTATATATTCAAACCGTGTTAAATTCAGCCCCGCCCCATAGCCTTGAAATACCCCCCCCCCCCCGTAGGTTTCAGATTTTATGCGTTTAAATGGCAAAAAAGTGTAATCCCACCCTTCAAAACTGTAAAAGGTATGCCTTCGCAAATATCCTCCAGGAGAAAAATATTTCAATTCAACTCTGTAAACCAAATACGCCGTAGAAATAAGGAATTTAAAGAAAATAAATACAAATTCATACATGATAAAAGAAATTTCAAATAAAATTTATCACATAAACATGTAAAAATATTTTTATGTTTATATAGGCCTAAACTGTATATATATATATATATAAAAAAATAATCCAGATACACGCACACAAACACACACCAACACACACACACACACACACAAAAAAAAAAAAAAAAAAAAAAAAAAAAAAAAAAAACCTGGCATGGGGATAGTAATCCATTATAAAATATTAAAAAAAAATTAAAAAAAGTGTACAAAGCGCATCGTCCTCGAAATTCATTACTTAATTTTCAAATTTATGATTGCATATATGGTTCAATTTAAGCAACTTAAATTGGCCCAATTACGGCAACTGCGCCATTTTTAAAAACAGATAATCTCAAGACTAAGAACAAAAACGAAATGAAACAAATCCGCATGAAAAATATGCGCAGTAAACAGATGAATTAATATATGTATATGAAAACATCACAACTTAAACCAGTTTTAAAGTATTCACTTACGTCTAGTAGGAAAAAATTACATCAAAACTGCTAACTTTAGGTTTTTTGAAATTGTTTGAATACAGCACGTGGGATGCGGTTGCTTCTTCTAATTATGAATAATGTCATTCTGATAAGTAGGATTTCAGCGGTAGATTGCGTCTCTTCCTGTAATTAATGGCAGAATGGCAACGGTCTAATTAAAGCGGCGATCCAAATATTGCTGCTCTCCCCTATATACCTCTTTGATTCATTCCATACGTTCAGTTATAAACACAAATACACATTTAATATAAATATAATTAATAAATATATACTTCATTTTATGAGAATAAAAGCAGTATGTTACCCACAAATTATTAATTCAAAGGGGATTTGTACATATATAACTGAATGTTAAATATTCTAAAGTACTTTTTTAAAAGAAAATAATGAAACAATTTAATATTACAATTAATTCTTACAGATGAAAAATTATTTTCTCTAGAAAATATTACTCGACATTAAAAATATAATATTAATAAAAGAGAAGTAATTAATTTATTTTGAATAAAATAAAGCAACATATAGAATTTTTTAATGGTGTGTTCTTGGGAAATTTATTAAAATAAATTGATATTAAATTTCGAACTTTGTTTTTTAAATCAGTTTTATTAAATAAATTAGTCCGCAAAATAAACCGTAATTTTGTAAATTTAATCAAATTTGAAGCATAAACAAATGGAAATTACTTTTTACAGAATGTTACAATAATTATTGTATGAATTGCCTTCATTTTTGAATAATGTGACTTTCCGTGGTATTTAATTAACTTTTATTTATGCAATGAAATTCCTTTAACAAGAAATTATAATTTTCACTTTGTATCCCTGAAGTATTGCTTTATATAAACATTCACAGGACAGAAAAGAATATTTAAATAAATTTTCCTTTTAATTTAAAAGATGGAAATTGACATTTTTTATATTTGTGTGCTTTTTCGTGTACAGAATTACACTCGTTAATTTTCATGAACCATTTACATCATGATTCTGTAGCAAATATAAATTTTACACGAAAAACATATTATATTAAATTTCTATACTTCTCCAAAAATATTCGAATAACAAATACAGCACTGGGAAGTATTACAAGATTAAGAGTTGCCGCCTTTTTAAAAGTAATACCAAGTTTTACGGGATTGACTCGAAATATAAAGGTCGGTTGCTGATAGGAAAATTCTGGTAGGACACTATATAAACTTTCAATTTGCGATATTAATTTTAAAATAAAATGCTTTAGTTAGCATAATTATATCTAGATTGACCAGGAATTTTAAATGTTTTCGAAACAATATCAGCAATGGTTACCTGTTTGTTTCAAAATATTCAAATAAATGTAATCATATATTCAATTTAGTATTAGGTTTATTTAAACATATTCTTACTGTAAATGTCGATAAAAAATAATAGCGTTACATTACACGTATAAGAGATAGTAGGAGAGCTGTTGAACATTTTTGAGTAGGTATTTGAGGCACCCTGAAAATTTGTGCAACACTTCTTTTGTAATGCCTGAATACAAAATCGAATGTCTGGCTGAAGGATCGTGGCCCGAAAATTGTGCCAGACAAAAAATGGCACTTGACACGTGTCTTTCACAGTTTTTGGGCCGACTAAAGTGTCTGTCGTTTTCAAAATATTTTTTTCTAAATATTATTCTGTCTCAAATACCTTTTTTGGGTAGTAAAAAAGAATGGCACTTGACACGTGTCTGGCACAGTTTTTGGGCCACGATCCATCAGCCAGACATTCGATTTTGTATTCGCCCCAACAGTGGCTCAGAGGTTCTGCTCTCAAAGCTGGTAGACGGTAGGTGCTGGGTTCGATCCCAATCGCGCCCGTCGGCCTAATCGTTCGGAGTTTTCGTGGTTTTCTTCGAACCTTGGACTTCCAAGCGTTAATACGGGTTAGGTTCCCTTAGAAAGACCCCCACGTAGGGCACTCCCCCCATGGGCCTATATCCCTCGTGAAGATAATTGGCCGTCATAAATACAACCAACCAACCAGCCATCGATTTTGTATTCAGCCATTACAAAAGAAGTGTTGCACAAATTTTCAGGGTGCCTCAAATACCTTCCCTAAAATGCTTAACAGCTCTTGGACTAAGATAACGGAAGTATATTATATTGAACCACAAGTTTTGAAATTACAATCATTGATTTAAGAGACAAACACGACATTATATTATTTCTCAATAGGAAAAATCGACATTTTCCTATAATAAATCATTTGCAGGCGGCTGCCCTTTTGTAATGAGGTTTTGATATTTTCTCTTATTTTTGTTTTGTGGGTACTCATTTTATGATAGCACTTCTAAGCTTACACATTTCAACATATATATATATTAAAAGGGAATTACATAGAACATATCATACGGTGAATCCGTGTACTTTATTATTAGTTTGTACTTATTTATTCTCCAGAATGTATATTTGTGAAAAACTACTCGATTATGAGTAATATATAGGTAATTATCTAATCTAAAGATCAAATAGTATGTATATTAACATTTAGATTTATCTACAGGGAGATTATAAATTGATATCCCAAATTTTCAGGGCTATTAAAAGAAAAAAAAAAAAAAAAAACAAAAAAACAAAAAAAAAAAAAAGGAAAACCCTGTTGTAAATTGGAATAGGAAAATAACAGTTGAAATTTTAAATTCAACACAGCTATAAGTGTTCCATGTGAGTTTCTCCAGAAACATGATCGATATCGACGTGGTACGATAACTCATCACACACTTTTCTCAACATTGTGTGACTCTTTGAATGGCTGCAGATAAGCGTGTTTTTCAACAGCAGTTGGTAGAGGTTCAAAAAACACCTGAACTTTGATGAGGCCTCAGAAGAAGAAAAAATCATGCTGAGAAAAGTGTGAGATGATCTATCGTACCGCCTCAATATCGTTCATGTTTCTGGAGATGCTCAACATTGGACGATTATAACTGTGTTGAATTTAAACTTTGAACTGTTATTTTTGATTTCCGATGAGCAACAAGGTTGCACATTTTTGTTTACTTGTAATAACCCTGAAAAGTTAGTAGTTTATTCATTTATGATCACCCTGTGTTTTAAATTTTCTTCAAAATGTGTGCGCCCAGGTGTATGTGTGTATACATATCGTGTAATTTTTTAAAATTTTTATCGAAATAATGCTTATATAGTTTCATAACTATTGCATTAACAGTTAGAACAAAAACATGTTAAGCAAAGTTGATGGTCTTCAATTTGCGAAAACTGACAAATATATAAAATCTGTAAATTTTCGTATACAATGATAGGATAGAGACAGGTTTCGTGAAAACCTTTACTGTTTTCGATACCTTCGGGGCACCGATAATTCCATGCAACTCTAGTGAATGTCATATCACATTATAATTTTAATGGAAACTTTGTAATTTAAACGTAGAAAACTTATGTGTATTTTTCTAATAGCTTTATTTAAAATCAATTTTCTGAAATGAGTTAAATATTGAAATCAAGATATTAAAATTGTAAACGCATTATTTTTGAATGCATAAAAAATAATGCTTAGCGTATACAAATAATGTGCCTTTAAATGCCGCAATATACTTTAAATGTTTGCAAGTAATCAGAAAATCACTATTTACCACGTGTCCATAAAATTATCCCAAACATTCCTTAAATATGAAAATACGCTTTTTAATAACCATACCATAATCTTAAAAAAGAAGAAGATAACATATTTTTGCGATAGGTTTACAGAGTGGTGGAAAAGTTTAGTTACATAATCGTACATAATAATAATTTAAAAAAAAAACATAGCTTTTATATTTTGAATGCAATCTTTAGAACTGAAATACAATTTTTCCTTAAATAAATCAAAAACATGCAATAAATGACTTACTCTAACTAAACAATGAGAAATTTGTCGCCAGTTATTATGAAGAGATCAATTTGTTGACGTGTACCATACAGTTACATAGAGATTTTCTGTGAGGTACTAAGGCTTACGATCTTCTGCAGGTTCAAACTCATTTCATAGTGCTGGTGATCAGATTTTCAGTAATATAAATTTTTTAAATAAATGTGTAAAGTTAAAAGTCTTTTGAACTAAATTTTTGTACATGTAATAACATTTTTTTTTTTTTTTCTGAAACTAATTTTTTGGAACTCTTATCCCTACAATTGAAGAGCTGAGTGGAAGAACAAGTTATGCAGCATTTTCTTTAAAATGATTTTATCTTTTGGACGAAGGTGTTATAAGGTATTCTATCACATGGTAAAGCTAAAATACCAAAGTTCACTTTTAGCCTTGAAGATTTAAGACATTATTCATTAATATTTAATATTTTAATATTTAATAAACCAAACAATATTAATATTTTTGATAGAGTTTAGTACCACACCTGTTAATATTTTAAACACATGGTATCAAGCAGAAAATAAATCATTAAAATTCAGAACAAAAACTTTCATATCAAATTTCTTCAAATGTGATTTTTGTTACTTAACATCTTCTTCCACTTAGCTCTTCAATTATAAAACTACTACCATAATTGTCAGAAAAGCATACAAAATTTTTTTTGAAAAATTGAAAAATTGCACAAGAAGGGATTTAAAAGTTCCTTAAATTATTCTATCAAATTAATGATTTTAATGTTACTACAGGTTTATTTTTCTGAAACTATTTTATATTATCTCAAAGAGCTTTTATAACATACTATATATATATATATATACATATTTTTTTTTTTTTTTAAGGGCACCAAATTATCTCACTTTTAAATCAATATTTAACATTTCAAAAATGTATCAGAAAATTTAAATTACTCAAAAAATCTCATTAGATGGTTTTAACACAATCACAGAGGTTTGTGATTTTAAATGACTTAAAAATTATGGCATTATATGTATTTGACAAAATATTATATCCTGTAATTATAAAAGTTTTAACAAAGCATAATTTGCCACATGCATTACTATTTAAATCGTCGTAGCATTGTGAAGTTTGACAAAATTTCAGATGGTGATAAAAGAAGTTAAAATTTGTCTGTTTTTGATGAAATTGTTTTGTTAACCTCGACCTAAATTCATAAAAGATAACGCGTTCTACTTTCTTTATATAAAATTTAAAGTATGGTTATATACTGGTGATATATCTACCCTATATATATAAAATCCTAATGAAACAAATTTATGAAACGGATATATGAATCGACTGATTAAGCAACTGATTATGTTTCAAGCGATTTCTCCTAAAATATGGAATATTTTGCGGTGAAATTAACACCAAACATCAGCATTGATCCGCAGATCTCAAAACTGGTATTAGAATTTTTAAATTCGAATTAGTTTTCGAAATATTATTTTTTTTCTGATTTTATATAAATTTTTCTAAAGATGGCAACTCAAATTTTAATCAAACAGATATATATATATAAATTTTATATTTCAGAAAAGGTTGACACGGTAACCCGGCTATTTATGTTTATTTGATAATAAATGTTAATTTACTTATATTTTTTTATAAATTATATAAACTATTTTGTTCTATAATTATTATTATTTTTTTATATTTCCTTTAGAAAATAATAGAAAATAATTAAAAAATACGGTTCTACTTAGTTTTCCGTCGACCAATTCCGCCAAATTATAAAAATCGCCAAAACACTCTCCAAATTATACAAATTGACATAATTTTTATTTCATATAACGACAGAACAAATAAATTAGTATAACATTAATAAATATACAAATAAAAAGTCGAAATAAAAATAACTTAATGACGTAAACACGTGTAACTTGCTTAACACGTTCACGCCGGCGCGGTGGGTCACACTCGACTGTCTCAGAGCTGCCTAGTCTCCGGCCTTTTGGATACCAGTATTTTAATACAGAATATGTTGTTTTATTTAATTAGAACAATTGGCCTATTTAAAGGTACAATATTTTCTTTAAAATAACAGTGGTGTGCAAAATGCCGGAGACTTGACAACTTTGAGACAGTCGAGTGTGACCCACCGCGCCGGCGTGAACGTGTTAAAGTTAAGTTAATGTGACATTTACGGTCAACCATTATTGGTATTTAATCTTATAGTTTGGCAATAGATTTTTGGTCAACGCGATAACTAAGTAATACCAAAAATGCATATGTAACTGGTATTTAAAAACGAGGTTTTCGCCAAATTTTCATTAAAAAAAAAATCACGCCAAACCTGCTGTGCGTATATGACATTAGGCCAAATATTACCACTCGAAAAAGAAAATGCTAACTGGCGAGTTGATAAAAAGCTATTGGCGACATTTGCATCCGGCTAGCGTTACAGTACCAAGAATTCTTTGCGACCATGGCAACTTTTATGTAGTTTTATTTAAAAAAAAATTGATTTTTTAATCAAAATGGAAAACTTACGGTCCCATATTGGCGCGATTTTTTCTGACGCCAAAGTCGTATACGGAACGGGCACTTAACTGGCGTTAAAGTATCGTTATTTTGCTGGATATGGTAAACCGGATGTTGTTGTTTATACTGTTGATGCGTTCCCCAAATTGGCGTCGTTAAAAAATCGCGCCAATATGGGACGTATATGACATCTTTGCTAAACTTTCATATGAACGGCGAAGGGATCAGACCGTATTTGTTTATGGCAGTTGATGACTTGAACTATTATAATATAGATGAAATGATGGCGATAGAATATTATTTGACGACTTTTCACCTGTGCCTGGCTAACATTAAAGTACCAAAATGGCACCTAGAGTATAAAAAGCGAAGTGGTCCGCCTGGAACTGTTGATGATAGTCACATGACTTAGGCTATTGCTTTAGAGATTGTTTTAAAATACTGGGAGACAAAGACGCTGTATACATAATTTATTTTCTCTTAGCTTCTTTTCAGATGTTTAACTGATCCTCTTTAATCAAAAACGAAAACAACCATTGGATGTCTTAACAGCAACTGCTTTGCCCTTAAATTTTTGCATTCAAAGGGAATTGAATGGAAACCCGTTTACAGGGAGATCTGCACAGCTTTATTCAGTATAATTCAATCTTCTCTAATATTTTTAAAACCCATCAGATTAGCGTGTTTTTAGATTCTGCGGTGTCTGAACGGGGGTTGGCGAACGTAGCTTGCAGGGGGCATAGCCCCCTAGTATATATATATATATATCTATATAAAAAAAGGCTGTGTAACGCATCCGGGGCGAGCCCATCAATCTTACCTGTCTCCGATAAGATGTAGCCACGTTAGGCTTAATTTTGATTTGAGATGTATATGAGAAAACTTATCTGCCTAAATACAAATATTTCTTACCAGAAATCCCTTCTGTTCAAAATAATTTTCTATAAAAGATTCAAAACTAACAACATTTCAATGATTTACGCAGCCATTTCAGAAAACAGACGTACAACACTTCGTGCGTAAAACGTAAATAAGAAGCTGTGGTAGCGAGTTATTCTTTTTGTGATTCATTGAAAAAAAATTTAACCATGAAGCTATGAATATTAAAGGAGACGACATAAATAACATCACTTGAAGCTGTCCCAACCCAGCTGCGTGGTAAACAGAAGAAAAACACCAATAGGCGTGAAGAACACTTTAACAATGCTTCCCCTTCGTTCTTTCGGAAGGGGTTCAACCTGAGATACCTATTTATTAATCAATATACATATAAAAATATTTTGGAGGGGGATGAAGATGGGGTGAACAATAACAATACAATTTCAAAGTGTTATTAAAAAAGTAGTATTATTTCAATAGTTGCAGCAGACAGTTTTAATTACGCAGTTTTATTACATATTTGTTAAATTTTTGTTTATTAATAAATCTTAATTTTGTTGTCGTATATTAGCCGGAAAACCTGGTTTACCCAGAAATATTGTAAATGCTAATTGTTTGTTTATTAGAACATAAACTAGCCGAACTTTGCTCATCTAAAGGCTTCCTTATTGTCAATTATTTTTTATCAGTTTTTCAAATTTTAAGTGAAAAACACAATTTTTACCCACCGTCCTAGGACGGGCATTTACACTAGTATATACATAATACCAAAAACACATGCTATACTTCTACTCTCAAAAATTCTTAACGACTGATAATAATTAACAAAATAACCATGTAAAATTCTTATTAACACAACCATGAACAAAAAGAATTTGATTATATTGAAGATCTGTTATATATATATATATATATTAAACAAAAACATAATTTGCCGAACAAATTAAAAAAGAAAACAATTTATTTCCTGCATTGTTTAAGCCCGAGAAGGGACAGATATTAAAATGTTTCATTCAGTTAGCTCTACATTTAATGTTACATGTTTGTAACAAATAAGTTAAACCAATTGGATATTAAAAAATAAAAATGCAATTCATACAATATGATACCTTAAACACCCTAAAAACTTGGATTCCGTTCAAATGAAAGCGAAATAAATCTTGGATTTTTTTAAAGGTTTGTATTTTAGACGTGCCTTATGATTTTATGTACAATCATCATAAACATAATACAAAAATCTGACATACAAATATTTACAACTAATAAATGGAAAAAGTCTAAGATTTATTTCGCTTTCATTTGAACGGAATCCAAGTTTTTAGGGTGTTTAAGGTATCATATTGTTTGAATTTCATTTTTATTTTTTAATATTCAATTGGTTTAACTTATTTGTTACAAACATGTAACATTAAATGTAGAGCTAACTGAATGAAACATTTTAATATCTGTCCCTTCTCGGGCTTAAACAATGCAGGAAATAAATTGTTTTCTTTTTTAATTTGTTCGGCAAATTATGTTTTTGTTTAATATGTCAAGTTTTTTAATAACTACTGAATTCAGACGCACTCTCAGATGAACTCATTTCAAAATTAACGGAGTGAACCACCATTATGGTTTGATTATCGCATCACAATTTGTAGTGTAATTTACCAATGATTAGTCCAAAATGGTTCATGAAAGCAATAATACAAATTGTCGTTGTTTGGACAAAAACTTCAAATCTGAGCATAAAAAACCAAAATTTACTTAAATTTAATTACCCCCATTTTCCACTTGGGAACGCTATGAATGCAGAATTAGTGTTATATCTTTAATGCTAATATTTAACAACAGTATAGCTGTTATACAGTAAGACATAAAAAAAGCCAGTTTTACTTTTAAAATATTTACCCTTTTTGCTCGCAAAGAACGATGTAAACTCAAAAGGAAATTGTTACCTAAGTTAAACTTCTGGTATTTATTTTGCTGCAACACCAGTAATTTCTGTGGCAGGCAAAAAAATGACAAAAAAAAAAGACCTTGAGGGAAAATTTTAGATAAAAAGTGCCATAGACATAATGTTAAAAGTCCCCATCTTTTTAAAATTTACAAATAATGGACCCCATCAGTGGTGACGTCAAAGGCCACTCAATTCCGCGTACCAACAATAAATTGGATCCAAATAAACCACACATTTTAGAGACAAATAGGGAGGAAACATGATGGTTCCGCATGAAGCTATAAATGTAACCTTGAAATCAATTAAAACCTGTCACAATTCGGTCCAAACAGTTGATGGTACATTTAAAAATCTCTCCCATTCCAAATAACTCAACCCTGGTTCCCCGTGCTCGTCTTGTTTGGGCCGAATGATTTCAGCGATATCTGGCTTCATATTGCAAGCCTTTTTGACGCATAGTGCATTTCTTATACACTCTTAACTCTCTGGGTTTGTTTGGATCCAATTTGCGGTTCATACGCGGAGTTGGGTTGCCTGTGACGTCACACTGATGGGATCCATTTTTTTTAAATTTCTTGTTGATACAAAAAAGAAATTGCCTATGAACAATACATATATTACACAGCAAAAATGTCCGTGTGTAACACTGACGTAAATATGGACGATGAAACCGGCAAAATAAATTTCATTTATTTGAAAATTTATTAACTTCTAAACGTCGGAAAAATTCAATTAATACGCGTCTTAAAACAATAGAAACAGTCCAGAATTGGTTTAGAGCTAATATTACTTAACGAAATTAAAACTTCATCTATAAATAAATAAAAGAAAACATAAATAAATCCCATAATTAACGTCTTTTTAGTCGAACTACGCGCTCGTCTGTACGTAACTTATAGCAACGTTTAAAAATCAGTATTGGTAAGATTTATTTAATTTTTTTGACGTCATATTCACCTACTTTCTGTATTTACTCATGTTAATGTTTCTTGTGTTACTTTTATTTCCACTATGCCGCCATATTCATCTTATTTTTAATTGTAAAAAAAAAAAAAAAAAATTAATTCCGTTTTTCACGTGGAAATATTTCAACTGAAAATTAATTGCTGGAGACAAAAATTTATCACGGCATTTGAATTTTTTGCAAGAATAAGAAATAATGTTAAATTTTATGGGAAAATGTCCATTGATTCTCAATGAAAATAGCGAAATTTGTAATTATGAAGAAAAATATTTGAATAATTTAAATAAAACATATCCTGTAGTACTTTCTGGGTTATAATCCACCCATATGCAAAGACATTTTGTCATCCATTTTCTGTCTGATATCAGGCAAATATTTTTAGACTTTAAATTTATAAGATTATTAAAATTAAAAAAGAATAAAAAATGAATGGCATCAGGGACAAAAAGGTGGTTAGAAAAAATCAAAAAGTTATGATCTCTATAGGCTTTACTATGTTAAATTATCATTGAGAAGTGACACTGGAAATAAATAAGTATATATTTCAGACAATGCTGTTTTTTTTAGTCATGAGCTCCTTCACTATTCTTATTAATTTTAACGATAATTAAAATTCGTGTTCTAAAATCAGTATGGGTAAGATATATTTAAATTTTTTGGTTAACATCTGACGTCATTTTCACTTGCTTTCTGTATTTAATAATATTAATACTCTTTGTATTATTTAGAAATGTTTGAAAATGTCCTTTTTATTTCCACTATGACGCCATATTTTTTAATTCTTAAAAGAAAAAAAAACTATTTCAATTAAAATTTTTCACGTGGGAATCTTTCTACTAAAACCAAATAAATTATTATTACGGCTTTTGAAATTTTTGCAACAATGAATAAAAAAATGTTACATTTAGGTAGATTTCGTAAGAAATACTACCTATTGCAGTCGTTACCATGGTGTGACTTTTGAAAAATTCCTTCATAACTTTTCATTATAGGACCCCAGGAACCCAAAACCACCCCCACTTAAAAAGTTTAAATATATATATATATATATATGTATATATATATATATATATGTATGTATGTATGTATGTACTAAATTTTGTCCGCACGATAAAAGTTACAATTATGCACGGATCGTCTTCAAACTCGCCAACAACTTTCAGATGGCTAATATCTCGGCGGGGATTGAAAATGGGCAAAATCGGCCCAAGGGAATGGAAATGGGGAGGGTTCAAAATTTTGAATACCGTCTTAACATGATTCTGATAAAACCAGCTCTTACACAACAACGACAGGAAAAAATAAATATTTTTCGTTATAGCAGTTGCCAACAATTAAAAAAAAGTAATAAAATTCTCACCACAACACTTGCTTTTCTATTGAAAGTTTTTCGCGTGAAAAATTAACTTAAATAGTTTGACGAATTGAATATTACGTCATAAGTTTTCTAGAGTAAAATTTCCGCATGAAAACTCAAAATGAAATAAATAGTTTGACGAATTAAAAACAAAAACAAAATATTGCATCATATTCGAAATAAAATGGACCTCAGCAAGTGAATATGTAACGTCATGCGAGTTTGAAGAAACGTATTAAAACATGATAAAAACCCGACTATGGAAATATTAACTTATTTTAAAACTTTGATGTTCTCTGAATTTGCTTTAGCTGTTTTTTAAACCTATTTCACGTACATGCGTGTGTGTATTCGTGCATATTAGAATTTTCACAAAATGTTTAACTCACTAGAGCTCATTTTTAGTGAAGGAACTGGGTTTATCTCTAATCTTGATTTAAGTTTTGTTGGTGAATTTAGAACTTAACTTTGAAATCTACCTCCGCCTGTAGGCCCGAGCCGGCAGGGATTTTTTCTATTAAAAATGTCCGTTGATTCTCAATGAAAAAAGTGAAATTTGGAATTATTAAGAAAAATATTTGAATAATATACAAAAAAATTGGCCCTTGTTTCTCTCTGGGTTATAATTCACCCATATGCGAAGGTATTTTGCCATTCGTTTTGACCCTGACGTCGGGCAAACGTTTTTAAACTTTAAATTTATAATACTATTAGAATTAGAATTAGTAAAGAATAAAAAATGAGTGGCATCAGGGACAAAAAGGTGGGAAGAAAAAATGAAAAAGTTAACATCTCCGTAGGTTTTTGTATGTTAAATTAACATTGAGAAGTGACACTGGAAATAAATAAGTATTGCGCTGCCGCGCAATACTTAAATTTACCTTATGACATATAGTATTTTCTTTATATTGCTAAGAAGTCCTTTTTATATTGAAAATTTATTTGGAAGTATTAAATGAATTGCAGCAAATTTCTAAATGAAACATAAATTTCCAAATCAGATAGCTTAAGTAACACAAATGCTACATTTCATTTTCTTCCCACTTTGATTTTCTATTCGCATTTTCTTTATGCTATTGTCTGTTTTCTTCTTTTAAATCTGACTCTAGTTTCAATGTGATTTGAAAAACATGCATTTTCCTTAAGATAATTTATTTTCACAGAGCGTATTTGAGCTTTTATTTGAATGATTAATATTTTGTTAGTTCTTCAAAACTTTTAAATAAAGAAGCTGCAGACTATTACAAAAGCTTAAAAAGACAAACGATTTTGGACACTTATTGTCACGTTTAGAAAAATGTGACGATATAAAATTAATTCTAATTGTTTTTGGTTGCATCTATATATATATATATATATATATATACAGGGTGATTCATAAAAGATGGGCAGAACTTTAAGGGGTTATAGTACACTTAAAGACAAATAATATTAAATAGGAGACTAAGGGTCCCAGACGTATTCCCAAGGAGATAGGGGGCATTAAAGTTTAGGGTCCGAAATTTCAAATGATTATAAAACATGGAAAAATTGGTCGATTCGTTTGCGGTTTTTGCAAAAAAATTTCTTTATGCCAGTATTTTCTTGAAATAAAATTTTAAAGTTCAATTTCAAAAAATGCCGATAGGGGGCGCTTTAGACTTTGGAGTAACAAACAACTATTTTTTAACGTTATTTTTTCTATTTCTTTAAATGATTTCGAAAGCTTAGACTTAAACTTAAATTTTGATCTAAAAATCTGAGTCCTAACGAGTAGTTAAGTAGCGTAAACTGAAATTTGAAATTTGAAACCCTTCTCCCCCCAGAACAAAAATCAGTTATTCCCGATCTTTGTGTCGTAGATTAGGCTCTAACTACTGCCGCGTTTTGCTAAAATTATTCTTTATGTCAGTATTTTCTTGAAAATAAATTTTAAAGAAAATTTTCAAAAAATTCCGATAGAGGGCGCTTTAGACTTTGGAGTAACGAACAACTATTTTATACCGTTATTTTTTGTGTCTCATTAAATGCTTTCTAAAGCTTAGACTTAAATTTTCAGCCCAAAATCTGAATCGTTAGACGTGGTTAAGTTTCTGGGGAGAGGGGTTTGAAATTTCTACTCCTGAGCACAGTTCAGTTTACCATGTCCACACATTGTGTGCTGTGATACGAGGTAAAAAGACACAAATTAGGATTATGTTACCAAAGCATATTTATTAACATGTAATTACAATAAATGTTCAAAATTGTGACCACCAGAGGTTATGCACGCAGAACAACGGCGAAGAATGGAACGGCGAACATTCGCGAAAACATCAGGCTTTTCGAGCACTTCCCCTACAGCGGCGGAAAGTCTGGCGACCAGTTCCTCGGGGGATTCAATGGGTGTCTCATACATAAGAGAACTTCAATCGTCCCCAAAAAAAGAAATCGAGGGGTGAAAGATCTGGCGAGCGAGCAGGCCAAGCAACAGGACCACCTCGACCAATCCATCTGTTCGGAAATGTGATGTCCAGATAGTTGCGGACGTCTCGTACGTAATGGGCTGGCACTCCATCGTGCTGGAACCACATGACCCACCGGATGCGTGGAGGAACAACGTTTAACAGGTCTGGCAGCACATGTTGCAGAAATGTGAGGTATGTTTTACCGTTGAGGCGTTCGGGAAGAAGGTACGGTCCGATTAGGTGGTCTCCGAGGATTCCTGCCCAAACATTGATGGAAAAGCGTCTCTGATGAGCATGTGGATACGTAGCATGTGGATTGACATCCGCCCATACATGTGCATTGTGTGTGTTAAATGTACCTTCACGTGTGAATGTACATTCATCGGTGAAAAGCGCAGTTCGTCCAAAATGTGGATTTAGCGCGTTCTGCTGCAGAAACCAGCGGGCGAATTCAATACAATTTGGATAATCCCCTGGAGGCAGTTTCTGGACTCGTTGCACATGAAACGGGAGCAAATGTTCATCCTTCAGTACCCTCCAAGTCATGGACTGTGAGGTATCCACCTGCCTAGCCACTGTTCGTGTACTTGTACTTGGCTGCGCCGCTACTACATCCAGAATGGCTTCTGCAACAACTACTGATTCGTCCTTTTTTGCACGACCTGCATTCGACCGGGAAGCCAGAAATGATCCCGTCTCACACAACTGTCTGTGCAAGCGCTCGAAAGTTTTGCGGTAAGGCAACCGCCTGTTGGGAAATCGCTCTCCGTACATTCGTTGTGCCTCTGCACCATTTCCATCTGCCGCTCCGTAAATTAAATGCATCTCAGCCTTTTCCTTATTCGTGAAGGGCACCATCTTCCGATTCATTACTACAGCGACTTACACTTGACTCACCGTTCAGTGGTTTTTATGCCTGAATCGTGTCGAAATTTTGCATACGTGTTCTTCTTCTTCCCCATTTGACATTTGCATACTTTCTGTTTCCTTCTTCACCCGGTGACTAGCGTCAGGAATGGAGCTTTAACGTTTGCATGAGCGACGTTTCTAACTGTGCCAGTACCTTTATGAGTGAATTCCGACTATGCAGTCCTTGACGAAAGTTGTATTTTTGCCTCGTATCACAGCACAGAATCGTTGGGCATGGTTAAGTAGTGCAAACTGAACTATGTTCAGAAGTTGAAATTTGAACCCCCTCCCCTCGCTACTGAACCACGCTCAGCGATTCAGATTTTGAGCTGAAAATTTGAGTTTAAGTCTAAACTTTAGAAAGCATTTAATGAGACACAAAAAATAACGGTATAAAATAGTTGTTCGTTACTCCAAAGTCTAAAGCGCCCTCTATCGGAATTTTTTGAAAATTTTCTTTAAAATTTATTTTCAAGAAAATACTGACATAAAGAATAATTTTAGCAAAACGCGGCAGTAGTTAGAGCCTAATCTACGACACAAAGATCGGGAATAACTGATTTTTGTTCTGGGGGGAGAAGGGTTTCAAATTTCAAATTTCAGTTTATGCTACTTAACTACTCGTTAGGACTCAGATTTTTAGATCAAAATTTAAGTTTAAGTCTAAGCTTTCGAAATCATTTAAAGAAATACAAAAAATAACGTTAAAAAATAGTTGTTTGTTACTCCAAAGTCTAAAGCGCCCCCTATCGGCATTTTTTGAAATTGAACTTTAAAATTTTATTTCAAGAAAATACTGGCATAAAGAAATTTTTTTCAAAAACCGCAAACGAATCGACCAATTTTTCCATGTTTTATAATCATTTGAAATTTCGGACCCTAAACTTTAATGCCCCCTATCTCCTTGGGAATACGTCTGGGACCCTTAGTCTCCTATTTAAAATTATTTGTCTTTAAGTGTACTATAACCCCTTAAAGTTCTGCCCATCTTTTATGAATCACCCTGTATATATCACAAAAGTTTTATTCCAATACTCTAATAAATTATTTTTCAGCATATTCAGTATTTCACAGTTACTCAATAATATCTTACTTATTATTTTTATTTAAACTCCTTTAATTTTAAAACTCGTATTATATTATTCTTATTCCAATTTCTATTCTAAAAAGCATTTTCCCTTCATAAAAAAATTTCTTAATGCTATCACGTTTCGCAATGCTAAAACCGAGACGGTAGATCATTTAGAATAGTCTTTAAACAGTTTCTATTTTATTTGTTATTTTATTCAAAACTCTGGGAAAATAGTACGCTTCTCGATAATGAATCCGCAGGATCTGATTGGATACTTGGCTGACGCCGGTTTCTGATTTATCCGTATCTACGCCAGGGCGTCGGTAACCTTGCGCGCAAATTCCCCTTAAATTAAGTTGCATGAGTTAGGAGCACAAATTTTGTTATATTTTTAATTGTTAAAAGATTTTGTGGCTGTTTGGAGAAAACTCAACGTGCTGAAAGGAACGGATCCAGTTTAACATTTATTTTATTAGCACCTTTGTAGTGTCTCCATAAAATGTGTGTATTGTGGAAGAGGTCCCGTGATGTGAAACCTAAGAATAAACAGTCTGTTCTTCTAAGATCAGTTCTCTTTTTTTTTTTTTTGGGGGGGGGGGGAGGTGATTCTTACTGTGAATTTAATTTCATTATCCCGCCATTTGCCGGACGCAAAATATTCGATTGTTCTGAACTAATTCAACTGAATCCACGTCTTTAATCACATCGTAAATAATGACAACTTCTAAAATCCACAAAGATCCATTCAAGGCCGGTAAAATCATTGCATATATATCTATATATACAAAGCTTCTGAAAATCTGTTCTGATTTAAAATATTGCATCGAACTCAATTCTGGTATTTTTTAACTTATCATCTAAACTAGCAAACCCCGCGGCTTTGCTCGCGTAATATTTTAAATATGCCAAGTGATATTTATATGTCTAATTTTTATTAAAATGTACTAACTAAATTTTTATTTTATTAAAAGGTAATATTTTATTTTATTAAAAGGTACTTATTACTTTTAGGAATAATTAAAAAAATTACTATTTAAAACACAGTTTGATTAAACATCATTGTTACACTGCATAAGGCAGAAATGAGACATAAATTAATAAAACGAAATAAAACTAAATAAATAATAATTTAGAAAATATTTTGAAACTTTTATGCTCAATTAATACGCTCATTTCATTATTCATTCGAAGATTTGAATTTTTTAGAAACCATCTTCTTACATCTTAAAATTAACCATCATGTCAAATTCCAAGTCCTACCACCTCTCCCAACATAAAGGGCTATGTTGAGATAGGAACTGTCACCATTAATTTGCCAACATTAATTTTGAAATTGGTTTGTTATTTCCTAATATTCCACAGAAACGTAATTTAGAAAGCTTTAAAAGGCCTTTTTTAGAGCGTTTGATGTTCCTGTGAACCCCAGGTGGTAGAATCATCGCCATTAATATAGCCTGTGTAGGATCAGAGACTGTTACCATTGAGTCGCAACTATTACTTTTATATTTGGTTTATATTCCCCGAAATTGCTTAGAAATCGTAATTTAGGACTTTTGTAGAATGCTTTTCGCACCTCCCCTTCACTTCACCCCTTTTTAATTCGAATTTATTTTCGACAGTCCTTCGAGAGCATTTATATTTTATAAGTAACTACCATGCCATATTTAAAGTTTCTTGCCTTTTCAGTATCACAGAAATCGCAATTTAGAAAGTTTTTAGCAACTGCAACCCACTGGTGGTAGTGTCACAGACATAAAATATAGCTTATGTTTAAGCAGGTTCTATCACCAACAATTTGTAATGATTATTTTTTTAATTGGTTTGATATTTGATATGATTACATAAAAATTGTAATTTATAACGCTTTTCGCTCACTTCATCTTTTTAAATTTGAATTTTTCTTTCGACAGTTCTTAGAAAGCAGTTGCATCTTGTAAGTAAATACCATGCCATACTTCAAAGTGTTAGACCCTTCAGTTATGCAAAAAACGCAAATTAGAACATGTTTTGCTTTTGCAACACTCAGATGGTAGTGACAGCAACATAAAATATAACCTATGTTATAGCAGGGACTGTCACCACTGATTTGCAACCATTACTTTTGAAATAGCTTTGGAATTTCCTGAGATTGAGTAGAAATCGCAATTTAGAACGTTTTTAGAACGCTTTTCGCGCATTTTCACCTCTTTTTAAATTTCCAATTTTTTCCAAAATGTTCTTAAAGATCATTTATATGTAATACATACGTACGTTGCCTAATTTTAAGTTGCTAGTCCCTACCGATCACAAAAATCGAAATTTGGAACGCTTTTTTGCTCCTGCAACGTCTAGGTGATAGTGATATCGACTTAAAATAGCATCTATGTTAGAGCAGAGGCTGTCAGCATCAATTTCTTTCCATTACTTTTGAAACCAGTTTGATTCTTCCTGAGGTATTGGTGACAAATCGGCATTTAGAGCGTTTTTAGAACGCTTTTCGCTCATTTTGCTCCTGCATCTCCTCTGGGGTAGTGAAAACAGATATAAAATATAGCCTATCTTGGAGCAAGATCTGACACCATCATTTTAACATCATTATATTTGAAATCGGTTCAGTATTTCCTGAGATTGCTAGACATCGCAATTTAGAACATTTTTACAACGCTTTTTGCCCATTTTGACCCCCCTTTTAAATTTCGACTTTTTTAGGAAATGTCCTTAGTGATCATTGATATCTTATAACTAACTACCATTCTAAATTTCACAATTCAAGGCCCTTCCGTCACGCAAAAACCGCAATTTAGAACGTTTTTTCTCCTGCACCCCCTTTGGGGTAGTGGCAACGACATAAAACATAGCCTATGTTGGAGCAAGGGTTATCACCATCATTTTGACGCCATTATTTTTTTAATCGGTTTGGTATTTCCTGAGATTGTGTAGAAATCACCATTTAGAACGTTTTTTAGAACGCTTTTCGCGCATTTTCACCCCTTTTTAATTTCGAATTGTTTAAGAACTGTTCTTAGAAATCCTTTATATCTAATAAGTAGCTGATACTTCAAATTTCTAGGCCCATCAGTAACACATAAATCGCATTTTTAGAACGTTTTTTGCTCCTACACCCCTTTTGGGGTAGTGGCACCGACATAAAACATAGCCTATCTTCGAGCAAACGTTGTCACTATCATTTTGACACCAATATTTTTTAAATCGGTTTGGTATTTCCTGAGATTATGTAGAAACTACCATTTAGAACGTTTTTTAGAACGCTTTTTGTGCATTTTCACCCCTTTTAAATTTCGAATTGTTTAAGAACTGTTCTTAGACACCATTTATATCTTATAAGTAACTAATATTCGAAATTTCATATTTCTAGGTCCTTCAGTAACGCAAAAATCGCATTTTTAGAACGTTTTTTGCTCCTGCACCTCCTTTGGGGTAGTGGCATCGACATAAAATATAACCTATGTTCTAAGTTGGACTAACACCATCATTTCGATACCATTACTTTTGAAATCGGTTTGGTATTTCCTGAGATTATGTAGAAACTACCCTTTAGAACGTTTTTTAGAACGCTTTTTGTGCATTTTCACCCCTTTTAAATTCCGAATTGTTTAAGAACTGTTCTTAGACACCATTTTTATCTTATAAGTAACTAATATTCCAAATTTCATATTTCTAGGTCCTTCAGTAACGCAAAAATCGCATTTTTAGAACGTTTTTTGCTCCTGCACCCCCTTTGGGGTAGTTGCATACCGACATAAAATATAGCCTATGTTCTAAGTTGGACTAACACCATCATTTTGATACCATTACTTTTGAAATCGGTTTGTTATTTCCTGAGATTATGTAGAAACTACCATTTAGAACGTTTTTTAGAACGCTTTTTGTACATTTTCACCCCTTTTAAATTCCGAATTGTTTGAGAACTGTTCTTAGACACCATTTATATCATATAAGTAACTAATATTCCAAATTTCATATTTCTAGGCCCTTCAGTAACGCAAAAATCGCATTTTTAGAACTGTTTTTGCTCCTGCACCCCCTTTGGGGTAGTGGCCCCGACATAAGATATAGCCTATGTTCTAAGTTGGGCGAACACCATCATTTTGATACCATTACTTTTGGAATCGGTTCGGTAGTTCCTGAGCTTATCTCCGACAAATAAACAATTTTTTCCTCTTTATAATAGGAGTATAGATTCAGTTCATCAAAGTTTTTTAGTGCGCATTTATATATAAAAGATAAACGGTACTAAAACAAATTTGATGGAATGTGTTCTGTTTTATTATCATAGTTTTTGCTTAATTTTTATAATTTGTTTATGCTTTTGTGTCTCAAAAGAAAAAAAAAATGGAAACCCTTCTAACACTACTTTGTTGCCCGTACGTCTGTCGATAATTTTTTTTATTCATGAACGGCTTAATGTATCCGATGATTTTTTTTATTATTGAATAATAAGTAGGGTGGTGCGAAAAAATTCAAGTTGATATTTCCGAGTTGCTATAGTGCGGAAAAGTTGCGATTGGTAAATACAAGAAAAACAAAAACAAAATTATTTAAATCCGACTTTATTTTCCGATCCCGCAAACCGCCTAAAAATTAAAAAAAAAATTAAATTTTCCGATTTTTTCAGAATTTTTTTTTCTTTTTTACGTATATATATATATATTATCGCTATAGTGAAAAATATTTGCAGATTGTAATGTTTAATAATAATAAAAATAAACAGTTGCATTTAAAGAATAGCTTCCGATCACGCAAGATCAATACAAATCGGCAAAAATTCAATTTTCAGTGATTTTGATGAATAAAGAAAATAATCACCTGAGATCAGTTTGCGTTCCAATATTAACATTTGCATATAACTTGTACAATGTACAATTCTTTGCTTGTTTAGATATTTGATAATGTTTAAACAAACCAGAACTCACCACGGGAAGGTAGCTGCTCTTCGAGTTCAAACTACACCCTATCCTCCATCCAACCAATGAGGGTATTTGCTATTTACATTACTTAAATATATAGTTTGTTATAATAGAGTCAAAACACAGCATTAAAAAACTAGTGTCGTGACAGTAAAAGATATACAATTTGTTATGTCATCTGTTTAAGTCTGACTTTTAGACTCAACTTTAAACTGCGATTTGGTGGTAATGTCTGGTATTATGGACATTGATTTCAGTGTGGTCCTGATGCTCTCTTGATTGGGGCCCACATACCTTAAATGATGCTTCCGTTACCGATTTAACGCACCGCTGGACATCTTACGTGTAGTTGGGACACTTTTTATCATACCAGACTGAGATATGGCCTGATTGAACGAAGAAATGTATTTCTTCATGGGTGATTCTCCGAAAAAGAGGTGGAAATGTTAATTTTGCTACATTACAATCTATTAATTCTGGATTGTAGGAGTGATAAAGATTCAGATACCTTTACCCTTTGAAACATTTTGCCTGGCTTTTAATACTCTTCTTAACCCTAGCTCTCTTATGTGCCTCCTCTTATGAAAGACCATTGCCATCAGTAGGTTTTCCGGGTGAGCAAAGAACGAGTTTCATTCAGTTTCAGGGCCTACACTTTCTTCAGGTTGTCACGAAAGTATCGAGATGTTTCAATTGCTCTGTACAGATGAATAGGCCCGTCTGTAATGTACTTACAGCATTTTCTTTCAAAACAAACTGGCAAGTAAGATTTTAAAATAAATGTCAATATGGCTTTAAGGCATCCGATGGGTGTTCCACGCTCGGGTAAAGTCGAAGGGCTCTATTTGCACAAGTGAGCAATCTGGCATGTGAAATTGGGCCGGAGTCACACTTTAACAAGTCATTTGGAAAGTTGCCACTTTATATTGCTTGACTTATGCCAAGAAGATATCTTTGGTCCTTACTCAACAGTTGCCTGTCCACTTCTGGAATTTCACAATCAGTCAATTGAAAATTTATCACCGAGAGCTTTACACAAGAAAGATATTGTGTCCAAATGGTGTACTAAATGATCTTGGGCCAGTTGTTTCAACATTCAAATGTTGAAAAAGATGGCGGAAAGGTAACTCAACAAAATGGAATCAACAAACAACCCACTGCAGTGGTCGTCAGAGATGAACTTCAAGCTTTCTGATAGCACCACCTTTCTATCCAGTATTGGTATTTGTACCATCACAGCCTACCAAATCTAAGTATTCTATTGAAAACCCTTGTTCAGTAAGACATGATACTATGAAAGCTACAATGTCCTTAGCAGGCCCGGAGTTTGGAGGCACATGGCCTAACCCATATAGCACATTTGCCTCCCAGGGATATCCTGGGGAGTATTGACAAACCACTATCCTCATCCCCAAGGCATCCCTGAGGATGCTGAAAATTGTCATCAGGAGGTCCTCAGGAACCGTAAATGTCCGCCTTATAGCATCCTGGAGAGCTCCCCAGGACCTCCCTAACGTTCCTCCCCAGGAGGATCTGAGGAAGATTTGAGGATTTGAAATTGGGAGGACTTTAGGAGACTTCAAGGTCACACAAGTGTATGCTTTAAAACCCTCCTCAGGAAGTGTATGGGAAGCAATTTAGGAGGAATTTGGGATATTTCAAGGTCATAAAAACTCCCCGGGAAGTTTATGGGATGTATCACAGGGAAGATTTTGGGATACTTCAAGGTTATAAACCTGCGAATCGTTCACAGGAGGATTTCAGGATGAATATGGGAGGCAGCAAAGAAGAAATTTGGAATACTTAATTGTGGTAGGCTGATATCAGCCTATCTGCAATTAAATATAGTATGCAAGATTTAAAAAAAAAAACTCTTTTAAAAGTGCAAAAAAAGATGTGCTACTTTGGGCTAGGAAAAGTTTTTTCAAACGGTCTTATGCATTTTTTATTTAATTTTTTTTTTTTTTTACTTTCATGTATTGTTATTGCAGAATAACAAATTTAACACAAAAAAGTTTTTATTTTACATTTTGAGGAAGGAGAAGGTTATATATTACATTATATGCATTTTTTAAAACTGAATTTTCAGTCTTGCATATTTCTCAGAGCTCACTATAATAGAAAATTTCTGTATAAGAAAAAAGGGTAATTTATTTAGAAAGAAATACAGGATGTTACACTCTTTATAATGTTAAAACTTTCAGTTGACTAACCTTGTTGCTTAAAAAAGAAAAATTTAATTAAAAAAACCCTCACTTTCAGAAAGATCTTTTGTGTTTGTTTTCTTTTTATTCTAATTATGCCAGAGGCAGAGTGGCATCACCCAATTTTAGTTGCCAGTACAGCAAGCTTGTATAACACACATATCAAAACTAAATGTGAAACACAAATATCAAACTAAATGCTAAAATTTTTGCATATTTTATCAGAATTGATTTAATAGAATCAGAACATAAATTAATTGCAATACACTACCTAATCCCGCCTTTTTTTTTTTTTTTATAAAAGTTAATTTTATAATTTTCGCTCTTAATAGCACATACGAGACATTTAAAGACCAAGTGGTACATGTCACATTTTCTTAAATGCTCTAAAATGAAAATCTAGAGAAGTTGCCCTTTAAAAAAAGCACTACAATGCTTTCTAAAGGGATGTTTTTGTTTTGATGGCAAATTTACTTACCATCATATACTAATATTCCTTTGTATCTGACAAACTGACACCCCTCCATGCACACAAAATTAGCTACTTTCACCGATCTGGTTTTAAATCTTGCATATGTTCATACAATTTCAGAAAACATTAAAACACATAATTAGTAATTAGCATATTAAGATCTGTACTACGGTGTCGTAGTATATTTTTAGGAATTCCATTAAAAATTACTTCCCTTTGCACCTCCTTTATGTCCTAGGGAAAACTTGGTACACAATGCTGCATTACAATCAAAACATAATGCAATTTTAAAACAAAATTTAAGTTTTGCTTTCAAGTTTTCTAGAAATGTTATTTTCTGCTATAAAATACTATACCAGCTTCTGCAAATCCTTTAAAAAAAGTGCTTTTTGAATTAGACAAAAAAGATTCTTTAACTTTAATTTAAATAGCAACTTTACCATATTACTTGTTTCAAACTAAAAGTTCTGGGGAAAGGATGGAAGGGAAGAGAAAGGGCTAAGATGGTTCGAGTGCATTCCAACATATTTTGGATAACTGAGGTTGATTTCTACAAAGGAACTTTTTTACATTTTTGATTTTGGTTGCACATTTTTTCTTTCTTTTAAATGAGGATATTTCCTTTTGGAGGTAGGTTAAGTGATTTTTTTTTTCAAAATACTGAAATGCAAACATTTTTAAATAATGCTCACCACAATATTAATAGCAGCATGCAAATGCAGTAGGTTCTTAAGATGTTATTTTTCTTGACACATTCCCTCCCCTCTTTTTTATGTCAGATTAGTGACATTAAAAAAGTGCTAGTTACATAATTAATATGAAATACTACAAGCATTTTTTAAGAAATTTTTGGTGGTGGCGAGTTCACTGTGCATGCTGGTGGTAAAATAAATATTGCATTATTCAAAAATACTAAAATGTGCATTGCAGTTTTAAAACTGTAGAGGTGAGTATGGCAAACGTAGGAATTTCTGGATGAGGGTGATTTAAACGAAATATCATCATCTAGAAAAAAGCTTGCACTTATTTGATGATCACCATGAAATATTAAATTTTACAACAGATTTTGGACAAAATATTGAAGATAAGCAATTTTCTAAAGTCCTAAGACTTGTCCAGGTGATGTAGAAACTCTACTGCAGTTCAGTCTACGTTGTACATACTTTTAACTTTATTTATGTCTCATGTGGTATGTCATGACAAATAAAATAAATCAGCACTTTCGTGATCTGTATGAATTTAAACATAGTTGCCAACTTTTGTTATGACATGATTTCTTAATAGTAATTTATGCTTTATGAAATTGTCTTGAAATATACTATTTGGAAGTAAAAAAAAAAAAAAAAAAAGTACTTAATTTGCTATTTATATGGAAATTTTAGTATAGTTACCGAAATTTCCGGTGTATAAGCCGCGGCTCAGAGAATTCCGTTTTCTACCAGAATTGTTTTTAAATAAAATGTATCTTGCTTCTGCTTAACAATTATTTGACTACCTTTTTTTAAATAATATTTCCGGTTTGAAACAGACTTAAATTACCTGCGGCTTATACACTGGAAATTACAGTAATATAGAAGCATGTATGTAAGTGAATATTTTTATGCAAGATACATAATTTTGTTCCAGTTGAAATCTAAATTAAAAGTAAAATTTGCTTTTAGTTTTATCTTGTCTTCAGACATGAAAGTGGGAAATACGGAAAAAAAAGGCAATTTTTTTGGAGCTAAACTCGTAAATTTATACTTACTTTAAGTTATTTATACAATAAAATTAAATATAACTGTACATACGAGTGTTAATTTCTTTTTGCAACTTAGAAAGTATTAAAAACAAATAAACTAACCATAAATGAATAGGTTCATTAAATCAAAACAGAATTGAAGACAGTTTGCTAAGTTATACGATTATCCAACTATATCTAATGAACTTACATGAAGTACAATGATTAATTTTTCAAGATAAATATTATTTTGAATGGTTTGGCTATTATCTGCATAAATTATAAAAATTTTAATGCTAATATCGAGATTTTACTTTAATCTGCTGAATTTCTCTTTGTATTAAGAAAAAAGAGTTACTGAAGAACCGAAGTTCTTTTCTTCATTTACATAAAGAAAAAAGGAAAAAAAAAAAAAAGTACACTACACATGTAAGGTGAACAAATCTATTTTCTTACATTGATTGAAAAAAATTTTTGAACCACGTTATATTTAGAAAATCTAAAAAAGAATTAGTAAGTACCAAGCAATTTAAATTTATAAAATTTATTTAAAAAAATAATAAATGTACAACAATTCAACTTTCGGCACTCTTCCTCTTTTGCAGCCTCTTTTTGCAATGCCATAGCCATGTCTGTATGGGTTCCTTAAGGTCTTCATTCGTAGTAGTGGGAAAAAATAAGCTAACAACATCTAGGAGAAAAAAAAAATACAAGATTAAATTTCCATTATACTTGCATGATAATACTACAATAGAGTCCAGTTGAACATTTATGAAATACAGGATGTTGTTGAATTCGACAGACAAAATCAAAGAGGAGACAAGAGGAAGAAAAATTACCATAGAATATGGGATTGCAAACAATGTTTAGCCAGTGACAATCACAAAAATAGATGCCGATCAATCTTTTCTATTTTTTCATTTGTAACCATCTGAAATTGGTTGTTTATCAGACAGATGTGGTGTGGATGACCTGGACGATCTAACAACACAAATTATTATCGCTTCAGCAGTGATCACCAGCACACCAAGTATATGCATCCAGCAATTCTTCACCTGTCAGTGTCGGCCTCAATGACATTTGTGACTGCAACTTGGAAAAAATCCTATAAAAAGTCTCACCATCACCTTTCTGACATTGAACTGTAATGCCATTGTAATCCTGCTTTACATCAATTTTTTTTTTCTACTAATTACTGGCCTTTTTCATTCCCCTCAATGTTACATCCTTCATAACTATGTTTGCTATTTTCTCCCACTTAAAAATTGTTTGTGATCCCTTGTTCTATGACAATTTTTCATCCTCTTGATGTCTACTATCACCCTTCTGAATATGTAGGTCGAATTCAGCAACACCCTATATAATGGCCAGATGTATTTAGAGAAAACTAAAGCTGTGTTTTCATTCATTGACTTTATTTTGGAAAGTCTGTGTACCTTTAGATTGCTACAATGTAATAAGGACAAAGATTATCTCCTGGACAGTTTCAGGGAGAGGTGGCTGCAGACTGTCTGCGCTTTGGTTAAGAAATAGCACCCTTCTAGCCCTTCATCACAAAAACAGCAACCTCCCTGATTTTTCCATGATTTCCCTGACTATCTTTTTCAGAATTCCCCGATTTTCATTATTGGTATTTTTTCATGTATGACGATTCCTCGTATAACACACTTATCGAGCTTGCTAATATCTCATTTGGGAGAAAAAACAAGATAAAAACATAAAAAATGCCAAATATTCATTAAGTATTATTGGTTGACAGTTTTTTAAATCTGAACTCAAAATTTAGTCTAACAACTTCATACTGTGGCCAATAGATATTGTGCAGAGTTTCCCCTAGACAGTTTCAGGAGGGTGCTGCATCCTGCCTGCCCTTAGGTTTACAAAATAGCACCCCTCTTGCCCCTCATTAAAAAAATTAGCACCCTTGTTGCCCCCAGCTATAAAAAGTGCTTTACTTCTTTGTTTATAAGAAAAATTTACTTGCATAGTAAAAATTCACTCATTGCTGTCTTTAAATTAGTGTTCTATCTGTTAAATATTAAAAGTAGTTTTAAAAATCAAAAGAATGTCTTTAAAATTTTTAAAAAGTGCCCTTAAGAATCCAAAACATGCCCTTTGGAATCCAAAAGTGACCTTTTCCCACAAGCAGCACCCTGCCCTTTTTTAAACCTGGGGGAAACTGATTGTGTGACCAGAAAATTTCCTCATTTTCTGAAAAATATTAAATTCTAAGATTTATCTACATCTGACGGAATAGCTAATTGGATTCAGCTGGCCACCTGGTCAGGTTATGCTAATTGATCATTTAAATTTTTTTAAATGGGTAATTCGCCTTCAATATACGCACTATCTACAGAAAATAAGGACATTTCACCTGATCATGAGGACACCATAATTTGTGTTAAATATAAAAAAAACTCATACCATGTGCATCTTTTAAAAAATATTGGGAAAGACTAATTAGCATGTGAAAAATATGTATATAAAATAGACAAATCAGTTTCGTTGCCAAGGTGAAAATGCAAATATTTTTGCATATAGACCACCCAGTTTCCTGAGCTCATTAACCTATATATAAATATAGCAATAAAAACTTGAATTAACATTAATGATACTAATTAATTACAGAAGCTTATTAAACTAGTACATCCGCAGAAAAGGTAATCAATGTCAAGCCGGGAATCGAACCCGGGTCCCTGGAATAGATCTCCAGTGCTCTACCACTAAACCACAAGGACGATGTCCAGCTTGGTTTACGCTTTGTAGCAATGTGATAATTCACATCATTAATATTCAATAATTTCAAGCGTAATTTCACTGCTGAAATGTAGTTGAAAAATTAATTAAAATTGTATATTCACCGATGCTGGGTTTATTTGCGTCTCATGTTACGCCGCTAGAATGTGTGCTCATGAAGACTTCTACATCTTGTGCTGCAGTAGCAGCCTTACCGACATATATAAGTGAGAAATGCCAAGCTGGACATCGTCCTTGTGGTTTAGTGGTAGAGCACTGGAGATCTATTCCAGGGACCCGGGTTCGATTCCCGGCTTGGACATTTTTCACTAAGTTGGTTTACGCTTTGTAGCAATGTGATAATTCACATCATTAATATTCAAAAATAAAGATAATTTATAAAAAACATTCTATAATTTTTAACAGCAAGTTTAAATAAAAGAGGGGGGGTGGATAAACTTTCAAACTATATCGAAAGTTGTTAAAATAATCAGTTTTACACAAAATTTCAAACTAATTAAACTATGGCATCTTGTGAAAATTTTTCAAATCACTTAAAATATTAACCATAAAACCTTGTTGAAATATAAAGATTAAAAATATACTGACAAAATACTCCTGAAATTCTCATCTGCTATATATTCATCTAAGGTTGGGGAAAACCTTAGTTGTCAATGGAGATTATACTACAGAGGAGTGTAAGTCCGTGACAATAAATAGTTCTGTACTGAATCTGAAAGAAATGGCATATTAAATCTCTTTTTTTCCCACATTTTCATATGAAAAATGATAGACTCATTAATCAAAATCGATTGAGCTTAACATATATTTATTTTTATGATAAATATCTAATAATAATCAAGGAAATGTATTTATTTGCAAGGAAGGATTCTGGCGAGAATTTGGTGCAGTGCAAGCAAATGGCTAGTGACCTTAGACCCCCAACAGAGATCTGCGGGGTGATGGTCAATAGATATAGCCTCCTCTTATTATCAGAGATAGTAGATTTTTGATATCCAATCAAAAGTTTCTTTTTTTAAACTATTAAATATAGAGAAAAGTTTTCGGTGGATTTGAATTTTTCGGAAAATTTCACCACAAGTACATACCCAACATATGGCTGAGACATTTAAAATAACAAAGAAAAATTTCTTTTGCAAATTAAAACGAATAAAAGAAACTCTTTATTTTAAGACCTCTCATAAAACTATTTTTTTCCGCCCAAGAACAGAAAACTTTCTATTTTAGGGCTTGTTTTTAAACGTAAAAACAGGAAACTTGCAGGCATGATATTTGATATGAGTTTCATGAGTTTTTCTTAGTTTCTGGTAAATTAATTACAAGCAATTGTTATCTAAGAATGTATTTTTATTTCTTTAATTTACTGGACAATCGCATTGGATAGAAAATTTTGATGGATTAGACAATCAGACTTAGATAAAATGTAAAACTGTTTGCAAACTCAAATAATTTCTTAAAAATTTTCTGCAGAAAAACCCCACGCCCCTACTGAGTCCTATATCGCCGCTAACTTCAGCAAAAAGTCCTCTTTCCAATCCCTCGCATTATGTTACATGCACTCAATCCCCCCCCCCCCCCCCTCCAGTTTTCTGAATTAGACTTTATTGAAAAGAGGATAATGTTTACTAAGATATTAAAACCGAATTCCCCTTTCGAATGTAAAAAACATTTACTTTTTACGCAAAATTTATTTTTAATCTGTTAAATTAATCTGCAGCACTGCTTCGGTGCTGCACTGTTTCTGCTACCGGCCCTGGCAAAAAGAAAAGAAAAAAAGCATTGTACATGCTGTTCCGGCATAAGCGTCGCACTTCCATTATTTTTAAGTTTTTCATCTCAAGTATATATGAAGCACATGGAAAGAATATGTAAAATAACAAGAATTTTCTTTATTGTGTAAATTAATTTTTTTTCCTTTTAATGCGGTTTTTCTTAAGTACATTCACAATATAATTTCTATCCTTCTGCAAACAGAAGTTTAAACTATTCTTATTTTACTTAGAAAGAACTAATCAGCAGTTAAATTAATTTGTCTTTTAAAAATAATATAAATTCAATATTTTAACAATATTTTAGACACAAAAAACAAGAAAAAATTCACCAGTTATTCATAATGCATCCTACAGTTTTATGCATAAATGTAAGTTAATTTGGTTTGATAATTAAAATTATAATTTAATTTGACAAACCAATCAGGCCCGTGTGAAATGGGGGGGGGGGGGAGGGCAGTCGTCCCAGGCACAGAGATTGAGGGGTGTGACTACCAACACAAACCTCTTATTTTGATTGTTACAAGAAATTATATTTATACATATTGAGAATGTTTTTTCAAAATGAAAGTACATACATTTTTCGTTTCAAAGTTTCCTCGTCCCTTAACCCATACCCGAATATAAATTTCTTCCTTTAAAAAACTTGTTTCGACATTTTTAATTTTTTGCATTGGATAGCTGAAGTTTATCTCTACACCTCTCCTTTTTTTACTTTTTTGATTTTGATTGCAGATATTTTTTTAGAACGACACTTTCATTTTCGGAACTGGTTTCGAAAGTGAAAGTAACTGAATAAAAAATATCTGCAACCAAAATCGAAAAAAAAAAAAAAAAAAAGATCAATGTAGAGATCGACCTAAGCTATCCAATGCAAAAAAATATTAAAAAATTCCTAGTTGCAAACGAGATATTAGAAAATAACCTCCCCATAGGGTTAGCATTAGTTCACGAGTGTCTTCGCCTGTAGGGACAGGAGCCTTACACGTGAGCTAATGTTAAACCAATGGGAAGGTTCTTTTCTAATATCTCGTTTGCATTTGCACATTTTTAAATATTTATTTTTGTTGTTGGATGGCTGAGGTCCATGGCTACATTCGCCCGCTGCAGAATGTAAGTATGAAATAAGCTAAATTTAAAAATTTTTTGACAGAATTCTCCATTTAAGACAATTTTTAAACATACTCAGAAGCAATAAAATAATACAACAATTAAAAAATAGTAACTATTCAAAAATATATTTCTACAAACATTTAACAAAATTGACAATTCAAAAAAAAAAAAAAAAAAAAAAAAAAAAAAAAAAAAAAAAAAAAAAAATTCCCGCCACAGGGTTTTTGATCCCTTTTGGATAAATTAAAAACACGTGAATGTAAAAAGAAAATTTAAAGAAAAAGTATTAAAAATTCTTTGCCATGGCAGGGGTTGAGGAAGGCAAGGCAGTTTTTTATCTTTCATTTTTAACAATCAGAAATGAAAAAAGTTTCGTTTACATGTCGTTTTGAATATGTTATTTTCTTTCTCTTGAACATTTCTGCCAATATCCTATTTAACAGAAATATTTATCAAAACATACTATTAATGAATAATAAATTGAATCATTAAAGAATAGTATTAGTCAGAGTTTAAAATACAGTAATCCCTTAACATTCGCTAGTTTTGATTATTCTAACTGCTGTGTTGCATTGTGTAGCCTAAGTTCTGTGAATGTGAACTTAACTTAAATCCTTGTATTGAAGGAAAATATAGATCAGCAATTCAAAGAAGCCCGAAACATATTGATGCTAAATCTAAAAAATCCTAAAATTCAAAATTTTCAATGAAACAGAAAATTTTTCTGCAAAATGTATGGAAAATTTTAAAACTTCATCAACTCGTTGAGAAAGAAATAGAATGCAATCTTCAACTGGTGAGGAGTATCAAACTTAAAAGAAAAATCAACACTGCAACTTTTTCTTATATGGAAATTCATTAAAAAAGGATCTGCCAAAAAAAAAAAAAAATGCAATGCCAATTTTTTAGCTTTAACTAAGCATGATATACACAATTCCATTTTATAAAAAGTAATAAGGGTTTGTGTACACATTTCTTTAAATAAAAACCAAGGACATTTTACACCTTTGAAGAACCAAAACCAAACAATTATGGATCTATAAACAAATTATAATGTGCATTTTTTAAAACGGGCTTTTATTTTGTATTTCTTATGGCAGAATGTGAAAATCTAATTACAGAATAATAGAAAATGAAGAATATATTTTTAAATACTATCCAAATATGTGAAAATTTAATTTTTGATCATAAGACTATTAAGTATACAAATTAAAATTCAATGAATTTGGAATTTAAGAATTAAATTTTACCTTTTCTTTTCAATTTTCAAACATATATCTTGATACTTTCTAAAATCTCAAACTCAATAATGTTTACAAAAAATAAATTAAAAAAAAAAAACCATTTTTTTCTTAAATCTGAGATCATTGAGGCTTGCAATGTTTGCTTAAATTAATTTAAGACCAATGATTAAATTGGATTTTCAATGTTAGCTTTTAACAGATTTAAAAGCCAGGCACAGTTAAAAATAAGTAATTGTTACAATGAGTTGTAAAAGTGAAATTTAAAAAGTGTAATGTGTAATCAATCGCCACCCCTGTGTTGTCACTTTTTAGTTTCATATGATGCGATTTTTTTCCTGTGACAAATTGACAAAATTCACAATGTTTTTTGCAAGTGACGTATAAAATAAAATAAAAAAAAAAAAAAAAAAGAAATACGATCACGATCTTTTAAAGAAATTTGCGTTTTCTCGCAGTTCTTGAAGAAATTAGCGGTTTTTTTTTTCGCGATCCTTTGACGAAATTTGCATTATTTCTGCGATACTGTGATGAAATTCTCATTATTTCAATGTCCCTTAGACAAAATTTGCATTTTTTTGTGATCATTCGACTAAACTTTCTTTTTTTCAATGGCCTTTAGTCGAAATTTGCGTTCTTCCCGTGATCATTTCTCGAAATGTGTTTCATACGCAATTCTTTGACGGCATTTCTTTATGTGAATCTTTGCAAACTTCCCGTTTTTTCAGCGATATTTTGACGAATGTGTATTTTTTCTGTGATCATTTGAAGTAATTCGCATTTCACCGCGATCCTTCGACGTAATTCGCATTTCACCGCGATCCTTCGGCGTAATTCGCATTTCACCGCGATCCTTCGACGAAATTCGCATTTCACCGCGATCCTTCGACGAAATTCGCATTTCACCGCGATCCTTCGACGAAATTCGCATTTCACCGCGATCCTTCGACGAAATTCGCATTTCACCGCGATCCTTCGACGAAATTCGCATTTCACCGCGATCCTTCAATGAACTTCGCATTTCACCGTGATCCTTCGACGAAATTAGAGTTTTTCCCCGCGATCATTTGGTGAAATTGGCGATTTTTTCTGCAAACGATTGACGAAAAAAGCTTTTTTTTTTCTTCCCAATCACTTGTCATAATTTGCGATATTTTTCAGTGATTTCTTTTTTATTTCAAAATGTTTGGACCGATGAGATTTTTAATTTTCAGACCGTTCTCACTTAGCAAACGCTTTCACCCCGTTTTTTTTTCTTCTGCTGTGTATTATATGTTTTTGGTCTGCAGGAGCCTTGAAACGTCTGCGACGCTCGTCGCGCACATTCTGCCACGGGGAGTCAGGTCAGCTAAATTTTAAAATTGCCATACCAACTGCTTTATCTGGTTTACACTGACCATTTACCCCTTTCACCCCCCCCCCTTTTTTTAATCATCATACTCCTATTATAAAGAGGTAAAAATTGTTTATTTGTCGGAGATAAGCTCAGGAACTACCGAACCGATTCCAAATGTAATGGTATCAAAATGATGGTGTTCGCTCAACTTAGAACATAGGCTATATCTTATGTCGGTGCCACTACCCCAAAGGGGGTGCAGGAGCAAAAAACGTTCTAAAAATGCGATTTTTGCGTTACAGAAGGGCCTAGAAATATGAAATTTGGAATATTAGTTACTTATAAGATATAAATGGTGTATAAGAACAGTTCTTAAACAATTCGAAATTTAAAAGGGGTGAAAATGCACAAAAAGCGTTCTAAAAACGTTCTAAATGGTAGTTTCTACATAATCTCAGGAAATACCAAACCGATTTCAAAAGTAATGGTATCAAAATGATGGTGTTAGCCCAACTTAGAACATAGGCTATATCTTATGTCGGTGCCACTACCCCAAAGGGGGTGCAGGAGCAAAAAACTTTCTAAAAATGCGATTTTTGCGTTACTGAAGGACCTAGAAATATGAAATTTGGAATATTAGTTACTTATAAGATATAAATGGTGTCTAAGAACAGTTCTTAAACAATTCGAAATTTAAAAGGGGTGAAAATGCACAAAAAGCGTTCTAAAAACCGTTCTAAATGGTAGTTTCTACATAATCTCAGGAAATACCAAACCGATTTAAAAAATATTGGTGTCAAAATGATAGTGACAACGTTTGCTCCAAGATATGCTATGTTTTATGTCGGTGCCACTACCCCAAAGGGGGTGTAGGAGCAAAAAACGTTCTAAAAATGCGATTTATGTGTTACTGATGGACCTAGAAATATGAAATTTGAAGTATCAGCTACTTATTAGATATAAAGGATTTCTAAGAACAGTTCTTAAACAATTCTAAATTTAAAAGGGGTGAAAATGCGCGAAAAGCGTTCTTAAAAACGTTCTAAATGGTAGTTTCTACACAATCTCAGGAAATACCAAACCGATTTGAAAAATAATGGCGTCAAAATGATGGTGAAAATCCCTGCTCCAACATAGGCTATGTTTTATGTCGGTGCCACTACCTCAAAGGGGCTGCAGGAGAAAAACGTTCTAAATTGCTGTTTTTGCGTGACGGAAAGGCCTTGAATCGTGAAATTTAGAATGGTAGTTAGTTATAAGATATCAATGATCTCTAAGGACATTTCCTAAAAAAATCGAAATTTAAAAGGGGGGTCATAATGCGCAAAAAGCGTTGTAAAAAACGTTCTAAATTGCAATTTCTATGCAATCTCAGGAAATAATGAACCGATTTCAAATATAATGGCGTTAAAATGATGGTGACAGATCTTGCTCCAAGATAGGCTATATTTTATATATGTTTCCACCAACCCAGAGGAGATGCAGGAGCAAAATGAGCGAAAAGCGTTCTAAAAACGTTATAAATGCGGATTTGTCACCAATATCTCAGGAAGAATCAAACTGATTTCAAAAGTAATGTTAAGAAATTGATGCTGACAGCCTCTGCTCTAACATAGACGCTATTTTAAGTCGGTATCACTATCACCTAGACGTTGCAGGAGCAAAAAAGCGTTCCAAATTTCGATTTTTCTGATCGGTAGGGGCTAGCAACTTAAAATTAGGCAAGGTACATGTGTATTACATACAAATGATCTTTAAGAACAGTTTCGAAAAAATTGGAAATTTAAAAAGTGGTGAAAATGTGCGAAAAGCGTTCTAAAAACATTCTAAATTGCGATTTCTACTCAATCTCAGGAAATTCCAAAGCTGTTTCAAAAGTAATGGTTGCAAATCAATGGTGACAGTCCCTGCTATAACATAGGTTATATTTTATGTTGCTGTCACTACCATCTGAGGGTTGCAAAAGCAAAACATGTTCTAATTTGCGTTTTTTGCATAACTGAAGGGTCTAACACTTTGAAGTATGGCATGGTATTTACTTACAAGATGCAACTGCTTTCTAAGAACTGTCGAAAGAAAATTTCAAATTTAAAAAGATGAAGTGAGCGAAAAGCGTTGTAAATAACAATTTTTATGTAATCTTATCAAATACCAAACCGATTAAAAAAATAATGATGACAAATTGTTGGTGATAGAACCTGCTCAAACATAAGCTATATTTTATGTCTGTGCCACTACCACCAGAGGGCTGCAGTAGCTAAAAACTTTCTAAATTGCGATTTCTGTGATACTGAAAAGGCTAGAAACTTTAAATATGGCATGGTAGTTACTTATGAAATATAAATGCCCTCGAAGGACTGTCGAAAATAAATTCGAATTAAAAAGGGGGGAAGTGAAGGGGATGTGCGAAAAGCATTCTAAAAAAGTCCTAAATTACGATTTCTACGCAATTTCAGGGAATATAAACCAAATATAATAGTAATAGTTGCGAATCAATGTAACAGTCTCTGATCCTACACAGGCTATATTTATGCCGGTTATTCTACCACCTGGGGTTCACAGGAAGAACAAGCGCTCTAAAAAAGGCCTTTAAAAGCTTTCTAAATTACGTTTCTGTGGAATATTAGGAAATAACAAACCAATTTCAAAATTAATGTTGGCAAATTAATGGTGACAGTTTCTATTTCAACACAGCCCTTTATGTTGAGAGAGGTGGTAGAACTTGGAATTTGACATGATGGTTAATTTTAAGATGTAAGAAGGTGGTTTCTAGAAAATTCAAAACTTCAAATGAATACTGAAACGAGCGTATTAACTGAGCATAAAAGTTTCAAAATATTTTCTAAATTATTATTTATTTAGTTTTATTTCGTTTTATTAATTTAAGTCTCATTTCTGCTTTATGCAGTGTAACAATGATGCTTAATCAAATTGTGTTTTAAATAGTAATTGTTTTAATTATTCCTAAAAGTAATAAGTACCTTTTAATAAACTAAAATATTACCTTTTAATAAAATAAAAATTTAGTTAGTACCATTTAATAAAAATTAGACATATAAATATCACTTGGCATATTTCAAATATTACGCGAGCAAAGCCGCGGGATTTTCTAGTACTTTATAAAATTAAAGAGGACAATGGTTACTTAGTTACATGTTTTATTATTAACTAATTTTAAGAATTAATATACAAGTCCTATTTTATTTCTCATAAACATTTAAAATCATATATAGTCACAATAAAAACACCATTTCTCACTAAAAGCAATATTATGAATAGCATATGCATTAATATGCATAGAAACATGCTTTTCAAAATTTTATTTAGAAAATTTTAGTTGTGTTTATTTAAATTTAATTGCTCTTTATTTTACACACTTATGTACCAAACTTTCCTCAAATATTATATCCTCTCTAATTTCTCTTTTAGCATTTGCAACTTAATCTCTCCATATGGCCACATAAGAATTTTTCCATTTTGATGTGTTACATTTTGTCACTGTTTAATTAAATATAATCTTTAAAATAATGTGGAGCTATGTAATATAAAATTTCAAAACACCAGTTTGAAGAGTAACTTCTATTCTTTTCAATATTTATAATTTTTTTTCGGATATAATTCCTTCACAGTTGCCTTCTAGCAGTTACAAAGACTTATTTATTTTGCAAAATTTGATAGAAATTTATAATATTTTTAGTAGAAAATATTTAAGTGTACTGAAAATTAATTGATCCAAATTTAATATAAATTAGCTGTAAACCAACTTTTAAGAATAAAATCTGCCTTTTTTCAATAAAAGCTGTTTTTTTTTTTTTTTTAAGTGGTTAAAACGAGGCCTGGCTAAAAGCCGGCAACCCTGCTGATGATACTCACAAAAATTTTACCTGCAATAAATTGACGAAATTCACAAATTTTCCTGCATCAGATCGATAAATTTGATTTTCATATGACTAATTAATGAAATTCACTTTTTTTGCGACATACGAGCAAAAACTGCAATTTTTTTGCACTATTCATTGATGAAATCACAGGCCACACATTGTGCATCCCTAACACACGTTGTTGGAATTTTTATTAACCCGGCAGGACAGGTACTTGACACCCCACGTCAGAAAATATTCGTCTGCTGTCGGTGAGTGCTTTTAATTTATTGTTTATTATTTTTTTTAATTAACGATAATTTAACATTTTAGCTATCATTTTTCACGAGAAAGAGTGTACTTATCATGAATTTCACTAACAGACAGAATTCTAAAGTTTTTTTCATATTTATGCCTATTTAATATGTTTGGGGTGTGCTGACACCCCATGCCCGTTCCCGTGTTACGTTTCACAGCGCGCGTCCTGCCAGGTTAACTTATTTTTTATATAAAGAACGCAAATAAATTTGATTAATGTGTGTTTATGAACATATACAAATAATCCATAAATATGTTCTTAAAAAAAAAAAAATTATGTGATAATAGGTTTTCTGATCTTAAGGAAATTTTCCTTATTCCCGATTCCTGTCATGAACCGTTGGACGGTATAAAATATTCAGATTTATAGAAAAATAAGTTTATATACAATTATGGTTTATTTAGATGTCAAGAAAGTTTGATACATTATAGTTGGACACTTTAAAAAGTGGCCACTAATAAAACAGTCTACTGGCCACTGGCTACTAACCCAATTTCTGATCCTCCCCCCCCCCTCCATTTACAAGTTAATAACTAGAGCCGTACTGAGTACTCGGTAAATACTCGGCAATATTTTGGCAGAGTACTCGGCTAATACCGAATAGTTGGAAGAATTTCATTTTTTAAGCATATGAATTTAAAACTGATCTATAAAAAGTTATTCGAATGTCAATGTATAATATATGCAATAATTCATAAAACTATTTACTCGGTATTTAACAATATGTCTACAAAATATAGAAAAAGTTAAGAACAAAAACCCTCATAAAATAATTCCAGATTAAAATTTAGTTTCACATTTATACAAATAAGTTCGTTTTAAATATATAGGAAAACAGAAAAGACTACTATTTTGGATAAAGTAACTGAAAATACAATAAATGTAATAAAAAAATTAATAGTTAAATTTATTATATTTCAAATTATGGTGCAAAAACACCAAACGTTCTACATTATCAGTGGACAGGGCATTTCTTTTACTACTATAAATTTGGCCTGAATCTGAAAATATACGTTCAGAATAAACCAGTGGTTGAAGGTGCACATAAGAATTTTTTTGCAAGGTTGCACATAATCGGAAAAGTTCCCTCCTCCCCCCTACCATGCAAATGGAGTGTCAGTTTTACATAAGTCTTCTGTTAAGAAAGTCTGCATCCCTTTTTGTACCTCTCTTTTATTTTTAATCAAAAGAAAATAATGTACAGTTACAAAATAAATACGAAATGTTTTGCATTATTCAATGAATTGTTACAGTAACAAATAAACATTCTTATTTTTGATAGACAGATTTCAGGTATCAGAATAAATTGGAGGGTTGAAGAATGTTTTATTTTATATTGGTTAATAATTGTACTTTTGTTATGTGTCAATTCTCCTTTTTTTTGCTACTGTTTTGAATTGTCAAAAATTGTCTTTAAAAGGTACACAAATAAATTTCAAATTTAATTAGTTAATTTATATATACTATATATGTATATTATATATATGTGCACACAGATATATATAATATGTATATATATATATATGTACACAGGTATATTTATATATATGTACACCTAAGCTCACATTATGTGCACATCGGTGTGTTTTTTTCCCTTATTACACAACTACTCAGTATTCGGTACTCGGCCGAGTAGTCAGTGGCCGAGTACTCGGTATTCGGCCAAAGTACTACTCGGTACACCACTATTAATAACCAGTGACCCGGAGCCGAACAATTTTTGATGCTCCGGCTCTAGCTCCGCTCCGAGCTTTTGAGTTGCAGATTTTAATTTACACATTTAATTTTTTGCTCACAAATTCTTTCTTCCTTTACCTTCATTAAAGATCCGACAAAATGCATTTTTCTTCTCATGAAACTTTAAATGCTTGTTCAGACAACATGACATCTTTTAGCTTTTACTTTTAAAATAGAAAGTTTGGTGGAATTTTAAACACAAAAATCTTAAATTTCTTCTACACTTTTCAAACAACCAAAATTGTACAACTACACATGTAAACAACAGGCGGCCATATTTGTTTTCAAATAGTTTTGTCATTTAGCTCAAGTAGAAAGTAAAAGTAAAGTAGAGTTACCATGTTTTGAAAAGATTTTCATCTCTAATAAAAAAAACAAAAAAAACCTAAAAAATGATATAATTAGAATACTGAAAAATGATGTAATTAAAATAATTTAAGCCTGGAAACTTAAAAGACGGAAGAAAAAAGATTTAAAAGAATATTAAAAACTAAAGGAGCCCTGGAGCAGGGGGAAATTTAGAGCTCCAGCTCCAGGGAAAACATAGCTACGGAGCGCTCCGGCTCCGAGTCTCTGTTAATAACCATGAGATTAAACTTATTTCCAAAGTTATAAAAGTTGCTCTGTGTTTGTTAAAAGTGTACCTTATGAAAGCAGCTTTAGCACAGAAAATCAGATAAAATCTAAATTTACGACCCAATTGTCAATTGACATTGGATGAAAGTTGAAAAATAGATATGGGGATAAAGCTTGATTTTGTTCTTTTATTTTAATTAAAATAAACATTTCGGTTAATTATTCGAAATTGTTGATTTATAGTATTTGTTATGCCAGTATTACCATAATTATTTAGGTGACACATAAAGAATAACTGGGTTATCTTCCCCCCCTCCTCCTCCTCCACGAACAGTTGAACTCGCCTCCATTTATAAAATGTTGGGAGGAAGATCCATATTCTGGGGAAAAGTTGAATTTCAAGCCCTGAACTCAGTCAGCAGAGCAGAAAAGTTAAAAAAGGTTAACTTCGTGAGTTGAGGGAGCAAAAAAGAATTTATTTTTTGGAGGGGGGAGGGAGGAAGGGAGTTTTTTTAGATGAATTATTAATCATATATTAAAGATTTACAAAATACAATCGGTCCCCAATTTAATGAATTTCTCGATTTAGTGCATTTTTTAATGCTCCTGACGAAAATGGAACAAAAAATTTTGATTTAACGAATTGATAATCCCAATTTAACAAATAACAGGCCTATTTACAAAATTTAAATTCTTTTTAATGAAATAGGTTCCTTCATAAAATTCCCCTTAAAATAGTTCCCTTCACAAAATTATCACTACTTTTTGTTTTGTTAGGCTTTAAAATGTAATTTGCAATCAAAACATGCTTACCAGAAAGGAAAAAATTAGCAGAAGATATTATTAATAAATACTTGGCTCGAATTTGAGTAACATTTGAGTAACAATGAGGATTTCATCTTTCGTTACAAAATATACAGTGGCTTACATTTGTTTTTGGACACTTGTGTTTTTGAAACTTACTTATAAAAAACATCATCTAAATATTAAAGGATCTAGTTATATTTTCATATGAACTTTATTTTCCGTATAATAAAACCTACATATTGTAATGAAAATATATTAAAAACTTTTTTTCCAAAAAATTAATTTACCGAGAAAGTGTTAAAAACAATCTCACATAAGTAATTGGACACTTGAAAGCTTTACTAAATTTTTTGACAGACGATATTTTTTGTTATTTATTTTTTATTATAAATGGAAATACATATCAAATATTATCGTCTGCACTTTGAAATTACTACTAATTCGTGTAAATTTGTTTACATTTCTATATTTGAATCGAACATGGCCGGACGCTACAACGTTACATCAAATTCCATTCGTAATTTAATCATAGAACATTTTAAAGATGGTAAAAGCATCAAAACTATCGCAAAACTTGTTAAAGTGAATCATTCAACTGTTTTTGCTGTTATAAAACGATGGAAACTACGTGAAACTGTTGAAAAAGCACTAAAATCAGGAGCTTCTCACAAGCTAACTCTCAGGAATCTAAGGTTTATTATGCATAAAATCAAGAAAAAACTAGGAATTTGTGCAGTGAAACTTACAACAGAATTAGAAAACAGATTTGCAATAAAAATAAACCCTGAAACTGTTAGACAAGTTATCAGATCATATGGATACAACAGTAGAGTTGCCAGAAGAAAAAAATTTATTAATGAAAGAGTAAGAAAGTTACGTTTGGATTTTGCAAAATCCATGGTAGACAAGGATGTATCGTTTTATAAAAACGTGATATTTGTGGATGAATCAAAATTTAACATATTTGGGTCTGATGGTCGAATAACTGTGTGGAGAAAGCCCAACGAAGAGGTCAATCTGAAAAATGTATTGTCAACTGTCAAACATGGATATGGAAGCATAATGGTTTGGGGATGTTTTGCTACTTCTGGTACGTGAAATTTAGTTTCCATTGGAAATAATATGGACCAATATTATAAGTATATAAATAACCTGAAAGAAAGCTTGAAAATATCTGCCCAAAAACTTGGAATTCAAAACGCATGCAACTTGTATCAAGATAATGATCCCAAACATACAGCCCTAAATGTTTGCTTATGGCTGCTGTACAACTGTTCCAAAGTTATCAAGACTCCCACTCCACCATATTCTCCAGATTTAAACTCAATTGAAAATGTGCGCCATGAACTGGAGAAAAGAACTAGAAAACATGGATATTTCTTCGAAAGAACAACTTAAAAAAGTATTAATAGAGAAATGGAACAAAATTGAACATTCTTACACAAAAAACTAGTTGCATTCATGCCAAAACATTTTAAAAGTATGATTTCAGCTAAAGGATACCCAACAAAGTATTAAAATGTTTGATTATTTGCATATTTTTGTTTACATTTGTTGAATCTTTAAAGTGTCCAATTACTTATGTGAGATTGTTTTTAACCCTTTCTCAGTAGACTAATTTTTTGAAAAAAAAGTTTTGAATTTATTTTCATTACAATATATGTTTTATTATAGAGAAAATAAAGTTCGTATGAAAAATTTTTTAAGTAGATCCTTTAATATTTAGATGATGTTTTTTATAAGTAAGTTTCAAAAACGCAAGTGTCCGAAAACAAATGTGAGCCACTATATTTTTCACAAAAATAACTTGCGAAATGGACACCATAAAAAAAAAAAAAAAAAAAAAAAAAAAAAATGCATAGACTGCCCTAATGAAATTTTAATTACTATTTTAAAAATCTTTACAGTACCACAAATTATATTAGACTATGAAATAAAAACAATGAAAAATTTTCCGAAAATAAATGAATTGCCTCATTAAAAACTAAACTCTGCTGTTTTTTCCAATTGCATAGGATTCTTTTCCCCCAAGGATTTTCCCTGGTTATTTCGCATTTTTTCTGATTTCCTAAGTAATTGGAATCTAAAATTATATTTGCAATCAATATAAGACCTCAAGACCCAAATAAACGTACAAATGATCATATTTCCAAGTGACTGTATTACACGTGTGGAAATGAGTATACTACTATTTTACTGCGCAATCACGATATCAAATGAGAATTTACATATTACATAAATACTACACTATGAAAAATTAAAATAAACTTTACTTACCTCTTAAATTAAAAAAAGAAGAGTCGGACTTTATCAGCAAAAACTAGCGTTTATCGAAGGCAACAGGAAATAGGAAATGCAACGCTAGCTCGCTGAGATGAAACTTCAAAAGCTTAAATCAAGTTGAAGTGTGCGAAGTGCTGATGCGAATGGATAGATATTTTCGAAGATTACAGTTTAAAAAAAAACTGCTTCAATGGAAAAATGCATATTTCCATTCGGAGTTATTAAAATTATGTCTTTAGAAAAACTTTCTTTAAAATACAAATGTATATTGTATTACCATGTTTAATAAGATGATTGTTCCATTGCTCACATTGTTTATTTTATAGTTTATTGGATAACATGTTTGGTTTGCGTCTTTCCACGTTATTATTCTCAACCACACATATCTTATATTATATTTCAGAGTCAAATTATAAATATATATTTGTTATTTTTAACAAAAATCTATTGAATACCAAATAAATGACTTCCTAGGGATGTCCCCAGGAGGGTCTTCCCAGGGATGTCCCCAGGAAGGTCTTCCTAGAAGGTGGCCTCCTAGGTACATCCCCAGGAATGTTGTCCCGGGGAGGTTGCTCCTCGGGAATCTCTCAGGACGTTATTCCTCAGGATATCCTTAAATTAGCTTCCTCAGGAGAGCCTGCATTTGTCATTTTAATTTTGGGAGCAATTTGGGATGAGTTGGAGCTCCCGGGGAGGAATCTGGGAGCTCCTGTGCTATATGGGAAATAAACTGAGCTACGTTCTTTTATGACGGGAAAGTGTTCCTCTTTATTAGTTCGATGGACCTGTTTAGATGCAATCCTTTCTTTAACTAGGGTATCGTCCTTTCTTCCGTCAAAATAGTATATGCCAAGCAGTTCATCTGAATCCAGTTGACTTTTCTGTAAATTTTATGGAGTTAGGTGAAACTAGGTGGGAGCGCGTACGCCGACTTCAGCGCTGTTTTCCAACGTGGCTAACGGCAGTTGGGTGCACTACTAAACTTTTCAGACCTGAAACGAACTCTTCGTGGTAAGTTCTAGGTTGTTTAAAAATTACTTAATATGCTCAATAGTATCAATTAACATTTAAATCTTAACCTGAGACTGCAAACTGACCTCAGTTGATTATATTCTTAATGCATGAAAATCACTCAAAATTGAATTTTTGCCGATTTTTATTGAGCTTGCGCGATCGGAAGATATTCTCTAAACACAATTATTATTATTATTATTATTAATAAACAGTACAAACTGCAAATATTTTTCCCTATAGCGATAAAAAAATATATAAACGTAAAAAAAAAAAAAAAAAAAAAAAAAAAAAAAAAAAAAATTCTGAAAAATCCGGAAATTTTTAATTTTTTGGAATTTTTAGGCGGTTTGCGGGATCGGAAGATAAACTCCGATTTGAAGAATTTTTTTTTTGTTTTTCTTGTATTTACCAATCGAAACTTTTCCGCACTATAGCGACTCTGAAATATCAACTTGACTTTTTTCGCACCACCCTAATAATAAGGTCAACGGACATCTTGTTTTGTAAATCATCGAGCTCATAAATGAGTGAAAAAAAAATAAAACTTTTCCTCCCAATACAAACTCTCAAAACCTATAGTGAATCTCGAGTCGACTTTGAAAGTTGAAATCTTTCTCGAAGGAAAATATTATAGCTTATATAATGGAAAAAAATCTTTAATTAGAATATTTGCGTCTATTTATTGCGTGGCAAATCCATCTGCCATGACATATTTTTTCATTGATTGCTAAAGATAATTAATTAAAATTTCAAAAGTGATAATAATCATACGGCTTCATTGTTTTTAAAAAAATGTCAAATTTATAACAATTGTATATATATAATTTCGGAAAATTTCGTTGAAAATTCTCACATTCCTGCAATTTTTAGAATTATTTCATTGCCTGCTACAGGAACAGTCTTGCCAACAGATAAGAGTGATAAGTGCTAGACTTGGCATCGTCTAGGTAGCTTAGTGGCGAAGCATTGGCGCTTATGATCAATGATCCTGAATCGATTCCATGATTGGACACTTTTTTACTCTGTTGGATTTACGCCTTTTAACCCTTTCGAGGGCGTTATCCTTAAAAAAGGACACCTAATTTTAATTCCAAAACTGACAAACGGCACCAAGAATTTTTAATTAAAATCTTCCTTTTATGATGTGCGTAAAAATAAGCAAGTTCGTATTTTCTAATAAATCCGTTTATAAATTCTGGTGTCAGTCCATTATTGCACCAGTTTATAAACAGAATTACTCCGCGCCGGAAAGGGTTATACAGTCAAAAATTTCTAACAATTCAATAAAAGTTTCTGCATTAAAACGACGTCTTTTCATATAATCCCACTATCAAAAACTATAAGGTCCTTCCCATTTATTTTGATTCAAATTTAGCATTAAGGAATATCTAATAAAACATTTAAATAAAAAAAAAAAATAATTTAGATAACTATGCTCATATATTATCTGCCACACTTGCCTCACCGCCTGAATGAACCGATTATGGAAAGACTTTTGCTTTTATTCACGCTTGGTAGAGAACCCGAACTTTTCAATTTATTAAAAATTATTATAATATTTGCTTTGTTCATTTTACGTGCGTTCGTAATTATATAAATACGTAGCACCTATAGTCGTCCTTCAGTCCGTCTGTCCGCATATAACAGAGCAAAAATTACCCGACTGAATGATCTGAAAAGTTAAATATATAATTGTTGTAAAGTTTTGTCGCGTCATTTAAAATTTTATGAAAATCGGATGTATAGTTTAATTACAGGGACAGCCAACAGTTTTCCGTTACATTACGGCCAATGGAAATAAATTATTGCAAGTGCATTTTAATGATGTTACAGCTTTCCGAATAGTCTGAAATTTTAAATATATAATTGTTGCAAATTTTTGCCGAGTCATTTCAAATGTTATGAAAATCGGATGCATAGTAGTTTAATGACAGGGACAGTCAAAAGCTTTCCGTTACATTTCGGCCAATGGGAATAAATTATTGCAAGTGCATTTTAATGATATTACAACCTTCCGAATGGTCTGAAATTTTAAATATATAATTGTTGCAAAATTTTGTTGAGTCACTTCAAATTTTATGAAAATCGGATGCATTGTAGTTTAATGACAGGGACAGTCAAAAGTTTTCCGTTTACATGACGGCCAATGGGAAAAAAAATATTTCAAGTGCATTTTAATGATATTACAGCCTTTCGAACAGAATGAAATGGATATGGATATGCACTTATTGAAGTGCACTAAAACATACATTCAGTTCAATATGCGATCAAAAATATTTAATACTAGTTACAGTGCGAATGCGCCTCATTTGCCACGTTTGACGAGCAATTTCCAACTTGTTAATAGCTTCGTGAAGGAACAAAAACATTATTTAAACTTATCCACTTAGAATATATAAAATGATTTGTATATTTATAATCATAATTTAATTAATGTTAAACTATTAATTTATGAAATAGTATTTAAAAGAATGCTGCAAAGTATATATTTTATTTAAATTTTCTACTTTTGATTCATTAAAATATATTTTGTTTTTGAACTTTCAAAACCAGATGGCATAGTTTGGGGATAATGGTTGAAGCACAATTAAACCATTGTTTTTGAAACGCGTATACATTTTTAACACGAATGAATAGTTGTTAATTAATCACATGCGGCCGGCTAACAGAAATATACCATTATCATCATCTTCAGCATGGGTTAGGCTAAATAAGACTGTTCCGATTCCATTGACCAATCCATCGGAGCGTAGGTCGAACTCGGTCACTGTAACCCCTGGGTCTGTAATTCAGAAGCTTTTTTTGGCAATCGGTCATTACTCATAGGCTCTACGTGATTCTTCCACTTATTCTGCTAATCTACTATTTTGTGGTTGATGATGTATATTTTTAAGTATGAGCGTATGGGAATCATTATTAAGCCTGTCCATTCTTGTCCATCCCTTTGCAGATCTTAAAAACTTCATTTCTGAAGCCGGATTTCTGGATCGTTCTTTAGTATTAATAGTCCATGTCTCCGAACTATACAGAAGTGCTGGCGTAGCCATTACTTTATAAAATTTTAACTTAGTTTCTGTACGTGTTTTATTTTTTTAGAATTCTGATCAATGATCCACAAATATGTTGGAATTTATGCAATTTACTTCCCATGTCTTTATTTTTGTTATATGTAGTATCATATCCCAAGTACTTGAAGTCTGAGACTTGTTCTATTATCTTATTATCCAAGACAATTTTAGTTCTTATGGGCTCTTTTCCTCTGAAAACCATCGTCTTGTTTTTTTGTTTTTTTATCGATTTCTTCATTTTATAAGTTTCACATAGTTTTTGTAGTTCATAAATTGCTCTTTGGAGGTCATCCTCATTGTCATACCATGAAACTAATTTATTAAATTATAATTAAATTATTAAAATGTTGGAACACTGTATTGCCATAAAAAACAAACGCGAAAGAAAAATCATGCGTCTAGGACAAATTATCCACACAATTACCACATATGAAAACGAATCTCCATCTTTTATCACTCATAGACTGTACTGAAGAGGAAATATTTTGTCTGTCCCTGTAAATGAATGCTAAGGGTTGTGCGCGTCATATTCAAAATAAGCAACTGGTAGTGTTCACCTTAATAATATATTACAATCTCATTATATCTGAAGTAGTGTAACATCATTAGAATATAATGCAAATTATATTCCCCTTTGACTATAATGCTTCAATACTATTTTAAATGCCTCTGTAAACGGACAAAAAGTGCTATAAACATCGCTTTCAAAAGCGAACATGCCATAACTAAATTTGAATAACAAAGTAAAATAATCAGTAAAATAAAAATGAAATAAAATAGCTTAAAAAACGCTTTTGTAAAGATTGAATGTTTACTTATATAAAATTTAACATAACTCCATAAATACAATGCATAACACATCCCGAAAATTCCCGCCATAATCCGTTAATCTGGCATGTGCACCGAAGCCGGTTATGAAAAATTCAATATTATTTTAGGCATGGTACAAGGTTCCATGATGTGAGTTTGATAAATAGAATATATATATATATATATATACATATTTATATATTACGCTCTTTATCATTTAGTAAAATTTTCTACTTATATATATATATATGATTTCTATATTGTGTATTATACCTAATAAAATTGGAAGAAAGATTCGTGAAAAAGATATGATGATAAAGTTTGGTACGGTATATCCATATCTACTAAAAAACACCTTTTCAAAAGTAAAAAAAAAAGCCAAGAAAAAAAAAAAAAAAAAGAAAGAAAGAAAAAGAAAAGAAAAGAAAAAAAGGTGAAAGTTGTGGCTAAAAAATAGTGTGATATCAAATTTCCAAGCTTATATTATGGTACTTATTTAACATTTTCCATTAAAAATTTACCATATGTAAGTCGAGTACCTAAGTATGCGTTGATAGAAAGCCTTTTCTCCTTTACTAAATACATCATAATGTGTTTCTGAAAATTAAATTACTTTTAATTATGCATGATGGGCTTGGCGGCCATCTTTCCATATTTTACATAAATTTCTAAGCACACAAGTTCATTGTTAAGATTACAAGTTCGAAATTGTTACTAAAACAAACATTTTATTCTTTTAATTTATGGAAATGAGTGCCTAAAAATTTGTGTCTTAAAATAAAGCTGAAGTAATTTCAGGTTTAATCTTATGGTTCTTTTTTTTCGGAGGGGGGTTAATTAATTAGTTAAAGCAGTAACAATCAATTTGTTTTTTCAAAATAAAAAACTTTCTTAATTTATCTGTCTGTAGCTAAAACTAGAAGTTCGAAATTCTTAATAATGTAAATATATTACGAGCTTGAGTGCTTAGAAATTCGTGTAAAATGTGGAAAGATGGCCGCCAAGCCCATCATGCATTATTAAAAATAATTTAATTTTCAGAAACACGTTATGATGTATTTAGTAAAGGAGAAAACGCTTTCTATCAACGCATACTTAGGTACTCGACTTACATATGGTAAATTTTTAATGGAAAATGTTAAATAAGTACCATAATATAAGCTTGGAAATTTGATATCACACTATTTTTTAGCCACAACTTTCACCTTTTTTTCTTTTCTTTTTCTTTTTCTTTCTTTTTTTTTATTTTTGAAAAGTTGTTTTTTAGTAGATATCAGTTCTTTTTTTAAAACAAATTATATATAACTGAAATAATTCTACTAGCTCAAATTAAAATTAGTCCTTGTATAGCCTTTATAATTAGGGAGCAAACACAATAGTATACATTTTGTTTACCTATCATTCATTTTTTAGAGTGATTAATAATTTAAAAATAAGGAAAGTCAATTTCTTACAAAAGAAATAGGTGTTGCTATCCAACGTACAATTTATTCACAAGTTTAACATAAAACTCTATGTTTCGGTTTAATCTTTAAAACCTTCATCAGGAGAAAAATTTTCTAATATGTAAATCGACAACAAACTCTTTACATGCTACATTTTGAAAACAATTCAAAATATAAATCAGTCTAACATTATCATTACACACTTCATGGTTTCAAACCATGAAGTGTGTAATGATAATGTTTCCTTTCACATCCCAGAAATATGGCTTTCTGTTTTGAAATGTCAATAAAAAATTCCACTTTTTTCAGCATTTCATTCGTCGTTAGTATCTTTGGTTAAAAGATGGCGCCACTGAACTGTTTATTTGGGAGTAAGAGGTTTCCGTTAGACTGATTTATATTTTGAATTGTTTTCAAAATGTAGCATGTAAAGAGTTTGTTGTCGATTTATATTTTAGAAAATTTTTCTCTTGATGAAGGTTTTAAAGATTAAACCGAAACGTAGAGTTTTATGTTAAACTTGTGAATAAATTGTACTTTGGATAGCAACACCTATTTGTTTTGTATCGATATTACAACGTAATGTCCTTTATTATTATTATGTCAATTTCTTCTTTCAAAGTATCAGTCTTTTTCAATTTATTCCTTAAATTTTCTACGAAAGATGAAAATTCAGTAAAAAACAGATAGAGTCGAAATAAAATATATATTTATAGTTAGTCTGTCAGTTAATTGTTTTTTCTAACATTTTTTTGCTAACGGTTTTGCAAAATAAATTTACCTTTACAAATACCTACGGTTAATCCGAGAAAGAAACCCCGCAGGCATCTAAAGAATCCAAGATCTGTAAATCTAGAAATTCTAGACATAATAAAAGAACATTTTTGATAAAAAAAAAAATCTAAAAATATAAAGATATAAACTGTACATATTACTTCATCTTCGTTTAGATAGTGTTATAGAGAAAAAAGAATAAATATGTAATTTTACTCTAGTTTGTTTATCCATACCTATTTGCATACATGTGAGGATATTAATTTACTATAAAATTTCCCCTAAATTGATTATCTTTAATAATGTATTATTAAAGCCGCATATACATTATAATTAAATATTTTTCGCTTAAAAATTGTCTGAAATCTATAGTCTTATCATTCGTCAAATTTGTTTTATGTTTTTTTTTAATACCCAGACTCTTTTTCTGAACTCTGACAAAAGATCACAGACATATTGAAGTTATCCAAATTCTTATATCTTTCTATCGTATTTCATTTTTTGAGGGGGGGGGGGTGAGAAAGAGCCCTTAAGAACTTTTGTTTTCAGAAATCCGAATTATTCATTCAAAAGATCTACTTACATAAGTCTTGTTACAGAATTTTCATTAGCTAAGAGTTGCATCAAGTTATACATCATTTGAATCTATTAAATTACTTTTGTGAAATACTAGATGGGAGCCATTGATATTTCCAGACCATTTGCTTACATTTTAAACTTGAGTCATTTACTACTATTCATTAATTTTCTATACGAATTAAAGAAGTCGTTGTCTCCATGCTAACTGTACCTTTTACTATTGCTTGCTTGTTTGTTTGTTTGTTTTATTGAACCCATACATCAGATCACATGCGGATAACGGCGGGATTTGAATCTGCTTCCACCTAAGCTCTCAAGCGATTAGCGGCATGGTGTCTTATCCACTCAGCCACGGTGGGCCACTATTGCTTCCTCTAATACCCAAATACTGAATTTAACCAACTGCACTTAGAATCATGGTCATAACAGAGAACATTTATATGTTAGAGCACTGTTGCCAGTGGGCTACTTTTTTTTTTAATTCAGATTTCTTGATTGCCACCACTTATTATTAACGGTAACATTCCCTTTGTTTTCGCCGTAATTAATATGTCACTAAATAAGTCGCATTTTACGATTTCAAAAAAGTGGTGCCAATGAAGAATCTGAATTAAAAAAAGTATCCCATCTGGCAACATTGTGTTAGAGTGGTGACATATGCACAAGTCGTGTACTCATATTCAAATTTTTGTCCAAAGTATCGTAACTCAGTTTTCAGTAATAGACGACGAAGATTTCAATTAAACTAACCAGAAAAGTTAACAAACATTGGCTTCCTGATTTGATTTTATTCAAAATTGTCTTAAAAAACCAAAGTTAATGTCCGGGATCCAGATAAATTTTTCTCTGTTAGTAAAATTAGATTGACCAATCAGTATCCTCCATCCTTGCAGGCTTTTCGGTGTTTACTGCTAACATAAAAAAGTTCGGAAAAATGCAGGCGTCTGATTGATCAAACTCATCCCGCAAATAGCGAAAAATCTATCTTGATCCCGGCCTATTCAATGCCCTTTAAATATTGTAGAAAGCCTTGACACGTGTCAGGAAAACGTCACACAAAGCAGGCAAAACAAAGCAGAAAAATCATTCATTGGCTCGTTCATATTCACAGGCCAATGAATGATTTTGTTTCTTTGCTTTGCCTACGAGCCGTTAATTCCCAAATATGCCCAGCCAAACTCAGCAATCTGATAGTTTGTTAATATTAATATTTTGGATTACTTTACTGTGATTTTGATCAAATTTAACAAAATAAATCAATTTAAGTCATTATAATTGCATTCTATTTTACATTACACTATTTCATAAGAAAATAAATATATATAATTTTCTACTATATAAATATCAGTTTTAGCCAATCAGATTGCTAAGCTTGGCTGAGCCAATTTGGGAGTTAACGGCTCGTGCTTTGCCTGCTTTGTGTGATGTTTTCGTGACGCGTGTCAAGACTTTCTCAAATATTTAGGGGGCTTTGGCTTATTTCACCACCATGAAGTTATGAAAGGAGAGGAACAGACATGTCAATCTTCGCGTGTGAAAAACTAGATACCAAAAAAAACGAGTTCTTTCCCTCTCTTCTGCCCTTTTCTCTCATGATTTTGACCGATAGCAGCCATTTAGCAGTCTCCGGTACAAGATGCCGCTATATATATGGTGGACGCAGGAGGGAGGGTGTTAGCGCGAACAATGACATAATAGGCCAGTTCATGATGTTTAAAAGTCACACGGACTTGGATCGAGGCTAACAAAAAAGACAGGCTATCGCGGTGGGTCCGATTCTTCTTTTTTTACAAACCGTTGAAGTCACGTTATGCTCTTTTCGCGCACCTGCATTGGTGCATTCGAGCATCACGTGACTCCAGCGGTTTGTAAAAAAAGAAGAATCGGACTTACCGCGGTAGCCTGTCTTTTTCGTTAGCTTCGGAGTTGGATCATCTTTACACGATGATTAGTACAAAGCTGCGCGCCGATTATATATATTTTTTGTGTGTGTGTTCATTGCCGTGTACAGATAATCAACTCCGTGTGACGTTATGAACTGGCCTTATATGTTGTTGGTCACAGTTTAGGAACAGCTTTAAATGACTTCATCTATATCTACTCCGAGGCAAATGAAAAAATCAGGCTACCGCGGTGCTACAGCGCCTAGAATATATAGTGTGGAAATCGGCTGTCCCAGTAATACTTAAAAAATTGCTAAAATATTGGATCTCTTAAATTTCAAATGATGCTGAAATCCAATGAGTCGATCACAGCGATATCTTCAGGATATTTCCTAAAACTTCATGACGATTTGGTTACAGCGTCTAGAATACCCAGTGTGGAAATATGTTATTAAACAACGCTAAAAATTTGTATCCCATAAATGATCGACGATACTGCTAAAATCCCAAGTGTCGATGGCAACGGAATCTGCGGGATTTTCGTATTACATTGTATAAACTAGCAATATCTTGCAGTTATAGAAAATATCCTGCAGATGTCGCTGCGATCTGTATATTTCAGCAGCATCGTTGCACATTTAAGGGATACAATATTTTAGCACTTTTTTAAGTATTACAGGGATAGCCAATTTCCACACTATATATTCTAGGCGTTATAATTTGGTCTAGACGCTGTAGCATTTTTTTTTTTTTTTTTACATTTTATTAACATACATCTGACCTGTGTGCTTGGCGTCAAGCCCGCTGTAAAAATACGGTTATTTATTTTGAAATTTAAAGGTATATCACAGATGTCGCTGCGATCAGCTCCCTGGATTTCAGTGTCAGTGCACATTTAAGGGATACAACATTTTAGCGCTGCATGGATAGCAATTTTCCATATTATGTTTTCTAGACGCTATAGCGGTGCATTACACGTATCTCTTTCTTCTTTAAAAAATATCCTGCAGATGTCGCTGCAAATTACTGTTTGGAATTCAACATCGTTGTACATTTAAGGGATTCAATATTTTAAAGGTATTGCTGGGATAGTCGATTTCTACAACATATAATCTAGGCCTATAACGGAGCTATTGTGTCTAGAAGATATAGTTTAAAAATCGGCTTATTAAAAAGGTGCTAAAAAATTGTATCCCATAAATGTTGAAAGAGGCTGAACGATGAATGTAGATCACAGCGACATATGGTAATTCTAACGTAACTATTTCAAAATACATCAAATGTGAAAACGTTTCGCTCAGAGAAGATCTAGAAAATGTTGCTGCTATCGACATTTGTCATTCAGTATTTTTCAATATTTATGGTATTCAATTTTTAGCAATTTTTAAAGTATTACTGGAATAGTCAGTTTCCACACCATGACCGTGATCTTGGTAGATTTTTCTCTGTTACCGCAACGAGATTGACCAATCAGAAGCCAGAATTTTTGCTAACTTTTCACTGTTTGCAAAAATGTACCTGGATCCCGGCCTATATTTCTAGACGCTATAACTAAGCTCAGGCATAGTACAGAAAGCAAACTCCGTATTTTGATACATTAAGGCCGGAATCCAAATAGGAACAAGTGTGTCGCTATAACGAAGTAGCGACATATGACCAATAAAGGTTTATTTGTAGAAGTGATAAAAACAAATCGTTAAAGGTCTTTGCGAGCGTGTCATTATCGTCAGGCTAATGCATATTGAATTATTTCCCTAGTCTAATAAAGCTCGTCCATGCGCGTGTCGTCTAACGGAGGATATTCCAAATATGGGCTGAAGACTGAAAAAGTCACGTGGTACCGGCAATTTACCTAAAGAACTTCTAACTGATAAGAAGGGAAACAGGAAACTACTACTGCTACAGAGTCTAGAATACCTAGTGTGGAAATATGCTATCCAAACAATGCTAAAATTATTATCGCTTAAATGTGCGACGATACTGCTAAAATGCCAAGTGTCGATCACAGCGACATCTGCGAGATTTTAGTATTACTAGTATTACATTGTATAGACTAGCAATACCTTGCAGTTGTAGAAAATATCCTGCAGATGTCGCTGCGATCTGAATATTGCAGCAGCATCATTGCATATTTCAGGGATACAATATTATAGCACTTTTTTAAGTATTACAGAGATAGCCGATTTCCACACTATGTATTCTAGTCGCTATACTACTGCTTTCTCCCGTGAACTGTTTCATTGGCTAGCGGTGATTTACATTACGTCGACGGAGCCTTCCCTTCTTTACGTTAGACATTTTTGCCTTGATCATAACGTAGGTAGAATATCCTCTATTCAAGAAAGTGGATTGCCGTACGATAGCGCCTAGAATATATAGAGTGGAAACTGGCTATCCCTGTAATACTTAAAAAGTGCTAAAATATTGTATCCCTTAAATGTGCAACGATGCTGCTGAATTATACAGATCACAGCGACATCTGCAGGATATTTTCTCAAACTGCAAGATATTGCTAGTCTATACAATGTAATACGAAAATCCCGCAGATTTCGTTGCGATCGATACTTGGGATTTTAGCAGTATCGTCGCACATTTAAGGGATACAAATTTTTAGCGTTGTTTGGATAGCATATTTCCATACAAGGTATTCTAGACATTGTAGCCGTACTTTCGGCAAAAATTTGAAATGAGCATGCCTCCTGTGCATATATCACCACTCTTATGTATAAAGACTCTCTGTTATGGTGTTGATTCTGAGCGCTCTTTGTTAAATTTCTATATTTGTGTTTTAGAGAAAGCAATACAGAAAAGTACTGTTACTATGGAAACAACTTCTTTACTATCGAAATGTATAGCAAAGGAGTTCAGAATCAGCGCCTTAAATAGTTTCGAATATGTATTATTGTTATGACAATCAATACCCTTCCTGGATGTGGAAATGCAAAATTGTGTTCAATATAATGGAGGACATTCCATCTACATTTTGATCACGTGGTCAAGGTAAAAACTTCTATCGTAAAGAAGGGAAAACTCCGTAGACGTGTAATGTAAATCCCCGCTAGCCAACGAAAAGGTTCATGAGGCAAAGTAGTAGTATCTTCCCTTCTTATCAGTTAGAAGTTCCTTGGGTAAATTACGGGTATCACGTGACTTTTTTCAGACTTGACCCTATATTTGTAATGTCCTCCATTGGGCGCAATCTAGATAGATTTTCGGCTGTTAGAGAAACGAGATTCATCAATCAGAAGCCTACAGTTTTGCAAACTTTTCGCTGTTTGCAGAAATGCAGGCTATTGATTGGTGAATCTCGTTTCGCTAACAGCGAAAAATCTATCTGGATCCTAGCCTAGATTTCTACAAACATTGCACTTCATCCATGGCACTAAGAAAATGACTCAAAACTTTCATGACATAGGCCGGGATCCAGAAACAGCAAATATTCTCAAACATGCAGGCTTCTAATTGGTCAAACTCATTTCGCTAACAGCGAAAAATCTACCTGAATCTCAGCCATAGTTTTCTTTGATGAAATCAATGCAAAAGGATAATATAAAAGAAAAGTATAACATTTCTAAAATGTTTTGGCGAGTTTATCGCTATTTGGCAAAATTTGTAAACTTTAGAATCAATTAACTGTTTTTCGCTAATTAAGAATAGAAAATTTATGTTTTTAAAGCTGAATTTTATAAAAGCACGTAGAATGAGTAAATATCTGTCCAAAAATTCAATTCTTACTTTTTTCTGTCCATTATTTAAGTCTCTACCTCGATTGAAACATAAGGTGTGACGAAGAAAAGAAATCTGTCATTTTCAGTATCTCGACGTTATTTTTAAAAATCTATATCTCTGTTTATAATTAATTTATGGGGATGCATTTAATCTCAAATTGAAGATCTTCTTGATTAGGCCCTTCTGGTTTTGGTTTTATTTTTCTGCGATGCTTTTGATATGGGAAATTTTACGCTGCCATGTTTGGGCGATTTAACATGGAGAAATTGACTTCAGTATAATAAGCAGTTACGGTGTCTTGCCGTTATTCTTGGCGTTTGTTTGTTTGGCGGGGTTAGCATTTTTTTTTTTTTAGCTTGGCTTGGCAGAACTACCGTCCTGCTTGATGGACTTAATGTTATGTTTAAATATAGTAATATAATTAAAACCTTAGAAACTGAAAATTTAGATGATACAATTTACTATAAAATTAATAATGACTTTGGAAATGTGTTGATTAGAAATAGTAATAACTGTACTAAGATAAATCATTTGAAAAAATTAAATACTTGTACAGACATAGTAAATGCAATAATAAATTATAAAGGTGAGCGAAAAGTTAAGGCTATTAAAGGCTTGATTTTCAACATTAAAAAGCAATTAATTCCTGTAACTCTAAGAACATTACAGTCTAGGGTAGAAAATGGGAATATTGACTTAGGTTTGGATTTATTGAGGTATAGAATCATCACACAAAAATTTCAAATGTATTATAACATTGATTATGGCCAAGTAAGTGCAGTAAATAAAATCTATTTTATAATGGATTATTTGGGTGATAGCCATAGGGGAGTAAATTACAGTAAAATGTTGAACAAATACAATGAATTACTACCTGTGGAAAACTAAAAATAGTTAAGGCTTTTAAATATGATAAGCCTTTGGTGAGAACTATTTTTAATTATAATGCTTTTGCTAAAGATCTTAAGAGAAGTATGGCAGGGAGTATCTGCCATTGGCAATGATTCTGAATTTGTTAATTATATAGACAAGTATCATGGACATGTTATTACTGGAGATCTAAAGATAGTAAAGGATGAGGAGTTGAGGAGGTTAATGGAGTACGGTACAAAATATCGTGTGAAACGTACTGTAACTAAAAGTGTTGCATTTAAACGTTTTACAATTAACATAGATATATTTATAAATAAACTAATGTATAGATATAATTTGCCTTCCAGTGTTTTTACGAATGGAAGTACTATATATTAAGAGATTTTAAACGAGAATTTTCCAGAGATCTTGACGGAGTTAATAGGGAGAAATACAAGAAACTTACACATTCAATTAAAGAAATTCAGGAAAATTTAAAATCACCTACGTGGATAAAGCAAATACATGTTACTCTCTGATATGTAAGGTACTTTATGGTAAACTTTTGAGTGATTGCTACAATAATAAAAATAACTATTTACCTTTAAATTCGAAAGCTGCAGTAATAGAAAATAGGATTAAAGCCTTCTACAAAAAAGTTAAGCTGAAACAAATGAGTCAAAGTTTCCCTTATCTCATATTAGTGCCTAAATTCCACAAAACCCCTATCAAATTCAGAACTGTGGCTTGTGGTTTTGGATCATATATTGGTGTTGCTAGCAAGGCATTGCTGGGTGTATTGGAAGGAGTGTTTGACGGAGTGATAGGGGGAGAGAATGTCTTTTATTATAAAAAATAGCTATACACTATTAGATAATCTGAATAAATTAAAAAATATTACTAGTTTATACGCTTATGATTTTACAGACCTCTATAACACAATTGATTTGACAGATTTAAAAAGAAAAAAATAGTAGATTTTTATAATACAAATAGTACTTTGGATGTTCATAGTGATTTTTTCATGTATTTATTTCAGTTGGTAGTACAAGAAAACTACCTCTACGAAGGAAATACAATATTTAAACAGATTCGGGGTATTTCAATGGGGGGGGGGGGGGGGAGTTGTAGTTCCATTTTGGCAGACATCTATTTACATATATATGAAAGAAATAATAATTTAAACAGTAATACATTGGCCTATAGATATATAGATGATGTTTATATAGTCAAATTAAATAATGATATTGAAAAAAATTGATTTTACATATTATCCTACGTCTCTGAGTCTGAAACACTCCTCTCATAATTGCAAAAATGCTAATTTTCTAAATGTGAACTTAAACATAGAAAGTGAAAATTTGATATCTAAGCTATTTGACAAGCGAAATGATTTTAATTTTAATACCTTAAAGTTGATATATTTTGATTCAAATGTTCATGTATCGGTTAAAAGAAATGTCCTAAGAAACGGCTTAATACGAATCCAAAAAGTGAGTACTAGAGTTAAGGATATGATTAATGGCATTTTGGATTGGTGTCGTCAGGGATTCAAACAGGGTTATCCTCGCAATTTCATCAGCAGAATAACTAGTGAATTTATTAAGAGTAGTAGTTACGGAACTGAACTGAATTCAGTGATGGTTGAGAATGGTGGTTTCAATGCGTTGATTGATCTAATGAGATAGAAAGATATTTTGTTGGATTCGGTAGATCAGTTTATTTTTTCATGGTTTTTCAATTTTGGTCTCGGCGAGTGAAGGGGGACGTAGCATGCGTAAAGTCTGACTTAACCCGGCAGAGCATGTCGTTAGCCATGCCGCTCGCCTTCTGTTCTGTTTTTCTGTTTTGCTGATATAAATATTTTCCTTAGTTTGGTTTTAAAGTTTAGTTTTAAGTATTAATGTTTACGTTGGTTGTTTTAATATTTTTGATGTAAAGTTTCAGTTTAAATATGGTGAGTGATGAAGTTTGATATTTGTTTGTGGTTTTAAATATATATATATATATATAAATTGTTGTTTCAGTCGGCCTATTTTGGCGAGATTGGTTTGGCGCATAATAAATCCATTGTTGCTGTAACTCCTATATAATCCCAACCATAAAATATTTTTATCAACTAATCACTTGAGGTGTGTTAATGAAAAAAAGTGCCTTAAAGTTAAATTAGCAATCCATGCGTGAAGCTGATATTCATTCTTTGAAATATTAATATATATGTACATATTTTTAATTACATTCTCACTTTTTTTCTAATATTGTATAATAAAACTTACATAAGATGCAAAAGGAATAATTATGAGAATATTAATGAAACTTTTTATGAATAAAAAAAAATATATATCGACATCTTAAAACGAATATACATATAATCTAAGAAAATGCATGTTTCAAGAAAAGTCCATTTCACAGTAGTTATAAGGACAGTCATCTGTAAAATATATATATAAATTAACTATTAACTTAAAATTATGTGCTTTTATACTTAATTTATGATAATATATTCTATAATACTTTATTTATAAATTATCATTAAGTAAAAATGATTGCGAAGTTTATGTAAAAAATATTGTTAAAAAATGATACTACATTTAACAATAGTTAAACATTTTACCTTCTTAGTACACTTAATCATTTTTTAGGGTTCCGTACTTAAAAATTAAAAACGGAACCATTATAAGATAACTCCTGTGACTGTCTGTCTGTCACAGCCATTTTATTCGTAAACTATTGAAAGTCGAATGTTCAAATTCGGGAAAATAATAAAGACCATTGACCCACATATTTTCAGATTAATAAACATTCATAAATTTATTTAGTAAAAATATAAAGGGGCTGATTATGGTACTCGAAAAAAAAAACTGTTTCTGAGTATATCGTGTGGGGTATCATGTGAAAGCTTTCGTAACGCTGATCTCAAAAATACATTCCTTTTAATTTTAGGTATTATATTTTTAAAGATATTGTAGAAAATGTATCGCAAAAGTATGTCTCCCCCCCATTCTAATTCCGAATCTACTGAAACTAAAATTATGAAATAAATAGAGGCAGTAGACGTGGATTTAAACCTTGCCGGAAAATTATAGCGATTACCACAGGTCACAAAGTTTTTGAGAAATTCGCATTTTCCTTTACACACAAATTTCGATTTACGGGCATTCAGAAAAATTGTTGAGCATCGCTGGATGTACTTATCGTAGCAGAAGTATAAAAGCATTGTTCATAATGAATTTCGAAAAACATCCTCGGTAATTAGCTGAGATATTAACACTTAAAGATACAGCCAGTTTGAACATACACAATAACAGGGCGGCGTACTCTATGCCTAGTTAACAATTTTTAAGGATATATATGTGTAATGTATTGTCCAGTAACAGTATAAAAGCAATAAATGTCAAATTTTTTAAAACATACTAATTTCAGGGGTCTCAGGACTCTAAAAATGGGGAAAAAAAGACTATTTTCAACATTTAATGTCTTAACCTCCTCAGACCCCGTGTATCCTATAGGATACACATCTTTATAATTTTTTTTCACGTATAAAAATAATATTTAAAAAAGAGAAATTGGTGTGCATGGAACCTAACATATGGCAGCACTAAAGCAAAATAGCAATTTCATTCTTAGAGCACTTATTTGGCGGGATATGTCTAATTTAAAAATGGCTTGCAACAAAAATGTTAGCAGTTTACGTCGGAAAAAAGGTAAACATTGTTATTTAAAAAATAATCAATCTTGTAACCTTTATATATGAAATAAATTAAAAATAGATGAATGAAGTTTATTCTAGTACAAAATATTTTTAAATAATGTGTAATTTTAATAGTCTGAACTAGCTTTATAATTGATGTATCCTATAGGATACATGGGGATTGACTCTAACACGTAATGTTAATTTTTTATGCTGTCTAAAACATACATTGGGATTAAATAACAGTAAAATTGGCATGAATACTTACTATAATGAACATAAATTAAGGTTATTAAATAACAGGAATGTTTTTAATCAGTGTTGAATTCAGATATTTTTCTCCGGGAGGGATTTCTGCTGCTCCGGGGGGGAGGGGGCAGAGAGACATTGTAAAGTTCCGGGAGGTAAATTGCGCTGCACCAATGAATTTTATGTCCATTAAAAAGCATAAATTCTCAAACCTTCCGGGGAGGACATTTCAGTGTCCCCCCCCCTTGATTTCAACTCCGTTGAATTAAAAAAAAATTCGTCTGATGGATGGATCTTTCCGGATGGATCTTTGCAGCTCCAGGGCGATATTTTAGAGATCCGGTATGGAAATTGCAGTTTTGTCCATTAAAAAGCATACAATCTCAAACCTTCCTGGGGGAACATTTAAATGTTCCAGGGAAGATCCCCCCCACCCCAACCACTACCTGAATTCAACACTAATTTTTAATATTTTTACATGTGTAGTAATACGGTGAAACATTATTATTTTAAAAAATGCAGGGCTTTCTGAAGCTGAAATTCTTGAATTGTTAGAAGTTCAGATTTTGGATTGTCATCAGACAGTGAGGTGGATGAAGAGATAGCTGAGTTTGTAAGTGATGAACTGACTAGTCAGTCAGAAGATGAAGATGAAGAAACAGGCGGAAATAATGGTAATGACTCATCAAGAAGAGTGTTTTGGAAACACAAAGAAGATTTTGATCCTCTACCTCCAGCTCCAGAATTTGAACCCGAAGCTGTAAATTACACATGCAAACTTCCTAAAGAGTATTTTGAAAAATATTTAGACGATAGTATATTTTCAGAAATTGCTGATCTGACTAATCGGACATACTTTTTGAAGAAAGGTAAGCAACTAAACACTTCCTTGCACGAAATTAAGATTTTTTTCGGTGTATCAATTGTAATGTCCTATCTAAAGTTTCCACGAATTCGTATGTACTGGGCAAGGCATACTAGAGTTGATTTAATCGCATCCAAAATGAATCGTGATCGTTATTTTTTAATTCGCCAGAATCTGAAAGTTGTCGAAGACGATTTAGTGACAGATACAGATCGAGAGAAAGATAAATTTTGGAAAATATGCCCTGTAATTAATTCTGTTCGAAGGGGGTGTTTAACAAACCCACGTTCAAGAATGGTTGCATGTGATGAACAAATGATACCTTTTGGGGGGCATACTACTATGAGGCAATATGTTCGCGGGAAACCAAACCCATGTGGATTAAAAAATTTTGTTGCAACTTCCCCTGATGGTTTACCCCTAGATTTTTTTCTTTACGAAGGAAAAGGTGATACAATCACAGCTAACGGAAGTGAAGATAATCTAGATATTGGAGAGAAAGTGATAGTACTCTTGTCGGAAAATCTTCCTGAAGGATCGCATATATTTGCAGACTGTTATTTCATGTCAGTTCCTTTACTTGACATATTACATATTAAAGGTCTACAAGGTACAGGTATGATAAGGAAATCAAATATTCCGAAAGTTGCAGAATTTTCTTCTGATGCTTCGTTAAGAAAAACTGGAAGGGGTTCTGTGGACCAACTAGTAAGAAACGATGGTCAAATTGCATTGGTAAAGTGGTTTGATAATAAACCAATAATTATTGCTTCGTCAGTCTTAGGTAAAGAACCAACAGATATTTGTAAACGTTGGTGTAAAAAGGATAAATGCTTCATAGATGTGAATAGACCAAATATAGTAAAAGAATACAATACAAACATGGGAGGAGTTGACCTTCTTGATAGGATAATTAGTTTCTATAAAATATCTGCAAAGACAAGAAAGTGGACTGTATGAACAATATTTAATTTTGTAGATTTTTCATTGGCTGCTTGGTGGATAGTGTATCGATGAGCAGCACGGTATTTGCATACTGATAACAAAAATACTTTAGATTATTTGGAATTTCGAGAACGAGTCGCTGAAACTTTAATTCACAGTAAGAATGACCAGATTGATTCAGTAATGAATAATGAAATTTCAGAATCTGATACTGAGTTTATGTCTCCATTGAAAAAGAAAAGAAGGAATCCCTGCCCTGAACCATCTCCTAAATTAAGAAAAATGTCTGCATCTCACCTTCCTGAAATTCCACAGCAAACAAGTACATCACGTTGCAGTTATCCTGGCTGTAACTCTACAAAAGCTAGAACACGATGCACTGTTTGCAATATGTTTCTTTGTCTCACGAAGGAAAGGAACTGCTTCATGAAATATCATCAATTGAAAAGATAAGACGTTTTTATAACAAATTCTTACATTAATTATAAAAAAAATGTAAACAAAAGTAAAAAGAAAACGTAAATAATTTTTCTATATGTTAATATACGATTTGCATAGTCCATTAGTAATAAAAAGTTATAAATGCATACTTATTCCTTATTTTTCATTGTTTTTTGTCATGCAAACAATTCATAGCAAACAGCCAGAAAAGGTACTCATTCAGTCCCCATGTATCCTATAGGATACATCAAATTTAAGGTATAAAAAATAAATTTTAATTTTTTTCGCTTTTAATTTTTTCTTAGTTAGCAGTCTGTTAATATAAATTCATAACTAAAGTAGAAAAAATTATAAAAATAAAAGCTGGGGTCTGAGGAGGTTAAAATGTATATGATTTTAAGTCACAATTTTAATTGGGATTAAAGATATAAATATGTTCTTTCATTTCATGTATTTAAAAAATTGCAAGATTCCGAAATAGTATTTATAATGGTCTCGAAACTGTTTGACATTTGTCGAACAGAAAATTGGCATAACATTTTGCAGGATTACAAAACCAATATCGCAACTAGAAAGAAAATTTTAGCGCTTATTTATACATCAGATTGTAATAATTGCCCTGAACTTTTTTTATATTTTTAATGCAATGTTGTATTTAGCTAATACAAAATTTTGAAATTTTCAACAGTATAATGACAAATATTGTTTTGAACAATAGAAAGGAAATTTTAGGTTCAGTTTATGCAAACATGAAATATATGTTTTGAAATTTTCATGAATAAATATTCAGAATTTTTTTAGGTTTCCTGCGCGTTATCCCCTAAAACGACATTTGGAGAAAAATGACTTCAAAGTTTCGGAAACGCCGCTTCAGCTATTGTGCGTGTATAATTCTAAAAGCCGTAACTTGTGTTCTAATGGGAATTTCATGGAAGCATTTATATCAAAATATCCATAAAAGTTAGGAGTTTAACTTCTAAAAAAATTAAAATTTCTAAAATTTTGAAGCCTTAAGAGTCCTGCGACTTACTTAACCCTTTCCGGCGCGGAGTAATTCAAATTATAAACTTATGAAATAATGACTGACACTGGAATTTATAAACGAATTTATTAGAAAATAAAAACTTGCTTGTTTTCACGTACATGATAAAAGGAAAATTTTAATTATATATTCTTGGTGCCGTTTGTCTGCTTTGGAATTAAAATGAGGTGTCCTTTTTTTAAGGGCACCGCCCTCGAAAGGTTTAATTAGAATGATTCACATAAATACTGTGGGTTTCACGACTAGTTTGCATTGAGTGTATCTCTCGATACGCCTCGAGTGACTTTAAAAGTTAATTAAAAACCTATTTGGAAAAACGCGGCACTGACCATGACGGCGTTGCAGCTTTGCGACCTCTTTTCGAAGCGCACTTAGCACAATGCCAAATTTAAACTTTGAACAAAGGCTTTGCTTTAGATTCACTGTAGAAATAAAGGTTCCTAGGCTGAATTTAGTTTTATGAAATGCCAAATGAAATTTAAATATGCACTGCTTTTATTGTCAGTACCGAATTAAGTTCATCATAAACAGATTAGCATAATATTAAAAAATGAGTTATACAAAATAGATGTATTTGATATTATTTAGGTTCCATAACTCTTTGAATATTCACGGTATATCCATTTACACTTTTCTAATATATTCTGTTATACCCAACCCTACGTTGTGTAGTTTTTTACAAAATCTTAGTATTCTTTTAACAACAGTTTTTTTAATAATACAATTACAAATTCATATATTTATTCTACGGAACACTCTGTGCGCGAGTAATACTCGCACTTGACCGTTTGTTTTTGCATCAGTTTAATATTAAGAAGTATTTTAAATATTAAAGTATAAAATTAATTTTAGTTTTTTGCTTATAAATTAGCATTACATATTGGAGTTTGTTTCGATCTTAATATTACTTCCATGTGATATTTGAGTCAGTTAAGTTTTTTTTTTTTCTTAAAAGAATGTTTTTAATATTCCTTTACTATATGTGTATGCATTTCTCAGAACTCTGAAATCTGACAAAAGATCGAAGAGAGTACGCTGTGTTTTCATTATCGCAATGAAGAGAATGTTAATAAAATTTTTAATTAAGGTTTCTCATGCTATCCTTTCTTCTTTTATATGCCCTTTATCAGAAGCATTTCCATATTGAAGCATAATAGATAATTATGATGATGGTGTAGAATATTTCCCCTTGTATGAGTTATTACAAATAGTTAATCTATCTTTATTAATATATTTTCGTTATTAAAAACTTTGTTAATCACAATAGAATCTTATGTTGTATTCTGTATATTATAACTGAATAATTGTTTGAATAAAATTATAGAAGCATCATTATTGATGTTAGAAAATAAAATTGTGGAAAATTAAGATTAACCTAAGATTTCCAGCTTACAAACATTTTACTAAAATGAATCTTTTTCGCTATACCATCTAGAATAAGGATTATTTTTAATTAGTTTCAAAGCGCTGAAGTTATAAATTTATATTCACCTTAAGCTTTCATATAATTCATCATTAGAATTTCTATATAAAGTTTAATAACTGATAAATATATGACAGTGATAAAACTAATAGTCTTTAAAAATATGTTTTAAGCATTTTAATATGTAATGAAAGTTTTATAAGATTTTTGATAATCGAACTTATAACAAATAGTAACCTTCTTTTGGATTTAAGTGCTACATAAAAAATATCTTTTAAATTATTTTGTAAAACATACAGTTTTATTCATGATAAGTTAATTTGATAGCCATCATTTGCTAATAAACCCATCACAGTTAAAATGAGTGTTTTCAACAATATTGTTAATGAGTGATAATATAAATTATTGAATATTTTTTATATCTCTCAAAAAGATTTTGCTGAAAATGTATATGAAATTTTTTCAGGGATTTTTAAAAAATATTCTTCAGTCATTATTAATTGCTAAGATACATGAGTAAAACTTCTTAAACTATCAAATATGCGTTCAGGAAAAATAATATTTAAATAATAAAATAACATTCAAGTTTCTAAAAATTGAAATAATTGAATGTCAAAAGTACGTTTCAGATTATAATCAGTAGGTTGGTAGAGTTTAAATATTCTTAACACTTTTGTTCCCCTAATCATCATATGAAATAAATAGTTAAAGTCAAATATACACTAATTTTAATATTTCTGCCGTCAAACTTTCGCTTTGACAGTCATCTTTTAAACTTCCAAATATCATGCCTGGTTTACAATTTCTTTAAATTTTTGTTAAACAAATAACATCATAAAAACTAAACAGCTATAACTTAAAAAATAATCATCCAACTAAAATATGTATGCTTTATACATCAAATAACAATTTCGGAAAATAATAAAGTGACGTATCTATAACTCACCATTACATGCATTGTTGTCAATAAATGTGTAAAGTTCATTTTATGCTTAAATTTCTTTAATTATACTATAATGTACAGTCGTGGAAAAAAAAAAGTAAACACTCCCTGCTAAGTCCTCAACAAATTATTGTAGAACAAAGTTACTGTACCGAACGATTGGTAATAAAATCTACTTTTAAATGATTTATATAAAATTTTCTTAGAGGCCATCTACATATTAAAATGAACCATAACTTTGCTTTTTTCACAGTTGCACTTTCACTTTTCAGTTTTCACTTTTTTGCAGTACACAATTTTGACACCATAAATGAACTCTACACTCTTCAATTAGTCTAAAAACAATTTTTTATGCAATTCATACCATATGTTTCCGAGAAATTAATTATTTTAAAACAAGCATATTTTAAGGGCTGTATCCAAATTGAATTTCAGTACTGGATTATTAACCGAGAGAGCCCCTTTCTTGATTAAGGCACCTTAAGCGCCACTCAAGGAGTCAATGAAGCCTGCTAGATTACAGGACAGCAGAAGAAATTTCAAAATATCTAGTCACTGTATGACATTACTCTATTTAAAATGTATTGAAATTGTTATAAAACACTGAAGTTCACTACAACATGCTTACTGTAGAATAAATTGTTCATAGCATTTATCGTTCATTTTGAGTAACATACAAAATGATTCCTTTACAGTACTGTCACTAAACAATTAATTTTGGTCGTGGGTTTTCAATTTCAGTGTGCGTTTTTTAAATGTATCTGATGTTTCCCGTATTACTCGTTGTGTTTAAATTCTATAGACCGTATACAAAACAGAACAAAAGATTGCACGTACATTTCTTCTTGGAAATTGTAGAAAGGAAATTTTCAACTGTGGTATGTATTTCCTAAATGAACTATTTTTTCCATTATGTAGTTTATAGATTACAGATCTAATATATATCAGATAAACGGCTGCACAATAATAATTCGGATACTGTTTCGACAGTGGATGGGAATTACTGATATTGGGTTTAAGTTTTTTTATACAATAGGTAAGAATCTAGTGTTGTACATATTCCTGGCTCTTTAGAAATGGAACTTTGTATTTTAGATATTGAAAATATTTTCACTGTTTTTATTTGCCTAACATTTTTACAATCAGACAATAAATTCTGAACATTTGTATCACTTTCTTGGCATCATATTTCCAATCTTCTACTTTGAAGTAGTGTTGTAAACAATTATGTGGATATGTGGAATGTGCATTTCTTTAAAAAAAATAGCGGTTCATTTACATATATTTCTATTCTCATAAAATCCATACCTTGTTTTGTTTAGTAGCACGCTCAGATTTCAATAAACTTGAGTCTTAGTAAACATACTTAGACGGACAGGGCTTATTGGCCTCCTTGACTAGTGATAACTTGGACTTGTTCAATTATTCTTTATATTTCATCTCATTATGCGAGGAAGTTTTGTTATTTTAAATGTGTTGGAAAGCGTTTCACAATCTATGCTTGACAAATGATTTTTCTTTATTGTTGAAATATATATATAAGTGTCATCCACTTTTTTTATTAATGTGTTTATTAAGGCGTTTAAGGAAAGCCATTCAACCAGGATAAATTGTACAAAATTGATAAATGGGAAAATCCGACATCGATTGAATCTAGACGCGTATAAATTCAATTCTAGATTTAGTGTATCGCAGAAAACGAAAATTCTAAAGTATTTAAGTAGCATTTTGTATTTGAAATGACTAGCTTATCATGATTAGAAACGTTTTAGTCCAAGGGATAATTTTGGTTATATTATATTTCCTATGATTAAGAAACATTTTTTTTTTCTTTCACAGTGCAGATAATTTTACATATGAGAGTTGAGAGCAAACAAGTTGCTGTAAAAGATAAGAAAAAATTTACTTCCCCTCATTTTCTAGAATTTCCTTCTTTTTCTGGGAAAAAGAGTTTAGATGACTGAATACTTATTATAAATAAAATAATCTGCTAGAAAATGCTTAAGAAATTAAAGTTGCATATTTTTTGTGTGCTAGAAAGGTTATCAGAGAAATTTTCGGAGAGGGGATATTTATTCATTGTTACAAGAAATTATAATGAATAGGGCATTTAATTAAATATACACTATATTGCCATTAATGACCGGCAACTTTCAATTTTAGACATTTTGTCGAATATTTAGAAATATACTTGTCAGATTCTTCTGGAATTGCAGGATTGAAAAGAACAGGTGTGACCTCATATATAGCAAAGTCGATTTGATAAGGGGGGCAATTAGGGGGCCAGCAAAAAATTAAAAAAAAAACAATTCTTGGGATCATCCTGTAAAATAAAATGCACGGAATGATCTATTGCTACAGAATATAAATAAACAGACATTGTAAAATATGTGTATTCTTTTGTGTAAGAATAGCATATATATTAATAGAGATATAGAGATTTATTAAAAAAAAATTAAAAATTCTTGCATGTTTTTTGCTTATAACATGCATGATTTTCCACCAAATTTAACTCCGGTTTCAGAAAAATTGATAAAATATAATAGAAACAATATAGTGCAATTGGAATATAAATATATTAAATTAAATATTTTAGGAAATATGATAATTTTTAATATGATGAAATTTGTATTTTTATTTTTTTTTCATTTCTTATTGATGTTTTAGTTTTTCTTGGATAACCATCAGAACAAGCGTATACCATGATCAAAAGAAGTATCAAAATCGAAGCATGTTTTCCAATCTAATCGTTGATACTCACTAAATACTAAATTTTTCTGAAAGTCAGTTAATAAACTTGTAAATCTGCGGATCAGGAGCCTCAACGTCATCTTTTTACGTAAACAACGCTAGTCATTGTTTTTTAACATTCATTGCATAATATTCAACTTCCTACAAATCGCTTTTTAAAGTTTTCAAATTACATAAATATTTATGAGCATACAAGGTACTTCGTAAAGTTTCAGAAATTAAAAGTGTTAAACAAGTGGTTGTACATTGATGTTCTGAAATTCTGATGAGCTACTTATTATGGTAACTTTTTAAATCAAAAATTGCATTTCTTCAGGGGGGCTCTGCCCCCCTGAACCCCCCGTAGTCTATTTAAATTTACATTCGTAATTTTTTATTGATTGTGCGGATGGTTATAGTATATCTTAGATTTTTTTTACGCTGTGATTTATAAGGATAAGCATAAGTTTTTTTTTATAAATTAATAAAATTTAAATTTAAAATAAAATATTCATGTTAACCGTACACAGACAATAAATTTTGAAGTGACGCGAAAAATGTAACTCTAAAATCCGCTACATTCGGCACAACACAACAACGTGCTTAAAAAACGGATGAAGTCAAAGAATTTGTTCACTGTTCCACGTGCTTGTTTTGGCCGAATGAGGGCATTTAAATCTGAGCGAAAACGCACATCACATTGCAAACTGCTTTTACGGCATACTGTATCTCCATCTATCTCTTTCCTCCGTGAATAATAGTTAATTTTATTTTACCCAAGATCTTTTTATTCCAGCATCTTTTTTTTTTTCGATAAATGACGTCTAATTCACCTGCTATGCGTACTTACTCAAAACTTTTCATCTTGTTATATTAAGAAATACTCGAGAGTTTTCTTTTTATTTCCAATATGCCGCCATAGAAATTTTTCTATTCTTAATTTTATTTTTCATTTTCCTGTTTCACGACAAAACATTTCAATTGAAAATTGTTTAAAAGAAAATATTATTCCGGGTTTTGATTTTCTTGGCAACAATTAAAGAAATATTGGTAAATGTTATGGGAAAATGTTACGTTATTCTCTATGAAAATAATGAACTTTTGTATCTTTAAGCAAAATATTTAAAAAAAATAAAAAAAATAAAGTAAATATTGCCTATTTTTATTTCTGGGCTAAAATCCTTCTATATGCAAAGATACAAATGCATTAATTCACCTGTTTTGACGTTGGCTTTACTTAAGCATTATACACTCAATTATACTAATATTATTAGGACCAAATACGTTGCTAGGCAACAGAGAAAGAAAAGGAAAAAAATGAAATATGCATTATGTCAAATTGATAAAACAAAATCCTTTATATTATTGGAAAACATGCATAAAATTCCCCCCAATATTATAAACCTAATTAAAAAAATCTCGCAAATATATTGACATAATTTATTAGAACAATTTAAAAATGTCATTTAAAAATTTCAGCATCAAAAATTTACCATTTAAATCCATTTTTCACATGAGCCATTTCTTTCAACAAATGAAAATCTGAAAATCGTCTGACTTGCCATAGAAAAGCATTATAGAGCAAAATAAAATATTCCATATTTCCCGAACGAATGAACCAAATTTAACCAAAAACTATGCAGCTAAGTTTGGGTACCACATCAACATTCCCAGTGAATTTCAAGCCGATCGGATGCTTTTTGCGGCAGTTATCGCGGAACAGACAGACAGACCAACAGAAACCAAAACTTTTCGTGTCTCCACAGTAAGCCTTCACTGACATTTCGGCAAAAATGACAATTTGTGCAAAATCCCTTATCATTCAGCTGCTTTTAGAGAACAACTAAAAATTTGCTCACTTCAACGCCGATATCTTTCTGAATTTTTATGCTATTTGACTAGATTTTTTTAATAAGTTGCTCCATAGAGTTGACTATTAAATTATGTAAAATGATCCTTGCTATCGTTCGAGCATGCGCAAATAATAATTATTTCATACAACTGCTCATATTTCGTAAAATATTTAATATATTTATATTCCAATTACACTATATTGTTTCTACTATATTTTGTCAATTTTTCTGAAACAGGAGTAAACTTTGGTTGAAAACCCTGCATGTTATAACAAAAACATGCAAGAATTTTTTGCGCGCTATTCTTACACAAAAGAATACACATATTTCACAATGCCTGTTTTTTTATATTCGGTAGTGGTAGATCATTTCGTGCAATTTATTTTACAGGGTGATCCCAAGTATTATTTTTTTTCTTTGATTTATATATATATATATATATATACCCCAACAGCAAGAGATATCGGCTAAAATTCGGCCTGTTATAAGAATTGTCGGCAAATAAGCGGTAGTCAAATAGAGAGATTACCGCGATGTTTTCTCGGCAATAACTGACGATTCCTCCAGTTATAGGTCAAATGCTAACGTCGGCAGAATATCGAATTGATGCATGAAAGCAATTGATTGGCACATACTGCAAATATAAAATCGGCCGATCTTGTCAGCCGACCATAATTGAATCATTTTACTAAGAGCGTCGGCGGTAACTCTACCCCCCGTAGTGAAATGTTTCACGTGACATAAACACACCAATACCTTTAGAGATCTTTATCTCGTGTCCCCTCAAAATCCTCTATTCAAGTTTCAAGGACAGACCAGACCCCACTTTTAAGCAAACAAACAAAGGGAATAGAAGTCAAAAATACTTCCGAAGAATTGTTTTTTGGTGAGAATAAATTCCTTACGCACAAATCAATAAACCTTAATCTGTTTAACGTTTGCAGATTCTCCACGATATTTAGATAATAGACTGCAATCGAAATGTAACAACTTTTTAAAAAATTCTAATTTTCTCTTCTTTTTCTTTTTTATAGTTACATATAACCATTCATGCTTAAAAATATACTTTGATAAGTATTATAACTTAAATTGATTAATAAATTAAATGAATTAAACTGATATATTTGTTAAATGTTAATAATAAGACTTGTTGTTTTTATTATTATTATTATTTAGATAAATACGAGAAAATATCTTAAATTAAAAACTACAAACTATTTGCTCTAAATGTATTTTTTAAATTATGAGTTTAAAAATTCTAAGTAAATAAAGGTATTTTTTTAGAAGTTAATTATATAAAATATTTCGAATTAAGGAAATACAACTCTAGAACTGTAATAAAATGAAAGATGATTGTAATGATGCATAAAAAATTTGAGAAAGTTTTTGAGATTTTTTTTTCTAAATTTTATGATTTAAATTGTCTTACAGAGAAGTAAATCATCTTTTTTGTTCCAGATAATGAAAAATCTAATTTTATGATATTTTTAAAAGTATTTAAAAAAAAAAAAAAAAAAAAAAAAAAAAAAAAAAAAAAAAAAAAAAAAAAGGTGAATAAAGTATTTATTAAAATAATTATTTAGATTTTGAAAAAAAAAAAAATGCATAACCATAATAAAATTAGAAGTGTTAAAGAATGTGATTTTTATAGTTGGGAAACAATGTTAAGTGGGATTAATTTTTACTGTAAGATGCATATATTGTATAATTAATTTAAATGACTGAATTTCGTTTTAATTCAAATAATATATTTTGCTAAATGGCAATATCTTCCGTTATAAAATGCAAAAATATTTATCTATCGCTGGTGTAACTAATTAAAATGTAAGAAATTTAGTTCTATTGTTTAAAGTCTAAACATTGCTGTTAGAAGATTTTACAATAAAAATTACAAATAATGGCAATTACAATTAACTTTTCTTTCTAAGATTCAAAAATATATATACATGAATAGTTACAATATACAACGTCAATATACATCAATAATTGGTAAGAACGTAATTTTTACCTTAAAAAATAATTTTTTTTTGCTTCTTTCACTAGAAAATTATTGCAATTTAAAATTTAATTGTAATTAAGTACAATTTTTATATCGAATGCCTTTAACAGCAATTTTTAAGCTTTAAATGAAAACCTTTTTTTAAAACGTTTTAATTGGTTATGTAATCGACGTGTAAATATTTTTGCATTTTATTTGTAAGAATAATGCCTGTTAGCGATACTTATCCTTTGAATTTAAACGAGCTTTCTTACTTTTAAATACTATTTAAAAATACATACATAACATGGATTACCTAATAATTAGCACAATTTGCATAACTACAGACATACACACATTAAAATTTTATTGAAAACAATTAAAACATAATTAAAAATATATATAAACGTTTCGGCTATTTTCATAGCGCTCATCAGTAAACGAACAGAGTCATAAAACAGCAAGAGCCACAGCAAACGAAAAAAAACAATTAATACCGTGATTTTAACTATTTTTTCGTTTGTTGTGGCTCTTGCTGTATTTTGACTCTGCTCGTTTACTGATGAAGGCTATGAAAATAGCCGAAACGTTTATATATTTTTTTAATTATATTTTAATTGTTTTTAATAAAATTTTAATGTGTGTTTGTCTGTAGTTATGCAAATTGTGTTAATTTAAGTACTATTTTTGCATCTTACTAATTTTGCTGTATGATATCACTAACTAATCGGCAAAATATCATATGATATTGGAATGTTATTGGCAAAAGATTACCTAGTGACCAAATGATCGAAAACAAATAGGCAAAAGCTTCAAAACTGATTCAATAATAATCGGGATGCGATGCTCCTTATCTGCTTTACCGGGCGGACAAAAAGCCTTTCCTGCCAACCTCAGGGGGTGACATCGTTCGGGCGAAACATAGTCAAATTAGGACATTCGTCGGAAGCTCGGCCAGGGATTATTTGCTGCTTGGGTATATACTTAATATTTTAAATATTGTGTATTGAGGAAGATTATGATTTCTTAATTATTGATAGATAATAAGTACCAACTAAAGCAAAAAACTTTTTCAAACATTAAGATTTAAACTTTGTGTAGTGAAAAGGAAGTGGAAAATTTTGATGATAAAATAGGAAAGACCTATCTCTAAACATTGAAGGTTATTATTTATGTTGTATTTTTACAGAAAAGCTTTCCAACATTTATTACATTTACGGGGTACTTCAACCACACCAAAAGACCTGCTCGCAAATGATAATCCTATGGAGGAAATTTCTTAAGACATATCGCGTTTGCATTTCAGTATTTCATTTTTTTAAATTCATTTTCGAAAAAGTGAAAGCATTCTGAAAAATATAATATCTTCAAACAAAATCGTAAAAGTAAAAATACCGCTTTTGTAGAGAACGATCTCAAACAACCAAATAAAAATAAATATTGAAAAATACTGAAATGCAAACGAGATACTTTAAAATAAATCTTCCATAGGATTAACATTAGCGAGCGGGTCTTTTCACGTGATTGAAGTAGCCTGTTAAAGAAAACCACACAAAAATTATATATGTTGAATTGACTTTAAAATGAGCATACATAACTTAAAAACTAATTGAAATTCACATTTTATCATAAATTACACAAGTTTCTAGCGCTTTTAAATTATTCTTTTTTTTTAACGAATTTTTTCATGGGATCCTAAATAAGAAATACAACATTAAGATATAGATAATGTGCTAAAAACTGACAGCAACAGTTGTGGTTTTTTAGCAAAATCCAAATACAGTTTAGTGAAAAATATAATATGTCAAGTTCCAGTTCTTGCATTAAAGTATAGTAACATAGTATTTTTATTTTATTTTATTTATTTATTAATTGTTTTCCAGTTATTGCCGCGGTTATTTTAATAACTACAATACACAACCTTTTATTTTACTCTCATTCATAAATTTAGTTCAGGTCACAACTTTTAAAGTTCAGAGTTTAGTTTACATATTACATATGCAGGGTGATTCATAATTATCGAAACAATAGGTTATCTCCTTAATTAATGCCCCTAGGCACATACTTCCAATTGAAAAGTTTCATAAAAAAAGTTGGAAAATTTTATGAGATAAGTTACAACTCCTTGGGAGGTCTATTTGAGAAAATACGAAAACAAAATTTTATAACCCCCCCCCCCCCGCCCCAGGGTATAAATTTCCAATTACGAATTTTTTCCTTATCCATATCTGAATTAAACACAAAAAGTTCCATCTTCATACCTGCAATATCCATTGAGTTATGCCTGCTTAAATAATTCGTCAGGTTTTAAGGGATTAGACACAAATTGAAATGCGTGTTATTCAAGAAACAATGTTACTTTAAAAGTTCCAGGATGCATGGAAAAAATATATTTATGGAGTTAGAATTAGATTTTTCTGTTTTTTGTGATGATTAACCACATAATTTGCAAATAAAACCACATCCTAAATTTTCTCAGAAAGTTTAATTTTTTTTAAATTATTATTATTATTTTAATATGGGTAATTTAAAATCGTTACAACTCGGAATATTATCGTCGAATTTCAAACTTTTTTCATTTAATTAAAGAGGAAAATATAATTTTAATTTTGTTTCAGAATTTTTTTTAAATATTAACCCATTTGTGCATGGCGTCCTAATTTTGGCACGCTTTCTTAACCCATTAAATGCCAACGCTCCCGTTGCGGGAACAACAATTTGTTATTTTTCCCCTCAACATATTTTTGAATTATTTAAAAAATACAGTTTGTGCCGAAAAGTTAATAGTATGGCGTGTAGTATACATATTTTTTCAGAATGATATATATATATTTACTATTTTTTGCAGATTTTTAAAAAAAGAGAATTTTTGGTTTTTAGACTTCCTCAAGTAAAATTAGTAAAAAGAAAAAAGTAAATTCTTTAGTTTTTACAAGTGCAGTGAATATTTAAAGCTAACAGATCATCTAATCATAAATTCCTAATACGAAGCAAATATATTCATTTAAAGCAATAGTAGAAAGGTTTCTTTCGTATGTTCCCACAGCGGGAGCGTTGGCGGCTTGTGGTTACATTTCCCGTCCCTTTGTCTGCAAGCGCGCTTCCATAAAGAGAGGAACATTTTATATTGATTTTTCATGAAAAGCAGTGTATGTCAGTTCGCTTGAATGTGGATTCGTAATATTATACGGAAAAACAAAACCATTGTGAACAAAAAACCCCTTAAAATTTACCTTTATGATGTTCATCCGCAGAAAAAAAAAAATCTTTAAATTACAATTAAAATGCAAGATGCAAAAATAAAAGATTGCGTTTTGCATGGAAGTAAGTTATTACTAAAGCATTAAAAAAGAATTTTGGTAATTTCTTGTAACAGTAAATTTGACCATAAATTAAGATATAATACACTTGTAGTTGGCAGCTACTTATGAAACTTAAATCCATAGGTAGATTCATATACAATATAAAAAAAAGAAAAAGAAGGATTACGAAAATTCAAAATTGTTTCATGTTATATTAATTGTACTAACGGTGATACTGTTGTACATCGATTTTTATATATATGCAGGCCTCTTATTAAAGAGATTATATATATATATATATTTTAAATAATTTGAAAATCGATGTTTGGTAATAGTAACGTAAAAAGCATTTATTATATTGAAATAAGAGATGTCTCAATTTTCATTTGTAAAACAACTACTTTATTTGAAACAGGTAATAAAGAAAATTCAAAACATCATTTAGGAATATATAGAGTTATATATATATCAGTTACGTGTCGATGAAAAAAACTATATTCTAATATAAGTATATGCCAGAAATCTAGGTGTAAATCAAATTTATACATATGTGCTTGTAGTGTTTATTACAACATAATGTTATATCTGAGTTATTCCTTTCAAGTTGCATAGACAATGTGTAGGGAAATAATAAAAAAGAAAGAGTGACGTTATATTTCTAATATTTTGAATATTCGTTAAAAAATTTGAATGAAAGTGATTTATGAATATTAATATTAAAATTTTAATCCATATATTTTTAGTAATTGTTTATATGTTAGTTTATTTGTTTGTATCATGCCTAAAAATGAAGTTTTATTAAATTTTCTAATCGCAATTGCATTATGGCAGGAGAAAATAACGCGCGTTTCTTTGGAGTTCAGAGGAAGGTTCAACCCCCATTAGACGCCAACGCTCCCGCTACGGGAACATGTTATACATTCTAAACGGTTACAGTTATTAAAAAAATTTCAACTGCTTTATCATAGGGGCATCTTATATATATAAAATATATAAATAAACTTTATTTATTTAACGTGCTTAATATAACGGCGCTTAATGGGTTAAAAAAAAATCCCATTACAAATGGGATTATGATATCCTTTCAAAATTTAAAAAAAATATATCCTTAGTATTATTTTTCAATATTTATCCATAGATGGAAGTGATTTTTTAAGAATAAAAAAGGTGAAATAAATGTTTGTTTTAGCACTAAGTTAGATTTTCTTGAAATAAAATGGCGGGTAAGAAAAAGTAAGATATTTCTTTTATTTTTTTATCCATCATTTTATAAGTGGTATTATTTATAAGACGAAACATTTTTTTAGAAACATATTTTTGCATTTTTCAGATTTCTTTTTTTTGTTTGTTTGTTTGAATTTGAACCTTTATATACCGTCCCAACTTTGGGACGTCAGCCACGAAAGGGTAGGGGTTTTCTCCGGTTCTGTCTATGCATTAAATGTATGTTTTATGCCATTTATATTGTTACAAAATGGTTAGATATCATTCGGAATATTATTTGGCTATAAAATTATTATTCGAATTATTATTTGGTATTCTCTGTTTTATTACGGGGGGGGGGGAGGGTTGTTAGGGTCTAGGCTCGGCTCAAGAACAAGTCCCACCCCTCCCCAGACTTAGCTATTGATTTAGTAAAAATTTATATCATAACATTGTGTTTTGTACTAGTTTAGTATTTGACATCCTGAAGTTACTAATATATATACAGTAGAACCTCGATTATCCGACGTAATTGGGACCAAATCTTCATCGGATAATCAAAATTTCCGGATAATGAAGAATTTATCAATAACCATCTAGTTTAATATTAACATCGTCATCAACTGCTATTAGGGCTATTTAATCTGCTTAATAAATATCTAAATTGAAATTATACATGAAAATAATCTTAATAATTTTATTTGTTTAGAACAGGGACGTATACACAGGGGGGTGGGGGGAGAGTACAATTATAGCGGGATCGGATCATGCGGGAGGTCAAGCTAATTTCCATGGAATTCGAGGAAAGAGGAACCAAAATACTTACTTGTACTCGTGGTTTGGAATGGAACGCTTGCATACACAAGGAATGTAAAAAAAAAAAAAAAAAAAAAAAAAAAAAAAAGAAGTTCGAAAATATTCAGGATATCGACATTGGTTTACGGATAGTTCCGGTTAAACGAGGGTCGGATTATCAAAGTTCTACTGTAATATTTATACTAGTGTATAAAACGAAGAATTTATGACAATTTTTTGCAAGTAAATTGGGGGGTAGACTTATATGTCAATTATAAAAACCAAAAAAAAAAAAAAAAAAACCTCCGAATACTGCGAATGTCTGAGTTTTTTTATGTGTATAAATAATAAAATAATATATAAAATATACAAATAATAATAATTTATTAGTAAAAAACAAATTCAATGATTTGTTTTTGTTTACTTACTAATTTTTCGCATTAGTAAGTGCTTTGGCTTGATTTTGTGCAAAATTGAAATAAAAAGTTAGTGGTCGAATTATATGCAAGTTTTCGAATTTTTGCAGAATTTGCAATCAAAAATTATGGGGGTCGGCGTATATGCATATATATATGGTATATATACTCTATTAGTAGTTATTTATTATTATAAATTTTTGCTATGCCAATAGCTAAGGGTGGGAGGAAGGGGGTCTTATTCTTGAGCCGAACCCAGTCCCTCCTCCCCCATATAGTAATAATGAAGAAAGTTTTATTGTCGAATAATAATCTGAATGACATATAACCTTTTTGTAACAAAATAAATGGCAACAAACATAAATCCAATGCTTAGACGGTAACGGAGAAACCCCCTACCCTTTCGTGCCTAGTGTCCCAAAATTGGGACGTTTAGATTTTTATATGTTAAAGAAACATTTTTTCAAAGAAATTTTTTTTATTATTTTTTTCGTTCATTTTACACCATTTGCTATAATTAAGCACAATACTGAGTTGGAAAAAAAATTCAGGCACTAACGGCTTAATATTAAAAATATTAAAAACACAAATTTAAAAAAAGTGATGTAACTTATTTTTAAGAAAATTATATTTTCAAAAATAAGTATATTTTCAAATTTGTCGAAACAAAATTAATGTAAAATAATCAAAAAGATCATGTTCCGAGTTTGCACACTGTTTTTTTTTTTTTTTTAACAATTCTTGACTTAAAAATGTAAATTAATAATGTAAATTAAATTTATTTTAATTTTAATTTCGCTTTTAAATTAATAAATTTAAATTGATTATTTTTGACAATTTAAATTAATAATTTAAAACGCATTTAAAATTTTAAACAAAGATTGGCTCCTAATAGAATGTTTAAATGCTTTTTAAAAAGTTGCAGGTGAGTATATAACTCTTTCCTATAGCTTAAACTTCCGATTCAGTTTAACTTTTGCCTTTTCCACCTTCTTTCTGTACTATTTAAAACGATGTTTTTTCCAACATACCGATTAAGAGTGTTTTCAAAATTTTAACCCTCACAACTTCAGGTTTTATATAGTCCCGGCGAACGGTTAAAAAAAGTCTGTATTTTGGGGGCGGACCAGTCTCCACCGGGCGTAATGTATTTTTCATACCGAACCGGGACTGGCTTCCTTTCTTCCTAGGTCTGCACGGGGCGAAATTTTCAGTCCCAGTTTCGACCTTTACCCGTATTAAAATAATTCTATCTGACTCACCTAATCCGTGCAAAAATCAGTAAAGTTTGACTCAAACCAAAATATTTACGAAAAATGCATATATTTTTAAATCGCCATTACATTAAAACATATTACCATTTACAATTAAGCTTTAAAAATCGTTTTAAAAAGATAATTGATTTAAACGCAAAAAATAGAGAAAAAAAACAAACAGTAAAACAAGTGAAAATGACCCTGCCTATTACGGAATTCTGTCTAAAACGGAATAATTTTTTGAGCCATGCAAAATGAATATAATAATACTTGAGAAAATAACAGAATACATCTGCACCTCCTAAGATGGGAAATTGATGGGAAATTGTCTATAAGGCATTTTTTTTTCTTGTATGTGTGATACCGTCTTAGAAGGTTTTACTGTATATCATTTTTGAAAGTTTCCAATACATGGATTATGGATTAACGATAACAAATGGTAAGTGAAACAATTACTTTACAAATAGAGATTCATTAAGAAAAATAAATGTCACAGCCTTTGACGCTTCTTTAAAAATGAAGATTATAAACATATATAAAGAAAATCTATAAGCTATTATAAAGCATTTTTGGTCAGAACTCTTTCATACGAAACAATTTTTAACCGTATCAACGTAAAAAAACTATGTTTTCTAGAAATTCAATCAAGCCGGTCCAGACTCGGACTAAGATTTAAACATCTTTCCCGGCCGGGACGAACTTTTTTTTTTTCTATGGGTCGGCCCGAGACCGAATCTGGATATTTCGACCCATGCAGACCTCTAATAAAAGCCTCCAGCATAATTTAAAAGAAGGTTTAACTTAAAATCTATACGCTGCCATTTTATTTCCAAAGAAGGGGCACTGTCTTAAATCGACTTTTAATAGCTTACAATTTGTGAATGATCCCTATTTTGCATTCGAAATGAGTCAATAACTCGTCGCTCAGAGGCATGGGAAAATGATGTAAGTCGCGAATTATGAATTTTAATAACTCTGCGAGTTTTGCAGATACTGAGATGAATTTTTTTGTTGTGTAATTCGGGATGGGATAAGAAAAAATTTCCTAATTGGAAATTTTACCCAACGGGGGCCGTATAAAAAATTAGTTTTTGTATTTTCTCCGAAAAAAAAACATGGAGTTACAACTTATGTAATTAAAATTGACACCTTTTTTATGAAACTTTGTAAATGGAAGTATGTGCCTATGGGCAATATTTAAGGAGATAGCCTATTTTTTCGATATTTATGAATCACCCTGTATATATGCGTGTAGTATGTGGCTAAATAAATATTATAGAAAAACTGTGACAGACGACAGACAGAACCTCACCAAGTGAGCGATAAACGAATTTCTGTTGTATCCGCTTACCAAGTTAGGCAAATCTTTTACGCAGCTTTTCGCAACCATTCATAACTGATCCACCCCCCTTTGCATCTTGAACAGTTGTGTGCTGAGCTTAAAGATTCTCGCATCTCCCCTGTCTTATTGAGCCTTCACAATGACGTCCCAATAAACAGTTATTGAAGTTTCAGATTTTCGGTTAATTACTTATATATGGTCAAAAGTTCTTTTCTGTTGCGGCTTATTAACGATTCACAGAAAATTCATATTAAAATATAATTTCTTTCTAATGAAAATTTTATGCTTATGTACCAAAATATCTGCCATTTTCTATCCAATAATGAATTTATTTAGGTTTAATCTATTCATACTCGCCCCACCAGTGGCCGAGAGGTTCTGCTCTCGAAGCTGGTAGACGGGAGGTGCTGGGTTCGAACCCAATCGCGCAGGTCGGCCTAATCCATCGGAGTTTTCGTGGTTTTCTTCGAACCTTGGTTCTCCAAGCGTTAATACGGGTTAGGTTCCCTTAGAAAGATCCCCACGAAGGGCACTCCCCCCCTTAGGGCCTATATTCCTCGTGTTGATAAAATTGGCCGACATAAATACAACCAACCAACCTATTCATACTCTTTCTGTTTTTCGAAACATTAATTAAAAATATTTATTGCAGTATTAGGATTTTCCACATAATGCAGGAAAACGTTATGTGGGTACAATTTTATTTACAGGTTTTTAACAATCACGCATTTAAAGGGAGTTGTATGCCATATAAAACATAGTCTTTATCGTACATATATAAATACTCTGTACGCAACTTTGTCAGAATATTTTAGAAGTGCTTCGATACAGTTTACATAAAAATTGGAAATACAGCATATATGTATGTATAAATATATACGTATATGTATACAGGGTGATTCATAAATATCGAAACAATAGGTTATCTCCTTAATTAATGCCCCTAGGCACATACTTCCAATTGCAAAATTTCATTAAAAAAGGGGGAAATTTTTATGAGATAAGTCACAACTCCATGGGGGGTCTTTTTGAGAAAATACAAAAACTAATATTTTGTACGGCCCCCGTTGGGTGAAATTTCCAATTAGGAAATTTTCTCTTATCACTTCCTGAATTAAACAAAAAAAAATCATCCCGGTACCTGCAAAACTCGCAGAGTTATTAAAATTCAAAATTCGCAACTTACACCATTTTCCCATGCCTCTGAGCAACGAGTTATTGTTTCATTTTGAATGCAAGATAGAGATCATCCATAAATTGCACATTATTAAAAGTCAATTTAAGATAGTGCCTCTCCTTTGGACTTAAAATAGTAGCGTATAGATTTTAAGTTAAACCTCCTTTCAAATTATGCTGGAGGCCTTTATTAGAGGTCTGCACGGGTCGAAATATCAAGACCCGGTCTCGAGCCGATCCATAGAAAAAAAGTTCGTCCCGGCCTGAAAAAATGTTTAAATCTTAGCCCGAGTCTGGCCCGTCCTGATTGAATTTCTAGAAAACATAGTTTTTTACGTCGATATGGTTAAAAATTGTTTCGTATGACAGATTTCTAACCAAAAATAGCTTTATACTTTATAATAGCTTATAGATTTTCTTTTTATATGTTTATGATCTTCATTTTTAACGATTGTCAAAGGCTGTGATATTTATTTTTTTTAATGAATCTATTTGTATGTAAATGTTTCACTTATCATTTAATATCGTTAATACATGATCCATGTATTAGAGATTTTCAAAAGTGACATACAGTAAAACCTTCTAAGACGGAATCACACAGACAAGAAAAAATGCCTTATAGACAATTTCCCATCTTAGGAGGTGCAAATGTATTCTATTCTTTTCTCAAGTATAATTATATACATTTTGCATGGATCATAAAATTATTCCGTTTTAGACACTATTCCGTAATAGGCAGGTTCTTTTTAATTTGTTTTATTGTATTATTTTTCCTTTTTGCGTTTAAATCTACTGTCCTTAAAAAACGATTTTTAAAGTTTAATTGTAAATGGTAACATGTTTTAATTGTAATGGCGATTTAAAAATGTATGCATTTTTTACAACAGCCAAAAGTTACTGCTTTTTGCACGGGATTGGTGAGTCAGGTAGAATGACTTTAATACGGGTTCAGCCGAGACCGGGACTGAAAATTTCGCCTCGTTCAGACCTAGGAAGAAACGAACCTGTCCCGGTTAGGTATGAAAAATACATTAGGCCTAGTCGAGACTGGTCCGGCCCCAGAATACAGACTTTTTTTAACCGCTCGACGGGACAATATAAAACCTGAAAATGTGAGGGAGAAAGTTATGAAAACACTCTTAATCGATATGTTCGAAAAAAACTTTTTCTAAATAGTACAGAATGAAGGTGGAAAGGGTAAAAGTTAAACTGAATCATAAGTTTAAGCTACAGGAAAGAGTTACATACTCACCTGCAATTTTTTAAAAAGCATTTAAAATTGTTATTAATAGAAATTCTTCTTTTAAAACTTTAAATGCATTTTAAATTATTAATTTAAATTGTTAAAAATAATTAATTTAAATTTATTAGTTCAAATACCTAATGTACATGAAAATAAATTTAATTTAAATTATTAATTTACATTTTTAAATCAAGAATTGTTAAATATATATATGTTGCAAACTCGGAACATGGCCTTTTTGATTATTTTACATTAATTTTTTTTCGACAAATTTGAAAATGTACTCATTATTGAAAATACGTTTTTTTTTTTTTTTTTTTTTTTTTTTTTTTTAATTTGTGTTTTTAATATTTTTAATATTAATGTTTAAAAAAATCCCGAAACAAAAGTTAAACTATATTTTCATCTTTACTTAAATGAAAAAAAGTTCGAAATTCGATGATAATATTTCGAGTTTTAACGATTTTAAATTACCTCAATTAAAATAATAATAATAATTTTTAAAATTTTAAACTTTCTGAGAAATTTTAGGATGTGATTTTATTTGAAAATTACATGCTTAATCATCACAAAAAACAGAAAAATCTAATTGCAACTCAATAAATATATTTTTTACATGTATCCTGGAACTTTTAAAGTAACATTGTTTCTTGAATAACACAAATTTCAATTTGTGTCTAATCCCTTAAAACCTGACGCATTATTTAAACAAGCATAACTCCATGAGTTTTGAAGATATGAAGTTGGAACTTTTTGTGTTTAATTCACGAATGGATAAGGAGAACATTCCTAATTGGAAATTTTAGCCTACGGGGCTGTATAAAAATTTAATTTTCGTATTTTCTCAAATAGATCCCCCATGGAATTTTAACTTATCTCATTACCATTTACACCTTTTTTATGAAATTTAGCAATTGGAAGTATGTGTCTAGGGGCATTAATTAAGGAGATAGCCCATTGTTTCGATATTTATGAATCACACTGTATATGTTGTCAAATGAAAGATTCCTAACAAAAGGATCAAATAACCGCTACTGCTTTTCAATATTAATGCGATGAATACGTGGGTAATCCGAACTCATAAGGTCTGTTAGTAAGAGTTATATATGTAAGTTTAAATTTAACAAGGAAAATTAAATTATTTCGGGCGTATTTTTTTACTTAAAAAACATAAGGATCTAATTTAATTAATTCTATAGTGTAAATACAACTATACGTTAAGATAATTTACTTTATTTTTTAAAAAAATGTGACATATTTATAAAATAAACCTATATTACTTTATAAGGAAAACGGCCTACTTGTATTATTGATGTAATTATGAAGAAAAGCTATGAGGAGATATAATATTCATATACAGAAGCGTTATGTGTTACGTTTCTACAGCAAAAGCTATTTCGTTATATCTTGAGGGGTAAAAGGAATTTATTGGTTATTTAGAGCATTTATTTATAATAAATGACTTTCCTAAGTTATTAAAAGTTTTTTGCGCTTATTGAATAAAATATAAAATAAGCGTATACATTTCATTTATAAAATAAATTTCTGTTTCGATTATGTTATTTATTATTAAAAGAATATTGAATTTCTAGACCTATATTTTTCTTACTGAATGATAAAGTTTCCATGCTGGGAGTCTAAGCCAACGTCTCTCTCCGAGATTACCAAACTCTCTACATATTACACTACCAGAACCGACAACCGGTCGAAACAGTTTACTGAGAATAACTTATGGCATTAAAATCTGGTCTGTTATCTGAACCAGCTCAGTATAATTTACCGCAGTTAATAAACTCCATTAAACGATGGATGCGTTGATATACTTTATTAGCCCCTGGTATGCTATTTCTTTCTCCCAGCTTATTTTGTGTCGTCTCAAAAAGATAACGTTGCATTCTATAAGCCAGCCGTAAAACAAAACAGATGTATCATTGCACGATTAAATATTCTACAACATTTTTTTAAACTCTAAGCATCGCACATTTTCAATTTTTATACCGTCTATTTGGAAAAAAATGTACTTTTAAATGCAATTTCTTTGAAAACTGCATATACATTTATTTTAAAATATCATTTTTTTTTCTAGTTTCTAGAGCCATTACTTAATGTTGACGACGAAATTACTCCATTTCAGTAAAATGTAAAGGAAAAATAGCTGTAAAATAATAATTATATATTTTTGTTCAATTTTCTCATAACAACCGAAAAAAAAATAATTAAAATACGTGCTATTTAAAAAATATATAACCGAATGGTTTCTGTTAAAACATGGAGCTATTATAAACTATATTCATATTCAAGGCTGGAGTAGCACAGTTGAAGTTTATTCCAACAGAGCGAAAAATGTCCAGACCAGGGTTGGAACCTGGATACTTGGCGTGCCGTGCCAATTCCTTACCTGTTAGGCTATCCGGACCGATACCTGGCTGACATAATTCACTCTTATTAGTTGGACTTGGCTGCGAACTGCAGTGCTAGTGTCATTCATCCGAGCTATAACTATAGCATTTACATGATGAAACTACTTTAACACGGAAACTCCGCGCTGCAGTTCGCAGCTACTAGCGCTGCAGCTACAGAACTAGAACTACAGAACTAGCGCTGCAGTTCGCAGCCAAGTCCAACTAATAAGAGTGAATTATGTCAGCCAGGTATCGATCCGGATAGCCTAACAGGTAAGGCATTGACACGGCACGCCAAGTATCCAGGTTCGATCGCTGGTCTGGGCATTTTTCGCTCTGTTGGAATAAACTTCAACTGTGCTACTCCAACCTTGAATATGATTTAATCCAGTTGGAAAAAAAATATTCGTTCCCTTCATTATTATAAACTATGTTTAATTTTAAGTATCTATATTAATGTTACAAAAAATGAAGGCATTTGAATAATTAGACAGCCTTTTTTTCTTTTTCTTTGTCGAGTTTCTTTAATGGTTATAATTCAAATTGACATTTTCCAACGTTATGGAAATAGTTCCACATCGAGAGAAAAATCCAATATCTCTGGTTTAAAATACAAAATCTCCGTTTATTATAACAAGATAAGCCAAATTGGCTCAACATACATTTTTATTACCATGGTTATTTGTGTTTATCCTGTGGCTACGGAAGGCACTCGAAAAAAAGAACAACAGGCCAAATATACACTTCTCTCCCAAAAATATACTCTTAAACATTTTTTTCATATTATTTAGACTCCTATTAATTACTATAAGACACTCATTTGCATAGGTGTATATAATATTTAATTTCAATTCTCTCATCGTCCAACTTTGAATATAAAATGTATGAATATTATTAAATTTGATTCTTTAAAATATTTTAATCACGCAAATTGCATAAAAAATAAATCTTCAAGATTTCATAATTTTTTTCTAGAACATATTTTATTAGTAAATGTATCCATAAGTGAATTCACACACAACCAGTTTACACAATTTTAAAAACTACATTATGTTTATTCGAATAAGAATGTTCGTTTTCCTTTTATTCACGGTAGATAAAATAAATTTACTATTCGAAATTTGTGAAAATAAGAAAGTAAAGACGGATCTTAAATGCATTCAAATTATACAAAATGATATTTTCATAAGTAGAAAAGAAATAAATCTTTTTTCTGCATTTTCTTTCATAAAATTATTTTTTTCATCAGTTGCATTGGTGATTTATTTTCAAATTATATCTCGAAGGCATGTTTACAGTAAATGGATGCAGAAAACAAAATGTTGCTTCTAAATATACAGAAAAACACTTATCTTTTAAAATATATTCAATGTGCTGAATTGTATTTGCGAAAATTTTAATGGATATTTCTTTGATTTATATGTTAGCAGCTACTTTCTTATTTGAATTTATGAGGGGAAATAGATTTCATTTGTTCATATTTTTCGATTCAATTTCTTTTTCACAAGTTCATTTTGCCATCGAAAAAAATAAATTTAAAACTATATCGTCTATTATATTTTTCTAAATATATATTGAAGAAATTTATTAAATAAATCCCATTATTTTTTTAAGCAAAAATATACATGTGTAATTGAAAGTATCAGAAATTGAAGACAGTATTATAATCGTTACATTGGTCTAAGTTACATTTTCGTATTTTTTTTTATGAAAACCAAGTAAATAATTTAGCAATAAAATTTTAAAAAATCTTTAGAAAAACATCAGGTGATAAGGATAAAAAAAAATGCATCTTCATCAGTATCTTTAATTAAAAATTTGGATCTTCATGTCAGGTAAAAATCCCTGCATATTCGATTTAGGGAAAACTACTTAGTATTCCCTTTAGATAAAAAACCTGAGTCTGCCTATTAGTTATAAAACATGCATCTTCGTTTTAGTTAAAAAAAAAAAAAAAAAAAAAAAAAAAAAAAAAAAAAAAAAAAAAAAACTTATGTAACACTGCATAACTTTATACCAAAATGCATTCAGTTTTCATCAAGACAAAAAAAATGTTTTTAACCAGTTGTTTTCATGAAAATTTTTTAAAGGTTATTTTTGCTGACTCTTTTACTCTGCAACCGTTAGAGTCAACACTAATCACACGAAGATATTCAGCAGCTAATGCTAAACAAATTGCACCATTCTTTAAAAACCTCTCATTTGCATTTCAATATTACTTTTTTATATACCTAATTTTAATCTATATCACAGTATATTTATATATTTTTTAGATTTTTGTAGCAGTTTTTTTCTTACTGAATGTATCCTTGAAGAAAAAAATTAGCATCCAAATTCGAAAAATTTCAGAGATACTCATATTGACTTCGACATCGGATATCATAAGCGAAATGAAATAATAATGCAGAAATAAATCATTTTAAAAATTTAAAACTAAAATAAAAAATTTATAAAGGAGGCTGTCTTTTGTTTTATATTAGCTGGCGAGTGTTATTAGATGGCTGCTGTAGGCTCGGAAAATATTCTCTGAAAAAAAAAAAAAAAATCATTTGCGTATTTTTGGCAGAAGTCTAACTTAAATGTACTATGTAAGTAAATACACAACAGACAAAATCTAAAATATTTATAATAAAATATAATATGGTTTTATACCACTACCCAAAACATTCTATCCTAAACGTATACGCACAGACTCATGACGACAAAAAATAAAATATATAGGTAAATCAGCGTAATAACTATATTAAAAAAATAAAAAGTTTAGTAATAAATCTCTCAAATGATGTTACAGAATTCTGCCTTATATTATTCTTATCCCAGAATTGAATATTAAAATAAGTCAGTAACAATAAAATTTAACTCATTCCGAATAATAACCTAGGCAGACAGATATCGATTACAAATTACAATAGTATATGAACGATAAAATATATAGTAAAAATGTACCTTTGGAATCCGTCATCGATGGAAGTAGAATAACTTGAAAACAAATCTAAACACGGGATAATCCAAGGCACTGCTCGGACGTTAAGCGCCCGGTAATTCACATTCATCACAAATTCCGAGTAACTACTTATGATAAATAATTTAATATACAACCAATCATATAATTTTATTCAGAATTTTACATACAGGCTGACACATCACTCTTATGCATAGAGTCCATTGTTTCACAGAAGATATGAAACAACTGTCTCTCATTAAAACCTTTTTTGACTGCTTTCTGCCAGGGGTACTAAAACTTACAAGAAACCCCGCCATTTTTCAAAAGAACACGAGACAAGCCCCTGGATATTTGCATCACCTAACAGATCAACTCAAAAGCACGTCATAAAGAATGCTTGGATCTAACGTATCTAATTAGAATAACTGAACCGAACAATCCTGCCTTATGTGTAAAGAAGAATATATTAGCTGAGTTGGAGAGCGAATGTGGGAGGCACAATTTACGACTCTGCAATATTTCAAACGAAAGAACCTCGTAAAATAGGCTTGAGAGAAACTCTCACAGAATTTGTGTAATCCTCGACAGTCTGCAGCAGAGAGAACTCACTTAAAATTAGTGGGATCGCATTATTTCCATCTAAAAATACCACACGCAAGTTACATTGAAAAGCTTAGTAAAACACTGGAGTTGTGGAAAACAAGAAAGATGTTTGAACATAAAGTTCCCTACAAGGTACACAGAAAGTACTCTAAACCTCTATATTAGGGTGAAGTGGAAAAACGAAAGTTTGAATTTTGATTTCGGATAGCAGCCAAAAACTGTCTTTTAATACATCCAATATACGTGCAACATTTCATGAATTTTGAAAAACTCCTTCAGGACTCTACCAGGACCTTTATATTCTCATTGTTTCACATCATAGGTTCTGACCATAAATTGTACATTTACAGTGTTTTTTGGTAATCTCGTTTGACATTTTTATATTTAAAATATTTAGTGTAACTTCCTTTATCATTTTCGAACTTGAAGTCTTTATTTTAAAATATTTAAAGCGTCTTATTGAGTTTTACAAATTATTTGCTCTCACTTTTTGAGCCAAAATGAGTGCGAGTGGAAGAAATTGGCGTTTACCATTACTAGAAGTGCAATGGAATGTCCCCTATTTCATGCTCCTTTAAAACTAAATGAAGTTTTGCCAACAATAGCTGACGTTATAAAATATTACTTATATACAAGACAATAATTAAAACACAGCAGGAATGGTAAAGATCGACCAAAGTGAGAGGTAATTAACATCCTAAAAGAAAAGATCGAAGTAATTTGGAAGAGAGCATCAATTATTGTAGTTCCCCAGAGGCGGATTGATCAAACGATACACAGGAATTTTTCTGAATACCAGAAGTTTCTTCGATTCCTTAAATCTAAAAGAAATAATACTTACATGGAGAAAGTTCAGTTTTTCAAAGATGAAGCTGTAAATAAACTTCTCGATATTTCGACGTGCAAATTCAACTCAATTCCTAAGATACACCAGGGAGACATGCAACAAAGAGCGTGAGACAGGAGACAAATTCTAGGGTTCAAACCGGTTTATTCTTTGTTATCAGGTGAAATTGTCTCTTGACTCACATTTTTGGCGCATGTCTCCCTGATATGCGATGCGCCTAAGTGTACCTGCATAAAAATCAAACAAGGTCTCTCTAAAATAACAAGAATTTCTTCTTGACCAAAAGTCAACAAGAAAGATGTTATTGGCATGCTCGATAAAGCCGAGACATGTAAATTCAGATTAACAGAGTCAAAGTACGCAGAGAATGAAAGAAGACTAGAGAATGTGCTAAAAACTATGATCTGAAAGCTTCAGAAGCAGGAATCGAAAGTGTATATTTTGATGGAAGAAAAGATATAACATTACATCAAGAAAAAATTGGTGATAGATTGCACCGACGAACTTTAAGTGTATCTCTGATTGAAGAGCCAAATTCACATCACAGGCAAGGTACACATTACACTTTTTTCTAGATCAGGAAAGCATATTGCATAAAGCATTTTAAAATATTACACTGAAAACAATTTAAACCTTGATAAACTTATGACTATAGATTATGACGGAACAGCTGTAAACACTGGTGGAAAGGATGGTACTATTAGATTAAAAAAAAAAAAAAGATGAGTCGTCCCTCACAGTGGTTAATATGCAGCTTCACGCAAACAAATTGCCATCGCATCATTTATTTTCTGAACTTGATGTTCAAACTACAGCCCCATGAGCCTTTTCTGTTACTATTGGAAAATCATTGGATGAAACAACAGACAGTTATAAAATTAAAATATATCTGCTCTTGTCTCACAGAAATGAACTCTGGAGAATTAAGTGCATCCCAAAATTTTTTTTTACGACATGTGTCAACCAGATTCACATGGCCAATGATCATTAAATCTGTAAATCGTAATCCAAGAAAAATGTCTCACTCTGGATGGCTGACAATTGCCAATCGACTACTTAGACCGTACATTGGAAGTCAGAATCTTTCCAAATATCTGAAGATTATGGCTGAATTTATAAGAAAAGAATATGCGGCTATGTGGTTTCACATTAAGGAAGATTCTTCCTGTAAAAGTGGAGCTCAAAATGTTTTTTAAACAAGTTATTTGAGGGAAAAATTAAAAGAAGATTGTCGATTCCATTATTCACCAAAACGCATACTTCTGTCATCCAGAACCAATTTTACTAGGAATGATAACTGGTGAAAAAAACCATGTTTGAGAGCTTGGATTACGAAGAATATTAAAGGCAAGGGAAATGGATTATTCAACAATAAGGCAGTTTCATATTCTAATATTGAACCTCAGTGATATACAGACTATATTGACTGGCAAGAATATGAAATTAGATCAATATCAATATATAATCAGATAATAGATTATCAATAGAGGAGCTGAAAGTTTTCATTAAATGATCGGGTCCCATCTTTTCAATTCTCCAAGTTTCCGTGCCATATTCAAGCAGTTGAAAGATGCGTGAAATTAATTACTAAATCATCATTAGTAGCTGTGGGAGTAGAAGCGAAGAACGGATATATAGAAGGAAAAATCAAATCACGAAAGATAATGTTTAATTTTGATACCAAAGGAAAATATAAATTAAAGTGAAATAAAATATCGCTTTACAGTACATCGTATCTATTCTTTTTATTATATTACTATAAATTCAGAAAACTGTCTTTCCTATATATTCAGAGATATTATCTTTCATGTATATCCTAAAAATAGAACTGAACTGTATATTTAATTATTGTGCTTTTTCTTTATCTGTGTGACAATACAATTCACATTTCAGAGTCATCTTTACCGTTTAAAGTTCAAAACATTCATAAACATTCAAATTGAGGTGCTACGTTATTTTCCCGCTCTTATAGTTAGTTTTTATTTTATATACAAAAAAATGTAAATTTTCTGTTTAGAATGACGTCAATATCAAACCCGCAAAAATATAGCAAGAAAATCTGAATTTTTATTGGCAAATAGAAACAAAATACACACGTTATCCTTATTTTTTTCGCATTATTGTGTCATTTTTTAGGGTTTGGCAACAGGAAAGAAACGTTTGAATTAAAAAGGATTTAAAAAGAGATATTTCTTTAATATTGTTAAATTATGGAAGTGGTAGAAAAAAGGGATAAATAGTGGACTGATAATTGTTTAAAGTAGACATTGATCTTTTCCACGTTCTAAAACGTATGTACATTGAGTTTCGTGCAAATCGGTCAAAAATTAAAGATTTGTATAAAGGACATACACACAGAGAACGGCTTTTATATATATATAGATAAAAATAATAATTCAATTCAGTTTTTTAAATGAACTCCTTTAGTATTTAACGCATGATGTCATTTTCACTAGCGGAAGCAATTTCAAGTCATTGCTGTTTCACACGCTTTATCTCTACTGTAGCTATTTCTAAAGTTTTTCATTTTGTGTATCCACATTTGCACTCACACAGTCATAAAAAAGTGTTTGTCAATATTGTTTAGTAATGTTATTGCGTTAATTAGATAATCAAAGAACTCAAATTAACTTAATGATACATACAAGCTATTTTATAGATAATACAACTTATAGCTAAATTTGATGTCTTTTTAAAAATAGCTACCTAAAAATAAAACTAATAAATATGGAGTTAAGATTTCTTTCAATGGGGGTAAAAATTCGCAAAAGATCTTCATGTGCAAACGATTAAATTAATTATTTATAAATGCATAGTGAATTTGTAGCTGTGTTTTTAAAAATAAATTGAAATAAAGACAGATATAATCTCCATCAGGAACTGTGTGAAACTTATTGTGATATCTATGTTTACTATACACGTAAGACAAGGCCGCTTTTGGTTCGTTATTTTATTAACAATGGCTATCTTCTTGAGTTCCCAATGCTTCTTTTTTTCTCTGCTAACCAAAAGATAATGCCATTTTATTTTTTTTTTTAAATCGACTTATGAAGACTGAGTCATAATATTAATCAATGCTTCAAAATTTATTTCTGTGGGTTATAGACTTTTATCTTGAATGTTTTACTTTTTGTGTTTTCCGCAATTACTAAAATTATAAACTTAAATTTACACTATGTGTAAAAGTACTTAAAAGATGACAACATTTAAAAGATGCTAAATTACTTTTAATACCTAATGTTTTAAATGTTGTCATCTTTTAAGTAGTTTTACACATAGTGTAAATTTAAGTTTAACTTTTAAAGATGACTTATGCATTTCTATTTATTTATTTACTTACTAAAATTATTTTACCTCTCCAAATGATCATTCACATAACCCATAAGCATTGTTACCCCATATTGGGAATCTCTTCGTTATTTGTTATCGTTGCAAAAGATAAATTTATTTGTAGATTATAAAAAGAAAATGAAATTTTCTTTCCAAAGATTTAGATTTAAAAATCTTTCTAGACAAATGATTTAACTTTCTGTATTTCATGTAACTTAAAAATTCAAAGTTAGGTTCAGTATACTGACTGAAAAGGAACAACTTTAACATACTATTTCACACGTGTAGATTGATTTACAGGTCTAAATTTTATTTAATGTTATTTATAAGGGAGTCAATTTTAATATATTTAAGTGGTTCAAAGGTTTGTAACGATACGTTATCTAATATTTATTACGAGATTTACCACATTGCTAACTAAGCATAGAACCAAGTGAGTGAAAAATCTCCAAGCCGGGAATCGAACTTGCGATAGCACTCCAAGCCCTCTACCAATTAAGCTACGAGGACGATGCCCAGATTAGAATCTCTCACTTACATATATTGGTAAGGCTGCAACTGCAGCACAAGATGGGATAGTCAACTGTTGAAAAGTAATTGAAAATTTAATTAAAATGATATAGATACTTTATCTTCTTACATCCGGAGTATATGTATATGAGTAGTTAAACAACTTTCGGAATCGGTACATAGAGGGGGCAACGGGCGATATTGAAAATATAGGTGGTGTTGTATGTTAACATTTTAATTGATGACTATTTTCCAGTTTTCATGTTCATTGTTTTTGTAGGGGTTTTTTTGTATATTTTGATGATGTATCAATGAAAGACTCGAAACATGTAAATTTTTTATATTTCTAATGTGTTTTTTATTGGAATGCCGTGTTTTAAGCAAAAAATTGTATTTTAATATATGCTTTGGCATTCGTTTGGAATATATATTACTAACAAAACCCGCGGATTTGCTCGCGTAATAGTTGAAATATGCCAAGTGATATTTGCATGACTATTTTTTATTAGAAGAACACTTTTTGAAATAATTCAAAAATTGCAAATTAAGCCAAAGTTTGACTAAACTTCATTATAAAAGTACAATAGACATAAATGAGATTTTATTTAGTAAGAAGAACTAAAACTAAATCCAATTAAATGAAAATTTAGAAAGTATTTTGAGACTTATGCTCATTTCATACGCTCATTTCAGTATTCATTTGAAATTTTGAATTTTTTAAAAAAACATCTTAACACATTTACATCTAAAATGAACCATCATGTCAAATTCCATGCTTCTTGCCTAACAGTCTACCACTCTCTGATGTTAGTGGCACCAACATAAAATGCTGAAACAGAGTTGAAATAGAATGTCTCGAAAAATGTTGAAACAGAGACTGTCACCATTAATTTGCCAACATTAACCTTGAAATCGGTCGTTATTTCCTAATATTCTATAGAAAACAGAATTTAGATGTTTTTAAAGGATTTCTTGTTGTTCCTGCCAGCCAGGTGGTAGTAACAGCGGCAAAAAATATAGCCCGTATAGGATCAGGGACTATCACTCTTGATTCGCAACCAATAACTTCTGTAATGGGTTTATTATTTCATGAGATTCCATAGAAATCGGAATTTAGGACTCTTTTAGAATGCTTTTCGCTCATTCCCTTCGCTTCACCCCTTTTTAATTTCGAATTTATTTTCGACTGTCCTTAGAGGCCATTTATATTTTATAAGTAAATATCATGCTATAAGTAAAGTTTCTAGCCTCTTCAGTACCGCAGAAACCGCAATTTAGAAAGTTCTTTGCTCCTGCAAACCTCTAGGGGAGGTGGCACCGACATAAAATATAGCTTACTTTTGAGCAGGTTCTATTGGCATCAGTTTGCAACCATTATGCTTGAAATCGGTTTGATATTTCTTACGATTGCATAAACATCGTAATTTAGAACCTTATAGAACGCTTTTCACTCACTTCATCCTTTTAAATTTGGAATTTTCTTTCGACAATTCTTAGAAAGCATTTGCATCTTTGAAGTAATTACCATTCCAAACTTAAAATGTTAGACCCCCTCAGTAACACAAAAAACGCAATTTAGAAATATTTTTGCTCCTGTAACCCGCAGGTGGTAGTGACAGCAATGTAACATATAGGCTATATTGGAGCGGGGACTTTCACCATCAATTTGAAAACATTGCTTTTGAAATCGGTTTATATTTCCTGAGCTTGCGTAAAAATCGCTATTTAAAATGTTTTTAGAATGCTTTTCGTTAATTTTCAGCCCTTTTAAATTTCAAATTTTTAACGAACTCTTCTTAGAGAACATTTACATCTCATAGGTAATTACCATGCCAAATTTAAAGTTGCTAGCCCCTTCAGTATCGCAAAATCACAATTTAGAACGTTATTTAAAATGCAACCGCAAGGTGGTAGAGTCGCCGACATGAAATAGATCCAATAATGTAGCAATATGCCATCGCCAATTTCCAACCATTACTTTTGAAATCGGTTTCTACTTTCTGAGATTGCGTAGAAATCACAATTTAGAGCGTTTTTGGTCTATTTTCAGCCCTTTTAAATTTAGAATTATACAGGAAATACTCTTAGAGATCATTATAAGTAACTACCATGCCCGGTTTTAAGTTGCTAACCCCTGTAGTATTACAAAAGTAAAAAAAAAGCGCAATTTAGATCGTTTTTTGCCCCTTCAGCCCCTTCGGCGTAGTGGCATCGACATGAAATACAGCCTATGTTGGAGTCAGCCTATACAGCCTATGTTGGATTCAGCCTATACAGCCTATGTTGGAGTCAGCCTATACAGCCTATGTTGGAGTCAGCCTATACAGCCTATGTTTGGGCTGTCAACATTGTTTACACACCATTATTTTTTAAATCGGTTCGGTACTGCCTGAGATTGCGTAGAAATCGTAATGTAGAAAGTTTTTTAAAACGCTTTTCGCTCGTTTTCACCCATTTTAAATTTCGATTTTTTGGAAATGTTCTTAGAGATCATTTTTATCTTATAAATAGCTGCCCTGCATAATTCCATATATCTGGAGCCTTGAGAAACACAAAAATTGCCATTTAGTACATTTTTGCTCCTGCACCCCCTTTAGAGTAGGGGCACTGACATAAAATGTAGCCTATATTGGAGCAAGGGTTGTCACCATTATTTTAACACAATTATTTTTGAAATAGGTTTGTTACTTCTTGAGACTGCGTAAAAATCGCAATTTAGAACGCTTTTTAGAACACTTTTTGAGCATTTTCACCCCTTTTAAATTTTGAATTTTTAAAGAAATGTATCTAGAGGTAATTTATATCTAATAAGTAACTACCAATCCAAATTCCATGTTTCTAGGCCCTTCAGTAACACAAAAAATCGCAATTTCGAACGTTTTTTTTTTGGTCTGCAGCCCCTTTAGGGGTAGTGGCACCGACATAAAATGTAGCCTATATTGAATCAAGGGTTGTCACCATCATTTTGACACCATTATTTTTGAAATCGGTTTGGTACTTCTTGAGATTGCGTAAAAATCGCCATTGAGAACGTTTTTTAGAACGCTTTTTGTGCCTTTTCACCCCTTTTAAATTTCGAATTTTTTAAGAACTGTTCTTAGAAATCCTTTATATCTAATAAGTAACTAATAGTTCAAATTTCATATTTCTACGCCTTCAGTAACGCAAAAACCGTAATTTAGAACATTTTTTGCTCATGCACCCCCTTTGAAGTAGTGGCACCGATATAAAATATAGCCTATTTTGGAGCAAGTGTTATCACCATCATTTTGACACCCTTATTTTTTAAATCGGTTTGGTACTTCTTGAGATTTCGTAAAAATCGCCATTTAGAGATTTTTTAGAACGCTTTTTACGCATTTTCACCCCTTTTAAATTTCGAATTTTTTAAGAACTATTCTTAGAAATTATTTATATCTAATAAGTATCTACCATGCCAAATTCCATGTATCTGGACCCTTCAATAACCCCAAAATCGCAATTTCGAACGCTTTTTGCTCCTACACCCCCTTTAGAGGTAGTGGCACCGACATAAATTGTAATCTATGTTGGAACAAGAGTTATCACCATCATCTTGACACCATTATTGTTTAAGTCGGTTTGGTACTTCCTGAAATTGCGAAAAAATCGCCATTTAGAACGTTTATTAGAACGATTTTCGCGCGTTTTAACACCTTTTTAATTTCGATTTTTTAAGAAATGTCCTTAGAGATCATTAATATCTCATAAGTAACTACCATTCCAACTTTCATGTTTCTGGGCCCTTCAGTAACACAACAATCGCATTCTTAGAAAGTTTTTCGTTCCTGCACCCCCTTTTGGCCTGTGGCACGGACATAAGATGTAGCCTATGTTCTAAGTTGGACTAACACCATCATTTTGATATCATTACTTTTGAAATCGGTTCGGTAGTTCCAGAGCTTACCTCCTACAAATAAACAATGTTTACCTCTTTATAATATTACTAGCAAACCCCGCGGCTTTGCTCGCGTAATATTTGAAATATGCCAAGTGATATTTATATGTCTAACTTTTATTAAAAGGTACTAGCTAAATTTTTATTTTATTAAAAGGTAATATTTTAGTTTATTAAAAGGTACTTATTACTTTTAGGAATAATTAAAACAATTACTATTTAAAACACAATTTGTTTAAGCATCATTGTTACACTGCATAAAGCAGAAATGAGACTTAAATTAATAAAACGAAATAAAACTAAATAAATAATAATTTAGAAAATATTTTGAAACTTTTATGCTCAGTTAATACGCTCATTTCAGTATTCATTTGAAGTTTTGAATTTTCTAGAAACCATCTTCTTACATCTTAAAATTAACCATCATGTCAAATTCCAAGTTCTACCACCTCTTTCAACATAAAGGGCTGTGTTGAAATAGAAACTATCACCATTAATTTGCCAACATTAATTTTGAAATTGGTTTGTTATTTCCTAATATTCCACAGAAACGTAATTTAGAAAGCTTTTAAAGGCCTTTTTTAGAGCGTTTGTTGTTCCGGTAGAATCATCGGCATAAAATATAGCCTGTGTAGGATCAGAGACTGCTACCATTGATTCGCAGCTATTACTTTTATATTTGGTTTATATTCCCTGAAATTGCGTAGAAATCGTAATTTAGGACTTTTTTAGAATGCTTTTCGCACATCCCCTTCACTTCACCCCTTTTTAATTCGAATTTATTTTCGACAGTCCTTCGAGGGCATTTATATTTTATAAGTAACTACCATGCCATATTTAAAGTTTCTAGCCTTTTCAGTATCACAGAAATCGCAATTTGGAAAGTTTTTAGCTACTGAAACCCTCTGGTGGTAGTAGCACAGACATAAAATATAGCTTATGATTGAGCAGGTTCTATCACAACAATTTGTCATCATTATTTTTTTAATCGGTTTGGTATTTGATAAGATTACATAAAAATTGTTATTTACAACGCTTTTCGCTCACTTCATCTTTTTAAATTTGAAATTTTCTTTCGATAGTTCTTAGAAAGCAGTTGCATCTTATAAGTAAATACCATGCCATATTTCAAAGTGTTAGACCCTTCAGTTATGCAAAAAACGCAAATTAGAACATGTTTTGCTTATGCAACCCTCAGATGGTAGTGACAGCAACATAAAATATAACCTATGTTATACCAGGGACTGTCACCATTGATTTGCAACCATTACTTTTGAAACAGCTTTGGAATTTCCTGAGATTGAGTAGAAATCGCAATTTAGAATGTTTTTAGAACGCTTTTCGCGCATTTTCACACCTTTTTAAATTTCCAATTTTTTCGAAACTGTTCTTAAAGATCATTTATATGTAATACATATGTACCTTGCCTAATTTTAACTTGCTAGCCCCTACCTATCACAAAAATCGAAATTTGGAACGCTTTTTTGCTCCTGCAACGTCTAGGTGATAGTGATACCGACTTAAAATAGCGTCTATGTTAGAACAGAGGCTGTCAGCATCAATTTCTTAACATTACTTTTGAAATCAGTTTGATTCTTCCTGAGATATTGGTGACAAATCGGCATTCAGAACGTTTTTAGAACGCTTTTCGCTCATTTTGCTCCTGCATCTCCTCTGGGTTAGTGAAAACATATATAAAATATAGCCTATCTTGGAGCAAGATCTGTCACCATCATTTTAACGCCATTATATTTGAAATCGGTTCATTATTTCCTGAGATTGCATAGAAATTGCAATTTAGAACGTTTTTTACAACGCTTTTTGCGCATTTTGACCCCCCCCCCCCTTTTAAATTTCGATTTTTTTAGGAAATGTCCTTTTGATATCTTATAACTAACTACCATTCTAAATTTCACGATTCAAGGCCCTTCCGTCACGCAAAAACAGCAATTTAGAACGTTTTTCTCCTGCAGCCCTTTGGGGTAGTTGCACCGACATAAAACATAGCCTATGTTGGAGCAGAGATTTTCACCATCATTTTGACGTCATTATTTTTCAAATCGGTTTGGTATTTCCTGAGATTGTGTAGAAACTACCATTTAGAACGTTTTTTAGAACGCTTTTCGCGCATTTTCACTCTTTTAAATTTAGAATTGTTTAAGAACTGTTCTTAGAAATCCTTTATATCTAATAAGTAGCTGATACTTCAAATTTGATATTTCTAGGCCCATCAGTAACACATAAATCGCATTTTTAGAACGTTTTTTGCTCTTACACCCCCTTTGGGGTAGTGGCACCGACATAAAATATAGCCTATGTTCTAAGTTGGACTAACACCATCATTTTGATACCATTACTTTTGAAATCGGTTTGGTATTTCAGAAGATTATGTAGAAACTACCATTTAGAACGTTTTTTAGAACGCTTTTTGTGCATTTTCACCCCTTTTAAATTTCGAATTGTTTAAGAACTGTTCTTATACACCATTTATATCTTATAAGTAACTATTATTCCAAATTTCATATTTCTAGGCCCTTCAGTAACGCAAAAATCGCATTTTTAGAACGTTTTTTGCTCCTGCACCCCCTTTGGGGTAATGGCACCGACATAAGATATAGCCTATGTTCTAAGTTGGGCGAACACCATCATTTTGATACCATTACATTTGGAATCGGTTCGGTAGTTCCTGAGCTTATCTCCGACAAATAAACAATTTTTACCTCTTTATAATAGGAGTATGATGATTACTAGCAACCCCCCCCCCCCCCCGGGGGCTTTGCTCGCGTAATATTCGAAATATGCCAAGTGATATTTATATGTCTAATTTTTATTAAATGGTACTAACTAAATTTTTATTTTATTAAAAGTAATATTTTATTTTATTAAAAGGTACTTATTACTTTTAGGAATAATTAAAAAATTACTATTTAAAACGCAGTTTGATTAAACATCCTTATTACACTGCATTAGGCAGAAATGAGACTTAAATTAATAAAATGAAATAAAAATAAATAAATGATAATTTAGAAAATATTTTGAAACTTTTATGCTCAATTAATACGCTCATTTCAGTATTCATTTGAAGTTTTGAATTTTTTAGGAACCATCTTCTTACATCTTAAAATTAACCATCATGTCAAATTCCAAGTCCTACCACATCTCTCAACATAAAGGGCTATGTTGAAACAGGAACTGTCACACCATTAATTTGCCAACATTAATTTTGAAATCGGTTTGTTATTTCCTAGTATTCCACAGAAACGTAATTTAAAAAGCTTTTAAAGAACGTTTGTTGTTCCTGTGAACCCCAGGTGGTAGAATCACCGGCATAAAATATAGCCTATGTAGGATCATAGACTGTTACCATTGATTCGCAACTATTACTTTTATAATCGGTTTATATTCCCTGAAATTGCATAGAATCGTAATTTAGAACTTTTTTAGAATGCTTTTCTCACCTCCCCTTCGCTTCACCCCTTTTTAATTCGAATTTATTTTCGACGATCCTTCGAGGGCATTTATATTTTATAAGTAACTACGATGTCATATTTAAAGTTTCTAGCCTTTTCAGTATCACAGTATTCGCAATTTAGAAAGTTTTTATCTCCTGCAACCCTCTGGTGGTAGCGGAACAGACATAAAATATAGCTTATGTTTGAGCAGGTTCTATCACCAAAATTTGTCATCATTATTTTTTAATCGGTTTGGTAATTTATAAGTTTGCTAAAAAATTGTAATTTATAACGCTTTTCACTCACTTCATTTTTTAAATTTGGAATTTTTTTTCGACTGTTCTTAGAAAGCAGGTGCATCTTGTAAGTAAATACCATGCCATACTTCAAAGTGTTAGACCCCTCAGTTGTGCAAAAAACGCAAATTAGAACATGTTTTGCTTTTGCAACCCTCAGATGGTAGTGACAGCAACATAAAATATAACCTATGTTATAACAGTGACTGTCACCATTGATTTGCAACCATTACTTTTGAAATAGCTTTGGTATTTCCTTAGATAGAGTAGAAATCGCAATTTAGAACATTTTTAGGACGCTTTTCGCGTATTTTCACCCCCCTTTTTAAATTTCCAATTTTTTCGCAACAGTTCTTAAAGAATATTTATATCTAATAAATATGTACCTTGCCTACTTTTAAGTTGCTAGCCCCTACCGATCACAAAAATCGAAATTTAGAACGCTTTTTTGCTTCTGCGACGTCTTGGTGATAGTGATACCGACATAAAATAGCGTCTATGTTAGAGCAGGGGCTGTCAGCGTCAATTTCCTACCATTACGTTTGAAATCAGATTCTTTCTTCTTGAGATATTGCCAACAAATCGGCATTTAGAACGTTTTTAGAACGCTTTTCTCGCATTTTGCTCCTGCATCTTCTCTGGGGTAGTGGAAACAGATATAAAATATAGCCTATCTTGGAGCAAGATCTCTCACCATCATTTTTATACCATTATATTTGAAATCGGTACGGTACTTCCTGAGATTGCATAGAAATCGCAATTTAGAAAGTTTTTTACAGCGCTTTTTGCGCATTTTGACCCCCATTTTAAATTTCGATTTTTTTAAGAAATGTCCTTAGAGATCATTGATATCTTATAACTAACTACCATTCCAAATTTCACGATTCTAGGCCCTTCCGTAACGCAAAAGCCGAAATTTAGAACGTTTTTCTCCTGCACACGTTTTGGGGTAGTGGTGCCGACATAAAACATCGCCTATGTTGGAGCAAGGGTTGTCACCATTATTTTTAAGATCGGTTTGGTATTTCCTGAGATTGTGTAGAAACCACAATTATAACGTCTTTTAGAACGCTTTTTGAACATTTTCACCCCTTTTAAATTTCGAATTGTTTAAGAACTGTTCTTAGAAATCCTTTATATCTATTAAGTAGCTAATATTCCAAATTTCACATTTCTAGGCCCTTCGGTAACGCAAAAATCGCATTTTTAGAACGTTTTTTGCTCCTGCAACCCCTTTCGGGTAGTGGCACCGACATAAAACATAGCCTATGTTGGAGCAAGGGTTGTCACTGTCATTTTGACACCATTACTTTTTAAATCGGTTTGGTATTTCCTGAGATTGTGTAGAAACCACCATTTAGAACGTTTTTTAGAACGATTTTCGCGCATTTTCACTCCTTTCAAATTTCGAATTGTTTAAGAACTGTTCTTAGAAATCCTTTATATCTAATAAGTAGCTGATAATTCAAATTTCATATTTCTAGGCCCTTCAGTAACACGTAAATCTCATTTTTAGAACGTTTTTTGCTCCTGCGCCCCCTTTGGGGTAGTGACACCGACATAAAACTTAGCCTATGTTGGAGCAAGCGTTGTCACCATCATTGTGACACCAATATTTTTTAAATCGGTTTGGTATTTCATTAGATTGTGTAGAAACTACCATTTAGAATGTTTTTTAGAACGCTTTTTGTGCATTTTCACCCCTTTTAAATTTCGAATTGTTTAAGAACTGTTCTTAGACATTATTAATATCTTATAAGTAACTAATATTCAAAATTTCATATTTCTAGGCCCTTCAGTAACGCTAAAATAGCATTTTTAGAACGTTTTTTCCTCTGCGCCCCCTTTGGGGTAGTGACACCGACATAAAACATAGCCTATCTTGGAGCAAGCATTGTCACCATCATTTTGACACCAATATTTTTTAAATCGGTTTGGTATTTCCTGAGATTGTGTAGAAACTACCATTTAGAACGTTTTTTAGAACGCTTTTTGTGCATTTTCAACCCTTTTAAATTTCGAATTTTTTAAGAACTGCTCTTAGACATCATTTATATCTTATAAGTAACTAATATTCAAAATTTCATATTTCTAGGCCCTTCAATAACGCTAAAATCGCATTTTTAGAACATTTTTTGTTCCTACACCCCCTTTGGTGTAGTGGCATCGACATAATATACAGCCTATGTTCAAAGTTGGACTAACACCATCATTTTGATACCATTACTTTTGGAATCGGTTCGGTAGTTCCAGAGTACCTCCTACAAATAAACAATTGTTTCCTCTTTATAATAGGAGTATAGACTAGCAAACACCGCGGCTTTGCTCGCGTAATATTTGAAATATGCCAAGTGATATTTATATGTCTAATTTTTATTTAAAGGTACTAACTAAATTTTTATTTTATTAAAAGGAAATATTTTGTTTTATTAAAATGTACTTATTACTTTTAGGAATAATTAAAAAAATACTATTTAAAACACAGTTTGATTAAACATCATTGTTACACTGCATAAGGCAGAAATGAGACTTAAATTAATAAAACGAAATAAAACTAAATAAATAATAATTTAGAAAATATTTTGAAACTTTTATGCTCAATTAATACGCTCATTTCAGTATTCATTTGAAGTTTTGAATTTTTTAGAAACCATCTTCTTACATCTTAAAATTAACCATCATGTCAAATTCCAAGTCCTACCACCTCTCTCAACATAAAGGGCTATGTTGAAATAGGTACTGTCACCATTAATGTGCCAACATTAATTTTGAAATTGGTTTGTTATTTCCTAATATTCCACAGAAACGTAATTTAGAATTCTTTTAAAGGCCTTTTTTAGAGCGTTTGTATTTCCTGTGAATCCCAGGTGGTAGAATCACCGGCATAAAATATAGCCTGTGTAGGATAAGAGACTGTTACCATTGATTCGCAACTATTACATTCATAATCGGTTTATATTCCCTTAAATTGCATGGAATCGTAATTTAGAACGTTTTTAGAATGCTTTTCGCACCTCCCCTTCGCTTCACCTCTTTATAATTCGTATTTATTTTCGACAGTCCTTCGAGGGCATTTAAATTTTATAAGTAACTACCATGCCATATTTAAAGTTTCTAGCATTTTCAGTATCACAGAAATCGCAATTTAGAAAGTTTTTAGATACTGCAACCCGCTGGTGGTTGTGGCACAGACATAAAATATAGCTTATGTTTGAGCAGTTCCTATCACCAACAATTTGTTATCATTATTTTTTAATCGGTTTGGTATTTGAAAAGATTACATAAAAATTGTAATTTATAACGCTTTTCGCTCACTTCATCTTTTTAAATTTGAAATTTTCTTTCGACAGTTCATAGAAAGCAGTTGCATCTTGTAAGTAAATAACATGCCATACTTCAAAGTATTAGACCCTTCAGTTATGCAAAAAACGCAAATTAAAACATGTTTTGCTTTTTCAACCCTCAGATGGTAGTGACAGCAACATAAAATATAACCTATGTTATGGCAGGGACTGTCACCATTGATTTGCAACCATTTCTTCTGAAATTGCTTTGGAATTTCCTGAGATTGAGGAGAAATCGCAATTTAGAACGTTTTTAGAACGCTTTTCGCGCATTTTCACCCCTTTTTAAATTTTCAGTTTTTTTTTAAACTGTTCTTAAAGATCATTTATATGTAATACAAATGTACCTTGCCGAATTTTAAGTTGCTAGCCCCTACCGATCACAAAAATCGAAATTTGGAACGCTTTTTTGCGCCTGCAACGTCTAGGTGATAGTGATACCGACTTAAAATAGTAGCAGAGGCTGTCAGCATCAATTTCTTAACATTACTTTTGAAATCAGTTTGATTCTTCCTGAGATATTGGTGACAAATCGGCATTTAGTAAGTTTTTAGAACGCTTTTCGTTCATTTTGCTCCTGAATTTCCTCTGGGTTAGTGAAAACATATATAAAATATAGCCTATCTTGGAGCAAGATCTGTCACCATCATTTTAACACCATTATATTTGAAATCGGTTCAGTATTTCCTGAGATTGCATAGAAATTGCAATTTAGAACGATTTTTACAACGCTTTTTGCGCATTTTGACAGCCTTTTAAATTTCCAATTTTTTCGAAACTATTCTTAAAGATCATTTATATGTAATAAATATGTACCTTGCCTAATTTTAAGTTGCTAGCCCCTACCGATCACAAAAATCGAATTTTGGAACGCTTTTTTGCGCCTGCAACGTCTAGGTGATAGTGATACCGACTTAAAATAGTGTCTATGTTAAAGCAGAGTCTGTCAGCATCAATTTCTTAACATTACTTTTGAAATCAGTTTGATTCTTCCTGAGATATTGGTGACAAATCGGCATTTAGAACGTTTTTAGAACGCTTTTCGCTCATTTTGCTCCTGCATCTCCTCAGGGTTAGTGGAAACATATATAAAATATAGCCTATCTTGGAGCAAGATCTGCCACCATCATTTTAACACCATTATATTTGAAAGTGGTTCAGTATTTCCTGAGATTGCATAGAAATTGCAATTTAGAACGTATTTTACAACGCTTTTTGCGCATTTTCACCCCCCTTTTAAATTTCGATTATTTTAGGAAATGTCCTTAGAGATCATTGATATCTTATAACTAACTACCATTCTAAATTTCACGATTCAAGGCCCTTCCGTCACGCAAAAACCGCAATTTAGAACGTTTTTGCTCCTACACCCCATTTGGGGTAGTGGCACCGACATAAAACATAGCCTATGTTGGAGCAAGAATTTTCACCATCATTTTGACGCCATAATTTTTTAAATCGGTTTGGTATTGCCTGAGATTGTGTAGAAACTATGATTTAGAACGTTTTTTAGAACGCTTTTCGCGCATTTTCACCACTTTCAAATTTCGAATTGTTTAAGAACTGTTCTTAGAAATCCTTTATATCTAATAAGTAGCTGATACTTCAAATTTCATATTTCTAGGCCCATCCGTAACACATAAATCGCATTTTTAGAACGTTTTTTGCTCCTACACCCCCTTTGGGGTAGTGTCACCGACATAAAACATAGCCTATCTTGGAGCAAACGTTGTCACTATCATTTTGACACCAATATTTTTTAAATCGGTTTGGTATTTCCTGAGATTATGTAGAAACTACCATTTAGAACGTTTTTTAGAACGCTTTTTGTGCATTTTTACCCCCTTTTAAATTTTGAAATGTTTAAGAACTGTTCTTAGACACCATTTATATCTTATAAGTAACTAATATTCAAAATTTCATATTTCGAGGTCCTTCAGTACCGCAAACATCGCATTTTTAGAACGTTTTTTGCTCCTGCACCCCTTTTGGGGTAGTGGCACCGACATAAAATATAGCCTTTGTTCTAAGTTGGACTAACGCCATCATTTTGATACCAATACTTTTTAAATAGGTTTGGTATTTCCTGAGATTATGTAGAAACTACCATTTAGAACGTTTTTTAGAACGCTTTTTGTGCATTTTCACCCCTTTTAAATTTCGAATTGTTTAAGAACTGTTCTTAGACATCATTTATATCTTATAAGTAACTAATATTCCAAATTTCATATTTCTAGACATTTCAGTAACACAAAATCGCATTTTTAGAACGTTTTTTGCTCCTGCACCCCCTTTGGGGTAGTGGCACCGACATTAGATATAGCCTATGTTCTAAGTTGGGCGAAAACCATCATTTTGATACCATTACTTTTGGAATCGGTTCGGTAATTCCTGAGCTTATCTCCGACAAATAAACATTTTTTTTTTCCTCTTTATAATATGACTAGCAAACCCCGCGGCTTTGCTCGCGTAGTATTTGAAATATGCCAAGTGATATTTATATGTCTAATTTTTATTAAAAGGTACTAACTAATTTTTTATTTTATTAAAAGGTAATATTTTATTTTATTAAAAGGTACTTATTACTTTAAGGAATATTTAAAAAAAAAATACTATTTAAAACACAGTTTGATTAAACATCATTGTTACACTGCATTAGGCAGAAATGAGACTTAAATTAATAAAATGAAATAAAACTTAATAAATGATAATTTAGAAAATATTTTGAAACTTTTATGCTCAATTAATAAGCTCATTTCAGTATTCATTTGAAGTTTTGAATTTTTTAGAAACCATCTTCTTGCATCTTAAAATTAACCATGTCAAATTCCAAGTCCTACCACCTCTCTCAACATAAAGGGCTATGTTGAAATAGGAACTGTCACCCTTAATTTGCCAACATTAACTTTGAAATTGGTTTGTTATTTCTTACTATTTCACAGAAACGCAATTAAGAAAGCTTTTAAAGGCCTTTTTTAGAGCGTTTGTTGTTCCTGTGAGCCCCAGGTGGTAGAATCATCGGCATAAAATATAGCCTGTGTAGGATCAGAGACTGTTACCATTGATTCGCAACTATTACTTTTATATTTGGTTTATATTCCCTGAAATTGCATAGAAATCGTAATTTAGGACTTTTTTAGAATGCTTTTCGCACCTCCCCTTCACTTCACCCCTTTTTAATTCAAATTTATTTCCGACAGTCCTTCGAGGGCATTTATATTTTATAAGTAACTACCATGCCATATTTAAAGATTCTAGCATTTTCAGTATCACAGAAATCGCAATTTAGAAAGATTTTAGCTACTGCAACCCTCTGGTGGTAGTGGTGTCAGACATAAAATATAGCTTATGTTTGAGCAGGTTCTATCACCAGCAATTTATCCATTATTTTTTTAATCGGTTTGGTATTTGATAAGATTATTTAAAAATTGTAATTTATAACGCTTTTCGCTCACTTCATCTTTTTAAATTTGAAATTTTCTTTCGACAGTCCTTAGACAGCAGTTGCATCTTGTAAGTAAATACCATGCCATACTTCAAAGTGTTTGACCCTTCAGTTATGCAAAAAAACGCAAATTAGAACATGTTTTGCTTTTGCAACCCTCAGATGGTAGTGACAGCATCATAAAATATAATATATGTTATAGCAGGGACTGTCACTATTGATTTGCAACCATTACTTTTGAAATAGCTTTGGAATTTCCTGAGATTGAGTAGAAATCGCAATTTAGAACGTTTTTAGAACGCTTTTCGCGCATTTTCACCCCTTTTTAAATTTCCAATTTTTTTGAACTGTTTTTAAAGATCATTTATATGTAATAAATATGTACCTTGCCTAACTTTAAGTTGCTAGCCCCTACCGATCACAAAAATCGAAATTTGGAACGCTTTTTTGCTCCTGCAACGTCTAGGTGATAGTGATACCGACTTAAAATAGCGTCTATGTTAGAGCAGAGGCTGTCAGCATCAATTTCTTACCATTACTTTTGAAATCAGTTTGATTCTTCTTGATATATTGGTGACAAATCGGAATTTAGAACGTTTTTAGAACGCTTTTAGCTCATTTTGCTCTTGCATCTCCTCTGGTTAGTGGAAACAAATATAAAATATAGCCTATCTTGGAGCAAGATCTGTCACCATCATTTTTACACCATTATATTTGAAATCGGTTCAGTATTTCCTGAGATTGCATAGAAATCGCAATTTAGAACGTTTTTTACAACGCTTTTTGCGCATTTTGACTCCCCCTTTTAAATTTCGATTTTTTTAAGAAATGTCCTTAGAGGTCATTGATATCTTATAACTAACTACCATTCTATATTTCACGATTCAAGGCCCTTCCGTCACGCAAAAACCGCAATTTAGAACGTTTTTCTTCTGCACCCCCTTTGGGGTAGTGGCACCGACATAAAACATAGCCTATGTTGGAGCAAGGGTTTTCACCATCATTTTGACGCCATTATTTTTTAAATCGGTTTGGGAATTCCTGAGATTGTGTAGAAATCACTATTTAGAACGTTTTTTAGAACGCTTTTCGCGCATTTTCAACCCTTTTAAATTTCGATTTGTTCAAGAACTGTTCTTAGACATCATTTATATCTTATAAGTAACTAATATTCCAAATTTCATATTTCTAGGCCCTTCAGTAACGCAAAAATCGCATTTTTCGAACGTTTTTTGCTCCTGCACCCCCTTTGGATAGTGGAGTGGCACCGACATAAAAGATAGCCTATGTTCTAAGTTGGACTAACACCCTCATTTTGATACCATTACTTTTGAAATCAGTTTGGTATTTCCTGAGATTATGTAAAAACTACCATTTAGAACGTTTTTTAGAACGCTTTTTGTGCATTTTCACCCCTTTTAAATTTCGAATTGTTTAAGAACTGTTCTTAGACATAATTTATATCTTATAAGTAACTAATATTCCAAATTTTATATTTCTAGGGCCTTCCGTAACGCAAAAATCGCATTTTTAGAACGTTTTTTGCTCCTGCACCCCTTTTGGGGTAGTGGCACCGACATAAGATATAGCCCATGTTCTAAGTTGGACTAACACCATCATTTTGATACCATTGCTTTTGTAATCGGTTCGGTAGTTCCTGAGCTTACCTCCTACAAATAAACAATTTTTTCCTCTTTATAATAGGAGTATGACTAGCAAACCCCGCGGCTTTGCTCGCGTAATATTTGAAATATGCCAAGTGATATTTATATGTCTAATTTTTATTAAGAGGTACTAAATAAGTTTTTATTTTATTAAAACGTAATATTTTATTTTATTAAAAGGTTTTTTTTATTAAAATTACTTATTACTTTTAGGAATAATTCAAAAATTACTATTTAAAACACAGTTTGATTAAACATCATTATTACACTGCATTAGGCAGAAATGAGACTTAAATTAATAAAATGAAATAAAACTAAATAAATGATAATTTAGAAAATATTTTGAAACTTTTATGCTCAATTAATACGCTCATTTCAGTATTCATTTGAAGTTTTGAATTTTTCAGAAACCATCTTCTTACATCTTAAAATTAAAGATCATGTCAAATTCCAAGTCCTACCCCCTCTCTCAACATAAATTGCTATGTTGAAACAAGAACTGTCACCATTAATTTGCCAACATTAATTTTGAAATCGTTTTGTTATTTCCTAAAATTCCAGAGAAACGTGAATTCAAAAGCTTTTAAAGCCCTTTTTTAGAACGTTTGTTGTTCTTGTGAATCCCAGGTGGTAGAATCACCGGCATAAAATATAGCCTGTGTAGGATAAGAGACTGTTACCATTGATTCGCAACTATTACTTTCATAATCGGTTTATATTCCCTTAAATTGCATGGAATCGTAATTTAGAAAGTTTTTAGAATGCTTTTCGCACCTCCCCTTCGCTTCACCCCTTTTTAATTCGAATTTATTTTCGACGTTCCTTCGAGGGCATTTATATTTTATAAGTAACTACCATATCATATTTAAAGTTTCTAGCCTTTTCAGTATCACAGAAATCGCAATTTAGAAAGTTTTTAGATCCTGCAACCCTCTGGTGGTAGAGGAACAGACATAAAATATAGCTTATGTTCGAGCAGGTTCTAACACCAAAATTTGTCATCATTATTTTTTTAATCGGTTTTGTAATTTATAACGCTTTTCACTCACTTCATTTTTTTAAATTTGGAATTTTCTTTCGACTGTTCTTAGAAAGCAGTTGCATCTTGTAAGTAAGTACCATGCCATACTTCAAAGTGTTAGACCCCTCAGTTGTGCAAAATTAGAACATTACAACGCAAATTAGAACATGTTTTGCTTTTGCAATCCTCAGATGGTAGTGACAGCAACATAAAGTATAACCTATGTTATAGCAGGGACTGTCATTTTTGCAACCATTACTTTTGAAATAGCTTTGGTATTTCCTTAGATTGAGCAGAAATCGCAATTTAGAACGTTTTAAGGACGCTTTTCACGCATTTTCAACCCCTTTTTAAATTTCCAATTTTTTCGGAACTGTTCTTAAAGATAATTTATATCTAATAAATATGTACCTTGCCTAATTTTAAGTTGCTAGCCCCTACCGATCACAATAATCGAAATTTAGAACGCTTTTTTGCTCCTGCAACGTCTTGGTGATAGTGATACCGACATAAAATAGCGTCTATGTTAAAGCAGAGCCTGTCAGCATCAATTTCCTACCATTATGTTTGAAATCAGATTCATTCTTCCTGAGATATTGCCGACAAATCGGCTTTTAGAACGTTTTTTGAACGCTTTTCGCGCATTTTGCTCCTGCATCTCCTCTGGGTTAGTGGAAGCGTATATAAAATATAGCCTATCTTGGAGCAAGATCTGTCCCCATCATTTTAACACCATTATATTTGAAATTGGTTCAGTACTTCCTGAGATTGCACAGAAATTGAAATTTAGAACTTTTTTTACAACGCTTTTTGCGCATTTTGACCCCCTTTTAAATTTTGATTTGTTTAGGAAATGTCTTTTGAGATCATTGATATCTTATAACTAACTACTGTTCCAAATTTCACGATTCTAGGCCCTTCCGTAACGCAAAAGCCGCAATTTAGAACGTTATTCTCCTGCACCCCCTTTGAGGTAGAGGCACCGACATAAAACATCGCCTGTGTTGGAGCAAGGGTTGTCACCATCGTTTTGACGCCATTATTTTTTAGATCGGTTTGGTATTTCCTGAGATTGTGTAGAAACCACCATTAGAAAGTTTTTTAGAACGCTTTTCGCGCATTTTCACCCCTTTCAAATTTCGAATTGTTTAAGAACTGTTCGTAGAAATCCTTTATATCTAAAAGTAGATAATATTTCAAATTTCATATTTCTAGGCCCTTCAGTAACACATAAATCGCATTTTTAGAATGTTTTTTGCTCCTGCATCCCCTTTGGGGTAGTGACACCGACATAAAACCTAGCTTATCTTGGAGCAAGGGTTGTCACCATCATTTTGACACCAATATTTTTTAAATCGGTTTGGTATTTCCTGAGATTGTGTAGAAACTACCATTTAGAACGTTTTTTAGAACGCTTTTTGTGCATTTTCACACCTTTTAAATTTTGAATTGTTTAAGAACTGTTCTTAGAAATCCTTTATATCTAAATGTACATAATATTTCAAATTTCACATTTCTAGGCCCTTCGGTTACGCAAAAATCGCAATTTTAGAACGTTTTTTGCTCCTGCACCGCCTTTCGGGTAGTGGCACCGACATAAAACATAGCCTATGTTGGAGCAAGGGTTGTCACTGTCATTTTGACACCAATATTTCGACACAATTATTTTTTAAATCGGTTTGGTATTTCCTGAGATTGTGTAGAACACACCAGTTAGAACGTTTCTTAGAACGATTTTCGCGCATTTTCACCCCTTTCAAATTTCGAATTGTTTAAGAACTGTTCTCAGAAATCCTTTATATCTAATAAGTAGATAATATTTCAGATTTCATATTTCTAGGCCCTTCAGTAACCCATAAATCGCATTTTTAGAACATTTTTTGCTCCTGCATCCCGTTTGGGTTAGTGACACCTGCATAAAACATAGCCTATCTTGGAGCAAGCGGTGTCACCATCATTTTGACACCAATATTTTTTAAATCGGTTTGGTATTTCTTGAGATTGTGTAGAAACTACTATTTAGAACGTTTTTTAGAACGCTTTTTGTGCATTTTCACACCTTTTAAATTTCGAATTGTTTAAGAACTGTACTTAGACATCATTTATATCTTATAAGTAACTAATATTAAAAATTTCATATTTCTAGGCCCTTCAGTAACGCTGAAATAACATTTTTAGAACGTTTTTTGCTCCTACATCCCCTTTGGGGTAGTGACACCGACATAAAACATAGCCTGTCTTGGAGCAAGCGTTGTCACCATCATTTTGACACCAATATTTTTTTAAATCGGTTTGGTATTTCCTGAGATTGTGTAGAAACTACCTTTTAGAACCTTTTTTAGAACGCTTTTTGTGCATTTTCACACCTTTTAAATTTCGAATTGTTTAAGAACTGTATTTAGACATCATTTATATCTTATAAGTAACTAATATTAAAATTGTCATATTTCTAGGCCCTTCAGTAACGCTAAAATCGCATTTTTAGAACGTTTTTTGCTCCTACACCCCCTTTGGGGTAGTGGCACCGACATAAGATATAGCCTATGTTCTAAGTTGGACTAACACCATCATTTTGATACCATTACTTTTGGAATCGGTTCCGTAGTTCCAGAGCTTACTTCCTAGAAATAAACAATTTTTTCCTCTTTATAATAGGAGTATAGAAGTATAGATTACTAGCAACCCCCCCCCCCCCCCGGGGCTTTGCTCGCGTAATATTTGAAATATGCCAAGTGATATTTATATGTCTAATTTTTATTAAATGGTACTAACTAAATTTTTATTTTATTAAAAGTAATATTTTATTTTATTAAAAGGTACTTATTACTTTTAGGAATAATTAAAAAATTACTATTTAAAACGCAGTTTGATTAAACATCCTTATTACACTGCATTAGGCAGAAATGAGACTTAAATTAATAAAATGAAATAAAAATAAATAAATGATAATTTAGAAAATATTTTGAAACTTTTATGCTCAATTAATACGCTCATTTCAGTATTCATTTGAAGTTTTGAATTTTTTAGGAACCATCTTCTTACATCTTAAAATTAACCATCATGTCAAATTCCAAGTCCTACCACATCTCTCAACATAAAGGGCTATGTTGAAACAGGAACTGTCACACCATTAATTTGCCAACATTAATTTTGAAATCCGTTTGTTATTTCCTAGTATTCCACAGAAACGTATTTTAAAAAGCTTTTAAAGAACGTTTGTTGTTCCTGTGAACCCCAGGTGGTAGAATCACCGGCATAAAATATAGCCTATGTAGGATCATAGACTGTTACCATTGATTCGCAACTATTACTTTTATAATCGGTTTATATTCCCTGAAATTGCATAGAATCGTAATTTAGAACTTTTTTAGAATGCTTTTCTCACCTCCCCTTCGCTTCACCCCTTTTTAATTCGAATTTATTTTCGACGTTCCTTCGAGGGCATTTATATTTTATAAGTAACTACCATGTCATATTTAAAGTTTCTAGCCTTTTCAGTATCACAGAATTCGCAATTTAGAAAGTTTTTAGCTCCTGCAACCCTCTGGTGGTAGCGGAACAGACATAAAATATAGCTTATGTTTGAGCAGGTTCTATCACCAAAATTTGTCATCATTATTTTTTTAATCGTTTTGGTAATTTATAAGTTTGCTAAAAAATTGTAATTTATAACGCTTTTCACTCACTTCATTTTTTAAATTTGGAATTTTTTTTCGACTGTTCTTAGAAAGCAGGTGCATCTTGTAAGTAAATACCATGCCATACTTCAAAGTGTTAGACCCCTCAGTTGTGCAAAAAACGCAAAATAGAACATGTTTTGCTTTTGCAACCCTCAGATGGTAGTGACAGCAACATAAAATATAACCTATGTTATAACAGGGACTGTCACCATTGATTTGCAACCATTACTTTTGAAATAGCTTTGGTATTTCCTTAGATAGAGTAGAAATCGCAATTTAGAACATTTTTAGGACGCTTTTCGCGTATTTTCATCCCCCTTTTTAAATTTCTAATTTTTTCGCAACAGTTCTTAAAGAATATTTATATCTAATAAATATGTACCTTGCCTAATTTTAAGTTGCTAGCCCCAACCGATCACAAAAATCGAAATTTAGAACGCTTTTTTGCTTCTGCGACGTCTTAGTGATAGTGATACCGACATAAAATAGCGTCTATGTTAGAGCAGGGGCTGTCAGCGTCAATTTCCTACCATTACGTTTGAAATCAGATTCTTTCTTCTTGAGATATTGCCAACAAATCGGCATTTAGAACGTTTATAGAACGCTTTTCTCGCATTTTGCTCCTGCATCTTCTCTGCGGTAGTTGAAACAGATACAAAATATAGGCTATCTTTGAGCAAGATCTCTCACCATCATTTTTACACCATTATATTTGAAATCGGTACGGTACTTCCTGAGATTGCATAGAAATCGCAATTTAGAAAGGTTTTTACAGCGCTTTTTGCGCATTTTGACCCCCCTTTTAAATTTCGATTTTTTTAAGAAATGTCCTTAGAGATCATTGATATCTTATAACTAACTACCATTCCAAATTTCACGATTCTAGGCCCTTCCGTAACGCAAAAGCCGCAATTTAGAACGTTTTTCTCCTGCACACCTTTTAGGGTAGTGGTACCGACATAAAACATCGCCTATGTTGGAGCAAGAGTTATCACCATTACTTTTAAGATCGGTTTGGTATTTCCTGAGATTGTGTAGAAACCACAATTATAACGTCTTTTAGAACGCTTTTTGCGCATTTTCACCCCTTTTAAATTTCGAATTGTTTAAGAACTGTTCTTAGAAATCCTTTATATCTATTAAGTAGCTAATATTCCAAATTTCATATTTCTAGGCCCTTCGGTAACGCAAAAATCGCATTTTTAGAACGTTTTTTGCTCCTGCACCCACTTTCGGGTAGTGGCACCGACATAAAACATAGCCTATGTTGGAGCAAGGGTTGTCACCGTCATTTTGACACCATTATTTTTTAAATCGGTTTGGTATTTCCTGAGATTGTGTAGAAACCACCATTTAGAACGTTTTTTAGAACGATTTTCGCGCATTTTCACTCCTTTCAAATTTCGAATTGTTTAAGAACTGTTCTAGAAATCCTTTATATCTAATAAGTAGCTGATATTACAAATTTCATATTTCTAGGCCCTTCAGTAACACGTAAATCTCATGTTTAGAACGTTTTTTGCTCCTGCGCCCCCTTTGGGGTAGTGACACCGACATAAAACATAGCCTATCTTGGAGCAAGCGTTGTCACCATCATTGTGACACCAATATTTTTTAAATCGGTTTGGTATTTCCTTAGATTGTGTAGAAACTACCATTTAGAATGTTTTTTAGAACGCTTTTTGTGCATTTTCACCCCTTTTAAATTTCGAATTGTTTAAGAACTGTTCTTCGACATCATTAATATCTTATAAGTAACTAATATTCAAAATTTCATATTTCTAGGCCCTTCAGTAACGCTAAAATAGCATTTTTAGAAAGTTTTTTCCTCTGCGCCTCCTTTGGGGTAGTAACACCGACATAAAACATAGCCTATCTTGGAGCAAGCATTGTCACCATCATTTTGACACCAATATTTTTAAATCGGTTTGGTATTTCCTGAGATTGTGTAGAAACTACCATTTAGAACGTTTTTTAGAACGCTTTTTGTGCATTTTCAACCCTTTTAAATTTCGAATTTTTTAAGAACTGCTCTTAGACATCATTTATATCTTATAAGTAACTAATATTCAAAATTTCATATTTCTAGGCCCTTCAGTAACGCTAAAATCGCATTTTTAGAACATTTTTTGTTCCTACACCCCCTTTGGTGTAGTGGCACCGACATAATATATAGCCTATGTTCAAAGTTGGACTAACACCATCATTTTGATACCATTACTTTTGGAATCGGTTCGGTAGTTCCAGAGCTTACCTCCTACAAATAAACAATTGTTTCCTCTTTATAATAGGAGTATAGACTAGCAAACACCGCGGCTTTGCTCGCGTAATATTTGAAATATGCCAAGTGATATTTATAAGTCTAATTTTTATTAAAAGGTACTAACTAAATTTTTATTTTATTAAAAGGTAATATTTTATTTTATTAAAAGGTACTTATTACTTTTAGGAATAATTAAAAAAAATACTATTTAAAACACAGTTTGATTAAATATCATTGTTACACTGCATAAGGCAGAAATGAGACTTAAATTAATAAAACGAAATAAAACTAAATAAATAATAATTTAGAAAATATTTTGAAACTTTTATGCTCTATTAATACGCTCATTTCAGTATTCATTTGAAGTTTTGAATTTTTTAGAAACCATCTTCTTACATCTTAAAATTAACCATCATGTCAAATTCCAAGTCCTACCTCCTCTCTCAACATAAAGGGCTATGTTGAAATAGGTACTGTCACCATTAATGTGCCAACATTAATTTTGAAATTGGTTTGTTATTTCCTAATATTCCACAGAAACGTAATTTAGAATTCTTTTAAAGGCCTTTTTTAGAGCGTTTGTATTTCCTGTTAATCCCAGTTGGTAGAAACATCGGCATAAAGTATAGCCTGTGTAGGATCAGAGACTGTTACCATTGATTTGCAACTATTAATTTTATATTTGGTTTATATTTCCTGAAATAGCGTAGAGATCGTAATTTAGGACTTTTTTAGAAAGTTTTTCGCACCTCCCCTTCACTTCACCTCTTTTTAATTCGAATTTATTTTCGACAGTCCTTCGAGGGCATTTAAATTTTATAAGTAACTACCATGGCATATTTAAAGTTTCTAGCATTTTCAGTATCACAGAAGTCGCAATTTAGAAAGTTTTTAGCTACTGCAACCCGCTGGTGGTAGTGGCACAGACATAAAATATAGCTTATGTTTGAGCAGGTCCTATCACCAACAATTTGTTATCATTATTTTTTAATCGGTTTGGTATTTGAAAAGATTACATAAAAATTGTAATTTATAACGCTTTTCGCTCACTTCATCTTTTTAAATTTGAAATTTTCTTTCGACAGTTCATAGAAAGCAGTTGCATCTTGTGAGTAAATAACATGCCATACTTCAAAGTATTAGACCCTTCAGTTATGCAAAAAACGCAAATTAGAACATGTTTTGCTATTTCAACCCTCAGATGGTAGTGACAGCAACATAAAATATAACCTATGTTATGGCAGGGACTGTCACCATTGATTTGCAACCATTTCTTCTGAAATTGCTTTGGAATTTCCTGAGATTGAGGAGAAATCGCAATTTAGAACTTTTTTAGAACGCTTTTCGCGCATTTTCACCCCTTTTTAAATTTCCAATTTTTTTGAAACTGTTCTTAAAGATCATTTATATGTAATACATATGTACCTTGCCTAATTTTAAGTTGCTAGCCCCTACCGATCACAAAAATCGAAATTTGGAACCCTTTTTTGCGCCTGCAACGTCTAGGTGATAGTGATACCGACTTAAAATAGTGTCTATGTTAAAGCAGAGGCTGTCAGCATCAATTTCTTAATATTACTTTTGAAATCAGTTTGATTCTTCCTGTGATATTGGTGACAAATCGGCATTTAGAAAGTTTTTAGAACGCTTTTCGTTCATTTTGCTCCTGAATTTCCTCTGGGTTAGTGGAAACATATATAAAATATAGCCTATCTTGGAGCAAGATCTGTCACCATCTTTTTAACACCATTATATTTGAAATCGGTTCAGTATTTCCTGAGATTGCATAGAAATTGCAATTTAGAACGATTTTTACAACGCTTTTTGCGCATTTTGACCCCCTTTTAAATTTCCAATTTTTTCGAAACTGTTCTCAAAGATCATTTATATGTAATACATATGTACCTTGCCTAATTTTAAGTTGCTAGCCCCTACCGATCACAAAAATCGAAATTTGGAACGCTTTTTTGCTAATGCAACGTCTAGGTGATAGTGATACCGACTTAAAATAGCGTCTATGTTAGAGCAGAGGCTTTCAGCATCAATTTCTTAACATTACTTTTGAAATCAGTTTGATTCTTCTTGAGATATTGGTGACAAATCGGCATTTAGAACGTTTTTAGAACGCTTTTCGCTCATTTTGCTCCTGCATTTCCTCAGGGTTAGTGGAAACATATATAAAATATAGCCTATCTTGGAGCAAGATCTGCCACCATCATTTTAACACCATTATATTTGAAAGTGGTTCAGTATTTCCTGAGATTGCATAGAAATTGCAATTTAGAACGTTTTTTACAACGCTTTTTGCGCATTTTCACCCCCCTTTTAAATTTCGATTATTTTAGGAAATGTCCTTAGAGATCATTGATATCTTATAACTAACTACCATTCTAAATTTCACGATTCAAGGCCCTTCCGTCACGCAAAAACCGCAATTTAGAACGTTTTTGCTCCTACACCCCATTTGGGGTAGTGGCACCGACATAAAACATAGCCTGTGTTGGAGCAAGAATTTTCACCATCATTTTGACGCCATTATTTTTTAAATCGGTTTGGTATTGCCTGAGATTGTGTAGAAACTACCATTTAGAACGTTTTTTAGAACGCTTTTCGCGCATTTTCACCACTTTCAAATTTCGAATTGTTTAAGAACTGTTCTTAGAAACCCTTTATATCTAATAAGTAGCTGATACTTCAAATTTCATATTTCTAGTCCCATCCGTAACACATAAATCGCATTTTTAGAACGTTTTTTTGCTCCTACACCCCCCTTTGGGGTAGTGGCACCGGCATAAAACATAGCCTATCTTGGAGCAAACGTTGTCACTATCATTTTGACACCAATATTTTTTAAATCGGTTTGGTATTTCCTGAGATTATGTAGAAACTACCATTTAGAACGTTTTTTAGAACGGTTTTTGTGCATTTTTACCCCCTTTTAAATTTTGAAATATTTAAGAACTGTTCTTAGACACCATTTATATCTTATAAGTAACTCATATTCCAAATTTCATATTTCTAGGTCCTTCAGTACCGCAAACATCGCATTTTTAGAACGTTTTTTGCTCCTGCACCCCTTTTGGGGTAGTGGCACCGACATAAAATATAGCCTTTGTTCTAAGTTGGACTAACGCCATCATTTTGATACCAATACTTTATAGGTTTGGTATTTCCTGAGATTATGTAGAAACTACCATTTAGAACGTTTTTTAGAACGCTTTTTGTGCATTTTCACCCCTTTTAAATTTGGAATTGTTTAAGAACTGTTCTTAGACATCATTTATATCTTATAAGTAACTAATATTCCAAATTTCATATTTCTAGACATTTCAGTAACACAAAATCGCATTTTTAGAAAGTTTTTTTCTCCTGCACCCCCTTTGGGATAGTGGCACCGACATAAGATATAGCCTATGTTCTATGTTGGGCGAACACCATCATTTTGATACCATTACTTTTGGAATCGGTTCGGTAGTTCCTGAGCTTATCTCCGACAAATAAACATTTTTTTTCCTCTTTATAATATGAAGTATAGACTAGCAAATCCCGCGGCTTTGCTCGCGTAATATTTGAAATATGCCAAGTGATATTTATATGTCTAATTTTTATTAAAAGTACTAACTAAATTTTTATTTCATTAAAAGGTAATATTTTATTTTATTAAAAGGTTTTTTTTTTATTAAACGGTACTTATTACTTTTAGGAATAATTCAAAAATTACTATTTAAAACACAGTTTGATTAAACATCATTATTACACTGCATTAGCCAGAAATGAGACTTAAATTAATAAAACGAAATAAAACTAAATAAATTATAATTTAAAAAATATTTTGAAACTTTTATGCTCGATTAATGCGCTTATTTCAGTATTCATTTGAAGTTTTGAATTTTTTAAAAAACATCTTCTTAAATCTTAAAATTAACCATCATGTCAAATTCCAAGTCCTACCACCTCTCTGAACTTAAAGGGCTATGTTGAAATAGGAACTGTCGCCGTTAATTTGCCAACATTAATTTTGAAATTGGTTTGTTATTTCCTAATATTGCACAGAAACGTATTTTATAAAACTTTTAAAGACCTTTTTTAGTACGTTTGTTGTTCCTGTGAACGCCAGGTGGTAGAATCATCGGCATAAAATATAGCCTGTGTAGGATCAGAGACTGTTACCATTGATTCGCAAATATTACTTTTATAATCGGTTTATATTCCCTGAAATGGCATAGAAATCGCAATTTAGGACTTTTTTAGAGTGCTTTTCGCACCTCCCCTTCGCTTCACACCTTTTTAATTCGAATTTATTTTCGACAGTCCTTGAGGTCATTTATATTTTATAAGTAAATACCATGCCATATTTAAAGTTTCTAAACTTTTCAGTATCAAAGAAATTGCAATTTAGAAAGTTTTTAGCTCCTGCAACATTCTGGCGATAGTGGCACAGACAAATATAGCTTATGTTTGAGCATATAAAGCATATTATGTTTGAGCATAATATATAGCTTATGTTTAAGCAGGTTCTATCACCAACAATTTGGCCTCTTTATTTTTTTAATCGGTTTGGTATTTTATAAGTTTGCTTAAAAATTGTAATTTATAACGCTTTTCGTTCACTTCATCTTTTTAAATTTGAAATTTTCTTTCGACTGTTCTTAGAAAGCAGCTGCATCTTTTAAATAAATACCATGCCATTCTTCAAAGTGTTAGACCCTTCAGTTATGCAAAAAACGCAAATTAGACAATGTTTTGCTTTTGCAACCCCCAGATGGTAGTGACAACAACATAAAATATAACCTATGCTATAGCAGGGACTGTCCCCATTGATTTGCAACCATTACTTTTAAATTGTTTTAGTATTTCCTGAGATTGTGTAGAAATAGCAATTTAGAACGTCTTTAGAACGCTTTTCGCGAATGTTCACCCCTTTTTAAATTTTCAATTTTTTTAAACTGTCCTTAAAGATCATTTATATCTAGCGATCACAAAAACCGAGATTTAGAACGCTTTTTTGCTCCTAAAACGTCTAGGTGATAGTGATAGCGACATAAAATAGCGTCTATGTTAGAACAGAGCCTGTCAGCATCAATTTCTTAACATTACTTTTGAAATCAGTTTGATTCTTTCTGAGATATTGCTGACAACTCGGCATTTACAACGTTTTTAGAGCGCTTTTCGCGCATTTTGCTCCTGCATCTCCTCTGGGGTAGTGGAAACAGATATATAATATAGCCTATCTTGTATCAAGATGTGTCACCATCATTTTTACACCATTATATTTGAAATCGGTTCAATACTGCCTGAGATTTCATAGAAATTGCAATTTAGAACGTTATTTACAACGCTTTTTGTGCATTTTGAACGCCTGTTAAATTTCGATTTTTTTAGGAAATGTCCTTAGTGGTCGTTGATAAAACTAACTACATTCTAAATTTTACGATTCTTGGCCCTTCCGGAAAGCAAAAACCGCAATTTAGAACGTTTTTCTCTGCACCCCCTTTGGGGTAGTGGCACCGACATACAACATAGCCTACGTTGCAGCAAGGATTTTCACCATCATTTTGACGCCATTATTTTTTAGATCGGTTTGGTATTTCTGAGATTATGTAGAAACCATCATGTAGAACGTTTTTTAGAACGCTTATCGCGCATTTTCACACCTTTTTAAATTTCGAGTTGTTTAAGAACTGTTCTTAGAAATCCTTTATATCTAATAAGTAGCTAATATTTCAAATTTTATATTTCTAGGCCCTTCAGTAACGCAAAAATCGCATTTTTAGAACTTTTTTCTGCTCCGGAACCCCCTTTCGAGTATGGCAGCGACATTAAACATAGCCTATGTTGGAGCAAGTGTTGTCACCGTCATTTTGACATCATTTTTTTTAAAATCAGTTTGGTATTTCCTGAGATTGTGTAGAAACCACCATTTAGAACTCTTTTTAGAACGCTTTTGTGCATTTTCACCCCTATTACATTTCGAATTGTTTAAGAACTGTTCTTAGAAATGCTTTATATCTAATAAGTAGCAAATATTTCAAATTACATTTTTCTAGGCCCTACAGTAACATATAAATCGCATTTTTAGAACGTTTTTTGCTCCTGCACCCCCTTTGGGGTAGTGGCACCGACATAAAACCTAGCTTATCTTGGAGCAAGCGTTGTCACCATCATTTTGACACCAATATTTTTTAAATCGGTTTCGTATTTCCTGAGATTGTGTAGAAACTACCATTTAGAACGTTTTTTAGAACGCTTTTTGTGCATTTTCACACCTTTTAAATTTTGAATTGTTTGAAAACTGGTCTTAGACAGCATTTATATCTTATAAGTAACTAATATTCCAAATTTCATATTTCTAGGTCCTTCAGTAACGCAAAAATGGCATTTTTAGAACGTTTTTTGCCCCTGCACCCCCTTTGGGATAGTGGCACCGACATAAAATATAGCCTATGTTCTAAGTTGGACTTACACCATCATTTTGACACCATTACTTTTGGAATCGTTTCGGTAGTTTCAGAGGTTACCTCCTACAAATAAACAATTTTTACCTGTTTATAATATTAGTATAGATTATTAGGAAAGAAGATTATAGTACATACTATAGAAGATTATAGTACATTTTTTTCTAGAGATTATGTTTCAATAATTATTCTAAAAGAAATATATATTTTCCAGTACAAAACAAGAATTATATAACTCACCAACGCGACTTTTAAGAAAACTAAAACAATTTCCTAATCGCCAATTTCTTTAAACAACTTTTAAATTAAACTACAAATTTCATGTCCCATTTTCCTGTAGTAGATTTTCTCAAAGAATAACTACATGATAAATGGGAAATTGGATTACGGGAATAAAGCATTTTGTATCTGTGACAGATATATTTCATGTTCATCTATTGAACATCTGCGTTAGAAATCATTTATCTCTTTCTGGGGATATAAATAGCTTGAAAGTAATCAATTTCTGCAATTTTATCATTTATTCTATTTTGAAATGTAAGGAAAAAATTAACAAAATGTTTAATTAATGAGCTAATTAAATTAAATAAATTTAAAGAGCATGGTCGCAAGGTATGCGATTCTAAATGTTTTTTTTTTCGATTTTAAGTGTTCCACTAATACCTTTAATCAAATCAGAAAGACAAACAATAGCCATCAAACGTTGACAATAATTGCATAAATATCGCAACGTTAGAGCCAACTAGATAAAAAGGGATTTTTCATGGTAATTAAATATAAAAACGTATACTGGAAAATTAATATTTAAACACGTATTTCGATAATGTTTTACACGATAGAATTAAAGCTATAAAATATTTGTCAAATGTTAATTCAAAAATAAAAATGAATTAAAAACAAAAACAGGTTTAAAAGTGCAAAATAATGGAAGAACATCAATGAGGACGGCGACTAGAAGCAACATAACTGGTCATATGTAGATTCGGCATTAGCCATAGAAATTCAAAGATAGCATAGAAAACGCTTTAATTGATAGATGAATATTTTAAATGATGTTTGTTTTCTAGTTTTTATCCCTAATATAATCAAAGAATTGAGCGATTGTTTTCTTTTAATTTCCTTTTCCTTAAAGCGCCTAGCGTTGGCATCTATTTGCATTTGTTTTAATAATGATTATTCTCTTTTTTGATAGTATTCTAATGAAACACTGTTTTATTAAATAGAAAGTACTATATTTAATTCTTAAATAATACTATACATTTAAATTTTATGTTATTGTAGTTGAGACATTTGTCAGAAAATTACCAAAAATGGATTTACAAATTAAATACATACATTGCATCATCATAAATAACATTTCAATATTTCAATATTCATGATAATTCAACGAAATGAAAAGAAAATTCTTAAAATTAGTTTTCCATTTTATATATTTTTTTTTTTACAAAACACGCCTTTTAATCAAGAATACATACGAAAATTGGTATACATCGAGCAGGAGTGTAGACGGATTTCTTAGTGTGTTACCTTAGTGTTTATTAATGTAGTGTTTAGTGATTAGTGTTTTACCTTAGTAATTAGTGTTTGTTACCTTAATTAATTTTAGATACAATGCCTTTGTTTTAAATTAAATTATAAAAATATATCATTTTTTATATAAATATATATTTCATCATTTTCTGAATGTCCGAAAAAGGTGCCCCCCATCCCGTACACTGCCTTGACGTAAGGGCACAAGAATTTTGTAAAGCTATTTCATTCAGTAAGGAGTTTGGGAGAAGTTTTTTAAGTATGCATTCCTGTTTTACATTATTTTTTTCTGAATTTTAAGATAAAGATTATACAACCTTTAAATCATATTTTGTGGAATTCTAATCTGCTGCCATAACATTCAATATATACCGGTAAAGGACAAAATAATAGGAACACATGTGAAAGAATACAAAATTTTTATTAGTAGGCGTTGGGCTACGGTTGACCCTTATAACAAGTTGTATTTGTCTTGGTACTGTAAAATAAAGGTCGTGCACTAAGTTTAAAGGATTTCGCAGACATTCCTCATGCAGAGCATTCTGGAGTTCAGCTAGTATGTGTGGAGGAGGAATCCGAGCACGGACTTTGTTCTCTAAAAACCCCATAAAGGCTCCGTGATGTTGATATCAGGGGACTGAGGGCACTACGTGACATTTTCCTCTTCATTATTGTGCTCATCTAGCCATCTTTGGACACAAAGAGTCGTGTGAATAGGGGCGTTGTCATATTAGAATAGAGGACGTTCTCCAGGAAATAGAGTAGCATAGGTTTTAAATGATCTGCGTAAATACTGCGACAATGCTCGCTTCTGACCTTCTCTCTCAGGACTACATGAGCCCCCAAGCCACGCCAAGATATCGATCCCCACACCATAACATAGCTGTCTGCATGCTTCACGGAAGGAACGAGTGAGTAAACATGAAATGCTTCTGCCAATGTTCGTCAGACAAACACACGTCCGTTGGTCTGAAATACTATAAATGATGATTCGTTATGCCATATTACGAATTATTATTGCTGTTGTGTCCAGTTTTGGTGGTCTGGGCATAACTGCTGTCACGTTGTGGCATTCTGTGGCGACACTAACGTCTTTGGGATGGTTACTCTGCTATGAATGTTCGAAGCATGCTGCTCCAGTCGAATAGTTTTGGTAAATACGAGTTTCTGGAGGTCGGTGTTCATCTCGAAGGTTATGCGCGGCAGTGTAATCTTACGTGTTAGGGCCACGATCTTCTTCAACGCTCGTCTATTCCGATCGGTCAAATTCGACATTCGCCCACAGTCATAACCCTTGAGACAACGATTCTGGAAAAAAAAAAAACATAATGTTGTCTGTTCTAACCACGGATATCCGTGAAGACTAGCCATAATCATGCCTCTTTGCACGTGGGACAAGTCGGACATAATAATGCTTTGCTGGAAACAGAAATTTCTCATACAACTTCCAAATCGGCAAATGCTAGGCTTATACCTTCCCTTTCGCCTCCACTGTGTTGCAGATTGTTTCGCAAAGCGGCGAAGCTGTACTGGGTAGTCAAAGTACGGCATATTTCGAAATGGGTGTTCGTATTATTTTTTCCTAAACCCCTATATTTAAATTTTGCTTCATAAGCGACATTTTTGCATCTTATGAAAATAATTTTCGATTAAAAATTAAGAAAGAATCTAAAAAATGAAATTAAAAGCTTAAAAGAAAGCTTTATCTGAGGAATCAGACAAATTACTATTCTCACTCTTTTTTTTTAATTTTTATGAAACGTAGTTTATCTCTTGGTTTATTTAAAAGATTCACAGCGATATACATATTAAATATATGAACACGGCTTTTTTAAAGGTAAATTTATTGTACATTTTAACTGTAATTTCGCATACTAGCAGAAGATAGCTTTTTATTTTCAGAATACTTTTAGCAAACATATAATATTCCCAAAACGGCCATAGTACACACATGTAAGGAAACCTCCTGTCTTTGTTTAAAAAAATTCTAAATATGAATAAAATTATTATCGTCTTGTGACTTTTCAAAGAGAACAGATTTCTGAAAAATGTCTTGCTTTATATATTGACAATGCAAAAGGAGCACGTAATGTATCACAATCTTTCGTATTTAGGCATGTAAATTTCAATCAAAACTATCTAAAGAAGATTATAAAAGAAATAAATACAAAAATAAAAGTATTTTAATTTTTTGCGCATTTTAAGTGAAACAAGTGTAAAAAAATAGATTTTTCGAATCAAATTTAAAAATGAAAAAAAAAAAAAAAAAAACCCTAACGTTACTATAGAAAGTTCCACGCTAAATACTGCACTGAAAATAATCACTTAAAAGACATTAAACGAAATACAAATGAGACTTGACTTTATAACAATATCCGATTTTGTCATCAAAGCAGATCGAAATAAGAATTTACCTTAAAAACATTCGGGTAATTTATTTATTTTTTTTATATTACGTATAGATGGACTCTATAACGAGGAAAAAACAAGTTTTCCAAGTGTTAGCCCTTATACGTTTTTCACAGTTTATATAAAAATATTCAGAACTTATTCAGTTTTTTTTTAAGAAACTCAGTTCCAGAAAGTTTTATACAAAATATCATTTTTATTTTTTTGCAGAAGAACTCCATACAGTATGCAATATACATATTTGCAAATTTTCCAAAAAGGAGGTGAGTTACAAAGCCATGGAAATAGTATAACATTTGCCAAAAATACAAAAATCCACAAATAAACTTAGTTTTTTACTTATTAACCCATTTTAGCGAGAAAAGAGACACAATTAACTTTGTAGAGCATCAAACAGTCAATAACTTTCATACGTCAGATCATTGATTATCTTTCTAACTAGACTCTGAAAATCTGAGCAACGCGATCTGAAGGAAAACAGAAAAATGCCATTTGACAATTTACTAATTTAATAAAGGCGATTTTATTTTTCATATTTAAAAAACAATGCAATTAATTAATTATAGTATGTACAAAACCAATTATACAAAAAAAAAGGATGGTATCGCAACTTTATACATGTTTCTCGTTTTCTTGTATTTGGAATGATATCGATTAAATCGGGTCTGATTCATCACCGTCCGTCTCTGCACTTGAATCGATTGGATCTAAGTCGTAGTGCACATGGTGCAGAGTAATATCTGCAGCGTTGCAATATGTTTGGTTGCAGCATTACAAACAGATAACTGAGCACACCAAGTATACCTTCCTACAGCTGAACTACATACTGCAACCTTTTTATAACTGGCAAGATACGATATCGAGTAGGGCTTGAGGGACTACTTTTCTCATTATGGTGACCTGAGTGATTCCGTCCCCATTCCGCTCCCAGCCGCATTACACGGGGACTTTTTCGTTTCTCACGAATGACTAAACTTGTAGATATGTCCGAAATGCCTGAAATTGAGTACCATCGCAGGTAGGTGTTTCTGTCACTAAATTTATGATAATGTTGGTAGTTGCTATAATAAATCAGACATAATGCAACACAACAATGTTTTCTCTGGGATTACTTCCATACAGGGAAAGAATGACAAATTCTGTGACTATCATGCATAGTGAAAGTTGTAGATAATTGTATTCTTTAAAAAAGGAAAATATGATTTTTTACTGTAAAATACACTGAAAAAAATGTACTGGAAAAAAATTTCCATAAAAGTGCCGATTTCTTTTTTCGATATATCTAGTAAAAATGCACATGCGCTAGATGGTCAAAAACTTGGTGATTTAATTACAAGGTAACCCTATGTACCAACATATCTAAAAATCAAAAATAAATGACCTTGTGTAAGCTAAAGCACCTTTTTTGCCTATATCTACTGAACTTTAAATATATGTTGGAAATTGTACGACAGTATTATTACAATTATATTTTTATATTAGTGATAAATAACTTTTTTGTAAATCATATTCTCAGAATGCCTGAACGTATAATTCTATTTTATTTTATTCTAAGTTATATTAGTATACTCAAACATTTCCATCTCGATAAATGCATTAAGTAGAAATAACCTCATAATCTAAAACTTTTATACCATATTATACCCGCAAAACTATCAACAATTATCACTTAAAGTAAATAAATTACGGTATTTTGTGCAGTACATATTAATGAAAATATTCTTTTACATATTAGTAACTTTCCAATGAAACATTAAAATATCTTTCAAGTAATGAAAAATATTGTCTTTAATCAACAGTTAACAATCATTAGAAACGGAAGTAATTAATTTTTCCCTTTGTTTCTAAAGAATAATATAGCAAATGTTTGTCCTTTCTTATTCATGCACATGATTTATTGTTTTAATTTTTATTTTTAACAAAATAATCGTTTTTTTTTCTTTAAATATAAGTTATAATTCAAATACATTTCATTAAATGGGGCGTAGGTAAAACAAGAATAAATTGAATTGCGTGTAACAGCGCATCAAACAATAATGTTTATGGAAAGTCTTTATTATTTATATAGCGACTAATATTTAAATTAATACATGTTTACGGATTAACCCATTAAGCGCCGCTATAATAAACACGTTAAATAAATAAAGTTTATTTATATATTTTATATATATGAGATGCCCCTATGATAAAGCAGTTGAAATTTTTTTAATAACTGTAACCGTTTAGAATGTATAACATGTTCCCGTAGCGAGAGCGTTGGCGTCTAATGGGGGTCGAACCTTCTTCTGAACTGGAAAGAAACGCGCGTTATTTTCTCTGCTATAATGCAATTGCGATTAGAAAATTTAATAAGACTTCATTTTTAGGCATGATGCAAACAAATAAACAAACATATAAACAATTACTAAAAATATATGGATTAAAAATTTAATAGTAATATTCATAAATCACTTTCATTCAAATTTTTTAACGAATATTCAAAATATTAGAAATATAACGTCACTCTTTCTTTTTTATTATTTCCCTACACATTGTCTATGCAACTTGAAAGGAATAACTCAGATATAACATTATGTTGTAATAAACACTACACGCACATATGTATAAATTTGTTTTACACCTAGATTTCTGGCATATACTTATATTAGAATATAGTTTTTTTCTTCGACACGTAACTGATATATATAACTCTATATATTCCTAAATGATGTTTTGAATTTTCTTTATTACCTGTTTCAAATAAAGTAGTTGTTTTACAAATGAAAATTGAGACAGCTCTTATTTCAATATAATAAATGCTTTTCACGTTACTATTACCAAACATCGATTTTCAAATTATTTAAATATATATATATATATATATTATCTCTTTAATAAGAGTCCTGCATATATTTAAAAATCGATCTACAACAGTATCACCGTTAGTACAATTAATATAACATGAAACAATTTAGAATTTTCGTAATCCTTCTTTTTCTTTTTTTATATTGTATATGAATCTACCTATGGATTTAAGTTTCAAAAGTAGCTGCCAACTACTACTGTATTATATCTTAATTTATGGTCAAATTTATTGTTACAAGAAATTACCAAAATTCTTTTTTAATGTTTTAGTAATAACTTACTTCCATGCAATACGCAATCTTTTATTTTTGCATCTTGCATTTTAATTGTAATTTAAAGATTTTTTTTTTCTGCGGATGAACATCATAAAGGTAAATTTTCAGTGGTTTTTTGTTCACAATGGTTCTGTTTTTCCGTATAATATTACGAATCCACATTCAAGCGAACTGACATACACTGCTTTTCATGAAAAATCAATATAAATTGTTCCTCTCTTTATGGAAGCGCGCTTGCAGACAAAGGGACGGGAATGTAACCCCAAGCCGCTAACGCTCCCGTTGTGGGAACATACGAAAGAAACTTTTCTAATATTGCTTTAAATGAATATATTTACTTCGTATTAGGAATTTATTATTAGATGATCTGTTGGCTTTAAATATTCACTGCACTTGTAAAAACTAAAGAATTTACTTTTTTCTTTTTACTAATTTCACTTGAGGCAAGTCTAAAAACCAAAAATTCTCTTTTTTTAAAATTCTGCAAAAAATAGTAAATATATATATATATCATTCTGAAAAAAATATGTATACTACACGCCATACTATTAACTTTTCGGCACAAAATGTATTTTTTAAATAATTCAAAAATATGTTGAGGGGAAAAATGACAAATTGTTGTTCCCGCAACGGGAGCGTTGGCGTTTAATGGGTTTTTAAAGAATAATATAAAATTTTATATTTCCTAGTTTTTGTAAATTTCTCGCATTAAATCGGTATGTTAAACGATTATTTTAAAGGTTTACTTTTATTTATGATATGTATAAGACTATATTTAAAAAAAATATATTAATAGAACAAGAGAAGGCATGTCATTACAAAACTATAAAACTAATGATACGGCTTGAGTATATGATATGCAACCACATAGAAAAACTATAATAAACTATAAAACAGTGAGCAATCAATTTATAGAATAAATGTATTTACATTGCATATAGCATCGGTCTGTGTAAAGTTAGTTTCACAAACGGAGAGCACAACGGTTACAACAGCACAATCGTTCACAAAGCATCTATCGCAACTGTATTGCCTTCTGATATGTTTTTCTATCAGCTTTTAAAAGGTAAACCGTTTTAAAAAGAAAGCATTTTCAAGTTAATTGTTCTGATTATAGTAAATAGAAAAACGTTCAGATTAACAATTCATGAAATCACGATATTAAAGACTAAATAAGGAAAGCTGAAACGTAACAATAAATCACGTCTTTTTACACAGAAACCTTTTTTTTTCAACTGGGGATTGGAGCCACCAGATATCACTCATGCTCCTGAAATATACATAGAGCTATTATAAAATATGTTTTTTTTTAATTGTTTCCTTTTTTTTAACCTTTGGCCAGATTTTTCCCTCTCTGAATTCGCAGATTTTTAAAGAGATGTTACGCATCATTAGATTATTTTTTTTTTTACACTATAAGTAATATTTGTCTTACAAAATCCCTGTGTTATGAAGTTTGTAAATATCAAATGTGACCAGACTGGATGGAAATGAGAATATTTAGATATATCACTCGCGAATTTTCTGCAAATGTAAACCTCGTAACATATATTCCGTCTGTCCCACAAGAGGTGATCTGATCATACCGCTTAGCTATTAAAACTTTCCTAACTATTTGCAGAGGGAAGTCAACATCAGGATTAGTTATTACTTTCTTGCGACACGATACACAATTTTTTTTCTAAAACTAAGCGTTTATTTCGTTTCAAATTCAGAATATAATTTCAACATGAAAAGTCTGAAAAGAAAATATGTATCTTCTATGTCGATATGTTTCGTCATTTTAATAGGTGAATGTAGATTACTTTCTGCGTAGTTTGAATTCACATTTTAAAGTGCAATATAGTATAATACAATGCACCCGGAAATTCAATACGATTATGCGTTTAAAATTGATGTAGTGTTTTTAATAGTCTATTTGAGAAATCATTCTAAATATTTGAACGAGAGTGGTTTTTTTTAGTTGTTACATGTATAGCTATCCCAGAGAAATATATTTTGTTAATAATTATCCACGAGCATATCTACGCATTAGTCAAACAAATGGAGCTCAGCATCTAAGTTCCCCTTTAAATATAAGCATTTAAATTCAACAGATACAAATAATCTCATCCAGTTACAGTTGTGTCTGATAATTTAAACATTTAAAAAGTCAAATATTCGGAAACAGCACAAATACTAGATACCAGAATAACTCACAAGCATTAAAAAATATTTAAAAAAGGTCAATAAAGAAAATCGAATTATAAAATTTCCTAATTCAAAACAATTAACCGAACTTGAAAAATGTCTATTTCTAAAATAAATAAAAGAAAAACACTGCACCGAATCACTATGTATCTATTGTCAATCGCTGTTTTCAAGTTCCTTACCTGGAGTTGTGTTTGTTCTAGTGCAATTATTGAAATAGATTTGAATAGCTAGAAAGAAGAGTTGGATATTAAGAGTTCCCATCTTTTGTGTTTGCCTTTGCACGGTCCCTTTTGTAACAATATGAATACGAAAAAGAATCTAATAAAAACATCAATGAAACTATTTTCTAATTTCTTAGATGTTTTAAAAGCATATATGTAATGGAATTTTTATATTCTAACCAATGATTTTAATATATGGTTTTATAATGAACTTTTTAATGCTGTCATCTTAATTTTATATTTAAGATTCTCCAAATAAAAAAGAAAAGCATTAATAAACTTTATATTTCAAATTTCTAGCTGAATCGATGAATTTAAATGTTTTTGTTTTTAAAGAAAATCTCAGTATAAAAAGACTTATTTTCCTAGTTTGAATCTCAAAGGATTTCAAGATTTGCAATCAGAAGAAATTAATTAGAAACAAATACCGAAATAATTAAATTATAATAAATATTTATAAAAACCTAAATTTGTATTTCAATAGGAACAAATCAATATAATGAACTACAATATAGAAAATATTGATTAGAGAATCATTTAGAGGATAAACAATAAAGAAAAATCACACGTCAAGCATAGGTTATGAAACAATTTCTTACTGGATCAAAATATTTTAACAAAACTTCGCCGTTTAAAAATGTAAATAAGATACCCAAGAAAACATTTCGAAAACACAGAGCACATTTGAAAATCAGATTTCAGAAGTTACCGTTAATATCTAGAAAAGCTATTTAACTATTTTTTAGCAGCTCTCTATGTGATTAAAAGTTTAGAATATATTCTGCGCCGTATTCTAAAATTCAGAATAGTAAGAAATCTCATCGCACAGTTTAAAATTCAGCTTTAGCACTTTCTACAAACAGACGGAAACGGAACTTGAATTATTTTTTTACAGTGCTATACATTGCCTATAAATTTTTATACACGTTACATACATTAAGTTGAAATTAACATCAGTCAAAGATATATTTAAAACTACTGAAATCATACTTCCAAAAATAAGCATTCATACGTGCTCATGTATCTATTTCTTTGTATTGCCCTGTATATGAAATATTAATTATATTGTACAAACATATCTTAAATACAAAACGTAGTTGAGATTGAAAATACATATCTTCAATAATAATAAAAAAAAAACTTGACGCAATTTACGCTTATTCTGAGTATTGCTTACGGATTCTTTTGTATAGCTTTGTATATAGTCTAGAAAATATATACACACCAATGTAACATGCACAAATTTAGTTAAACCTAAAAACTCACACCATAACTGAAAACGAACTTTCAGCAATCTCCCCAAAAGCCAATACTTCATCATTTTATCCGAAATATTTTATGTGTCCCTGCAAAAGAACGATAAAGCCTATGCACATGATATTCTACTGGAAGCATCTTGGAGTAAGCTTCAGCAAGGTAAATAAACTTCACCATGTTTGAAATAGTGCAGCATAATTAAATGCGAATAGTGTTTCTCCAAAAACCAGTACATAAACGAACAATTTTCTGTGACCATGAAAATAAATGATAAATGCTTAGCAACCCATATACTACAGAAAAAAAATTTTAGTGCTTCTCATCAATTCATATTAATATCATTGCGTTTGTAATAAAATAACTTTATAAAAATGTGCCGCAAAAAAGTTGTCTTCATATAACATAATATTACAGAACAATGTTGAGTTTCCCTGTATACATACTGCAAATGCTACATATAACACATTCTAAGGTAATCTAAAAGTACACCTTATTAATGCATATAAATTTTATTATTAACCACATATGGATAAGTAATATCTGTAAAATTACCATACAGTGATACTTGTTAGAACTTGCGGTTCCGCAGCCCTTCATTCCCGTCATATTGACATTTCAATGCAAAACTAAAACACAGGTCGACTACTGCAAGCTCTGATTGATCAAGCAATCTAATCTTTAGGAAGTATGTCGCTAGGTAATAAGATGCATGTATTCCGACTTATCAACAGATTTCCTTCACAACAGTTAATATTTTCCCACATATAGAGGCATTGTCCAACATTGATTTTTTAATGGCACCACTTCATATTAAAAAAAAAAAATCAATTATTGTAGCTCAAGGCGCAGATATATGCGGTTCTGATGTGTTTATTTCACTCATTCAGGTAATCATCTACATATTTCTTAATATAACATCGATGTTTTAAGAGAACTTTCCGTTTTGTACACAGGTGTCATAGAAAAACTGAACTTATAATGTTTGGCCTATATGTCAGTTTTGCCTAAGATATGAAGAAGATTAATCAGAAATATATATGTTTAAGATACACTGCTTTCCAAAAATTAAGGAAAAATCACAAAAAGAGCGATAACTCGTTCAAAAATGAAACTATCCGTGTGGAATTTGCATATGTTGTTAATTAAAAGATAGTGAATAAAATTACAAAATGCAAATTAGTGGCGCTGCAATCGGATTGCGTCGTTTGTGAGGAGCATAAAAATGCATGTTAGAGAGTACTGCCGCTGGGGTCGCTGTGATTATGATATAAGAAATCTGACATAACCAATTCATTGGTATGACCTCGCGGTATCATTTGTCCGCATAACTGCAATTGGGAGATTGGAGGTTGGTCGAAGTCAGACAGAGGTTGCCAGATGGCTAAATCTGAGTCTTTCTGTTGTTCATAAGCTTTGGAAACAATTTCAAACCACTAATTATCCCTCCAGAAGGTTTAGCGAAGAACGGGCAAGAGCTACAACAAGTACCGATGACGATAATTGCAGTTATGTGCACGAAGGAATAGAACAGCAACACCCTCTCATCTTAGATTCTCCCTTGGTGCAGCCACTGGAAGTTTGGTATGAAAATCTACTATGTGTAGAAGGCTTCATGAAAGTGGTCTTTATGCGATGCGACAAGACATTTGTGTGCTGCTCACCTCATATCACCGGAGGGAACGTTTAAGGTGGGCACGTCAACATATCCACTGGACAGCTGAACAATGGAGGCGTGTTCTCTTCACGGATGAGTTCACCTTCAGCCTCCAAAGCGGCAATTGGTGTTGATTGATTTGGAGAGAACATGGAACACGCTATCATCCATCAAACATTCCTGAAAGAGATTCATATGGAGAAGGCAGTGTCTGTGTGCGGGGTGGTATCTCTTTGGGCGGACGTACAGACCTCCATGTCTTTCCACATGGAACTGTGAATGCTCACGTCTATAGAGATGACATTCTTTATGCTTATATGTGTCTTTATACCGGTGCAATAGTTAAAGATTTCCTGTTACATGACGATAATGCTAGACCACGCAAGGCTCACATCGTAGAAGATTACCTTCAGCACCAAACAATTCAGCGCATGGAATGGCCAGCTCGATCACTGGACTTGTATCCCATCGAGCATGTTTGGGATGCCTTAAGAAGATGTGTCGCTGTTCTCTATATCACTCCCCAAACCCTTGCCACGCTTACAACTGCTTTAAAAGTGCAATGGATCGCACTTCCAGGAACACATATCGACAGCATAATTGAAAGTATCACACATCCCCGTATCTTGCTTCTAGGGGTGATCATACTCCATATTAAAGGTACTTTACCTATACCAAATTGCTTCATTTATTTTGTTTATTTTATAGTTGTGTTGATTTCTGAAACACCACAATCGTCTGGTAATTTATTTTAATGCTATGTTATACCTTACTATGTGTTGTACATTGTGGCTCTGTTTTATTAAAATCTACTTGTAACGTTTTGAGTAATCGCTACTTTTGTTTTTTTCCTTAATTTTTGGAAGCCTTTCTTTGGAAATCTTTGGAAACTTTTGGAGTACTATTGCATTCGGAACAACCACTTCCGTTTTTCTTACCCCGCTGATAGAACTATTCTAAATGCCTATTAGCTATACAAATATACGTGGTTCTCATTCACCTTAAACTGTTTAATATTTTATGCGAAAATTATAACGATAATTTACATACGGAAAGTATTTGCAATGTGCAGTTTATTAAAATTATTGCTATTGTTGATAGTAATACTACATAACATAACTCGATGCGCAGTTTCTCCAAAATTCATTCATGGGTAGTTTATATATTTGCGTAATTTTCTGGTTGCTACATTTTTTCTCCTTTTTGGCGAAATTTTAATGTCTATTATGTTAATTTCTGTAAGATGAATTTAATACTGAGAAAAATCTGCGGAAATTATAAATGAAAACTTAATAAAATGTCTACTTCATATTATAAAAAAGAGCAATTAGAAAAGTGAAAACTGACAAGCATTCAATAGAAAGTGTTTGAAATGTAATTGGATATGTAGCAGAGTTATAAATTTATTCATTTTCTACATACTAAGACTAATCAAAAGAATACATTTTCCCGAAGTAATTACAAAGGAACAATGTTTAAGATTTACCACTAAAAATAGAAACTTTTCAAGTTTTATTCATTTTACCCATTACGTTTAAAATGTATTAATAAATCTTCTATTCTTTCCTAAAGGAACAAGTTATTGAGGCCATAAAAGTACTTTACGAAGTTTTATGAATTGATTTTTCTGATGAGAAGGGTTTTATCGTTTAATATACGAAATAAAATCGTGGCATATGTTAAATCATGCATGTTAATCAGCTTTTCAGTTATTTTTATAGCGATGATTTTCATATAGTATCTTTCTTTTTCGTATAAAATTAATTTTCATAAAAAAATGAAATTTAGAGACATTAGAAATATTATGTTATTTTTTTGCCAAAGCTATAATTAAAATACATTTTACTATGCTAAATATGATCTAATTGTCTAATAAAAATTATGTCATCTAGGGTCTTTTTACATGACATAAATCAATCATTTTAAGTTGTATATTTTTAAAGGATATTGCAATAATTCTATCCATATGTTTATAAAATAAAACAGTTACTTATTATATGATATATGTAATACTAGTCTGTAATCTACTACACAACATTATATAATCTCTACAGTATTGAAAACTATTAAATAGTTCATTTAATATTAACGATGTTTAAAGTATATAAATAATTACTTATGTATAAACAAATTACTCAGCTATAGTTAAATACAAAATTTAAATTTTATCAAGCGATTTAAATATATTATACAGGAAGGGGGGGGGGGTGTCCCCAAAGTCTCTGACACATTTTAAAATCGAAAATAAAATGAAGTAATTTGCGTCTCACGATGAAAAGATTTCTTCAAGCGAATGAAAATAATTTGTGCCAAATTTCGAACATACACTGTAAAAAAACCACTGTAGATTTGCCAGAACAAACTCGATCACAGTGAATGCACTATATTTTTCTTTAGTTTCCTGACTATATTAACATGGAAAATACAGTAGTTGCGTAAAATTAACAGCACAATATGCTGGAAATTCGAACGTATTTTTTTACAGCACAAACTGCAGGCGTCGAAATTACCAGCACATTGGGCTGTTAATTTTACGCAACTACTGTATTTTTCATGTTAATATAGTCGGGAAACCAAAGAAAAACACAACACATTCACTGTGATCGAGTTTAAGCGCGAGATGAACAGTACTTTGTACTGTAAAAATGTCGTTTTTTACAGTGTAGTTGGTGCCACTTGTCTGTTTGTTTGATTTTAAACATGTGTTTCTTCGTATTTTCAGATTACTTTTAACACCACTCGATTTTTTTCTTGTGGTATTATGTAAAGGATCAAATGTGTAGTTCTGCTGTGACTAACATTGAAGTACTCAAGACAAGAAACGCGCATGGGATCCAGTCAATTCCGTAATAAATGCTAGCGAATACTGTCACTGAACTGGAGTTCCATTTGGTTGTGGCTGCAGCTTCAAAGGCTGTACATTGAACTGCGTTAATGAGTTGCATACATTATTCTTCTGTAACAGCTTCCGACAAAATAATCTGTGACTCATTGTCTTAAGTTTTTGATGCTTCATTCTTGTTAATTCAAGGTACAGCGACATCTGTGAGCGAAGTTTGGAACAATTTTTTTTCTTTGCTTGAAAAACACTTTTCATCGAGAGAAGAATTTTAGGCGAAACCGTACTCCCGTATGATAATTACTTGATTTTATATTGAATTTTTAAATGTGTCAGGTACTTTTGGAACACCCTGTATATAAATTACTAATACTTAACACCTCTGAAAATTTATGTCCCTTGATCTGAGATACTCTTCATAAAAACGAAGAAAAGTCTTTTGATGTTTTATATCGTCTTAATATAGCCAATATATATACATATTCCATAAACGGTCTAAAAATGTTCAATAGTTTTATTCAATAATTTAACGTCCTTGATAAATGGTATAATCGAACCACTTTTATAGGTACTTCGTATAGTTTGTATGCTTTTATTAAGTCATTGGTTCGTTATTTTCATGTTATATTTAAACAAAATGAATAATAATAATATATAATTTTAAAATGTTTCAGAGGAGAGACAATAGATTTTATTGGCAAGAAAATTTGTATATTCTTCTCATATAGAAAGGATATACTGAAGCAGCTCCTTTTCAACCTAAGATTAGCGTTTTTACATTAAATTGTAATATGTCTGACAATTTACAATTCTAATCACCGTCACGTGTCGCGGGTAGAGCTCAACTTTCTCAGAATAATGTGGGGGAGTTTCCCCGGGCGCAGCTGGAAGATCTTACTGCTGACTTACTGATGCTCCTCGCTGCCCAGTGTCGCAATGGAAATCTGTTTTGCAACAGCGATCGCCTGCTTCTGTAAAGCCTTAGCCAGCCCCTGTCCTTTTCTCGCAATTGGAATTTACCTGGCAGTGCTGGGCGTAGGTCCAGATCTTTTCACAAGAACATTAAATGGAAATATCGCCAACTGCCGAGTTTTCTGGCTGCTTCATCTCTGTCTAACGACTATATTTTTAATTTAATTTGTATTAAATATTAGCTATGGAGATTGCTTTGGATATGGCAGTAATAGAAATACATTAATGAAATTTAGTTTTAACAAAATCACAAAAGAACTAAAATACGAAGCGGACTTTTTTCCTAAAGTTTGTATCCTATAATCTATGAACAAGTAGCGAAAAATTAAATATTTGTTTCAAGACTATTTGAAGTTGGTATTTCAGATAATAGTAATAAATATAGAGCTCAAAATATTACCAAATATAAAAAGAATATGGGAAGGTTACTCCGATTCTCTAATCATTATCCACGTTGGATCAGGGTTTTTAAAAATACATAATATTTTGTATCTATGTGGTTTGGAGATTAACAAGAAATAAGAAATTTCTGATGTTTGTAACTTATATTGTTTTTTTTACGCTGTGGAAATCAAGTGATGTCACCCAACTTAAAAAGCCTTTTTCAAAGTTGTATCGACGTTTAGATATTAAAACTCTTTTTCTAAAAGCGTATAATGAATTATAAAATCAGTTAACTTATTTTCTTTCTCAAGAGATTAATATTTTATTTAATTTTCAAATTTGAATGAAATTTACATTATTAAAAGCAGATTAAAACGTAATTACTTCTGATTAAAATTTACTTCTTTTTTAAATCACTTTAAAAAGTCCTTAAATATCTTTATTCTTAAAAAGAAATTCATAGAATAGCAGAGAAAAAAAAAATATAAGGCAGGCTGCGTATGCATTTCCGCTTTCAAATTTGTTGAATAAGCAGTTTTGAAAACAGGAATAAAAATATTTTACTGGAGTTCCGAATTTCATTATAATTTTAAATGAAAAATTGCTGGCAGGCATTTTCAGAAATAGTTTTAAAACTATTCAGAAAAATTCAATTTTGCCTACATTAAAATATATATATATATATATATATATTAACATTTAAACTAAAAAAAAAATGATTAAATACAAATCACTTTAGTTATATACTTCGGGTGTTATCAAAAAGTATTATTACAGAAATAAAAGTTCAAATTAACAATTTTATTTTCTTATTTATATTTTTTCTATAAATTAAGCGCAGGTATAAAAAGAAATATATAGGGGGGATTTGGGAGGTTTGACCATATGGTAGGCTTGACCCACTCTTCAGTTCTCATATTTAAAAGAGTTTTGCCAAAAGGGGGTAACTAAAGCTATTAAAATGTTCAAGAAATAGTTTTTGTTTCATGCAGATAATAGAAACAGGTGCGGAAAAATCAATTATGAAGAGTTTTCTGTTTAAAAAGTGTATTTTTTAGAAACATTTTGAAAGATTTTCCCAGAAAAAATATATCATAGAAATTTAAGTAGGTTTTGAGTATTGCAGAAATATTGAGCTTCCATTCCATGCATTTTCACAGTAAATTAGGCTAAGCATAGCCATGTGCTATTCTTTAAAACTAGGTGTGTAGGAAGGCTTTACTCAACCAATGTGAGGGAGGGTTGACAATGATCAAAGCTCCCTTAATTAAGTGTTTTAGAAATCTTTTTATTGTACACCGTAATGAATGGTTAATGATTACATTTATGAAATAAGGTAACTTTATTTTGTAAAGCTACAGTAGAATGGAGTGATAGAAAAGGAAATATAAAAAAAAAAAAACAGATTTAAGGAAGATGTAATAAACTGCTATAGAAGAAAGGAAACATTTAAAGAACTATAAATGGGAAAGTTGATAGGAAATTTTATTTCACTTAAATAGTACCCATAGTAGGTAAGACGGGGCCCATCTCCCGGTCCAGAGCCTTTGTTGGCCTTTGCGCCCATGTTCGGAAACGATCCGGAGGCAGTGTCCTGCGACGTGTCCCGAAGGCTGCCGTTAGGAACGACCCACCAAGGACGCCCCTCACAAAACTCCGGTCAAACCGGCGCACTACCGAGCACGTCACGCCGGATATTCCCAACGAAGAGATAAGTTGGTCACATACGAAAATCATCACTACCGAGATTGAAGAGCCAAATAATACGTTCTCTTGGTTCCCGACACTGTACGCCCCGACAGCCCACGGGAACCAAACACCTATAAAGGAGTCGGGCCCACGAACCTACACGACGTTTTCTGAGTCAAGGTTACTTTACGGAAGACTCCAAAACCAAATAACATTTTCCGGCAAAGACATATTTGTGAGCCAACCGATAGGAGGGAGAAGACGCCCCTAGATAGAAACCCCGGAGGCACGCGGATAATCCCTCCTGACGCCACAGACAGAGCCTCGATCAGGGGATCACAAGTAGGCGCCTCTAGCGGACCCAGAGGAGACAAGGAAACTCCTCCTCTCACGACAAAGACATCGCCTCGCTAGGTGTTTTCTCCCGATCTCTCCGCTCAACAGGGCGGAACCCCTCGCGGCTCGACGCTAGGAGTCAAGAGAGACCAGGCTAGGTGCCTTTAGCGTCCCATACAGGGCACGGAAAGTTCCTCTTAGACGGGTTAGTCCCCGCCTCGCGAGGGGGTTGGAGTCCCGCCGGGCCCCCACAACTCGCCTCCACCCGACGGTGGAGAAGCCGTGGGGGGCCGGCAAAAGCCCGGCCCCCGCTACCTTACCTCATGTCCGCCGAGAGTCTCTAAGCACGAATGGTCCCAACCCCATGCAGTAGCGACCGCTACCATGTTAGTCGCCGAAGCACGACACCAGTCAGACGCTGTGCACCCGAACAGGTGGTCAAAGCCACGCACGGCTCGCCAACCGATAATTTCACGCACCGAGACCCCAAGACAGACCCAAGAAGAGCCAAAGACCGGTGGACCGGAAACACGAACAGGGGACAAAACCCACACAATCCGCTCAACCAATCCACCAAGCCATCGACCCAATCCAAGCTCGCCCGGAAGTCTCGGGCATACGTTTGAAGAAATTTAGTTTTAGACACCACTAGATCCTCACCACTGTTCACGAACATTTCCAGTTTCACACAGACACGCAGGTTCTGTGTCGGACCGAGAGTTCATCCGAGATTCGAAATGCCGCCGCGTTAGTCGGCGAGCCTCATGCCCGTTTCCCTGCGGGGATGGAACTCAATTGCGGACATGCCTTTCGACCCTCTCTCAGGAGATTCAGCTCGACATCGGGAGACCAGATTCATACTGGCCTCTCTCTGCGACTGGTCCCTGGTCGACGAGGGCACCACCAAACTCCACCTACCTTCGGGTCGGCTAACAACTAACCCAGCCACTAGAGACTTGGCAGGATGAGCCATCTGATGCAAAAAGTACATCAGATGATGGCCGGACACTCAACCTTCGGTTGCTCCGGGAGATTCTGCACGGCGATTCCGCGAGCCCCGTCGTCACCAGTGAGTACCATTGACAGTCCTGCATGGTTCGCTCTTTCCTCTCAGGCTACCTCTCAGTCAATTGGTGGATGAGGTCCTACCACATTAGCTAGTCTTTACCCAGCGACACCGTCCGGCCCGTAGACCGGCACTGGTATCGTCCTATGGATCGTCGCTATCCGGATTGCACAGAGAACACGGGTCCATGTGTGCGCAATTTCGACGGACCCGAAGGGCTACGCCCCATGCACAACGTCCGTTTATCGTGGCCGGCGGACTCGAGGCCTGTCGACCTCGAATTACTCGTGGAGGCTGTGGTTCGTCCCCATCAGTCCCCTCGCATTCGTACACAACGAACTCTGCCGGCCTCCGAGTCTCCTCCCCCACACAAGTGGTCGGTTTCAGACCACCCGGAGGCGCGGACACATCTATAGTAGGAAATAGAAAGAAGGTAAAAGACAAGAAAGGATGAAAGTAGCAAGCAGCTTTATGAAATGTTAAGTGCTCATGCTTCTGCAAAGTAATGTAACATTGATCAAAATTCTTTAGGAAGATATGTAGACAAATTTCAACAAGATGAACACAATGAGATAAAGTCAAACAATGTGGCAACTAGTGTTTCTAGATAAAGTGTCAAACAAAAGAGGCGTTTAAAATAGAATCTTTCTCATGGGCCTTGAATTCTGTCAAAGCAGATTTGTTTACACATGAAATTTCCCTTAATACTTTTTAATAATAATTAAACCATATAGCATAAACTTATTCTACCTTTTTTCAGACTGATTTCTTTTCCTTTAAAACCTTTTAACACCTGAAACGGCCCTATACGGCTTTGTGAGTTAAGTCCTAATTCGGCCGGTTTCGGCCGTCTATAGCAAAATAAGGGGTGATAGGTATAGAAAGAGATTCGTTTCTCCCTATGCTGAGGGGTTCGTCTTTATTGTCGCCGGTCACTTTGTCCGATGACAGTGATGGAATACTTTTTAATTGCTTGCAGGTTTGTCATTACCTTTTTTAAAAGCTAAAGTGATTCTATTCAGATGAGACGGATTTTTTTTTCTTTTTTCCATCTTAGTTTCTTATTTCAAGAGAACGATAACCATTTTTAACCGCTAGCATTGAGATATTTACTTAAAGTTTAATTTAAAATGAGTAAAAGAAAAGTTTTTATACTCAATGAACAGGCTTCTGGAGACATGTACTATATATATATATATATATATATATATATATATATAAATTATTTGGCACTTTTTTTGTACTTACAGCTTTAATTCATAATATTACGGTTTTTGATGGTGGTAGGTTATGTTTAATTAATGGTTATATATATATATATATATATATAGATAGATATAGACATATATATTACGTGCTTAAAATTGATTATTTTGGCGATCACTTGGCATGTTAAACCCAGTACACACACACATACACGCTCGCACACACAGAAAAAAAACTGTCAGAATAAATTACGAAAGCAATCTTTAAAACCTATCTGTACATCTAATAGTTGATAAATTCGGCAGAAAGGTCTCAATTTGATTTTTTAGTTTTCTAATAAATTTATTATGACATTTTATTTTTAATTTTCTATTTTACGTTCATTCTATCACTGCATAGCTCTGTTTTCATAAAATATATTAGAAAAACACTTCAATTATGCTTTTGGCATGTCGGGCTGTGAGCGAATAAGGTTCCTAAACAATTGAGTTGTTTAGCTAAATGACCGCCCCCCCCCCCTTCCTTCTGCACACATACCAATCGCACCTTTTGGTGTTTTCGTAGTTTTTTTCAATGCACTAAGAATTTTTCTAACATCTAAAATCGCCCTCATTGGTGCATTAGCTATTGATCAAAGAAATAGGCACATTTAAAGATTGTGAGAAATAAAACTAATTATTTTTTATCTAAAAAAAAAAAAAAAAATCTAGCTTTTCGTCTAAATAAATCCTTCTGATATTTTGGCGCAGCAGTGGCGCAGCAGTTGCGCGATTGTCACCACTAAATTTTTATAGTATTCTTCGCCTTCAAAAATCTCAGAAATTCTGTCCTGAAGTTAAATGAGTAATACTAATAAAATTTTGCGGTGCCAATTGATTATCTGCTGCTACACTGTTCCATCACTGTTTGTTGGATAATTCAGTGATACAGTAATAATAAGATAAACTGAAAAAAATAACTCCTCAAGAGTGCGAAAAATCTGATAAAGTTAGATCAGACACTCCTGTGTTACAGTGACATGAAAAACCATATAAGATGTTAAAACTCTGATTGTATTTTTTGCTGTGCAGAAAATTGTGGCAATGTAATAAAAAGTATAAACAGTTGAAATCAGTTTTATCATACGGCTGTTTCAAGACCTTATGTATTAATAAAATTATAAAAATAAAAATAACCTTGTTTCATATTTGAGTATATTATTTGTTTATTTTTAAAGTATTTCAGGAAAAATCATAACAGGCAAAATAAAAGTTATCGACAACTTAAATTCGGGTGCTAAATGTCTTTTAATTGGAGATTTTTCCCCCTTTCTCAAAAGCGTGAAATATTCTAACAAAAAGATAACTTATTTTTGATTTAAAAATAATAATAATGAAATTTGCAAACATTATTATTCAAATATCTATGAAGCGAATCAGTGCCGAAACTAGCCTTTTTTGCACCCGGGGCAAACATGGATTTTGGCGCCCCCCCCCCTCTTCCACAAAGTATATTTACAAAGAGAATTTTAATAATTTTATAATAGACGACTTATTTTAAAATTTAAAATATGTAATCATAAAATATGTAATACTGAACTACGTAATCTACAGTGGCGGATCCAAGAGTGAGGTCCCTCTGAACATCAACAAAAATATTCTAAAGATCATTTTTAAAATGACATATTCAGTAGAGTCCCGATTATCCGAGTCCCGCCTAACCGAGTTTCCGCTTTCACCGAGTTATTTTCTTCTGATGGACTGATGGGGAAAAAATGGCTATAATTAAAAAAAAAAAAAAAAAAAAAAAATATGGCCATTTTTTTTTCCCATTCTGACCAGAAAATCAGAGTTCTAACTTTTTACGGCTGCTCTTTCATCTTCACCTAACACTTCATTTATAATGACTGTTTCATAATAATGGAAGCCATCAGACCATCAGAAGAAAATTATCCTTTCCAAAGGTATAATCTTCATTTGGCGCCCCTTTGTTCTGGCGGCCGGGCCACATGCCCCATCTGCCCCCCCTTAGTTTCGGCACTGAAGCGAATAATGGTTTTTATATTCCCGAAAATGGGTTTCATACTGGAATATAATCGTTTGATATTTTTTTCATCAATGATATTTTTTTTTACTGTAACATCACAAAAATCGACTTAAAACACGATTTCTGTCACCGTATTTCAGCAAAAGCTTTTGTCTGTACAAGCGAATTGAAGACACTAATTCTTTCTTTTTTAATAGAGAATGCCGCATTATATTCTAAATAACTCCATGAACGTGTAAAAAAATAGCAGTTTGGATTTGAGAACTGTTTTAATATTGCTTCTTAAATAATATATATTAGGGCTATTCTCAAATTCTAAATAGCTATTCTCCCTCATGGAGTCATTTTTAAAGTTAGGAACATGAAATATTCACATTCAGAAACTATTCAAGCGAATAGCTTTTTCCCTTTTTCTGTAGAAGAGCACGTTCTTTCTGAAAATACTGTCAAAATTGACGCTTTGAACCAAAATCCCCGACGGGAAGCCATAGAAAAATCGTCATGAGACAACAATCGATTATAATTCAAGATATAATGCATTTATTGAAAACAAAGAGAAAAAAAACATAAACATTCAAGAGCATGGCTGAAATTTCGTGATTTTTCTCGAAAAAATAAATTTATAAATGTCACAGAAAATTTCATAATTTTGAGCAGGAAAAGATATTTTTTTGGAATCTCCTTAACACTTTATGCACCGACAGTGCTTATAAGTACTATTAAAATAACTTGTCATAAAATTCATTTGATACATCGATTAGTTGCAATACAGTTTAGAATGAGTTATAGATACTTTATCTTATTCCAAGAAAATTATTGGTTACAAAAAAAAAAAATAATAATAATAATAATAATAATAATAATAAATAAAGTAATTAACGGTTGAATTCTTTTGCTTTTGCATCTAATCGTGGATCCAAGGGGGAGTTCACGGGGGTCGTGAGCTCCCCCCCCCCCTCCTGAACGAAGAAAATTTCCAAAGGAAATTTAAAAAAAATTAAACATATATTAAATTCTTTCACATTCATCTCTTGCTCAACTATGAGAATCTTTCTGTCTCTTTTAAAGCTGTACTTGCAAAGTAGGTAATTTCTGACACATCCATGATGTCATTTTTAATCTCAGATGCAAGATATTTGGAAGTGCATTTACTCAAAACAAATGTGATTGATTAGCGTTTTCCATTTTCCGATAAAGGCAAAGCATCTTTCGGGAAATCTCCTTAAACTGTGGGATTTAAAACTGAATTTCAGGCCGCGACAGACAATTGCTCCCTGATGACGGCATTTTAATAAGTGTTAAGTCCTAAAAATTTGTATATAATGCTCAATTTCTTAAAGATTCTTTGCATTTACAAGAAAATGGGAAATTCTTCAATTTCTGGGTATCTGAATAAAATGTGTATATTTTATATTTTTTACGAATATTAATGCAAATATATAATTATGAATATTAATTTTTTGGTATTTACAAATGAAAATAATTTCCCAAATGTATCAGAAATTTAATCATTTTGGATGTGGGGACAACCTTCAATATAAAAATTGCTTATTAAGAGATGTGACACCCCCCCCCCCCAAAAAAAAAAAGGAGACATGACCACCCTCTAAATGGAGAGCTGCATCAGCTCTTGTTTGCATCTTTTCAGCTTTATTGACAGGGCTCGACTTATGCAGGGGCATGCGGGGCAGCTGCCCCGGGTCCCCCTTTTCAGGGGGCCCTCACGAGAGTACTCAGGAATAAGATTAAATTAGATTATTAGATTATTAAAAGGTGCCAAATGATTAAATTAACCAAAAGCAACCAAAACTCATATATTTTCAAACAATCTGCTTCCTGTACCCTCTCCACCCATCAGGGATGTAGTGGAAGGTATACGCCGTATACCTTCTGGATTTTTTAAAGAAGCTCCGTATGCCCCCTGTTTCTCAAATTAAGCTACAGCATATACCCTAGGCATGACATTCCTGACTTTAGCGTATACCCTGTGCCTATGGCGTATACCCTCTGGTTTTTTACGACTACATCACTGCCACCCATGCAAAAAACAAACTATATCTTTAGAAAACAAATAATTAATATTTTATCATGACAACTTAGTATTCTATTGTTTTGAAAAGAAATTCTTTATTAATGTTTTTCTCGTAACGTGGCAAGTTAAAACAATTAATTATGACCAATTTGGGACATTTTCTTTTAGACATCTTATAACGTACGTAGATAAGAAAAGTAAAATTTTGCAAAGAAATACTCGTATTAACCAATCTATCATTTTTTTCTACTATTATCCTACTAGTATTTTTTCTTAAAGTTGTGACCATCTTTTTGTCACACTCTGTATACAGATGTAAACAGTACCGGGTACAAAATTTATGCATATAATACAATATGTAGGAAATTTAGTACCAGCTACTTCCTACTTCCACATTATTGGCAAAAAAATCTATAGAGAGAAGGGGGTGGGGGGGCAGAATGATTCTTGCCCCGGGGCCCCCCATAGCCTAAGTCGGGCCCTGTTTATTGACTATGAAAGATTGTATGTATGTGTGTAGGGGGGGGGGGAGGTTCAATTCGGAAATATTTCTATTGTAAGGACATCATATTTGTACATTTCCTAACTCTACAAAATGCTAACAAAAGTATTTTAAATAAAAGATTGGAGTGGAGTAATAAATATTGTACAAAATCCCTATAAATTCAAATTTAATTAATTGTAATTGACAAAATCCTTCTAAAATTTATTAAAGGATTGTGTCAATCTTCTGATGTAGTTTCAAAAATTCACGAGAAATGCTTTAGAAGATGACATTTTCATGAATTCATAATTTAGGACATAAAGGGTTAAAATCATTTGTTCTGAAATTGTACCGTAAAAGCTTTAGAGGGGGGAGGGGAGCTCTAAATATTTCTGAATTTTAAATCCTTAAATTAAGTATTAGCCTGGTCCTAAATTAATACTTTTTTTTCAATTTTTTAATCTCATATTCTAATAGAAGGTACCGAAATATTTACATTATAAGGAAAATTATGAGGTTTAATACAAATAGAATTGCCCCACCAGTGGCCGGTGCTGGATTCAAACCCAATCGCGCCCGTCGACCTAATCGTTCGGAGTTTTCGTGGTTTTCTTCGAACCGTGAATTTCCATGGGTTGCTACGGGTTAGGTTCCTTTAGAAAGACCCAAACGGAGGGCACCCTTCCCCCCCCTTTTTGATCCTATATTCCTCGTGTTGATAATTGGGCGTCCAAAACACAACAAACCAACCAAATAGAATTATTCTGTTTTTTTTTTGTTTTTTTTTTCTTTTTTTGCACATATAGTATATTTGCCGAATTTTAATTTCTAATTGTAATTTTATAGGGATATGATGTTTTCTGTGGCATTGATAAAATTGTTTGTTGTTCTGTGATTATTACCATTTTTATTATATGCATACATAATTTGCCGTATGAGGAGTATCGTGGAAAATCCTTTCCGCTCAAAGGCGCTTGTCAAAGAACAATATTAGTAGCCTTTCTTCCAAGTCTTTTAATTTATAAACACGCATTTCCGATAAAATGTATGGAGTAAGAATGCAGTGTAAATACTTCTTACTACAGGTGAAAAGGGATAAATAACGTTTCCTCATTCTGTTTAGAATTATCACTCCAAACAAATAACTGATCAACAAGCAAAAGTATGTGGGGAAAGGAGGAGAGTAAACATACATCAAGATGACATTTCAACCGCGCCTCTCCCATAGGAAACTCAAATGCGGTAAAAGGACGAGTCCATTTTTTCAAAATGTTCCTTTCATAGGCCAGGATTTAGAGGTAGTAACCTTTTCCGTTTTCTCGGCGTTAAAGAGTTAAAAACTAATTCAATATAAAATAAATTGGGTCAAGGCTCCCCACATGTGGGATTATTTTCTGTTGATTAAAAACAATAATTTTTCAAGTTTTTATATATTACATATCTATCGCTTGTATACTGATTGCATAACGAATATAATGATATATGATACTTTAACTTCAATATTTAAAAAATAAAAAAAATATTTCGTAAAAAATGAGTCAGTCTTCCCTATGTGTAAAATATTGTGAATTGAGTTTGTAAGTTTCATTCAATGACATTTTAAAAAGATATAAACGCAGACCAGCAGAGTCGTTACCAAACTTTACAATTTAGAACGATATTTATTTACCAGGTAACGTTTTGGTGCACAGTTTTTGGGACAAAAAGTACTACCATCTACACGGGAACTTGTGTTTCGAGCAGACGAGTAAATTGTTCAAAAATTCCAATATTTAATGAAATATTACGTAACTGTTTACAATAACAGTTTTAAAACGAATATCCTTTGCGTGATCCTCTAAAAGAATAATAACCATTACACAGAACATTTGAATCGGCAACATGCTGGGATGTATTTCCAAAACAAATGTAAACTTCGGTGATTTGGAAGCAGTTGAATGCCATTGAATGAAATACGTTTTAATCTATCATTGTCACAGATGACACAGTTGATAATATATAGATTAAAATTGAATTGTTTTAAACTTCACTGAAAAAATTTTTAGACTACGTTACACAGAATCCTAAATGCGAAAAATGTTCTAGTGACTATAGCGATGCATTTAGTAAACGTTCTCGTCAAAGATGGGAGAACATCGACTCAAATTAGTGAAAAAGATCTTCACGTACGTTTATAGAAACTGTTAAATCCTACAATCCACGATTTTGATCATGGACGTTGCAATGACATTTTAATCTATCATCTTCACAGTTCCACCTATTTCACAATACATATAGTAAAATTGCATTGTTTTAAACTTCTCTGTAAAACATTTTTTGTGCATTAGGCACAGTTTTTAATGCAAAAAATGGTGCATGTGACTATAGAAATACATTTAGATAATGTTGAAATCCGGGATGTGAAAACCTCGATTCAAATCTTTGCAAAATATGTTGATATGCGTTAATAAAAATTTTAACCCTGTATTGCAAGCTTTGTATTAATTTTAATGCGTTACAACATTTTTACAGAAATCGAGGCATTGGTCATTTGAAATAACGTAGATATAGATATATAATCCGAATTACATTTTTCGTTAAAATTGCACCATGGGTATAAACGTGCATATATAAAGAATCAAGCACATCATCTATAATTTTAGCGCAAAAAAAGTAGCTTTTTGAGTATGTCTGCATCTGTCTGTACGTTCTGAAAAGAGTAATAGCAGCCAGTCGGCCAAACAGACAGACACACAGATGTCCAGACAAACCGAATTTATGAAAAATTTACAAATGTAGAACAACTATGTTGAAAAGTGTTAATAATAAGAACTGAAAATCATGCATCATGCATATATTGTGAAACACTTTCCAACAGTATCCTATCATTGTTGCCCCACCAGTGGCCGAGAGGTTCTGCTCTCGAAGCTGGTAGACGGGAGGTGCTGGGTTCGATCACAATCGCGCCCGTCGGCCTAATCGTTCGGAGTTTTCGTGGTTTTCTTCGAACCTTGGTTCTCCAAGCGTTAATACGGGTTAGGTTCCCTTAGAAAGACCTCCACGGAAGGCACTCCCCCCTTAGGGCCTATATCCCACGTGCAGATAATTGGCCGACATAAATACAACCAACCTATCATTGTTAGGAAATTCAATATTTAATGCAGTAAAAGAATGTATCTAAATAAACAATCGGAAAACAAATAACACATTAGCAATACACTTTATCCGTTTCTGTCCAATGACTATAATGTGTGCGAATTTTTTCGCGCATTGTAATGTATGACCCTAATAGTAAATAATCCTTGGCCGAACGTTCGCTGAAATTCCTAACTCGACAATATTTCGAGCTGGCGATCTCATTTTCCGGAATCGGCTGATTTGACTTTTTGTCCGCAAGGCATATCATCTTCGAGCATCGCAGCCCGACTACAATTGAATTGGTTTTGAAGCCTTTCATGTTAGTTTTCGATAATTTGGTCACTGGGAAATCTTTCAACGAGTACATTGCAATATCACATGATCTTTTCTCCATTAGCTAATGATATTGAATAGAAGAATTTGTACGATAGAAAACTAGTATTTAAAACGTAAGAAAAAAATCATTTTAATTAAAAAAATAAATATTGTTAATTGGGAATATTTCCCACTATAAGAGGCAAAAATATTTCCGTATCAGGTATGTAACTCATTGAAATGTAAGAAATTTCTTTTTTTTTTCAAAATTCCAAGTATTGCTGTTAAATAAATTTACAATAAAATTTCGATTAGTTTAAGTTACAATTAATTTTCTATTTAAATTGCAAATAAAATTACATTTCATTTAAAAATAACACTCTTGAATATAAATTACTTATACTAGTGATATACAAATGCTTTTTAATCTTACAAATAATAATTAATTGTAATTTTCATTGCATGATCATTTAACAGCAATATTTTGATTTTAAACTATACAAATTTTCTTACTTTTTAACTAATTACACTCTCGATATGAAATACTTTTGTATTTTACAGAGGAATATATCCATCTTTAAGAATACTTTCTATTTGAATTAAAACGAACTTTCATACATTTTAATTATAGAAATTATGCATCTTACAATGTAAAATATGCTCATTTCACATTGCGTTCTACTGGTGAAAATCATCATTTAAAACTTCTCGTTATACTCTGGTTATGTATGAAAAAATATATCGTTTTCTCTTACTTTTATCTAAACTAGGTATGCACAACCTGTGGCCCGCGGTCCAAAAGTAGCCCGCGATTGGTTAACATGTGGCCCGCGAATTCGTCAATTTCTAACTGAAAAAAAATGCAATTTTTGTCCATAGGTCGCAAGAAAAAATCATGCATTTCGTCAATTTCAAGCGGGAAAAATTGAAAATTCAGCCAGTTAAGAATCGCGAATTTCGATGATCGGGGGCGGAAAAATAGCGAATTTTGTCGATCGGGCACGAAAAAAAGCGCGAGTTTTGTCATGAGCTCCGAAATATCGTGAATTTCGTCGATCGGGCGCGGGCAAATCGCGACTTTCGTCGATCAGGTACGGAAAGATGATCGGAAAAATCGCGAATTTCGTCGATCAGGTACGAAAAGATGATCGGAAAAATCGCGAATTTCGTCGATCAGGTACGGAAAGATGATCGGAAAAATCCCGAATTTGTCGATCAGGCGCAGAAAAATCGAGAATTTTGTCGACCAGCTTCAGCAAAATTGCTAATTTTGTCGATCAGGCGAGGAAAATTCGCAACGTTCGGAGGTAGAAAAATCGCGAATTTCATTGATCAGGCACAATAAAAATCACAAATTTCGTTGATCGACTCCTCCTCCCCTGCTTCGTTCATAAAATTCACATTTTTTTCGGCACTAGCCATTTTCATGCCTATGTTTGTTTTTAGCACTTTTAATAGAACAAAATTTACTCCCCCAAATAAAGTCAAAGAATATTATCACTCCTCCTAACTAATCCTTGCTATATCTCTATGTTATATATACAAACGTAAACTGTTGATATACCCTTGCCAACTGAATTGGATATGTTGACTGGGTAGGGGAACCTAGAGGGGTAAAACTCTCACCCCCTCCAATGAAATCATATTTTTTATCTGATGCCTCCCCGAAATAGAATTCTCTGCGTGTTACTGATGTGGCCTCGACAACCCAGAAATTTTTCTAAGTAGCCCTTCCCTTAAAAGGGTTGTGCACCCCTAATCTAAATGATTATTTTAATGAAAAAATTGTTCTGTCCTTTTTTTTTTTTTTTTTTTTTTACTTTAAACGCTATGAAATTTAATTTTTCACTATCTGAAGAAAAAATATGATCTACTGCTTCATAATAAAATTTATATAGTTTCATTATGTGAATAATTTCCAACTAAATTAATTTTTAATCAGAAATTTCTAATTCCTAACTACCAAAATACATTTAGAGACAATAGTTTGTTGCTGTAATAGTTTGAATATCATATATCGTGATATAATATAAATTTCAGCTATTATAATTTTCATTTTACTATTTATCTAAATCAACAAAAGAGCAAATATCTCTAAATTTTTTTAAGTATAGTTTTAAGTAGGAATGTCCATACTTAATTATAAAAAAAAGAAAGCAAGGAAAAAACAAACGCTTTTAAATTTTAAATTTGCTTTTGAGCTAAGTGTCCTGCTGTCTGTAAATTTGAAAGAGATTTAAGTTTACTGATTTGCAAATAATTATTTATTCTCATCAAAGAACATTTCTTGGAAAGTATTTTTTCTCCATGTATTCCTTCAGCTGTCCGTTTGCAAATGATGTCCTTGAAACGCGAAAAAACATTTTGAGCTGCAGTGAGATAAGATATTGCAGGGGATTGGAGAGTTTTATTCGCGTGACACACATCTTCTGTCATCTCTGCAGGGGAAAATCTTTACTGTGAAAACAAACAATGACACCCTTGTAAACGGATTCAATTTTTATTGTTTTCTTATTACGGACCGATTACATACATGCGAATACTTTGCGATTTATTGACTTGTAATAATAATCCAATTTGCTGTCGACGTTTGAAGTCGACATTATCTAGATAACTCGCTAGATTTTGTTCAAACGGTACTTTGTCAAGCACTCAATTCGGCTACTGTTTATTTACCGACAATTCTGGTATTGGGCCGATATTTAGCCTATATCTCTTGCTATTGACGGATAAATTGAATTTATACGTACTACTGTTGCAATATTTATTCGCCACGTGCAGGTTTGTTTCAATATATGGCAGCTATCAAGTAATGCGTATAGTATATGGTTTCACAAGCTAACGTGTAGGATTAAGAACATACAGTCAGAAGATGTCTTTTGTTACGATATCAAAACACTTTAAAATGATATACCATGTTTCATTTACACATATCGCCGGCATAGTAGGAGGCGATAGCTTAAGACATTTCATTTACAATAAACACAGAGAAACCTGACGCTTGTACAAATCTTTTGTAGCGCTAGACTACGGCATGCATATTCACAATAATAACTCGGTTCAGATTCGACACTGGTATTTCTCAGTATGTTTTTTCTGGTAGAAAATTTTAAATATTCTGAAATATTTATCAAAGTCGATTTCAATGTCACAGAGACATGGAATTATCATTTAACCCGTTCGCGGTATAGCATCCTATTAAGAGAACAAGCCTTTTCATTGAGTATTATTTTGTTTTGTCAATTAGTTTTCCTATCAACTCCATGTAATTTATGGAGATAATGCCCATTCTTATATCTCCAAAATTAATTTTGTTATTACTTCAATGTAGTAATGATAGAAACCTGATCCTACTAATATTATAAACGAAAAGTCTGAGTAATGACAGTATGAGTATCATTACTAATAGTAATGTTAGTATTCTAATCCTGTAGTAATGATAATGATAAGTAGTAATGATGTAGTAGCAATGATAGTATCCTAATCCGTATAATATTAAAAATGTGAAAGTCTGAAAATTCTTCAGATTCAAAAGTCAGAATCAAAAGGTTAATTAAATGCCTTTGTATTATTTATACATTATATTATTTTTTTTCCAATGTACAAAATTTTCACTTAAATAAAAAAAAAATTACATACTATATTTCTTTGTAATACATAAAATAAATGTTATAAAACTAAAACCTACGTTCAATAAAATGTAATAATAAAATATTCTATTACGTTTTTAGGTGCGTTCGTAATTATATAAATACGCAGCACCTATAGTCGTCGTTCAGTCCGTCCGTCTGTCCGTCCGTCTGTCCGCATGTAACAGAGCAAAAACTACCCAACCGAATAGTCTGAAATTTCAAATATGTGATTGTTGCAAAATTTTGTCGAGCCATTTCAAATTTTATGAAAATCGGATGTATAGTTTAATTACAGGGACAGTCAAAAGTTTTTCTTTACATTACGGCCAATGGGAAAAATTATTGCAAGTGGATTTTAATGGTATTAGAGCCTTCCGAATGATCTGAAATTTTAAAGATATAACTGTTGCAAAATTTTGTCGAGCCATTTCAAATTTTAGGAAAATGGAATGTATAGTTTAATTACAGGGACAGCCAAAAGTTTTTCTTTACATTACGGCCAATGGGAAAAATTATTGCAAGTGCATTTTAATGATATTACAGCCTTCCGAATGGTCTGAAATTTTAAAGATATAATTGTTGCAAAATTTTGTTGAGCTATTTCAAATTTTAGGAAAATCGGATGTATAGTTTAATTACAGGGACAGCCAAAAGTGTTCCGAAAAAATTATTGGAAGTGCATTTTAATGATGTATCAGACTATGCGCTTTATGAAGTGCAAACAATTATACATTCAGTACAATATGGGGTGCAAAAAATAATTTTAAAACTAGTTATAGTACGAACGCACCTCATTTGCCACGTTTGACGAGCAATTTCCAACTTGTTAATATTGAGATATTTTAAATCGATCCGACATTGCAGTAACAATAGGTATATCGATGTTAACCTTTCTGAATATATACCTAAATCGAAAACCTAAGTGATTGTGTTTCCAGATTTTTTATGACTATTATTTAATCGTAATAATTATATTCGTCTTATATATTCTGTGATTAAATAATGTAAGAATAATTATTATCAAAATAGCGATTAGAAAAATTCAAAAAACAATTACTCTAAAAACGAGTATAAGTTATGTTGGTTATATGGTATCAATATTTGCATTCATAGCTAATGGTGTTCCGATTTAGTGGAATTCAAAATACCTACTAGACTTTTAAAATAGTAATTTTCATTTAATCGATGAATGTTAGCAATTATATAAAACGGGAATTATTATTCAAAAATTCTTATATATCTTTTTGAATACCAAAATAACGTTAATTTTCAAATCTGAATGCTACCAATGATACTTGAACAAAAATACCAATATTAGTAAAATTACATTGGAAATTCCTGTAATGAAACTTCAATTCTCCATAAATATTGCTTTTATAATTTTCTCCAAAAAACACTATATACTAGATTAATTTTAACACAATTATTCCAACTGGTAAATAAATCATATTAGATGTAAACTTCCAACTGAGCTAAAAATATGTGGAGCAGGATTCGAACCAGGGATCTCCTGGATGAAGCCGCCAGTGCTCAACCATCAGAGCTATCCCGGACAAATCTGGGGGAAAATTTTGACCCATCTAACCTTAATGATTATAGCATCTGGTCTGAAACCTTGTTCAGCTCAACAGAATAAATCTCAAGTAATGGAATTCCAGAAATCGCTGGATACGAAATTACACTAGATTAATTTTAACACAATTATTCCAATTGGCAAATAAATCATATTAGATGTAAATTTTGAACTGGGCGAAAAATGTCCGGACCAGGATTAGAGCCAGGGATCTCGTGCCTGAAGCCGCCAGTGCTCTGCCATCTGAGCTATCCCGGACCAATCTGGTGGAACATTTTCGCCCAGCTAACCTTAATGATTATAGCATCTGGTCTGAAACCTGGTTCAGCTCAACAGAATAAATCTCAGGTAATGGAACTCCAGAAATCGCTGGATACGAAATTACACTAGATTAATTTTAACACAATTATTCTAATTGGTAAATAAATCATATTAGATGTAAATTTCCAACTGGACGAAAAAATGTCCTGAGCAAGTTTCGAATCAGCGATCTCCTGGCTGAAGCCGCCAGTGCTCTGCCATCTGAGCTATCCCGGACGAATCTGGTGGAACTTTCTCATCCAGCTATCATTAATGGTTATAGAATCTGGTCTGAAACCTGGTACTATTGAGCTGAACCAGGTTTCAGACCAGATTCAATAACCATTAATGTTAGCTGGATGAGAAAGTTCCACCAGATTCGTCCGGGATAGCTCAGATGGCAGAGCACTGGCGGCTTCAGCTAGGAGATCCCTGGTTCGAATCCTGGCCTGGGCATTTTTTCGCCCAGTTGGAAATTTACATCTAATATTACATGAAACTTACTCTCTATCAAACGTTGACAATCAAATGTTGCGTTTGTAATACAGGTCATATCAATGAAAGAAATATACGAAAAATCATATGACATTTCCGTAATAATAATGCAACAAAATTAACCTTACTAAAATTGTACATGATAAATGAACCAAGGAATGTTTCTGGATTTATGTAAAATATTTTTTTGCTAATAGTGCGTAACTATGCAAAAAATGTAAATTGACAAAAAATATTTTGCAATTTCACTTTGAAAATTTCCAACATGAAATAAATATTTTTCCAATATATACATTTTAGACGTAAATTTCCAACTAGGCGAAAAATGTCCGGACCAGGGTTCGAACCAGGGGTCTCCTGGCTGAAACCGCCAATGTTCTGCCATCTGAGCTATACCGGACGAATCTGGTGGAACTTTTTTACCCAGCTAACCTTAATGATTATAGCATCTGGTCTGAAACACGTTCAGCTCAACAGAATAAATCTCAGGTAATGGCACAGCGCTGTTGGCTTCAGCCAGGAGATCCCTGGTTCGAATTCTGGTCCGGACATTTTTCGTCCAGTTGGAAATTTACATCTAATATGATTTATTTACCAATTGGAATAATTGTGTTAAAATTAATCTAGTGTAATTTCGTATCCAGCGATTTCTGGAGTTCCATTACCTGAGATTTATTCTGTTGAGCTGAACCAGGTTTCAGACCAGATGCTATAATCATTAAGGTTAGGTGGGTGAAAAAGTTACACCAGATTCGTCCGGGATAGCTCAGATGGCAGAGCACTGGCGGCTTCAGCCAGGAGATTCCTGGTTCGAATCCTGGTCCGGACATTTTTTTCGCCCAGTTGGAAATTTACATCTAATATGATTCACACACAATTAGAATACACAATTAGAATAAACACAATTAGAATAATTGTGTTAAAATTAATCTAAGTTTCATGTTTATATTTCTTATTTCATGTATGGCAAACAAATGAAAAATATAAATTTTATTATGTTAAGTGGCAATTTTACACATTGGAAATATATATATTTATATATATAATGTATACTCTCTAGGTGCAGATTAACCGTCGCCAGTCGCCATGTGACGACTAATTTTTTTGCTTTGGTGACTAACTTTCGGTGTCTAAGTCGACAAACTTCTTATAAGGATGCCCTTCTTATAGAGGGACGAAATTAGTTTTTTCTCGATTCTACGGCGAAATTGACTTTTTTTTCTGCAAAAGACCCACAAAGTAGCTTTTTTTTTGCTACCATTTGTCGAAATTCGCGATATTTTTATGTCCGAAATTTCGGAACCGAATGCCTTAAATTTTCGAAAAATTCGGAGCAGAATCTCCCCTGTTATAGTTTTTTTAAGATATTTTTATTTGTGTTTTCTTCAAAAACAAGTGTTTGAATTGTATTTTGATTTTTATAGTGCAAAATAATAATACTCACACAATCTCAATTTTTACTTTCTTCTATCTTTACAAGAAGAAAGTATTGGATTCATGAAAATTTTCGAATTCCGGTTTTCGACGGATTTACACGTTTTAGAGGTCAGAGAACCCGAAAAACATGTTTTTACAAAATGTCTGTCTGTGACTCTGTGAGTCTGTCTGTCTGTCTGTCTGTGTGTATGTGACACAAATTTTGTGGGCGCTCTATCTCAAGAACTAATGCACGGAATTTAATAAAAATTGATATTCAGTTAGTCCCTGATACCAATTGATGCTGATTAGTTTTTGGTGCAAATCGCTCAACAGGTGGCGCTGCTATGCTGCATTATGTATGATTTCCGAAATGGCTCTATCTCAAGAACTAATGCACGGATTTTCATGAAACTTCAGATTCTGTTAGTCCTTGATATGACTTGATGCTGATTACGTGTTGGTGCAAATCGCTCAAAAGGTGGCGCTGCTATGCTGCATTTTTTACAATTCCCGCAGTGGCTCTATCTCAAGAATTAATGCACGGATTTTCATCAAACTTCAGATTCAGTTAATCCTTGGCATGAATTGAAGTTTGTACAGTTTGGTGTAAATCGCTCAACAGGTGGCGCTGCTATACTGCCTTTTTTACAATTTCCGCAATAGCTCTATCTCAACAACTAATGCTTGGATTTTCAACAAACTTCAGATTCATGTATACTTTGATATGAATTAGTGCTGTTTGTGTTTTGGTGCAAATCGCTCAACAGGTGGCGCTGCTATGCTGCACTTTTCAGAATTTCCATTATAGCGGTATCTGAAGAACTAATGCAACAATTTTCACTAAACTTCAGAATCAGTTAATCCTTGATATGAATTGACATTTTGTACATTTTGGTGTAAATCGCTCAACAGGTGGCGCTGCTATACAGCATTTTTCACGATTTCTTCAATCGTTGTATCTCAAGAACTAATGGACATATTTTCATAAAACTTCAGATTCAGTTACTCTTTGATATGAAATAATGCTGACTACGTGTTGGTGAATATCGCCCAATAGGTGGCGCTGCTATGCTGCATTTTGCACTATTTCCTCAATAGCTCTATCTCAAGAACTAATGCACGAATTTTGATCAAACTTCAGATTCAAGTACACCTTGATAAATGTTGATACTGATTATGTGGTTGTGTAAATCGCTCAACAGGTGGCGCTGTTATGCTGCATTTGTCATGATTTGCGCAATAGCTCTATCTTAGGAACTAATGCACGAATTTTCCCCAAACTTCATATTCAGTTAGACATTGACACATGTGGATGATAATTCGGTTCTGGTGTAAATCACCCAATAGGTGGCGCTGCTATGCTGAATTTTGATGGATTTGCACGATTTCATGGACAGTAATATCTCAAGAACTAATGCACGGAATTTCATCTTTTTAGAATCCTCATGATGAGCATAGATGCACTGTGATAATGAATTTTGAAGTATTGACAAGTATGAGATGGAAGAAAGTTTTGTGAGGGCCACAACATACTAGTTTTTATATGTACTCTTGTAGGACTAAATGAAAAAAAGAAATATTGTTTTCCTAATATTCTGCACTACCGTGATTGCTTAGCTTATGCATATTTTTTAACCTTTATTTTCCCCAAATTTATATTCGGAACTGTACATAGTTTAAAATTTATATTACACATAATTTATTCCCAATTAATGAAATTTTGTTATTAGGTTAAACGTACGCATTCTTCTTAGTCTATGTTTTATTGCACATGCGTATTAAACGAATAATTTTCCACTTTGAATTCCTTTCACTTTGAATTAGTTTTTCTTTCCATGTAAACGTTATTGCTTTTATGCAGTTTTTTCACAATTTGGTGACTGGATTTTTTGGGTTGAGGAGCCATTGACTCCTTAAACATTTTGGGAATCTGCCCCTATAGTATACTGGTTAATGAATACAGAGGCATTTAATAATCTGTTTTGACGCTGACTTTAGACAAATATTTTGAGACTTTTCAATTATAATATTAGTAGGATTAGGTTTCTATAATTACTATATGGATATAATGACAAAAATAATTTTAAAACAAAATAATACTCGATGAAAAGACACATTCTCTTAGTAGGAAGCGAGAACCCCAATCGTGTTAAAAAATAATTTCATGCTTCTACAGGCACAGCAACTATCTTCATAAGTGTTTCAGTATATTTAAAACTTCATGCCCGAAAGATTTAGTAAGAAATACTAGTGTCGAAGCTAAACATAGTAGGTATTGTGTATATACATGCGGCATTGGCGAACATATTATAGCCGCAAAGAATACAGCCAAACATACTTGATTAGGAATGAAAATTTCTGAGACGAGAGACAATATGTGATTGTAAGAATAAAAGGGATGAATTACGTATGCCATGATGATTAGCATACAAAAAACAGAGAACCTGCCATATGCATGATTGATTATAAGTTCCATGAGGAAACAAAAAAGAATTGGGTGGGGAGAGCTGAAATTGGCACGTGTGCAAAGGAAAACATAAATAAGACAATTAAAATTCATTTGGATGATAAGATAATGTAATAATTTTTTAGTTGCAAGATATTTGTGGACTAGGAGTGATAAGGAATGTTGGGATATACATAAAATTCCATCTATGCATGATAACTAAAATTATTCTTGAGCAACAATCATATTTCTGTTTGTTACCACGAAAATAATCTATATAATAAAAGCCGAAGTCATGTGATTGTCATCAATAATTCCGGGCTGACCGCTTCACTTTTTAAATACCAAACAGCCATTCCAGTACCTTTATGTTAGTCGGGCGCAGGTGATAAATCGCCAGATATTCTTCCATCACCATCATTTCATTAAAAATAAAAACCTATCACTCATTTCATTTAAAATATATAACTTTCATTTAAAATACACATCTTTCATTTACCTCATTTAAAATACAATAAATAAATAAATAATTAGATAGATATTTTTCCAGTATAGGTTCTTGGCGAGAAAAAAAAATGGCATCGAATTTTTCGGCAATCTATATCCAATTTCATATACATAAGCAATTTTTTTCCATGTGTATACAACTGACTTAATCTAAAGAAGCCAATAATCTATTTTTATATAGTAACCGAAGTAATTTATATGTACACAGATATTCTATATATGTGTGTAAATAAAATGTTTATATGCAAATAAATACATATAAGTAAAAATAGAAGTTCACCAGGTTTGTTTTCATAGCTATTTATATATTTTATCAACGTATTTCACTTTCCGAAGCCCGAATTACGCCAAGCTGAAAGAAAAATGCCGTGGCACCGGTAATGGAAAAGTACCTAAATAAACAATTAATCGTAATAATAATAACGTAAACAAAAACAGTTCATTTCAACATAAAAGTATTGTTTTTAATTTACATTCAAATAAATATATATTGCAAGATTTGATCTCAATTGAAATTAAGTTGACAGCATTCTATTTCACTTCATAGAGTAAACAAACACAAGAGATTCATTCATCATATAAATGGTAGAAAATATTAGACCATGGAGGTAATCATTCGCAAAGCAGGTTCTCCAACAATGAATGGACAATAATCTTATGACGTTATAGTAGGTAAATTGGCGGGGCTAACATTTGTTAACGGCTTGCATTCACGATGGTTTTATTTTGCCATTTCTCTTAGTTACATTAGTATATTGTCATATTTATGAACTCAGAAATGAAATCTATAAAAAAGTATATATATTCATTATTTAGTTATTAAGTAATGCAAAAAAAATTATAAATGCATGATTTGCAAAATTTAAATAAATTTATTAACATTAAAAAATAACGTGGAGGCAACAGCATGTTTAAGTAGAATAAGTTTAATTTAGGTAATTTATGAACAAATTTCAGTTTAAACACTTGAAGTTTCACTCATTTTTACAGCCATGGAAATTATGAGGTATTTATTTATTTATTTATTTATTGAATAACAAACATACGACTTGTGTGCTTGACATGAGAGCCCGCATGAGGTATTTGTCAAAAAAAGACGAAATGCGCATAACAACAAAAATGTATGAAATGTTATCAAGTTCGCAAAGCATTCTTGATTTCTCTATCAAAATCTTTGGACTCGGGGAAGGATTGAGCAAGTCAATTAGTTTCAGAATGAAAGTAACATGATGGCTATGATGCAATGCTTAGCATACATTTAAGGGAGATCAAACTGGTCGCCAGAGGTGGCTACTTTATATATATATATATATAATAGGGGGCTCGGCCCCCTACGAGCTACGCTCGCCAACCCCCGTCCACACACCGTACACTCTAAATGCACGCTAATTTGATCGGCTTTAAAAAGATTTCGAAAGATTGAATTATAATTTAAAAAACAGTGGCGATCTCTCTATAAACGGATTTCTATTCATTTCTCTTTGGTTGGGGAATTTTAACCCCAAATCCGTTGCGGTACTACTTGATTATCCCGTCGACCAATTTCGCCAAATTATATAAATCGCCAAATTATACAAATTGACATAATTTTTATTTTAAATAACGAAAAAACAAATAAATTAGTACAACATTAATAAAAATACAAATAAAACAACATTTCAAAATAAGCTAATATAAAAGGAATTAAGTAAACAGAGTCTTTGTCTCCTGGTATTTTTTAACAAAGTGAAAAGAAAGTTCTTTTAAATGAGACATTTTAAATTAATCGTTTTTAATCTGACGTAATTTTGACCAAACTATTCTTTCTCTTTTTAATATTCACGTGAAAATACTTGTGTTAGAAATTAAATATTATTTGCGCTTTCCTAACAAAAATAGTTTAAAAGTATCCTCTTAAAATATCAAATAAATGTCTAGCGCAATTTCTAAATTTAAACCGTTTTGCAATATTATTTTGTGTTCATTTTATGTAATAACTGCAAAGTGACGTAAATATGACGTAATTTCTCCTATTTAAGGCTTCTAACGCATGTTAATAAATTTATTGCTTTACAAATTCCTTTCTCTCTTAAAATTCACGTGTAATTATAGTTTTTATGGCATAATTTTTAATAAGTTCATGCTTTTTGTACATAATTATTTAATTCTAATTCCAAATGTTTTTTTCTGTTTATAATAGTCACGTGTAAATAAATTTTTAATTTATTTACACGCATAAATATTTATTTATTTATTTATTTTTTGAAGCAAACATTATTGCTTCCGCTGTTTATACAGTTGGCAACAGTTTAAATTAATATCACTTTCTAAAATCTGTTAAAAATATCTCTAGAAATGCTGAAAATCTGAATTTAAAATAGAAATAAAACCTCAAAAAATTAGTCAAAATAAAAAAATTAATGCAATCTGCACTCCGGCAAATTCTAACGCATAAAATGATCTAAAAATGATTAAATTCCTATGAACAGTTTTTGCTCCTATAAAACTTTTTTACTGGAACGATTTTGTCCAACTTTAGCATTAAATATCTCTTAAAATAATTCTTCGATCTGAAAACTGTCTGGATCAGCGTGTTTATCAAACATTTCTGTATAATACTACCGATTTTCATATTTTTGTATGCATTATTTTTCTTAATATTAACGAAGAAAGACCTCCGGTCACAAAAAATTCAAAACCGGCGGCGGCGGCGGCGGCGGCGGTGACAGCGGTAGTTACTTTTTTTTAGAATAGAGAGATATATATACATACATACATACACTTTTTATATTTCATAAATTAGAGTGTTACAAAGAATGTATTTGAAATGGAAGATTATTTTTTAGGAAATGTGTAAGACTGGAACGTATAATATTTGTAACACGACAATTTAATTACTGTTTAAGATAAAATTTTGTAACAATATTATTTTCAGGACACGTCATACACTGAAATAATTAGTTCTGTTTAAAAACCCTCACAGCAGCTATAAGTGCTCCCTTTAGCAGTTATCTCAAATACTCAGGCTTGTTTTTTTAGGTTATTTCTGAAAGTTAACGATTAATGCTACGCTTTCCATAATCTATACAAAATATGTTTTACTAATATATACTAATTCCATTATCTTTGAAATAGTGTAGCATAATAGAAATTCTGTGAAAACACCTTCTCCATATCGATCTTAAATTAATTCATCTCCATTTCGAGATATAAATTATACTTAAATTACAGATCTTAAAATATATGCTACTGCCTACCTGACTGACGTATATCAATTTCATTGTTGTTTGAAGTACCCGAACAAGAGCTAGGTTAATAACATACATAAAATACACAAACCCAATATCAAAAATCATAATTGAGTAAAAAAAATAATTGAAAGATGAAATTTCACTTATACTGTGTATAAATTAGCTTGTATTTTTTCACATTGCTGTAATTATCCAAAACCGTCCGCAACTCCTTCTTTGAGCTATCGAATTTATGGAGCTATTTTTTGTTCTTCTTTTAGCTCTAAGAGATTCAAAAGTACACAATCCGCCACAGCTTGCGGCACTGTTTTTTTTATTGCTTGTGGTTTTTTTTTTTTGTTTATTAGAGACCTCTGATAACGGTACCATGAATCAAAGCCTTTAGAACAACAATCATGAAACAGTTCTCTATCTGTTGAAAGTTTATGATAAAATATTAGCCAAATTCAGTTAGCAGTTCTATATAAGAATTGATATGACTCTGTATGGCATTAACATAATATACTGTCAGTTTACCTTTTACGGCACTCTTTAAACAGCCTCAACAACCTGTTGGTATTCCGTCAATAAACTCCTCTTAAGTCATCTCCTCTCAAGTTAAACTTTGTCTACAAACGTTTTAAAATGTGTCCAACATCAGGGTTCTTATTGGTCCCGTTAATTTCCAGGTACAATATCAGTACTTGTTAATACAAAAAATAAATCTAGTTCACACGCGCGAAATTTCGCCTTATTTAAGAAGAGATTTTCTATAAGAAAATACTGGTACCGAAGAATTTCCTGGTCTTGAAATTCCAGGACCCGCATGAACCATGAACATATTTAATTTTATTTATAGAACTAGGGGGCTCAGCCCCCACGAGCTACGCTCGCCAACCCCCGTCCAGACACCGCAGGCTCTAAATGCACGCTAATTTGATCGGCTTTAAAAATATTTCGAAAGATTGAATTATAATTTAAAAAACAGTGGCGATCTCCCTATAAACTAATTTCTATTCATTTCTCTTTGATTGGGGAATTTTAACGCCAAATCCGCTGCGGTACTACTTGATTATCCCGTCGACCCATTTCGCCAAATTATATAAATCGCCAAATTATACAAATTTACATAATTTTTATTTTAAATAACGAAAGAACAAATAAATTCGTACAACATTAATAAAAATACAAATAAATCGTCGAAATAAAAATAACTTGATGACGTAGACACGTGTAACAACATTTCAAAATCAGCTAATATAAAAGGAATTAAGTAAACAGAGTCTTTGTCTCCTGGTATTTTTTAACAAAGCGAAAAGAAAGTTCTTTTAAATGAGACATTTTAAATTAATCGTTTTTAATCTGACTTATTTTTTACCAAGCTATTCTTTCTCTTTTAAATAATCGCGTGAAAGTACTTTTGTTAGCAATGAAATATTATTTGCGCTTTCCTAACAAAAATAGTTGAAAATATTTTCTCAAAATATTAAATAAATGTCTAGCGCAATTTCTAAATTTAAACTTTTTTGCAATATTATTTTGTGTTCATTTTATGTAATAACTATAATGTGACGTAAATATGACGTCATTTCTCCTAAGACTTCTAACGCATTTAATGAATTTATTATTTTACAATATCCTTTCTCTTTTAAAATTCCCGTGTATACTTTTTATGACGTAATTTTTAATAAGTTCCTGCTTTTTATACGTAATTATTTAATTCTAATTTGAAAGTTTTTTTCCTGTTTATAATAGTCACGTGTAAATAAATTTTTAATTTGTAGCAAACATTATTGCTTGCGCTTTTTATACAGTTGGCAACAGTTTAAATTAGTACAATTTTCTGAAATCTGTAAAAAATATCTCTAGAAATGCTGAAAATTTGAATTTAAAATAGAAATAAAACCTAAAAAAATGAGTCAAAATAAAAAAAATAATGCAATCTGCACTCCGGCAAATTCTAACGCATAAAATGATCTAAAAATGATTACACTGGCATGTATAGTTTTTGCTGCTATAAAACTTTTTTAGTGGAACGATTTTGTCCAAATTTAGCATTAAATATCTCTTAAAATAATTCTTCGATTTGAAAACTGTCTACATCAGCGTGTTTATCAAACATTTCTGTATAAAACCACTGATTTTCATATTTTTGTATGCATTATTTTTCTCAATATTAACGAAGAAAGACCTCCGGTCACAAAAAATTCAAAACCGGCGGCGGCGGCGGCGGTGACAGCGGTAGTTACTTTTTTTTAGAATAGAGAGATGCATTTTTTCATAATGTTCCGAGTTTCATATCACAAAAAGTATATATCACTGTCTACATCACTTTTATAATTTGATTATTGCACCGAATACATTGCCACCTAGTGTTTAAATCTGCGCAGCATTCCCATAACTACCATCATAAGAACACATCCTTAATGAGTTTCTTCGGATAAAAGTTAATATTGTTTTCTCCATTGGTCATATTTTATACCTTTTCAAGTAGGTTTTCGGGCATCGCATCCCTTCTACTGTCAAGACAAAACTTCGAAATAAACCACTTTTCCAGTTAACACCCTGAAAAATATAAACACTCTAATTAGCGAATAATGTCCTGGTTTTTCAGTGTACCATTTCTACTAACAGTAATGTGAAAAGGACTCTCCTTCATTTTTACTTCTTTCTTTTAGGCAGAAGTCATACTTCTACTCTAGATCTTAAGTAATTAAATTCTTTATATTTTTTTCACAATTATATTATATTTTTAATAAGGGTATTAAGCCCAAAAACATTTTTGCACTAAGGAATGACTGTCATATGCATCTCATTCCAAAAATATTGTGTTGTTAATTTTAGTGTAATTTTTATTAGCACTTTTAACAGAAGAATTTTTTGCTTGGTATTATTTCCTCTATCAAGCTACAAATACTTTCTGAAGGAATTTTCACAGAAGAATGGCCCTTTGAACAATACAGGGTGTTTCACTACTAGACCGACAAACTTGCGGGATGTGTAGGGGGCACAGAGATGACGCGAAATCACGTAGGGTCGACACGAAGGGTCTAAAATGCAATCCTAACAAGATAGAGGGTCCATAGGGACTGAATCATCGAAAGAACAAAGAAAGGAGATTGATATTTCAAGGCCATAAGCTTTAAAAAAATCATGATTTTCCAGATAATAAAGTTCCCGGAAGTTTATCGAAGGCTTTTCATTTGCTTCTTTGTTTATCCTTCAGCTTATCAGACATAGTAGCGGCGTTTTTAAATGACATATCATGGTTACTACCGCGAATGGCCGATGGATGCACGACGTATTTTAAAACGTTCGAGATTCGATGCGATGCCTACGTTACGAACTTTGGGCTACTTCATTGTAGGAAAGTCATGACTTATTTTAAACTTATGATCTTTAAAATTCAATATTTGATCAGGACGTTCCAGCCTCTAATAACCCATCTATCTAGATAGGATTACGTTTCCGACCCTGCACTGCTATGTGATTCCGTGTAGTCTCTCTGCCCCCTACACCTTCTGCACATTTTTCGAACTGGTAGTTAAAAACCTTGTATACAAGACAACAATAAATATATAAATAAATAAAAACACCATCTTTATCGATTATAGAATAATCGTAAAACCTAAATGTTAGAATTACGATTTTTTACCTTATTGATTAATTTTATTACCTCTTTTAACTAAACTGGTTCCCACTAAATATTTTTTACGTATTTTATATTATACTATTTTCCTCATTGTGTTTAAAATAAATAATTAAATACGAAACAGAATAAAAAGCAGTTGAATAAAACTGATTGGAATATCCTATTAAAGAACATATCTCACCAACTCTTCATGATTTGATGAAATCTGAAACTTATAAAAAAATAACCAATCAACAGAACTAAATATGAACCGTCAGACTTTTTTTTGCACAGGAAAATTTTCATAGACCTATTTCAGGCTTTAACATAAATTAATTACGTTCAAAATTTTTACACTTTTTTATTTATGTCATAATTTTTATACATAACTAGGGGGCTCGGCCCCCTACGAGCTACGCTCGCCAACCCCCCGTTCAGACACTGCAGTCTCTAAAAGCACGCTAATTTGATCGGCTTTAATTGAATTTTTTTGGAAGATTGAATTATAATTAAAAAAACAAAGGCGATCGCCCTATAAACGGGTTTCTATTCATTTCTCTTTGATTGGGGAATTTTACGGAAAAATCAGCTGCTGTTAAAAGATACAATGGCATTTCAAAATCATCTAATATAAAATGAATTAAGTAAACAGAGTCTTTGTCTCCCGGTATTTTTTAACAAAGCGAAAAGAAAGTCCTTTTAAATAAAACATTTTAAATATATCGTTTTTAATCTGACGTAATTTTCACCAAACTTTTCTTTCCCTTTTTAATATTCACGTGAAAATGCTTTTATTAGAAATGAAATATTATTTGCGCTGTCAAAAAAAAAAAAAAAAAAAAAAAAAAAATAGTTGAAAAGTTCATCTCAAAATATCAAGTAAATGTCTCGCGCTATTTTTAAATTTAAACTACTATTTTGCAATATTATTTTTTGTTCATTTTACGTAATAAGTGTAATGTGACGTAAATGTGATGTAATTTCTCCTATTTAAGACTTCTAACGCATGTTAATGAATTTATTACTTTACAATATCCTTTCTCTGTTAAAATTCACGTGTAATTATAGATGAAGTAATTTTCAATAAGTTCCTGCTTTTTATACGTAATTATTTAATTCTAATTTGAAAGTTTTTCTTTTCTGTTTATAATAGTCACGCGTAAATAAATTTTTTATTTGAAGCAAACATTATTGTTTCCGTTGTTTATACAGTTTGGCAACAGGTTAAATTAGTACAATTTTCTGAAATAAGTAAAAAAATATCTCTCGAAATGCTGAAAATTTGAATTTAAAATAGAAATGAAACCTCGAAAAATGAGTCAAATTAAAAAAATAAATTATTTCTGCACACCGGGAAATTATAACGTATAAAATGATCTAAAAAGTATTAAATTCCGATGTATAGTTTTTGTTCCTATAAAACTTTTTTAATGGAACGATTTTGTCCAACTTTAGCATTAAATATCTCTTAAAATAATTCTTCGATTTGAAAACTGTCTACATCAGCGTGTTTATCAAACATTTCTGTATAATACTACCAATTTTCATATTTTTGTATGCATTATTTTTCTTCATATTAACGAAGAAAGACCTCCGGTCACAAAAAATTCAAAACCGGCGGCGGCGGCGGCGGCGGTGACAGCGGGAGTTACTTTTTTTTAGAATAGAGAGAAAATATAAAAGGGAATTTGTGTTTTATAGTGCATGCTTATCGATATGAAAAGAATGTTTATTATTAGATAAATTAAATCCATGAAAATATTTTCCAAATTCCATTTAGATTTAAATACATACAGAACATTTTATTTATTTATTTTTTTTTTTACATGTTTGGCACATGCGTGTTCCTATTATTGACATTATAAACTGTCTTTTTAGAGAAGTAGAAAATAATTTAAAGAAATATAATACATAAGGGTAAGCATTGAAGAATAAAATTATTTCTTAAAGTTTCTTCCTTTCTTCATTCAAAATATGACAGCATAAACATTATCTGTTTTATACTTTCTAAACGCATTAAATAAAACGCATTCGCCTATAAAATTTGAGAACCTCCAAACTTCCTTTATTATTCTATTGTCTGCATGTTTAATGACTTTTATGTGTGCGGCAAATGAGGAGGAAACGACTTTACATGAGGAACTAAGGTAACAATTCCTTTTATTTGTAACATTTTAGCTTACACTGTTATAAGACCAAAATTAAGTAACATAAAAGGAGAAATAACAGTGGAAATATATTTTCCCTTTGTAAGTTTTTAACGACATTTTTATAAAACCAAAATTACAGAATTTTAAAGTAACATATTTTTATATTTTTTACAGTAAGTATCATATTCTGTTTGTTAGTTTTTCCTAACCATTCACTTTTTTTCTTCAAAATGTATTGATTTTAAATGTTGCCATTTACTGTCGTCTACAATATTAATCTGGATTTGATATATTTAAAGCAGTTTAAATTTATTTTACTAAAGGCGAATTTTATTGAAATACATAATTATTATTTTTATTTGATATTAATAACATTAAATGCAGTTATTTTTACGAGGTGTGGCTATTACGTAAACAGACTTCTGCTGTCATCGGCAAACATCGAGCGTGGTGCAGTCGAATTTTTCTTCACACAATTTCGTGATATTTCTACAATCCTATACTCGACCGCCACAGTCATGTATCGATTTTTCTTGCTGTAGCATTTTCTCGGAGTGACATGTACGCCAGTCACACGCGGGAAAATTGGTAAGTATTCAGATGAAGCAACGGGTTAACTTCAAGTTTCATATTAAGTTTCACCGCACCTGCCACAGAAGTTCATGCTAGTGTAAAAGACGTATATGGATGATTATCGCACATTGAAATATTTGAGTGGTTTAAAAGGTTCCAAGTGGACTGAATACAATATTTTACAACTTATTTTTGCATGATTTATATGTGATTTATTTTATGAAGAAATTTCTGGTTCGAATCGAAATAATTCCATTTATTATCGGTCAAATGACCAGTTATTGGCATATTTAGTAATAAATTTCTATTTTTTTAATAGGTGGTAACATTCAGTTTTATGTTTTTGGTGAAGTTTCGCATCGTGCTACATCACTATCGGCCAATGTATATATGATCGATGAACGACCAGTTTTTCATTAATATCTCCTGAAATTATACTCCTAATGTGTTAATTTTTTGTGTAGCAATAATAGTAAAATGCCCAAACATAAATATGTTGAATTTGCAATTTGAAACTTAAACGTCTATAAAAACTATAACATTTCCCTCATAATACGCAGGTGGTTTTCTTATCGCAAAATAAGTCACATGTGTTTATTTATACAGAACCTTTCACGAAACAAACGATATTTTTTGCATGCTTGATGAATCTGCACCTAACAAATGGACAAAATCATTGTTAAAAATGGGGAGTTGATTCACAAAAATTGTCGTCTGAATATTTAAGCAAGTGCTGAGTGGTCAGAAATTAAAAAAAAAAAAAGCACAGATTTTGCATGAAACATTCCTCATGAAGAATCCTGGATCATTCACGAAGACAATGCGCCCGCATATCCCGCTTTATCTGTGAAGGCGTTCTGAGTAAAATATACCATACCTGTGTTAGATACTCCACGCTTCTCATCCGACGTAGTCCCTTGTGACTTCTATTTATTTTAAATGGTCAAATAGGAGCTGAATTGGCAATTTTTCAGAGCATGGACTCGGTCAAAGCAAAAGGTTCTTGAGTCAAGACAAGCTGACAGAAGAGGACATCTATCACTACTTTGTACACCATAAAGTTCCGAAGGTTCGATGAAGGTATCACCAAGGGAGTATGCTGATTTAGGTAAAGTTTCGGATGTAGTTGTTGACGAATAAATGTTTTATGGCGACAGTCCTGATATTTAAATTTCACTCCTCCTACGTTTATCATATCTACATAAAACTGCATAAATTTTAAGTATGTTACTTTAATTATCCTATGCACAAAGAAATTTTCCCTTTGTTTCCAGAAGTACCAAATTGATTGAAGTATAATTACCGAAAAAATAGAACATATCTTTTACAAAAAAGCAAGCCATAACAAAAGCAGTTGACAAATGTTTATTTAAATGTATTTTTCATTACTTATAGTGGATGCAAATAGATAAACCATAGTTATGATAAAGCTTGGTTTCTGTACCATTTTCTGTAGCTTTACTTATGTTTTCTTAAACATAACTGTTATGGTGATTAGAGAAAAATAAACAATAAATTATTTTTAAAAATTATTAATTTCATTGAAAGTTTCAAATGAAAATGTTACAAATATTACAATTTTTTAAAATTAATTTTTCAACAATTATTCCATTATCCTAGCATAATGACACAGGATTATTATATTCTGATGTACAGTCGTGGAAAAAAAAGTAGACACCCCTACTAAATGCTCAACAAATTATCGTAGAAGAAAGGTACTGGTACCGAACTATTGGAAATAAAGTCTACTTTTAAATGATGAGTATAAAATTTGCTTAGGGGGCCATCTACATATTAAAAGGAACCATAATTTTGTTTTTTTTTCAATAGCAGTACACAATTCTGACAGCATAAATGAACTCCACACCCTTCAATTAGTCTAAAAACAATTTTTTATGCAATTCGTACCTTAAGTTTCCGAGAAATTAGTTATTTTAAAACGAGCATATTTTAAGGGCTGTATCCAAATTGAAGTTCGGTACTCGATTGTTAACCGAGAGAGTTCCCTTCTTGATCAAGGCACCTTAAGCAGTCAATTAAGCCTGTTAGATTAAAGAATGGCATAAGAAATTTCAAAATATTTAGTCACTTCTATCATAGACGACCCCTTAAACCAACATTTTGTCGTTTTTTAAGCATAATTTGAAAACTACTTGGAAGAAAAATGTGAAATTTTGGGTTTCCATAAAGCAGGACTTAATAAATCGGAATCCATCAAAAAAATTGTAGGTTGCAATTCATATTTTTTTTAAATATTAATTTCATAATTCATAATACATATCAGAAAATTTTTAAAATTGCAAATTCAACGTATTTATGTTCGGGTATATTAGTATTATTGCTACACAAAAAATTTGAGCATTAGGATCATAATTTCAGAAGTTATAAATAAAAATATGAAAATGTAATTTAACATCAGAAGCACTGAATTTTGAATGTTTATAATTCAAAATCTTGTCATCCAAATGACTTGAAATTTGGTGTCTTGGCATAGATTCAACCAACGATTTGAAATATTTCGTTAAAATTGGGTATTGTCATTGAAAAAAATGAAGTTTGAATTCGTTTTAATATGTAGATATCCCCCTAAGCAAATTTTATATACGTCATTTAAAAGTAGACTTTATTTCCAATCGTTCGGTACCTGTAACTTTCATCTACAATAATTTGTTGAGGAGTTAGTAAGGGGTGTTTACTTTTTTTTCCACGACTGTACAAATCAGATTGAATTCAAATTTGTAGCTTATTTTTATATTAAGCTGCTGCTTTACATTCATCTTTTAAGTTTAGTGGCAATACAAATAGAAATTATTTTTTATTACTCATGCATCATGCATATATGTTGATGCCACTCAAAAGATATAGTATATGATAAGATGTCACAATCTCCGACAATGATGACACATGCTTTAAAAATATATATATAAACTTTTTCTATTTCTAATGCTCCCCAAAGTTATTCCATGTTTGTTATTTGTTCAGATTGGGAAAGTTTTGATTTCTCACATGCATTTTATATTATATCCGACAGATTGTATAACGTAATTTTAAAATGAACAGAAAATACACTATCAGTATTCAGAGTCTACTACAAACACTTCGACTCTTTAAGAAAATTTTTTATTAACAGTAAAGAGAAAAAAGTATGGAGAATGAATGACGCACGGAAATAGGAAAGTAGTATGAGAATGTTTTCGTATTTTTCATGTAAAGCTATTCTAATTATACGTAAAAATAAGTTTTATGAAATTACATTTACACATTTAGTATAAAATATAAATAACATCTACAATTAAAATTATATAATCAACTTCTACAATATTCTTTACGTATCCATATTTTTAACAAGGACTGTGCTTTCTCTGAACATCAAAGTTAGTTACTATGTTAATTAAATAGATTGATTTGTCATTTAAATGCGGTATTATAAATTAAAAAAGAGCAAATGACAATTAAAGTCAATCATGCATTTATTTAGAGATTTATCAATTTTTATGGCAATAGACGACATTCTGTAAATTACTGTAGTTTTATAAAACACTGCAGTAAGAAAAAAATGGAAACCGTCTGTTTTAGTGATAAAAAGCTCGACAATTTAATAAAATTCCAAGTGTCATATCTCGATAACTTTGACCAGAGAAGAAAAAAAATTGTACTGTTGTGTTTTTCAGAGCATTAAGCGAGCATATCTTGATATATATTATAGGAGATTGCTACCAATAAACATTAAGAAGTGTAACATTTAGATTAATTAATGTCAGGCATAATTCAAAAATATAAGCTTAATTCTAACCATATTTGAACAATTTTGCAGTTTACATTTCTTAATAGTAATCTATTATCTTTTACAGGCAAAATATTAAAGCACATTTTAATATTTTCTGTATATCCTGTGCATTTACCTTAAAGAAACATACATAATGAGAAATATGTGATTTAAAACAGTCTGCTAAAATAGTCATGAAAAGCAACTCAAGTCCATCTCACTTATTGTATGGATTTTCAAGTCAAAAACAATACTACAACGTCCTTCTTCACAACTTATGCACATGTAGAATTGTTTATCGTAAAATTATTAGATTTGGAGAAACTGTTTTTTTGTCAAATTTGAAAAAATCAGCAAAAACCACAAATATATAACCAGATTCTCATAGACATTCACGCACTTTTACAGTCAATGACATCAATAGGCTATTACTTTTAATGGATAGGTAGTAACTTTACCACCATGAATGCATTTGTAAGAAATCTATATCTACCCTATATATATAAAATCCTAATGAAACGAATTTATGAAACGAATATATGAAACGGCTGAAATATAACGATTCTTTGAATCGACTGATTAAACAACTCATTATGTTTCACGGGGATTTCTCCTAAAATATGAAATACTTTGCGATGAAATTAACACCGAAAATCAATATTAATCTGCAGATTTCAAAACTGGTATTAGAATTTTTAAATTCGAATTAGTTTTCGAAATATTAATTATTTTCTAATTTTATATACATTTTTCTAATGATGGCAACTCAAATTTTAATCAAACACATTTTTTTCTTTTTTTTTCCTTCAGATTTTAGAAAAGGTTACTATTTTAAACTAATTTGGTGAGAAGTTTGGCCTCCCTTAAATATATGCTAAGAAATGTATCATGTTACTTTTCTTCATAATTCAATTTGTATTTCATTATCATTCATTTAATACAAACTGAAACATTTAAATAGATGGCTTTCATTTCTTAATTTTTTGTTTTAAACGAAATGAAAAGAAAAATATTAGGCACAGATGTCATATACCCACCGGGTTACCTAATTGGCGCCAAAATGGCATTATTTTGGTTGACATGGTAACCCAGTTATTGTTGTTTATTTAATAATAAATGTTTATTTACTTTATTAATGGAAACCCATTTACAGGAAGATCTGCACAGCTTTTTTCAGAATAATTCAATCTTCTATAGTATTTTTAAAACCGATCAGATTAGCGTGTTTTTTAGATTCTGCGGTGTCTGAACGGGGGTTGGCAAGCGTAGCTTGCAGGGGGTAGAGACCCCTAGTCTTTTATAAATTCATAATTAAAAATATTTTCTTTTCATACTATTTTTAATTATTTTTAAAATATGCGTATAATTTATTTAAATCAACTTCGATTATATTTTTCTTCGACAGGACTTAATTTAATATTATGCATTCCGTTTTATATTATTAAATGCTTTTTACCCAAGGATTTAGAAAAAAAGTCTTTTCTTTTTCCTCAGTCAACTTTTAACACAAAATAAAACGCATAAGGATATTGTGTGTTTTCACAATGCAAAATAAGTATTATAATTTAATTGCAGATTTCCATACCAGCTGCATACAGTAAACTTTCACAGTTTATTTTTAAGAAGTGTCAGGATTTTTAAAATTGAAAAAATTGAAAAACAAAGATTAATTGCAATGTTTAATATCGTAAAATGTATTTGATTTTAAGACACAATTTTAATTAAAATAAACGATATAAGTATGCTCTTTCATTTCATGTATTTTAAAAAATTGCAATATGTCGAGTTAGCATTTATACACTATATAGTCAAAGGTGACCCGTCACTTGCGATTTTAGACGTTTTGTTAAATATGTAGAAAAATACATGAGGAATTATTGCAGGAAATTGTAGGTGTGTAAACAGTATAGTACAGGTCATATATTTCCGTGAAGTTTTTTTTTTCCCGAAACCCTATAGGGGGCCGTCAACAATTTGAAAAAGAACGAATATCTTTTGGATAACCCTGGTAAAAACTAATGTAGCAAAAACGTTAAAATTCGAGATTATTAATAAGTGGCTTATTGTAATACACAATGTTCATATTTATGAGGATAGCATGTATAACCGTAGAGAAAATAAGGTTTTTATAAAAACAGTCCCAAATTTCGCCAAGGTTTTTGCTTATAATTTGCAGAGTTCTTAATATATAAAAAAGTTATTTTTCTAAAATATGACAAACAACATTGTACATAATACTCTGCAATCAGAATTAAAAAATAGTAAAAATTGGATGAAAAATGAGGAGGTTTACTAAAAAATATTTCACTGCGCATGCGCGAATGCAATCAAAGCATAATGTATGAGCTAAGTATATAGATCAACTTTTGTAAAAGTCTCAAAATCATAACTTGAAAATTCTGAAAATTATCGTCAACAGAATAAGCTCGAAATCCGTTGTTCCTCAAAAGAAGCAAAAATATGAGAGGTTGTATCAAATATCTGTTGATTAGTGCCAAGATAGCGTACACAATATTGCACGTACGACTATATTTGGATACAACCCCTCATCTTTTTTTTTTTCCTTTTCTGAAAAATGGATTTTGAGCTTATTCTATCGACGATAATTTTCAGCATTTTCAGGCTATGATTTTGAGACTTTCACAAAAGCTACTTTACGTAGTTAGCTAATACATTACGCACATTATATTTTGATTGCACTCGTACATGCGCAGTGAAACATTGTTTAGTAAACCTGGTCGTTTTACATCCAAATGTTATTATTTTTTAATTCTGATTGCAGAGTATTGTGTACAATGTTGTTTGTCATATTTTCTGAAAAGAACTTTTTTCTACATTAAGAACTCCGCAAATTATAAGCAAAAAACTTGGCGAAATTTGGGACTGTTTTTATAAAAACCTTAATTTCTTTTACGAATATGCATTCTATTATCACAAAAAGGAACAAAAACGTTGAACATAGTAAAATGCATTTGTTACACACGTGTGTTATTCTAAAGCTAACAACACAAAATATAACTGATCTTTTTGTGCATAATCTTGCTGCAAAGTTTGCAGATATATATCGCTAGAAGTAAACAAACAATATCTTGGATCATTTACGTTTGAATATGTCATAAAGAAATGTGAAAATACTACCAAAGTTTCCTCTATGTAAGATTTAAAAAAAACTCTTCACAGCAGCAATGCAACAAAAACAAGAAAGAAAACATCATGCAGCAAGCATATATTATCAAACCCTTTCCAATAAATTCAGAATAATAATACAAAACTGTCCGTTGAATAAGGTGAAGTATTATCTCTAATTCATCCATATGGAAACTCATATAACACACTTGAAAATCCAAATTTAAGTTGTTCTCATCTGTAATCGGAAACTTATTCGAATTCGTTGATCAGATCTGTCAATATTGTATTGCCCTACTGTATAGTAATAATCTTGTTAAGAAATGCAGTGATTTATAACAGTTTCAATACATTTGAAATAGCATAATGCCATTAAAATTTACTGGAAACGATTTTTCCCCATTGATTATGACGTAACGGAATTCTTTTTAGTGACCCTGTAAATGAACTATTAATCCCACATACTTCTTATACAACAGAAAACATCCCTTGGTGACCCTATAAAACGTTTATCAATTGCATGAAAATCCGAGTGTACTTACGGGAGTTAGAGCGTAGGTTGACTTCCAGACGGACAGACAAACCGAATGCATAAACACTTTGAAACTTTGTTGGAAAGTGTTAAAAGAGAAAGAAAAACAAAACGGAATGTAAAAATTCATAAAAGTACCTTTTTGAACGTTATATGAAAGTGTACATAAACAAAGAAGATTAAAAATATTCTTTTTTGTGTAATTTTGCTTTAAATTATGGAATTTGTTTTGTCGCGATCAGTTATACTTCGAAGAATTTTAAATTACAGATAATATTTTATTATTCAAGTATATTTCATTACATTTTATTGCTCAACAACATAAGAAAAAGATAATTTATCTTTATTTTTATGTATATTTTCACAGAAAAAATTTATTAAATATATGACAGCGAAATGTTTCTTTATCGTTTTGCATAAAAATGCAAGTATTTTGAAGTCTACTTAAAAAATAGACTTTATAAGATTATAAACATTTACAAAGTTTCCATAAATATTCTGCATTGTAAAATAATATTTGATCATGTTAGATAAAAAACAAAATACGTATAATAAAATATTTATCTTAGAATCATTTTGTTACAGCAGCAACTACTGAATGAAGTATCATTTACACTATGTTGATTTCAAAAATATACTTCATAAATAAGGATTTTTTTAACATGTAGAAAAATGATGTTCAGAGATTTAAAAAAATAATAAACAGATGCTAAAACATGACTAAGCAAGATTTAAGATTATTTTATTTACTGGAGAAATTCTAATCTAAATATCTGCGGTATTTATGATTTAATACATATATTTTCTACTGAATCTTTTTATAAGTAAACTTATACAGGGTTAGCGTAAATGATTCATCAGTTTTCAAAACATTGTGTATTGAGTGGTATAGGACCTACAAAGACGGATGATATATAACAAGATACATACACTCACCAAGTTTAAAAATCCGCCCGTGGCTCGCGCGCAGAGACGCATTACTGCTGCTGTGACAGACATTGATATAAGCATGCTATTGAACACATGTATGGGAATGGATTACCTTTTGTTTGTGTACCGGGTCTCTGAAGGTGCACACTTTGAACATTTGTAGTATATACCAGAATTTTGGTAAGTGTACCTATCTTTTCATGTATCGCGCGTTTTTGTTCGCCATATACTTGTAAATAAACAATGTTTTGAAAACCGATGAATCATTCATGCGAATCATGTGTATCATTCTAAAGATGATCAAGGAACGATATTTAGCTAAATTCTTTTAATAGATTAACAATGCGTTGCTGCTGTGTGAATATTACAGTTATTGTAGAAGAAACTTCTTTTAAAACTATATTAGAATTGTGTTGTTCAGATAGAAAGTTAATATATGATTCATGATTAAAGAAGGGGTACGTGTATTTCAAACTTATTCTTCTGCATTTTCAGATCTTTGTATTGTCACATACATGCAGATATGGTTTATTTGGGCGTGAACTAAATACGTTATGACTGAACTCAAGTTCTATTTATTTATTTGTTATGTGCATTCATATAGATAGGAATTTCTGGACCTTCTTACATTTCAAATTATATATCTATGCTATTGATTTCATTTATCATTTTTAAGATAAATTGATTTCAATTTTAATTAGTCATTTTATCTGTATCAAATCAGCCGTATCAGTTTACGGTACCTTGCTTGGATGCAAAAATCCAGGTACTACGAGAGATTCAGTTAAAAGATCCAAAATGTGCATGTGGCATTTTATTAAAAACAAGAGAGCAATGTGACATTTTCGGTGGGTGACCACCGGTATACAGGCGCTAAATAGAGTTATATATTTACAGTAGTGCGGCGACAGATAGAATGCCAGAGAACTTGATTGTAAGTGCATCGAGCCGCAAATCTTTGAGCTATGCACAATTATAACCCCAAAGAATACGCCACCTGACGGACATTTTGAATTCAAAATCAGCACAACGATTCATTAGCTTAAATAACTGAAATTTCAACGAACAGTATTTTATGACAAGGCTGGGCAATGGGAAAGTTATATTTAGAAGAAGCAACGCAGATGCCAGGCGCCGATTTTAATATAAACAGGATATCTCTCAGGCCGAAAAGGCATTTGTATTGACTATCAAACGGAGAATTACAATGCGTACTTAAGCTACTGCTGACACAGGAGGATATGGTCAAAGATTACCTTTTTTTTTCAATTCCTACTATTAGCTCACACTCTCCCTATATTTATTTATTTATATATTTATATATTTATCTTGTTCAAATGTTCAATCGTTAATAAACTACTCATTATTCATCCTATCAAGTTGAAATAAATTTTTTTAAACTTGTACTGGATGACAATTGATGTTAATACAGTTTTTTTTAAATATTAATTAATTAATTAAATTTTAATTAATTAATTTTATTTTTGCATGGGAAACAAAATGGCGGCCATTCGTTATTGAAGTTCAATGAAAGTATTTTCAATAAGGGGTTACCATAGGGGGACCCTGTTTTGTCGCCAAATACCGCCAAGTTTGTCGCCAATTTGGCGATATATCGCCAAATTTGGCGGCCAAAATGAGTCGCCAAAAGTGACGCCAACTTGGCGATATCTGTAATATTTCGACAAATTCCCATAGAGTTCCATTGTAAACCTACTTGCTTATAGAAAATCAACAAATTGAGATATTTTAATGCAACAAAAACTAATATTAGCTTGATTATATTAAATTTTTCTTTGATGGCCTAAGTAGAAATTGACTTTAAAAACAAAATTTTTATATTACTTGTTTATATATTCATTAGCAGAAAGAAAGTATGCTCGCACAGTAATGCTTTTATGATGAGAAAGTAGCTTTGTTTTTTATTTGTTTTAATGTCAGTATTGAGTAAGCCTGGGATATAAAGTGAATGTAATTTATTAAGCGTAAAAGAGAAGAAATAGATATACTTTTTTTTTTTAAAGGAAAAGAATTATCGATTAAATTTTAAATTGTAAAAAGGGGAATTTAATTTTAAAAGGGGTTTAAAGAATGATATGTGATATGTTAATTCCATCATCACAATATCTTTTGACAGATGATCAACAAACTATTAGCTTCACTGATATATCGATATTAAAGAAGTCGCTTAAAGCAAAAGCAGAAAATGCAGTTCAAATTCATTTATTAACTGCATGAAATATTCATAAACTAGCTGTTTAACCCGTTCTAAGCACGGGATTTCATGTTCAATAACTATTCGATTTAGAAAAAGATTTTTTTACGACTGTGCATTTTTTAAATGAAATTTAATTTATCATGTTGCTATGGCAGCAGACGATAAAACGATATCTTTGTAATAATGGAATAACTAAAATAAAAAGTTTTGTTGATGTTAATGATAAAATGTTTCTCTTCATTTTTAAAAAAAGGTAATTAAGAGCAATTAAATTATCTATAATTATTTGCATGCGAGGTAAAAGAATTATCGTAATACACGCTACATCTTCTTAGTATTGCAGTGTGGCGTACGTAATATGTATATATCACATATGCAGTAAACATTTAGAACTGGTTAGAACTCGCGTGATTACGATTTGAACATAAAAAAGGATAAAATCGTCGAAAACATAAAATAAATAAAATCTTTCTAAATTTCTTTCTGCTGTATAAATCATACAGCCAATCTAGAAGAAAACATTTTAAAAAATGTTTTAGAATTCTGTTGTTCAGTTAGAAAGCTAATGTTTGTTAAAAGCTTCAAAAATGTGTACGTTTTCTGAAAAAATATTCTTCTACATTGTGAGATTTCTGTATTGTCAGATATATTCTACTCGCATATGGTTCATCGGGGCGAGAACCAAATATATAATGGATGAATTCAAATTATTTTTATTTATTTGTTATCCGTATTAATATAGATATGAATTTCTGGATCATTTTATAATTAAAATTATATATTATTCGGCACATGATCAAAGAACGAGTTTTATCTAAGCTTCCATTTTGATATTAAATCAGTCACTAAAGGCAATAATAGGAAATATCTGTCGAACTCATTTATTAACGGACATTAAATATTCATAAATTCTTTTAAATGATAATAGATAATCAGTACTTTGCTGTCTTGTCAATCTTGCAGTAATTGTAGAAGAATCTACTTTAAATGTATTTTAGAATTTTCTTGTTCAGATAAAAAGTTAATGTATGGTACAAGCTTAAAGAAGAAGTACAATTAACTCAAAAATTACTCTCCTCCCTTCTCTTGCATTGTTTTAGATAATAAACTACATTGTTTAAGAACTCTGTCTCTTGACCCCCGTAGTTTCATTATGTTAAATTAGTAATTTCCCATTGTTTATGCGAATGATTATAGTATAACTTTAATTTCTTTTCACACTGTGATTTTATTAGGATAAGCACCAGTTTAGAGAAGCTTTTTATGTAATCTAATCCGTAGCATCCAATTAGCAATATTCACGTCCATTCTAACCACAATACACCTGCATCTGATGGATAAGTTGAATAAAATATCATATACGAATGGGACTTATGGAAATGTGAACTGAATCAATTATATCTGACTTCAATCTATTTGACAAATCTAATGTTTTTACAACTTTTATTTCTGAAAATCAGTTCTGGTACTCCTTCTGTATTGTTTATATGTGAGGTCTTATCTAAATACATCCTAATATATTCAATAGCAATAACACACTAAAATTGCCGAAAAATAGGCCTATTTGGAGAGCTTTAAACCTACATGGTAATCATTCAACATAGTTTCGAATGCTAACTCAATAAATAACAACCGAGATTTGGTTCTATAATTTTTTATGATAGCATTTTATAATACTCACATTGAAATAAAAAAAAACTATGTTTCTAACATCGTTCATATTTTAAGCAAACCTATGTTGCAGACCATACTAAAGGTTAATTAATATTTTATTTCCTTCAGCTAGGTGCTTAATGTTTCGTAATTGAATTTATTGTAAATTTGATTTAAAATCATTCTAATTTTTTTGTTGTCGATACTGCAATTATGAACAAAAGTTTTGAGTAAGTAACTGGGCCATCACACAAATGAACTTTATTTTTAAAGATATTTAAGCTTATATACATACGTTACATTAAGAGCGTACATTATACATTATACAGTGTTACATTATACAGCGTACTTGGAATCCAAAATTTAGGGAAATGCATTTCTTTTAATTTAGTACTAAACCTAAGTGATTATTTTGTTCGAGACTTTAACAATTAGATATTCGATGTCACATATACTTATTATAACTGGTTAACCATCCAGTAGTACTGAATATAGTAACATTCTGAGGAGTCACTGGATTTACGTTACGGAGTAAAGAGTTTTTACCTAAAAACAATGTAAGGCATACCTTATTAAACGTATGCAGTTAAATACGTTCATAGGCCTTTCCAGTGTACAATCAAAATACTATGTCCAGTATGAAAACGTTGTGGACAATGAAAATTTTAAAAAAATAACTTACAAACAATAAGTATAAAATATAATGTGTTGTAATAATGTTTAAAAAAGATGCAAATGTATTTTTTTTAAATGATTCATACACTAATATTTTAAAGAACGTATTACACCTTCCTTTTCTAGGAATGTAAAATATACCCCCTAAACAATTCCATATTTCTTCCAAGTTAAATTCTTTGCATATTCACAGTTATTAAAATATTGATAACCAGGTAACATACTTAAATCAAAAAAAGTTTTAAAAAAAGCACAGGGACATGTCATGGATTGTGTTCGTTATAAAAAAGATTTTATCTACTTTGCCGGTTTAGATAACGAAATTGTCTTCTCACAGAGAAACTAAACAATACAGGATAAACCTGAATTTGAATATAATCAAAAGTGTCATTTCCAACTGTAGAAGATAATTCAAAGCACCTTTTACTGTACACGAATAAAAATATTTATGAATTTAAAATAAATATTTGCATTTATTGTGGTAAGTTTTATTTTCAACGATTTTAAATCTCAGATAAATTTGTAATATTTTATCTTCCTTCTGAGAAAAATAAGATGAAATACATATTTCAGTATGAATATAAACTAAAAGATGTGTTTACTTTAAATGTATATTTAAAACAAACATTGAAAACTGTGACCACAGTGATTACGTTCCTCGTAAAACAAAAATACACTAAGTATGTGTGATATTTTACTAAACTTTTAAACAGTTTATTAATCTTCAAACGTAATATAAACATTCGAAATAACAAATCTCTTATCATCCCTGATATTGCCAAAATTTAATTCTAAAAATGTTTCTCTCAGAACGACCCTTGTTAAGAGTAATTAACCAAATATATGTCTTCTTGCTGTTTCAAATAACAACTGTTTTATAATAGAATGATTTTATGAACTTGATTTACAAGTTGCTCCGAATAAATTTGCACAGCTATGAAATATGATTCAGCTAGAATGAAAATCTGTTTTATTTTGCAGAAAAGATTAGATATCGTAACACTGTATGAATTTCCTATGCATTCATATATATGTGTATTACAGTGCCTTTTTGAGGAAAATTATGTGTTGTTTGATGGATAATTAACGAATGATAGCTTTACTGAAATAAGGAAATATTCACTAATAGCGATAGTAAAAAAAAAAAAAAAAAAAAAAAAAAAAAGCAATTTATTAAATTACAACGACCATTTGGAAAATGATTTTTTTGAAGACTAAAATTTAAGACATAAAAAATCGCACGGAGTTGATCATCCATTACGTACGCCATGAATTAAACTTTAATAGTGTTATTACACGTAAAAATTGCAAGCGACAAAAATCGCATGCGACTCGTCATATTTCCTGAAACTTACATCATCCAAGCATTTCATTGGCTATTGGAAAAGGCTTTTCCATCGTCAAATTTCCAAGAAATATGACGATGGAATTGACGATGATGACGATGGAATCAAATTTCCAAGAAGACGATGGAATCAGATTTCCAATAAATCTGACGACCAATTTTAAATAAAATTTCATTCTTAAACTTCTAAACATCCCACAATATTACTTTTTACACCGTCGTATAGAGAAAAAGATGTAATTTTAAATGCAATTTGTTTGAAAGCTGTATCTCAATTTGTTCCTGAGTTATAATTTTTTTTTGTAATTCTTATTATTTTTTTGTCATAGTGGCAACAGAAGTATCCATCTCTGTTGAAAGTAAAGGTTAGTGTATAGACCAATCAGAAAACGAATAAAATGCGGATTAAACCAATAAAACGCTTCAGATATTCTTCTGATTTCCTACCCTGACGAGGACAATAACCATTTTTCCAAATGGTTAATAATAATAAAAAAAAAAAAAAAAAAAAAAAAAAAAAAAAAAAAAACACGTTAAATTCTTTTTTTTTTTTTTTTTTCCCCAAGACGAAAATTTCATAAATTATTTTAATTGATTGTCGACTACCATCGATGTTCTGTTTTTCAGATTGTACAGTTTATTGAAGGAGAAACGTATATACATATTTATATACATTTAAACTTTTGTTGTATGGATATAAATATAATATTTGCTCCAAGCGTAAGTAAGAGTATGGTAAGTTTATCTCAAAAATTATTCTTGTGTTCATAACAAATTAGATGTACGTCATTATTGTCACAGATTAATTATTAAGATTAATGCCGAACGATAAACTCGTCTTCATATTCCTTTTTTGTTAGGGATAAAAGTGAATTGTTTTGTGCGAATAGATGTACAAATTTACAAATTGTACATAATAACCGACAGCAGCTTCTTAACGTATCATTCAGCAACTAAAACTTATGGAAAAACATTTTGTCAACATTTTAGAATATTACCTACTTAAAAAAAAAAAAAAAAAAAAAAAAAAAAAAAAACATAAAACGAAGAAAAAGTAATGTATATGATGTGTAAATTTTAATTTGTGTAAATGTAGTATTTTAACGAATTTACATACAGGGTGCAAAGGAAAGTCCCTTTAACGTGAAATTACTTGCGATCGGAGACCGCTACAGCTATGCAAGTGAGGTAACGTATAGTAAAGCGACTACGTCCGACCTAATGTAAACAACAGCAACACCCCTAGTGGCTAAATTTGGAATATAGCCATTGCAAATCGAAAACGAAAAGAGATAGAGCAATATTTCCAATTAGAAAGTTTTAGAGCATCAATTAATTAGTATGAAACGACAGTTGGTTCTCAAGTAGAAGATAAATCGTCGCCTGTATGCATAAAAAAGTTCGAAATCGATGAGCGACGATTCTGCTTTGCATATTCACATTCTAAAAATGTAACAGTGCACAATTGCAGATTGTGACATTCTAGTGTGCTGTTGCGTCTGTAAAAAAATAATTTCCAATGCATTCAAAATTTAAGATTAACCCTTTCAGGGGCACATAAATACTGTTCTTAAACTCATGAAATAATTGACTGACACCAGAATATTCAAACGAATTTCTTAGAAAATAAAAATTCACTAACTTGCACTTTCATTACAAAAGCAAAATTTTACTAAAATGTTCTTGGTGCCATTTGAGATCTTGGAATTAAAACTATGTGGTTCGGCCGCCTAGCCACCGCTCTTGAAAGGGTTAAATATATGCCGTCGTATTGAAGCCTCTTGCAATAGACATTCCATGCTGAGAAATGTGCATGCAGAATTCTTCTCACGAATCCAAACCTATATCGTAAGCAACGGCGAACTTTTCGAACATACCGAATATTAACATTTTATCACTGTGAGACAGTTTGTCTTTTTTTGTGTGATGTTATCAAAATGTGTTGAGATAAACACATATTTATATCATAAATTGTGCGTATTTCTTCATACTTCTGGCTATTCCATTCAAACGTTTACACAAAATGGAGTGCATCGATTTCGGAAATTTTTTTATATACAGGCAAAGAGTTATCTTATCCATGTAAACCAAATGTCTTTGCGCCTTAATTAATTCATGTTCTAAATCTTTCTAATTGGAAATTTGCTCTATGTCTTTTAGTTTTCGATTTGAAATGGTTATCTTAGAAATTTCACCACTAGGGGCGCTGCTGTCGTTTGCATTATATCCGGCGTAGTCTCTATACCATACCGTTAACTCGCTTGCATAGCTGTAGCTCTCTCCGTTAAAAGTATTTTCAATTTAAAGGGACTTTCTCCAAGGTATTAATTTTTCTTCCACCGTTACAATCACATGGTCAGCGGAATCATATATATATATATGAGTATGTACATAATCTTGAATGCAAAAATTCACTCAATCCATTACAAAATATTTATAATTGAAAATAATGAAATAGCTCTCTAAAATATTTTATTAATCTTTATTTTTATCATATAAAATTTTTAAATTTATAAAGTAATATTTTAATTTTAGCTTAACTCACTATCTGGCTACTTATGAAATACTGGTGGAATTTTTTAAAAAAATGAGGGAAGTAGTTTATTTATGAATAATTTAATTTGTTTATCTGTCAATAATTAAATAATTGAAATAAAACGTAATATGTATAATGATAGTTATATTTGCCTTACTCATTGTTTTTTAAAAAATATTTAACTAGCACTGTCAATTTAAAATTGAATTCAAGATAAGTAGAAAAAAAAAACGAACTCATGAATTATACCGCTTAATTTTGTTTAAAATTACGACGCATAAATAATCTTTTCATTTCAATTTTTTTTAATGAATATTGTCAAAATAGGAAATTTTGAAGAAATATGAAGAAATTCATATTATTTTCCAATCATAAATTCGAGGATTTTTGACATTTTAATAAATGAATGTATTTAATCAAACTTTTCGGATTTATTCTTTATAATATATTTAATACAGAATACAATATTATCTACATGAAAAAAAAATCGAAGTTGAGAAACCCCCCCCCCCCCCCAAAAAAAAAAAAAAAAAAAAAAAATCTAATCGATTTTGTAATTACATTTTCTTCCAGAATTTCTAAGAAGTATCCATGTCATTTCTTAATGACTGCTGTAAATCATTAGAAAATACGTTTGGGAACAGAAGACATTAAATTTATCTATGACTTTAAATTTAATTTTAGTTTAATTAAAATGCGGTGTAAGTAAAAATATTACGGAAAATTCTTTAAATTACGCATAGATTTTTTATTTATAGTTACAAATAAATTTATATGCCAAACAAATTACTACCATTTAAAAATAAAGATAATTTCAAGGGAAAAAAGAATAAAAGTAATACCGAAGTAAACTTGTTAGATGAAAATAGTTAAATTGAATATTTTTCTCTTAATTGTATCTACGATAGGTTTGAAATTTTCATTTGGAAAAATGTAAGAATTATTTTATTTTACATACATTCTATCAAATTTAAATATTTTTAGATATGTGTTAATATATTTTTATTTAAAAAACTCTTAAATATTACATGCATTTATGAAGAAAATTTGCAGGTTTGAAGAAATACGTTTTTAAAATAATGAAAAAAAAGCTCAAATGCAGTTCTACAAACTATCAATTTTCAATGAATTTTGAAAAATTACGGAAAATAAAACTATTTAAAAGTTTTTTTTTTCTTTTTTTTTCCAACGAATACCTTCTTTGACTAACGGGGTACGTGAGTTTCACAAAAATTTTAATATTACTTTTGGGGGAAATGTGGTTAGCACTCAATGTGGTAATCCCTCTGTTATTATTGTCATTAGTACCTGGCAAAGTTAGCAACCAGTTAGACAATTCAAAATGTAGATTACACTTATAAAACTTAGTTTAATCACCATATTTAATTTTCAACTAGAGTGTATTCTACTTTCACTCATTATATGTTTTTTCTGATTATATGTGTTTTCTCATCATACTTTATAGTTATAATGCTTAGACAATAATGTTTAGAGAATAATGAAAATTTATTTTTTTTTCGATTTTTCTAAATAAAATAGTTATATTCAAAGATGTTATATAAAATTCAAATCTTGCTCGAATTTTGGGACACCCAGCAAAGCCGTGGAGGACATTTTCCCGATCTGCTACCCCATACATAACCCTATCCTGTATACCTTATGAATCACTAAAAAATTACAATTTTTAATTATAAACCTGTGTTTATTATCAGAATTACTTCTAACTGGAATTTCGAACTCACTTAATAAACGGCTTGAGAGGTCTCTTATGCAACGTGAGAAGATGCTTGCACTGTAAAGAAAAAAAAAAAATCTGTGAAGCTATTAAAGTTTTTCTAGGAAACTGGGATTCCTGGTTCGTGTTGGGTTGCGTGCGCGCGGAAATTATTTTGTATACCGTTATTTTAATTATTTATTTTTGTTATTATTTATTAGTATTATGTTATTATGTTATTATTATTAATTATTATGTTATTTTTGTCTGCTATCAGATTTGGTTCGGGTCAGATTTCGGGTTTTTTCAAAGGAACTTTCTGTTCGGGTCGGGTTGCGGTAGACTGAAATTATTTTATTCATTAATTAATTATGCTCGGATAGGCGTACAGTCTGTTGTAATTTATTTTTTTTATTCGGTTCTGGTTATGGCTTTATAAGTCTGAAAAAATCACCCTTGTTGGTAAATAAGTGGTTACTTGTCAATTAGCCTAACCATTGTCTAGGTTCAATGCAATAGGCCTGAAAAATATTAGGCTAATTGGAAAATAAGAGATGAATCTCCAATTAACCTACGATATGTATATCTCCCATTGCATCAAACATTTATATCTGGTTAGATCTCGAGCGGTTACGGGTTGAACATAAAAAAAGTAAAAATTCGCCAAAAACGTAAAATAAAACAAATTTATTCAAAATTTTCGAATTTTTGGCCCACTCTATTAAAATGCTTCTAGATTTCAGCCGACACCCCTTTAAAATTCCAATAATATGGGTATTTTTGCTCAGAAAATTTAGATAACAATTAAATGAACATTTATTTTGCACGAAATCGGAATGATTTTTGACGAAGGTACTGCGCACAATAATCATCACCGAATGTCCTGCTGATATTTGAGGAGAAACTGGGTTATAGAAACGTGAAAGTGGGCTCGATTATGGGAAGTTTCTAGGTAAACACTGACTACGGAAAAACCACAGAACAGGCTCATAGAGATAATGTAAGTACTTTAGCGAATCACAGAGTACTTGTAGTCATGAAAACAATTGGACAGAACTTAAGGATCACTGAAGTTTTGGAATTTTTTGTGGAATGTTTCCTTTTCTTTTCATTTAAAAAGGTTAATAAGGGAATTTATTAAACTAATCGATTCTGTTATTTTGGACATCGTAATTAAAGAATGTTATCAATATGCTATAAACAGCTTTTAGTTAATTTTTAATCAGATAATGAAGCTACTTAAAAATTTACAAATATGACTGAAATTAGGGAAAATCATTTCATAACGATGAAATATCGAATTCTGAAATTTGTTGAAATGAATTATAATTTATCGTATGAATGATCCGAAATATGTGAGAAAATACTTCGAAACCATATGACGTAGTATGCCCTGATAGTCACGTAAAAGACAATTATGAATTTAGAAAGTACATGAAAATTTTGAAAATCTAGCAAGTGCTGGAGCTTATGAAAACATTTTCTAAAAAAAAGAGGCTTAATCAGATAATCTGAGTTTCTGCAACGATTTTCGGAGGGACATTGGATTTCAAAATTATATAAAAAAACTAATTTTATTTAAAAATTACTTCAAGCACGCCCGGTGAAAAAACAGATGCTCATTATTAAGTCTGTTTTTAAGTCTTTACATATTCTCTGTAAAATGATGCGAATTTTGAAAATGTAATGGCAGTTTTTCAATAGTTATTAAAATAAAATCCTTAGTGCGTTAATTTATGAATCACCCTATAGCTTATAAAACAAGAGCTAAAATTATTGCTGGTTAGTTCGACACGTTTTATCATTTCTAAAAAATAAATGATTTCTTCTGAGATTTGTAAGGATAGATAAAATGTATTTGAATTGTTTTTTAAATGTACAACATTATGTCTTACTAGAAATATTACACTTTTGAAAAGTTTATAGCCTCACTATTAATTTTTTTTATTTCTATCATCTTTCGTTTAACTTTTCTTTTCTGAATTAAAATGGAATATGAATAATGCAAGTGATAGAAATGATAGATACCTGACAAAAATAAGTGATATCTAATCAAAAATAACTCGTTGTAAATAATGCCGCCAAGCTACAAACTTAAAACGTCAGTCATAGGAAGAAGTGATATCACATAAAAAGAAGCGATATAAGTGCATACTCCGAGTGCCGTGTAAAAATCTATCACTATTCATAATGTTTCTAAAGGACTAGCAGTGAGGTACAGTATGTGAAAACTGCTTAGAGACCTGCATGCGCATATTTATTTTATGCAGTACCTATACCAATTTCGAAAAATTGTGAAAGTCGAAAAAAATAATTTTAATTTCTCATTATATCACGCTTATAAATATTTGTAGGAGGGAGATCTGTAATAAATTAAAAAGATTTGTAAGACAAGCAAGAAATGGTATGTAATTGTGGTAATGATCTATTATTACAATTATACTTTTCATTATTTTAAACATAATTTTTAATTACATAAATACGTTTAATAATATACTGTATTAAAATTAAAGGAAAAACTTGTAAAATGGATCCTGTTTATGACAGATTTATTTCTTAAACGTAAGGTTCGTGTTTCCAACATAAGGAATATTATATAATACTGGTAGCCTTACTAGAATAGATTTTCCCCCTGTCATGTGCAATTCAGTTTAAGCAGACTTTACTGCAATATATCTTAATTTAATTAACGTCTATTATTAGGTGCATTGTTAGTAATATTCATATGATCATTATTTTTTATTATTATTTTACAAACTTAAAATGTTTATTACATGTTTACGTAGAAAATTCTCCTCATAAAAGTGGTCTTTCTCGATCAAATAATGGTAATCAACAAATCGATCCCATGATGTTAAATAAGAATGGGCATGTAAACACCATAAGCTTCGAATTTTCACAGTTTAGTGGGAGAAGTAGTGCAAGAGAAAATTGTTAAATAAAAAGTTATATATATGTAAGTGCAGGAAGAACTAACATTATAACAGCCTGCATGTCGCCAAGCAGTTTTTACATACTGTACCTCTCTCTGAATCCTTTGGAAACATTATGAGTAGTGATAGATTTTTACATGGCACTCGGAGTATGCACTTCTATATTGCTTCTTTTTATGTGATATCACTTTTTTTATGACTGACCTTTTAAGTTTGTAGCTTGGTGGCATCATTTACAACGAGTTGTTTTTGATTAGATAAATTTGTATCTTCTGAATTAAATACTTTTTGTATTTTAGAAAAGAATTTTAGAGTGACTGGCAAACAAACTGATATTCGAGAATTTTTTTAAGATGGCTTCTAGGAGTAGGTCTACAGTGCACGCGTTCATTTTATATTTGTGTGCATATGTTGTACTTTTAAATTTCTGAGTATTTTTTCATTCTATTCAAGACGATTAAAGCACAAAAATATGCTTTGCTACAATTTTTTGTTTAATTCTAACTTTTACACGTTTTCCCCGACATTCTTCTTGTAATCCGCAAAATTTCGTTGTAAAAAGTACTTTTTTATATTTGGTACATATTTCAATCTTTTCAATTGATCTGTGTAGAGAATTCGAAGAAAGAAATGCTTGAATTTTTCTTATTTTTATTTCACAACACAAAAACAAATTTTGACATTCACGAAAACTTAACACACAATGAAACATACAGTTCTGGTTTCAGAATCAAATTTCTCTAGTTAAAATTAACACTCTAATTAGTATGCTTTCATCACATGAAAGCCTTAAATTACATTATAAAAATATATCCCCTTCCTAAACTGGGTGCAGATAAATTAAATAGAATAAAGACAATAACGTAGCAGGAGCAGCATGCTCCATACCACACTCTCAGAAAACCAAACATCAACTCTGGTGATGTCATAATTAAGATTTCACAACAGCACAGAATGCATAGTGCTGCCATCTGTCAACAAACAGAATAACTAAAACCTTAAATTTGATTCCTAATCAGTTTAGCACTGAACATACTCCCACCCATGAAGAAGCTATTCTTGATGCAAAGGAAGTAAAAAAAGTTTTACAATAGGTCTTTTAAAAATACCCCTAGCGGTTTTAACAGTCACTAAACGGACTATACCATCCTTACCTGGAAGAACTTCAATAATTATGCCTAATGGCCAAACAGAAGGAGGAACATTATCCTCTTTCAAAATTACTACATCATTTACTTTAAAATTTTCAGTATTTACTCTCCATTTTTTTCTATTTTGCAAAGTACTCAGATAATCAATACTCCACCTTTTCCAAAAACATAATTTCAATTTTTGTACAATATCCCAACGAGATCGTAAAGACAAATTTTCCTCATTTAAAGGTTCAGCTGGGGAAGTTGTGACATCACCAGTTAAAAAATGAGATGGAGTCAATATATTTATACCATCTGAATTGTTATCACTATCATTTGCCACTAATGGTCTAGAATTCACGATAGCTTCAATTTGAGTTAAAAATGTATAAAGTTCTTCAAAAGTCAAATTAGCATTTCCAATTACAAGTTTGATATGAAATTTTACAGAACGAACAGCGGCTTCCCACAGTCCACCGAAATGCGGACTCACTGGAGGAATCATATGCCACTCAATGTTTCTTTGAGACATAAAATAACAAATTTTTTCATTTCTTTCAATTGAACAAATAAATTTATATAAATCTGAGAGTTGCATTTTAGCACCTACAAATGTTGTGGCATTATCACTATATATATGTTGAGGAGCTCCTCTTCGAGAGCAAAATCCGTTTAATGAAGCAATAAATGCCTCGGAGGTTAAATCACTCACCAACTCTAAATGTAGAGCATTAGTTGCAAAACAAACAAATAGAACAATATAGCATTTAGTAGTTTTTGCTCCTCTACCTCGATATTTCAAAATATTAATAGGCCCTGCATAATCGATTCCACATGCAGAAAATGGCCTATTAGGAGTAACTGTGTTAAGAGGATCCCATTAACTGTTTGGAAGAAGCTGCTCTATATCTACAGCAGGTAACACACTTATGAATACAATTTTTAATTATCTTCTTGGCACGTACAATCCAATAAATCTGTCTAATGATACCCATTAATAAATTTAACCCAGCATGAAAATGCATAACATGAAAATATTTAACAGTTGCTGGACAGATAATTACACTTGTTATCTCATATTTAATTTCTACCCAAAATTGTCATTTAATCCCAATCATCCAAGCAACCTCATAGTAAATTGGTATATAAGTTTATATACCTTAAAATTTTAAATGAAATAAGTGATCGTAATTAGCAAAATTCTAGTAGAAGAGCTTTGCGAATAAATATCTTAAAATTAAATTATAATTCGCGTAAAATTGTAATTATCAAATTAATTAATTACAAATAAAAATTAAAAGGTTGCGTTGTGAATTATTTAAGTGAACTCTCCCACTTATGAATTAAACTCAATTTAAGTTGTAAAATAAAATAACACACCTTAAACATTTATCAATGAAATAATTAGACATTTTTAACTCTTGATAAAATATATTTTTTTTTTTTTACATTAAGCACAATTATATACATATACACATTAAGTTGTTTAAAAAAAAAAAAGAAAGCAAAACTTTTGTTTGCTGATCATTGATATATGTAGATTTAATCATTAACAAAATGATTTCATTTAGGTTTATTATTATATATATTTTTTTATTAAAAGCAATAATTTTTTTATATTCTTAAACACCTTATATAAATTTAATGTTTGTTTTGTTGGATCTCAGACAGCCATTTACCATAAAATATCATAAAAGGATATTTATAATTTCCAGTATAATTAAAGTGGTAAAGAAAAAGATTAATGTAATACCTTGTATTATATACGCGATGGTGACCTTCATTCATCAGATTTATAACTGTCGCGATGCTAAGGATCATATCCAAACATCATCCAGATTCATCTCTTCATCAGAGCGCCGAAATCGGGATGACGGGGAGAATAGCTCCGGACCGCTGTAGACCAATCCATTTTGTTTTAACACCAGGAAGACATCATCAGGTCAATTAGGCTTGCTTAGGCTCTCTCCGATATGTCCATCTCGCCTGGGCATTACTAGGGTTCTATTGATGCATTACATGGGCTTTCAGGATCGCTCTTACGTCTTCGGCATCTTTTTTTAGACTCTTTTTTTTTCAAACTTTTTCTTCCTTCACACCATCTCTTGGAAGTGGGAGGAACTATTTGTATAGTCCTCCCTTATTGGATGTGAGAAGATTTTTCTTTTATTATCCTTAGATAGACTTATTAGCTAACAGTCTGCAATAGCCCCTTACATATACTTTAATATTATTATATGCCTTCAAGTTTGGGTGGTCTAAAAACCATAAATTAATTGCAACACTTTTATTAAGGTCATAAATTTATTCCAACATTTTTATTATTTTATGATTTCTAATTATACACCACTTTCCACTGGCTTGTCATAAAACGACACCATGGCGTCTGGCTATTGTTGTTATCTGAGATCCGAACTATATTCAACATTATACATTCATTTTACAATAAAACAATTTTTTAAAAATATATATTTAATATTTAAAATCAACTTAATAATTTTTGTATGAACTTAAACTTCTGTTTTACTCCCCCAACAGCAAGAGATATCAGCTAAAATTCGGCCTGTTATAAGAATTGTCGGCAAATAAACGGTAGTCAAATAGAGAGATTAACGCTATGTTTTTTCGGCAATAACAGACGATTCCTCTAGTTATAGGTCAAATGCTAACGTCGGCAGAATATCGAATTGATGTATGAAAGAAATTGATTGGCACATACTGCAAATATAAAATCGGCCGATCTTGTCAGCCGACCAAAATTTAATCATTTTACTAAGTGCGTCAGCGGTAACTCTACCCCCCGTAGTGAAATGTTTCACGTGACATAAACACACCAATATCTTTTGAGATCTTTATCTCGTATCCCCTCAAAATCCTCTGTTCACGTTTCAAGGACAGACCAGACCCCACTTTTAAGCGAAAAAAAGAAGAGAATAAAAGTCAAAAATACTTCGGAAGAATTGTTTTTTGGTGAGAATAAATTCCTTATGCACAAATCAATAAACCTTAACCTGTTAAAAGTTTGCAGATTCTCCACGATATTTGGATAATAGACTGTAATCGAAATCTAACATATTTTTACAAAATTCTAATTTTCTCTTCTTTTTCTTCTTTATAGTTACGTATAGTCATTAATACTTAAAAATATACTTTGATAAGTATTGTAACTTAAACTGATTAATAAATTAAATGAATTAAACTCATATATTTGTTAAATGTTGATATTAAGACTCGCCTTTTTTTATTATTATTTAGATAAATACGAGAAAATATCTTAAATTAAAAACTACAAACTATTTGCTCTAAATGTATTTTTTAAATTATGAGTTTAAAAATTCTGAGTAAATAAAGGTATTTCTTTAGAAGTTAATTATTTAGAAGTTTATATTTGGAATTAAGAAAGTACAACTCTAGAACTGTAATAAAAAAAGGTGATTGTAATGATACATAAAAAATTTGAGAAAGTTTTTGAGATTTGTTTCAAAATGTTATGATTTAAATTGTTTTACAGAGAAGTAAAACATATTTTTTGTTCCACATAATGCAAAATCTAATTTTATGATATTTTTAAAAGTTAAAAAAAAATTAATTAAATAAATAAAGGCGGAATAAAGTATTTATTAAAATAATTATTTAGATTTTGAAAATATATATATATATATATATTTATGCATAACCATAATAAAATTAGAAGTGTTAAAGAATGTGATTTTTATAGTTGGAAAACAATGTTAAGTGGGAATAATTTTCATTGTAAGATGCATATATTGTATAATTAATTTAAATGAATGAAAGATGAAGTTTTAATTCAAATAATATATTTTGCTAAATGACAAGATTTTCCATTATAAAATGCAAAAATATTTACCTATGGCTGGGGTAACTAATTAAAATGTAAGAAATTTAGTATTGTTTAAAGTCTAAACATTGCTGTTAGAAGATGTTACAATAAAAATTACAAATAATGACAATTACAATTTAAATTACAATTAATTTTTCTTTCTAAGATTCAAAAATATTTATACATCAATAGTATTAATAATTGGTAAGAACGTAATTTTTACCTTAAAAAAATAATTTTGTTTCCTTTTAAAGCTATAAAATTATTGCCATTTAAAATTTAATTGTAATTAAGTACAATTTTTATATCGAATGTCTTTAACAGCAATTTTTAAGCTTTAAACAAAAACATTTTTAAAAAAACGTTTTAATTGGTTATGTAGTCGACGTGTAAATATTTTTGCATTTTATTTGTAAGAATAATGCCAATTAGCAATACTTATCCTTTGAATTTAAACGAGCTTTCTTACTTTTAAATATTATTTAAAAATACATAAATAACTACGTCTGGATTACTTAATAATTAACACAATTTGCATAACTACAGACATAACAGACATACACACATTAAAATTTTATTAAAAACAGTTAAAATATAATTAAAAAAATGTATAAAAGTTTCGGCTATTTTCATAGCCCTCATCAGTAAACGAGCAGAGTCACAAAACAGAAAGAGCGACAGCAAACGAAAAAACAGTTAAAACAGTTAAGACCCTGATTTTAACTATTTTTTCGTTTGCTGTGGCTCTTGCTGTTTTGTGACTCTGCTCGTTTACTGATGAGGGCTATGAAAGTAGCTGAAACTTTTATATATATTTTTAATTATATTTTAATTGTTTTTAATAAAATTTTAATGTGTGTATGTCTGTAGTTATGCAAATTGTGTTAATTTAAATACTCATTTTGCATCTTACAAATTTTGCTGTATGATATCACTAACTAATCGGCAAAATATCATATGATATTGGAATGTTGTTGGTATAAGATTACCTACTGACCAAATGATCGAAAACAAATAGACAAAAGCTTCAAAACTGCTTCAATAATAATCGGGATGCTATGCTCCTTATCTGCTTTGCCGGTCGGACAAAAAGCCTTTCCCGCCAACCTCAGGGGGTGACATCGTTCGGACGAAACATAGTAAAATTTGGACATTCGGCTGAAGCTCAGCCAGGGATTATTTGCTGCTTGGGATATAATTATTATAATTTTACACTTATAATTATGTTTTATAAAAAAATATTACAAACAGAAATAACAAATTACGCAACTGTACTTTGACTTCACCAAAATGGTGCGGGAACATATTATTGTTATATGTTGCCCAGCAACAGTTAACACACTTAATTTATGTTGAGTTCGCAAAATGACAGGATGTTTTGCATTGTACTGGAGGGGTGAATTTCTCAGCCTACCACCCACCCTAAGTAAACCATCACTATCAATAAAAGGACAAAGTGAAAAAAGAGAACTTTTTTTAGAAACTGGTCTGTTTGATCTAATACAACTAATTTCATCTGCGAAATATAGCTGTTGAATATAAGAAATAATCAAATTGCCTGAATGTCTATTCAGGAATGTTCGTTTATCGATAAAGGAAGAAATTTACCTTTACTCAATGGACTGTTGTTCATTTTGCCAACTGTCTGTTTGCAATTTCTCACAAACCTAATACAAAAAGCTAAAACATCAATAATTTTAGTAAAAGAAGAATATTTTTCAAAAAGTAAATCAATCAAAGAATTATTCACAGTTACTGGAAAACAAAATTTAGAGTTATTTTCTCTTTATTTACAGTGTCTAAATTAGTTTTTATTTGAGGTTGTTCAGGCCAATGTTCTTGACTTAATGAAAGCCACTTTTGGCCCTCCCATAAAAGGGAACAATCAGGAAGATCCTTAGGAGATAAACCTCTAGAAGCAATGTCAGCTGGATTTTCCTTGCCTGGAACATACCTCCAACAATCAGATGGAACAGAGTCTAGAATTTCTGAGGTTCTATTGGCCACATAATGATTCCAACACCTAGGATGAGATGACAGCCATGATAGAACTACTTGCGAGTCAGTCCATGCAAAAAATTTAATAACGAAGGTATTCAAAACAGTCCCTAATGTAGAATATAGTCTGGAAAGTAGTAAAGCACGATTGAGCTCCAGCCTTGTAATGGAAACTGATTTAAGGGGTGCCACCTTGCTTTTAGCAACTAAAATAGTCACCTTTGACTTCACTTCACCAGGTTGAACCACATATATGATGGCGGCATATGCTGATTCTGAAGCACCGCTAAATCCATGTAAAATGAGCTCTTTACTGGAAACTTGGATCCAAAGGGGAATTCTAATAGAGCAAACCTATTCAAATTCATTTTGGAATTTCTTCCAGTTTGCTAGGAAATTTTCAGGAAGAGCAGTATCCCAGTCTAACTTCATCAACCACAATTGCTGGTAAAACATTTTTATAGAGACAATACATGGAGCCAAAAATCCTAATGAATCAAATAATTTGGCAGATTGTGAAAGAAATTTTCTTTTAGTTATGTTATCATCAAATTGTAAATTAACCTTAAAGAGAAAAACATCATTTGATGAATCCCAGATAAGCCCTAATGCTTTGGAACAGTCATCAGGATGGATTTCTAAGTTTGTTGACTCAAGAGAATTTGAAGATAAATGATTCACTACATCAGAAGAATTAGATCTCTACTTCCGTAAATGAAAACCTCTATTTTCTAAACATAGTGAAAGTTTTTCAATAATTCTAATAGCCTCTTCACTCGAGATTGAACCGGACATACAATCATCAACGTATAAACTATCTTTAATTATTGAAGCTGTTACAGGATCATCCTTTTCAATATCTTTTCCAATTTGAAATAAGTAACGAGTAGCTAAGAATGGAGCTGATGATATACCATATGTAACAGTTCGCAGCCTGTTTTCCTTTATAGCTGAGTCTCGCCAAACAATACGTTGTAAATCTTGATCCTCTGGAGCAATCAAAACTTGTCTATACATCTGCTGAATATCAGAGGTAAAAGCAATAGGATTTGCTCTAAATCTTATCAAAATGGTGAAAAGATTTGGTTGTGGAATTTGTCCAACTGCTAAAACAGAATTTAACGAATTAGCATTAGGAGGTTTGCATGAACCATCAAACACCACACGCAACTTTGTAGAAATAGAGTCGCTTTTTATAACAGAATGATGCGGAAGATAATATACTTTGTTGCTTGTGCGATTTGAATTTTTGTTGATAGGTGTCATATGACCAGATCTTCATATTGCTTCATAAAATTTCTATACTCATTTTCAAAATTTTTATCAAATTGAAATTTTTTCTCCATAGCAGACAAACGTGACACTGCCATGGATTTAGAATCTCTTAATAACATCACATCTTTATAAACTGGCAATTTAACTTCAAATCTACCTTCTGGTGTTATCTTGTAAGTTGAACAAAAAATGTTGTTCACAAAATTCTTCTTCCTCAGACAAATGGGGTTTATTAACATCTACTTCTTCTCCTTGCCAAAATTTTTGCAATAATAGATCAACATTGAATTCGTTTTCAACACTAAGAAAATGGGATTGAATATTAGAAGAATATTTACATTTAGGTTCCAATTTTCTGTCTACCACCCAACCAAACATAGCGTTTTGGGTAATTGGCTCATTTTCGGTACTAACAATTCTACCGTATCTTAAAATAGTAAAGAAAGAGTCAGATCCCAAAATAATATCACATTCTTGTGGTTTCGTGAAATCTTCATCTGCTAACGTAATAGTTTTAAGATACTCTATATTTTTTGTGTCAAGTAATGCGAGTAACTGAGATGTTACCTTAGGCAGGATGTATGCCTGAACCTTTAAGGATTCATTAGAAAGCTTTGAACCTACTGTAAGAGTTACTGAACCACGAGTTTGTCCAGCCAATACTCCAGCAATTGCATTTAATCGAATTCTGTCATTCTTTCTTTTTAACCCTAAAGTTCTTATGACACTTTCACTAACAAAAGAACATTCCGAACCAGAATCGAGTAGAGCTCTAAAAGAGTGAGGTTTATTTTCGTTATTATATAAGAGAACTTTAGCAGTAGGTAGGAAAGAAACACATTTTGAATTATTGAAAGAAGCACTAGAATTAATTTGTAATTTGTGAGATGTTGACTCCTGCACAAATTCTTTATTTGACTGGTGGTTTTTCTTCTCAGATGAATTTGGAAAAACTTTATTTTCAAACTTAGCAGTGCAAGCATTATTACTTTTATTCTCTTCATGTAAGAGTGTATTATGTTTACTTTCACATTTAAAGCGTTTCAAATGACAATTTGGACAGACATTCCTTAACTTTATGAGAGTTTAAACATATAAAACAACAGTTATTAAGCTTAATAAAGTTCTTTCGAGCAACAACATCCATGGATTTAAATTTAACACATTTATAGATTGGATGTATTCCTTGACACTTTAAGCACACCTTCGATTGCTTATCATTTGAACTGTACTTGGAACCAACAAAATTTGAACTTTTGGAATGTTTCATATCACTTTCATTGTTAGAGATGAGCTCTAAAGAAGAACATCTTACACTTAAGAAAAAGTGGGAAATTCACTTTCAGTATTTTCAATGGACCAAAGTCTTCGACTTTCCAATCAAGTTTTTGAAATAACAAATATATTAACCATGGGTCTCTATTTGAAGCTTCATCACCAACAGCTTTCAGACCCCTAATAACTTCATCACTAGTATTCAGCAAATTCCTTATATTTATGCTATTAGGATACAGAATTGATTTTTGTTCTAAAAATAATTTAATCAAAGAATTAAACATTTGTTTCTTTTATCATATCGATTTAATAACTTCCCCAAGCTTCTTGATAAGATTCATTAGAAAGGGGAATGTGCTTATTTAAAGTAGCTGGTTCTTCAGAAAGTAACCCTTTAAGATACTGGAATTTCTGAATGTTACTTAAACCTACTTGTGAATGGACAGTGGAAACAAACATATCCTTAAAATTTGTCCATTCTGAAAATTTTCCAGAAAAGACTGGAATATTCAATTTTGGTAGTCTAATATTACATTGATTAGGAATAGTAACAGAAAAACCTTGCACAGAATTGTGTGTTGCAACACTAACAACTTCTGAAGGATTCAAAGAATCTAGTTTGTTTTGATATTTAGTTTTTAACTGAAAATACCTGTCTTCAAATTCTGCTAATTCAGAATCATCATCATTTAAACAAGAATCTAATCTTAAGAACTCTTTAAGTAAATCATCTAATCTTTGTAATCTAATCAAAATTTAATTCTTAGTATTCACATTATCAAAACTATTCTCTAATCTAGTTACAGAGCCTTTCACCCTACCTCTCTCAATTTTAATTTGAGCAGATTTTTTCTCATAATCATCCATTTTATACAATAACTTATAAGCAGAATAATTTCCAAAATAAAATTAATCAGATAACTTCAAAACAAAACTAATCAAAATTACTTCAAAATCGAAAGTAATCAGAATTGCTTCAAAACAAAACTAATCAAATTAACTTCAAAAACAGAAGTAACTGAATTAAATTCAACAAACAGAACAAATCAAATTCAAAAACAGAACTACTATAAAATGTTCATAATTATTCTTTCATACAAACAATAGAAGTTTCTGTTCTCAAATGTGCATAAAATTAAAAATTTTCAAAATTCTTCAATTTAAAATAATAATTCACCATAATAATTAAATATTCAAATATTTCAAGCAAATAAATCATAATGTTCTTGAGAACAACAAGTAAATAAATCATAATACTCTTGAGAACAATTTTCTTTTTCAAGAACAACTATCAAAACATAATATTGTAGAATATTATTTTTCTTATTTTATGAATTCAATAAAGAATATACTAGATTGTTCTCATATTCTAAAATAATATCTTGCTAAATGCAACTTCAGTAGAAAAAATTAAGCTTTAGCATCAAAGAACAATTTCAAAACAAAGTAAGTACGCACATATTACGCCTAAGTGTCTCCAATTTTCTTTATGTAAAGAATTTGAAGAAAGAACCCCTTGAATTTTTCTTATTTTTATTTCACAACACAAAAACAAATCTTGACATTCACGAAAACTTAACACACAATGAAACATACAGTTCTGGTTTCAGAATCAAATTTCTCTAGTTAAAATTAACACTCTAATTAGTATGCTTTCATCACATGAAAGCCTTAAATTACATTATAAAAATATATCCCCTTCCTAAACTGGGTGCAGATAAATTAAATAGAATAAAGACAAAAACGCAGCAGGAGCAGCATGCTCCATACCACACTCTCAGAAAACCAAACATCAACTCTGATGATGTCATAATTAAGATTTCACAACAGCACAGAATGCATAGTGCTGCCATCTGTCAACAAACAGAATAACTAAAACCTTAAATTTTATTCCTAATCAGTTTAGCACTGAACAATCTATTCATGCATAATTTTCGAAAATAAAATGGGTTCGGATTAACCGAAATTTCGGATTAGCGGGGCTCCACTGTATTTTGCATTAAAACAGAACCTGTAACGTTTATAGTACCTTTATAGGCACACAAAAAATAATTCCGTTTAATTATAGGCTACGATAAAATTGTCTGCTGTGCGTTTTATTGATTTTATGGTACACTGCTCAAAATAATTAGGAGAACTCATGGTTTTAACAAAATTACGCAAATATTTACAACTATAACTAACGTAAAATAAAACATCCATAATTTAAGGTGTAGTAGGAAACAGATTAAAAAAAAATCACATGCATATTAAAGTTTATGACGTCAAAATAGAAAAAGTAGATAAGTGTAGAAATCGGGATTTTGCAGAAACGTCTGTTTCATTTTCTCTATCCACGTAAGATAGTGGTCTGTATTCTGTTGATTTCAAACAACTGTGCGGCCAAAAGAAGGTGGGCAACTGAACATCGAGTTTGGAGGCAACGTTGTTGGAGACAAATTCTGTTTACAGACGAGTCCAATTCAGTCTGGATGTGACATCTAATGTGTTTTGGCATGGAGAGAAAGAGGCACTCAAAATAATTCCATATTCCTTCGTAAAAGATGACATTACCGACGAGGTGGGTTGATGCTATGGTCTGGAATCAGCATAGGTGGACGTACGGGGCTGCATATCATTCGGAATGGCACTTTGACGGCCCGAGTGCTTTCTTTTTTCTTTTTCCCATGCAGGATAATGCTAGACCTCATACAACTCGTCTTGTGGAAAGCATGCTTGAAGCTGAAACAATACTGCATATGGAATGATCGGCCTGCTTCCTGACTTAAATCCGATCGGGCATGTTTGGGACATATTCATTCTACGCATTGATTTGAGACCTAGGCCCCCTATTTTATTGTCTAGGACTTGGAGATTGCTATTCATGAGAAGTGGAACAGTTTTCCCCAAAATGCTATCGATAACATCATCGCATCCATTGAAAACAAGTGTGCAACAGTCTTAGCTGTTCGAAGAGATCACACGGCATATTGAAAATCTTGCATAATTTCTAAACAATACTTTTCTTTTATCATTTACATGAAACCAAATTTTTTCCCTAAACCATCTTTTTCTGTTCTTTCCATCGTTTCAAAGAATTAATGCTCCCTTAAAATTTTTATGTACTTTTTTATGCATTGCGCATTGATACACGTCTACTATCCATTTTATCCCCATACATGGCTGTCTTGCCCTGTTTTCTTCACTTTTTCGCTTGCTCCTTTAATTTTTTTGAGCAGTGTATTTCAAATATAATTAGATATATATGCGTCACTGAGAGGTACTAAAACATTATTTCACAAGAGAATGGAGTAAATAGCATTTCTATTTCGTTAAGTTATCTGCCGGCATTAAAATTGTCATTTTGGTGAAAATTGTTTTTTTTTGCTTTATTTGAAAGAGCAACCTTTTACAATTCAAAATCTGTTTTATTTTATTTCTACGATTATTGGAATAGCTAAGGGCAAGTTAAGGGCAACTGTTTTAACAGGGCGTAATGAATTACCGGAAGCCGGCGTAGGAAAACAAGGAGAAATGTAAAAAAATGTTTCTATGTATTATTTTCTAACGTTGTTTACATAAAAAACTAATAAAATTTAAATGATACTTATATATATATATATTTTTTTTATATATATAAGAAACAATATAAATAAAAAAAAATTAAATGCAGTTTCTGGAGAACTAATTTCTCCGTTACTGCTCGTTAACTGTTTGACAAACACCATTAAGTAAAATGTTTATATTTCAGTGAAAATTTCACTGAATGCTTACCATATTAGGCCCCACCAGTGGCCGAGAGGTTCTGCTCTCGAAGCTGGTAGACGGGAAGTGCGGGGTTCGATCCCAATCGCGCCCGTCGACCTAATCGTTCGGAGTTTTCGTGGTTTTCTTCGAGCCGTGGATCTTCCATGCGTTAATACGGATTAGGTTCCCTTAGAAAGACCCCCACGGAGGGCACTCCCCCCGGGCCTATATCCCTCGTGTAGATATAATTGGCCGTCAAAAAATCAACTCAACTCAACTCAACTCAACTTACCATATTAAACTCTATGTTCTAAACTAGAATTTAAGCTATATATGATAATATGATTATTTTACAAATGTTCGAATATAAAAAAATGGTAATTTTTTTATATAATTAAATCGGATAATTGTTTTATAAAAATATATATATTTGACATACATTGTAATATTTTAGTTTTGAAGATATTGTAAAACTCCGAGTTCTGTTCACAGGTTAGTGTAATGGTAGTATGTAGTGCAAAGAAAATTGAAATATATTTAGTCGAATTTAGTGTACGCTGGCTGACATAAATATGAAATTTTGCAAAAAAAAGTAACTTTTTAATTGTTAATAAGATATTGGTAAGATTCTATGTTTTTTTTATCATCTTGTATTACAATTCAAATGAAAATAAGTTTGTATATACAATATTGTACATAAAAATATAATAATAAAACATTCCGGACGTAGGCAGATACATGAACAGGGACGCGCAAAAGAATTCAAGTACATTATTATATGTGGACAAAAATCGTTTGACGTGCATTTTAATGAGGTTATGGGACTTTAAAAGTAATGAAAGAAAAAACCTAAAAATATCTCTGATATACACCCTTCCACTATGAAATTAATTCTATAGTTTATGGGCTGTGCAGCATTTAGATTTTGTTTACAGGGTCTCACAAAAGTTCTGTTACGGGACTGATTGTGGTCGGCAATTTCTTAAAATATTCTTTTTACGTTTTCATATGGATATTCAAACATATACAATTTTTAGTGCAATACGTAATGTATATAAAATCTACATATGATATATAATAATATACGAAATAATTTGCACATATTACCGGACTATGGACAGAAGTTTCTGAAAACGGATTATTCTGCTATTATTAATTTTGTTAATTTCTAATTTAGATACTCCACTGCGCTGCGTGAAAAACAAACAAACACATTTCTCAATAATACTCTGTTAGTGTTAAAATGTGTTTTCAAAAAATATATATCATGCATTTATTCTCCTTGTATATAATTTTTTGAAAAAAAAAATCTACTTACAAACATTCTATTTTTTATTTAATTTATTTATTTTTTGCTTTATATCTGCTATAAAATTCTTAATTTGACCTTTTAAACAGTTTTTGCCTATCATGAAAGATATAAATACATTTCTCTGGGATGCAGGAAAACGAAAGGGGTTAACGAAAAGGATGCCATATACATTAAAAAATATTCAAAAAACTAGCACCTAGAAATTCTAATGCACTTGATTATTTTTTGAGTGTCTCAATAAAATAATTATAAATTTTTAAGCATGTGATTTTCAGAAGGAAATATTTTTAAAACACGATACTGACATATTTTCCTTCTTTTAGTGAATTTCGCATTTGTTTAGCTATTTATGAAAAATAGATCATGATGTTCCTCCCCCCCCCCCTAGAGACATTGCCTTATTTCCAATACATGTGGTTCTAGAATTAGAACAGAGAAATATCTTAATTATAGATAATAAATCTCAGAATTAAAAAAAAACATGTTTTATAAAAGATTTTACATCATCGTGAATTTTTATAAGTAAATTCATCAGAGTTATATTTAAAAGATACGTCATCTTGACTTTCTCGAAATTTAGAATTTTTTTATAGCCACTTAAAGTATTCTTTAAATGTAAAAGAATTATATTTCATTAGTTAGAAATCGATATCGAATTATAAAGTTAATTTTGGAACTAATGAATTAGAGTGCGCAACAGAAAGTAAATAAACGGTCAAGGGCGAGCATTGCTAGCGCACAGAGGGTTTCGTAGAATAAATATATGAATTTGTAATTGTATTTAAAAAAAAAGAAAAGAAAAGAAAAAAGTTGCTAAAAGAATACAAAGACTTTGTAAAAAACTATACAACGTAGGGTTGGGTATAATTATATATATTAGAAAAGTCTAAATGGGTATACCATGAAAGTTCAAAGAGATATGGAACCTAAATAATATCAAATATACCTATTCGTATAACTCTTTTTTTAGTTTTATCCTAATCTGTTTATGATGAACTTAATTCGGTACTAACAATAAAAGCAGTGTATAGTTAAACTTCATTTGGCATTTCATGAAACTAAATTCAGCGTAGTAAAAACCTTTATTTCTACAGTGTAGCTAAAACAAAACCTTTGTTCAAAGTTTAAATTTGGAATTTTGCAAAGAGCGCTTCGAATTGAAGTCTCAAAGTTGCAACGCCGCTTTGGTCAGTGCCGCGTTTTTCCAGATAGGTGTTTAATTAACTTTTAAAGTCACTCGAGTCCTATTGAGAGATACACTCAATGCAAACTATAGCGAATCCCACAGTATTTAGGCGATTCATTCTAATTAAATCTTTCGAGGGCGATGCCCTTAAAAAACGGACACCTAATTTTAATTCCAAAACAGAAAAACGGCACCAAGAATATTTAATTAAAATTTTTACTTTTATCATGTACGTGAAAATAAGCAAGTTTGTATTTTCTAATAAATTCGTTTATAAATTATGGTGTCAGTTCATTATTTCATAAGTTTATAAATAGAATTATCCGTGCCGGAAAGGATCAAGTGGTCGCAGGAGTCTTAAAGCTTCAAAATTTAAGACATTTTAAATTTTTAGATGTTAAACTCCTATCTTTTCTGAATATTTTGATATAATTGTTTCCTTGAAATTCCCATTAGAACAGAAGTTTTGGCTTTTAGAATTATACCCGCTCAATAGCTGAACCAACGTTTCCGAAACTTTAAAGTCATTATTTTCCAAATGGCGTTTATTTTTTTATAACACGCGCAGTATAGCTCAAAAACTTCTGAATATTTTTTCATGAAATTTTCAAAACATATATTTCATGTTAGTTTGTATAAACTGAACCTAAAATTTCCTTTTTATTGTTCAAAAAAATATTTTTTAGGTGATTTTACGGTTAAAATTTTCAAAATTTTGTATTAGCTAAATGCAACATTGCATTAAAAATATAAAAATGCTTTAAATACAAATTTATTTAAGTTCAGCAAAATTCTTACAATCTGGAATATAGGTAAGCACCAAAATTTTCATTCTAGTTACAATATTTATTTTGTAATCGTGCGCGTAAACTGTTATGCCAAATTTTTTCTTCGACAAATGTCTAACAGTTTCGAGCCCCTATAAATACTAATTCTGTATCTTGCAAATGAAACGAAAGAACATACTTATATCTTTCATCCCAATTAAAATTGTGTTTTAAAATCATATACATTTTAAGACATTAAATGTTGAAAATGGTCTTTTTTTCACTGTTTCCACTTTTTAGAGTCCCGAGACCTCTTAAATTAGTATGTTTTTAACAATTTGACGTGTATTGCTTTTATACTGTTACTGGACATTACATTACACATATATATCATTCAAAGTTGTTAACTAGGCGTAGAGTACGCCGCCCCTCTCCTTGTGTATGTCCAAACTGACCGTACCTTTAAGGGTTAATATCACGGTTAATTACCAATGATTTTTCTCGAAAATCATTATCAACAATGCTTTTATTCTTCTGCAACGATAGGTCTATTCAGCGATGCTCAACAATTTTTCTGAATGCCCGTAAATCAAAATTTGTGTAAAACAGAAAACTGCTAATTACTCGAAAACTATGTGACCTAGGGTAATCGCTATAATTTTCCGGCAAGGTTTATATTAAGGTACACTACCTCTAATTTTTACATAATTTTATTTTCAGTAGTTTCGTAATTAGATGGGGAAACATATTTTTGCGCTACATTTTCAAAAATATTTTTGAAAATATAATACCGCAAATTAAAAGGAATGTATTTTTGAGTTCAGCGTTACAAAAGCTTTCACAGGATACCCCACATGATATACAAAGAAAATATTTTTTTTCAAGTAGCATAATTAGCCCCTCTACTTTTTAACTAAATATATTTATGAATGTTTATTAATCTGAAAATATGTGGGTCAATGGTCTTTATTACTTCCCCGAGTTTGAACTTTCCACTTCCATAGTTTACAAGTAAAATGGCTGTGACAGACCGACAGATAGACAGACGGACAGACAGACGGACAGACACAGGAGTGATCTTATAATGGTTCTGTTTTTACTTTTTAAGTACGGAACCCTGAAAAGAACGAAAACTTGGATTTTCTTTTCCTTTTCTTTTCTTTTCTTTTTCTATTTTGTCTTCAAGAACATTTTCAATGATCAGTGGAAACCTTACATGCGACAGTTTTCAATCCCTAATAATTTATTGTCAGTGTTATATTTAAAGGAAACACCTCTTTGACCGTTTCGAAATTTTTAAATTTTTATTGTCGCTTAAGGTATACATTAAACGCGCAAACATTGCATTGTATTAGTCAGAAGTCGATATAGAATTGAAAGAACAATTTTGGAGCAAAATAATTTGAGCCCAAGGCAGAGAAACAGTAACGAAAATGTCAATCGCCTATGCTTTACCTTTTTTTTCATTACAGCATATTCAAGATCAATGGAAATTCTTGCTTCGGCAAGATAGAATACATTTTGATGATCTTTTTTAAAATGTATTTTCACATTATTCTTAGTGAAATACGTAATACATTTTTTGATCTATCAATATCGCAGGTGTTCTATGTAGGTTTAAATAACGGAAATTTTTCCATTTTTGTTTAAATAATGCCGAAAAATGCATTTTTTAAAATAGATTTATCTTTTATAAACGCCGCCTGCTTGACCGTATTTTGGACTGCAAAATAAATAAATAAATAAATAAATAAAATAAAATAAAAATAAATAAATAAAAATAAAATAATTTTTGTCTTATTATTGTACGTTTAGTATAGCATGAGCTATAATGTCCACCACTTGACCCTAAGGTTTTGAAGAGCACCTGCCCGTAAGCTTCCAAGGCGCTGTTTAAAATATATTAATTAAAACAAAATACATCTTTCTATTTTTTTTTTTTTTTGCATTCCGCATTATTTAAAAAACTAGGGGGCTCGGGCCGTACGAGCTACGCTCGCCAACCCCCGTCCAGACACCACAGGCTCTAAATGCACGTTAATTTGTTCGGCTTTAAAAAGATTTCGAAAGATTGAATTATAATTTAAAAAACAGTGGCGATCTCCCTATAAACGAATTTCTATTAATTTCTCTTTGATCGCCAAATCCGCTACGGTACTACTTGATTATCCCGTCGACCATTTTCGCCAAATTATATAAATCGCCAAACCACTCGCCAAATTATACAAATTGACATAATTTTTTATTTTAAATAACGAAAGAACAAATAAATTCGTACAACATTAATAAAAATACAAATAAAACGTCGAAATAAAAATAACTTGATGACGTAGACACATGTAACAACATTTCAAAATAAGCTAATATAAAAGGAATTAAGTAAACAGAGTCTTTGTCTCCTGGTATTTTTTAACAAAGCGAAAAGAAAGTTCTTTTAAATGAGACATTTTAAATTAATCGTTTTTAATCTGACGTAATTTTTACCAAGCTATTCTTTCTCTTTTAAATAATCGCGTGAAAGTACTTTTGTTAGCAATGAAATATTATTTGCGCTTTCCTAACAAAAATAGTTGAAAAGTATGCGCTCAAAATATCAAATAAATGTCTAGCGCAATTTCTAAATTTAAACCGTTTTGCAATATTATTTTGTGTTCGTTTTATGTAATAACTGTAAAGTGACGTAAATATGACGTAATTTCTCCTATTTAAGACTTCTAACGCATGTTAATAAATTTATTATTTTACAAATTCCTTTCTCACTTAAAATTCACGTGTAATTATAGTTTTATGACGTAATTTTCAATGAGTTCCTGCTTTTTATATTTTCTGTTTATAATAGTCACATGTAAAATAAATTTTTAATTTGAAGCAAACATTATTGTTTGCGCTGTTTATACAGCTGGCAACAGTTTAAATTAATACAATTTTCTAAAATTTGTAAAAATATCTCTAGAAATGCTGAAAATTTGAATTTAAAATAGAAATAAAACCTCAAAAAATTAGCCAAATTAAAAAAAGATATACAATCTGCACACCGAGAAATTCTGACGCATAAAATGATCTAAAAATGATTAAATTCCGATGTACAGTTTTTGCTCCTCTAAAACTTTTTTAATGGAACGATTTTGTCCAACTTTAGCATTAAATATCTCTTTAAATATTTCTTCGATTTGAAAACTGTCTGCATCAGCGTGTTTATCAAACATTTCTCTATAATTCTACCGATTTTCATATTTTTGTATGCAATATTTTGCTTAATATTAACGAAAAAAGACCTCCGGCCACAAAAAATTCAAAACCGGCGGCGGCGGTGACAGCGGTAGTTACTTTTTTTTAGAATAGAGAGAATATTGAACTATCAGGGTAACAAAAAAGGTGCTACCTCTTTAAAGGAGTCCACTGACCTGAGACAGTTAGTACTGCGGCAGTGAATTGTGTAACATGTGCATAATTCTACGATTCATATGTAATCCCGTGCATACGTCGTAAAGGTTAGCTGGCTGTGTGTTTTGTTATATAATGTGCCCATATGTGAATAATTTCGATGCTGTTACCCTCAAATATGCTGCTTGTATCTCTGATGCCGTTAACATAATTACATGCCGACCATTCCGAGACTTTGAATATCTGACCACGCTGACTTTTTCTCTGACTCCACCACGAGACTTTGCTTATCTGAAGTATTTCTCGTTAGTATTCTCGGTACCATAGACGTTATCCGTCATAAGGCACTACTAAATGAAAAAAATATATATACCTTACCATCTTATTTTCAGGAAATATGGAACGGAGCCTTTTCTTTCAACATGCTCACCTACAATAAAGGTTTTAGCTTACTTAAAATGTTTAATAAGAAATATATTTTAACAACTACCTGTTACATTGTACTTTTACCTCAAATAGAATGTACTTTTAGTCTGTATACAATTTACCACAAAAAGGGATTTTCTTAAAAACTTTCTCTTAATCTTAAGTATTTTTGCATCCATCTATAAATATGTCACAAACTTTGATTTATTTATTTCCTTCCTATGGATTTTTATTTTCAACACTAGGGGGCTCGGCCCCCTACGAGCTACGCTCGCCAACCCCCGTCCAGACACCGTAGACTCTAAATGCACGCTAATTTGATCGGCTTTAAAAAGATTTCGAAAGATTGAATTATAATTTAAAAAACAGTGGCGATCTCTCTATAAACGGATTTCTATTCATTTCTCTTTGATTGGGGAATTTTAACGCCAAATCCGTTGCGGTACTACTTGATTATCCCGTCGACCCATTTCGCCAAATTATATAAATCGCCAAACCACTCGCCAAATTATACAAATTGACATAATTTTTATTTTAAATAACGAAAAAACAAATAAATTAGTACAACATTAATAAAAATACAAATAAAACGTCGAAATAAAAATAACTTGATGACGTAGACACATGTAACAACATTTAAAAATAAGCTAATATAAAAGGAATTAAGTAAACAGAGTCTTTATCTCCTGGTATTTTTTAATAAAGTGAAAAGAAAGTACTTTTAAATGAGACATTTTAAATTAATCGTTTTTAATCTGACGTAATTTTGACCAAACAATTATTTCTCGTTTTAATTTCACGTGAAAGTACTTGTGTTAGAAATGAAATATTATTTGCGCTTTCCTAACGAAAATAGTTGAAAAGTATACTCTTAAAATATCAAATAAATGTCTAGCGCAATTTCTAAATTTAAACCGTTTTGCAATATTATTTTGTGTTCATTTTATGTAATAACTGTTATGTGACGTAAATATGACGTAATTTCTCCTATTTAAGACTTCTAACGCATGTTAATAAATTTATTGTTTTACAAATTCCTTTCTCTCTTAAAATTCACGTGTAATTATAGTTTTTATGACGTAATTTTTAATAAGTTCCTGCTTTTTGTACATAATTATTTAATTCTAATTCCAAATGTTTTTTTTCTGTTTATAATAGTCACGTGTAAATAAATTTTTAATTTATTTACACGTATAAATATTTTTTTTTTTTTTTAAGCAAACATTATTGTTTCCGCTTTTTATACAGTTGGCAACAGTTTAAATTAATATCACTTTCTAAAATCTGTTAAAAATATCTCTAGAAATGCTGAAAATCTGAATTTAAAATAGAAATAAAACCTCAAAAAAATAGTCAAAATAAAAAATTTAATGCAATCTGCACTCCGGCAAATTTTAACGCATAAAATGATCTAAAAATGATTAAATTCCTATGAACAGTTTTTGCTCCTATAAAACTTTTTTAGTGGAACGATTTTGTCCAACTTTAGCATTAAATATCTCTTAAAATAATTCTTCGATCTGAAACCTGTCTGCAGCAGCGTGTTTATCAAACATTTCTGTATAATACTACCGATTTTCATATTTTTGTATGCATTATTTTTCTTAATATTAACGAAGAAAGACCTCCGGTCACAAAAAATTCAAAACCGGCGGCGGCGGCGGTGACAGCGGTAGTTACTTTTTTTTAGAATAGAGAGATTCCTGTACTTGAATTTTCTTGAATTATATTCGTATACAAATTAATCGTTTATACGTTGATTTTTAATAAGAGTTAAAAATAGTAAGTATATTTAAATGGAAAATATTTATAATTTATCATCTGAATATGTTTTTTGTTCTAATATTTTCTGTAGCATTTTTTCCCAAATGCAGAGCAACATCACAGATATATTGTTCATATTTTTCAAAATGAAAATATTTGGATATTTCTTGTTGAGTCGAAACATTTGAGCTCATGTATGATGCGAAGAAATGATGCCATTTGTTATGAATGAAAGATCATTCAGGAATATGTTGTGACAACCATTTGGAACGCAAAACGTTTTCGTGAATTTATCCGTCTAAAATGAAATGCAACGCAATACGTCACGAATATATTTATATATTTCTTCTCTAATAGGTTTTGATATATATATATTTTTTTTACATGACACGTTCGACACATTTATTTCCGTCACCTTCCACTAAACATTGCAATAAATAAAAATATAAGCATAAAAAATACATTTTCATAAGCATATACAATTTTTATGCATTTTATTTATTTATATTTTTTAAACACTTACTAAATTATAATTTTTATAAAATCCCTAGTCTTAAACGTAATATCAGTTTTAATTATAACGATTATACAGAGAGATCCAATATAAGTGACCGCATTTCATGCTTGAAAAAAAAGAAAAAAAATGAGGCACGTACATGTTTATTGTTTTCATGGAAAAACAATTGAAATAGTCTTCGCAACAACATTTTAAACATTAAATAACTTTCACACAAGCCGGTAGATGGAGGAGAAACGCTGTTCGTTTACCATCGTTTTATAGAGTCCTTACTTGGAAACATCGATTTTTGTATTCTAAATCTTCCATTTACATCACAAAATGTCTCTAAACATTTACAACTGATTTAATTTCATGGATATACAAAACGTACACTGCCTTTTCTTGTTCTGTAGCCATTTGAAGACTGACGCAACCAAAAAAAATTTTCCGCACAATGTTATCGTCTATATACCGGCTTACAGATGGGTGACAAAATAATACGAACACCCATGAAAAAGGTACGGTCCAATTCAAAGAAGCACAGCGCGCTTGTCACTTTGCACTCAATTCTGCCACCTAGTGGTTAGGAAAGGTAAGGTATCTACGCTCAACATCAGTCATAGGTGTTGCATGCGCTTACCATAGAGTCTGGAAAACTCAATAATGACTGTCTTGTCAGAGTTCGAAAAAGAAATCATTGTTTGAATGCAGTGCGCTGGTTGCTCCGTGACGGAAACAGCCAATTATTCAGGTCGTGAAAGGAGTACTTTGTCAGCAGTTATGACAGCATACACGAAGTGTGGTGAAGTTTCGCCTGAGAAGTACAACAGTGGACGGAAAAGAAAGCTTTCTGAAAGGGATAAAAGAGAGTTGACCCCAATAGTGGAACGAAAGCACTGGCAGTCTTTATCCCGGACAGCGTCAGAGATAAATAATCATCTCCAGAATCCCATTTCAGCCAAGAACTGTCCAAAGGGAACTTCATGTTTAGAACATTTATGGAAGAGTTGCAGTTTGTAAGCCATTGGTGTCATAGGTGTTCGTATTATTTTGTCACCCATCTGTATGTGAAACTTATGTAATGATTAAAATTCTGTTACGTAAAATTGTTTTAAATTGTCTTTCCCAGAAAACAATAAACATTAACGTATCTTTTTTTGTTCTTTTTTTCAAACATTTTTTCAAACATTTTCAAACAAGCTTAATAATTTTGGACAACTCTGTATATAAAATTAATTTAGTGTTAAGACTTCATATAAGTAAAAACAACTGTCAATTTTAACAATCTATACAATATCAGGGCTGCCACAGGGGCTATTTTCTGTTTATTCGTAGCATTATTAATAAAAAAACAGATTCTGTACTGTATTTCTCTTGCAAAAGTTCTCGAACAGTATGTCAATAATTTTTGATTTGAGAAAGTGGTGTGAATTTAAAAAAAAAAAAAAAATCCCTACCGGCTCGGCATTTTTTTTTTTTTTTCGTTTTTAACGAAACAGCCTAACTCCACAACAACACCACCAAAAATCGGCTTAAAAACCAAATTTTCTTTTAACCTTTTTAGAATGGCGATTCTATATTTCTAACCGCCATTGATATTTTTGGGCTAAAAACATACTTATTTTGTAAATATTTTTTAATGATAGTATGGAATCTTTACAATAATGTAGATACTTTGTATTTTACAGTTATAATAGTTATTTAGAAGCGTTACATTTTTTAAATAATTTTTTAAGTCAATATAAAAATTATTTGAAAATTTAATACCATATGAAAAATTTTTAAAAAGCTGCCAAAAATTTTGTACACGCTTGCACATTGTAATATAATTTTTTTTCTAATTATGTATTCATATAGATATAGAATAAATCAATTTCAGCTGTCACTATTTGCAACTCTTGAATATAAGTAATTTTTTTATCAGGTACGGAAGTGTAAATTTCGAAAAGATAATTATATGAGATTTAAAAAAAAAATTATGTTACTAGGCATGAATCATTCCCTATTAATTCAAAAAATATCCTGTTAGACTATGTATTACACAAATACAACTTTCAACATTGCTCATCTGTTATGTAAGACCATATTAAGCGGCTGATCCATTCATTTATAATTGGCAGTAATCAAAGATGGAGAAACTGACATCGCCTAATGAACGTTTTTTGAAGTAAAGTAAGAGATGATCAAATTCGAATATTAACAATAAATATATTTACATGGCAGAAGTAATAATTACTGCCAGAAAAGGTTGGACAATCAATGAAATGTTTTTAAGTGGGCCGAAATCAAAACACAAAAGATGCATTCGTTATTCCCGGAACACAAATGAATAACCACGCGCCACGTGTTTAAAACTGAGACAATCTGGAAAAAAAGGATGCTATGTATGTTTTTAAAAAAATATATCTGAAATCCTTTAAAGAGCAACGACATGTTAAAAAATCGTTCAAAAAGCCGGATACTCGTCATATGATAAAGGGCTGTAATTTAGAAAATAAAATTTTATAATGGGTAAATCCACAACCGTCATCTACCTCTTACTCTAGATCTATAAAGTTTAAGTTCATCATGGAAACTGATCAGTCAAAAACAGAAAATTTGAAATTGTCAGCAATTAAATCTTTACAGCTCTTACACTAACTGTAGCAGAATTCAATGTTCAGACGTATGGCATAGAGCACAAATTTGAAGACACTTTGGTAGATAGCAGAATGTGCAGCATTCTTTCTTCAAATAAAGCAATTTAAAATGCAATGTCTGTAACGGAAAATTCAAGGTGGGGAATAATTTAAAAATGATTCGATAATATACGAATAATACTCACAAGTTTTCTTGGGGCTTATCGGCACAACATGCACAATTAAGATTTTTGGAATCCTCTTACATAGTGGTTATAGATTTGATATAAAGAAATAGCAGTTCCGAAAACCTGAAAAAAAAATAAAGTATCGCAGAAAGAAAAAAATATTTTTGAAATATTTAGACTTAAAAGAAAATTATTATTAAAAACTCCAAAACAAGTGCACGATAATATTAATGTAGGAAATAAAAAAAGGAAGATTTTATAAGGATGCTGCAGTACCGCTAGCATAACAGGTGTTGATAAGCTCTTCTTGAGCGATTTCATGCAATTTTACATGACATGTGGATACAAGATAAATCTATCTTCCTTTAAGCATTACAAATCATGACATTAACACCTCAATAAAACTATAGAGCGGCTGAAGCACCCTGAAGCTTAACATTTATACGGTCACCGAATATGCAAATAATAAAAGAATAGCAAACAACGGAAAATGACAGTTATGCACTTTATAATACTGGTAACTATAGCAGTATACATTTAAGTACTATTTTTTTTTAATACAAGAAAACTCTTCTTGTTGAAAATAAATATGTACTACATTTTAAACAATCTGCACTGAATACCATAACACCAGGCAAATGTCAAAGTATGAAAATGACAAAACATCTTTTTATTATGATTATGATGACGGATTAACAATGACGTAAACTGTAATATGTAATGCGTAAATATATACAATAAAATCTCCCTAAAGCGACCACGTTCCGTTCGAATAAAAATTGATCACTCCGAGAGGTAGTCTCTTAATGGAGGTCAAGTTTAAATCTAGATTTTAATTGTTGGGAAAAATGTAACAATTAATGCTACTAAAATTTATTTTTCACATTAGGAAAAAATATGAAAATTTAAGTATCAAAACAAAAGTTAATTGTATAAGTTAATCACTGCAGATATTAAAAAATGAATACATTGACGTTTTGTTTCATTTTACGGTTTTATCTTTTATAACTTTTATTTCCAAGTCCTATCGAAATTCAGTAAATAAAAGAAGTTTTTTTTTTTTTTTTTTTTTTTTTTTTTTGACGCGAACAAATAATGACGATTTCATTAATCTATCTATTTCTTTGAGAGTTTCCTGACAGAATAGGGCAGAGGAGTTTATTGACCGTCATTATTAATTTGTCATCAGAGTGAAATTTATTGGCTAAAAAGGCACAAAGCGGTTTAAACACATAAAAGTTACCGGAATAATAATAAAAAATTCTAAACTTAGTTTAGACGTTTGATGAATAATGAGCTTCCTGGAATTTTTTTTTTTGTAATAAAACCTTCTTCAAGCGACTAGGAATAAACGGGATTTGTTTCATTTTCTTCAAATAAATTGGTCGCTCATAAAGGTAGTTCAACTTGGATGGTCTCTGAATGGAGGTAAAATTAGTATTGAGTGTATGGGAATAAACATCGTTCCATGAAAAAATGATCGTTCAGGAGGTGGTCGCAAAGGTAGGATATGCTGTATTCTATCATAATACACAACAATTTTATCTCTAGTAAAATCAATTTTATTACTTTAATATCGATAATTTTCATAAATTGAATTTTGACCCGCTAGATTCGCAAAATCTTACACTGTGCGCCGCCCTGGTCCGTGCTGCCTTTTTTCACAGAGATTTTCAAACAGGAGGCGTATTGAGATATCCACTCAATGCTAAATAGTAGCGAATGACATAGTATTTATGTGCTTAATTCAAATTAAATTAGTCTGTTTTGAACAATTTGACATTTATTGCTTTTATACCGATTGGTAATCAAAAGACGATGAGGATTTCTTACACTGAATTTCGTGTCTCACTTGCATCATTGCGATTAAAGAATAAAGTTACACCATTGCGAGTTTATTCTGACTCTTTATTCGGTGCTAACACCTTAAACAGTGCAGATTTAAACAAGTTCATTTGGCATTTCATAAACTGAATTGGAATTTAATAACACTACCTTGTTTTTTACAGAGTTGGATTTACTTAATAAATGTTAAATGTTGAAAATTATATTAGATACAGGAGTAACACTTTATAGATACTACAATTGAAATACTTTCATATACTTCAATTACTATATATTTCGCACATATCAATAAATTATACGGATTTATTTAATTAATACGGATTTATATAATTAAATTATATGGTGATGAAATCCAAAATTTCAAATTACACAATTATTTGAAATGCGAGGCATAATTTGAAATCTGCATTTTTCTTCATAAAAAATAGGCAAAGAGGAAACCAAATGTTATCAATGAAAACTACAATATTGTTTTGCAGTATCCCTGCTGCAAAAAATATTACAGTGTGTTATCCCTATAATTTGCAATACTATCCTGTAACCTATCCTGCATTCGTGTCAGATTGATTGTAAATCCCTGGATATATATATATATATATATAAATAATCACAGTTTAATGCTACAATATCTTTTCTGCGCCTTCATTCTGCAAATGGTTCACAGAAGAATTATATTGAAAATATTTTCGTCTACAGTCATTTTAACATGGTATTCGGAAACAAATACGGACAAGCCGGTTAAAGGGATAGAATAGATGCTTTGTCCAAAGATGTTAAGCAATATTTGTTGAATTAATCTTATTAATTTGATGTCACTAAAAAAGTACAATTTTTTGTGTATCGTAAAAACACCTGTGAAAGAATTTCAAATTCTGATACAAGTTATTTAATTTTTTTTTAACGAAGAATTTTAATGAAAATCGATAATGAAAGGAAATACTTATTATTCAGTCCCTCACATTAAAGTTAATTAAAATCATTATCTCAAACACAACAGATGTCCTTTACAAAAGTAATTAATATGAGCTTGTAATACGATATTGTCGAGCCATTTAATCAATTTGTTTTACCATTGTTGAAAATGTTATTAAAAATGAAATTAAAGATTTGTCATTATTTTACAATTTGCTACATTTCGATAACAGTGTTTGAACAATTACCGAGCTTCATTTCGATTAATTAAACATAGAAATGCCATGTTATGTTATCTGCTTTATTAAAATTAAACGTCTACTTTTTATGAAATATAAATGATAAAATTTAAAATATTCATCAATAGCAGCTATTTTTACTTTTTATTTGTTAAAGATTTATTTTTTTGCACTAAAAGATGACTACGTAATTCTTCTGCTCTGTATGTGCCCCTTTTATATTTTCTTAAATTATTTTCCTTTAAACAATAAAGTTGCTTTAAATATCTAACATTAAAATCTTATTCATGTTGTTACATATCAAATTAAGTTTAAATTAATCTTAATAAATTCTTTAAATTATCACAACTAATCTCCTAGTAACTTTATTTCGGCATTTAGATTATACATTTAAATTGCAGTATATGATCTTACTTATTTTCGTTCAGAAAATATATGAATTTTTCAGAATAAAAATTGGGAATATATTATACTGATACTCCTGAAAATTAAAAGTAGAGCAACAAAATGTTTATGGTTATTTCTGAAATATTGTGTAAATTTAATAAAACTAAGTTTTTATTTGAAAAAAAAAATAATAGAATACACGTGGGCGTTTAAAAATGACTTTTCCATTCCTTATAGCTAGCAAAAAGGGAATGTACTTGTTGTCCACGTCAACACATATATGTCATACTTTTCTGTAGATTAATAATAGAACAAAAAAAGTAGCTTAAAGGGAAGATCATTTATCACACTTCGATCTGTTTAAAACAGCTTTATCTGTAAAACAATATGGCATTTTAGAATGAATATTCTTTTCGTACCTTTAAAAATTAAAACGTAGCTTTACTGTTACTTTTCATTCGGTTGGAAGCGCTTTCGATATTCAAAATCTTGGTATAGAATACAGCTGAATTTTCGATTGTGAATCCTTTAAGATCCGATTCATATTCGGTAATAGTACAGTAGTGTACATCATGGAACCGCGGAATATGTTCGCTATTCAGAAGTAAAAACATACAAATATAGGAATTTTTAGGAATTTAAGAAGTGTCTCTTAGAAAGAGGCATCCGATATTCGAGAGTGTCCGTTATGGAGGTATTATTGTTCAATGGAAATGCATGAATTTAGATATATGTAATTAGAGTGCAGGTAAAGTTTCAAGTTGCTGAATAAGTTTAAATCGTAAATATTTTTAAGTCGATGTTTTTATCAAATAATTTACTGCGAAAACTTGCTTTTCTAATAAAAATTGCGTTTGCATACAAATGTAAATGCACAAATCATATATATTGGCCTAAAATATAAGTTCATATTTGACAAAATGTTATAGCAAGAGGAAGAAATTTCTAAAAGCGAGCCACAGATTTCTATTAACTGTAATTACAAAATAGGAAAACGATGGTCTATCCTAAGTATAAATACTCTAGACTAGATTATAACCGATATTTTATGTCTAATGTATTCTTTATCCTATGTATGCATTTTTTATGTATTTTTTATTTGTCAAATCTTATACTTGTTTTTTTTTTAATAAGTACTTAAATTTACTATTTAGATGTAGCATATGATTTAGTTTTAATATTTCAAATGTTTGGTTTCTGTGTACTAAATGAGAAGTATTATGAAATGTGATGTTTCAACTAAAAGTGATAATTTCACGTTAAAAGATATATCTCAAATATAAAATTTCTTGAATTTAAAATATACTATTTATTTTTTGTTCCCGCGTATTTTACATTTTAAATTGTATTTTCATGTGTATTTAAAGATCTTATTTTTTTTCTGTCAAACCTCTAGCGCGTGATTACTTTTTGTTTATGAGTTATACTTTCTTCTTTCTTTCAAGAAAACAGATACGTTTCTTTTAATTTAAATTTTGAAAACTTTCATTTGGTTTCTTTGAGGATAACATCAGACACAGTATAAAATAAATGTGAAAAATAAATTTTTGTCTAGCAATTTAGTCTTTCTAAAAATTGTTTCTCTATCTAACGACAGAAATGGTTATTAATTGGGTCTAGATGATTTAATAGAAAGATTTATAATGAAGGTTAAAAGTTCACAAATTATAGCATTAAAAACAATTCACCAAAGATTATGTTCATTTAAAAAAAAAAATTGGAACGATATATTACTTGAGGATGTTTTAACCGATGATTACTCGCGTGTATTACTTTTGCTTTGAATCTTACATATTTTGTTAGATAATAATAAAAAATATAATTTGTTTTTATCATAGGCATGCAATACACTTCATTTAAATATTTTATTATTTTTAATATGTTGTTTAAATACTCATTATAATTTATGCTTTATGTATTTAAAACTGTTTGAACCATTTTGAATATATTTAAAATTCTGAATTAAATATGGAGTTTTCAATTAAATCATAGATATTTATTTAAATTACTATACCTATAAAAATTATTCTCGATCAAGGAAATATTTAATTAAACGTTTTGAACAAAAAAAAAGTATTTTTACAGTTTTATAAAAATTATCGTTAGTTACGATATTACGTATTCTTCTTCAAATGGTGGCATTCATATGCATTGACAGTTCTGTTTAATAATCTTATAAAACTTCCAAAGAATAAAGACAATTGTTTGAAACATAGTTTAGTTAAATATACATTTGTTTATTAATTTAGACGCTATAGCTTAAGATGTACCGGAAACTGTGTTCAGGAGTTGAAATTTGACCCCCCCCCCGCCCCGTCTTGAACATAGTTCAGTTTGCGCTACTTAACCACTCCTAACGATTCAGATTTTGAACTCACAATTTAAGTTTAAGTCTAAGCTATTGAAATAAAAGCTTAAAATAAAAGTTGAATAATGATAAAACATGAATAAAAATTTTGGAAGCAAAAAATAACGGTAAAAAATAGTTGTTCGTTACTGCAAAGTCTAAAGCGTCCTCTATCGGCATTTTTTAAACTTTATATTTAAAATTTATTTTCAAGAAAATACAGACATAAAGAATAGTTTTAGTGAAACCCGCAAACGAATCGACCAATTTTTCTTTTTCTTATAATCATTTGAAATTTTAGATTCCAAACTTTAATGGTGCCTATCTCCTTCGGAAGACATTTGGGACTCTTAGTTTCCCGTTTAATATTGTTTGTCTTCCTGTGTACTATCACCCCTTAAAGCTTTTCCTCAGAGTTTAGATACACCCTGTATATATAATCCATAACTTTAAGTTATTTACCTTATTATCAGGTTTTACTTTATTTTCCATGTGCAGCAATACTTTATTTTGTATACATCCTTCATATATTTAAAAGCATTTTCATTTTGCTAATATTTTCTTTATTTATATTAAAAAAGGCCACACCATTTTAAATTGTTTTTAAAAACTATATATTATTTTACAGTTCTATATAAAAAAAACATTACATTTAACTTCACTTAGTATTCCCTTTTACTATCCATTTATATTCTTTGTATTTCGTCCGTTCACAAATATTTCATAAAGTTACAGTTCAATCCATTCCAAAATTGTGGATATAGTTTTAAGTCTATAAAAACTCTTCAATTTTCCATAATAAAATTATCACTTCTTCTAAGTATCTTTTTATAAAAGTTCGTTCCTTTATAAGTTATTTTTAACACATTATCCTATTTTCCATTCTTGTCCATTTAAAAGTTTCAATTTCATTTAATCCTTAAAAACATAAAAAGTTCTAAAATTCATATATAACTTACTATATTACTTTCCAACATTCATAGTTCTTTCGTCTTATCCTAACGTTTTTCTAGTTAACTAAATTCATCATAAGATCAGATGTATACTATTATGCTTACTGCATTATATAAAGAGAAATAACGTTTTCACCCTTCACTAGAGCGTCCTCAGTTTCAACTAAAGATTCGAAGTTTTTCTGGCTTGAGATCATTTCCATTTTCCCTTTCTTTTCCCCCTTATTTTCAAAATTTTCCTTTCATGTAAATTTTTTTCCATCTGTTATCTAGCATAGCATGTGTCATATCGTTACATAAGTTCTCATCCTCTAAATCAATTTCTATTGCCTCTCGTAGTAATGCTCTCTGGAAGTTGTTATAATTAGCTAACTTTTCCACTGTTATTGTGTTAAGTTTCAGAGCGCATTACTACGAGAGGCAATAGAAATTGATTTAGAGGATGAGAACTTATGTAACGATATGACACATGCTACGCTAGATAACAGATGGAGAAAAAAAATTACATGAAAGGGAAATTTTGAAAATAAGGGGGAAAAGAAAGGGAAAATGGAAATGATCTCAAGCCAGAAAAACTTCGAATCTTTAGTTGAAACTGAGGACGCTCTAGTGAAGGGTGAAAACGTTATTTCTCTTTATATAATGCAGCAAGCATAATAGTATACATCTGATCTTATGATGAATTTAGTTAACTAGAAAAACGTTAGGATAAGACGAAAGAACTATGAATGTTGGAAAGTAATATAATAAGTTATATATGAATTTTGGAACTTTTTATGTTTTTAAGGATTAAATGAAATTGAAACTTTTAAATAGACAAGAATGGAAAATAGGATAATGTGTTAAAAATAACTTATAAAGGAACGAACTTTTATAAAAAGATACTTAGAAGAAGTGATAATTTTATTATGGAAAATTGAAGAGTTTTTATAGACTTAAAACTATATCCACAATTTTGGAATGGATTGAGCTGTAACTTTATGAAACATTTGTGAACGGACGAAATACAAAGTATATAAATGGATAGTAAAAGGGAATACTAAGTGAAGTTAAATGTAATGTTTTTTTATATAGAACTGTAAAATAATATATAGTTTTTAAAAACAATTTAAAATGATGTGGCCTTTTTAATATAAATAAAGAAAATATTAACAAAATGAAAATGCTTTTAAATATATGAAGGATGTATATAAAATAATGTATTGCTGTACATGGAAAATAAAGTAAAACCTGATAATATGGTAAATAACTTAAAGTTATGGATTATATGTAAAATACAGGTTTTAAATAAACAGATTTATCTCTGAATAACTTATTAATGTACACTCTGTATATATATATCAATACAAAAACCCTTAACGGGTTTACCTTATGCTCTAAGAATTTTAAATATGGAACTTAAAAATTATTATATCAAATTTTGAGTGACACTATGCTATTAATTATAATATCTATATATATTTATTTCATCATTTTATTTTTTTATAATTGCATGTGCAAGAATTATGTTCAAATTTAAAAAGATGTATAAAAGTTTATTCATTGATGCATTATCATTCATATCTCTCATAAATTCAAAATATGAGTTTTAAAATATATGATATCAAAATTTAAGTGACGCCTTGATGTTACTTAAAATGATTAGTTTTAAAATTCAATTTAAATTTTCTTTTGGCTAAATACATTTACACATCTAAACAATACTTTTCAATTTCCAATGCACTGTTCAATATATTACTTTCACTGAATCTATATAATGCATTTAAATGTATTCATTTGAATAAATTGTTTTATCTTTTGTGCCACACTATGCAAAAATCAAAAGTAAAATTTATGTAAATAGTTTTTTTCGTCATATTATCCATTTGCATACATTTAACTTAGTTTGGATACAATGACGCAAAAAACTATTTACATAAATTTTGCTTTTGATTTTTGGATAGCGTGGCACAAAAGATAAATTAATTTATTCAAATGAATACATTTCAGCGCATTATATAGATTCAGTGAAAGTAATATATTCAACAGTGCATTGGAAAATGAAAAGTATTGTTTAGATGTGTAAATGTATTTAGCCAAAAGAAAATTTAAATTGAATTTTAAAACTAATCGTTTTAAGCAACATCAAAGCGTCACTTAAATTTTGATATCATATATTTTAAAACTCATATTTTGAATTTATGAGAGATATGAATGATAATGCATCAATGAATAAACTTTTATACATCTTTTTAAATTGAACATAATTTTTGCACATGCAATTATAAAAACTAAAATGATGAAATAAATATATATAGATATTATTATTAATAGCACTCAAAATTTGATATCATTATTTTTAAGTTCTATATTTAAAATTCTTAGAACATAAGAAAAAGCGCTGCGTCACAAACTTTTAACCCGTTAAGGGTTTTTGTATTGATATCAGTACTTTTTTTTAAGTTAATGATAAAAAATAAATAAAACAACAACAACAAAAATTAAAGACCAGACAAAGAATTCATAGTCAGGATTTCTATTCACCTTCAATCTCTCACCTTCCCTCTCCGCAAAAAAGTATGCCTCATATTTCAATTTTAAAGAGCACTGTGCTATGAGATTTTTTTTAACCACTCCTTGGTAAATATGGAAGTAATGTACAACATGCATGTTTAGATGGTATTTCTGTTGGTTTTTTTCAGAGATATAAAAAGCTATGTTAAATTTTACTAAATAAAAAAATTACTGTCTTAAGAAAAATAGCAAGAAATATTGCTCTTTAAAAATACACACATATATATATATAAACTTCCACCATCCTTCTTTAAAGCTCTTTATTGGCAATAACAGTTAATCATATAAAATAATCTCCTGAGCCCCCAAAATTTCACTTCTCACCAATCTCTCCAGCTTACCTAAATAATTAAAATCTTTCAAACTTATGTTTGAAAAAAAAATCTGCAATATTTGTTGCTCACTAACATAAATAAATAAAGCCCTAACTCCCCAAATGTACATTTCTCCTCTCCTCTCTCCCCCTACTGCCCAGCATAAAAAAAAGCACTCGCAGATATTAAATCTTTACGGTTTTTGGTGAGTTACATATGAAGATAAATACAATAGATCTTCATAACACACCTTGGGATGAGAAGTTCTGCATATTAAAGAATTTTGCATTATATAGGTCATATTTCATTCATCATTAAATTTACTTTGTAAACGTGCTTTAAATTACATTCCTTGGAACTAGAAATAGTGAAAATTATAAAATTTTACATAATAGTATAGGTGCAGATTCCCAATATCTGGAAGGCGAAAGTGGTTCCTAAACCCAAAAAGTCCAGTGGCCTCATTGTGAAACAAACACATAAAAAGAATTTAGTGTTTGTAACGGACTGAATTCAAAGTGGAAAATAATTTATTTTATATATACATATGTCTATGTACAAGAAAACACAGACTAATTACATCAAATGGATATGTTTAATTTAAGCACAAAATTCCTTAAATTTAATTATTAAGTCTAATACGAATCTTAACTATGTTCATTCAGAAGATATAATTGGACAAGATACATTTTTAAAAAATGTAATGCTAAGCAATCATGTTAGTGGGAAATATTAGGACATCTATATTTCTAATTTTGATTTTATCGTATAACATTACGTTAAAAAATTTGTGAATGTGAAAAATTATTTAGCGCTATAAAAATCAAAAGACACTTCAGACGTTTGTTTTTCTATGTAATACAATAGTTTTCTGTGTTAAACAGATCTTTCTGGACTGTAGGAAGGAAAATACAAGGATTTCATTTTTTTTTAAAGGTAGAAATCCACCATTAGCAGAAAAAGAGCATCCCTGTATAACGTATGGCGACTGAGACATTGAAAGTTAGTGGCCGAAGCAAAAAATTTAGTCGTCACATGGCGACTGTGAATCTGCACATATACATAATAGGTATAGATCACAGGGCCGAAACTAGCCTTTTTTGTACCCGGGGCAAACCGGGGATTTTGGCGCCCCGAACCCCCTCTTTTGTAAAGTATATTTACAAAGATAATTTTATTAATTTTCTAATAGCCGACTTATTTTAAAATTTAAAGTATGTAATCATGAGACACGTTATTCTGAACTATGTAATCTACAATGGCGGGTCCAAAGGGGAGGTCACGGGGGTCATGATTTCCCTCTGAACACCAACAAAAATTTTCTAAGGAACGTTTTTAAAATGAAATATACAGTAGAGTCCCGATTATCCAAGACCTGCTTAACCGAATTTCCGTTTTAACCGAGTTATTTTCTTCTGAGGGATTGATGGCTTCCATTTTTATGAAACAGCCATTATAAGTGAAGTGTTAGGTGAAGATGAAAAAGCAGCCGTAAAATAGGCCATTTCATCCCCCCCCCCCATTCTGACCAGAATATCAGAGTTCTAACTTTTTATGACTGCTCTTTCATCTTCACCTAACACTTCATTTATAATGGCTGTTTCATAATAATGGAAGCCATCACGCCATCAGAAGAAAATGATCCATTCCAAAAGTATAATCCTTCATTTGGCGCCCCTTCGTTCTGGCGCCGGGGAACATGCCCCCTCGCCCCCTTAGTTTCGGCCCTGATAGATCATGTCACACATTATTAAATTACCTTTAGCTCGTGACGGACAGTTTTGGGAGCACTAAATGCATGGCTGGCAAATTTATTCCTTTTTCACTATTTTTAATAATGAAATCTTTGCCTTATTTTTGGCAGAAGTTTCTTATATTAAATAAGGAAAAAAAATTCTTTTTTTAAAAATATTACTTTTGGAAGGCATGAATTTAGTACCTAAAACAAACGTCAAGAGCTTCCACCGATTATAACACTCATTTACCAAAAATTTTAATATAATGTTTTCATTGCTCCAAAATAATGCGTTAAAGAAGGCAATGTATCAAATTTAGTGTTCCAAGAAATTAGCAATATTTTTGAAATACATCTGCTTTTTAACTGCAAAATTCATTGTTTACATCTGAGAAACACATTATATACATCTTTCGTATTAAATTTTTTTAGTGGCAGGCTTTTGTGATAACACTCATTTACAAAAAAAAAATGAATATATTAACAATGTTTTCATTACCCCAAAGTAATGTGTAAAGGACAACAATGTATCAAATTTTGTGTTCCAAGAAATAGTAATATTTGTGAAATACGTATGCTTCTTAACTGCAAAATTCCTTGTTTACATCTGAGAAATACATTATATACATTTTCTTTATTAATTTTTTTTTAGTGGCAGGCTTTTGTGATAACACTCATTTACAAAAAATTTTAATGTAATAACAATGTTTTCATTACTCCAAAGTAATGTGTTGAAGACGACAATATATCAGATTTAGTGTTCCAAGAAATAGTAATATTTGTAAAATACACGTGCTTCTTAACTGCAAAATTTATTGTTTACATCTGAGAAAAACATTATATGCATCTTCTGTATTAAAATTTTTCAGTGGCAGGCTTTTGTGATTGAACAAGAACTGCTTGCAGAATACATTAATAATTTTACAATATAAAATTATGGCTCTCGAACTACTATTGATCAAATACAGTAATAGGGATAAAAAAATCATTAAATAAATATAGTTCATTTAAAAAAAAATTGAATTTTCATCAGATATACTGATTATTACTGCCATACATTATATGTAACATATTTATTAGAAACTGTTTAGGTGAAGTTTTAAAATGTAAGCAAAATTATGCTTTATAAACACATCAAAAATACAGTTTGTTTTCGAAAGCTGTGCCTAACACTCTGAGACAATTTTGCGATCCAAAGGGGTAATGCTGAGATGGGTATTTGCGAAGTTCCAGTTGTATGTTGTCACTCAGCTAAACAGTCTCCGATCATCCCTATTTTGATAAAATCAAAACAGACCTGATGCATGCGCAAAAGCGCAGAAGGTTTCGCTTTACGAAAACAAACATTATCTCTGAACAAAATCATTATACAGTGAATTCCCTCAAATCCGCTAAACTTGGGACCAGAGGTTGTGCAGATTTTAGAATTTTGCAGATTTCTGGTCCTTGCTTTGTTTGCAGTTATTAAACAGTCATTTGAATGTATTTATGCAATCAAAGTTATAAAAAATCCTTTCAATAAAGTAAAATATTAAAATAATTAATTACAGTAATAAACTAAAATGATAAGAAGTAAGAAAATTTAAAAAATGATTAAAATATTAAAAGTAAAGATCAAGTAAATAATAATGTATAATTAAATCTGCATTATAAAGATAAGAATCATTTTCCTTGAATTATTGAATGAAACTTACTCCTAATGGTACCTATTAATTCGCATCAAAATCATAAAGTAAGGAAGTTTTATTTCAGGTTTAACCAGTCTTAATAGTAAAAAAATCTCGATTAAAATACATGAAAAGATTTAATAAAAAAATTGTGATTACCATTTTTTTTTTTTTTTTTTTTTTTCAGAAATAAATTGTACTTTCTTCCTAAAAATCATGAGTTCAGTCATATTATAGAGAATTAATTACATACTGAAATACAAACGGAATGATATAAAATTAAAAAATTCTGTAATTTTGAACTTACATCTGAACTGAAAGTTTCATTGTTTACATCTGTGATGATGTGCAGATTTAACGCTAGCAATTTTTTATTAAAAAAATCGGAATTATGGAGATAAAAATGAAATAATGTTTGAAATTTAGCCCTCTAGAGTAGGGGTTCTTAAACTATGGTGTACATACCAGTACTGGTACGTGAAATGAAGTAAAAAATGCAACAATAACAATGGATTGCTGGAATCTTCATTCAAAAAGACGAAGGTATCAGAATTTTGATTAGTGAAAAAAGGAAAATACCCTCTGATATCGGTAAAAGCCCTAAAATTATCAAGGTTGTAAAAAACACAGCCCGGACTGGTAGCTGGGTGGGTACCCGAGCAGATACCCACTACAACCCTGAAAATTATTGCTTGTTTTTAGCACAACATATATTTGTTTTAAATGCTTTCTCGTCACTTCTTTATATGAAAAACAAATACTTGAATAAACATAAACATCGAATCTGATTTATGTCTAAAACTAAGATTGAATCAGATATGAGGAAGATGTGTTTGGTAAAGCAAGCATCACTCTTATCATTAGCAATACAGCAGAAGACTCATCCTAGTGCATATGTATCAATCTACACCAATATGCCATTAAGTATTGTAGCTTTTTTAAAATCAAAACACTATATTTTGATAATGTACATATTAATAATATAGTAATAATGATACTACTACTTTTTACTTGAATGTTAATATAAAGCAGTCAATCTAATTATACCAGTTTAATAATGTAATCATACAATTAAATACAGTAAAATCTGCTCAGACGGAGCACAAAAGACTGCACAAATACCTTGTTTTAGACATTTCCATTTACACAGGTTTTTATGTAATAGCATGGAGTTGGTAACTTGGTGGTATGCGGAAGTATGAACTTCTATTCAGTAATAAAATCAATCTAAAGAATCAAATCGATCTAAAAGTTAGGGAACCCCTGCTCTAGAGGGTAGCAATATTTCTACAAAATGAATTGCAGGCTTTTTTTAAGAATAAAATCCATTATTTACATTAAAGAAGCTGTCTGTTATACAGAGAATTGCATTAAAAAGATCTTTTATTGCAACCAATGCTTTTACTACAATGCGGTCCTTTGACGAAATTCACATTTATTTCGTGACCCTTTGATGAAATTCGTGTTTTTTTTTACGATCCTTTAACGAAGTTAGTGTTTTGTCAGCGATATTTTGTCGAAATTCGTGCTTTTTTCACCATGCTGTGACAAAATTTGTGTTTTTTCGCAACTATATCTGACGAAATTTGCTTTATTTCCGCGATCCATTGACGAAATTCCAGTTTTTTGCGGCCTTTGGCTATATCTGCGTCTTTTTCCGTGTTTTTAATCAATCCTTTGGCGAAATTCACATTTTTAAACAATCCATTGTCAAAATTCCTGTTTTTCGGCATCCCTATGAAAAAATTAGTGTTTTTTAGCGATCCTGTGATGAAATTTGCATTTATTTCGTGATCCTTTGGCGAAATTCACATTTTTTTATGATCCTTTCGTGAAATTATTGTTTTATCCACGATCCTGAGGGTAAAATTTGCACTTTTTCCGCCATCGTGTGACAAGCGTTTTTTCGCGGTCCTTTGAAGAAATTAGTGTTTATTTCATCATCCTTTGGCAAATTTTGCATTTTTAGGGACATTAGTGCTTTATCCTCGATTCTGTGGTGAAATTCGCACTTTTCCCTCGATCCTGTGACAAAATTCGCATTTTTTGGCAATAATCTGACGAAATTTGCGTTTTTTCTTGATCGTTTGACAAAATTCATGTTTTTTTCCGTATCTTTTGACGAAATTCGAGATCCTTTAAGGAAATTTATTTTTTTCTGCGATTCTTTGACGAAATTTGCGTGTTTTCTACGATCCAGTGGCTAAATTCATGTTTTTTCTGAGTCCTTTGACGAACTTCGCGTTTTTTTCGTTATCCCTTGGTGAAATTTGCGTTTTTTCGATATATATATTTATTTGGTGGGGAGGATGATCGGGGCCGTTTGCCCTCGCCCACTTCTGTACCCGAAAACTTTCGGGTTTCCATTTGTTTATATTTTTCGCTAAAACCGCCATAAAAAAAGTTGGATTTATATTTTTTTAGGAGGGGCGGGGGAGCAGCTTGATTATCCCCCCCCTTTCCCCTACCATAGGGACCTGCTGGATTCGCACCTGCCATAGGGACACTAAATGGTAAAAAGTGGCTATTAAGAAATTGTCAGCGGCTATCTTCCTACAAAGACAAAATAATTTTTTTTTCAAGAGAAAAACATAAAAACTGCCTAATATTCATAAAATATTGGTTGACGGTTTTTCGGGTGCGAGGCCCTGTGCGGCCGCACCTGTCGCACACCCGTAGGGACGGCTCTGTCGGTGTGAGGTAAAGGAGAATGCAATAACTTTGAAACGAAAGATGTTTGTACTTTAACTGAGAAAAAAAATTAACAACATGTAAATATACTTTTTTATGAAGAAAAAACGAGGTTTGTAGTACAAATTTGGCGCCCCCTCCGCGCCTAGGGTGACTGCAACCTTTGTACAGCCCTGCTGAGACATATGTAAATCTGACAGCCTAGCAAATTGGATTAAGCTTTCAATCTGGTCAAGTTATGCTAATATATTATCATGGTGCAAGAAGTTCATCCAAGCCAAGACTGACAAAATATCTGAGTATTAGGAATAACCAAATGTAAATAAGGAATATGTAAATAATTAATTTCAAATCTATCTGCTCGCAATGAGTACACAAATAAATATATATTATCTATCAATTGCAAGTGACAGCACTTCGCACTCAGGAATAACCAAATGTAAATAAGGAAATCTAAAATAATTAACTTCAAATCCAAAAGGAAACGACGACTTAAAACACTAAATCCATCATTATAGCGTAATTTCTGCTCGCTACACAAATAAACATGGATTATCTATCTACTGAAAGTCACAGTCCTTGCGCTCATTGGCGCGATGTGATGACGTCAAACCTACTTACTACGAGGCTAATGTTAGCCTCGCACTCACTAATCACAGACGAGAAAATTACCAGAGATTAATGGTTGACTGGGAATTAACGGAAACGAAAATGTCAAAAATAAAATGAGTTTTCCCAGATGAAAGATATGTCTTATTCAACTCATCTTAATCAGATTAATATTATATATAAATTTAAAGAAAATCGTTAGTACCGTTTTTCAGATTTTGACATTAGGAACTTCTTACATACCATTCCATCGCGTTCGCTTTAAAAATGGCTATTTAGATCTCAAAATATACTGCATGTAGAAATATAAAAATTCCCGAATAGAATTAGACTGCAGGTATAAGACTTTTCTAAAAAAATCAGAACAATAGGGCCTATATCTGCTGAGTTATTAAAAGGCGGCTTTTCGCGTTTACTTTGATGTCGAGTTAGCCGTATATATGAGTTTCGCCATCTACGAGTTCTGCGATACGATTTTAGGCTTAAGTCTGCGTCACTCGGAATACTACCGTCTTCCATGATATATACACACATATATATATATATATATATAAACATTTGACCGGAGGTTGGTTTCGGGGTCTGGAAGTCATGATCGGTGAAAATATACCAAAATTTTTCGGAATCGTTTTCCTCCGAACGGCTGCGATGTGTAGCTTTTTGTAATGTAAGCTACCTAAAACTTAATTATAAGCAATATTTTCAGGAAATTCGACTTTGAAGAAAAATGAAAACTGACATGTTGTTTTGCTTTACTTCGGAAGATACTATAACAGTGCTATCTACGAGGATAGGAAGCAACTAAGAATATTTTCATAGGCTGAATTATTAAGAAAGTCCCATCCATCCATTCTCTCATGCATTCTCCAGCTCCCCTTCTACCATAAATGCTGTTATCTTCTAATTGACAAACTCATATTTTACCAAAATCTCTATTCAACGAAGCTTTTACTCTAACCTTAATTTTGATTTGAAAAAGAAACTAGAAAACACTGCTTTTTCAGAATTTAGTGTAGCCCCCGATAAAAAAAAAAAAAAAAAAAAAAAATGTATATATAAATAGTACAAAACCTATTTCAATTTTAAGACTTAAAGCACACACTTTTTATGTAAAATGACGTCATTCGCATCCGCTTAAGAATTCCACATTTACGATCCACTCTTAAACATCTACAGTAAAGCATGTATAAGGATGTCACTATCGCAAAATAATACACAAATGTAGCAAAAAGTTGCCGTCATTAAAGAAACTCGATAAAAAAGGGCTATCTAATGACTCATAGGCATTCATTTGTTTGTAACATTAATATAGACGATTTCAATCGTGACGTCAGTCATGACGTTTTGGTTGGAAACTGACTCCAAACAAACGGTTGCTATGTTGTATTTTCCATTTTGTTTGTATGTTGCAGCTATATCTTATATCTATATCTCACATCTAAGTGTTTTAATACTTGGTATGTACTGTTAACATTTTCCACAATTTATATTTAAAAAGAGATGACGCATAGCAACCGTTTGTTTGGAGTCAGTTTCCAAACAAAACGTCATGACTGACGTCACACTGAAAGCTTCTACACATACTTAAAATTAGATATAGTATAGCTTAAAATCAAATATAGTTTATAATGTTTTAACAGAAATTATTCTTTTATATTTTTTCAAAATAGCACGTATTTTAATTACATTTTTTTTCGGTTGTTATGAGAAAATGGCAACAAAAAGATATAATTGCTATTTTTCAACTATTTTCGATTTTCTTTCTTTATAAATGGAGTACTTGAGTTGCCTAAATTAAACAAATTGTGCTAAGAACTACAAAAAAATTATATTTCAAAAATAAATGGATATACAGTTTTCAAACAAATTGAATTTAAAAGTACATTTTTCTCCAATACAACGGTATAAAAATTGAAATTGTGCGATGCTTAGAAATTAAAAAAAAATGCTATCGATCATTTAATCGCACAGTGATAGATCTGCTTTGTTTATTGCTAGCGTCTGTAAGGTAACGTTATTTTTTGGAGACAAAATAAGCAGGGAGAATGAAATAGCATACCGTCCCTGGGGCTAAAAAAAAAAAGAAAAGAAAAGAAAACATATGAAAAACCTTTAATTCACGAATAGGATTTTCTATTGCAGGAAACATTCCCGCATGGAAGATTCAACGTTCCAATCGTTTGCAACCTAGAAAATAAGTCATTTTCAAAATACACTTTCATTCTTTTGCAATCTATTATACCCTATTAGAATACTATATTTAACTATATTTCTGGAACAATGTCGCCTTTTATTATTTTTTATGGTTCAAATTAATTTTGAATTGTCGTCGTAAAATGTTTTTTAGACAGAAATGAGTAAAACTTACGAATCATTTCAATGAGGACTGCAAATATTAAAAAATACCACAAATGTATTTCAAGCACTTCTACAAAATGTATACTATTATGAATAAAATTCTTCTCTTAAGTTTTTTGGTTAATGTGCATTATTTTAATATTTTATGACAATCAAAAACAGCCAAAAAACAATAGGTTTTCAAAGCAGTGTCCAAAGTTAAATGAAATAAAATTCGAAATTATTTTTTAAAGATAAGTTTATTGTTTTAATAAAAAAAGGAAACAATAAAAATAATCACTTTAATTGGCAGCACATACAAAAGAACAACGAACGAAAAAGATATTAGATTAATTATATGAAATTTTTCGTTTAGAACTTTTCGAGGGGAACAAGGGAGCTCGTTAAATATAAGGGCAAGTGTATTTTGTTTCCCTAATGCTCTTTGAGAATAAAATGTAACTGCATACAATACGTAATGTACAGTTGAAATCTGAAACTAGATTCTTAAATTCTACATAATAAACGAATTGAAATAAAACACCACATAGAAAAAGAAATTTTGAAAACTTATTTTTTGTTTATTTGATTTGAAGAAAGAAGACCAGACTGAATCTGAAGACGAGAGATGCGCTCTTACTAAAAATGAGTTTGAAATTTATTTCATCATTTGTATGTCCATTAATTATCGAAATCTAAATTTTGTCTTAATTCTCGGAACAAGTTTTTCCTTATATACAATTCAAAGAGAAAATATTTATATTTTGAAGGAAAAAAAAGAAGAAAAAATGAATGCTATTATTATTATTATTATTATTATTATTATTATTATTATTATTATTTTGACATCTTTAATAAAAATAATCAAATCAAAAAATTGCTTTCACCATAGAAAAACCTTGAATAATTCAAGAGACGATATCGCGTTCTGGTAATGATGTTTACTCATTTATCTAACGATCTTTATCTAACAACATACAAAATAAAGAGAACAAATGATCAGGTGGATGCAATTTCGTCTGAGAGATGTAACTGAAGCGGCTATCAATAAAGTTTTTTCAATGACATTACATATCTACTTTTACAAATGCTTTTAGAAAAGCGATATGCAGGACAACAAGGTATACTTCATATAAATCACGTACGCAAAGTATATAACTGTAATCATGTATTACTAACGTTATTATTTGATAAATAGCATAAAGCATTCTATTATTTTTAATATAAAAGTGAATTAATCCCATAATTCTAAGACAAAAGCATTGAAATTTAAAGGATGCTACAATCAAATATAAAAATGTTCCGCAAATGTCACATTTTTGTCTTTAAGATTTAAAGCGTTATCTAGCATGAAGATTTATCGACGAATAAGGTAATCTTATTCGAATTATCCAGGATTCCGAAAATTTGTCCTGAATATACCGAAACTCCGAAACCAATTGAATTACGAGATTTAAAGGGGAATTTCTGAACCAATGGTCTATTTTGCGTCCATTATTTTTCATAAATGCGATGAAGCTGTTTTAACAATGGATTAGTTAGATTTTCCCAATGCGGTATTATAACAAAATATCGTTTTTTTTAATGTTATCAATTCACCAATAAATATTTTAATGTTCCATAAGTATGTTCAACCGAAAAAAATACATTTTGATCTAACAATGTAAAATGAACACTATTTTGTTATAATTGCATGTATGAGAAGTGAAAATGTATATAATATTTTTTTTAGATTTCCTTCTAGAATAATATGTAACTGCATATAACGCACAATTTACACTACAAATCTGAGTCTAGATCCTTAAATTCAGCATAACAAACGAAATAAATATAAAAAGCCCCCCAAAAATTATAAAAGATATTTTTGGGTTTATTTGATAAAATAATTAAACTGAAGACCAGAAGCTGAACGGACTGAAAATGAGTTTTAAATTCATTTCAAAATAAGACCATTTTTATGTCCGTTGATTTCCAACTATATGAAATTGTTTGTTTATTAAAAACTTATAAGTCCATTTCATGTGCCATTCCATACTCCATTTCACATTTCATAGAAATATCTAATTTTTACCCTATTCTTCGAAATATTTTATTTATTATTTATACTTCAAGTATAAAATATTTATGTCTAAATAAAAAAGAAACAATAAAGAGTATTATTATTATTATTATTATTTCGGCATTTTTTTATAAAACAATCAAATCAGAAAATAAGTTTCAGCATAGAAAATCTTGAATAATGTAAGGTACAATATCGCGTCCTGGTAATCTTGTTTACTGATTTATCTAATTATATATATCTAACAAGATATAAAATAACGAGAACAAGTGGTCAGGTGGATACAATTTCAACTGAGAGGTGTAATTGAAGCGGCTATCGATCAACTTGATTCAACGACATTATATTTGTAATTTTACAAACGCCTGTTGATAGAGTTATATGAAGGACTACAAGATACTCTTCCTATACCACGTACGCAAAGTATATAACTGTAATGATATGTTACTAATGTTATTGTATAAATAACATAAAGTACTCTTTAAAAAAAAAATAAAAGCGAAATCATTCTATGATTTTAAGAGACTGACATTGGAAAAAAAAAATTATAAACATATAGAAATGTGCCGCAGATGTCACATACTATATATCTTGGAGTATAACACGCAGTTTTAACACTAGAAATTCACTTAGTTTATCCATGTGCGTGTTATACACCGAATACAACATACGATAACGTTGATGAAAAATCATAAGAAGAAAACATTCCAAATACTTAGAGGTATATTTAAATGCTTTTAAATATCAATATAAACAAAGAATCTAACAACATATATTTAATTAATCTTCCTTACCAGATAACAAGAAGCGTTTGTTATACTCGTCCGCATTTATGTTTTCGGGAATATCATCTTCTTCACCATTTATCGCTTTCACGCATTTTATCCCCACTGTCGCTTTCATCTAGTCATAAATATGATTAGATCATTTATTCTTTTTTTATGTCTCTTCTGGGGGATCTAATCATATCTATATCATTTGAGACTTTCTTGGTTTTTTAAAGTTCCTGGACGCATTTCCGAAACATTATCCATAGTTTAAATACATTTTCGTTTATCCAGCCCTTCTCATGGGCACGAACAATAACTCCATTTGGAAAATTACCAAGTAGTTTTTTTTTTTTTTTTTAAGTTACAATTAGTGTTAATTTACTTCTTTAGCTAAGGAAGAAACAGGCAATGTGAAATGGTATTTTTTGTGTCCCGTAGTTTTAAATGGAACAGTTTTTATACCTATTGATTATACACTATTTGTTTCTTATTATATCGAACATTACAGCGTTGCTTCCATATTTCTAATTTGAGACAAATCATACATTTTTTTCTTTTTGTCTATCAATGACAAACTTCTGTAAATATAACAGTTTTTATTCTAAATATTTCTTGCTTGTTTTCGTGGAGAAAATTTGATGCGTGTTATACAGCAGTATATGCTTGAAATAAAAATATATACTCCCAAATTAGTGATGCGTGCTATACGCCGAGATATACGTTAATTCTCTTTAAGAAGTTAAAGTTATTCTTCGTAGCATAGATATGGCACAAACGCACGAGCAGTTGGATTAAACAAAAGAAAAATTTTCATACATTTAGAAAACACGTTTGGTGTCCTAAACTGCGCAGAAAAGATAATTGTGTTTTAATCTAACAAGAAGGTGTATTGGAAAGTAACGTAAATTTATTCGACTTATGCACGATTCCAAAAATTAACCGTGTTTCTCCTGAAAATTCAAACAGATTTCTGAGATTTAAAGGAGAATTTCTGAACCAATAGTCTCTTTTGCTGCCATTAATTTTCATGAACGTAATGAAGCAGTTTTCACAATATGTTACTTAATTTTCCCAATGCGGTGTGAAAAAAAAATATCTGTTTTTTGATGCTATAATTTCACGAATAAATATTTTGATGTTAAAAAAAAAAGAAAAGAAATTGCAAACTAACAACGTAAAATGCACATTATTTTTTTGTAATTGCATGTATGAATTCTGGAGCGCAGCGGAAGATGTTTATTGATCGGGCACGAAACTACAATCCTTCGTGTTGCTAAAAAATAAAAAAAACGGATATTAACTGCAAAAGTAATCTCTAAAATTTTCTGAAAATTACGGGCAAATAAAATGATTTTTTTTTTTTCAGAAATGCTTCTATTTCTCTAAAATCTTTTGGTTTTTGAATTTCTGCAGATAAATGAACACGTTTATGAATCATGAGTAACTCGGATTTTATATTTGCGTAGAATTCTAGCTAAATCATGAAGCATTACTCTCTTCTTTTTTAATAGGGTACTGTCACTATTTCATATAAATTTAAACCGAAATAATTTCAGATCCAACCGATAATTTCAGTATGCATTTCTGTTATTCAATATTAAACTTCAGTTAAAAAACTTTCCATATATGTAAATTTAAAACAATAAAATACTCTCAATAAAGACTAAATAATTCTACAATTTTGTATCGCTGACATTTTTATTCTTTTCATTATGTATACAATAACTTTAATAACTATTTTTACTACAGCTATGTTCACAGATTGAACATAGAAAACTGCATAATTTAACGTTTAATTTGATGTTATATATCGATTTTTCATATTTAGATCAACATTAGGTCTTCTTTACAAACACATATCCAATTTTCTTTTACTGTAACATATTATATAATGTGTCTACCAGTTTGTAGAAGTTTTCTAAGTTACTAGTTTGTGAATTAAAATAAAAAAATGGTATTATGGGAAAACAAAATTATTTGTAAATTACATCAAAAAATAAGAGAAAATTAAAAGCGTAAACATATTATAAAATATTTTAATAAAACATTTTTATAAATCCTTAATTTTAAAATTACGTCCAATATTTACCGCATTATCTGTCAAAGCACAAGGAGAAATAAAAAGTCAAAATCCATTTTTACATAGTGGTTTACAGTCGTATGAATGTAATATCAACGGAATTTTTTTAATGTCATTTTTAAATCTTTTGCAATATTTCATATAGTTTTTTCCTTACTCTTTACGATAATTTTAGAGTTTTGTTTAGTTTACATTTGAAGTGAAACCTTAGGAAATTCTTTAGAACTTAAACTGTACTAAAAATATAAAAATATAGAAGATAATAAAGCCGGAATCAAGTGCAGCTGATAATAACATGTTTGATTAGAGTATAGTATATGTGTGTATAAAAATTACCCGAAAGGAAACGTATACGAATAACAAGATTGCATAGATAAATGATTTAAATTTAAACATTTTGAACTGTGTGTACAGAGTTTTTTTAGTTGCAAGTTACGTAAGCTATCTCACTACTATTTCGAAACATAGGTTGTTTTATTTTTCAAAAAATAACATCCACTAATGTAGTGCATATAACGTAATAATTTCGGATTTTTTTATATACTAAAAAAATTCTTTATCAGAATCAATCTAATATTACATTACTTTTAACGAATGATTTTATAAAGAGTTACAGTTGAAAAATCTCAAATATTTCTTTATTGAGTAATATACTGGTTGGTAAAATGCGAATTCATAATATCTCTATGTTACATAATATAAAAAGGCAAACTCAATAGCTTAATTACAGCTATATCTTCAGAAATAATGCAAACAGATTATTATCAATATATTATACAAAAATTTATTATCAGTTTATAATCACTTGATGTTATCTCGGTGATATTAAGACTAATGTCAGATGAACGTATTTTTGAACGCTTTTTGCCCTACATATCATCCCTTCACAATGCTGCTACCATTGTGTAGGGATGATATTAGCCTAAGAAAATAAGCCCACAGCAAGGATAGACTAATTCGTATGTTATTATCTATCTATACTTCAGCCAAATTATTTTCATTTGATAAAGCTCGTATAGCATTATTTGCAAAAAATCACTTCACTCTTTTTGCCGTTTCATAAAAATGTTTCATTAGAGATTCAGGTATGTAGATTAAATAATGATGCGCATGTACATACAAGATATCTATATATACACATTTACTAAACATACACGCATACATACATGCATGTTTGATAATGTACATGCATTTATAAATACTTTAAAAACAAAAAAAGTCCTCCCTGTCAGTGCCGGGAGGAAGATGCAGATTTCATATTCCTTACTTTTAAAAAGCAAGCTTATATTATTCAAACACACGAAGCTCAATTTAGTGGAAACCGATTATAGGAGATTCAATACTAATTTTCATCAATACTAAATCATTATGAATGAGAATTTCGCGAAATTAGCCAGCTTTATCTAAGCTGCTTTTATTTAAAGTAACTTATATTTGGGCGAAACAGCACCGAAAACTGGCGATATGAAGCAATTAAAATAAAACTTTGTAAAAAATCACCATAAAATTAAAACAAAACACAGGACGCGTTTCGAGCTAAAAACATAACAGCTCGTCATCAGCTAAGCATACACGTGTCCGTAAACGAACAAGTTCAAAAATGAACTGAAGATAAAGAATGTTGCGAAGAATGCGACAGATGGCGCTACCTGATAGAGGGATATGCAAAAGGGAAATGTGTTGAAAAAAAATAGAAGAGAAAAGGAAATGGAAAAATGGAAATAAAAGAAGTAAATTAAAAATATAAATAAAAATAATAAATAAAGAACTATAAAAGAACAAGAAAAAAATCCAAATTATTATTATTATTATTATTTTTTTTTAATTGCTTCATATCGCCAGTTTTCGGTGCTGTTTCGCTGTATTCAACTATTTGGGTGCTGCACCGTGTTATTGCTTTGCACGTGTTCAAGGTATTTGCTTTTCTTTCTTCCCAGTTTTCAGTTTTATTTTTATTTTATTTCATTTTAGTTTTATTATTTTGTTTTCTTCTATTTATTTACTTATTTATTTATTATCTTTTTATTCATTTTCTGGTCCTGTTTTCCTTCTTTCTTGTTATGGGTTCTTCACTTATTAATCGTTTCAAGCACCTTCGTTTGAAGCGCGCCAGGTGTTTGAATAGGCTTAATTTTCTTTTAAGGTGTAAACGTTCAAGGGTTATTCCTAAGTTCATTAATATTATTTTCAAGCTTCCTTCTTCCATTCGTGTTCAAAATGCCTTAACTAGGAGTAAGTTTGCTATTCTTAGAGCCATCATTCAAGATGTTCGTTACTCTCTTTCTTGCATCGAATATGAATTATATTCTTTGCATTTACAGTTAAGTAAAACTGTAATTTATTTCCCTTTCCTTGAGAAAAGGATTTTTGCTTACGTCGATTTCAAATCTAGGTGTCACAATGCTATTTTGGATAAAAAGTTTTCTTCTCTTCTGACTTCTAATTCTTCTGCTCCTAGTATTTCTCCTCTTGAGCAAAATTATGTTGTCAATTTATCTTCTCACTCTCTTACTGATTCTCAGCGTGATGTTCTCTCACTTGGCTTGAATTTTTCGTGCATTTCTAAGCCTTCTATTCCGAACTTAATTGCTCCCATTGAACATTCTTTCAAAAACAGTAAAATTTCTTCTGGTCAACTTGATTCTCTTCGCTACCTTTTGGCTAATGTCATTTCTTCTAATAAATCTTTTAATAAGTCTAATCTTTCTTCTTCTCAGAAATCTTCTCTCAGTGAACTTAATTCCGTTCCTAACCTTCTTATTACTAAGGCTGATAAAGGCGGTCAAACAGTTCTTCTCAATAAATCTGATTATATTTCCCACGTTGAATCTATGTTAAACTCTGGTCCATATTCCAAATTAAAAAAGGATCCTTCTACTAAGCATTTATCTGACATCAAGCATGTCATTAAAAATTCTGTCTTTCTTAATGATAACACTAAACGTTTGGTCACCCCTACTATAGCTCATTGTGCTCGTTTCTATGCTCTTCCTAAGGTCCATAAACCTACTCTTTCCTTTCGCCCTATCTTTTCCAATATTGGTACTGCTTCTTATAAACTTGCCAAGTTCCTTTCTAAGTTACTCGCTCCTTTATCTTCCACTAACTTTCATACCGTGAAAAACTCTTTTGACTTTGTTGATAAAAATAAACGCCTTTCTCCTTGCAATTATATAATGGTTTTCTTAGATGTTAAATCCCTTTTCACTAACGTGCCTGTTCAAGGGGCAATTGATTGTTTGGAAAGAAGGTTGCGCGAATTTCATTACTCTTCCATTGAGATTGATGAAATCCTGCATTTAGTTAGTATTTGTGTCAGGCAAACTGCTTTTCAGTTTAACAATTCTTTCTATTCTCAAACTGGGGGTCTGGCCATGGGTAATCCATTGTCTCCTCTTTTATGTGATATTTATATGCATTTTGTTGAAGAAAAACTCTTCAGTTTATATAAATTTCCTTTCTGGTTTAGGTATGTTGATGACACTTTCATTTTAATTCCATCTGACCTTGATCTTTCTAATCTCCTTTCTCTTGTTAATTCTGTTGATCCTTGTATTCAATTTACTCTCGAAGTCGAAGAGAACAATTCTCTTCCTTTCCTTGACGTCTTGGTTTCAAAACTCCCAGATCGGTTCTCTACCTCCGTTTATAGAAAACCTTTCGCTGTCTCCCTCCCTCCTCATGCCCTTTCAAATCATCCTCCTCAACAAAAAGTGGCGTCCTTTTATACTTTTGTTTTTAGGGCGTTACGCATTTGTTCTGACTCTTCTGCTCTGAATAATGAAATTAATTATCTGAAATCTCTTGCCCTTGCTCGTGGTTATAATCCCTCTTTAATTGATAAAGCTTTGTATAAATTTAATAAGCCTAAACGTCCTTTTTCTGATTCAAATAATCCTCCTAATTTTAATTCTATAATAGTTCTGACCTTTTATTCTCTTCTGTGTTTCAAAATTGCTAAAATACTTTCTCGTTTTAACTTTAAAGTTATCTTCAAACCTATGAATAAAATTAAATTCCCTTCTCTAAAAGATCCTGTTCCTACTGAGAACCGGTGGGGTGTTTATTTCATTCCTTGCTCTTGCAATTTAGGTTATATTGGTCAAACTAAGAGAGCTTTAAAATTCAGATTAGGCGAGCATCAGAGATATATTGCAAATCAAGAAATCTCTAAATCTTCGATTGCTTCTCACTGTTGGTCTTCCAGTCATTGTTTCAATTTCTCCATGGCCAAAATTATTTCTTCCCCTGCCTCTCCCTCTCACTTGGATTTTCATGAAGCATATTTTATTTCTAAAAATTCTGCTAATCTTGTCAATGATCTCCCATCATCTCCTTTCCTATCTCCAGCGTGGAAATTAATTTTGTAATTCCTTTCCCTTTTCTCTTGTTTCTTTTCTTTTTATTTTGTAAAAAAAAAAAAAAATAATAATAATAAAAAAAAAAAAAAATAATAATAATAATAATAATAATAATAATAATAATAATTTGGATTTTTTTCTTGTTCTTTTATAGTTCTTTATTTATTATTTTTATTTATATTTTTAATTTACTTCTTTTATTTTCATTTTTTCTTTTATTTCCATTTTTTCCATTTCATTTTCTCTTCTATCTTTTTTCAACACATTTCCCTTTTGCATATCCCTCTATCAGGTAGTGCCATCTGTCGCATTCTTCGCAACATTCTTTATCTTCATTTCATTTTTGAACTTGTTCGTTTACGGACACGTGTATGCTTAGCTAATGACGAGCTGTTATGTTTTTAGCTCGAAACGCGTCCTGTGTTTTGTTTTAATTTTATGGTGATTTTTTTACAAAGTTTATTTTAATTAACTTATATTTGGTTGCCAAATTCGGCAATATCTTGAAGTTCCTGCCATTTTAAGACAACATGGTGCCTGAGGTTAACCAGTGAACTTGGTCAAGACCTTAGTAATTCCTGTGTACATGCTCACTCACATCGGAATCGGTCGATATATGCAAGTGCTGTCGCTGGCAAAAAATCAGATTTTTTCAAAATGTCACCCACATTAGAAATTGAAACTGCCATATCAGAGCCATTTTTAATGTAAAGACAAAACAAAAAATGCTCCGGAATCCGTATATCATGGTTAAATACTTAAGAAAGAAACCTTTTTCAATTTCTAATTTTTTTGCACCTCACTTTAAATATAATTTTTTATTTAATTTAATGGAACATTTTGAAACAATATGGCTGATGAAGCTGGCAGCGAACTTGGTCGACACATTACGATATACTATCCACATGCCTTCTTACATCGAAATAGGTTAATAAATACGCGTGTTATCACGTGAAAAATGTCAGATCGTTTCACAATGTCAGCCATGCTAGAAATTCAAAGTGCTATAATTCCACCATTTTTTAAGATATATACGAGACAAAAACTGCTCCGGAATCTTTGTATCAAGGTAAAACACATAAAAAAATCTTTTTCATTTTAACTCATTTTAATCACACATTAACTACTTTTAAATTTAAAATTAATTTTTTTTAAAAAATTGGCAGACCTTTTGAAACAAGATGGCGAAAGATGCTGGCCAACGATCTCGGTCGAGACATTGGTATGTACTATGTACACACCAAGTTGCATCCAAATCGGTTCATAAATATGCCTATTATCGCGTGACAAAAATCAGGTCTTTTCAAAATGTCAGCCGCAATTGAAATTCAAAATGCTATAACTGAGCCATATTTTTTAGATATAGACGAAACAAAAACTGTTCCGGAATCTTTGTATTAAGGTCAAACACATACAAAAAAAATCTTTTTCATTTTCAAATTCTTTGGTACCACATTTCAAATTTTAATTAAAAACAAAAAAATTAAATTGTCGTCGTTTTGAAACAAGATGGCGGATGAAACTGGCCAACGGACTCGGTCGAGACATTGGTACGCATTATGTATAAACCAAGGTACATCCAAATCGATTCATAAATACTCCTGTTATCGCGTCGCAAAAATCAGGTCGTTTCAAAATGTCAGCCAAGCTAGAAATTCAATGTGCTTTAACTCAGCCATTTTTTAAGATATAGATGAAACAAAAAATGCTCCGGAATCTTTGTATCAAGGTCAAACACATAAGAAAAAATATTTTTCAATTTTCATTATTTTTGGTACCACATTTCAAATTTTATTTATTTAAAAAAATTTAATGGCCGCCATTTTGAAACAAGATGGCGGATGAAGCTGGCAAACGAACTCGGTCGAGGCATTGGTATGCACTATGTATACATGAAGTTACATCCAAATCGGTTCATAAATACGAGAGTTACAGTGTGACAAAGATCAGATATATATATACATACATATATATATATATATATATATATATGTGTGTATATCAACTTTTGAACGGAGGGTGGTTTCGGGGTCTGGGGGTCATGATCGATGAAAATATACAAATTTTTTTTTTGAAATCGCTTTTCTCCGAACGGCTGCAATAGGTAGCTTTTTGTAATGAAAGCTACCTAACATAAGGTAGTATAACAAATTAAGACAGTCATACAAGAAATTTATTATATGTAATACTTATAATTTCATTTATAATTTCTCTAAATTATATTATAGATAAAACAGAATGGGAAAGTTTTGTAATTATTTTTCACTTGTATCAACAAATGCATTTTTTTTTTTCCAAATTAAGTGCAAATATAAATTGTAATAAAATAATAATATGATTTATAAATTCGATTAAGCTCAACGTATTCTCAATAATTTTAAAAGCATTTCTATTTCTAATGCAAATCAGTTGAAATCTTGGTGCCATTTTGAATTTTGAAAACGCTTTCCTTGTGCTAAGTGTCATATATCGTTTTAAAATGCGTTACTAATTTTGTAAAATGAGATCATCAATATTTTGTATCAAAGTCGAATCTTTGATCAGACATTATACTAAATAAATGGACATATGCATAACATTTTGATTGCCTTTCAAGATGAGTTTTGTAAATCGCTTTCAATTAAGCCGACAACTTCACCATATCCCAATAGATTCATTAATGGACTTCGGTATACAGAGTTATCGGCCAGGCGATAATGTATCTAGGGTGTTTTCCCTTAAATTAGGATGATCATTACACATCATTATAAATTCTGTAAGGTATCAAACGGATTGTCATTGTAAGTAATTGAGCATGCGAAATGATTCTAATAAAAGTCAAAGTTTATTAAGTGATTTTAGAAAATATATATTTTATCCCACCATTCATCTTGTGGGAGTAACTTTTTCTTTTGATTACTATAGGCTTCATAGAGTCCTACATTTTTTTATCTCCCGATATTTCTTTCTGTTAGCAATTAAAGTGTCGTCTCTAGAAAATAACGTTCCGTTGTATAAGTCGGCTGTAAAACAAAGCAGATGTGTCATTGTACGGTTAAATAATCTACTGCAATTTTTTAAACGTATAAGCATCGCACATGATTAATTTTTATACCGTTGTCTTGTAAAAACTAGTATGTTGTGGTCATCACAAAACTTTCTTCTATATAAATCACGTCAGTTAAATCATTTAAATAGTACAGGATATTACATCAATTTAGCAACAATTCATATCAAAGTGTATCTGAATTTGAAGTTAGATAAAAATTCGTGCCTTAGTTGTTGAGATAGAGCTATAGCGGAAATTCTGAAAAATGTAGCTTAGCAGCGCCACCTGTTGAGTGATTTACACCAATACATAAACAGGAATAATTGATAGCCAGGTATACATGGATCTGAAGTTCGTTGAAAATCTAAGCATTAGTTCTTGAGATATAGCTATTGCGGAAATAACAAAAAACAGCATAGCAGCGCCACCTATTGAGCGATTTACACCAAACTGTATAAAATGTCAATTCATGTCAAGGACTAACTGATTTTAAAATTTGATGAAAATTCGTGAATTAGTTCTTGAGATACACCTATAGTGGAAATTCTGAAAAATACAGCATAACATCGCCACCTCTTGTGCGATTTACATCAAAATGTACAAAATGTCAATTCATGTCAAGGATTAACTGATTCTGAAGTTTGGTGAAAATTATTGCATTAGTTCTTGAGATACAGCTGTATTGGAAATTCTGAAAAGTGCAGCATAGCAGCGCCACCTGTTGAGCGATTTGCACCAAAACGCAAACTGCTCTAATTCATATCAAAGTATACTTGAATATGAAGTTTCATGAAAATCCAAGCATTAGTTGTTGAGATAGAGCTATTGCGGAAATCGTAAAAATGCAGTATAGCAGCGCCCTCTGTTGAGCGATTTACACCAAAATGTACAAAACTTCAATTCATGTCAAGGACTAACTGAATCTGAAGTTTGATGAAAATCCGTGCATTCGTTGTGGAGATTGAGCTATTGCGGAAATCGTTAGAAAGGCTGCATAGCAGCGCCACCTGTTGAGCGATTTACACAAAAAATTAATCAGCACCAATTTATATATGGTGCTAACTGAATATAAATTTTTATTAAATTCCGTGCATTAGTTCTTGAGATAGAGCGCCCACAAAATTTGTGTCACATACAGACAGACAGACTCACAGATGCAGAGATGCACAGACTCACAGACAGACATTTTGTAAAAACATGTTTTTCGGAATCCCTGACACCTCAAACGTGTAAATCCGTCGAAAACCGAAAGTCGAAAATTTTCACGAATCCAATACTTTCTTCTTGTAAAAATAGAAGAAAGTAAAAAGTACTTTTAAATGCAATTTGATTGAAAACCGCATCTCAATTTATTACTTTCTTCTATCTTTACAAGAAGAAAGTATTGGATTCATGAAAATTTTCGAATTCCGGTTTTCGACGGACTTACACGTTTTAGAGGTCAGAGAACCCGAAAAACATGTTTTTGCAAAATGTCTGTCTGTGAGTCTGTCTGTCTGTCTGCCTGTGTGTCTGTGTGTGACACAAATTTTGTGGACGCTCTATCTCAAGAACTCAGGCACGGAATTTAATAAAAATTCATATTCAGTTAGTCCCTAATACAAATTGATGCTGATTAGTTTTTGGTGGAAATCGCTCAATAGGTGGCGCTGCTATGCTGCATTTTTTATGATTTCCTCAATAGCTCTATCTCAAGAACTAATGCACGGATTTTCATGAAACTTCAGATTCAGTTAGTCCATGATATGTCTTGATGCTGATTAGGTGTTGGTGTAAATCACTCAACAGGTGGCGCTGCTATGCTACATTTTTTTATGATTCCCGCAATGGCTCTATCTCAAGAACTAATGCACGGATTTTCATGACACTTCAGATTCAGTTAGTCCTTGATATGACTTGATGCTAATTACGTGTTGGTGCAAATCGCTCAACAGGTGGCGCTGCTGTGCTGCATTTTGCACGATTCCTGCAATAGCTCTATCTCAAAAACTAATGCACGAATTTTCATCTAACTTCAGATTTAGTTAGATGTTAACAAAAGTTGTTGCTGATTAGGTTTTGGTGTTAATCGTCTAATAGGTGGCACTGCAATGCTGGCATTTTCATGATTTTTGCAATAACTCTATCTCAAAAACTAATGCACGGATTTCCCCCAAACTTCAGATTCAGTTAGACTTTGACGTAAGTGGTTACTTGGTAGTTTTGTTTAACATAGGTTTTGGTGTAAAGCACCCAATAGGTGGGGATGCTAGGCTGAATTTTGCTGTATTTACACGATTTCGTAGATAGCCATATCTCAAGAACTAATGCACGGAATTTCATATCTATAGAATCCTCATGATGGGCATAGATTACCCTTTAATTTTGGTAGTGTGATAGCTAATTTTCAAGTATCAACATGCATGAGATAGAAGAAAGTTTTGGGATCGGAATATCCGACTAGTTTTTGAGATATCATCATTTTTACTTATTTCTATCTTTACAAGAAGAAAGTATTGGATTCATGAAAATTTTCGAATTCCGGTTTTCGACGGATTTACACGTTGTAGAGGTCAGAGAACCCGAAAAACATGTTTTTACAAAATGTCTGTCTGCGAGTCTGTCTGTCTGTCCGTCTGCCTGTGTCTCTGTGTGTGACACAAATTTTGTGGGCGCTCTATCTCAAGAACTAATGCACGGAAGTTAATAAAAATTCATATTGAGTTAGTTCCTGATACAAATTGATGCTGATTAGTTTTTAGTGAAAATCGCTCAACAGGTGGCGCTGCTATACTGCATTTTTAATGATTTCCGCAATGGCTCTATCTCAAGAACTAATGCACGGATTTTCATGAAACTTCAGATTCAGTTAGTCCTTCATATGTCTTGATGCTGATTACGTGTTGGTGCAAATTGCTCAACAGGTGGCGCTGCTATGATGCATTTTTTTACGATTTCCTCAATGGCTCTATCTCAAGAACTAATGCACGGATTTTCATCAAACTTCAGATTTAGTTAGTCCTTGATATGACTTGATGCGGATTACGTGTTGGTGTAAATCGCTCAAAAGGTGGCGCTGCTGTGCAGCATTTCTCACGATTCCCGCAATAGCTCTATCTCAAAAACTAATGCACGAATTTTCATCTAACTTGATATTTAGTTAGATGTTAACACAAGTTGTTGCTGATTAGGTTTTCGTGTTAATTGTGCAATAGGTGTCGCTGCTATGCTTGCATTTTCATGATTTTCGCAATAGCTCTATCTCAAAAACTAATGCACGGATTTTCCCCAAACTTCAGTTAGACTTTAACGTAAGTGGTTGCTTGGTAGATTTGTTTAACATTGGTTTTGGTGTAAGGTACCCAATAGGTGGCGCTGCTAATTTGAATTTTGCTGGATTTACACGACTTCGGAGATAGTCATATCTCAAGAACTAATGTACGGAATTTCATATCTATAGAAACCTCATGATGGGCATAGATTGCCGTTTAATTTTGGTAGTGTGATAGCGAATTTTCAAGCATTAACTTGCATGAGATAGAAGAAAGTTTTGGGATTGGTGTATCCGACTAGTTTGGTTTTTAGTTCATTTATTTAATACTGGCAACTTAAGTACTCCATTTCTGTAGAAAGTAAAGAAAAAATAGTTTAAATGTGGTAGTTATATCTTGTGTTGCCATTTTCTCATAAAAATTTAAAAAAAATGTAATTAAAATACATGATATTTTGAAAAAAATATAAATGAATAATTTCTGATAAAACACGGACCTATTAATAAACTATAATTTTTAGTATCTATATTAATATTACAAACAATTGAAGGCATATGAATCATTAGATAGCCGATTTTTTAAGAGTTTCTTGAATAACAACATCTCTTTTTTTTTTTTTTTTTTTTTTTTTTTATTTGTGTATTATTTAGCAATAGTGACGTCATATGCATCCTTTACTGTAGATGATGTTTAAGAATGTACCGAAAAAGTAATTCTGAATGCGAATGACGCCGTTTTATATAAAATAAAAGCGTGTGTTTTAAGTGTTAAAACTGAAATATGTTTTGTACTATCTATATTTACATACATATATATTTTTTCATCTGGGGCGCCACTACATTCTGAAAAAGAAGAATTCCTGTTTTGTAGTTTTATATATTTTTTAATCTTTGTGGTATATTTTCCCTTAAAATATAAAATATAAACGTACTGAAAAAGTTATTGTTTGGAAAGTGTTGCAGAAATAATATTTGAATAATCGAACACATCGAACCCTGCTATTATTTTTTAAATGCAATATGTTTTTATGTATGTAGATGTGTATGCTACAAGAAATAATTAATTAACGCATTAAACGAGGCCTTTGTTAGAAAGGTGCTACAAAAATATACATTGTACAACAATTACTTTGCAGTCCATTTAATAAACGCATTTTGGCAGACTTTCGCCAACTTCATAATGATGAAAGTGCTAGTAATAAAATTCAATTTCATATTTACTAATCATATTTATATAGTAGTATCTAAAACAAAATGATTAGTTACACTTAAAAATTCTTTCTATTTGAGTATTGTTTTTAAAAAATATTTTGAAAATTTGATTAATATAGAATTAATTAAGATAATTATTTTAGACTCAAAAAATGTAATTTATCAACTACTAAACGAAAAGCAACACAAACTGCAAATCTGTTTTTCATTTAAAAATTTGACTCCAGCACAATAAAGGAAAAACTCAGATGATAAAAGTGGTAAGTCCCACAATAACCTTTAAAAAAATGAGCTGTAATTTTCAAAGTATGTATTTGAGTTTATCGTCAAAAGCATCCTATATCAATAAAAATATCTGTGAGTATTAGTCTTTTTCGTATAGTAATTTAGTGCTATTTCTACCAAGAGGTGAGAAAAGACACCTTTTAAATTTTAAGTTAAAGTTATTCTCTTAATTTAATGATATTTCCGCAATTAAATTTTTGACTTTTCGTATAATAGTTGTTAAATTATTTCAGCGATATCACATTCTTCTAGCTCATACTAGATCGAAAAATTTGCACATGTTATACCTATTTCTACAATGAGGTGTCTATTAACACCTTAAGGATTTCAGAACAGTGTCCAATTTTAAACCATTTTACTTAAAAAATATCAACACCACTTTATAGAATCATATCAATTATAATTAAATTAGATAATCCCGATTCCATTTGAAACGGAAAATACAGAAGTTGCTGCAAAACATTCATATTCGCTTGTTTTCCTTCAACTTGCATTTTGGTGCAGATCATTGCAGTGACTAGTTCTAAAAAAATTAATAACGCGTTTTATTCTCAAATTCTGATAGTGAGTTCAATACACATGAATTTTGTTTTCATACATGAAATTTTTGAAACACGCATTGTTGAAATTATAGGTTTGTAAGTAGTAAACCTTTTTGTAATGCTGTTAATTATTGCTATTTTTTTTGTTCAATAGGATAAGTGAAAAATGCTCTGAAATTGATGAAAGCTCACAATCTGAAAATGAAGATTAGTTAAATGATTCGTTTGAATGTGACCATGAATTCGATAGCGATTAAGAAAATGACTGATGAGGCACTAATGAAGAGGATGATAATCTGAATGCAAGTAAAGGACGGAAGAGTATAATATTGTTGGCGGATACTGAAGACGATAGCGAAGAAAGCAATGAGCAGCAAAATATTGAAATTGGTATTGATGAAACAGTTGTGAAAAAGATCGAAACAAGTTCCTCTCCGGGCAGATCCTCTCTTCAATCCATTTTCAAAGATGTATCTGGTCCAACTGGACATGTCAAACGAAACGTTATGATCGGCAAAGAAAGCACAGCATTTTACTTACTATTTGGCAATAAAACTATGGAATGCATTATAAATTGTACAGAAATTGGAGCACAAAGATGGCTAGAAAAAGAATGGAATTTAACTCGAGATAAATTAGACGCATAGGTATTTTATATGTCCGCCTTACGTATGAACCAAAAAAGTTAGTGCATCGTTTTAGTGGAATAAAAAATATGAACCAAAAAAGTTAACGCACCGTTTTACTGGAATAAAAAATGGCGTCCTTCATTTTTTTATGCCATGAGCCGAAATTGCTTCATGGAAATGTTACGACTTTTGCGTTTTGAGAGCAAAAACGAGCGTAGCCTAACAAATTTGCATTGGTATCATGAGTACGGAACACATTCTTTGAGAGCAGTCAAAACAGTCAAAACACAGCCGCAAATATCAAAGTGAATGAAGAGCTTTTTCCAACGAAAGCTAGATGTAGGTTTATCCAATACATGCTGAATAAGCCAGGTGAATCTGGCATAAAATTTTGGTTGGAATCTCATGTAAAAATGAAATGTGTTGTGAATAGGTTTCCGGACATAGGAAAATATGAAATGACACAGATATAAATTTTATTGGGAGAACTCGTCGTTTTGAAGCTGGTTTGATCATTTACTTTCAGCGGCAGAACCACCGATAATTTTGTCACAAGTTCTTCTCTGGCAAGGATGCTTTTTTAGTTTCAAAAAATTGTTTAATTTGAACTATCCGTCAGAGTAAGAAATACCTTCTACAATATACAAAAATACAAAAGAATGAAATGGAACACTTTACACCGCAGTTTTATGTATAGAACAATTATACTCTAAAAAACTATAAAAGCAAACCGAACAGAAAAGTACTTCTGCTAAGTTCAAGATATAAATCTGAATCAGTGGGGAAAAAAACAAAAAACAATAAACATCTTCCAAATAGTATTAAATTTTATAATAGCGCGAAATTCGGGGTCGATATGACTGACCAAACAGCAAAAGTAAAGTGTGAAATGTAAAGGCCGTAGATGTTCCATGTATCTATTTTACAGTATTCTGGATTTATTCGGAATGAACGCATGGGTAATGCACAAAGAAACGATAGGTGAAAATATTTTTATTTATACATTTTCTATTCCGGTCAGGAGAAGTATTTGCGGACCTTATAGTCTGTTCATCAGTCTAAAGAAGTTTTAGAAATTTTATGAAAGAAGAAAATGTGAAGAAGAAATTTTATCAAAGCCACATTCTTTCGAAGTAGACGAAAAAAGCGCCAAGTAAAGTATTGCTCAGCTAATAGACAAACATGAACCTGCTTAGAAATTGAAAAGTATGCGTAATAGAATGCGCTTAATAGAGCAACGTTTGATATATAAAAACTGTCGTATTGAATATGTGAAGATTTTTATTCAATGCTGTTTTTATTATTACTGTTCTTTTATTTATAAAAATTGAAATTTTATGTAAGTTTGCTAAGTTAATAATATTGCAATGCCCGACTATAATTCTAATGTAAATAGAAAATGAAGAAGATAATACTTTTAATTATTGTTCCTGTTGATGTAAATTATGTTTGATTACATTTATGTACATTCATATTTTGTAAATTGATCAATTAAGCTAGAATTTACAAACTGAATCTCTTATAAGTACGCATCAATTTATCAATAAATGTATTACTCAAATTATCTATTTTAACTGACAATTTGCAATACCAACAATTTTGGCAGATACTTTCATCGAAACGCAAACGTGTTGAAAGACACATTATCATCGGTTGGTTGGTTGGTGGATTTTTGACGGCCAATTATCTACTCGAGGGATATAGGCCGGTGGGGGGGAGAGTGCCCTTTGTGGGGGTCTTTCAAAGGGAATCTAGCACATATTTACGCTTGGAAATCCAAGGTTCGAAGAAAACCACGAAAACTCCGAACGATTAGGCCGAGGGGCGCGATTGCATTCGAACCCAGCACCTACCTTCTACCAGCTTCGAGAGCAGAACCTCCCGGCCCATGGTGGGGCTTTTATCATCGGAATAGGTATACAAAAATCTTTATAGAAATAGTGCTAACAGACGGTAAAAAAAAAAAAAAAAAAAAAAAACATTGACTATCTCCATTTTTTTTTTTTTTTTTTTTTTTTTTTTTTGTCACGTAAGACTTTTAAGTTATCAGCTCTAGAAATGTTATGAAAAAGACCAAGCAGAATATAAAAACCCTTAATTATAAAAAAAAAAATAAATCTTAAATAACACAAATATCATTTTTACAATTTCCATTGGAAGGTAATCCTTTAAGGATAACTAGGGGATCGTATCCGGGCTTCCCGGGTTACAGAATATAGGGGAAAACATTTTTTCTTAATTGAAAACTAATAATTTTTTATATGCAATAATTTTTTTAGATTGACCACTTGCATTAAAAAAGCATTTTTCATATGGAAAATATGAATTACACAATCAAATACATTTTTGAAATTTATCAAAAGCGACAATCCGTAAACTGAGATGAACTTTGCAAAGAAATTCCATTTGAAAAAAAAAATCCTATTTGGTGATCTAAAAATTTAAATTGTACGATTACAAATGTGTTAGATTTATGTTTTTTCAATATTATTCTTTTATTTGTTTATAAAAAAAGCATTAATTTCGTTAATTTGTCTTTCACAAATATAGTAGTTTGGTTGTTTTTTTAATATTATTCTTTTATTTGTTTATAAAGGAAGTATTAATTTCATTAAGTAAAAATAGTCAGAAACATATACTGAAAAATGTTTGTTGTTTATAGTGCAAAATGTTTATTATTTTCTTTATTGAAACCGGCACGTGATAAGATAAACTTAAAAAAAATCATGCTTAAAAATTATTTTAGAAAATATAATACATCAGTCAATAAATACAATTTTTAAACAAATTGCATTTGAATGTACATTTATTTCCCTATGCGACAAAAATTGAAAATGTACGATAATCAGAAGATTGAAAAATTGCAGTAGCGAAAATTTCAAGACCGAAATTTGATCGTGAAGTATTGCCATTCGCAAAATGACGTCAGCGTTACGCAGAGATACGTTTGTTCTTTATAATATAGATACATAATCAGTAAAATATAATAAAGATCAGTTATTAGGATGTGGTTATCAATTGAGGCTCTCATGTTTGGTATTCCGGAAGGAAAAACAACAATTTTCACATTTTCAAAATTTGCATACGCACTTCCCATATCCATATTCATCATTTTTTTTTATTTGTATTTTGTTTGATCATTTTAAAATCATTTTAACTCAAAACTTGTCACAATTGTCAGCTACATCTTTTATGTGAACAGACGCACTCTTTACTTGAGATTCTAATCTCAATTCCGGAGAGTAAAAATTTTCGTAATTTATGTTTTTTAGACGCATTTGTGTTAAAAGGCTTAGTTTTATCGAAGAAAATGATCGTTTTCTTTTAATTATGACTTCATTTTCACTTAAATAAGTATTTCGCCTAGTGTCTGAAACTTAGTATCAGTACACATGCAAAAGGATAAACAATATAGAAAATTTATGAGGAAAAATGTGTGTTTTTAAAAGCAGTATGTGAATTTCCGTTATTATGCCCCTAATATAATATTCTGCTCCTAATGGGAATTTGCGCCACTAAACCCTATACAACAATTTTTATCAACAATTTTGAATTTTTATCAGAAAATAGCATGAATAAAGTTTAAAATACCACATTATTTCTCTCTTGTCTGCAGCAATGAAAGCTATCTAATTTTCATCATTTTGAAGAAATTTCATAAAATGCTTTTAAAATTAAAATATAAAAGTGGGAATATTAGTAAAATATAATGCCATTAAAAAAAAAAAAAAAAAAAAAAAAAAAAAAAAAAAAAACAGATAGTGCGACCACATCTACAAAGGAAGGGCTTTCAGATTTTAAAAATATATGTATTAGTAAAATTGGTTAAGCAGAAAGTTCAGGGCAGATGACTAAAAAACACACTTGTGTTTTAAATATATAGATTATATAAAATTAGGAAAAATTAAATTAAGCAAATTATGTTATTTTGATAAAATTATAGTAGAATGCCCTAAAGAATAGCATTAAAATTTTATTATTCGAGAGAATTATCGACAAAAACTTCAGGAACACGATATTATTTTAAACCACGAATTATTTGTTTGCTTGTCTAACTCGGCGAAGCAAATCCATCCAGGCAAGAATCATCAATTTCTCTAATATAAATCGCTATTATTTTCTTGTCACCTCTCTTTTATAAAGACACTCTACATTTTTGTAAAACATTGCGTTTATCAGTGTGTGCTTTCGATTACATTATTTTCAAAAGTGAAGCATTTTCACCTGTGAAGAGTTTCAAAGCAGCTGGGCTGTGAAAATGACGCACTTCTACAAAACATAATTCAGGTTTAAGAATTAAAATACACGCTCTTTTTTTATAAAATGACGTCATTTGCAGCCGCTAAAGCAATCTGCTTTTACAACCCAGTCTTAGACTTCGGCTATAGAAAAGTGTGCATATGACGTCATTATCACGGTATAACAGACAATATTCTTGACATAGCCCATATTTTATTTTCAACTATTTTTTCAGGTTTTATGAGCAAATGGCAACAAAAAGATACAATATCTCCTATTTTCAACTATTTTCCGTTTACTTTCAATGACTTTCAATAGAAATACGCTACTTTTGTTGCCACGATAAGAAAAATGGTATTAAAAACTGCAAAAAAATTAATATCTCAAAAATTAATTGAGATACAGCTTTCAAACAAATTGCATTTAAAAGAGCATTTTTTCCCTTATAGGACGGTGTAAAAATTTAAAATGTGCGATGTTTAGAAGTTTAAAAATTTGCAGTAGAGAAAATTGCAAAACCAAAATTTCATTTCAAATTTCAAAGTGTTGCCATTCGTAAAATGACGTATGCGTTACGCACAGATATGTTTGTCCTTTATAATATAGATAGTGAAGATACAAGTTTTCTTTCCTCAAAATACATTTTCGATCATGGTTAAAAATGATCCTCACATACGGAAAGATATTCGAATCATATTAGAATAAAAAATTAAAAGGAACAGTGACGGAAAAATAATATCCTCTATAGAAATGCTGTATAATTGACAGGTTATCTTAAAATTGATTATACATTTTCAAAAACAAATACTGAGTAAATGGCGATAGTATGGAGATGTTTCTTGCAGAACAGTGGTGTGTAAGTCATGAAATTTGTTAATAAGTTTTCTTAATTGTGTTTCCAATATAATAGATTCATGCTGCAATGATATCTCAAATTGATAAAACTCTTTATTTAAACTATAAAATTGAATCAATGTTGATTCAAGTTTTATATTTTATACTGATCAGGAAGAGAAATGAATAAATATTTTGCATTGAGAAAATGAAAGACTAGATTCAGCATTATTACAAAAATTAAGCGCCACGTCTATGTGACATTTGGAGCTAGAATTAGAAAGTGCAGTCATGAAAATGCTGACTTTACTAAGCACTCTTCTGTAAGAATGACTTTAATACCTGTTACAGTTTATTTTTTCCCGCTGACACGCCAGCTCTTGCTCGTTCCTATCATAAGAATCTTATGTATACTTAAAATTGCAGTTTAGAGGTTTTATTTTTAAATTATTATTTTACAAAATGAACCGAATGTTGTTTATCTTCGTAAATGCACACCCTCGAATTTTCACAGTTTTAATTTTTTTAATAAAAAAAAATAGATAGGGTCCTCATTGCCTCCTGCAGAATGGATACCCAGTATAATATTAAACAAACTGTTTTGAAACATCAAAAATACAATATGAAGATTAATGGAATTTAAAATTTTAGCGCCATAGAAATATATTTCTGATTCATTGTTGTTAAAATTCAGTGGCACACTTTTTCTCCTGACATCATTGATAGAACTTATCTATATTATATAAAACAAATTAATACATGGGTAGCGTTTGCGTCATTTTCTCGTTCACAACACCTGGCGATTAAATTTAGCTATAACGGAAATATTTTAAACTTCTAAACAACAAACATATTCAATGTTTACACTGTTACGAAGAAATTTTATATTAAATGGAATGTGTTTGAAAACTCTGTCAGTGTTTAAAGATTTTTAATAGTTTAAAAATAATTTTTAAGTATTTTTTTTTTCAAATCTGTCAACTTTATCACGAGCAGAAGATTACAAAAGATTAATCCGCTTGCACTTAGAACAGTGTAAATAATTCAGAAATAGTTTCGGGTTCATATTCGATAACGAAACTAAAACTTCAATCTATAATAATAGGGAAAGAAAATTGTATTTGTGTATGTTCAGGAGAGACCGCTACACGTAGAGCTACATGATTTGACATGAAGGTACATTAATATCTCTAGTTATGCACCTCGAAGCCAGAATTTGTTTTTGATTTGTATTGTGTTATTTTTTTTATTACATTTGTTATGAACTTTTAAGTTTCGTGGAGATTTTTGCCCGTTAGAAAAATGACTCATGTTTCAAATAATTTTATGCACATGTCGAAAATAATTGAATTATTTGTTTTTATTTAGAGTTATTTTTCAAAATAGATATGAGCACAATTTTCTTTCTATGAATACAGCATTAAAAGAATACTTTAAAAATAAAAGAAATTGAAAACTTTCTAAGTGAACTTGGAACACCAAGTTATAAAATCAATGATTGTAATATTATTTGTAAAAAAGAATTAATGATTAAAAAAATGTTGCGGAGTTCAAAAGTGGCAAAATGTAATAAATAGATGGGGAGTGCTTCTGTAAATAAGGTAGCGAAAGGTTTGGTATTTCACATTATTGCTGCATGCATGAAGGATGGAAAACCTGCATCTGACAACTTCTACCTAGGACAGAAGTGTACATTGATTGACAGAAATAGACGAGCATCGCACGATTGTGATAAAAACGCTGTTATAAAAAAGGAAAAGGTATGTTGCTTCAAACATGACTGGTGAGCTAACTATGCTCAAAAATCCAATTAACACCAAATAATTAGGATGGAAATATACCATCAATGTGTCTATGGGCACGAGGTGCCATCCTTAACAAATAGAGTGGGGTGAAAAAGTGCAAAAAAAGTTTATTTTTATTTTTATTTTAATATTTCTTGACACAACGATTGGTGCTGTTTGGAAAAGAGATACTGCAAAAAATTCTAGCGCAATCACTCATCGTCTGCAGGTTCACAGAGCGGATCAGAGAAAGGATTCTTAACACATAAATTAATAAAATCCAATTTTTTATTCAATTTTAATGTTTAAAATAGCTTTTATTTCTGACTTAAAAATAGTTGTAATTATTAAAAAGAAACAGGAAAACATTTTACTTTAATCAGTCTTCAATTTTGTATTCAACATGAGAGCCAAAAAATTCAATGTTGGTGTCAAACTTTGGAAGTTCCTTTTGTGAATTTATTCCACAGTAAATGCATCCATCCCTGGCTTCTGCTCCTCGTGTTAACAAATGATGCTTGTGTTAGTAGTCGCACATGCCTCTATACTGCTTGAGAATGGCAAGAGAGCTTCTCTATTTCAATTTGTGAAACGTTTCTGGTCATACTTACTATATCTTCGTCACTGAAGTTCATGGTAGCTGGTGGTTCAAAGGATTGTCCCAGTGATTCACCTCAAAATATTGCTCTGCTTCGAAATTTAAATTTTGAAGATCAAATTGGCATATTTTTCCTTTCCATTCAGTTTTTCTTGCTTTCAGTATTCTTTTGAGGCACAGTTCTCGAATATGTGATCGTTCATTTAACATCATTGCCAATAGAATGCTTTCAAAGTGAGGAGTGAGCAAAATAAGAGTTCCTCTGAATAACTTCGTGAACGATTGACTTAAAATCTTCTGGCAAGAACGAGCTTTTTTTTCTATCATTCTGTGTAGACGACGTGTCCACAAGTAACTCCTGGGATTTTCTGTTTTCAAACCAGGATGACAAGTAAACTTTCATGACATATTCTACCAGAAAGTGTTGGTGGAAAATGTTGAAAGTGTGCTGAAAGTGTTTTGTTGGCTTTGTAGTCTACACATGTAGGCACAGAATTCTATGGCTGCAGTGAGTCATCTTGAATGAGACATCGTTGCGTGACTTCTGTTGGCTACATCTGGAAAGTACTCCCCCGAGCATACTGCCGTAGAAATATTGAAGATATATTTTTGGTCTGCACTGTGGTCTTTTAATGAATTTCAAGTAGAGCAACTGGAAAAGAAATAACTAGAGAACAGGAATTCTGCTTTTTCAGAATCTAGTGTCGCCCCCGACATTTCCATTACTTCATTTTCTTCTGATAGACTGGCGGTTTTTATTATTATGAAACAGCCATTATAAATGAAGCATTTAGGTTAAGATGAAAGAGTAAAAAGTTAGAACCCTGATTTTCTGGTCAGAATGGGGGAAAAATGTCCATAATTAAAAATATATATATATATATATATATGGCCATTTTTTCCCATTCTGATCAGAAAATCAGAGTTCTAACATTTTACGGCTCTTTCATCTTCACTTAACGTTTCATTTATAATGGCTGTTTCATAATTATAGAAACCACCAGTCCATCAGAAGAAAATAACTCGGTTAAGCGGGACTCGTATAATCGGGACTCTACTGTATTGCAAAACATATTTCAATTTTAAGACTTAAAGCACACGCTTTTATTCTGTGTAAACTGACGTCATTTGCATTAATATAGATACATAAAATTAAATATACTTTATAATAGCTCCATGTTTTATCATAAATCATTCATTTATATTTTTCTCAAAATAGCACGTATTTGCATTACAGTTTTTTTCTGTTTTTATGAGAAAATGGCAACAAAAAGGTACAATTACCATTTTTCAACTATTTTTTTTCTTTGCTTTCGCCAGAAATTGAGTACTTGAGTTGCCAAAATGAAACAAATGTCGCTTTAAACTACAAAAAAAAATTAATATTTCAAAAGTAAATGGAGATGCAGTTTTCAATCAAATTGCATTAAAAAGTACGTTTTTTTTCCAATACGACAGTATAAACATTGAAAATGTGCGATGCTTAGAAGTTTTGAAAAATGCTGTAGAGTATTTAATCGCACAATGAAACATCGGCTTTTGATTTACGGCTGGCTTCTACAAGGTAACGTTATTTATTGGAGACTTCACAAAAACAGCTGGGAGAAAGAAATAGCATACCAGGGGCAAAAACTTCTCACAGCAAGGGTGTCGCAGGTTACACATAATTTTCTATTGTTCCTGAAAACTGGTGTGTCCCAGATGTCTTTCCTTCAATTTTCTGGAAATAACGGCGAAATGGTAATTCATTAGTATGCAACAAGCATACAAATATCTGCAATTTATGGCAAACAAAGATTTAACTACTGCGACGTTAATCTAAATGCGCCGTTTTTCTTCCCGATATGACGTTCGTTCTATCACCGCCAACCAGTTACAAAAGTGTAATCCCTTTCTGTGTAATGAATTTGATGATGCTTCGTATAATATCCGCACTAAAGTTTGAATCATGAGTCACATATTCTATATAAACAGAAGTAGCTTCTGACAAGGAAATAATATGATCTTCCAAAGCTGTAGTCATATATAATGAACTTCCATTGCTTTCTTTCATTTTAGTTTTGTAGCTTTCTTTAATAGAAATAGATGGCGTACAAAGACTGTGTTACAGGTGTAACATTAAACTGAAATCGTACTTTTTCACGTTCTGTCGTCAGCTTACTCCTTACAATAACTTTATACGGAGTACGTCTGGATACAATCGCTATATCACGAAGCACATAAGATGCAATTACAGCAGCTGACATATCCGGTGTTCTCGTTCTATCACAAACAACAGCTAGATTTGACAATGACATTATCATTTGCCTTATCTTGTAGGCTGAGAGAGTTTCATCGTCAGTTGTTTTCCGACATTTGGCTTCATGACAAACTTCTTCACCGCCTTCAGAGATATCTACCATTTCTGAATCAGATCCTAAAACGGGGTTTTCTTCTAAATCTGTAATATGTTTAGAAGCATTATCTTTCAATTTCTTTGCTTTATAATCCTGATTTTCCCTTCTACATTGCCTTTCTCTCACATACTTCAATTTTTGAGTTGCATAAATATCAATTGTTTCTAATACCATTTTTTCTCTCATGCCGTTGTTCTGCTAAACAGTTTCGTTGCATACTTGGAACTTTAACGGAACACTTGCATTTTTCGTAATTTAAGCATTTGCACATCAAACAATGTACTGTTTGCTTGGTCAACGAATTCTTTCCTACTTTTGTTAACCCCCTTTCGAGTTTTGGTGTTCCTGTTATATTTTTGTTTTTTAATTCTAATTTCTAAAAAGACAAATAATTCCTTGATCACTTGGCACAGGCAAAGAGGCTTTCTTCCAAATTCTTTCAATGTTACCAAAGAAACAATTTTGCTGATATATTTTACTGAAGGATATTTCTTGTTCCCCAGCTTCCACAATATATTATTTTTTTATCCATAGGAAATTCTTCATTAAATCAGCATACGTGGATGACACTGACACTTTCGGTTGTACGGGAGTGCCAGAATCACAACAGAAAGTTTCACTTCTTGTTGAGATCATGTTTGCATTAAAAGTACGTACTGTCATATTAAAAAAAAACATAAACAAGTTTGTGCCTACAAATTAGTGGTTAAAACAAAGTTGATCATCAAAGAAAGACAAAAGTCACAAAAACGAATCTTGCCACACAATAAATGTCACGTGTCTGCTTACGGCATGATAAAAATGTTTTCAGGTTAGAGTACGTGCTGCCATCTATTCTATATAACAGTATAAATTTGCTTTTTTGTACGAAATGCACTTTCTAGCACTAACATCTGACAATAACGTTTTAATAAAGACATTTATTAATGTAAACTTAATTATCAATATCAATTTGCTAAATACATAATTATTCAATTAATTATTCAATCTTAATTTTTTCGTTACTTATTGTTAAAGTTCATTAATCAGAATTTTTTTAAAGGCATTAAAATGTTAAAAAAGGCAATATAAATATTCATTTTAGGTGTGGAACCTCTAGGTGGCAACATTTTAAGCTGAAATTTAGAGACAACTTGTTCCACTCAATTTTACATCATATAGTCACTCAGGCAATGTCAATTTTAGGTACAAGTGTTTTCGCTTCACCCTAAAAACACTCCACGCTGCAGACAATGCTACTAAAAGGAGAGAATGATGTCAAGCACACAAAATTATGATTATGAAGCGTTATAAAAAAGTCATTTGATAAGATGAGTCAAGTTTCCAACTCCTAGCTACATTTACGCCTGTAGAACGTGATCATAATCATATAATCTTTATTTTTTATTTAAAGAGTAAAATATAGCTGAGATTCTGTCTTGCTATGGAGAGCAGTATCGTGACAATCTGCCGCACTCATCATCACCCTGAAAGGTCACATCGCAAAAAATTCGCATGCGAAAGATCCCATATGAACACTTTCAACGATACGGTAGTTCTCATGGTGCAAAATCTGTTTCCTTATGGTGGTTCTATTTATCAAGATGAGCCAGAGTTTACACAGCTCAAGTGGTCAAGGATTGGTTTTCTGGGATTTCAGAAGAAGTTACTCATCTAACAGTTCTACAACGTAAAAAAAAAAAAAAAAAAATCTGTAAAGTTACTAAAATGTTTCTAGGAACCTGGGATTCCTAGAATTTTTATTGTAAAGGCAACAACAAAAATTCTTCTAACAGAAACACTTTTGCTCGTTTATCAAAAAATCTGTAAGGTTACTAAGAATGTTTTAGGAAACTGGGATGGCTAGAACTATTTATGTAACTGCAACTCGGGTTACAGATCAAATTTTAGTAAGATTAATGTAATTTCAGTAGATATTTTGTAAAGCTACAGATTTTTGTAGCTTTACAAAAACTAGTTTTGTAAATTTATATCTTTTTGGTACAGTGTACAGATACAATTTTAGTAAGCATGCAGGTTTCTGTAACTTTACATCTGTAGAATAAACTACATAATGTAGATTTAAAAAATCTTTGCAATAGTAAATTATTAGTGATATTTTTTTTCAAGGTGCTTAATAGTGTCTACATAATATTCTACATTATGCAGTCATATATCTATTGATTATTGTTTTATCTCATATTTTAACCGCATGGGTAAATAATTGTATATATTTTATGTTATATTTTTTGTTAAATACTGTGGATATAATACAATATTATATAAATTATCTTGTGTGTTTCAGGGAGGACAAGGTCGGTGTCGCCCCGATAACTATACGACATTGCTTGTAATTTTATTTCAAATAATTAAACAAAACAACACAATCCAGTATTAGTCAAAAACTAAAAATTATTTGAATTTTTAAAAATATTTTTTACGAAATAAATAAACGAAATTAATTTGGGAAAAATCTTAATAACATTTATATATTAAAATTCATAATTTATAGTGGGTATGTAAACAAATAAATATGTGTTTATTGGTATCATTTTGTTTGTAAAAATATAAGTTTTACGAACATCTAATTTATTTAGTAAGAAAGTCAGTAATTAAAAATTTTTATAATATTTTATATGTATGTAAACAGAGTGATAAAAACTCACAAATACTTTAGACAAAATAAGGCAATTAAGCGCAATAGAATGCACATGGACGTCATATCGCTACAAGTGAAAAATACCATCATTCACAAAAATTTACGAGGCTCTTTTCACGAAATTTATGACTGTCAGGGGAAAATTTATTGGGCCTCATCGTGTGCGGTTCTGATCCAACGCGACTTCATAGCCCCTGAATTCATAGCAAAAATTAGCTATGCGAAGGGAACGTAAAAAAGACGCCCATAAGGGGCCGAAAAAAGAATCAGATTCAAGAAACCAAGAGTACCAATAAGAAAGAGACATCAAACGAAGAATGGGAGAAATTATATTGTCTAAAATAAATCCTTCTACATCTTTCATTATTGCACTGTAAAAAAAAATCTGTAGTTCTACAGATGTAAAGTTACATGCTTACAAAACTTTCACCTGTAACTGTACGTAAAAAGCTGCACACCTACAAAACTAGTTTTTGTAAAGCTACAAAAATCTGTAACTTTACAAATGAATCTGCTAAAATTTCAGTAATCTTACTAAACTTTTATTTGTAACCCTGGCTGCAGTTACATGAAATGTTCTCGGAATCCCAGTTTCCAAAAAAAACCTTAACCTTACAGATTTTTTGATTTTCGGTGCAAAAGTGTGTCTGTTACATGAAATTTTGTTGTTGCCGTTACATGAAAAGTTCTAGGAATCCCAGATTCCTAGAAAAACTTTAGTAACTTCACAGATTTTTTTTTACAGTGTGAGGAACAGTTTTTCGAAAAGATTATTAATTCCCTTTTGACTCACCCTACAGAAGGACGTTGTTGCATTAGTCTTAATACTTTGCATAACTATGTTAATCTACACAAATCAACAAGTACGCAAACCTTCCCTATACTGCTTCAAGAAGACCATATTTGTTATAATTTTATCACCCTGAACCGACGAAGATTAAGTTCATTTAAGATAAAAAAAATTATGAAAATGCTTCAAGAATAGGAAAATTTGGAAATACAAAAAGACCGTTTGAAGGAAACCACAGATTGACAGAAATTTTGATGGAGAGTTGAGATATAATCCTGGAAGATGAAAGCGCACCTACGAGCAATGCCCATCGTCTAAGAGTGAAATAACATTTTTAATGCCAATAAGTAGCTGATATTAAACTCTTAATTGAAAAGACTCACTGACTTCAGAAGAGAAAGTGATCTAGCTATTTTTGTGACCGATTAAATGTGCAAACGTCAAATAGACAATTAAAAACTTTTATGTGCCATTGGACTATAAATCCGTGCATTATATGGACTATCAGTGAAAGCCAGGAAGCACCTCAACCCTTTTAAGACTGAAGTATTTGGTAAGTAAAAAATTAGTTATTTTTAATATATGGAAATTAATTTATTTTGTACTTTATAATGTGAATGTTTATCAATTTATTTGGCTATAATTTCATAGACAAAATTTTAAAGTATACATATATATAATTAACATTATTAAAGAGTAAAAGAATCATGGTAACAAGAAAATGTTAGTATTGGAGTTTATTAATATCTTGGCCAAGTAGCACATTTTTTATGAATTCGTGCTTTGAGAATTTTAATTAGGAATAATAATAGAAATCAAAATTTACATGAATATTGCATATAAAGAATTGTATTATGTAATTTAATAAAATTGATAGTAATTTGAAAAAAATGTTGAACCAACAGAATAAATATTTGAAACATAGATATTATATGTGTTTGTAAATAAAATTTGAGTGTATGTGTGTACTTAAGTCTTTTCTTTGAATCTTTCCTCTATTCTTTTCCTTTACAGATGTTAATTGGATTTATGATTATTAAGAATTTAAATTTAATCACTATTAAGTTAGATATTTGACTTAGCAACCTTCCAATCCTAAATTACAATTTCGAACGTTAAATAAGTCGTTCCTGTGTTATTGACAATTTTAAGTTATTCCAAAAAATTCTCTACCTCTATTTCATTAATTAATATTACCCCATACAATCTTTCACAACGCGGAATGAGATAATATTTTCTATCAGTGTACTAATCACTAATTTATCACGGGACCTTGTACGGAGGTGCCATTTCGTCACCACAGTTGGCTCGAATTATTCCACTTATAAACTCTTTATAATTTGGATGTTTTTTTAATATTTCTTGGAACTGCTATAATAATGATTAATTTTTTTAAAGATATACGAAACATTAACCGATGGGATTTTAAATACATTTAATGAAACACTCTGGATAAGGAATTATTTTGATTTTTAATGATTCCTTTTGATTTTTAATTTTTCTAACGACATCATTTAAGGCATTGGAAATGCTTAAATTTCGCCAAGTTTGAAAAAGGAAAACTTTAAATTCTGCTGTAAATTCTAACCATTAATTAGACACATATATTTGACATACATTCGGTACCTCAGTAAATAAACTGTAACCCCTAAAATGGACAATTTCAACGACATTAGCAACCTTCAACGGCATCGTAAATTTATCGGGAAGCCCTGTATAATTTCTCTCTCCCTTTAAATGCTTTATTCTTCATAAACAAAATAATAGCATTTTCTTACTGAGAATGTTATCTGGTTCCTCTGTTCTCGGCGAACACCAGTACTCTTTCTGCAATGGAGGATCTCTAGTACACTTCCATAGTCGCTGGTCTCCTCGAACACGGATGAAGCATTCACCTTTTATTATTGTCCGCAGTACTTCCTTCAATAATTAATGCGCTTATATGCGAAATGCATTTAATTGTTATCAAAATTTTGTGTTCAGAAGTCACTAAACTATTGAATTTCGAAAAGAGCGCACGCTCATATTAATCGGAACATATTTGAAATATTTGGAATCTGGATATACGAACTATCAAACTAACAAATTCCTATTCGCTTTTCAAGTAAATTAATAAAACTTTAAATGGACTTAAATAGTAACAATAAGTGATTAGTATTGTGCCACTAAAATATATTTTACTCAGAAAATATTCAAAAGGTGTAATGTAATTTTAATTAGTTTTTCAATTAATTTTCAGCAGGGAAATTACGCTCGAAAATATTGAATATATATAGACTACGGGATTTATCGCATTGCTAACGAAGCGTAGAACCAATAAAGTGAAAAATGTCCAATCCGGGAATCGAACACGAAATCCTTGAAATAGCGCTCCAAGTGCTCTATCATTTAAGCTACGAGGACTGCAGCTTTGCTGCAGTTGCAGCCTTACCAACATATGTGGGAAATGCTAAACTGGACATCGTCATCGTAGCTTAAATTGTAGAGCATATGGTGCGCTATCCCAAGGGTTCCGGGCTCGTTTCCCGGCTTGGATGTTTTTCAAATTGTTAGTTTTATACTTTCTTAGCAATGTGATAAATCACGTATTATATATCCAGGTGAAATTCATTCAATATCGTTCTACTGGCCGTGTAAAGAAGCAGTATATGCTACATTGACTTTTTACAAAATGGAATATAATGGGGTCAACTGCAGTATCATATTTTAATACCGAGCGTATATGACAAATTTAAAAGCATTGTTTCATCTTTTTTTTTTTTTTTTTTTTTTTTTTTTTTTGTAAGCATAGGAAATAAATACATTGACTGATATAAATTAAAAAAACTAATGATAATTTTTACGTAATATTTTAAAGAATTATAATTTTCATAAATTTTTCCTACACTAACCTATTCCGAGCGTGCAACTAAATGTGTAACTCAACCGTAGTAGACAAAGTCTATTTTGAAAAAAAAAAAATGAGATAGCCCATTTAAAAGGTCCATAAATTATATTTTATCCACTCCCGCAGTGAACCAAGTCTGTTTTCATATACTTTATCATATAAGTCATCTGTTTACTGTCTTGATTTACAGTGGAAGTGGATAAAACAGATTTTATACACCTTCTAAATGCACTATCTCATTCTTTTTTAAAATGGATTTAATCTACTATGGTTTTGATTATCTCTTATCAGATGTAGACAATGAACGTGTTTTCAAAAAACAAAACATCCAATTGTTTATTTTATTTATCCCCAAAATCTAAATTTGACTTTCAAAATTTTGATCTGCTTATATTACGGTTAATTTAGTACAAGTTACGATAGACTAATCTGTAATTATAAATATCCATTTTTTGAAAAATGTTTGTTTTTATTGATTAGGTTGCATTTAAAATTTGATAGTTATTGTTGCATATATTTGAAAATATATATGATGATAATAATTAGAGCAATTCTTTTCTAATTTCTACAGCACGGTGAAATAAAAGCAATTAAAAAGTATTTACATACATCATATGGAAACTTTTCTCAAGAAATTCATTTAAGGAAATGCCCGGTATACACCTTAGAAGATTAAAAAAAGCAATTTAAGCAACTTAGTTTTACATACTTTGTGAATGAAGTTTTTAAAAATAATTGTTTTATTTTTCATAATGATGCATTATGCATTATACATTTTAGTGAAGTGATAATGATCTTCGAAAAAAGAAAAGTACTAAACACTCTTGTATCTAAAGCTATAATTAAGTAAATTACAAATTTCTTTTTGATAGAAACTTAGCTATTTGTTCAGAAAACTTTCTACCGCTCATTAAAAAAAAAAACTGTACTGTATTTGGCAAGAGTTAAAATAATATTGATGGAGATAACGGCTTGTTAAAAATTAACTGACTGTAAAATTAGTACGTATTTTAAAAAGGGTATTGCACTTATTTATGACTCAATTTGAAAAACTTTATGCAAATTTAAATTTTGAAAGGAAAATTTATGTAAAATTTATTCAAAACAAATTCCAATTTCCAAGAAAAAGACATTCGTGCATTCTTGTTTCATTAAGTGATAAAGAAAGATTTCTGACATTGAATCATAATTATAAATTTTATTAATTTTTAACTTTATAAATGAACACTTATATCTAGAACAATTCCACTAAACATTGCATACATGATGATACCCAATAACATCTATTAATTTATTGGCAATCCGGCGATATTTACACCAGTTAGAACATAGACAGACGTAAAACAGACAAACTGAAGTAATAAACCCTTTTAAACTTGGAAAGTGTTATAAATATATATTTTCAGTATAACAAATTGAATGTTTCTTCTCATTTCCAACTCCGCTTTTCTTAGCACTCGATTAAAAATTCCTAGATTCCACAGATGTAAGGTAGTTAAAAGATAAAACAAATGAAAAGATAATTTTGCAGATAATAACTGAAACTATAAGGTTATTTTATAAGGGAAACTATAAGGGTTTATCGTTTCTTTCTGAACATTAAAATATAAGATTGAAAGAGACACAATCCCCAGATACTACAGTTTTGGGTCAAATGCTAAATTTAGGCAATTTACAACAAAGCCCAATGAGCAACAACTTATGTCAACATCTAACTGAATCTAAAGTTTGAGAAAAATCCGTGCATTAATTCTCGAGATAAAGCTATTGCGGAAAGCTTGAACTATACAACATAGCAGAACCATCTATTGGGTGATTTACATCAAAACGTAATTAGTACTAAATTAAGTCAACGCCTAATTGAAACTGAATTTTAATGAATAATGTTCAACAGTTCTTGAGATAGATATTATGTCTGGAATCGTGAAAAAGGCAGCATATCAGAGCCACCTATTGTTCGATTTAAACAAAAAACTGACCAGCACCTACTTATAAGCAGTTCTAAATTAATCTAAAGTTTTACTAAATTTCGAGTATTAGTTCTAGAGATAGAGTACCCAAATGTTTTGTGGCATACAGACAGACATTTCAAATCGTGTTTCAGGACCATCTGAAACGTGAAAATCCGTCGAAAACCGGAAGTGGATTATTTTTAAGATTCCAATACTTTCTTTTGTAAATACAGAAAAATGTAAAAATCTGCACTGTAAAAAAAAAATATGTAATTCTACTGATGAAAATTTACAGAAATCTGTATTCTTGCTAAAATTTTATCCGCACATTGTACAAAAAGACGTAAATCTACAAAACTAGTTTTTGTAAGGCCATAGAAATCTGTAACTTTATATATATAAAAAAAAAAAAAAAAAAAAAATGTACTAAAATTAAAGTAATCCTAAAATAGTATCTTTAGACCGGGTTGCAGTAGCTTAAAAATTTCTAGGAATCCAAGTTTCCTAAAAAATACTTAGTAAGCTTACAGATTATTTTGATTTACGGTGCAAAAGTATATCTGTTACATGAATTTTTGTTGTTGCCATTACATAAAAAATGTAGGAATCCCAGTTTCTTAGAAAGATTTTAGTAACTTAAGAAAAGAAAAATTCTGTGTAAATGATAAATAACATATTTTTAAAATATATTTGCTTTTAAATTAAAAAGAAAACATTCTTATGTGTCTCTAAATAAGCCAGATGTTGCATTTCAAATTGTAGTCCAATGTTTCAGTCATATTTAACTTATTATTATTATTTCATTTATATTTTATAACAAATTATGCTCTTTGGATTGATTTAAAAACTCACAAATTTTATCTTCAAAAGATTCAACTATTGTAAAAACTTAAAAAAAATAAATAAATAAGTAAAGACTTTTCTTTTCTACTTTAATTCAATTAAGACTTTTTCAGTTCTAAATTTAACTTTTTAAATGAAATCGAAGGATTTAAGAATGCGTTCTCAATGATACGTGTTTAAATGTAATGAATATTTCAGTTTAGACGCAATTGAGCTCTAAACAACTTAAGCGTCTTTGGAAAGAAACTTATATATCAAATAGATGAAATGCGCCGTATCTATGTCTCGAAATTAAATAAGTTAATTTACTCTTTATTCAATGAGCATCAAACAGATAGTTTTAGTTGCGATTTCTTTTTACTAAAAGTAAATAGAATAACTATTTTAAACACAAAAAACTCTTTCCCTGACTGTTTTGTTTATCTTGCGACATCTATTTATGTTAAATAGAAATGTTTAATTTAATTTCTCTACTGAATTATTCAGCTGGAAATAAAGTTTATAGTTAAAAATAGTTTTTTTAATGATATTACTATTACCCGAATTGAGATATTTTTTATCAATACAAGGGGGGGGGGGGGGCTCTGTCCTCCTGTTCGTTACGCTCACCAACGCCCCCCCCCCACCCCCACCCAACCACCGCTAATGGCTGCGCGATTCCGTTCAGTGTCGCGAAGCAATCTCTATATTCTAGCGAACCCCAGACATAAAAGTTTCGCGATCCCTTATTTTCTATGCATTGAATTTTCAGATTTCAAAAGCAGATAAAACACACATCCTTTCTCATTAGTTAATGGAAATTATCCTCTTTCTGTAAAAATAAAATTTGCATCGCCCCCCCCCCCAAAAAAAAAGAAGTCTATCGAAATGCAGATTATTCCCTTTCCTTGACCATCCTATCGGAATTTTCTACTTTTATGGTTTTTGTCAAGCACAATTCCCGCTAAGAGAAGACAGACAGCTGTGACCAATCAGATGCGTTTCGCGGTATCTACTCAGATTTTCATTGGTCCATTTCTAAAACTTTTGCCCCAAATCGTTACCTTTTATATATATATATATATATATAGAAGGATACTAGACTATTTCATATTTCTACTAAACAAAGAAATAATTTTTAAGTGACATTTGTCATCGTCAGCAATTATACATAATGTACGCATTGGCATCCAAAATTTAAGCAACAGTGACCGGATGCTTTCGATTGTACACAGTTTGTCGGATATATACCAAATTTCTCGAAGAATTTTCCTTAAACTTCGAAGATTTAAAGAACGTACTTTATTTTTTTTCCTGTGAAGATTTAGTTTCGAGATCAATTAAGGTGCCGAAAATAAATAATGAAACTTGAAAATAAACAATAGAGACCGAATATTGACATTAAAACACGAATATATTTAATATTTAATATGATATGGGCATTTGTTTGAAATAATTGTTGATAGGGACTAGAGACGATGATTCCAGATGAGTGGATGATTCCAAAATTTTAATTTAAAAAAGTTTTGTAGTCAGCTACTCAGGGCAATTTATATAAAAAGCCCAGTCAAATATGGCAAAAATTCAGAGATTTAAGGATGACATAGTCGGTTGCTTTCTAATGGAATCTTTATTATGAGGGATTTTACAAAATTTGTCAACCAACTCACTTTATCATTTTGAGTTTATGTTTTAATGGTAGTTTACACTGTCCAAAGAGCTTGTCAGTTTAAAACAATATTATTCCTCATTTTTTAACAAATTTACACAATTTTTTGCAAAACATATTTCATTCGTGAATCCTTCCCAAAACTAAAAAAAGCCGAAGAAACTCCGTTCATTTCTAGCACACGTGCTTTCTTTTAATACTGAAATCCGTATTTATTTTTAAAATGAAAAAAAAAATCAATAAATTAAGATATCTAATTTAATTCGAAAATATAAAAGTATTTCGAACTTAAAATATTAATAACCGTTATTTTTCTCATTCATTCAAAAATACTCACAATTTATTTTTTTAAGTTGAATAAAATTGAATAAAGTAGAATTTAAAAAGTTGTTTATAAAAAAAAAATATTCGAATACAAAATATATTTTAAATGAACATTTAAAATATAATTTCATTTAAATATTGAATTGATTAAAATCGATTCTACTCAAACAAAGGAAAAAAAATATATTTTCGAATAAAAATATAATATGCATATTTTACATTTAGCAATATATATAAAAATATTTATAATTAATATTTTTATTATATACTAGCAAACACCGCGGCTTTGCTCGGGTAGTTGCAATAGGCTAAGGGATTTTTATATGTCTAAACTTTATTTTTAAAAAATTATACTTTTAGGAATAATTCAAAAATTGCTATTTAAAACACAGTTTGGCTAAACTACATTATTTGACTGCATTAGACAGAAATGAGACTTAAATTAATAAATCGAACTAAAACTAAATAAATGATAATTAAAAAATTATTTTGAAATTTTTATGCTCAATTAATACACCCATTCACTATTCATTTAGATTTTTCAATTTTTTAGATACAATCATCTTACATCTTAAAATTAACCATCATGTCAAATTTCAAGATTCTTGTCCAACGGTCTACCATCTCTCTTAACATAAAATGCTATGTTTAAATAGGGACTGTCAACATTAATTTTGGAATCGGTTTGGTATTTCCTAATATTCCATAGAAACATAATTTAGAATGCTTTTAAAGACATTTTTAGAACGTTTGTTATTCCTGCCAACCCCAGGTGCTAGAATCACCGGCATAAAATATAGCCTGCGTAGGATCAGAGACTGTCACCATTGATTCGCAACTATTACTTTTATAATGGGTTTATATTTCCTGAGATTGCATAGAAATCGTAATTTAGGACTTTTTAGAATGCTTTTCGCTCCTCCCCTCCGCTTCACCCACTTTTTAATTCGAATTTACTTTCAACTGTTCTTAGACGACATTTATAAGTATATGTTATTAGACATGTTATAAGTAACTTCCATGCCATATTTAATGTATCTAGCCTCTTTAGTATCACATAAATGGCAATTTAGAATGTTTTTGCTCCTGAAATTCTCTCGTGTGGTAGTGGCACCAACATAAAATACAGCCTATGTTTGAGAAGGTTCTATCACTACAAATTTGCAACTATTATTTTTTAAATCGGTTTGGTATTTGATAAGATTGCATAAGAATTGGAATTTAGAACGCTTTTCGCTCACTTCATCCTTTTAATTTGGAATTTTCTTTCGACGTTTCTTAGAAAGCATGTGCATCCTATAAGTAATTACCATGCCAAATTTCAAAATGTTAAACCCACCAGTTGTGCAAAAAACGCAAATTAGAATATGTTTTGCTCTTCAATTCCCAGATGATGCGACAGCAACATAAAATATAGCCTATGTTGCAGCAGGGACTGTCACCATCAATTTGTAATTATTACTTTTCAAATCGGCTTGATATTTCCTAAGATTATGTAGAAATCGCAGTTTAAGGCGTTTTTAGAAAGCTATTCGCGCATTTACACTCATTTTAAATTTCTAATTTTTTCGAAACTGTTCTTAAAGATCATTTATAGCTAATAAATGTATACCATGCCTCATTTCAAGTTGAATGTTATGCCTCATTTCAAGTTAGAATGTTTTTTGTTCTTGCAACCCCCAGGTAGTAGTGACACCTACATTAATAGCATCTATGTTAGAGCATAGGCTGTCAGCATCAATTTCATACCATTACTTTTGAAATCAGTATGATTCTTTCTGAGATTGTTCACAAATAAACTTTTTAGAACGCTTTTCGCGCATTTTCACCCCTTTTAAATTTCAAATTTTTAAAGAAATGTTCTTAGAGATATTTATATCTAATAAATATATACCATGTCAAATTTCATGAATCTAGATCCTTCAATACCGCAAAAATCGTCTTTTTAGAGCGTTTTTGGATCCTCCATCCCCTTTGAGGTAGAGGGAACAGACATAGAATATAGCCTATCTTTCAGCAAGAGCTGTCACCATCATTTTTACACCATTATATTTGAGATCTGTTCAGTACTTCCTGAGATTGCGTAGAAATCGCAGTTTAGAACGTTTTTTACAATGCTTTTCGCGCTTTTTTACCCTTCTTAAATTTCGATTTTTTTTTTGGAAATGTTCTTAAAGATCATTGATATCTTATAAATAACTACCATGATGATTATAGACCCTTCCATATCCCATAAATTGCATGATTATAGGCCCTTCCATAACACAAAAACCGCAATTTGGAACGTTCTTTGCTCCTGTAACACCCAGGTGTTAGGAACACAAACATAAAATAGAGTCTATGTTAGAGCAAGGGCTGTCACCATCAATTTACAGCCATTACTTTTGAAATCGATTTCATACTTCCTAAAATTGCGTAGAAATCACCATTTAGAACGTTTTTTAGAACGGTATTCACGCATTATAACCCGTTTTAAATTTCGATTTTTTTAAGAAGTGTTCTTAGAAATCCGTTATCCCTAATAAGTAACTAATATTCAAATTTCATACTTTTAATCCTTCAGTAACGCAGACATCGCATTTTTAGAACGTTTTTTTCTCCTACACCCCATTTGGGGTTGTGGCATTGACTTAAGATATAGCCCATGTTCGAAAGTGGACTAACACAATCGTTTTGATACCATCACTTTTGAAATCGGTTCGGTAGTTACAGTGATTACCTGCTACAAACAAACGAACAAACAAACAAACAAATTTTACTTCTTTGTAATATTAGTATAGTCTAATACTAAAATAATAAAAATATTGGCACAAACTCATTAAAGACGAAACCTTATCGAAATTAACTTCAAAATTAAAAGCTAGAAGAAACTAAAGAAACTAATCAAGCCATACCCATTAGAAGCAAACTTATTTACTTCAAAGAGTTTCACTACTGTACAACTTTAGCCCAATGATTAACGTGCTTGTCACGTCACACTAACATAGCTGGTTCAATTCTAAGTCATCAAATTTTTTTTCTCCACTTTCTTTAATTCACACGTATTTTACTTCCTGTAACGGAGATAAAGTAAACGGATATTTGTCAATTAACGGACAAATCCTAAAAGCAGAGCTGCCAGTATTTTTCCGTTAACTGAAGAAAGTATTTTTGAGAGTGTAGTGTTTCTATTATTCTTTTTAAAGTTTTCGAAAAGTGATGTTACATTTCGTGGAAATCTGTATACTATAAGCTGAAAAAATGTTGCTTTTTTCATAGAAACGTCAACAGCTTCAAGAATATGCGTGGTATGCCTACACGACCGCTCATACACAATGCACACGACCTCTCATTATGCCCCATACGAGGGTGTATCAATAAGTTTTTGCCCTCACATAGAAATAATTCAGTGAAATTTATGAAATTGCTTCATTGTATTAGTCCTTTTCTATATAGTCACCGTGTACAGTAACACATTTCTGCAAACGGTATTTCAAACCGAAATATGTCACATGAGGGGGTCGTGTAGAAATGGTGTTACTGTGCACGCTGACTATACACAAAAAGGACTAATACAATGTAGTAGTTTCATAATTTTCACTCAATAATTTCTGTGTGAGGGCAAAAACTTATTGAAACACCTTCGTATTGTCATTTGCTACAGTGACAGATTATTTTGAACATTTTTGGTTACATGTGTGATCGGAAACTTTGTTTCATTATTAAATTTTTTGTTGTCACTAATTATCATTGCGACAAAATATCAGTTGAAAAATATAAAGTCAAACATTTCCTTTAAATCCTCAAGCTCGAGGGCAATTCTTCAAGGATAGATATTCGACAAACCATGTTCAAGCGAAATCATCTGGTCACTGTTCCTTAATTTTAGTAATCCCGTGGGCAATTTTCTAAATTTAGCGGACATCATTCACGCCCACGTGGAACAAATTTAGGGGGAGGGTTTCGGGAAAGTATAACATGAATAAGTGGTCACAGGCCTTTCCAACAATATGTCACATGTGGGGGTCGTGTAGAAATGTGTTATTGTGCACGGTGACTATATAGAAAGAGGAAAAATACAATGTAGCAGATTCATAAACTTCACTCAATTATTTCTCTGCCAGGGCAAAAAATTATTGATACACCTTCTTATTGTCAATTTCTACAGTGACAGATTATTTTGAACACTTTTGGTTACATGTGTGATCGGAAATTTTGTTCTATTATTAATTTTTTTGTTGTCGATAATTATCATTTTGACGAAATATCAATTGAAAAATATGAAGTCAAACATGTTCTTTAAATCCTCAAGTACGAGGTCAATTCTTCTTAGTTAGATATCCGACAAACCGTGTTCAATCGAAATCATCCGGTCACTGCTCCTTAATTTTAGTAGATCAGAGTTTTTGTAATGTTACGGAAATGGATACATAAAAAGAAATGACAAAATCAAAAATTATTTCAATGTTTTGATTGCTGTATTTATTATTATGTGCTTTTAAGGGGACAAGGGAATTTACAACTAATTTTTCTTTTATTTTTGTTATTGTTCTTTAAATACTATTCCAGGACGCACTATATGGCATATATTTATCACACACGGAATTTTAAAAAAGAAAAAAAAAATGGAGGAAAATGAGGAATTTTCCTGAATATTTTAAGCGTTATGATGAACTATTCAAAATGCATCATCCGCATTCCATATCAATAAAAATCCACAATATTTTTATGACAGTTTGGTTTACATATGCAAATAAAATTGTGCATCGAATTTTATATAATTGAATGAAAAGGTTAGAAAAAAATATTTTCTAAATTTTACGAAATTTTCAGCATTTTTGTATCATAATACTGCATTTAACTACCTTTAACTTTTCCAATAATATTTAGTTTAAAAAAATGCACAGTTTTATTTGTATATTTAAACCAAGATGGCATTAAAAATAGTGAATATTTTAATTGATATTGAATGCGCATGGGGCATTTTGAAAAGTTCTTCATAACGCTTAAAATATACAGGAAAATTCCTTACTTCTCTCCCCCTCCCCATTTTTTTAAAATTTCTTGAGCGATAAATATTTGCCATAAATCATATAGATATATGCCATAATTAATGCAAATGCCGTACTTCATATCCCGGAATAGTATTTAAAGTGCAATTAAAAAAAATATATATATGAGTTTGAAGGTCGACTTCAAACGACCTTCTAAGGCGACGAGGGATCCCTTGTCGCCTTAATAACATTTTTACTAATGCCAGTATACCAGTGCAAATATTTATCACTGCAATCCGTTTATTAATTTATTTTTAACTGCGATTTGTTATATAAAACGATATATTTAAAGAAGATATCAGTGTACTATATTCAAAGCCTGTTCATAAAGTTTTCGACAACAACCTAATTTTTGTTGTGTGTTTTATATGTGCATATAAAAGTGATGTTGGCAACAAAAATAATTTGTATGATGATACATAACATAAATGTACAATAAAAATTCTGGTTCCAATGTCAACTGGCCGAAAATCCAATCCAAAGATACCTCAATAATCACTGTATGCTACATGCTAGTTAAAACAAGTATGTGATGTCATATGTCGTCAAATAATCCTATCTAATGAAACATCATTTATTGTTGTAATCTACCTTTAAGTTGACAAAAAGGGATGCAGGCAACAGAAATAATATGTACTAGATAACAGGAAATCTGCTTTTTCAGAATTTAGTTTCGGCACCGATTAATATATATATATATATATATATATATATATATATATATATGTGTGTGTGTGTGTGTGTGTGTGTGTGTGTGTGTGTGTGTGTGTATAAATATAGATAGTACAAAATAAGTTTTAGTTTTAAGACTTGAAACACAAGCTTTTATTTTATATAAATTCACGTCATATGCATCCTCTGAAGAATTCTTCATTTACGATCCTGTCTTAAACAATATCTACAGTAAAGTATGCATAGGACGTCACTATCGTTGAATAATACACAAATCCAAAACAATATATGTCGTCATTCAAGAAACTCGACAAAAGTAATCGTCTATCTAATGATTAATATGCCTTCGTTTGTTTGTAATATTAATATACATACATAAAACTAAATTTGGCTTATAATAGCTCCATGTTTTATCAGAAATCATTCATTTATATTTTTTCAAAATAGCACGTATTTTAAGTACATTTTTTTTCATGTTTTATGGGAAAATGGCAACAAAAAGGTATAATTGCTATTTTCGAACTATGTTTCCTGTGCTTTCTACAGAAATGGAGTACTTGAGTAGCCAACATTAAATAAATGACGCAAAAAACTACAAAAAATATAATAGCTCAAAAATAAATGGATATGCAGTTTTCAAACAAACTGCATTTAAAAGGACTTTTTTTTTCCCAATATGACGGTACAAAAATTGGAAATGTGTGATGCTTAGAAGTTTCAAAAATTGTATTAGAGAATTTAACAGTACAATGATACATCTGCTATGTTTTACGGCTGGCTTATTCAACGAAACATTACCTTTTGGAAATGACACATTATTTGCTTGGAGAAAGAAATAGCATTTCGGGGGCTAATAATTGTTCCCTGTTGTAGTATACACATATATTATGTATGACTTAAAATTTTGTTTTAAACTTAATTTTTTAAACATTTTTTTTTATTTTTAAAGAATTTTATTACATTACGAAAATTTGTTCTTATACGTTCCGGTATTTGTAACTGTCAATTTTTAAGACATGCTTCATAATAACTATAAATTATGTGTTTAAGATTTACTGAGAAGATTTAAGAGAACTGAAAATAATAAACCAGTGTTCCACTTGGAAACAAAAGTTAGTTCTAAAAACTCCCATTGATTTTTGGACTGTTTTTGTGTATTTTAAATTTTGATTCTCTTTCCCTTTCACTTTATTTATCTAGAAAGCATCCTTTACGTTATTCTTGCCAAAGTGTCTCCAAAAATGTGATAATGTTTTGGCTTCATTATTTCACGGATCTCAAGTTTTTATAAGCGGGCAAAAGAAAATGTAATTATGTGAGAATGCGTGAAAGAAATTTTACTTTTTAATTGTTGTTTCTCTAAAAATAAGAAGCTCGAAAAAATACAATAAATGTATTAATTTGAAAGTGCTGAATGATTCATATTTTTAAAAATATTATAAAGTAAAATAAATACATACATGCAGGGGAAATGTCCCTAATATCGCATCATTCATGACCTCGCAAAGTAGGTGCTTCCGTCTGGCCAAAACTGGCTTAACTAGTGTCTTGTGGCAAGGAGTCAGTGGTACTAGTACCTTGGTAAAAGACGCTGTTGTGTTTAGTATTTTTTTTTTTTAATTTTTGCGCAAACCAAAATTTTTTGTTAAGTTCATAATACAATAAAAAAAATTTCCAAAGTAAATTTAGTTCTTAATTATTGTATAGTAAATACAACCACATAATCATGTAGTTTAAGTAGATATAGCTGTATGTCTCCTTTTATTCTTAGTTACACCGCTAGAGTCGGCTGTATTGCAATGTTTAATCTTCCTAATATGGCATCCCTAATGTAGTCCTAATATTGCACCGTGCGATATTACGCAAACAATTTTATTTAAGGATCAAAATGTCAACATTTTTATTTATGAAGGGATTTCTAAAACTTTTCTTTATGAGTGTATTTTCCCATTGAATAAAAGCATATTCCAAGACCATGGATTTCCAGTGGTTGAGTCTGCTATGACTTCTTACCGACGTGAACATCCAGAAGACTCTGTCTGTTCATCGCTGACAAGTCATCCATCTGAAACAAGTCAAATAAGACTGGAACAACCTGAGATCAGCCTGTATCCAGTGGTCTTGAAACACATGTAAATAAGAGTGACAAGTTTAATATTTTATTTACTGACGGTACTTATATGTACCATTAAAATAACTTGTTATAAAATTCATTTAATACATCGATTAGTGATAATACAGTTTAGAATAAGTTATAGGTACAATGCTTTATCTTGTTCCAAAAGCGTTATTGGTTACACAAAACAAAAATATTTTTAAAAGAAAGATTTCTTTTACTTTTGCATCTTTTCAGCGTTCTGGGCGTTGGAGAGATGAGGGATTTTTCAATTCGGAAATATTTCTATATTTCTATTGTAAGAGCATTATATTTGTACATTTCCTAATTCTACAAAATACTGAGAAAAATATTTAAAATAAAAGATTTGAGTGGGGTTATAAATACTGAACAAAATCTTCATAAATTCAAATTTAATTAATACTTCTAAATCGTTCAATCCTTCTAAAATCCTTCTAAAATTTATTAAATGATTATGTAGATCTTCTAATGTAGTTTACACAATTCACTAAAAATGCTTTAGAAGATAAAATTTTCTAACTTCATAAGTAAGTACATAAAGGATTAAGCGAAAACAGTCCAGCTGTGTATCCTCCTCGCCACCACCAAATGTTAGCAATTTTTTTCCCGATTAATATAAGCCCTTTGCCACATGTGAATGAGAAAAAACAATCCAGTAAACAAAATAGGACGTCCAAGTTCCTCAGCAACGGTTCTGACAAAATGAAGAACTTGGTGATGTTCTTGCTAAAAAAAAAAAAAAAAAAAAAAAAAAAAAAAAAATCTAACGTTGGAGAAAATACTTTTATCCCGAAGACTGTAAAAAAAATCATACCTAAGAAGGAAGCTGTTAGAAAGAAGAAGAAAAAAGATGAAACATCAGCTATTATTGTAGACATTCCTAGAATCAGACGAAGATCCTGATCAACCGTTGGCAGTGTCTACTGAAGAAGAAGACAGCGGAAATGATTTTGAATGCCCTTTCTGCAACAACTTTACTCAACTGATAGACGTGGAGAAAAATTGATCATTTGTAATAAATGTTACATTTGGTGCCATGAACAATGTCTGTAGCTACTGATTAAAAAAAACTATGTGGAACATTTGTGATTTTTCTCTAAACAGCTAATTTTCATTCATATCATATTCTGACAAAAAATAATTATTTATTAAATATAATAGCAATATAAAATGTCTTTTAAATTTATTTGCCTTCCATATTCCATTTTTATGACTACTACAAAAACGTATTCCAAGTATCGCCCTGTGTGATATTCGGAATACACATGGTGCGATATTAGGAATACTTTTTACCAACGTCCTAGATGTACTTTTTGTGGTTTTATATTTTTTATTTGAGCTATTGAATTGATTGTATGTGGTGTGAAGAATCAATAACTCACCTACGAAATTCACGTGAAAGTTAAAAGGGGTGCGATATTACGGACATTATACCTATTATAAAAGGATTAAGCAATACTTCTCATTAATAACGCACATAAATCTATTTTATAATTCTTTCATATAATAATATTGAACAAGAGTATAGTATAAATAGCAAAAATAGTATAGAAAAACGTCTCGAACGGATTCTATTGAATATTTAAGTTTGTAAATGAAATAGACATACTATAAAATTTATAACGATGTCCAAAGGAATAATTATTCTGTAAAATATTTATGCTTATATATTCAGTTGGGGCAGATCAAATTTAAATTGTGGATTTGAATTTGGTATTTCAACATGAATGAGATAAAATTTGCAAAAAGTGAAAAAAAAAATCTTTTTCAAATTTTGCATCTCGTGTAGCGACAAAGTAGTTTTTTTTTACCTTTTAGAAATTATAAATGGAACATATCACAAGGAAAAAATAAAATGTAAGAATTAGTTTACAATTTTAATGCTTGTTTTAAAAACTGACATTACTTGAATCTGTTTTTAAATGTATATGCAAATATTTTTCTTAGATTTATATGAGCTTATGTTTCCTTAGGGAAAAAAGTATTTTGCAGTTACATTTCTGTTTTCTTTGTCATGAATTTGATTATTATTTTCCTCCAGAAAACATTTATAATAATAAAATAATTTTGAGACTAGCTGTTTAACCCATTCTATGGACGGGTGTTCATGAATTTAATTCTATAAACACATTTAAAAATAAAAATCTGTACAACCAAATTATAGTTTATGAATATAAAAATGTGTTATGTCCATTAAAAATCAGTAATTACTCAACCAATATGAAATATGTATGTACACAAAATATAAGGTATGTATTAACAAATAAATAACAGTAAGTATTTGCACAACCAAATTAAAGTTGGGAATATAAAAATCAGTTATAAAGTCAATATTTACACAACCAAACAAACATTTGTAAGAAAAAATTAAACTTACATCGTGACTGCAAAAAATGGAAAAATTTATTTTAAAATGAAATATCTTTGTACTGTTTTCCACGTCACCAATGAGGTAAATTGCGGTAGACTCGTTTTTTAGTGAGTATTTACTCTACCACATTAAAGTTTAAGAAATCAGTTATAAAGTCAATATTTACACAACCAAACAGAAATTTGTAAGAAAGAATGAAATGTACATCGTCATTGCAAAAAAACTTGAAAAACTTCTTTTAAAATAAAAAAAAATATTTGCATTGTTTTCCACGTAATCCATGGGGGAATGTGTAGTAGACTCGTTTTTGTTTGTTTGTTTGTTTTTTTACAATACGGCAAAATAGTTGCAACTTAAGATAAAACTTCACGGCAGACAATATTTTGTGTAAATACCTTATCAGACTGTGAAAAAAGTTTTCCTTCTTTTGGTCCGTCCTTGATCCAAACACGTACACATCCTCTAGAAGTTGCTCTTTAAAAGGCTACAAACAACATCCCATGTGAAAAAACTGAATGGACCAATAGATTCCAACTTTTTTCAAACTTTTACCCTGAGATTTATTGATAGTAATAGTAAAGGCGATCCAAAGTGGAAACTGACGGCGGCGTGACTGGAAAGGTAAATTGGTATTTGACGGTGTAAGCAGGATCATCGGTATGAAAACGCGGTTGCCTCTCATATGTCCTGTCAAAACTTCTGCATCTATAACATTTTGCGACAACCTTCTGACTATTAAACGTGTTCTATTACAGAGACCACACGACGGATTCCTGTTCCTAAGCAACATAACAATAACGCCAACTTTAAGATTTAACTGATGTGGTGGCATTCCAGAAGGTGTTAAACTAGTGATGAAATCCATCTGCAAATTGTTTTGTTCTGCTTCATCAAAGTATTGTATCAACACTCAAATAAGTTTGACTTCGCCAGGTACTTTTCGTAAAACCCCTCATTCAATCTCAAGGAATCTTCATTTTTGGGACACAAAATGGCTCTTTCCGAAAGATGATCAAGATCAATTTCAGACGAACCAAAAATATGATCCACTATAGAATACTGCATTAAACATTCTGGAGGTACTTCAATAATATCTTCTGCGAGTTCATAATCATTAGTCAACCGAACATCCACCAGACGAATGAGCCATTTCACGAAATCAAGCTCCTCCGGCTCCTTTCGCATATTTGTAACCAGATTGAACTGTCGAAATGTTGGCCAGAGAGAAGAATACTTAATACAATTTTCAAAAATTAGTGTTTTGTTTGCATGTATAACCGCAGGTAAAGTCTGCCTCCAGTCACCTCTGAGAATAAATACTTTGCCCAAAAATGGGACATCATTGCCATCCAAATCTCGTAGATCAACTCTCTATCAACAGAATTCAAAGCATGAATAGGTGCCATGGTACATTCATCCCATATAATGAGCTTAGCCATTTTCAGTAATTTTCCTTCAGATGTATTATATTTTGCCGAATTTTTCAAGCTGAATTATCCAATATGGGGACTCGTATTTTAAACTGAGAATGTGCAGTTCTTCCAGCTTGCAACAGTATCGATACGATGCTTGTCCATGTCCATGCAACGGGAATAGCAGTATGTCCCATTCCTCTGATGTAATGCATCAAATTGTTGAATAGGAACGTTTTTCCTGATCCCGCAAAAGCATTGACAAATAAAATCTTAGCGACAGTAGCATAAACATTTTGAATACTTTCAATAACAGCATCAAAAAGTATACGTTGTTTCGGATTTACCATGTTTAACAATCGTTTCTCCTCTATCTGGGAGCACGGCAGTGCGTCCGCCAAGTTCGCACAAGCCGTAAGCTACCTTTTCCTGAACCATTTCGGCATACTTTTCACCCCCTCATAACGTCGTTTTTGGGAGAGATATAGAAATTTTTCCTGTATACACATGTTCGTATGGTCAAACTGAACAAAGGTTCCACGATTTCATGTTTCTATATTTAGTAATTTTCGAAATATTAAATTCCGAAAAAGCGCTTTTTTGTCACTGACTCACTTCACATCATCAAATAACTAAGGTACTTCTAAAAGTCGTAGGATAATGAAATTTCACAAGTAAGTCGGGTTTGTGGCACAATTAACCAGAAAAATCTGAAAACACAGAATTTCCGCCTCTAAACCCTTCAAACAGGAGGTGTTCATTTGACCGTAAACAGTTCCTAACATTTAATTGTGCCAGTGTTGGTCGCCAAAACTCGATTACAGAGTTTTGAAGAGAGTCACGTGATTTCAAGCAGAATAACATTTTACATATATGCTTTTCCAAAGATGTTTGTTAAGTAGAAAGAATGAATATGCCTAAAAATTTTAATCAGTATAGGTTATGATATATTTACGATATTAAAACAATAAAACATTTAACAAAATATAAAGCGCAATTCGGTACGTTTCCGATAGAGTAGCCTTGGCGAAATACAGAAAATAGCCTTGACGAGAAAAGAAATTTGATAATAACGTATTTTCTGGCAACCTATTTACTGTGTCATATACACAAGCAAATTTTCCCATATGTATACAATTTATTTAATGTAAGGAACCCGTTTATTTATTTTTATACACCAACATAAATAATTTGTATATAAAAAATAATATTTTATACATGTATAAATAAAATGTTTATATGTATATAAATACATATGTAAATAACATAAAAGTCCAACAGGTTTATTTTCATAGTTGTTTATATCATTTGACAACATAGTTTCTCAAGTCCGAATTGCGCCAAGATTTTAAAAAAATGCCAAGGTCCCTAGTGGAAAAATATTCTAATTCCATATGAAAATTTAAAAATTTCCTTTAATTAAATGAAATGTGTAACTAATAAACTGTCTTTAACGATGTGCGACAGATGCGGCGTCCGAAGTCCGCTTCTAATGTTATATTGTATTATTAGCCTACTTACTATTAATTTATTGTTAATTTTAAATCTGTAAAAGAAAGATTATAGTTATAGATAAGATATGTTGGTCGCCAAAACCCGATAACAGAAAATTAGCCCGAGTTATAAAGGTGTTACATGATTTCAAGCTGAATGAATTTTTATATGCTTTTACAAAAATCTTAATAAGACAAATCTTTCAGTTTATCTGTCCATCTTTCTATCTTTTACTTCCTTAAATCAAATTTGGTAATTGTTAGTTATCTCGTCGACCAAATTACTGTCGCCAAATTGTAAGATTAAATGCCAATAATGATTGATCGTAAATGCCACATTCACTTGACTAACACGTGTTTACGTCATCAAGGGATTTTTATTTCGACGTTTTATGAGTATTTTTATTAATGTTATACTAATTTAATTGTCCTTTCATTATTTAAAATAAAAATTTATGTTAATTTGTACAATTTGGCGAGTGGTTTGGCAATTTATATAATTTTGCGAAATTGGTCGACGGGATAACTAACATGTACCACAAATTTTATTAAAGACCGGGAGGCGTCTGCACAGATCATAACCTTATCGAGTTGACGGCAGAAATTTTAGGATTAGTTAAATATCGATTAGCGTATTGAAATGTAACTGGTCTGCCAAGTCATATCTTTGTGGAAACCACCTACAGACCCGATTTTACTGGTTAATTGGTGGATTTTCCCTTGTGTTTTCCTGCACCCATTCCTCCATGTTTCCAAACTTTTGGATGCAGGAAAATACATTTAGTAAACCTATCAGTTAACCAAAAAAATTATGTCTTCAGGTGGTTTCTACAAAGATATGACTTAACAGACTAGTTGCATTTAAATATGCTAATCTAGTTTTAACTAATCCTAAAATTTCAGCTGTAAACTCGATGAGGTGATGGTGTGTGCAGACGGCTCTCGGTCTATTATAAATGTCGGAATTCTAATCTCAATAGCACTCTGGTCAATCTGGCAGTTATCCCTACTATTTATGGAACACTATTCCTTTAAGTGCGTTTTAGTGATGTTAATGAACTTATGCATATGCATCATACATATTATACACATGCATATAATACGTAATACATTTGATTCATACATATTATAGGTATGTGTATAATACATAATACATATGCATCATTATGACGTCAGAATAAACATAACATTTTTCGTCGCCAGATTTGAGAATTGACATGGTATATTACTAACTTTGGCGACAGTTGGCTAAATGTCGCCAAGTTTGGCGAATATTTGACGCTAGTGGCTATTTTTCAATGAGTTAATTATTAATGCGAGCCATCTATTTTTATTTTTCCGCATATCATCTGAATAGTTAAATTATATAACGTGCTAATAGTTTCGTCACTGCCCAAAACCTCTCCTATTGTTATTATATTGTACTGTTATTATACTTATTGTGACTATGTTGTTAATCTTTACACCGCTAAAACTTCTGTATTATATAAAGTGAATTTACGGAAACTATTAAAGCATTGAGACTGCCAGTTCTCCTTATGATTATTATAACTCTATAATATGTAACCTGTTAATCGATATGTGCGTTAGAATGAATCTTCTATAATCCGGTTCCTCGCATTTTATTTTTCAGGTTTCGAATAAAATTAGCTAAAATCTTAAAACCATGGCACATTGGCTAATTCTTCAACACGATCAGATGAGAAGAATGATAGATTTTCAAATGGATCATGGCAGTGAGCCGGTAGACCTTCTATTCTTCCGTAATCGAGTCTATTGAAAAGGTTAACGTGAAACAAAATGGTATTAGCATCAGTATGGTTTAATGCAAATGCAGATATTGTCAAAGGATTTCATAAGAACCATTTCACTTGTAGCCTGTCGTATCAGTTAAAATACAACAATTGGCAGTGAGCCCAATTAGAAAATATTACTTAATAGGATTAAAAATTTCCGCATTAGAAAACGAATCGTAACTACTAAGGAAACATGCATAAGTGAGTTAAGAGATATTTGTCACGAAAGATGAAATACATAACAACACAAAATATATGATGTGCTTCCATGATCGTAAAGGGTTCTTGATTTCTCTATCAAAAGCTTCCGAAAGAATGGGCAAGTAAATTAAATTATGAATAACAGTAACATGATGCAACGTTCAACATGGAATTAATACGGTAAATATTGCTTGCTAGAGGCGGCTAGTACTTTAATATAAAAAGAAATAAAGTATAAATTTGTAAAGCTCAATAAAATAAATTTAGGTATTTTTATGTTAGCTGGGCGCAAGTGGCAAATCACCTAAATAATGTTCCCAACTCCATTGTTTATATTGCATTCATTTCATTTAAATATATATATATTTCAGTCATCTCATTTAAAATAGATGCATTTCCCTCATTTTATTTAATAGAATATTTATTATAGAAATAAATATATAAATAAATAAGAAATAATAACATAAAGCAAAATATTTTATTTGAAAATCAAAGCATTGTTTCTAATTTACACATGTGAAAAATGAAAACTGCTATTGGCGAAAAAATAAAAGGCTAATGAGGAGATTTGCTCCCGGCTAACATAAAAGTACCGAAATTTAAGTTTTGTCATATTAATATGGTTTAGAATAACAAACTTGAACGAACATACAAAAAGTAGTGATATCCCAACAAAAAGTTTTCGGTAAAAAAAAAAAGCGCCAAGTTCTCCTTAATGTTTCGGCCAGAAAAAGTAGTGATATCTGAAGTTCGCACAAGTTAAACGCCAAACATACCAAATCTTTCATTGAAAATAGCTTCCTGCGACTTGGCCGTTAATGCCTTCGAGAGAGTATTTCAAAATTTAAAATATGTTCAAATGAGCTACATGTCAACTACTATTTTTGATTATTTTAAGCATTTTGTGGCACAGAGTACAGAAATAAAATACACATTTGAAAAAAGCATTTAAACAATTTCAGTCTATTTAAATGCCTAGAAGTTAAAAATAACAAAATACTCGTATTGAGGAGATAATATCCCTAATTGCTAAAACATAATTATTATCAGCTTTTAACAGTTTATAAATCGAATACCTCTTAATGTATGCAAACAAAATATAATAAATGTTCAAACGAAAAAAATCTCTTTCGTCAATACACAAGATTTCAATATTATACAATAAAATATAATGTAACATATTGTGAGATTTGAAGTAAGTAAATTTTGTTTTATTTCTTGGGTTTTACGTTAATGACTTTAGCTTTAGATCGTACAAAATGGCAATTAAACCACAAGTGGACTAAATGATCTGTAATGAAAACTAATGTTTGTTGAAACTGAATGGTAGTTAACAGAAATCTTTTACTTATAATGTCTTTATGTGAATTTGCCTCTTTGCATTCTAATATTACTTTTAATATTTAAATAATTCATAAATGCGTAATTTCCAATCATTAATTTTGAAATGCTGTAGAAGGCACTAACGGCCAAGTTGCAGGAAGCCATTTTCAATGAAAGATTTGGGATGTTTGGCTTTTAACTTGTGCGAACTTTTGATATCACTACGTTTTCTGGCCGAAACATTAAGGAGAACTTGGCGCTTTTTTTTACCGAAAACTTTTTGTTGGGATTCTTTCTTCTTGTAAATCATAGACATCGCATTCCATAGAGTTCTCCAGGTCTGAGGGTAATTCAAGGTAATTCAACGCTCTGAAGTGTCACGTTGTGTATGCGTAGATGATTGGCTATGTCTTGAAGGACTCTGTCTGTACTCTGCTGTAGCGACAGATAACGAGCAAAATCTTCTGAGAGTTCTGAGTTAAACTGTTCCCATAATTGAATCGGTAATTTTGGATTGACAAAGACACATATGAACGAAAATAGTTTTCTCAGATTGGGTGGAATTTCAAAAACGCATGCTTTAGTTAAAGAATGTTGCCATTCATCATCATTTTCTAATAAATTTCTAGCACGGCATGCAACCTTGAATGTTTCATGGACAGTATTCTCATACGTCCTTAACTCCTCGAAAGACATGGCATCGGAAGATGACAAAGCAGCATACGAAGATGAAATCGCTCAATATCCTTTGGGCTTACAGACTACATTCTGATACTATGAAGTCACCTAATGTAACACGCCTTTGCCTTTCCATACAATGTGCTTTGAAATTTCTGTATAGAGATAGATGTTTGCTGAAGGATCAGAACTGTTAAATAGAAACCAAGCAGTGAGCATGGTGTCTTTATTTCTTGCTCTTTCAAAAGCTTCACGTTTCTCCGCATCCCTAAAATACACAGATTGCATGTCTTGTAGATGCACCGACAGTCTATTAATAACATGGGACTTATCCTGCATGGGTTTTTCAAGAAGTCGCCACATTGCCTCTGGTGCCGAAACACATTGTTCATTTAAGCTTGGCGTACGTAATATCTCCAATTTTTTTTTTTTTTACTACTGTGCATTTTTTTATGAAATTCAATTTATTATGTTGCTATGGCAGCAGACGTTATAAAATGATAACTTTGGAATAAGGGAATAAATAGAATAAAATGTTTTGTTGATGTTCGTGATAAAAAATTTTCGTTATTTTTAAAATAAGGTAATAATTAAGCACAATTTAATAATCTCTAATTATTTGCATGGGAGATAAAAGAATTATCGCAATAACCGCTACATCTTCTTACTATTGCAGCGAGGCCTGCGTAATATGTATATCTCGCATTGCAGTACATATTTAGAACTGGTTTGAACTCGCGCGATTTCGGATTGAACATAAAAAAGGCAAAAATTCGTCAGAAATATAAAAGAAAAAAGAAAAAAATCTATTTAAAATTTTCGATTTGTTTGCCCCAATCGTTCATGGGCCTCCTACCAGCAACCCGTGTGCAAACTTTCGTAGCTCTGCGTCCTTTGGTTTCCGAGTTCTTGTGGTTACAAACATATGCGCACAGATTTTAACAGTATAGATAAACGTAATGTCGATGATTATTAGATGTTTTGTTAATCCTGCTATGAATTTAAAAAAGTATTTCCTAGTTTTCATTTATTAATAAATTTAAGTGCTTCCTGTACATCAAATGTATAGCGATCGATTATGTAGCGGGTGGAGGGGCGGTGAGAAGTAAATCATCTTTAAAGAGATTGTTTTGTGTTACGTTTTCTTCATTTATTTACAGCTAAATGTACTTTTTTCTAAACAAAAGGAACACAATGTAACAAAATGTGAGTGTATTTCATCAAAAGCCTACTGAAAAACCTTTCTAATTATGTGTCATCCATCGCTATGCTTTTTTCATGTGAATATAAAAGGAATATTGACATCGGAAATAATATATACGGGAACTACATTAAATGAATGCGTATTTTTCCAGTTTTTATTTTGCACATTTTAAGTCTCAAGTTCCGGTTATTTTAATGTAACGAAGACCGCACTAATAAGATTGAAAACGTATTTCCAGACGCAACTATAAAACAGAATATGTAGTAGAAATATTTAGTAAAAACAAAATATATATGTATAGTATAATTAATATGTGGTAGAATAATATCTCACTTCATAAAGGTACTATTAGTGGAATCAATTTAACGTCATTGCAATAACGTTATAAAATTATTTAAATTCGAATATCATTTTTAAATTTAAGGAAAGAAAGTAGTTTTATCAATAAAATGACATTCCTTTTTCTTTTAAATAACTTACAAAGTAAACTGCACAATTTTCAATGTACTTTTATCGTGTCACTTTCTTTCTAAGATGTTTCAACAGCAAATAAATAACAACAAACGCAATAAAAAATGTATGAAAAATTTGAAATTATCTAGATTTAAATTACGAGGTTTTGAATTTAATACAAATCTACATGCTTAATTGGAATAAGCAGCGACCCGTGTCTCTTTTTTTTTGTTGTTGTTTTTGTTATAATTCACCTATATAAATGCTTTAAATAATTAATTCTATCATTTTAATGAATTTCGTTTATCACTAAATCTACAACGTCAGTTACGTAGATCGATGATAATGGCTGCATTTTAACTCATTATTTTCTACTCTTTGCAAATTTATAAGAAATTTTGAATAACTGTAAATTTTAATTACGCTAGTGAACGATGTCAAAATCAGAAACCTGGTCAAAAGTTTCGAAATACACATCATTCATATTTGCGCATTACGTATGCGCAAAGAAAAAAGGCCTGTTTACACCTTTTTCAGATATTGATATTTTGTTGATAATAATTTACTCAAAGAATGTTTTGACTGATTTTAAAAATACAATAAACTGCAAGAGTTTTTTTGAAATTAAACGTCAAATTTCTTTAGCCTATACCATCCATCAAAAACTTGAGTAATATTTCATTGTTTTACATTTTATTTTTTAACACAAATTTTTCTGAGATTTATGTATTAAGAGTTGCGATAAGTTATTAGAATTTCAAAACACATGTTAAGCTACTGCACTTTTATTAGGAATTCTTCCTAAGGTTATATAGGAAAGACGTTAGTGTGCATTTAAGCAATGGTCATTACTCGCATTAAATTAGAAATAATATCGGTTGTTAAAACGAAACGCCACTTTCTGCTTATAACAATGCCATTAATGCCATAAAAGCCAGTGTTAGTAATGCGTTCGGATACTTTGTGCGCATATGTGAATGAGCGGTAAAGGCTACGAACTTCATTTTCCGAACCAAATATACTGTAGTTACTAAGAAAACGCGCATCAATTATTTTCATTTCTAATGAGAAGAAAAGGCTGCTAGAAATAAAAAGTTATAAATACTTTTCACATACGTCAAAAAATTTTTAAATGCTTACGTTTAGGTAGTATAACTGTTCGAAGCGATATTGTTTTAAATTTCAAAGCATATATACTGGTGAGAAGAACGCATTCAAAGAATTATTTTAATAATCAAAAATAAAACAATTAAATTAAAAATGTCATTAATTTTAGATGATAAAAAGAGAAGAAGAAGAAACTTCAAAATAACACGAAGTACACAGTTTTTTATAAATGAAAACGGATGCAAAGACATGAAATACATTCAAAATTAACCCAGCGATGTTACACTAAAATTCTGATACCAATTCCTTACAAGTTCTTTGAGGAATAATTCCCATGACATAAGAAAAATAACTGAATAATAAGCTTTTCACACCAGGACACACACAAAACATATCTTTTACAGTAGCTTTAAGAGAAACAATTGCTATTATTGGATTTTGAGCTATTTTATGCTGCCCCTTTTGGCTCAACTAATTTTAGTATATTACGTGCCATGTAGGGGAGACTTGGGGGTGTTGACTCATTGTTTACAAAATGATTTTTCATTTTTTTAATATTGAACCTAAAATAAAGTTTTAGATATCATTTTATTCGTTATACAATGAGATATCAGAGATAAATTGCTACATAAGTGTAACATATAAGAAACTTGAAAAATCATAGATTTTAATCATGAGAAGGTAATAGACCAAGGCTCCTACCATAGTGGGGGTTTGTGCTACTTTATTTTATACTGAAATATGTGTTCAGGGAAATACAATCAGTTAACAAAAGGCAGAATAACTTTATGCAAAATAGATTAATTATCTTTAAAGATTATTTGAGAAAATGTGGTGTGTAAACAAACATGCTTAGACGTAATACAAGGCACAGGAGAAACATTACATATTAAGCATTTTGCGACACTCGACCTGGCAATACTAACTGCCACATTGTTTGGCTTCATCTCATTGTGTTCATATCGGTGAAATTTGTCTACGTACTTTCCTAAAGTTTTGATCAATGCTATGTTCTTTTATATTGGAATAGAGACTTAACATTTCTTAAGGATGCAGCTTTCTTTCTTTCTAGTCTTTTCTATTATTTATATTTACATACTGTGGTTACAATTTAAATGAAAGGAAAGATCCTATCAACTTTCCCATTTATAGTTCATTAATTTTTTTATTTATTATATAGCAATTTTTCATATCTTTTCTTTGATCAGTTTTAAAAGTTTTCCTGTTTCGCTATACATATTACTGTAGCTGTACAGAATACTTTAAAATTATTTTACCAACCATTAACACTTCTTTATGTAAGTGTATAATAAAAAGATTTCCAAAAAAGACTTAGTTAAGGGAGCACTGACCATTGTTCAACCCTTCTTCTCATTGACTGGGTCAAGCTCCCCACATAGCTACTTTTTAAAGAATAGTACATTGTTATCTTAAGCCTAATTTATTGTATAATCTTTATGCCTGGATTGAAAGCTCAATATTTCTGCATTTCTTAAAACCTACTTAAATTTCTCTTTTATTTAAAAAAATATTACAAAATATTACTAAAAAATAGACTTTTTTAAGTTGAAAACTCTTCATAATTGATATTTCCTCGCTTGTTTCAATTATCTGCAGACAGTTGATGAGAATCCAAGTAGCTTTGTTTGATACCTATTGGCAAAACACTGAAATTCTTTTAAATATTGAAAATGAAGTGTGGTCAAGCTTTCCTTATGGTCAACTCTCCCTTGTCTCCTGTATAAATTGTAAAGATTATATACTGGCAAACAAATTTGTATGTTAGGGTGAATTGAGTAAACTCATTGAATATGTTAATTGTTTTGAAGTAAGTTTTAATTTTTCTGTGTGAAACAAATTTTAGTAAACTATTAAATTATAGAGCAGAAATACATTCATGTATAGGGAGGATAAAAAGTTGACACATTGCTATACATAGATCGCAAGTTCTGTTTAAGTAAATTATGCGTTTTATAGCTGAAAAAAATGTTTGCACGGTGCGCACTACGTATAAAAAGCTATAGATAATATATCGGGCTACACAGAGCAATACATCATACATATACTGCAATCATTGCAGTATGTGTTAAAGTATAACGTTCTGTTTGGGAGTTTTCTAGTATTTCTTATGCATTTTTAGCCGAAACAAATTTTTATAAATTGTTTGGTATGTTGAAAAAACAACAGATTATACTCAGGTATCAGTCATTTATTCCAGTGCCTTATAGACTGTGAGTGCTAATTATCGAAAATGAGATTTCAGCTATGTTTGTATTTGCTTCATGCACCGTAGAAAGAAATGCAGTTGCATTAATCATTTTGGAATTGTCGGAAACAGTGTAATTTATAAAATATACTCTGGATTTTAAAAATTTATCTAAATTGAATCAAGCATCATAAACGTTTATAATTCCTGATGCTGTTATACAATTCCAATTAAATAAAATTGTAAGAATAAGAGAAATGAGGCAAGTTGAAAACATAGAATAAAAAAGCATTTGAATTTTTCTTATAAAATAATGTATGCTTTCTTCTTTTTATTTAGTATTTCATTTGAAATTTATATCTGGTATTATTTATAGTATAAACCAATAAATATCTTAGTTGTTTGGAATCGTAACATTGTCCTACAGAGAAAAGTAATATATTTTCTTTTGCACAATCCGATTGTTAGCAAATTTATTTTGTTCTGCAAATATAAGAAAGGAATTCAAATGGCTTTTCTCTAATGTAATGATGTATAGTTTGAGATGTTTCACTGTATCCGTTTCTGGATTACTGTTGTGAAAAATCTATTTTGAGTTTATTTTAAAATAATATTTTCTTCTATTAAATAGCATTGCTGCTGCTTTATGCATCATTAAAAATGTAGAATTTCGGAGTATTCAGTTTTCATGTGTTTTTTCTACCTTTTTACCCGACTGAAAAAAAGGGTTATGTGATGAATATTAAAAACGTGAATAATCACATTGCTAACAAGTCGTAAATCAACTTAGTGAAAAATATCCAAGCCGGGAATCGAACCCGGGCCCCTGGAATAGATCTCCAGTGCTCTACCTCTAAGCCACAAAGACGATACCCAGCTTGGCATCTCTCACTTATATAAGTCGGTAAGGCTGCAACCGCAGCACAAGGGTTATGTGTTTCACGCGTATCTGGGTATGTGGATTTCTTTATACCGTCGAAACATCCCAATGGCTGGATGGATTTTAATGAATGAGGTCTCTATCGATTTGTCTTAACGGACCGATAGTTATAATCTAGGTTTTGTTTTTATAAATTCAAAATAGCGGCCGTAAAATACAAAATGGCGGTAGAGACGAAAAAAAAAACTACAGACCCAATTGAGTGCCATATCATGGGATAGGTCTTTCAAAATGAAGACGATGTTTCATTGACTGTTTTACAGTCAGAAGCTCCGTTAAAATATTATACAACATGGAAGTTGTGTATGTGGGATCTCTAGCTTTACTGCAACTCTAACCATCTTAGACATCTATAGACTTTATCAAAACAGTGTTTATAGATAAGAACTAGCAATTAAACACGACTTAAAAGTCATCATTACAGGTAAATAAAAAAAAATAGGTAAGTGACATAGACACGCAATATTATAAAAAAAAATTAAGTCAATTCCTACTTAGGTCAATAAGAGAATTTTTTTCTTCCATTCTTCTTTCCTCCTGAGTGGCGCTTAAAATGCCTTGATCAAGAAGAGTGTTCTCTTGGTCTTAAAATGTCCTTGATCAAGAAGAGGGCTCTCTGGATTATTGAAAATTAATTTAATTTAATTAATGAATTAATATTTGTAAAAAAAAAAAAAAAAAAAAAAAAAAAAAAAAAAAAAAAAAAAAAAAAACGGATTAACACAAGTGTCATCCACTAGAAGTTTTAAAAAATATTTGAGCTTGATTGGATGAATAATAAGTATTTTATTAACGATTAAAAATATGAACAAGATATATATATATTGCAAAAGTGTGAGATAATAGTAGGAATTGAAAAAATAGTTTCACATTGATGAGAAATAAATAATTAGTTCGCTTTTTACGCAGTCGGGTTTTTTTTATTTAATTATTTATACCTTTTATATTTAAATAGAAGGGTATTTCAATAAAAGGATAATAAAAGTGTATTTTAATGCAAATTTTTATCAATGATTCTAATACATGCAATAATGATACTATTTTATTTTTTTGATAATCTCTAATAGCATGTTCTAAAAATTATGCCAACATATGGCGATAAATGTGACTATTTAGCATAGAGGAGTTGTAAGCGTTTCGGTATTACAGAAAAGAAATTGTGAGGAATGTGATTTTGACAGAGTAAAAGTTGGTGAATCAGGAGATTTTAAAAAAGTGGTTTAAAGTCACTTTTCTAAAAAGATAAATTAAGAATTAATATTTAATTTGATCTTTAACGTGAAATTATTTGGTGATGATTTCTGTTTAAGACAATTAACCTCATAAAGGATTTTTGCGAAAAGCGGGGCTTTGCCTCCCGTGTATTCTTCCGTACGCAAACTAACCAGCATTTTTGCAATAATCAAAGAAAACAACTTAGGTTTAGGCTGATGGGCGACACATGGTGATTATTTGGACATAGGGCCTTAAATCATAAGAGAGATAAATTTATTTTAATATTTATACATAGGTCACTCGCTCTTGTTAAATTAGATTTATATATTTTCAAAAATATTTCTATATTTCGGAATTCTATATTGCTTGGTTATTGCATAAACATATATTTATGAACACAGACATATTTTAAAATTTTGTAAGATGTCCTTTTTTAAAATATAAAATATGAGTTCTTAAAAATACATTAAATTTTAATTTTGTACTTTTTTAAAAATAGTCTAGATCACAGTAAGTTTTTAGACTAAATATTTTACTTTAGTTTAACATATTCAAAAATAAAAGTTAAAAAAGAGAGTTTGTGTTCCTGTTATTTTAGGATCATATCTTATTTCCAAAGCTTTTAAATTCAAACCCTATATCTGTAATATATTTTTTAACTTTTTTATTTTCTTATGGTATTATCTTGAACTTTACTCATTTTAGTTATGCAATTTTCATAATTTTCCATTATACGAATAGAAAGAAAGGAAAAGTTTTAATATATTTTAAACCACAAAATAAAGAATTTATACATCAAAAGAATCTATTAAAATAACTTTGGCAAAGTAAATAATGGTAAACAGTGCTCTTAAGTTTTCCCAAAAGTTAACTTCTCTCAGTATATTTTTCGGCAAAAAATAATTAATCTTAAAGTTTCCAAAAAAATTTCAAAATAAATGGATTCTATTATAATAAACCTTAAGCGGTTCGTTTAATTTTTGTAAAGTTGAAGTGTTGTTTAAAATATTTTTTGTTTTTTTACACATTAAATGTAAACAAAGAAATTTAAAACTTTTAGCTTAATTACATAACAAATAGTGTGAATGTTGCGACTATTTTCTTTAAAAAAAATGCACAAACGTTAATACTTAATATAATTTATGGTGTATAGCTAAGGAAACTTTACAATCTATAGTAATTTTTGAAAGGAGAAGCGTATATTTGATTTTTGTAGGCGATAATGTCAGGAACTATCTTGCCAGATTAATAAAAAAAAAAAAGTTATTAAAAATAATGAAGATATTATCTTCCTCCAACATAGGCCATTTTCTATCTTTCTCTCAAAGAGGTACGTAAGAGCAATAAACAATCTAAAATAACGGCTCCTTTGACACTGTGAACTTGAAAATTGTCATAGTGTTTACGTTTATCATTTAAATGCTCGGTGTGCTTTACAAGTGACTGTCTCTGTTGATTTTTTAACTTTTGTTAGGGTATCGCAAAACGCTATTTTTGTTTTCAAAATTAAACTGTAGATACAAATAAAATCTCATTTGGAGTCCGAATGCTATTGTTTGAGACTTTGACAAAGATGATTTGTTTAACTATTAGAACTACCGAGCTTCAAAAACCACGTGACATTTTAAGTAAAGTAAAAAAAAAATGCATTAATACGGCGAACACTTATAAAATACGGATGCCAGCATCATATTATGGCAACCTAATTTAGTGTCGGAGATTTACCTATATAGGATAGATTAGATAGTACAGATAATGAAACATCCAATCAGATGGAGGACAGACAGCAGAAAGGGCCTTTCCATAGCAACAACTTACAATTTAATTACATATACTAATAAAATTTCATTTGTAATCCCAGTAATTTGCTTGGGCTTGGAAATATCTGATTTTTTTTTTTTTTTTTTTTTTTTTTAATTATTAAAAAACTACCGAACTTCAAATGTGGTAACCTTGAAGCCTTCAAGGTAAAGTAAAAAAAAAAAAATTGCACTAAAAGGGCAGACACTTTAAAAATGCGGTTACCTGCAACATATTTAGTAGGGTGGGTCGAAAAAACCGAAATATTTATAATCTAAATGTAATAGAGCGGAAAACTTGCCTTTTGTAATAAAGAATAAATTCGTAAAATATTACACCGATTGGTTAATATCTTTTACCGCCGCAAGGGGGCCAAAGTTTCAAAAAATTGCAAAAAACAGGTTTTCTTCAACATTTTTTAAAAATTTCTAAACGTACGAATACAATTTCTAATAGAACGCACTATCTACATGAAGATATAAGGAATGTCCCGGTAAATGTTCATTGTAATAAAATCATATCTTTTACTGCCGCAAAAAGACCATATTTTTAAAAAAAATTGTAAAAATTTCAAATTTTCATTTTTTCTAAATTTTTATAATCTTTATAGTATGTCTAGAAGTAAATAAATTTAATTTATTTCTACTAATATGTCATAAATTTTGTTAACTATTTGTCATAGACTGGAAAATAAAAACGGTAATCATTCATTGTTCTTGACGATCGCTTCATCTACTGCTGTTTTACTGCATATCAGCAGTTCATATACCACAAATCACAAAAATGTTATAAAATGAACAAAATAGTTTAGCATTTTATTAATTAAAATACAGAGATGTTTAACCTAAACGGATTAAATAAATTTAAAATGAAGAAGTATTTAAAGTAAATGAATTTCATAATTTGACTTGCTTTCAAATAAAGCCATTGTTCCTCGAGAGGCCGAAATTGATCATATGTGATCCTCACTCTGTTCTGATCCACAAACTCTACCAGCACTTCAGTGACTAATTTCATTTCTACTGATTGAGTGGGACAAGGAAAGTTATAATAGCTGGTATCTTTAATCGAACATTCAGAACTCAGCATCGTTGTTAGATCGCCAGTCGATAGACAAACCGTAACATGTGGTTTCGTTAGTTTACAGTTTTGCCTTTCGACTAAAGCCTTGCAATTTTAAGCTTCAAAGTTCAAGTATGGAATGACGAAATGACAGATGGCACTATTCGCGTCCACAGAACTTCGTGCTTTGGCATTTTTCCATTTTGGCAATCGGCTGATGCTGTACACTTTCAGAATGTACCCATTGAGTACATACGGAAAGTGTACTGCATCAATTGGTTCACAATTAACATGAATCCATTATTTTTTCCAGATTCTGCGGACTATAATTAGTAACCGTTATTTGCCATACCATCTACGAAAGATTATAGTTCCTGTAATTTCACGAAATGCCTGTTACGCAAATCATGAAAATAGCCTCATTGGAATGATAGCATATGGAGGAGAAGACATCAGGACCCCAGCCATAAAGAAAAGTGCCAAAGCAAGAAGTTCTGTGGACACGAATAGTGCTATCCGTCACTTCGTCATTCCAGACTTGAACGTTGAAGCTTAAAATTGTATGGATTTAATCAAGTGGCAAAACTGTAAACTAACAAAACCACCTGTTACGGTTTGTCAACCGACTGACGATAATGTTCGATTAAAGATACCAGCTATTATAATTGTCCTTGTCCCACTCGGTAAGAAGAAACATGCGTGAAATTAGTCTCTGAAGTGCTGATACAGTATGTGGACCAGATCAGAGGGGGTATCACATATGATCCATTTTGCCCTCTCGAGGAACAATGGCTTTATTTGGAAGCAAGTCATATAATAAAATTCAATTACTTTAAATACTTCTTCGTTTTAAGTTTATTGAATCCGTTTCGGTTAAACATCCCTGTATTTTAATTAATAAAATACAAAAATATTTAGGTCATTTTATATCATTTTTGTGATTTTTGGTATATAAACTGCTGACATGCAGCAAACAACAGTAGATGATGAAGCGATTGTCAAGAAAAATGAATGATTACCGTTTTTATTTTCCTGTATATAACAAATAGTTAACAAAATTTTTGACATATTAATAAATATGAAGTAAATTTATTTACTTCTAGATATATTATAGAAATTATAAATTTTAGAAGAAATGAAAATTTGAAATTTTTACAATTTTTTTAAAATTATGGTCCCTTTGCGGCAGTAAAAGATATGACTTTATTATAATGAACATTTACCGGGACATTTCTTATATCTTCATGTAGCTATTGCGTCCTATTACAAATTGTATTCGTTCGTTTGGATAATTAAAAAAAAATATTGAAAAAAACATGTTTTTGGCGATTTTTGGAAATGTTGGCCCCCTTGCGGCGGTAAAAGATATTAACTGATCGGTGTAATATTTTACGAATTTATTCTTTATTACAAAAGGCAACTTTTCCGCTTTATTCCTTTTTGATTATAAATATTTCGGTTTTTGTCGACCCACCCTAATATTTAGGCAACCTATATTAGTGTGGATGATTTATCTATTTAGGATATATTAGATAGTAGAGACAATGAGACATCCAATCAGCTTGAGAGTCAGCAGAAGGATCCAATATGTAGCAAAGTCGCATAACTTGTTACAATATTATATGAATAACAACAATATTACTCGTATTTCACCGGCTCGAAGAAATAATCAGTAATCGGATTGACAATCATTTTACTTTCCAACTAGGTGTGTGAATTTGCTATGTCAGCAACCCCGGCATGCGCACCTGTTGAGTAGCTGTTTTGTTATGTGCACCAAGTAGAAGATATTATTGACCAAATTCATCGGCGCTAATACTGGTTGACAAAATATGATGGTGTCTTCTGGACTATAATGGAGCAATATGCATTTGCGCATTAAATATTTAATAAGACAAGCAAAAAAAAATTACTTTGACGCAATCATAGAAATATTCCTCGACATTTTAAATGAGAATAGAGGTTTTTGTGGAGAGAGTAATGAAAACAACGTAGGATTTCTCCAACGAAAAGAAAAAAAAAAAACGACCAACTGTCCTTGAAACTAGTGATAGGGGAGAGTAGCCGAATTTGGTCCACTTCGCTTATTTTCAGGTATAACTCACTTAATTTTTAGAATATCTACAAAACATCACTACACGGGGTCAATCTATTGATCTATTAACTAAACAAATCTTTAGATCAATTTCTCTTTCAAAGTCGTAATTTTATTTTAATTTTAAAATTTTGTCAAAAGTGGTCAAAATTCAGCATCTGGTCGCCTAAGTTGGACTCCCAGTCTCCTAAATTGGACCAATCAATGTCAGGTTGTCTTAATGACTAGGAAATATAAATAATTTTATTAAAAGCAAAGTTTGCGATTAATGAAACAATCAGGCAAAATAACCGCAATGAAATCACTGTTAAAAATCTGCAACTTTTGCTGCATAGTCACTCTACTGCTTTTATAGAATATCTCTATTCTGATCATTGAGAATGTTCCGTAATATCGTCAAGTAATCGTTTTCTATAAAAGCGGTTGAGTGACTATGCAGCAAAAGCTAGAGATTTTTAACAGTGTATAATCAAATCGAATATCTGAAAGTAAGACTAATTGATTTAAATCAAAATGTATTCAAAATATAAATCAAAGTTTTCAGCAATTAAGAATAGAAATTATAGAACTAATTGCCAGTTACTTGATCATGTAAGGAGTGATGTAAAGCTTACACATGAATTTCGTTTATTCATTTTTTTTTATTCCAGCGCACACAACATGGAACCGTAGTTGGCAATCTAAACACTGAATCATTTTTGCTATTTTATTTTTCTTACAATTTGGCAAAACCAATCATCATTGCCTCGATTTTTCTTTTTAGATGCTGAATTATTAGACATTTTTTTTACAACAGAAGTTATCTTTACATTATGTTTGTGGTTCTTCCCCTCCACCATTTTCTTTCCAATTGCATTACGCCTATTTTTTAAAACTTGATGTTCCAATTGTTTTTCTGCTGCGACAGCTTCCAATTTGTCTTTTTTGTTGTTGTTGTCTTTCATTTCAAGGTTTACACTATATGACGAAGATATTAACACAACTGTTTTATTGGCCCCTCTGTATTTTGATTTAACTGAATTTAGCAAAGGAGATAACATTTTGGATGTATTTTTTGGCTTTTTTGAAGGGGTGAGGGGAATTGTAGCTGCAGCCTTCTTGCAGGTCAATTTCTTCACAACTTACTCTGTCCTTTTCGATTCCTATATCTTTAACAGCTTTTGCTGTCACGGGTGTTTTTCTTCCAAACAGTTGGTCTGTCTCATTTTCAACATTTTCAACATTATGTTAAAAAAGCGTTTAAAAAATATGCTCTATTGAATAAAAATACACCATTTTTAATCAAAAGCAAAATATTATATACTCAAACAGTGTTGAATCCAGGGGTCTGTGATGTGGAATCACATATATTTTTCTTAAATTATTCCTTTCTCTAAATTTCAGTTAAAACTAATCTTTAATTACTTATTCATTTTATCCTAACCTTTATTTCAGTTCCCATTGTAACTTTCCTCCAAAAGAAAAGAAAGAAAAGATATTTAACAGATGCCTTTATCACTAAATCGGCTCTCGCATTGATAAAAATCATTTAGATGATTATTCACGCTGACTAGATAAAAAAAAAAAGAATAAAGATCGACTTTGCTTTCGGCCAGTAGAAATAACTCTTTGATCTCCGCTTAATTTTTGAGTATGACTTCCTTGTTAAATCATAAACAACTTTGTAACTTTCCTCCAAAAGAAAAGAAAGAAAAGATATTTAACAGATGCCTTTATCACTAAATCGGCTCTCGCATTGATAAAAATCATTTAGATGATTATTCACGCTGACTAGATAAAAAAAAAAGAATAAAGATCGACTTTGCTTTCGGCCAGTAGAAATAACTCTTTGATCTCCGCTTAATTTTTGAGTATGACTTCCTTGTTAAATCATAAACATTTCCAGTAAATGCGGTCTGTATTGTCTTTAACGCTATGTTCTCAAAACTTTGCTCTTAACGTACGAATTGGCGTTCGAATTCTTTTTGGCTTATTTTTTTAGGACTGCTATGCTGGTAGCCCTGCCACACAATTCAAAATTCTCCTAATTGTCCAAAGCGTAACAGATATTTTTTCTCATATGATATCATTCATTTTTCATATGCTCTTTTCGCCAATTGTTTGATGCCAATGTGTATATTACAGAATAATTGGCAATTGCTCCCTTGCACTTCATGAACTCAGTCATGTAAAAAAAATCGTCTTTAGAAATTCTATCAGGCACCATCCCTATCCATTTCTGTATGAAAATGCTTTAATTTTATATAGTTACTCCAAATAAACAGATTTCGTAAAAAACAATTTAAAAGCATTATTTCTACACTGATCACAGCCTACAGCTATTTATAGACTCCAGCGAATGCAAAGAAACTGAACCTGGTAATAATTTACGATCTCCAAGTATTTTAAAGTGCGGATCTCTACTACAAATATTGGTGCCTATACAGGGCATTCGCAAAAATTTTCCGGAACTTTATGGGATGGTCCCTGCCTGTTTATTAGACTGCCTGCCTATTTATTAGATTGCCTGCCTGTTTATTAGACTGCCTGCCTGTTTATTAGACTGCCTGCCTGTTTATTAGCCTGCCTGTCTGTTTTTATTAGCCTACCTGATGTTTATTAGTTTGCCTATTACGGATGTGAATTTCTAGACGTCTTTTCTACCGGTATTTTTGAAATGTCTATTGCCTCGATAGATGACTACCTATTATTTATGGGGATCGTGGTCTGTTAAGTAACTTCCCATTTACCTGACTGCTGTATGAAGTGCCCGTGTTTCCTGTGAATTTATGCTGCCGGACGTTTTCAAATGGATTTCATTATTTTAATAATTATGGAGTTAGATCCCAGTGGCGAGTGTCATTTATGAGTGTTTCAGCTGATTCTTCGGATCAAGATTTTTTTTCACGATGTTCGCCGTAATATCTCCCGCTTGTTACAGCCTCTCCTTCCAATGTAGGCTTAGGAAGCTGCGGCAGCCTATTTGTGACTCCTATAGTTCGCCTCCGGGTTACTCTGTTCACCGACTTTGGATAAATCAGTGCTTTTTATTTCGACTTATTTGGCTGCTTCGTAAATTTATGCAGAAATATACTGAGTCAATTCTCTACTTATGATTCTAAAGTGCTGCAGATTTCCATGTTTGACGTCGTATTGTTTTCACACTGATTTTATTTATTTTTTACTTCCACTTGTGGGTGATGATATTGCCTTTCTGCAAAAAAAAGAGCATTAACCTATTTTGTGTTTTGAATTCAAATTCGATATTCAACGTTCATTTTCATTATAATACTGTTAACTATTGAATGAAAGCAGTTAAAAGTGTCATAAAAAAGGTACAATATAATAATGAATATCAAATATTGATACAGTTACATCGATTATAAAAATGGAAGAGCATAAAAGAAAATATGCATATATATAAACAATTACAGCTTATCATGTGAGTATGAGAAAAATATTATATGCATTTTATATTTTTATAATTATTAATGCTCAATTTCTATTTTGACTACATGACATTTTTATAAAATGAAGTATTTAAAATAATACATTAATTTTTAACAATTGTCGTTGATTATGCATTTTTATTTTCTCATGCTCATATTTTGTTTGCATGAATAATAACAGCTGTAAATGCTTTTATATTTCTTTGAAATTTATCACAGTTTTACAAATGCTATTTAAGAACTAAGATGCCAAACGATTGCATGATAAAATTACATTTTTCAGATATCCAAAATACTTATTTACTGTTCACTTTTGGCTCGAATAAGTATCACAAAGATCAAGACAATCTATTTTTAAAAATTTAGAATAAGTATTTTAGAATAAGTATTAATTTAGAATAAGTGTTTTATGGATCGCATTCTTTTGGATTTTTTTATGTTTTTTTTTCTTCTTCTTCTTAAAAAAAGTTTTTATCATTTCTCTCATTTTATTTAATGATTATATATTTTGTTTATTTTTTTAGTGCAGTTCCTTTTGAAGTATTATAAATTGACAGTTATATATATATTTATTTATTTATCTTATATTTTATATTATGACTTTCATTTCAAAAAAAATTAGGCAAGTTAATGGTCCATCTAAAATATTTTTGTTTCCAAGTAAATAATAAAACAGGATGCTGCCAGTTTCAAACTATTTTTTTTTTTTTTTTTTTGGACAGGAAGTCTTATTTAAAAAAAAAAAAAAAACAATATATAGAGATATAAAGATGAATACTGGTAATGAATAAAGATTTCATTTATTATTGACATTATTTTCATTTTGAGGGATATAAAATTTTACCAGTTGAATCGAATCTCTATTTATATAAATTTTCAGTTTAAAGGTAAGTTATGTTTTAATGTGTTTGTACAGTACTACTAAGGAAGTATTTTTATCTCTGCTTAAAAGTAGCCATGATTTTACTTGAATAATTAAATCTATCTAGATAATCAATATGTTTAAAGTAGAGTGCACATTGATTATATCTATTCACGTGAAACTATTTTTCACAGTGCATTATACTATAGCGAGAATATGAAATAATTTTTCTTGTCCTTTTATTATAGACACAAAAAGAAAGAAGATTTGTTTAAAAAATATATAATATTTAAAAGTTTTGCATGCATGATTATTTTCCGCCAGTAACGCCTTATAAGAACTTTCATTTTAGGTTATTTAGGTAAACGAAAATCTTTTGATAATTTTCTTGATGCATTATAGTATTTCTTACGCATTTGATACAGAAGATAAACAATATGATTTGAGAAAAAAATTGGGTCAATTGAATTGACTATTTTTCCCCTTTTAATTTATTTTTAAAACCCTTCTTATGCATATAATTGCAATGTTTGTTGTTCCTATATGCAGTCACTAAAAATTATTCCGTTACAGAGAGTGCAGTTTTCCGATATTTAAATAACTATTTAGAAGTTTTTTTTTTACATGCATTATCATGGTTTTTAACTGTGGAGTATAATACTTATTAGTTTATGGCTATCTATATTATAAAGGACAAATATATCTGTGCGTAACGCATACGTCATTTTGCGAATGGCAACACTTTTAAATTTGAAATAAAATTTTGGTTTTGTAATTTTCTCTACTGCAAATTTTTATACTTCTAAACATCGCACATTTTAAATTTTTACACCGCCATATAACGAAACAAATTGCTCTTTTAAATGCAATTTGTTTGAAAGCTGCATCTCATTTTAATTTTAAGATATTATTTTTTTTTGTAGTTTTTATTACATTTTTTGTAATCGTGGCAGCTGAAGTACTCCATTTCTGTTGAAACTAAAGGGGAAAAAATGAAAATAGTAGATTGTTGTATCTTTTTGATGCCATTTTCTCATAAAAAACCGAAAAAAAATTGAAATTAAAATACGTGCTATGTCAAGAATATCGTCTGTTATAAACCCAATGAGTTTTGGCTTTATTTCGTTGTTATTTATCAATTAAATGATTTTGCCGTGCCGGCTCCATTGCGAAATATTAATTAACAATTTGCACATAAAAAAAGTTCAGAATTTCTCTCCCGCTAATTTTCTACAAAGAAATTAAAGCTTCATCAATAAATAAATAAAAGAAAGATATATAAAAAAGCACGAATTTAACATATATGTAGTCGAACAACTTAAATTTTTAGATCCGAATTGGGAAAAATGTGTGCTTTTAAATGAAATTTGTATGAAATAGAGTTGCTAGGCAACTGTTAAAGTAAAAGAGAAAAAATAATCTATAGATTGAAAACACAAGATAGCTTTTTTAGACATCTTCCTTGAACTTTCTACTGTACCAATTTTGCTAATAATTCTTTTTTTAAAATGAAAGCTGTTCATTTGTAGATGTTCCCGCACTAGCTATTTTACTAAATATTTTCACTTTTATATTTTTAATTTAATTTGAAAAGATTTTTTGAAATTTCATCAAAATGGTAGCAATCGTATTATTTCCACTGTTGCAGAAAAAAAAAGAAATATTGGGGTTTATTTATCCTTATTGATATCATTTACTCATTACAATTAAAAATAACTATTTTAAGTCTGAACAGATAATGACGTCACTATTTAAAATACATTTTCGCTAATAAAGCTAATGTTACAATATATTTTCATTCGGCTGATACCGAATTTGAGACACTTGGCGTAATGCTTCAGTAAGTGCCATATTTAAAAGAAAACAATCCTTTTCTTTGATAAAACTATATATTTTTACACGAATACATCTAAAAGACATCAGTTTCTGGAATTTGTACTTCGCGGTACTGAAATTAGACACTCAAGCCAAAAGAATACATTTTCACATGCAAAGTTTTAGCTGACAAACGGAACTTCACGTTTGAAAATCTATCTAAAGGGAAAATATGTCCATGCGTACGGCTGACGTCATTTTGAGAATGGCAACGCTTGACGATTAAATGTCGGATTTGCAATGTTTGCTACTGCAATTTTTTGAATTTCTAAACATCGCGCATCTTTAATTTTTACACCCGTTATATAGGGAAAAAAAATCTACTTTCAAATGCAATTTTCTTGAAAACTTTATCTTAATTGATTTATTTATTATGTCTTTTTAAATAATTTTCAAGAATAATGTTTTTTAATCTATATCCATTGCGTACAGGCTCATTTAAGGAATAAGCCATTTGCACTTAAAATAATATAAATAATTCAGCATTTGTCCCTGACTAATTTTTTATAGCGAAATTAAAACTTCATCAATCTATTATATTAAAAAGTGACTGTTCATTTGTATTTCACAGCTGTTCCTCCTAGAATATGGAATGTTGGGCGTTGTGCGATCAAATTAACTCCAGTTATCCGCATGAGTCCGGGGATGTTAAACGTGGTCGTAAAATTTTAAAATTTGTTTAGTTTTCGAGATATAAATTTTTACGTTATTTTTGATGACATTTCTGCAATGACGGAAACTAAAATTGCTCCGTTTTTGTGGATAAAAGAGAGAAAAGGAAAAATGACAAGGATTATTAGGTATCATTGTTTGAAATCATTTTAAAATTGAAATTAACGTATATTTCAATAAATAGTGAAAAATGATTGTAGATTTCAAGAAAATTTCAAGAAATACGAACTCACACATATTAAAGCTTCCGGAATTCGTTTACTTTAGAAACACAAATTCGACTCTCGACTGGAACATTGAGATAAATTCTGTTGACGTCAAAAGAAAAAAAAAACACCGTACGTTATTATCATTTAATTTAAAGTCGTAAAGTAGATTTTCAACCACTGCCTTAAGATGGTTAATAAAACTTTTCAGAAGCGGACATTAAAAATGCGAAAAAGCGAGAAAAAAAAAAGAGAAAAGTTTTAGCGAGAAAAAAAAAACAATTCTTTAAATATTTATTTTAATTCATTAATATAAAATGCTTCTGAATAAAGTCGTCCAAACAAATTCATTTTTGTATAAGTTGACCCAAATGACATCATTTCTACGAACTCCGAAATTCAAAGCAAAATCTTGGAAGAGCAAAAAGCTCTAGGCAAATAAAGTTATAGAATATGTGCATTTTTATTGGGAAAGTTTTGACTTAAATTGTAAATATAACTTATTATTTGAAATATTATATTTAATAAAATTAATATTGCAATGACTTTCTAAATTTACAATAAAGTTAAGATTTCATTTTTCGCAAAAAGATCGAATGTTTCATGCAATTCAAAAGCAACACAACGGGTTGCTTCGCAACTAGTATCTTTAACATTTAAAATTTTTAATATTCACTTAAAAAAAAATCTCACATTTGACTACTATTTATTATATTGCATTTAGATAGGTTCATATTTTTGGAATTATCAGATAGGGTACTTGTGTATTTGTTTTTGTATTTTATAATTCAGGATATATGATGGGTAAGAGAAAGCCACACAAATTGACACAAGAGCCCTCTGCTGTATTTAATTTTCAGTTAAAAACTAATGCACAACAGGTAATGTTTTCAAAAACTAACATTGATTCTGAAACAACTGGTTTGGATTCTAATCCTTTTAAGATTTCATGTTTAAGTAGTTTAAGTGAAACTATTAACAGATATTCAAAAACTATTGTTACAGATGTTCAGACATTAATTGACCCTATTTTAAATGAGGCTAATCCTGAACTCGTTCAGAAGTTTAATTCTTATCAAAAAGAAATTGAATTTAAATTTAATATTTTAAATGATTTGATGGGTAGTGTTATATCAGAGTGGAATGTTTTACAAAAAGGTAATGACGACTTACAAAGAGTAAATAAGCTTTTATTTGAAAAGGTAAGGACACTTACCTCGTCCAAACAGTCTACGCATAATGACATAGCTGTTCAATGCGACATTGATGGACCTAACTTGGATGGACCACTTAATATATTAAAGTTAAAGATAAGAAATTTAATTCTAATGTTAAAGACTCGTCATCCAAAATTTTAGATAATGCTAAAACTCAAACAGACACAGATTCTGGTACAACTATTTCTGACTTCTCAAAAAATAAAAATGTTAATTTTATTCCAGTACCTGATTACATTTTAAAGTTTTGTGAGAACAAAACTCCAGATAGGGATTTTTCTGACTGCACAAAAATAATTTTATTGGGTATTGATGATAATATAGGTGTGCCAGATATTATGATGTCTATAAATGAAATGATTGGCAACACCATGCCTTCCATTCACTTTGGAAGAAAACATAAATTAAAACAAGGTTTAAAATACAATTGGGCTATTAGTGTTACATCATGGATTGCTAATTCCTTAATTCAACATGGTAAATTAAATATTAATTCTATTGATTACACTGTCAGGTCATTTATTAATATAAAACGTTGCTTCCATTGCCAACGGCTAGGCCATCTGGCAAAAGTTTGTGTATATGATTTGGCATGTGCTAATTGTGGTGAATCTCACACTTCAGTTAATTGTAAAAATATTTCAAGATGTATTAACTGCATCGCACATAACCGTACTTACAAGAAGTCTTTAGACATAAATCACCCTGCTTTTTCTCCCTTTTGTGATACATTTAGATTTTATTTTAAGCAAAAACAGGTTTCTTTTCAACGTACAACATAACTTATACATACATCCTCCTTTCAGGCATGCTAGTGCAAGGTTAATTCTTATTCATTCATTTACTCATTTTGTTACTTAACTTTATGCGATATATGGCTTTCTTCGCTCCCTTCGACCGTGAATGTTTACATTGTTCGCATGCGTTTATTCATAAAATAAACGTAAACGATTAATAGGGGTTTTTGTTCTCATACATTTTTCTTACACAAATATATTTGTTTTATTAGGATATACAAATTTTGAAACATTGCTATTTAAAGATTGATTAATGTCAATTATTTTATGGTCTGTGTTCTTCGTGCAATACACTTGTCTCGGATTTTCTTTCATTCAACTGTTTCAGGTCGACAGGAATAGATGAATGATTCCAAATTTCACATTTTTGATTTACTGTTAGTTTTCTTCTGGTGGTTAAGCCCTAATGGCCAGTAAGACTTCAGCGGTGTATCTCAAATGTTTTTCCTTTATTTTCTGTCTCCCTTTTCTTGGTTTGCTTTCTGATGTACATATTTTTAAAAAAGTCACATATAGGTATACTTAGTTACTTTTTTATTATTTTAGATTACATTTTCATACTTACTTTGCATTGCGGTCACAATGATTTCAAAAAAATATTACGTCTTTTTGGTCATGACTTGGTGTAGATATTCTGTTTCTTTGTAGGTCTTTCTGATCATCAATTGCACTTTCTTTTTTACACGCAGTGTTTATGCGAATGTTCATTGGTTTACCAATATTACAACGTTGAGTTTTCTTACAAAGGTTTTTCTCTTTTGGTGTACTTCTGGATTTTCGCAAATGACCCTCACTCACAAAAACTTCGCTTGGCATGCAGCAAGTACAATTTTTTTTTTTTTTTACAAAAGGTTTCTACAATGGTTTCTACATCGTTTTACAGCGGTTTTTCTTACAAAGGTATATTTTTGCAGCATGCTATTCAGATGAAGATTACATGTGCAGTTGTTTGGTTAGTGGTCCTCAGTGCAGTTTTTTGGAATATTTTATGTCATTTGTTTAGAATACATTGGTCGTTTCTTTTAAATTTTTATTAGTTATGAATGATTCAATACAGCTCAAGTTGCTTCCTTCCCACTTGCACTAGTGTTACAAATTATTCCATGTTTTCCTGTTTACACATGCAAATTTCATTACATTTTGGCATAATTCAGATAGATATATACACTTTTTTGCATAACATATGTTGATGTTTATGTATGATTTACATTTGCTTCATCAAATTTCTTTACTTTCAATTGGGTACGCATGATATACAGTAGTACTTCACGCCACATACGCGACCATTAATAGTTTGTTTTTCAGTCAATGTATACTTATACACATACTATCTGTATTGTCATTATACCTAAGGAGCTTACTGCTTCTTTATTTAAAATTCTATCAAAGTGCAATTTTTGTATTACATCTGCCAAAATTCACACATTTTTTTTCACCTTTAACGCCGGAGCAACCGAAGGGCGAGGGTTTCGGTAGGGACCACTTGGTTTTTCTAGCTGTGTGGTGAGGACTGTCGTAGCGGCCGTTCGTCTCTTCTTGGGAATAGCCGTCGCCGTGTGCGCTGGGCAGCGGCGTCGGTTTGGCCGGAGTTTGCGTGGGGTTCCGCTCTGTTGGAGCTTGTCTGGCGGCGACCTTCGGGACGCGTCGCGGGGCTTGCTTCACGGGTGGTTCCTTGCGTCGACAAATGGGCCTGAAAAGGGCCTGGGACCGGAAGATGAACCCCTCATCTTCACCTTTAACGCAATATTCGTTCTCTTATAATTTGTACAAGGTATTTATACGTTTGCTCATTGCACTTTCAAAAAAGCTTACACTCCAGTCAATTTTATACACATTGGTAAACGGTACACGCCAGTCAAGACGATAAAGAAAAAAAATTGCATAACTATCAATGTTTTCACACTACTTTTCAGTGAAGGTATATTGTCAATTTTTATAAGCAAAGACACTGTTATACTCCTGCTTAATGGTCATTGCAAGTCTTTTATTGGTGTTTATACCAACCGTGCATTCTATTGAGATTATTTATCGGTTTACATATTACTTTTTCTCTTTTCACATATGTCTAGCATCTTTTACACATTCTACGTAAATTTTCAGCGTCTTCCATTTATCAGTAACTGTTTTCAGTAAAGGTATTTTATGGGTGATACCGAATAATATCTTATGTGGATTTTTTTTTCTTAGTTTACATAACAATACTGTTTTGATAGTCAATATAATTCAATGTCTTCTCTAAATTGTAAATTTCATTTTCAAAATTTTAATGTTTCAGGTCTTAAAAAAGAAATACATTTTAATAAAGATACACACAACAACACAGTTGTCACGTGAATTAAATAGCTTATGGCAGTGTTTCATCTAATTTTTTTTCATATCCTGATTATATAGCATTTCTTGGACTGTCACCTTATGTACACGTTTGTTTAAAATCAATGTTGTGAGACAAAAAAAAAACAGGAAGATATAAATTAAAAATATATATATGCTTTTACTCATTATTATGGACATTATTTCAGAATCCTTTGTTATTTGTATTATGTTTTTGTTTATCTGTGTTTAATATTATGTGTTTAGTTGCATTATATTACTCGAGTATTTTATTATAATTATAGTATTGGTCAATACACATATTTAATGTTTATTATGAGAAACATTTTTGAATTTATTGCCAGTTGGCAACTGACCTGTGGACTTAGGCCTAATGTTTGTTTTATTTGTATGTGCACATTTTTGATACAGGTCATCGTCTGAATATGGCGAATTGAAAAGTGATCACAGATTTTATTGATGTTGCTGCAGCTGTTTCTAAATAGAAACAATATATAATGTCATCTGTATTTGACAAAATTTATGGTACCAATATATTTATATCATGATATACTTTTATTTTAGGATGGTTGCCTACTTAGAGAGAAGTTCAATTGCTGTTGCTTTAATTTGAACATATCTGATTTCGTTTGCATGACTGCCCTATACATAATGTACTCCTAAGAGCATATGAAAATTGATTTCACTCCCTTTATGTTCATTCTTTTCGTTGGTTGAAGGGGAGATATATGTGATGTGGAATCACATATATTTTTCTTAAATTATTCCTTTCTCTATATTTCAGTTAAAACTAATCTTTAATTACTTATTCATTTTATCCTAACCTTTATTTCAGTTCCCATTGTAACTTTCCTCCAAAAGAAAAGAAAGAAAAGATATTTAGCAGATGCCTTTATCACTAAATCGGCTCTTGCATTGATAAAATTCATTTAGATGATTATTCACGGTGACTAGATAAAAAAAAAGAATAAAGATCGACTTTGCTTTCGGCCAGTGGAAATAAATCTTTGATCTCCGCTTAATTTTTGAGTATGACTTCCTTGTTAAATCATAAACATTTCCAGTAAATGCGGTCTGTATTGTCTTTAACGCTATGTTCTCAAAACTTTGCTCTTAACGTACGAATTGGCGTTCGAATTCTTTTTGGCTTATTTTTTAGGACTGCTATGCTGGTAGCCCTGCCACACAATTCAAAATTCTCCTAATTGTCCAAAGCGTAACAGATAATTTCTCTCATATGATATCCTTCATTTTTCATGTGCTCTTTTCGCCAATTGTTTGATGCCAATGTATAAATTACAGAATAATTGGCAATTGCTCCCTTGCACTTCATGAACTCAGTCATGTAAAAAAATCGTCTTTAGAAATTCTATCAGGCACCATCCCTATCCATTTCTGTATGAAAATGCTTTAATTTTATATAGTTACTCCAAATAAACAGATTTCGTAAAAAACAATTTAAAAGCATTATTTCTACACTGATCATAGCCTACAGCTATTTATAGACTCCAGCGAATGCAAAGAAACTGAACCTGGTAATAATTTACGATCTCCAAATATTTTAAAGTGCGGATCTCTACTACAGGGTCCCCCTCCCCTAGAGCCTTGAAATAACCACTCCACTTTTGAAGGTTTGAGATTCTATGCGTTTTAATGGTAAAAAAGTGTAATTCCACGCTTCAGAACTGTAAAAAGTTTACCTCCGCCCCCTAATGGAACCGCAAGTATCCTCCAGGAGGAAAAGGCTTGAATTCAACTCTGTAAATCAAATACGCCGTATGAATAAAGAATTCAAGGAAAATAAACAGCAATACATACATGATGAAAGAAATTGCAAACAACATTTATTGCATAAACATATAAAAATATTTTTATGTTTATATAGACCTAAACTGTATAAAGAAATTGATCCAGATATATAAAAATAAAATCTTCGAAAACTTGCATGCAGGTAGTAATCCATTATAAAAAGACAAAAAAAAAAAAAAAAAAAAAAAGAAAAAAAACAGCGTACAAAATGTACCGCCATCGAAATTCATTATTTACTTTTCAAATTTATGGTCGTATATCTGGTCCAATTTAAGAAACTTAAATTGGCCCAATCAAAGCAACTGCGCCATTTTTTAAAACACATAATCTCAAGACCAAGAACCAAAACGAAATCAAACAAATCCGCGTGAAAAGTATGCGCAATAAACTGATGAATTTAGTTATGTATATCAAAACATAATAACTTACCTTAGTTTTAAAGTATTCACTTACGTTTAGTAGGAAAAAATTAGATACTAAAAACAACTAACTTTATGTTTTTTTTTAAATTGTCTGAAAACAGCACATGATAGGCGGGTGCTTCTTGTAATCATAAATGACGTCATTCTGATGAGTAGGATTTAAGTGGTAGATGGCGTCTCCTTCTGTAATTAACGACAGAATGGCAACGGTCCATTTAAAGAAAAAATATGGCTACTCTCCCCTATTCTGTCCCATATACCATTTGATTTAAATTTAAACTTATAGTTACTTTTATGAAGAATAAATCTGCAATGATTACACGAATGGTATACGAAATACCTCATACACATTTAGGAAAATATTGTAACAGTGTACAAACCTTCTATTTATGTAATGTAATTTAAGCATTTTCAGAAATTTCCCAGCTATTGGATAAACCAGTGATACTTCGTAATATATTTTTAGAGAATTTTAATTTAGTTATTTTCTTAAATATGAAACGTAGTATATAGTTATAACAAATATTATTAAACCATATACTAGTTAATCCTAACAGAACATTAACAAACATTTTTATTGGAATAAAATATTTATAAGCATCGTGAATTTAAAATTATCAAAGTGTTATTTTCTGTAAATTTAACTATTAGAGTGAAATACTTTATCACATTTCGAAATAATTTCTAAGCTCTCCTTAATATAACAAAATACATTTTTTTGGCTAGAAATCAATATCGATTTTCTTATCAACGTAGAAATGTCTTTTTTCCCCTAGGTGTATAAAGATATGATTAATGATTCTTTTGGTATTTCTATCTTATCATGGACAAATGTCTCTATTCCATGAATGGTGTGGTTTAACAATACAGTTTTGACAGACAATTCTAGACTGACCTAATAAGTTCAGGAGGTGCCTTTCAATGTTTAATCTTACTCCATCGTTCATGTTTTAAATGGAATCAAATGAGTTACAGACTCAAGAAAAATTCCAGTTAAATATTATAAACATCAGAAAAATCTTAATTGGAATTTCTATTTTATCATGCACAAACGCCATTGGATGGTTTACGTCAAATTCATGGAATTCTAGGAAATAGAAATCTAACCTTAGAATGACTGTTTATATTTACAACATTACACTTTAATTAGTATATTCGGATAACATACATATCATATTTATTTTAAATTTCTAAACTACTGTTGAATAAGCTTAGCTTATAACTTAGGTAATGTTTTCAACGATTTTTTGGAATGAAACTTGCCGAATTTCAAAACTAAATATTTTTAAGCAACATATTCACTTATATATTTCAGAAAATATGAATGCACTGTAAATTAAAATGTCTGAAATTCAGACACTTAAGTGTCTGAAATGGAGTGTTCAATTTTCAGACATTTTAAAATGTCTGAATTTTTTCAGACACTTTTTGCGTCTGAATTTCAGACACTTAAAACGTCTGAATCGCATCCATTTTTTTTTTGTAAGCATCATACGTAGCCATGTTTGACCACGTTGAATCCTAGAAAAATATTTGGCTGTGGTCCTGCCCCTCCCCTCCCCCCCCCCAATACAGCCTGATTTTTTTGGTGCTCTCAGTTTTGGTATACAATTTTCGTTACGCTGATAATTTAAATCTTTTACGACATTGTACTGATTATAATCAATATCTTGAACTTCAGGAGTAGAACAAGATTAAAAAACAAAAAATATTTATCTAAATATTAATTTTTTTTAATTTATTTTGTTTTGAACCTTATTTTATTTTAAAAGTTCAAAATATTGATTATAATCAGTACATTTTCGAAATAGATTTAAAATATAAGCTTTACAAATATTGCACATCAAATTTGGGGGCACTACAGTCGTAGGGGGACGGGGCACTTCCCAGTTTGCCCATCCTTTAATCAAGAAGTACTTTTGCAAAAAACGCAACCCTGCATTATAGTTGTCTAAATTGGGATGTCCTGTATTCGGGAGTATCCGTTGTGGAGGTTAATGGACATTCTCGAATAGTGAACACCTCTATTTAACGAATACTTTTTTAATCAGTAGACATACATATTTGTATATTTTTACCTCATAAAAGTAGACATCTCCAATTATCGGACAAATTCCGCGGTCCCGAAGTGTTCGCTATTAAGGGCTTTTAAGGTACATAGATAAATATATATATATATATTTTATAATCTTGTCCTACTCTAAAAGTTCAAAATATTTATTATACTCGGTTGAATGTGGAAAAAGATTTAAAATATCAGATGTACGAAAATTGCAAAAATCCCCCCCCCCCCAAAAAAAAAATGAAAACTCATAATTTAAAAATTAGATTTTTTAAAAAAAATATATTGCCACATAGGCAATTTTACATATACATCACTTGATAATCACAACATCCATTTAACTATGAATAATGAAAATAAATAAATAAATATTCTATTTTAATAACATTGGGGAAAAAATGACTTTGGTATTTTGTTAAATATATTTGCGTTTTTAAACTTGTCCTACTCTAAAAGTTCAAAACTTTCATTATAATAAGTGCAAGATTTAAGATATCAGCTTTACGAAAATTTCATGCAAAATCCCCCCCTCCCCCCCAAAAAATGAAAATACTTATTTAAAAATTATGTTTTTAAAAAATTTATATTTCCACATGGGCAAGTTTTTATGTAGATCAGAGGGTAATCACAAAAGCTATTCAACTATCAATAAAAACAAATAAGTACATATTCTATATTAAAAACATGAGGAAAAAATAACTTATGGTTTCCAAACTTCTTTCGTCTTAAATATATACAGTAACATGTGTCATTTTTGTATTTTTCGTAGAAGTGCATATAAATAAAGTTACCACAATTTTAAATACGAAATCTAGTTATAGGTTTTTACTTTTTCCCATTATAAATTTCAAATTACTTTTTTATTAAAAATAATAAAAAAATCAGTATTAGAGTTGATTGCAAATCAAATACATATGTATATTTTTACATTCAGCTTCATATAATAGACGAGTCTTATTTACTTTATTTATCTTTTTTTAATCTGCGGTTTTATGCCAGGAAGTAATAAAGCATTAGGTCATCTTTCAATTTTTTTTTCTTTACTTCCTTGTGGCGTCGTTTACTGTGAGGTAAGAATTATCCATTGAAACTAAGAACTGACATTGAATATATAATTCGTAATAAAAATCAACGTCATAAGTTTAAAAATATATACTTCTAGAACTAGTGGAGTTTTTTTGCGAACAGATTCAAAACTAATTAAATTTCATGCAGGATTTTGTTTAGTACAATAAATAAAATCATAAAATACACTAATTTTAGTACTATAAAGAAACTTACTTCAGTTGCTACAAGAGGTATGAAAAATTCCTCGATTTGAAATTTCAAAAACTACCCCAGTGAAGGAGAAGGGCTTGCATCATTTTAGTACGAAATTCCATAATATATCCGACTAGCCATATTTAAAGAATGAAATGTTTCATCCTCAAAATAGGGCCCGCCAGACAAAAGTTTCTTTTTTTTTTGCTAGCTTCGACAGGACAAAGATGAATAACACAATATTATTGATATAAATTAATACGAATTAACACCATTGCACACGCTTTGTAGAATTTCCAGGTGTAATCTTCAAGCGTCGTCTACTTCTGTTCTGTGTCTATCCCGCCGTTATATGGACGACAGCTTCTAAGAGACATTTGATGTCAAGCACACACTCAGATGTATGTATTCAATAAATAAATAATCCAAGTGAATGCGAATTTAAATCACAGAACTTCACATTCCGCGAAAAACGAATTAAAATACACGCGTACATAAAAACAAACTTCGTTTGAATTACACGTATACCAACTTTGAACGAAGACATCTAAAACGCATGCACGACTGACAGTGCCCTAGTGCCCCCTGGTGGTTACTGCGTCGGAAGAATCAAAACGTCTTAAATTAAGACACGTTTAAAGCAATGAAGTGTCTTAAAATAAGACGTTTGCGGATATTTTAGACATTATTCTCAGTTCGTTTACACCATATTCATAGTAAGACGCTTATGTATCTTAAATTAAGACATCTATAGTGTCTTAATTTTCAGATTAAGACACTTAAGTGTCTAAAATTCTTTTTCAGTCACATATGTGTCTAAATTTAAGACGCTTCTATTTGCAGTGTGCATATTAATAATTATTAATTTGTGCAGACATATGTGTAAATTAACTAATTGTATGTCTCCATAAGCCTAAGGGACAAGAAAAACATTTACAATAGAGGATATAACTATATATTAGTTAAAGTTTTCCAAAACCTTCACCTTGCAAAATTTTCAATCTAACTAATAATTGATTATGTCGATATGTCAACATACAAAGATAATTATACACTACGTTCACCCGATCAAGAAGTGTGAGTTAATCAAACGTCCATTATAAAAATGTATTTTGATTTAACGCATGAAGTCTGATTTTATAACGCATTTAATAAAATCGTGATATACAAAATTGTACTTAATAATCTAAGTATTTTGGTTAAATGTTAAATTGTTTTACCTAAATCCTTCTTCAGCATAACAGATGGTGTCTAAGACTACTTTTATAGAGTACGGAGCAACAATGACTTCGATTTATGTCTTACCTACGTCATATAGCAAAGGTGAGTGAAGCTTCCTACCCAGATTTCAGATTTATGAACATTATGCGGGACCGTTATTGTTAAGTTACGAAATAAACAGACATGTACAAAAACACAACATGGTCACTGAATATTGTTAATATATTATTAAGGTGGTATATTTATTTATGTACCTTCAAACTTTGTTGTAGGCTTGAATGTTTTCAGAAATTTTAGATCAGCGTTTAAAAACAAAATGCTGATTCTCTTATTATGAGGTTACCCTATCTCAGGCATAAGTTTTTGAATAAAACTATATTGTATGTTAAAAATACTCAATAACTGATATTTCTTTTCATTCCTAAAACGATACATTTAATTTCAATTTTTTAAGTCAAAATTCACAGATCATGAATAAAAAAAATATGTTCCATATAAAATACGTTCGTACTTAAAAAAAAAACCGTCGATAAACGAAAATCGTAGCTATTATTTATAACTAGAAATACAATTTATTTCTTTGCCTTCAGAGTTTTAAGTTAAAATATGACCAATAAATTATAGGTTTTCTGTAACTTGAAATGTGTGATATTCATAATAAAATGTAACCCCAAAGGATTTTTCTTTCTTTTCTTTCCTTCCTGTACAAATACGTATGAAAATATTTATACAGAATCATCATATTTTCAATTAACTAATTAATTGAACCATTTTTGTTAATTTGCAATTGATAAAAATTTGAGACAAGCAACAAAGTTTTTGTATGCGAAGAATACGTATTTCGGTTTTACCGAAATAATCCAAAATACTATTTGAAATTTTTAATAATAGCACTTAAAATACAGTCGTGAGCTGGATTTTAGGCATAAAGTGAGAGTAGTAGAAAATTTGGAAATTCCAAAGTACAAAACTTCTTTTTCAGAAATGTGTGCTGCTTATTTTTAAAATGTTTCCCGAAACAGAAGCAATTACGACGTGTTCGTAATAAGCGCTTAAAATATGTCTTATAAGCAAAGAATTAGCAAAGTGACTGTTACCAGAAACCTTTTGAAGAAATCTCCTGAAAACACCATCTTACCAGGATTTAGATTTTAAATCCAATCTTTGTTACCTTATATTTTATATGATACCATTTGAAATTATATTAATAAATGTGAAAGCCGTATTGCCTCGTAACATAAAATTAAATAAGATATACATTAAAAAAAAATACAGTTTAAGAATCTTGATATAACTAGGGCAGCAATTATAGGATGATTCTGATGTTTCAAATGTCAATAAAAATTATACTATCTAATATGATACGATTAGAAATACATTCCTAAACTTTTGATAAGAAAGTCGCTTTAATTAAAGGTCTAGTCCAGTGTGTCAAATCTGCAATTCTGCTTGATTTCTAACATACACATTTATACACATTTATTTTATCTCTTCACTCCGTAGAAGCAATCCGTGTCACTTCTCATTAATATTCTTGAATTATTTTTTTTCTATCTAAACAGAGAACTCATTTTCCATGATGGAGATAATCCATACATTATTAAATTACAGAAATTGCGTGTTTCTTAAAATCACTCTATAGTCGTAATATATTGCTCGAAAACTTATAATGTGCCGTCAAAATATTGTGGAAAAACAAAGTAATATATATGCAGTATAATGTAAGAACGAATTATTAAAGAAACATAAATAATGGCAATTCTAAATAGCCTGTATTTAGTAATGAAAAATATAATTTTAATTTTAAAATATGTTTTATCAAAACTTTTCAGTGTGATGATTTAATTTTAGTAAAATCAATTTTATCTTCGTGTATTCTATCGTACCAGAATCAGAATTTTTGATTTTTTTTTTTTTTTTTTTTTTTTTTTTTTTAATAAATATTTTTTATTGTACATATTAATAATTATTTTAAATATTTTTTTGATTATTTTATATCAAATATTATATATTATATATATCTAGATGTACGGTTTTACATATTTGATTAGTTTATGATTTCACAAAGTAAGAATACGTCCCTTATTATTATCTGAACTATCAAACATTTTAAATTAAATTTTTACAAATAAATGCTACGATTACAATATCATGCGACAAAAATCATGTTTAATAAAAAAAAATATGTATTTTAACAGCTAAATTGTAGCAGATACTAACAAAACGGCCATTCGATTGTCAGTTGTATGTTCCTTAAATTTATATTACAAATACAAATTTAGGAGTTCATTACTGTATTTAAATAGTAACAAAACTTTAAAAATATTGTAATTTAACACGAAAATTCAGACGGGTATTTGAGAGACGTTTCTAGCTTTCGTTTTAGTATATAGTTACAATTCTGAAACCATTCGCTAAAGTCGTTTAGGTAATATTCTTCAAAGATATACTTTTGTAAATTTTCAAACTCTTAATTAAAATACGATCATAATGAAATTTTCAATATTTTTATTAAATAATCTATTTTTCATCATAATTTTTTTTCTTGGTGATTGTTTTCCATGCGAATTTTGTATTAATATACCAAACATAAAAGAAATGATTTTTCTACAATTAAAACAATATGTATATATAACATGAATTATGTAATATTTATTGGAATAATATATGAATTGTAGGTGTTCCAGATATTTTCTGTCATATATTGAGTTTATATTTAATTATGTGTTCCCTTTTTTATTTCAGAATTTTATTTACCATACTAACATGTAACTCTTTCTTTTTAAATAAGATTCCCATCATCATTTTAGATCTACGTACGCATTTAAAAAATAAAATAAGAAGTAAAAAAAATTGAAACACACTTTTTTTTTACTCTATGTGATCGCAAAATGCAAGTCACTGCCTAATCTTTGATTAAAAAAAAAAAAAAAAAAACACTCCAACGCTAGAAACGCGTACGTCCTTATAAAAATTGCCCTTTATCCCGCTACTTAGCAAAATAAAAGAAAATGCGATCTCGCGTAATAATCTGAAAAGAATTTCTGGACTTGATGCTTTTCTTCTCAATGCTTTTAAAAGTACGTTGCAAGAATACGGTAAACTTTTCATTTTATGGCTGAGTAGTTTAAAACAGCATCGCATGTTATGTGCTAAAATCTATATCGAACTTTACAGATCAATTATTTATATCTTTCAGGGTTTTTTTTTTTTTTTTTTTTTTCTTTTTTTTTTTTTTTTTACTTGCATGGTCTAAGACTGCACCTCCTTTCAACAACGTAAATTCTTTCTTTAGGCAATCCACCAGCCGTATGATCGATGTCAGTTGGGAAAGCCAGATTTACACAAAATCGTAATGTACGGCATCGCAGTGTGTCTTTGCATCAATCCTCCCCAAATCACAAAATTTTTTTGACTTTGTATCCTGTCGTGCCAAAAGCTGTTAATTTGATAAACGAAAGTTACTCACTCTGCTGCCTTTTATTTGAATATGCATACTAAAGCTTAAGGGGTGGCCTTTCGCATAAATGTCACGGCAACAGCTTTGATATTTAGCAGTTGGAAGTCCCTATACCTACCATGTTAAATAAAAGTACCTTTTCTCAGGAACTACTAAAGATATTCACTTGAAAATTTTTATATGCATAATATGCATAATTCCTAATAAAGTGCAGTCAAATTTATAAACAGATATGTTTTAGTTATTTTTTTTTTAATGTGTAATAAAATCCACTTTTAAATAACTAAAAACTTGCATTTTTATAAAGAAAATCTTTTTTTAAAAAATTTTGTACAAATGTTTCTAACAAAAGTTTACTTCAGATTGAACAGGGATGTGTGAGAAATATTATGCAAGATTGTAAATAATAATGTGTAGTAGTTTCCATAAAAAGGTACATCGAAGTTCAAAAAGCAACATTTTGAGAAAATTCCATTCAAAATTTCCGCATGTAATGTTTATGTATGATGTTAACAAACAGAATTACTTAAATTTATTTAACTTCTTGTTGTCATAGAAACGAAATTAATATACCATTCAAAAGGGGGAAAATAGAAGATTCAAAATATTAAAAGAATAACAAAACGACTTTTTTCATAAATTTTATTTCCAACTGCCCTTAATCTATTTCTACGGAATGGAGTTTTTTATCATTTAAAGAACCTGGTAAATGTCTTTACTTTAACTGTATTTGCTGACTTTAAGCAACACAGTAGGCTGTACTGTAAACTTTTTAAAAGAAACTGATTTATAAAATTGTATAATATGCCTATACCAATTTTCACATTACTGATCCTAGCAGTGTTTTGTGCAATGCATAAAAAATCGTCAATCTAACTGATTGAGGAATCATTATGACGCTGAAGAAAAATAATTTAATTAAAAAAAAAAAAAAGGGTTAAAGTAACCGAAGTTTCTCCTTATACTTAAAGTATTTATTTAGAATTTTACTAACGCTGAAAATGCTTTCCACTAAGAAATAATTATAAAATATTTAATACAGATAATCCTTTAAGTACAGAATCATACCTTTGAGACACCCATAAAATTTCATTTTTCTAATAGAGCTATAACTAAAAATAATATGTAATGTAAGACTTTTGAGGAAATGTTATAGATAGTCTAATTCCTGTAATAGTGCCTGTATTCATAGACTCTGAAACTACTGAACATATTTAAAAATTACTATGCTGTACGATTCCTGATAAACAAAGTTACCGTGTAGACTGACTGTAATTTATGCATTTTTGAAAGGAGCTGGGTTTAAATTGGTTAGTATGTTCTCATTAATATACGTCTCATTTTCACCCAATAACGAACATATAACACAATATAATAACAAATTTTACTCAAAATGTGACTGCTTTAGTAATTTTTTAATTATACGTAACAATATAATTTCCCACTATGTAAATACATCCAAAAATACCACATGTCATACCTAAACAATCCAGTGTAGCCTAAACAATCCCCACTCTTTCTTGTCATTTTTAATAACTTATCTATTCAAAAGAACTTTATTATAAAGCCGTAGGCTTTCAAAGATAAGTAAAACTATGGACATGGGATTTATCTTATGACTATCGCTGATGTAGAAAAAGATAAATTGTGAAATTACAAAAGTAAGCTTCAGGCAACATCTTTTTTTCATAATACTAAACTTATTTGTTTTTAAAAATATCTTCGCCGGAAATTTTATAGCTTAAAAAATAATTAATTCAATTATTCACTTAAGATAATTTTCTTCCTTTAATTTTTAAAAGAAAAAGCAGTAGGTCAAAAATGGTAGAATTTGTATAACTATATGTTTATATGGAGTTATAAACAGTACAAATTTAATGAAATATATATTAATGTTCAATTTTCGTTAAAAATATCTGATGAAAATTTTAAAATTATTTCATTTTCAGACTTCACAAAACTATTGTCTAATTAACGAATGCACAACTAAGAGTCACATATTACACAACGTTTGTGAAACACTTATAAAACATTTATAGTGTCTCCATTCGGGAATTTTAATTATTCTGTTGAAAAAAATATACTTAAAAAATATTAAATAAAAAAATTAAACACATTTCTAATGATCTGAATTATTATTTTTTCTTTTTTTACATTTCTCATCTCTATTTCATCTAAAAAAAATATTAGTAATCAATATTAATTCTGAACCATATACTTATAACTGTATATATACACTACATAAAGTCATACTAGTGAATAAATAAATAATATTTGTTACAAATGATAAGAATCAAACTGTGAGTAAATGTGATTATATTATGCATAAGTTATCCGTATTGATCCACGGATGTCAAAACTGATAATATAGGTTTACAATTTGAATTAGTTTTCGAAATATTATTTTTCTTTCTAATTTTAATTACATTTCTGTAGTGAGAATATCTAATAGAAATTTTTTTTTTTTTTTTTTTTTTTTTTTTTTTTTTTTTTTTTTTTTTTTTTTTTTTTTTAAGGGAGAAACAGGGAAATTCCATACGGCTTATTAGTTTCGTTCTTTTTATCATTTTTAAATTGATATTTGAAGTTATATGTTTTATTTAATTTGATAGTGAAATAATATTGTGATTAATTTATGTTTTTCTGGAAAAAAAAAAAAAAAAAAAAAAAAGGAATTCACATTTCTATCATACGGAATCAATGCATTTTAGAAAACAAAAAAATAATCTGTCAATTTCAAATTCTATAGACGTAAAAAATTGTTTTCTTTCCAATTTTAAACAGAAAATGACATCAACAATCTTAAAAATACAGAGTTCGTACGCATCAAGATATTTATGGGATTTTAGGTGTAGTACAGGTAATTTCTTAAAGTACTGGTCGCTATATTCGAAAGTAGATTTTTTTCTTTAATCAAGATTAAAAAAGATTAAGATAACATTAAGATAGAATTAAAAAGTCAAATATAGTTTGTATATTATGTTTTATTTCAATTCTTTATATTTAATAACGAAAAAAATAGTATGAGAATTTTTTACAGTTTTTTCCGAAAAACTTGGTTAAGTTAATCGGTTAACAATTATATATACATTTATTATTGTGACTTCATTTGGGTAATAGAATACTAGGTAAAGTAATAATGAACGTTTTCTAAATTATAGTTAAACCGTAGACGTTCCTTTTATTTCAAACATATGTTTCACTCTGTAAATTTAAACTAGGAGCCACTTTTCAGAAATAATAATTTGTTAGATAACATAAAAAATACTAATTATGAATTTTTTTTTTTTTTATGTCAGTTTAATCCGGTTGCAATACGACATTTCCAAAGCGTCTTCAATTTTTTTTTCTCAGATAATTGTCACTAGCAGGAATAACCGAGCTAAGCTCGGTCAAAATTAGTTTCGTGTTCATCTCGATATATTATTCCCACTGGATCATTCTTGCTATTTTAGATGCAATTAGCTTGACCTTGAGCCATAGTGACCCAAAATGACCCATTAATCGAATTTTTTTGAACATGCGACCTAACACAATGCTCTTCTTGAGCCTGAAAACGATGGAATACAAAATTTAGTGAAAATCGTTAGTCGTTTTTTAGGTAAAATAAGTTTGACCCACGTTGATTCAAAAATGAGGCACTAACCGAAATTTATCGAATATGTGACCTATTTCAATGGTCTTTTTGTACTATGAAACGGTATAATAAAAAAAATGTGTCAAAATCGTTTGAACCTTTTTGAGATACAGTTAGCTTGACCCCTACCCACTATCACGAAATGACCCACTATTAGAATTTTTCTGAGCATGCGACTCAGCCCAATGGTTTTATCTTGTCCAGAAACGGGGTAATACAACGTTTTGTCAAAATTGTTGGAGCCGTTATTTTAGATACTGTTAGCTTGATCCTGATCCATTAGGACCCAAAATGACCCACTGATTGAATTTTCTTGAAGATTCGTCCCTGCCCAATGGTCTTATCATGACCGGAAATGGTATTTTACAAAATTTAGTCAAAACGTTTAAGCCCTTTTTAGATACCATTAGCTTGACTCTGACACATTGTGACCCAAAATGACCCCCTAATCGAATGCGACCTAGCCCAATTCCCTTCTCATGCCCAGAAACGGTATAATCCAAATTTGGTCAAAATGTTTTGAGCAAATTTTTAGTTTCAATTAGCTTGACCCTGACCCATTGTGACCCAAAATGACCCACTAATCGAAATTCCTCGACCAAATTATTTAGCCCAATGGTCATATTATGCCCAGAAACGGTATATTACAAAATTTTGTGAAAATGTCTTGAGCCGTCTTCTAGATCCAATTAGCTTGACCCTGACACATTGTGACCCGAAATGACCCACTAATCGAATTTTCTCGAACATGTGACTTAGTCCAATGGTCATATCATGCCAAGAAACGGTATATCACAAAATTTTGTGAAAATGTCTTGAGCCGTTTTTTACATGTAATTAGCTTGACCCTGACCCACTAATCGAAATTCCTCGAACACGTGGCCCATGCCAATGGTCTTTTCGTGCCCAAAAACAATAGATTACAAAATTTCGTCAAAATCGTTAGAGCCGTTATCTAGATAAACTTAGCTTGACCCACGGTGACACAAAAATGACCCACTAATCGAATTTCTCGAAAATGTGACATAACCCAATGGTCTTCTCGTAATTCAAAACTCTAGAATATAGAGTTTAGTGAAAATCGTCAGAGCTGTTTTTTAGATAAAAATAGCTTGACCCACAGTGACCGAAAAATGACCCACAAATCGAAATTTCTCGAACATGTGACCCAGCTCAAAAGTCTTCTCGTACCGAAAAATGGTTGGATACAAAAATTAGTCAAAATCGATTGAGCCGTTCTTTAGATATAATTAGCTTGACCCTGACATATTATGACCCAAAATGACCCACTAATCGAATTTACTCGAACATTTGACCCATCCCAATGGTCTTTTCGTGCCCGAAAACGGTAGGGTGCAAAATTTAATCAAAATCGTTAGAGCCGTTTTCAAGATAAAATTTACACACACAAACACACAATTTTTGCTCGCATTATAGTATAAGATAGGTAAAGTATGTAAAATAACTATATTCGTTAGGTTTCAGTAAATAACAGATTCGTTAAAATTCCACAAACCTGAACTTCTGTGATTTCGATAGCATTTTTTTTTAGTTTCAAAGTACTTTTTCCAAAAAATTGAAAGAAAATTCATGAACTTAAGTCTAACATAAGTGCTATCGCCTTTAAAATAAACCATGAGTTAATAATATATAAATATATAAATTATATATATATATGTTGAAAGCTTAGTATTTTTATTGATTTTTAGAAACATCTAACGACATTTTCGGTATTTCTATTCAAAAGCATTTATTATTGAATATTTTCCCTTAAAACACTTTATTTACGACTTTCATTTTTTTTTATTATTATCATTTTTATTATAACTTCTAACCTCATTCCAAGAATGAGATTATTATGAGCACACGCAAACAGATGAACAATCTGATTAATGATCCGCGTACACCTTTTATGTTGGTAAAGGTGAAAAGAGAGAGATTTGTTTAAAATATTCCCTCTTTTTTACTATTATCAGCAAGAAACAGAATAAAGAAAAGAGCCGTTATGATATTTTTCTAGAAAATGTTTCATTTAAAAATGGTAGTGTGAAATATTAGATTTCATAAAATAAAACTGTTAATGACCTTTTCTTTAATAACCGGGTTATGTTTAATATAATCTTTATATTCCAAAGGTATTTCGTTATATTCCACTGATGACATTGTCATCTCCGTAATTGAATTTCATGTAATCCTTTGACTTTCTCGGCTCATAATAATAATAAAAAAACTATTGTATAGAAATATATGAAAAATTGTAGTTTATAGAGAAATGTAAGATAAACTCGCTCAGGAAGCAGTCTTTTAAATAAAAGAATTAATTTAAGAGCTATTTAATTTTGAAGTCAGTCAAAATAGTTCGGCTAAAAATGTTTTCTAAGATTAATAGCTATGTATATCAATTTAACTGACTTTTGCAGTCATATGAGCAACTAGACTGAGGTAAGCAGTATCCAATCCTTTTGTAAATTTGTCAAATTTTTAGTTCAAAATTTCATTATATCAATAACGATATATTTTATATTTCAAAAAATCGCTTTTCTACCTTTTGTGCCCCCCCCCCCCAAAAAAAAAAGACAAAAAATAGTACTAGAAATATTTTTAATTATTAGAAAATTTTTTAAATTGAAGTTTATATTTACACGTAAATAATGTAAGAGAAAGAAAACTTTAAAATAATTAACTCAGCAAAATAATAAGTACATTTATTTGATAAATTAATTGCACGTATTAAATATGAAATTCGATAAATCACATTCTTTTTTAAGGAAACCAACGATTCCTGTTTTGGAAATTTCCAATATTTGGTTGGTATTGTAGACAAAGCACCATAAAATTTGCCAATTACCAAGTACTTTTATTTACATGTTTTCTCTGTTATTTTAGAACAGACAAAGAAATTATTATAAACTAGCCTCCGTATGCGACCTGTTTGTTCTCCATAAAAATTTATGTTTGGAAAACCATGCTAAGCATTGTATCAAGTTAGTATTATTATTACATTAATTTACTTGGACTCCCTTAAATATAATTAATATAATCCCTTAAGCTAATACTAGTTTTTGCTGTATTAAAATATCTCAATATGTTGATTTTCTGTAAGCAAGTAAACCATATTGGTTTACAATGGAAATTTATGAGAATTTGGCGAAATATTAGAGACATCACCAAGTTGGCGACAAACGTGGTGGCCTTTGGCGACGGAGCAGTGTCCACCCTACGGTAACCTCCCTTATAGGTATGATATGCATTAAATGCTGTTCAATAACCAATGAAATGCGTTACATTCGGGCGCTGCCATTAAACAATTAACAACTAATCGCGATTTCTGTGCCACGTACGATATCGTAATATATATATAGAAGATTGTTATAAAAGGCCTTATTATAAAAGGCAGAGGCATTTTTTTTTATTTTACCATTATGAACAAGATGATTAACAAATGTATGACAGATCTTACTTAATTAATAAAATACCGTCGTCTCGGTACCGCAAAAACAAAATCAAAGAGAAATGAATGGAAACCCGGTTATTGATGATTACCAGTAGTCGTCGGAATATCATTCAGTCTTCCGCAATCTGTTAATAGTTATCAAAACAGATCAAAGTATCGTATTTTTAGAACCTGTGGAGCTTTCGTAGCGAGCTTTAACGAGCTTTCGTAGTGGGCTTAGCGCAATGGTTTTCTAAAAAATAATAAAGTTATTAGTTTCATAAAGTTCTTCGGAAGTGCCTTTTACTTTGATTCATTCCAAACAGGCATTCCAATATGAAATAGAAATCTACTTTTATTGTTTAACATTTATGAGTATTTTGGATAACTTCTGTTCTTAAGACAATCTCTTCTGGTTAAGAAGATAAAAAGGAATGTTTTAGAGATATTGATTCACATACCGTTTCTGAAATAGAAGAAGATACCCAAAAATGTTTTGAATCAAAATTTGAGAAAGAATGTTCAAATTTTCTAGATGATAAACCGGCAAGTCCAATGATATGTTATAACCAAATCCCTATCTGTAATGATATGTTATAACCAAATCCCTATCTGTAATGATATGTTTCCTTTAAAATAATTCCAATAACAATATTTTATACTTTCTTGTATCTCTTAAATCATAGTTGCCAATTTTCCGGTAAGTCAACTATTATTCTTTTGCTAAAGATAATTGAATGTTTTTCTAACATAATTATAGATAAATAATAATTTATACAATGATAAAAGATAATCGCGTATTTATTTATCTTTATAACTTTGCAACTAAACTTCTAAAATAAGGATAATTGTTTATTTCAATGTAATGATTTAAAAATGCAATTGAATAAATTTAACATAAATTTCATTACATACGTATAACATTATCTCTAAAAAATAAATAATATTAAACAGGTATAAAGCATTATTATTTCTTTAATTTTAATATTAATTTTAATTTAATGTTGAAATACTATCTCATATTAAATGTATGTAATAAACACAGATTAAGTTTTATTTTTTAAATAGGAAAATAATATTCACTTACAAAATATACTAAGAAAATTGATATTTTTACTTATAATAAAATGAAACATTTAAAAATAAATTTGCATTCTAAATAAGAGCATATTATAAAGATACGCTACTCAGAATTTTATGTTTAATGTCGTCTTACATTGATTTCGATATGAAAAGAAATACATATTATTCACTCTTTGATATCATCTGATGCAATAACACTGACTACTGACTCAATAAATGAAACTCCTACGTCTTTATAAAATTTTACCAAGCTACAAAAATAATAAAAATAAAACTTGACCTTTTTTTAAAATCATAAATCACTATACAGGGTGCAATATGTTATCTATCGCCGACCTTTAATTTCTCAACCGTTGGTTGTAGACATATAGTTCCAATTACAAAAACGTTTCAAATGAGGTAAATATTCATGCCGTGGCATTATTTAAAGTAAAAAATCAATTTTAGAAAAGTTACAAAATCTAACTTTTTATACGGTCCCCCAGTCGCTATAGTTATATTTAGTAAAAGTTTACACACATCATACCATATATAACACAAAACGTTTGACATCTGTACTACAAAAATTGACAGAGTTATTAAATTTCAAAGTTTGAGATTTTTTCGCATGATTTTGTCTTTCAATGAGGGATCAGTTAAAAGATTAATTAAAGTAATTCGAGATCAAAAGTAATTCGAGAGCACAATTAAATGCTTGACAGTACTGGGTCCTGGACACGTTACAGCTCAGCAGGTGTGTAAACTGTGCGACAATCAAGGATGATGTGCTGTTTCAGATAAACCAAAGAAGTGGTCTCAGTCACATAGACCCATCCCTTCATGTAACCCTAGAGGTAAAAATCCATGGGTGTCAAGTCCGGAGAAAGCGGTGGCCACTCTGCCGGACCACCACATCCAAAGATTTATTGACGGAATTCGGTGGCCAGATACGCCCGGACGTTTGATGTTTTCTGCTCCCTCATGTTGAAACCACACTCGGCATGCATGTCGGAGAGGTAGATCTTCATACCAATCATGTACCGTGTTTGTAGCAAATGCAGGAGACGATCGCCCGTTAAGGTCCCATCGCAGAAGATAAGTCCAACAATCTGGGTTCCCCCTGTACCGCACCACATGTGTTGTACTGCGCGGGCGATGTGGAGGTTTTCCAGAGACCAGTAATCCACATTGTGCACGTTCACAATGCCGCACCGTATAAACAATGACTAATCTGTCACACAGAATTTTACAAAGGAATGACGGATTTTTCTCTAAGGTGTTGAGTATGAAATTACAATAAAAAAATCGTCGTGTGTAGTCACCCAGCATCAATGCTTGCACCAGCGTCGGATATGGTATGGATACTCATCATGTGCATGTAACAAATTCCAGACATGCTGACCGCATGCCTCGCTTATTTCCGCCGAGCTCAATTGTGGAATTATAAGTGCGAATCCCAGCACCTCCTCCGGTGTCACTCGAACATTACACCTTGCCTGTCTACATGTTCTGGGTCATGGTGAAATAGAGCCTGTCTCTCTAATATGGTGCAATGCATTAGTTATAGTTTCATGCGTTGGATGTAGATTTTTAGGGAAACGTTCTGAATAAACACTCGCAGCCTCTCTGGCATTCTTTTGACATTCACCATAAATAAGTATCATTTCGGCATAATGCATGCATGCGTAGCTTGCCATCACGATCTCAGTGCTGGCTAGCATGTCCACTGCTAAATGGCTCGTGTTTTATCCTGAACGTGTGGCGCTGCTGTACTATTGTAATTTGCATAATCCCAATTTCCATACTCGCTATAGCCCGGCTGGTCGTTTTTATTCCGCTGCCAATTATCTATTCCTTTATGAGTAGGTTTTATTTTCCGGTTGTCGATTCTACCTACCTTGACGTTTGAAGGTTGTTCGACCCATAAAAGAGTGAAACAACACTTTGAGCAGTATCTCTAGTAGATTCCGTCATTTGACATATTAATTTTTTATAGTAGACCGTTTTCTTATATTATAATAAATTGATATTTATTTTTCAATTTAATTTCAATATTTCATTCTTCGCTTTGTATACGACCCCTAAAAGTCACCTAAATTATTTTAATGAAATAACCCTCTTTGGTGATACCCTAATTTGACGATATCGGCTAAAGGTGGTTTCACCGTAAAAAGGACATTGCACCCTGATTTTGATCTCGAATTACTTTAATTAATCTCTTAACTGATCCCTCATTGAAAGACAAAATTATTCGAAAAAATCTCAAACTTTGAAATTTAATAACTCTGTCAATTTTTGTAATACAGATGTCAAACTTTTTGTGTTATATATGTTATGATATGTGTAAACTTTTACTAAATATAACTATAGGGACTGGGGGATCGTATAAAAAGTTAGATTTTGTAATTTTTCTAAAATTGATTTTTTACTTTAAATAATGCCACAGCATGAATATTTACCTCATTTGAAACGTTTTTGTAATTGGAACTATATGTCTATAACTAACGGTTGAGAAATTAAAGGTCGGCGATAGATAACATATTGCACCCTGTATACATCGCAACGATATTGTCTGTTTTAATTGTTTTTTGATTTAACATTTAATATTTCTTAAAAAAATAAAAGAAATATATATAAGGAGGAATATTGTATGTTACATCAAATTTCTAAAAATATTTTACGTGGGCTGAATTTTTTACAAGATAAATACATACATATAAATAATTTACGTCATATGATAATTAAACAGGAATAAAATTAAAAATCATTGTTATTATACTTCTTCACCATTTTAAAATTTAAAACAGTGTTTGGAATTGCCTGTTTTCACTTACTTGATACGATTATCTCAAAATCATTATGCACTGTTAAAAATTTAAGCATTCTGTCCAGTCATTTGACAGTTTTTATCGAAAACGGTTACGCAGCCGTAATTTAACATTATTCTGGCTATATTATTGGTCATTTTATGGTCAGAATATAGTCAAATTATGGTTATGAAACCGTTTTTTCAAAAAACGGTCAAATGACTGGACAGAATGCTGAAAATTTTTAACAGTGTGATGACTTATGTCAATTGTCGACAGGAGAAGTCCTTTTAGGGTTTTTTTTTTTTTTTTTTTTTTTTTTTTAAATCATTCAAATAGTTTCTGTAACTATTTTGACAGTGTTAATTTGTTTTTCAATAGAAGATATTCCTTTTTTCCAATTATCATACCATGACATGATATTTTTAGTTCATTTCAGTATTTTCTTTCGACGAAGTTTCTGTAACATCATCATTATTTTTCTATATTAAGACTCTTCGAATTCGTGATATGGTTTTTTTTAAATATTTTGAAATTTCACAAGCGCTGGTCAATTTCTGTTTGTCATCGATTGAGTTTTTTCCATTATCGATTTTGCCGCTCGCAAAATTCTGCAGTCCTCAAAATTTTTACATCCTGTGCATCTGCCATAATGGTAGCTATAGCGCTTGCATGTATCTAGTTTGAACATGGTATAACACGTTTGCGTTTGAATTCAAATCATGCATTACTTAGTGAATGTTGTTTATTTTGATGTGTACTATCACCTCTTAAAGTTTGCTTCATCACTTATTATTTTGCATATTACATACGATCGTTCAAAAACCAACCCCCTGAACACAGTTAAATTTGCTCCACTTAACCACTCCCGATGATTTCACTTGTGCACACAAAATTTAAGTTAAGGTCTAAGCTTTAGAAAACCTTTAACAGTGTTAAAGAAAAAAAAAAACGGTAAAAAGTAGTTATTCGGTAGCCTTCTACCGGGATTTTTGTAACTTTCTCTTTAAAACTTTTTTTAAAGAAAATACTAATTTAAAGAATGACTTTAGTGGAAACCGCAAATAAATCGACCCATTTTTCTCTTTTTTATCATCATTTGCAATTTGGGACCCTAAACTTTGATGGCGCCTGTCTCCATTGAATACGTTTGGGAGCCTTGGTTTCCTATTTACTGTTACTGGTCTTGATGTGTTCTATCACCCCTAGCGTATGTACCATGAGTTTAGGGACACCCTGTATATATGTTCAGGAAAAAAATTCTGGAAGTGATATTTAGTACAGTTTGCTTAATGAAAGCTAACGACACACACACACACAAATATATATATATATATATATATATATATATATATATATATATATATATATATATATATTGAATCCTCTAGTTTATTCTGACTGTGTTAAGTAAAGATCCGATACTTATAAATATAAGTAAAGTTCTATTGTAATGCATCTATTTTCTATATTTGTTGAAAAACATTTGGTAATATACGAAAAGAATCTCTAACGTTAAAGAAGAAGCTTGTCTGACAAAACCTTGAGGAAATTCTTACGAATCATACAGAGGATAAATGTACTTGTACAGATTGATACTATATAATATTTCTAGACAAGATTTAGCAGAATACCTCATAATACGTATGTCAAGACAATTTAGTTTTATATACCTTATTTAACACATTGAAAATACTATAAACTAGTGACTCTATGCAACTATAACAGGGGCAGGGCCCGGCGGATATTTTTAACGAGTTTAAGCAATCGGCGCCTTTTTTAAAACTAGTTTATGTGCCTAACGACCCTTTTAACTAGTGATGCACATTGCAGTCCTATTTAATTATTTTATGCAACCGGCAGCAATTTTCAATTATTGTATGCACCCAGAGTCCCTTAATGGCATTTTTGGCACGCATTTTCAATTATTTTGTTTTTCAAGCTGATGGAAAAAAAAAACAAAAAAAAAAAAAACGCCACAAAATATATAAATTCTTTGCTGTAAATAAATCTAATATTTCGTCATTTCGTCACGAAATTTGTCAATCGATCGTGCGAAAAAAACTCCAGAAACTAGCTACATGGTTACGGGAAAAAATCAAAAAATTCTTCAGCCTGTCGCACAAAATATCTGTTAATTCGTTTATCGATTGCAAAACTGTCAAGATTCTCCAGTAAGTCGTGGGAAAAAATCAGAAAATTCACCAAATGTTTATGGCGAAAGATAATGAAATTCGTAGATTGACCGCAAGAAAAATACGTAAAATTCATGTATGAATAGTATGAAAAAACCCACGAGGTTTGTCTGTCTATCGGCAGAAATAAAATATTGAAAAATTTGAAAACATTGCGAAAATCTTCATTCCGTCGGCTGTAAAAATCGCCTAATTTGCCAGCATTGTAATATTGTGAAATTCTTGTTGTGAAATTCCTATTGCGAAATTCAGTAATATTATGAAATTCTTCAATCAGTCGCAATATATATATATATATTTTTTTTTTCAAAGCTTTGATTTTATTCATATTATCAGTGTGTACACAATGTTAAAATTTCATAATATATTTGTGAACTGATAATTAATTTTGTATTTGAATTCCCGCATTGTATATATTGAAATAAGGATAGGATTTTCAATATATATGATATATATATAGTTAAAAATTTGGTTATCTAATCTTTAAAGTTTTTTGTGGATTTTTATTCCACGATGCATTTTATGGATAAAAACAAACAACAACAACCACAAGAAAAAATGAATGTAAAAGCACGTTCATACAAAAAGATAATTAAACCTTTTATCTAAACATGCTTTATTTCTAGACTTGGAAAGAAGCGTGCTATACTTTTTATAGATCAAAAGATTCTTAATGAAGATGATAAGATGATAAAAGATGAAAAGGTGGTAGAAACGATTTTAACATCAGTGGCCAATTTAATTAGAGAAGAACAGAAGCCCCTTTTCGATAATTATTTTTGTGCTGTTAGTAATGGTTGTATTAATGAAAACGTATAAATTATTCTTACATCGAAAATTCATTCTGAAAATGTGCGAAGAATAAAGATAAAAAAAATGCTGTAGTATTAGATATATAATGATTGCTATTTATATTTCTACATTAATATATATATATAAATATATATTAATGTAGTAATATAAATATATATATATAATATAAGCTCAAAAGAGGTTAAGAGTAAAACTAAAACTAAAATATAAATATAAAAATAAAATCCATGCGATAAGTGCTACAGCTGCAAATAACCACACAGATTATATATATCACATTATGTATTAAATGCATTTGTCAGACCCAGAATCCTGCACCATAAATAAACTAAGAATAACCATAAAACATCCAAGAAATTTAAACAGATATAACCTGAACAAGAAAAAACCAAGAAAAATAACAAAAGGTTGTGTCCTCTTCAGCGGCGGGCATTTTAAAACGCACAGCAGTGTTTCAGATTAATTACAATTTATAACAAACTATTTTTCAGTAGTGGCGGTGGGTTTCGGCCAGAGTGTCGCAAAGCATAAATCAAATGCATAAAAACAATTGAAAGCATAACGGTGGGGGAGTGTTCGCGATATGCTTTCAATTGTTTTTATGCATTTCGTTTATGCTTTGCAACACTCTGGCCGAAACACACGGCCACTACTGAATAATAGTTTGTTGTAAATTGTAATTAGTCTCAAACATTGCTGTGCTTCTTAAAATGCCCACCACTGAAGATGCCACAGCCTTTTGTTGTTTTTTCTTGTTCAGGTTATATCTGTTTAAATTTCTTGGATGTTTTATGGTTATTCTTAGTTTATTTATGGTGTAGGATTCTGGGTCTGACAAATGCATTTAATATATAATGTGCTATATATATATACTAGCAGCCTTCGCCCGCTACGCTGGTCGGTTTTTCTAAAGAAACCTTGAATCAAACAAAATATATCTGTGAATTTGATCATGCGTTTTAAAGTAATATGACATTTACCTGGAAAATCCAACCGAATTGCTGAAAGTAATATGTATGTCATTACGCTATTACATCTTTTATTGAGTCATACAAAATTTAGACTGTTAGGGACCAATTTCTTTAGTTGATCTTTTAGTGTAAGATTTGGTAAAGAACGATAGAACAATATGTAATATACTAAAAGCATTCATGAAAAATTATCAATTCAAGTCTTGTCAGAATCTGTTACATGGACTTATTGAAAAGGCTGATCGTTCATAATAATTGGGTTCGCCTGATTCTAGAACTTTCAGCAATAATTCTACAATCAAGCAACCTGACGACCAAGCAACACCAAACAAATGATATGTGTTTTATACTAAAGCATTCACTGAAAAATTAACTATCCGATCAAGTTCCATCAAAATCCACTTAGCAAAATCTTTTATACTGGAAAATGTACCGAAACCTTCCTTAAAAAAGATCTAATTAACAGTTTAAGTCCCATAAAAATTCATTCAGCGGAACTTAAAAAAAAAGCAAATCTTTCAAAATTGGGTTCATCTGATTTAGAACTTTCCCCATAATTATTTAACTAAGCAAAATAGACCGTTATGTTTTATATTAATATCTTTTCTGAAAAATTATCTAACTATGTAAGTGCCGTCAAAATCTATTCAGCAGAACTCAAGTTATAAGCTGCCGGAATGAAATTTCTCTTTGCATTTTATATACATTGAAAAAGTTAAATATAGCTTTCATAATCGCGTTGACCTGATTTTAGAACTCTCTGGGAGTTAGGGATAGGTATACACCGCATCACTTCTGGACTTTTTAAGGAACTCAGCTCAACTTCCATAACTACAGCTTATATACTCTCTAGTATATACCCTCTGTCTGTAGCGTATATCTTCCAATTTTCTTTTCTGTACCACTGAGAACTTTTTCAGCATAGCTCCGTAACTAAACAACACAGAATGATATGATAACTATTGAAAAAAACCCTGAAATATTATCTAACTTACTGTGCATTTAATTAGTTGACTTAAAATCTTTCATAATCGAGTTCACCTGATTTTAGAACTCACGTAGCAACTTAGAATGGTTTTTTACATTAAACCCTTTATAAACCAAAATTACTATTTAACAGTGTAAGTTCTATAAAATTATGTTCAGTAGAATCTCAGTTATAATCATATTTACAATATTTATTTTTCATTAAACCTTTTTTCTTTACATTTGAAATAAAATCAGTAACTGTTTTGGTATTTTCCCGTTATGCCAACACCATTGTCGACCAGCGTAATAGTTGGCGCAAAATGAAATGAAACATTTGAAAAAGAAACATAATTTTGTTGATAAAAAAATGAGCATTTAAAAAGTATAACATTTGAAAATTACAGACTTTGACCTACCATTTTTTTAAATCAATAAAAATAATGGTACTACTTGGCCATCCCGTCGACCAAAAATCTATCACCAAACTGTAACATTAAATGCCAATGATGGTTGATCTTAAATGTCACATTCACTTGACTTTAAGCAAGTTACATGTATTTACGTCATCAAGTGATTTTTATTTGGACGTTTTATTTGTATATTTATTAATGTTATACTAATTTATTTCGTCTTTCGTTATTTAAAATAAAAATTATGCACTTTTGTATAATTTGGCGAGTAGTTTAGCGTTTTATATAATTCGACGAAATTGGTCGACGTGTATCAAAATAAGTACTTAAAATACAATAATAAATAGATATTGTGCAAGTAATAAAATAATAGTGAATTTAAACTGCAGTCTTGAAATTGTAAGTCTCACATTGCAATAAACATTTCATTCTTTCAATGAAGACATTCGTGGTTTTTTGAACAATACATTTTTATATGTATAATTCCTAACTTCTGAAATAATGATTCTATTGTAGCTTCCTCATCATCAGATAACTGCGAAATGGTAAAATCTATATCAGTATCAGTAATAAATATTTTCTGTTCAAGTAATAGCAAATTAAAAAGTTTTACGAGATTAGGATGGAATATAATAAATTCCTGCATAAAAATATTCACGCTCAGTAATTAGCAAATGTTAATGTTTGGCACGGTTTAAAATAAAAATCGTTTGCAAGATTAGGGTCGAAATAAATGGCGCGATACCATGCATTTTGGAATGGTTTTGGTAGAACGAAAAAGAAAAGTACCACAGTTTATTTATTTATTTATTTATTTTTAGTTTTTGAGGCGTTTGTATTTTTTTCTAACTGACAAAGTTGTTTTAATTATTTAACCAAAAAAATTGATTAAAAAATTATTCAATTTAATTTTTTTTTCCTTGCTATAGTAACAGAAAGAAGAGAATGAGTTTTTAGAAATTATCGCGTGGAATTTTCAGGTTTTGGCGCCAAAGACATCGCCAAAGTAGAAAAATATGAAATATCTCGCGAACTATTGGGTTTAAAAAAATTTAGTTAGTGCCATTCGATTCAGCATACAAAAATACATCAAAATATGTTATCAGTTGAAAAATAGCTATAAAATCAGATTTTTAAGGAATTTTTTGAAAGTTCGTTCGACTTTTTACCCCCCTTAGGGGTGGAATTTTGGAAAATCCTTTCTTAGCGGCACTCTATGTCATAAGAAGAATTTTTACCCCAAATTTCAAGAATTTAGGTTCAGTAGTTTGGGCTCCGCGTTGATTAATACAAAATTCAGACTTTCTTTTATATATATAGAATATGTATGTATACATTGCTAAAAATAATTAGGGGAACACATGGTTTTAACGAAATTACGCAAATATTTACAATGATAAGTAACGTAAAATAAAACATCCATAATTTAGAGTGTTGTGGAAAAGAAATAAAGAAAAAAATGTAAATTAAAGTTTATGACGTCAAAAACTAGAAAAAGTACTGAAATCGAGATTTTGCAGAAACATCTGTTGCACTGTCTCAATTGTAAAATTCAATTGCTCAGCTTGTGTTTTGATAAAAGGTGGCTTGAAAATGTCACAACAACATGATTTACCGCGATTCATGATTTGGCGAGTTATCGGGACAGTTGAATTTGGGGAAAAACAACGAAGTGTAGTGGACGCTGTTGGAGTCGCAAAAAGTGTCCATGAAAGTCTATGGAATAGATTTCAAGACACATGGAATGGTAGTCATCGAGAAGTGCAAGGTCGAAAATGTGCTAACAAAGAAACTCATGACCGATATATCCTGTTAACAGCTCGTCGAGACGGAACGGGCAATGCTACTCAGCTGCAAGCACAGTTGTTCTTGACCAAACGACGAAGAGAGTCCAGCCAAATAGTTCAAAATAAGCTTCTTCAGGGGTCTCTATGCACGTAAGCCAATGGTCTGTATTCCGTTTACCTCAAACCACTGTGCGGCCCAAAGAAGTTGGGGAAGTGAACATCGAGTTTGGAGGCAACGTTGTTGGAGTCAAATTCTGTTTACAGACGAGTCCCGATTCAGTCTGGATGTGACATCTGATGTGTTTTCGCATGGAGAGAAAGATGCTCTCAAAATAATCCCATATTCGTTCGTGAAAGATCGCATTACAGATGAGGTGGGTTGATGCTTTTGGTGGAATCAGCATAGGTGGACGTGCGGGTCTGCATATAATTCGGAATAGCACTTTGACGGCCCGAAATTATACAGACGAGATACTGAGACCTCATGTCGCATTTTATGTTGCAGCAATTAGTGATTTCTTTTTTTTCCATGCGTGATAATGCCAGACTTCATACAGTTCGTCTTGTAGAAAACATGCTTGAAGCTAAAACAATACAGCGTATGGAATGACCAGCATTATCTCCTGACCTAAATCCGATCGAGCATGTTTGGGACATATTCCGGCATCGCATTGCTGCGAGAACGACGCCTCCTTTTACTGTCCAGGACTTGTAGATTGCAATTCTCGAGCAGTGGAACAGTATTCCCTCAAAGTGTTATCGATAACCTAATCGCATCCATGTAAAACAGGTGTGCTCCTCGAACAGTCATAGCTGTTTGAAGAGACCACATTCAATATTAAAAATCTTGCATCATTTCTAAAAATACTTTTTTCATCACTTACATGAAACCAAATTGTTGCCCTAAACCATCTGATCATGTTCTTTTCATTTTTTCAAATAATAAAACCTCCCTTACAATTTTTTTGCGTCTTTTTTATGTACTGCGCATGGATACACATGTACTCTCCATTCTATGCCCATACTTGGCTTTCTCGCACTGTTGTCTTCACTTTTTGGCTTGCTCCCCTAATTTTTTGAGCAGTTATAGATATATAGCATATAGGTATACATAGCTATGTGATACCTGCAATTACTATGCTCATTTTAAATATAGGATATTGTATCTATATAGCCTAAAATAATATTATTTACCCCTCTAATGATTATGATACTAGTATTAACTTTTAAATTTTTAATTTGCGTATTTCCTGAAATAAAATATAATGGAAAACAAGGAAAATATATTAATATAATTGATGTGTTGCTTTGTTGAATGTTCTGGTGAATGATTATAGTTAATCTTTTATTTCTTTTGAGGTACGGTTAAACTGCCAGATATAAAACGGAAAGTAGTTCATACATTTATTTACGAAAATAAAATAATATTTAAAATATTATATATAAATTTTAACCTATGAATTTGTTAAAAGAAATTGATTTCAAGATATTTTAAATATATGAATTTAACATTTCGGCTTCTTTCAACAGGTAGGTCTTGAAGTATTTTAAAATAAATATTCTTATTATATCCCAGCTTACTTTGCAAGTATAAATATAAGTTAACGAATAGGTGTAAAAAAAAATTAAGTCGACTTCACAGTCGACTCCTAAACGACTTTACAAAATGTCTCCCAGTTTTTTATCCTAAGTTCAAATCAATCGAAAATCAAAATATAATTTTAAAATTTCAGAGTTTGGTACAATTCTATATGAATAGGTCCCTTTAAGCTTATTTTGTTTAATGGTCTATTTAAATAAAACTTAATTTCTTGTCGAGTTCTTTCCTATTTAACACTCCTCATTATATGCTTCTGATTTTCTTAAAGCAACTATAACATTAAATTGAAGATAATTTAGGTTTTGTCAAATGAGACAATTTATTTTTTAAGCTGCCAGTGCTTTCGAAAAGAAAATATTATAGATCACGCAAGTAAGATATATGGCACTTTTAAAATGTCAGTACTATTTTAAGGTATCCGAATACCTTTAAAAGCCGATTTTCGGTCAAAATATCGATTTTTAAATTTTGGTATAATATAATAGCCGGATTCTTTATCTTTCCAAATCTGTCTGAATTTTGTATATATCTTATTTAGAAGTCGATTTATTGCCTTTTTAAAATTACTAAGTATCAGTATTTTGAAACCGAAAGTATCGTTCTGCTCACCGGAAGTGTTTGTTTATGTTTAGTTATGTTTTAATGAGTATGTTCAAGAAGCGCGCGCGCCACGCGCGAGAGCTCATGAGACATGGACATGGAGTGGTTCTTTATCGTGGATGCAATAAAAGTTTACCGCGTTCACGAACAAATAACGATTTGATTAATTATGGTGCTAATTATAAAGATAATTTGTTGCAAATAAAAGACGAGCTAGATGGCTGAACGGATAGCGCTTTGGACTAGGGGCTATGGGTTCGAATCCTTCGCGTCCCAAAATGTATTCGTGATATTTTTTTTTTTTGATTGCTTTATATTTTTCATATAAATTAAGATATTTTTAATAAAGATAAATTTTTATATTAATAATACAGAAGCACATGTATTTCTATTATAGTAATAAAATACTTATTTAAATACGAGAAAATGAGGTATTTCTCTATGAAAGTTTTAGATTTGAACGCCTTTTAATATTTAAAGTTTCGTTTCAAAGTGATATATATGTATATATAGGGGGTTTTTTATATATATATATATATATATAAAGCAAATGAAAAAATAAGTATTGTGCGAAAATATCCGTTTGAGCGTAGGGTAATTTCTTGATGTTTTTCTTTCTTTTTTCTTTTTGAGTACTTTAGGAGTGAATTTTTATCGAGATTAGGATGCTAATCATATTTTATGGTATTAAAATCAATATGGATGGAAATATTATAAAAATAAAATGTATTAGATGTATATTATTTTAACTAAAAATATCTGCACAATATTTTATCTCTTTTTTAAAGAGATAAAATATATGGGGTTTGCCATCTAGTTTTATAGTGAATAAAATATTATTAGAATGCTTATAATTTTTTTACTGAAAGTATAATTAAGTATTTCGCTTATACTAACGTGATTTTGAGTGTCATTTCTTTCTCATGTTTTATGATGCATTTTGTCTGTTATTCACACGGTATTAATCCGCACGGCAATCATAAAATAAAAAATATATATACTAAAACCTTCTCTGAAAAATTGTCTAACTAGCATTGCAAATTTCAAAATCTTGTAATATGTTGATATCACAATTTTGATTTATTAACAGCATTCTATCACGAAAAATATAAAGCAACTGATAAATCATTTTTAAACAAATAAAAAGAAAATTGTTAAAAAGTTAAAATATTTAGATATCCAATTGAATTGTTAAATTGTATCAGTCAACCTACCAAACAAAACATAACCAATGAAACATAAGCACAAAATGCACAATCACGTGATCAAATCGCCCACATATTTTTTTTTTTTTGCGTAGTTTGCGCGATATTTGTGTGCGGTTGACTGATTGCTGATCAAGCTGAAGTGGATAAAATAGGTCACGTGACTCTTTTCGGAATATTTTGAATTTTATCTGAGTGAACATAGGCATGTATTCCTGTTACAAAAACTATGTTTTGGAAAGATAAAGAAATATAGTCGTTGGTTTTACCTGTTTTGAACCATAAAAATAATGAAATAATTGAATTATTTGAAAATTCCTTTCTTCGATAAGACCTACTCCAAGGCAAAAACTTCTGAGCTCCCGCGTGGCGTGAGCTGCTCACCCAATATGAGCTTCAAAACTCGTTTTTTTTTATTTATTATAAATTTTAAACTAATTAGAATTAAAGTTTTTAAGCACAGATTTTGAATGTGGCAACGTAAGTTTTCTAAAAACTTTTGGCAACAAGTTCAAAGCGTCTTACTTTTACAGTAAGATTTTGAATTAAATTTTATTTTTACGTTTTCTGAAAATCAAAATTTTAACATTTTATGTTTATGCAAAACATCATAACGGAAAAAAATTGTGGATGAATCTCTTTCAAATTTTTTCTATGCTTAGCAAAGTGCAATAAAGGGCAATGAACTACACTCGTAACAGTAAGTGTATTAGTTTTTTTTTTTTTTTTTTTTTTTTTTTTAATTATTGATAAAGTTTCCAATTTGCAATAAATTTTTATTAATTTTTGCTTCATCACTGATTAACTTTCTATATAGTTTTAAATATTTGATTCAGAAATATGAGAGTAGTTCATTCCCTAGAAAAAGGTTTAATAATTATAATAATGCTTTCAAAAAATATCTTGATGTGAAGTTGAGTTATGGTGTTTTGCGGAAGTGATTGTTTTCGCTGTTTTTTGCTTATTTTCCCCCAAAATATAAAAAAAAAGAAATTTGAAAATGTATAACTTTTTCTGTTTTATTTTACTTTTTTAATCACTTCATGATATACAATGAAAAAAAAAAGAAAATAATATTTTAAAATAATTTAAAAAAAGCCCTCCGAAGGTATTCGGATACCTTAAGTAAATTCCGGTTGACTTTTTCAATATTCAATGATATAGCATTGTTTAGATTAGGATGCTTAACATTCCGATCTGGGAATGGAAACCCGAAACGTCAATTCTGAATATATTTGTCAGATGTTAATGGTAGCATCCCTTAATATATAAAAATATATTTATTTAAAAATATATTTTTAAAATCATGGTTGTGTTTTACGTGTCTTTCCTTGGGAAATTTTAATATTTTAATTTTCATTTTATCGTTAAATTCATTCAAATTGATTTTGGTGTTCATTTATTTATTCATTCATTATTTATTCTTTATTCTTTATTCTTTATTCTTTATTCTTTATTTTTATTATTTTTTATTTGACGCTACTATCAAAACATCGTCAAAAGTTTATAAGTTTTTATTCTATTATTATGATCGACCATTTGTATAGCAAACTTTATTCAGATACAGAATTTGTCCTATAAACGTTTTGAAAAAATATATGATGGAATGATTCAGGTCGATGAGAATTAATTATACAGTTTATCCTAAAATAACCCAATATGAGAAACGCCAGGTGTGCATGCAGTGAGTTATCATATATATTTAACATGAAGAAATGATCATAAAGATTTAAGTCTCTCCGGCTAAAGCTACTCAGAATTAAATTATATAAATATAGATAATAACTAATTAATCTTAATTGTCTATAATTAAAATTCCTTGAAACAAGCAGTCACTACGGTGGTGAATTTAGAAACTAACTCGGCTTAGATGAGATAAAGTTGATAATTCGGAGTAAAAAACCTCTTTAAAATTATTATCTCTTATATGCTAACTGAATTGTAACTTATTACAGGAATGCTAAGTATTAAGTCATTAAAACGACAGCATAATTAAATGAGTTCACAATAAAACACATAATTACAAATTCACAAAAATACAGTTAAAACAAGGAAATAAAAGTTTATTTTTTAGAAAGTTATAGTTTGAAAAATTATATTTCTTTATTACAATGACAGATATTTCGTGAATAAAATGAAGTAGTCTTAATAATTTTCTGGTGGAGCTCGAAATGTTTGAAAAAAAAATAAAAATCGAGATTTGGCATCACTGTTTACAGTGAAAATTCTAAAGATGTTGTTATATTAACCATAATTTGAACATACCTTTCAACAGCCAAAGCCATTGTATTTGTTAAATAAAATCTATAAAATGAAGCTATACATAAAATTTCTTGTAATTAAAGAACTAATATATCTATTCAATTAGAAAAGAAAAGTAAAAGTATTTTTTATCAAAATCCAAACATTATTTGATGTTTTTAAGTAGTCTCATTTGAATTTGAAGAGCATACTGCCGGATGTTCAAGTAAAAAATATTGGGTGACTAATTTTGAAAGAATGTTCTCGTTGGTAATAATACAATTATATGATCTAATAGTTTAGTTTCATATCTGCATTGGTAGAAATACCACATTTCGCCTGTAGATGGGATGTTAACAGGAACGACGTTATGAAATTAATTTTGTTAATTATCTCATAACTTTGATTTAGTTACGTCTCTGCGTTTACTCATTTGTTAATACAATTATCTTATAATTAACCAATGATTAAAAATAAAAACATATAATTCAAGGAACATATTAGTTTGTTACGATAATATGTATTACAAACTAAGATACATCCTTATTTCGGAAAATAATTAACTCATTATTTATGTTAATTATTGGGTAAAATAATTTTTAATTTAAAACAAGACAAGCGTCATCTTTGTATTGCTGTGTTCACACAACCCCTCCAAACAAATTCAGTATTTTCATTTCTAATAGGATTATTTTATTAATTGAGATTTTTTTTAAAAAGTGATACAGGAAAAAAAAAATGTCAATCTGGAAATAGGAGAGCCGTCAAGATATACTTTTAAATGCATAATGAAACACTGCTGAAAAAATATTTATACATTTTAATTAAGTATATTTCTAAAGATCATTATTATTCAAATTACGATTTAAATATAAATAATAATAAGTTGTACCAAAATGTTTTCTTTTCGATGGTGTTGGTATTTTTTTTTTTAAATATAGTAATAAATTTATCGCGTATTTCAATTTTTGTACGATGTGTACTATAGGATCGATTTGAAGACCGGGTTCTAAATGCTAAAAAAAACTCCAACTATAAAATTTACTGGACTTATTCTTTATTTAAAAGCATCGTTAAGTGGTTCAGTTAAAGAACAATGGGAGAGAGAGACCCCCATAGATACATAGGGCGCCGAAGCGCCTATTCCTTTTTAGACAAGTTTACATCTTGAAAGCTGAAACAGAAGTCTAGTTTTTGCAAGAAGTCAAGAAATCTTGGCGTTGCACAGAATCGCCAATTTACAACTTTTGGTGACTGCGCGAAAATGAACAAAGGGTCTTGGCGATAAACATTACCGCAAAAATGTGGTGATACAATCGGACGGGGGAGGCCGGGATTGCAAGCAAGCGATTCTAATACGATGAGAAATGCGTCAGAAAAGCGAAACTTGTTTATACAACAGATCTTACAAAGAAGACCGCTGCCTGAGAAAAATGTTGGAAATCAGGCATCTGGCTTTTAGCTCGACCACAAGACACGATAAATACATGCTTCCCATAAGATCTGTTCATTTTTTTTTAATTGTTAATACATATGCAACGTTCAGGTATTAGTGGAGATAAAAATTCTTATCAATGTGGCGCGCAAAAATCCGATGGAATTAAATGCAGACCTTGATACTAGCAGATGTGCCATTTAATTCTTATTTATTTCTTTGCACTGGGAGCGGTAGCTGACAGATACGGAAAAGAAAAAAAAAGGAATGAATCTTTGCGGCTGGATATAAAGATGTTTTTAGAAAGAAAACCTTTTAATAAAAGCTGGATGGTTTTGAGAACTGAATTTAATTACATATTTCAGCATAAGAAAGAGGGGGGGGGGGGGAGGATAATGTGATTTAAAAGTAAAAATTATGTTTTAAATTAATTTTGAATAAAAATTATAGGTATGGGACAGAAACGCTGTCACATAACTCACCCCGACCACAGAAGAAAGCTGAAACGTGTACGTTGCAGCTTTATATCTACTTAAAATCCTTTGTCCACCTTCGCACATACAGAGTATACAATCTACATAGAAATATCAAAAAAATTTGTATCCAATAACAGAAAAATGTTTGAACCAGTTTCTCTAAAATGCTATTAGAGCATCATTTCCAGTAATTTAAGTAATAAAATAGAAAGGTAGCATATAAACATATTTGCTTGCTTTCAACTAATTCAAAATAATAATATTTATTCATGACTGAGCGCTCATATTTAAAACAAATCGTATTTATCAATTCAATATGCCACAAGAGAAAAAAAAAAGTGCCACATTTGACGAAGAGTTAGGATCCTATGCTTTTTTATGTGGCTCTTTATTTGTGGCGCTGGTACCAGCTTTTTCGTTGTGTCATGATTCCAAAGAGAAGTATTTGCATTAGATATATTTTATAACTTCTCACAATGTGATCTTACAATGAGATCATAATTTCATACGAAATGCAAGCAAATTAAAACAAAACACACCAATAAGAACTTTAAAAAAAAAAATTGGAACACAGAAAAGTATTGTATGTATATATATAAAATAAAAGTTAAAATGTACTGTATTACAATAAAGATGAATCGTATATGAAAAGAAAAATTTGTGCACGAGGCACAGGACTACCAAAAAGGGGTGCATGTAGCACGCTGGCAAACAGGTGTAGCCCTAAATCTTGTGGAGACCACAAGTTTTATGGCGTCAGCTTAGGGCTTCTGCCTTAGATAATAAGGGTATATATTTTTTTAGATACCTGCACTATAACTAAGTTCCCGCTGTGACAAGAAGTCAAAGTATAATATAATTTAGTATTTGATAAATTTACACACTGTCGTCCTGTATTTCTGTGTATTAATTAAAATTTCCCATCTTGTGTTCAAGATTCTGCATGAAATGAAGTGCCTGTGTAATCACTAGAGTAATTTTTTTTTTTACACTTGGCAAGAATATGAAAAAAAAGGTTAGAAAAATGTATCTAAATGTTATATAATGTAACAAGATACCTTACTCGATCTGCCACTTTCAAGTAAGAAGTATCTAAGCAAAGTGTTAAAATGTAACATGTTTAAAATAAACAAATTCGAAATGTATGTGTAGTTTAGTATGTCATGTGACGGATAACTCCTTGTAACTTTAAAATCTTTGTACGTAGACAAAGTGATGTTGTCATTGATATGTTATGACATTATGCAAACACAAAAAAAAAACTGATAAAAAGTATTTTAATATTGAAACATGGTGTAAAATTTAAAATCTAGGAAAGTAAAGGAGAAACTGTATGTGTGTGGAGGGCGGGGGAGAAAAAAAACTCCCAAACTCATGAACTACTTGTAATGCAACACATGAACAAAAGTGTACGCAAGCATACACAACGTGTAAGTAAACACCTGAACAAATTGTATAATATCACATGAACTCTATGTATTAATGTCTCAATGAACTAAAATTGTAATGTAATTGCCAATAAAATAAACAGACAGTATATGTGTAATAACCCAAGACACTTACAACGAGTGAGATTCAATTACATAATTAATGAGTTATCATCAGAATGTAGTGAATAAGGGTTAAAAAAACAAATGAACTACTTGTAATGTGTGTGAAAACCCTGGTTAAACTCTAAACCAGCCAGTGTGTATTACTCAATGAACTACCTGTAAGGAAAAAAAAAACAAAAATAAATACTGCCGAATAAATAGTTAGCAAAGTACAATGCGTAAAAGTGAACACTGTGAACAAAAAATGTAAATCAACACATGAACTAGTGTAATGTATGTATATGGATGCACAAAATGTATTCCAAAAAGCAAATGTTGTGCAACATAAACAAATATGCAACACATGAACTGCTTGTAAAAATGACTTAATGGTTAACTAAGGGGTAAAATTAAAATAAAGTTGTATCTGCGCAAGTTATTACTGTATTAAGGTAACAAAAGTGTGTATAAAATGGAGAAGTGCCCAGTAGATTGCATAATTCTACGCTGAAAATGTAGAAGTTATGCCAAACCAAACGTGCTCCAAGTAAAAAGAATGAAAGAGAAAGTAAAAATGCATAGAAAAAAAAGCTAAATTCTTCATGTCATATGAGTGTATGTATCCGTCACAAAACAACGTGAGACTTTCACTCACTAATTAAAAAAATTTCAAATGTGAGAAAATGCCAAAGATTTAGTTTAATGACTCTATTTGAATAGCGTTAAAAAAAAATAACTAAAGTGTACATAACAGCTAGCATTATGCCTTTGACTAAATTTTTCGAAAAAAAAAACACATGTAAGGATATCAAATGTCATGTCAGATAAAATAACATTACCTTATGTTATAAATAAAATAGCAACAAGTCACCAGCTTTGTGTAAACAATGAAATTAAACAGTAGATTAACTGTATGTGTAAAAATGTACAGCCAATTAATTATCTGCTGTGTAAAAATTTTAGATGTATGTGCAACCAATGTACAATAGTTAAATTGTGTCATAATTTCTGCAAAACTTTTAAACACATCAACCAAAAACATCCTATCAAGTGTATTAAAAAATTTATAAATTGTATTTTACTTCGTGTAGTGTAAAAAGAGACCTTACTTGATATGCCACCTACAAGCAAGGAGTCTATAACAAAAGTGTTAAAAAAAAAAAAAAACTGTTACAGGTTAATTGCCGCAAAATGAATGTGTCAAGTAAAAATGTCATGTGAAGGATAATTTCATGTAAATCTAAAAATAAAATCTGTTAATTAAGAAAGTGATGGTATCATTAGTAAGTTATGACATTACCCAAACTGAAAAAAAATATTAGTATATAGAGGGTAAGAGAGAAAAACAAAAAAAAAATCTGTAGTGTAAAACGAAAACCTGACATAAGATGTAGAAGTAAAAAAAAATAACGGTACGTGTGTACAAACACAAAACTCCAAAATCATTCTTGTGAATGTGATATCAATTACAAAATTAATGAATTAATATCACCAGATTATATAATGATACAGAGTTTTGCTTGACACCATGAACTAAGTGTATAAACAAAGTGTATTCTCACATGAACTAAAATTGTGTAAATATTCTCACATGAACAAAATTGTGTAATTATTCTCATGAACTAATGTGTGTTTTCACATGAACTAAATTGTGTAACAAATCACATGAACTAATGTGTGATTTCACATGAACTAATTGTGTAAATAATCTCATGAACTAATGTCTGATTTCACATGAACTAAATTGTGTAACTAACCTCATGAACTAATGTGTGATTTCACATGAACTAATTGTGTATCTATCTAAAACTCAAGTGCAGCACATGAACTAATGTTGTCAAAAAAAAAATAAAAGAAATGTACCGTCAATTTTTAAAATAAATGTTAAGTAAGAGACAAAATAGAAAATGTTATTAAATTATATTGTGAAAATGTAAATTCCAAAACCAAAACTGAATGTAAAGAGTGAAATGTGATGTTTCCATCACTTGTATCTATCAAATTACCAAAATAGAAAAAAATATCTAAAATCGTTTAAGTGTAATTGGTGCAAAAAAAAAGAAGACACATCTGTACAGTGTTTGTGTGTACACCTGTACTACCAAAACCTTTACAAGCGAAAATAAAAAAAACTGATGACCTGCATCAATGTATTTTACTCTCCCATACAATCTTTTAATCATCCGACCATTCCTGCAGTAATAATCAAATGACAAAAAGATATACCTAACAGTACACACATACTTTCTAAAAAAAAATATATTTAAATTTGCAGTTAAGTGTTAACTGTGAAATAAACTCTCACTAATGCCATATGGTGAATTATTAAGATGTACATAACTGTCTAACACAGTGAAATGTTTTTTTTTTTTTTTTTTTTTTTTTTTTTTTTTAAATGAACTTTCATTTTAAAGAATCCTTCACAATACAAAATGCAGCAAGAGAAAAAAAATAATTTATCTTGTAAAGAGGTCTTTTTTTTTTTATATCTATCTATCTAAAAAAAATGTGTTCGATGAAATGAATTGCAGTTGTGTAAAGTTTCTCGTTGCTCTTTTATATATCTCTTTACGGTAGGACATCTATGTGAGAAAGCTGTATGGAAAACGTTAAATTTTGTGTTGTTTACCTCATTACATCTAATGCAATTAATGCATTTTGGGCTGTTTGAACAATGAGGATCTTTATGTGATAAGGCACATACAGGACACCTAATTTTATCTGTGCATGATTTTGCCTGATGAAGAAGATTTTGACATGTAAAACATCTTTTTACCGAAACGTATCTTTTTACAGGGTAACCAGTAGACTGAATTTTGATTTCGCCATGACTAATTAATCTTTTAGCTATCTTTGGGGGCATTAGAAATATCCAATTAAATAACTCAACATATTTCATCTTATATTTTTGTTGAAATTGAATAGAAGGTATATACCAGTTAAGTCAGAAATTGCCAAAAGAATATCCGGAATATTAAAATTTTCTGGCAACTGACAAATTATAACTGAAATTGGCTTCAAATCATGCCTAAAAGAAACCGAAAAGTTACTATTTATAGGAGAAGTGGTAACTTCTTGTTGTGGGCATTTCAAATCAGAAATAATATTTGAGTTATGCTGCAAGGAATTTTCAGTCAGACTGTTGATTTCACAATTATCTATTTGTGTTGTTTCAATCCGCTTAGGTGATAGTATTTCGCTATATGCCTCGGATGTGCTTTGATTTTGATAAGACATCTCATTAATTTCAGCTTTATGTTTCTCTTTCACTGTGAGTGCGTGCAATCTTTCCAAAATTTTTGTATTAACAATTTGTAAACATTTGTTCTTATTTTGCAACCTAACATAATCATCTTTTATAACCTGAAAAAAATTACCCAACATTTGAAATTCCCATAAAAATTTCTTATGCATAGAAGATATATTTTCAACTAAAGTGTCATTGTTTTTACTACCAATTTGTTCCTGTAGTATAGGGAATTCTGTGTTTACCCTTTCCGCAAATCTGTTAAGTGCTTCCTCAAACATGTACGGCAGAGAACATTTTAATTCAGCTATAGATACTTCTAATTCAGGATGGCTATCGGCCTGTGACATTTTTTCAAAAATGTTGGAAAAAGTAGCCAAAGAAGAATTAAAAAATATATAAAAGATGGCACAATAATTTAAAATTTAGTTACTGTATTAGAGCAAAAAGCAAGAAAAAGAAAAAACAAAACAAATATTTTCTCTCCCTTTCTCTTTTTTTTTGAATGAGCAGATTAAAAGAGAAGAGAAAAAAAATTGGAAGTTCTCAAAAAATTTCTGTCTATTTTAAAAAGTATGCAGTATCTGAAATATTCATACAGTAAGAAAAATTTATAAACCCTCAGATATTATATAGAAAACAGCACAAAATCACTGCAACATCTTCCAATAATATGCATGCAAAAATAATATTCACTTGTAAATGCTGAGTAAAAGCAAAAAATAAATAAAAAAACTATCAAATAATAGCCAAGAAAATTTTATAATGCACCTTTGGAAACGAGGGCAATAAATGTTAATATGCCTAGCCTATCACAAACACATTTTAACTAACTGACATTTTATTTTCTGTATGGAAAATAATTAATCACCTAAATATCAATATAAAATAAATATGCACTGCAATACTGAATTAAAAAAAACTTACCTTTCAAAATAAAGCAAGAAAAGAGAAGACAAAAAAATTATAAGTGCCGAATAAAATATTTAAAATATAATGCTTAAATTTCGTAAGCTTCTCTGTTCATGCAAACAAATATACTGAATAGTAAGAAGTCATCATTTTATGTTTATTTTTTTTTTACCCAACCAGCATGAAAAGGGAAAATTGATAAATCCTAACGCATACCTACAGATAAAAATAAAGCAAAATAATAATAACTAATTTACTGTATTTATTACAATTAAAGTTTAAAAGAAACACTTGAATTTTCCGTGTTCATGCTTATGCAGTGAAAGCTAGACACTTTTATTATGTAATCAATATTGTTAGCCATAGAATTTTTTGTTGTATTATTCGCACACATACGATTGTACATTTCTGTACATTTTTGCATTTTTTATACTTCACGTTTTTCTTTTTTTTTTTATCAGGTGCACCACTTTTACTATTGCGAATATATTGGCACTGATTTTTTACAAGCTAAGATGGCAGAAACCAGCAACAAACAAAAATCAATCTGATGCAAATTTGATGATGAAAACTGAAGCAAATTCTTTTTTTTTATCACATTTATGCACAAGAAGCGAAGCACAGATTAAAAGAAAATTGTTCACATAATTTGAAATATTTTCGGACGCACTAATTCTGTTAAGATGCACTTTCTTTTCCTTTACAAAAAATTTCACCTGATTAGAGCGTTTATTTGAGATCTGTCAACACATATTTTTTTTATTAGTTTTCACTTGAAGGCAACACATACCTGAGGTAACACATGCCAATCACCGACGCAACACTTGTAAAAAGAAAACTTTTGAAGGCACTTTCCTAAAAAAAATCGTAGCATGAGATTTTACGTACACCTTTGAAGCAATGCACACGAACTTTTTACTTTGTCACATTGCACACGATAAATCTGCAGGCACCGTTGAATGCATACGCACACCAGTGAAAACACACTAGGTCACGATATTCTGTCGAAAGGAGAAAGCAAAACGGCGACACAAACACACACAAGGCGAACCGCTGAAGTCACGTTTTTTTTTCTATGATTAGTGACGATACAAGATCAATTCGACGACACATCTGGGGGAGGTGATGGTGAGCAGGCACGAAGAAAGAACCCCACCAACATCAGAGGGGGGGAGGAGAAGGCATACAGGCGAAACAAGAGCGGCTCGGAGATGTCCAGCTGGTGAGCGAAGAGACACTAGAATGGGTTCCATCACTGTCCGACGGAGAAAATCGCATCCATCCATCGCGCGCAGGATATGACGGCACACCAGGAAGGCACACTGTCCGGCATGGTTGAAATATATCCAGTCCAAGCATTTGAAGAAAATTATTGCAAGAGTACTTGAATGGGGTAATTGAATGATTTTAAGGGGGGGGGGGGTGAATTTCTCTCTCTAACGTGCATTTTTTTTTTAACTAAGTTGGAGAAAAAAATATAGGCGATGCACCAATAGGTATATAGGATCGATTTGAAGACCGGGTTCTAAATGCTAAAAAAAACTCCAACTATAAAATTTACTGGACTTACTCTTTATTTAAAAGCATCGTTAGGTGGTTCAGTTAAAGAACAATGGGAGAGAGAGACCCCCATAGATACATAGGGCGCCGAAGCGCCTATTCCTTTTTAGACAAGTTTACATCTTGAAAGCTGAAACAGAAGTCTAGTTTTTGCAAGAAGTCAAGAAATCTTGGCGTTGCACAGAATCGCCAATTTACAACTTTTGGTGACTGCGCGAAAATGAACAAAGGGTCTTGGCGATAAACATTACCGCAAAAATGTGGTGATACAATCGGACGGGGGAGGCCGGGATTGCAAGCAAGCGATTCTAATACGATGAGAAATGCGTCAGAAAAGCGAAACTTGTTTATACAACAGATCTTACAAAGAAGACCGCTGCCTGAGAAAAATGTTGGAAATCAGGCATCTGGCTTTTAGCTCGACCACAAGACACGATAAATACATGCTTCCCATAAGATCTGTTCATTTTTCTTTTTAATTGTTAATACATATGCAACGTTCACGTATTAGTAGAGATAAAAATTCTTATCAATGTGGCGCGCAAAAATCCGATGGAATTAAATGCAGACCTTGATACTAGCAGATGTGCCATTTAATTCTTATTTATTTCTTTCCACTGGGAGCGGTAGCTGACAGATACGGAAAAGAAAAAAAAAGGAATGAATCTTTGCGGCTGGATATAAAGATGTTTTTAGAAAGAAAACCTTTTAATAAAAGCTGGATGGTTTTGAGAACTGAATTTAATTACATATTTCAGCATAAGAAAGAGGGGGGGGGGAGGATAATGTGATTTAAAAGTAAAAATTATGTTTTAAATTAATTTTGAATAAAAATTATAGGTATGGGACAGAAACGCTGTCACATGTACCATCATCGATCTTATTTGTATTCCAGTAAATAACCAGATTCATTTATGCAAATACCGTGTATATATACAGTGAACAGTTTTTAGTCTATATAATTGCACTGAGTATATTGTATTGTGTTTTAAAATTAGTTCAAAAAAACAAAGTATATCATTAAGCATACAAACGTAATATATATTATTTTTTCAAAGATTTTGTCATTGTTACTAAATATTTGTAATGTTTATAAGGTAACAGCAATAAATATAGATTCTTCAAAATACATTTTCACATAAGGAGATATATTTACAATGAAATATCTCTATTCATAGAAATTATTATAAAATAAATGAAGCGGAATGTGCTTCATGCTGCAATGAATTCTTGTTAGATATATATTTCTTATTATTTTTAATTATACGTATAGAAGCTTAATTCTTTAAAGCATTATATAAATAGCAAATATTTAACACTTTATGTACTGAATTATGAATTCACGATAATTTTATCTTGTAAAGCCTTTTTCGTGAATTGTTTAAACTACATTAGAAGATTTACATAATCATTTAATAAATTTTAGACGTATTTTAGAAGAATTGAAGGATTTAGAATGATTAATTGAATTTGATTTTATAGGGATTTTGTGCAATGTTTATAACCCCATTCAAATCATTTATTTAAAATTTTTGTTTTAGTATTTTGTAGAATTAGGAAATGTACAAATATAATATTTTTACAATAGAAATGTAGAAATATTTCCGAATTGAAAAATCCCCCCCCCCACCTCCCCCAACGTCAAGAGAGCTGAAAAAGATGCAAAGAAAAATATTAATTCTTTAAAGCATATATATACAAGGTCGCCATAATTAAACTGACAGTACTCAGAGTGTTTTTTAGCGCGATCTGTTTGAGATAATGACGCCAGATTTTGTAAGAAGATTAAACAAAACAGGGGAAAAAGGATTTCACGAAAAAAATTAGTTCCAAAAGTCACCGCTTGGGGAATATATGGCGCTATGTAACAAAAAAGAGAGCTTAAAAAATGCAGAATCAATACTGAAATAAAATTACTTCTGATTTAGCACATTTAACGATTTAATTCAAGTTCAATACGGCAATAATACTCTCTTTTCCGTTTTACAGCGCCACATATTCCCCTAGCGGTGACTTTTGGAAATAATTTTTTTCCCTTCGTCCCCCGTCTTGTTTAATCTTCTTACAAAATTTATCGTCATTTTCTCAATTAGATCGCGCTACAGAACACTATGAGTACTGTCAATTTAATTATGACCACCTTGTATATAAAATGCAAGTCCGACTCTTTCGACAGTGACACAAAATAACTGCGTCAATTCATTTTAGTCTGTGGTTGTTTCACATTTTGACTTTGTGGCCAGCCATTACTACTAGTGAGCGCTAGTTAACAGTTAAAAATTATTTTCCTCGGACGCATTGTGATAAATTCGAAACTATCTTTACTGTGCGCTCTCTTTAGCACATGCGCAAAATATTCGAATTCGTCTTTAAACTAAGCTAAAGGAGATTGCTGATTTGCTGATTGGGATACTTCGCTCAAGGGTATAGTGTCAGTGTACTTTGGTGTTCATACGTTTTTATTATTAATAGGAGGTACAATTATATCTATAGAAGAAGCTGTTTATATTAAAAATGATCGATATACGGTTGAGAACTAGCCCTAAAAGTATGAATGACTCGTAATTATACGATTAAGCGGTCTGATTATCTTACAGAGCACTAATCAATAGCAATGTAGGTATTTTAAAAAATCTCTTGTTAGTTTGATTTTGCAAAGCACAAACTATCTTAAAAATTTCAATATTTTTTTTAGTAGTAGTAGTAGTAGTATAAAATATTAGATACATTCACATAAATTAAGTAAAAGGAAAATTATGTTCAAATGCGTGATTTGAAACGTAGCAGAAATTAAAATTAAAGAATTAACGTGGAATTTATGAAAATAAACTTAAAAAAAAAAACGAAATATGTTTTACACACTATATCGGAGAATTTTGTAAACACACTCTTGTTATCATTTCTTTAAACTTAATTGCATGATTTTTATTTATGTTTAATATAAAATTAAATTGGAGGCTTCACAATCCATTATGGAGGGTGGCTGGAAATTCATGAAATGTTGAAATATTGAAATTATGAAAGACTGTTTTATTTTAGCGTTTATGAATCGATAGAAAATTAATACAGTTTTAATTAACATATTTTCCCGAAACTTTTATGATATTTTAATGCTCATTGTGACAAAATCTGAACTTATATTGTATTAATAATACTACAACGCTAAGTTCGTACCTTTTTTTCTTTCGAAAAGTATGAACACGTGGACTCGGAGACAGGGTAACCAAATATATCCTTAAAACCGAGATAGAAAGACATTCCTCTTCCTAACTAATCCAGTTAGCGATTAGACGCAATATAATCCAATTTTATTGAAACTTGTAAGGTAAAATAAATATTGTTTATAAAGATATTACAATTTGGGAATTTACATATAAAATCTTTAGATTCACGAATCCAAAAATTTCTTTAAACTATTAAAACTTATATTTATTTTTTAGATGAAATAATAATTCAGTTCATTAAGTTAATGCTGTTCATATAACACGTAAATTTCAGTTTAAATATTATATAAATAAGGGAATCTAATTTTATCACTCCATAGACTAAAAAATGTTATTTTGGATGTTAAGATATCTCCTTTCAGGAGAGAAAGTAGTCAGCTCTTTAAAGAGAACTCTTCATGTCTTTCTTTATAATTATTGATAAATTCTTCTATCATAAAACAATTTTTTTTTATCAAATTCTTCTTAAATATGATTTTTCATCTAAAATTTACTCCAAATGCTTTTAGAATAATCAAAACGAGGAACAAGGATAAAAAGCAATTAAGCTATACATATATAATTGAATGAACTTTTTTCTGTAACTACATAGTAAAATAATAAAGCTTTGAAAATTTCATTTCACACTTTATATTTCATCTTGCTTTTCAGATCCTTTTTCCTGTCACATCAATCTTACAAATTCTCATTTTCTTTGGGTTTTCCACGGACATTTTCTGAAATAAATTTATTTGTATAAAAGATAAGTTTCCGCAAATACTGCATTTCTAACTAATGAAAAAAATATCGAAAATTAAGCTTTTAATTAGTTTCGAGCTCTTTGTAATCCCATGGGGCTTATTTTATCGTGCGAAGCCGAGTATCTATTCAAAATTGCACAAACCGTGATTTTTGAAATAGTAACATACACATTTTACGACATGTTTCATTTTATTGGTTACAGGAAATCCTGAAAAGCTATATTCTACATATTTTTAGTTAAATATTTAATTTAAAGATCAATGAGACTAATATAAAATTCATTTCACAAAGTTTAGCTTATATCTTCTCAGAAAAATCACATTAATTAAGTTATCTTTATTTAATCACATGCAATGATTACATTCGTTCAATACAAAACTTAGTTTTAATTACGATAATTTTTAATAAAGAAATAGTTAAAAACTATATAAATTATTACCTACATTAACTTTTTCATAAAACGAAACATATTCATGTAAAACTTAGGTGAGTAAGTTTACAACTCATTCGAATTATTACATTACTATTAATTAATCCACGACTGCATAATTTCCTGTTGACATTGAAAGAATATCTGAATCCCAAAGAATACAACACCAGAAGAATTGTCGTTTAATACGGCGTGAATTGCTAAAATGTTTAAAAACCTCTGATTATATTTATAACAATGATCTGAAACCAAGAAATATTATTATGAAAATAACATCAGCAAAATTTCGATCATTTTCCTGTTACACAATTATTAATACCTGAAACCTCAAGTTTAGAGAACACGAAGACTTAACTCGTCGTGATTTATCCGTGTTCAAGTAAAATTTAGAGATAATTCCACATTATAATTGAAAGGAAAAACTACAATAAAAGAGTAATCATAAAAAAGAAACTGCTCCTATCATCCTAATAACGGCATTGTTTATGTTGAAAACTGTTGAAAATTATGGAACACTCGCACTAGAGTGCTTTTTTATCATTTTATGCTTAGTTTGAAATTATGTAGAATTGATTCGACGTCATTAAATGAACACACCAATTTTGAAACTACAATTTTACCTAAAAATTAAACCTAACATTTATTACTATAATAACGATTGTATAATTTTACTTTTTAAAAACAATTTAGCCAAATGTTTTATTTTCTATGACGAAAATTCCTTTGCAAATAATAAAATTAAATTTCTTATTATGCTGAAAAACTAGAGCTGAAACAGAACCTCAAAGATCCATTTTTTTTTATTTTGCCCCATGCATGACTATCCTTGCTCTATTCATGAAACTGTCTGGCATGAATGAGATAAATTGTGAGTAATTTAAAATGATGATTGTTTTAATTAATAAACAAAAAATTTAGATTTTTTTTTTTTTTTTTCTTTGTTAAAATGACATTTTGAAGGAAAACTAGGCAATCATAACAAAGAGTTTCACATAATTACAAGAAAAATTTAAAGTTTTACTCATAAAAACAGATTGAAAATAAAACCCATCTAATTTTATTCAATTATATAGAAAAAATTATCAAGATTATGATGTAAAAAATATGCATACAGTGTAATTTCGTTAATTTGTAATTTAATATTTTAATTAAATTTATGAAACCATGCTCTTAAAAAAATAAAATCTAACAAAGGCTGACTTTGCATAATCTTTCGTCTTTTGAATACAAAAGAATGTATTCCACAAAGGGTATATCTTTTATGCCTTTATCCGGGTTAAAAAGTAAGTTCCCAAGGTATAAAAGAATTTAAAATGTCATAAAATAGATAAAAAATCTGAAGATATTAATTTTTTTTTTCCGGAGAACATGCACAGATTTAACTTCCCGTACTATGTCATTCAATTTCAAATATATGTAATACAAAATAAATTATAGAAACGTACAGCTAAAAGTAATATTAATTATGTTAGATTATAAATGCAAAATGTAAAACTATATTTGAATGTTAGTTTGGTTTTTTTTTAACTTAAAGTTAGTTTAGAACTAAATTTATACATGACGCATGCAGCAGAAAACTATTAATTGTTTAATTTTGATAAAAGGAAAACAATATAAGATGGATATGTTTTGTTTTTAATAACTCTAAACAGTGTAATTGGATATCTTTTTAATTTGATCACTTATAAAGAAAAAGTATGTTTCAATTATTAAAAGAAATCTTCTGTACTGAATAGAAGTAAGGTGTAGGGGAGGTAGGGGAGGTATGATACACTTTTTTTTTTTACTAATTTTTTACAGCCCTTAGAAAGCTATTTTTAAACACATTTTTCGTGTTTTCTTATAAAGTGACCTTTTATTCATTTATTAAAAACATTGTGAATTTAAAAAATAATGATTCAAAAAATATATCCCAATTATTTTGAATGGTTACTACTGCATCAAATCTCCCCATTACTGAGGAGGATTGATACACTAGCAAGAGAGGTTTGATACATTGTTATGTAAATTGAAAAAAAAAATGCAGACAATTCAATTTATGCATCATACATTTTTTTAGGATAAATCTTGAAATATTTAAGTAAAATTCGAAACGAAATGACATTGACATATTTTTGTTTCAAAAATGTTTTTTAGAAAAATATTTAAACTACTGCTATTATTTAAACAATCCTATTAACACACTTTTTAGAAAATAAATAATGAATAAAAAACCTAAATGTTAACTTCTTGGAAGGAAAAATGAAGTTAACATTGCTGATTTGCAAACAATTTAACATAAATTTAGCACATTTAAGATTCCTTTAACCCTTTCAGGGGCAAAGCATTTTGAATGCTAAAGTGTTGAATAAATGAATGGCACCGGAATTTACCAACACATTTAATTAGAAATAGGAAAAGGGATATATTTCACTTTCGTACTAAATGGAAAATATTTTAACAAAATGCTGGTGCCAATGTGGCGTTTGGGAATAAAATTAAGTGGTTTCATAAACATACCACCATCCCTGAAATGGTTAAAAGAAAAGCTAATAACTCTATCATTTTGATAAGTAAAATCTGGTAGATTTAACGTTTTTTTTCAATTTGCCCTTCATAAATTATAGAAGCATTTTCCCTTTCAGGCCATTTAAACTTTTTCCCTTCTACATGACGAGCAAAGCGAACTAACCATCTATCATTGTACTGCTTTTTTATGTAATTTGCATAATGTCTATGAATAGTATCTTTGTTCTTCCTTACAATTTCAGTAGCTCTTGCTGTAAAACAAAAATGAATATTACAGTCCTATATTAGTTTGCAAACTTAAAAAAAAAAATTATATTTCAAATATGCAAGTGTATCATTTCTCCCCAGTACTAATGTACCATTTCTCCCTATTATGCCTTATTGGATTTTCAATCACTTTGTACAAATGCAGTTGCAAAATGGTAATCTACTTTCTAGCAAAACTAATCCTAACAATGTGCTTTATAAAAAAAAATACAAGATATTATCTTCACAATAATAAGCGTTATGAAAGAAAATCAGCCAATGGAAAAATTTACATTGACATTCCAAAAACCTTCAAAATTAAAAGAAAGGAAAAGTTGTCAGTTCTTCACTGATTAGTCCAGCTAATGAGGGCTTCAGCAAATAAAAGAAGCCTTCACATGTGTTAGAATGGCTGTTAATGCCATTTGTTGAGAAAATTGTCTGTGTATCAACCCTCCCTATGTATCAAACCTCCCCTACCTCTCCTATATGAGTCTCAATTTTCATAGGTGAAAATGCAGATCTACTTACATCATCGTTCAAGGAATGATTTATTCATTTAGAGCACTTGTTAAAATAATTAAAGCAATCTTAAGTAACATAGAGGGATAATTTGTTTAATTCATACATAAATGTGATTGTTACGATAAATAAATACTCATCATAAACTACAGGAAAGGTTTCATAATGCATGAGAATTAGTCTTTCAAATTCAGCTTAATTTGAAGAACTTTAGAAAATTTTCTAAAAAGACACTCTGTAAGGCATTATCAAAAGATATACCCTATAAAAAAGGGTATGAAGTAATAAGCATTTTTATTTGCGTAGCAATTTCTTAAATACATTTATTTTTTAAGTTCAGTGAAATCGATTATTTAGAATATAAACTCAAATATCTCCTGTTTTATGTTTATCCCTACCAAACAATTCTGACTACTTATTATTATTTAATGACAAACTGCAATTTTCCTATATAGGAGGAGAAGTATCTACGCTGCGTGAAAATTTTGTGGGTATGAACAGAAATTTATGTGTATTTATATGGAGTAAAATACTTTTTAATAATATGAGACCAAACATTATTATTTTCTAAACATATACAATTTAATTATGAAAAAATAGTTTAGCGTGTGCGAAATCACAAATGATTTATGATTTAATAAATGTTTTTGCATTTCGTTTCTTATTTTTAACTGGTTTAAGTTTTATTATTATTATTATTCAGTGAGAACCGAATTCACATCCATTTATTTACATTCGATTTCAAAGATATTTTTTATTTACTATGTAATGGAAGTTGCAAACATAAAAATAGAACAGCGTATTGGATATAATACTACAGAGGTGCGACATTGAAAGGACGGCAACATTATGTTCAACTCAGAATGCGAACCTTCGCGCTGACATGTTTCCTAAACGTAACTTTTCATTAGTTTATTCGAAATACCTTTGTATATTCGGGCAATAAAAAAGAAAGAACATTACAGGCATTTTAATCTCCAGATTATCATGTAAAAAGATTATCATACAACAGCCAATCTACCGTAAATTATGTATTTTTTATGATGAAGAAATACATTTAGGATGTTGTCTTCATACTGAAAATGTATCAAGCTAAAATTTTAACACAAAATTCTGACATTACATTTGTCTTTCTTCTTGACTGTTAACCTAAGATTTCATACCGGTAGTTCATCAGTAAAGAATTTTACGAAGCATGAAAGTTTAATGCTTGGAATAATTTGTAACCGTTGCAAAACAGATTGCAGTATAGATAGTTTCTTAATCATGACTCATGAAATAGTTGGAGGAAAATCCCTCAATTACAGTTCGCATATATTAAGCTTCTATAAATCTATTTCTGTTAAAAATTTTGTAGATTACAATTAATAACTTTTTCGAAAGTTGATTTGGAATTTACACATTTTTTTAAAGCAATTTGAAAAAAAAAATATGTATATGAATTGTAGCCTATGATTTCTTTTAACTGAGTTCGATTTCTAGAAACTTCACATATGCGAATCAATTTTGCGGCTGATTCCGCTAAATAGTCCTTGACTTATAATTCTGTTAACTTGAAAACACTTAAAAACTACCTTCATTTCAATCAGTTATGCAACGATTAGGAATGAATTTTATTTTAGGAGTTTGAAATTTAAACCTTCATAACTCTTAATTACTGTACCAAAAGACATCACGTCCCGCAGTAACATTTGCTAAAAAAGCTAAATATGTTAAAAAATTAGGTTTTCGCATTGAAAAGATGTTCGCATGAGTTTTGTACAGTTTGAGAATGATGACGACACATATCTTTTAACAAAAATTGAAAGAGATTATAATTTCCGAAAGAAAATAATTTCCGATCAAAATGCTATTCTCGTCTTTTTCTATGACAAATTAGAAACTAAAATGTATGGCTTTGTACAAATTGAAAGATTGAATGCTTTCTACAGAGAAATCATCTTTCTAATTATCATTTTAGTAATTACAGTAGAACCTCTTTTATCCGAAACTCTCGGTTAACCGAAATCCATTTTTAAAGGTTTTTTTCTTTCACTATCACATTCCTTGTGTGCAAAATTCATTTTGAAAGCTTTTTTTTTTCTTTTTAACCATCATTTTCCTTGTGTGCAAGATGTTTTTTCAAACTACGAGTACATATAAATATTTTCCACCTTCGAATTTAACTTGAGATCCCGTAAGCTGCGGTGTGGAACGAAGAAAACGAACATATTAGCAATCCTGAATCTTTTGAATGTTTTGCAAAAGGTTTGGCATGGCTGGGGCAGCAGAAAGACGGTGATACTGGTGAACTAATAATATTAATAAACTCCGTGATAATTCAAAGCAAAGGCAATCGAAACTGCAACAACAACAACAAAAAAAAACATTTTCTGAAACCCTTGTGATATATTTAAAAGTTACTTTATTTCAAAATAAAAAAATAGGTAATTTATTTTTGCTTCTATTTTACTATTGCTTTATTTTTATTAAGTACTTGTTACCATAATATAATATTATAATGAAATACTGCATTAATTTCTCCTTAATATTAAAATTGAAGTATTCTCTATTATCCGAAAATTCCGATTTTCCGAAAGAGAGTTGGTCCCAATTACTTCGGATAATCGAGGTTCTACTGTATATTGTACATAATCTTACCGGATGCACCAAAAATGACTGATGGATTTTAAAATTCAATAATTTACAAGCAGTGACAGATAGTAAAAAAATTCTTGCAGGAGTGTTATGTAAGATGTCAGGAGTTCTTATGCTACGATTCTCAGATTTAGTTACAAGTAGCATCGATAGATGGTGTTGCAAGCAATAACCGCTAAATCCAGGATCGATTTTTTGTCCTCTCTCATCTTCCATGCGAAAGAACGAGATTAAAATGTATTGAATAGATCCCGAAGTACCAAAAATTGGGTCTGGACTGGGCACCTATTGATCTCAGCGCCATCTATTGTTTGAAATTCGATGTAAAATCAAGAATCATAGTAAAAAAACTCCTGACATCATACATCACACTCCTCCAAGATTTTTTTAAATATCTGTCACCGTTTGCAAGTTATTGAATTTTAAAATCAATCAGTCATTTTTTGGACACCCGGTATATGCATGCGATGAATAAATTTATTTCATAAGGGAACGAAATGACGCTTTGCGTTAAGCAGAAACTAGAAGTGGCCATATTGCTTTAAGAGAGTCGCCTTCAGTCTACCGTTTGAAGTAAAACGGTGATAATTCTCGTACAATGAAACGCCTGACAAACTTGCACACTCACCTCGTTCTGACCGCATTAATTTCGATATTGCGAAAAAAAATCCTACCTTCCAATTTTATAAACAGCACGTTGACTAGTGTTGAGAGAGGCTTCGATCAGCCCGTTAACTCATAAAAAAAAAGCTTTTTCAAAGTTTAGATTAATTTCAAAATGCAGTCAATCCGGTTAAAACGCTCAAGGTTAATGCACGATCCCGCAAATTGCGCGGATTTTTTTAACATTGCTCATAAGTTTACGTCAAATTATAGCACGTTTATTACGCAAACTGTTATTATGCTATTCCTCTTAAAACATGATAAATTTCAGTATCTTCAGGCAAAAAACCCTCACTAATTACGAGTACTCATAGATCATGGGATTTTTTTTTTTTAATTCCAATATCACAATTTCCGAATAGTAATATTCACTTTATTTAACCACTTCACCGTTTGCCCCGAGGTAAGTCGGAGATAAAAGCAATTCCCCATACCTGTTGCCGGTGAAGTGGTTTTAATGACAGATTAATCACGGCGAATGCTATTATTCGGAAATAGTGATAGACATTTGAATACAAATATCTGGCTACATTGGCAACGTTGAAACATTTATTTGATACTGCGTCCTAATATTCCTTTGCTCTCGCTTTATGTATTGGGTTCACGAAATTAGAGAAAGATAGGCGAATTGTTGTCTTCTTTCATTTTCAGTTGTATTTCTACATTACTTTATTCTAATGTGTGTCAGCTCCTGTTTCATTTATAGTCGGTGTGTTACTTGCACAACGAGTTTCGTGGAGTCAAGCCGTCTCTTATTATTTTGTCGAATCTTAGCAATTATTGCGTTAATATGGGGATAAGTCAAAGAATAAAAAAGCACCATCTGTGTTCAATAAATTGCACGTTATGTTAAATACGATTCTGAAGTTCATGGGAGGAAAAAAAAGCAGTCGCAAACTATATAAATAAAACAGAATGTTATGATTACCGTTAAAAATCAAGACTCATTACATTATTTAACGTGAATTGAACACTAATCATGATAATTTTGTAAAAATTTAAATAACTATAAAACAAGAATTCTGATTTTTAAGAATTAAGTGTAGCTCCCGATAAAAAAAAATCTATATGCATATATATATAGATAGTACAAAACATATTTCAGTTTAAAGACTTAAAAGAGACGCTTTTATTTTATATAAAATGACGTCATCAGCATCCGCTTAAGAATTCCTCATTTCCGATCCAGTATTAAACAACATCTACAATAAAGTACGCATGTGACGTCAATATCGCTCAATAATAAACAGATCCAAAATACGATATGTCGACATTCAAGAAACTCGACAAAAAATATCGTGTATCTAATGATTCATACGCCTTCATTTGTTTGTATTGTTAATATAGACAATGGCAATAATGGCAACAAAAAGATATAATTCCTATTTTCCAACTATTCTTAGGGTTCCTTACTTAAGAAGTAAAAACGGCACCATTGTAAGATCACTCCTGTGTCTGTCTGTCACAGCTATTTTACTCGTAAACTATATAACGTGGAAATTTCAAATTGGGGGGAACTAATAAAGGCTATTGACCGAAATATTTACAGATTATTGAAAATATACAAATATTTTTAGTAAAACTGTAGAGGGACTAATTAAGTTACGCAAAAAAAAAATCTTTTCTTTGTATATCATGCGGTATACCGTGTTGGTATACCGTTTGTATATCGTGTGAAAGCTTTCGTAATGCTGAACGCAAAAATACATTTCTGTTAATATTAGGTATTATATTATCACAGATATCGTCGAAAATGTAGTTCAAGGATATGTCCCCCCATCTATTTCCGAATCGACTGACACTAAAATTATGAAAAAATTAGAGGTAGTAGACGTTAATTTAAACCTTGCAGGAAACTTATAGCGATTACCCTAGGTCACTTAGTTTTTGAGAAAAGCGCATGTTTCCGTTACACACTAATTTTGATTTGCGGACATTCAGCAAAGGTGTTGAGGAACGCTGGAGGTACCTATACATAGCAGAAGTATATAAGCATTGCTGATAATGATTTTCGAAAAAAATTCGAAAGAAATAGCATACAGGACGCTAATAAGGTGAGACTGATTTAGGTTACTCATTATGACAAGAACTGAAAATGACATTAACAGTTGGGTGTTCTCCAAATAATTAATACTTCTGGTTTATGTTAAAAAAGCTAGACAAGCTGGAAAATTATTTTTTTTGTTTTATTTTTGGTTGTAAAGTATTAATAAATAAAGGGAAGATAAAGTCCCATTTGAATCCTTATTTTTTCTGTTATTATTTCAGTAGGTCCTTTAAAAATAAACCAACATTTAAAGTTGAATTCAGTTTAATTGTATTCTAAATATGCGTAAAATAAACTAAACATCCAAAGTTCATTTGGTCGATCTGATGTGTAAATAAGATCAGTTTCTGTATCATTATGCAAATCCCGTATAATACGCGATCACGTTAACACGCGACTTTTGTCCAATCCCTTGAAACGCGTTTTAAACGTGCAGTTAACAGTGTTTAAAAGGCACAAAGTACATTTTTAAAAAGTACGCTTTTGTATCTGGGGTTACATTTATATTTTAATTACTGAAAATTTCCTTAAAACAAGAAAATTAGAAATAATAAGAAAATGAATTGTGAAATCATATATTATTTATTATACATTTATGTTCATATGTATCTTTGTAATGGGTACGCAGATTTTTTAAATTTATTTTTTCTTTAAAAATAGGTCTATTCCCAAATTGCCATATTTATAAGAACACATGTGTGGATATAGCATGCCAATATATTATTCGATTGGCCCAAAATTCCTTTTTCTGAGGCATCAGAATTTGATATTGTTCCATTATTATAAACACTTTCCAACATAATTGAAAGGTGTTTATAACTTTGGTTACTTTTTAGTGTCGTAAATGAACTTTGACCCCCGTATACATTTTATATATCATTTTCGGTTACTATATCACGATTGTTACTGAAAATGAAGTGTATAGCTCTTATAGTTCGTTTGCAGAGACATTGAAAAGCATTCAATTACATTACAGTCAATAGGAAAAAATCATTTCGAGCGCAATTCAGATGTTACCACATTGCATTTATGAAGTGCACTGAAACATGCATTCTGTAGAATATGGGATGCGAAGCGTTTATTGTTCACTTACAGGGTCACACCAAATAATGCCCTTCGATAATGGTCTACTGGAGCGTTTTTTCATTATTTTTTCCCATCTCATATATAATAAATATTTTATTAAATAAATTTTATAGTTCAAAACAAATTTATTTCACGAGAAGAATTAGGGATATACCCTAGTATTAAGGTACGTCGGAAATCATCGGTACGTCGGATGTCGCTGAAAATGTTTTTTCTTAAGACACCTAGTTAACTGGTAGAGAATTCAAAGTTATAACAACAAACGTTATTACAAATATATATATATATTACATTAAATTGCCTTTTACCAATATTAGTTTTCTTACATAACTAAGAAACCAAATTCATCAACATTTATTTTTGTATGTGTCTGGGTATGTAGAAGTTTAAAATTTATATCCCTAATTTTCTTTAATTTATCTAGGTTCTATTTTTTACTTTAATTTCCCATTTCAGTCGAAAAGTTTTATAGCTTTCTGTTGTGTGACACACAGAGGAGATTTCTAATAAACGAGTGTAAGGGAATGGTAATAAGATATACGGCGAAGTGGGAGAAAACGATCAGTTGAAAATAATGGCAATGCTTAAAATCTGCTTTACAATTTTCATTATCCTTCATTGGATTGTAGAAGATGGCTTTTACTGCTTTCTTAGAATTTATATCAAGCCAGAAAATTTGGGAATAAATAAAATGACCACGAGAAACCTATTTGACATTCAGATTCAGATAAATAAAAGTCCTTCCGGCCATTGCCGGGAGGAAGAGGTAGCTTTCATATTCCTTATTTTAAAAAAGCCAACTTATATTATTCAAACACACGAAGCACAATTTAGTGGAAACCGAATATAGGAGATTCAATACTAATTTTTATCAATACTAAATAATTATGAATGAGAATTTCGCGAAATTAGTCAGCTTTATCCAAGCTGCTTTTATTTAAAGTAACTTATATTTGGCTACCAAATTCGGCGATTTCTTAAAGTGCCTGCCATTTTAAGACAACATGGTGCATGAGGCTAACCAGTGAACTTGGTCGAGACCTTAGTAATTGCTGTGCACATGCTCACTCACATCGGAATCGATTGATATATACGAGTGCTTTCGCAGGCAAAAAATCAGATTTTTCAAAATGTCACCCATATTAGATATTGAAATTGCCATACCTGAGCCATTTTTTAAGATAGAGACAAACAAAAAATGCTCCTGGATCCTTATATCAAAGTCAAATACTTAAGAAAGAAACCTTTTTCAATTTCTAATTTTTTTGCATCTCACTTTAAATCTATTTTTTTTTTAATTTAATGGCCGCCATTTCGAAACAAGATGGCTGATGAAGCTGGCCAGCGAACTTGGACGAGATATTGATGTATACTATCCACATGCCTTCTTACATCGAAATAGGCGAATACGTGTGTTATCGCGTGACAAATACAAGATCGTTTCAAAATGTTAGCCATGCTAGAAATTCAAAGTGCTGCAATTCAACCATTTTTAAGATATAAACAAAAGAACAAATTTTCAGAAACAAAAACTGCTCCGGAATCATTGTATCAAGGCCAAACACATAAAAAATATCTTTTTCATTTTCCAATTTTTTAATACCTCATTTTAAATTTCAAATTTAATTTTTTTAAATGGCAACCCTTTTGAAACAAGATGACAAATGAAGCTGGCCAACGAACTCGGTCGAGACATTGGTATGTACTATGTATAGACCAAGTTACATCCAAATCGGTTCATAAATACGCCTGATATCGCGTGACAAAAATCAGGTCATTTTAAAATGTCAGCCACAATAGAAATTCAAAATGCTATAACTCAGCCATTTTTTTAGATATATACGAAACAAATCTGTTCCGGAATCTTTGTATTAAGGTCAAACACATACAAAAAAAATCTTTTTCATTTTCAATATTTTTAATACCTCAAATTAAATTTTAAATTTAATTTTTTAAATGGCAACCCTTTTGAAACAACATGGCAAAAGAAGCTGGCCAACGAACTCGGTCCAGACATCGGTATGTACTATATATAAACGAAGTTACATCCAAATCGGTTCATAAATACGCCTTTTATCGCGTGACAAAATTCAGGACGTTTCAAAATGTCAGTTACGCTAGAAATTCAAAATGCTATAACTCAGCCATTTTTTAAGATATAGACGAAACAAAAACTGCTCCGGAATTTTTGTATAATGGTAAAATACATAAGAAAAAAGTATTTTTCCATTTTTAATTTTTTGGTACCACATTTCAAATTTTTAATTTTTTTAAAAAATTGAAATGGCCACCATTTTGAAACAAAATGGCGGATGAAGCTGGCCAACGAACTCGTTCGAGACATTGGTATGTACTATGTACACACCGAATTACATCCAAATCGGTTCATAAATACGAGAGTTACAGTGTGACAAATGCATATATATATATATATATATATATATATATATATATATCAATTTTGAACGGAGGGTGGTTTCGGGGTCTGGGGGTCATAATCGATGAAAAAATACCAAAATTTTAGGTAGCTTTCATTACAAAAAGCTACCTATTGCAGCCGTTCGGAGGAAAGCGATTTCAAAAAATTTTGGTATATTTTCATCGATCATGACCCCAAGACCCCGAAATCACCCTCCGTTCAAAAGTTTATATATATATCTCTCTATTCTAAAAAAAAGTAACTACCGCTGTCACCGCCGCCGCCGCCGCCGCCGCCGGTTTTGAATTTTTTGTGACCGGAGGTCTTTCTTCGTTAATATTAAAAAAACTGTTGCATACAAAAATATGAAAATCGGTAGTATTATAGAAAAATGTTTGATAAACACGCTGATGCAGACAGTTTTCAAATCGAAGAATTATTTTAAGAGATATTTAATGCCAAAGTTGGACAAAATCGTTCCATTAAAAAAGTTTTATAGGAGCAAAAACTGTACATAGGAATTTAATTATTTTTAGATCATTTTATGCGTCAGAATTTCCCGGTGTGCAGATTGCAGTTAGTTTTTTAATTTGAATAATTTTTCGAGGTTTTATTTCTATTTTAAATTCAAATTTTCAGCATTTCGAGAGATATTTTTTACAAATTTTAGAAAATTGTATTAATTTAAACTGTTGCCAACTGTATAAAAAGCGCAACCAATAATGTTTGCTTCAAATTAAAAATTTATTTTACACGTGACTATTATAAACAAAAAATATAAAAAGCAGGAACTCATTGAAAATTACGTCATAAAAACTATAGTTAACGTGAATTTTAAATGAGAAAGAATATTGTAAAATAATAAATTCAGTAACATGCGTTAGAAGTCCTAAATAGGAGAATTTACGTCATATTACACTTATTACGTAAAATGAACAAAAAATAATATTGCAAAACAGTTTTAATTTAAAAATTGCGCGAGACATTTACTTGACATTTTAAGATGATCATAATATTTCATTTCTAACAAAAGTATTTTGACGTGAATATTAAAAAGTGAAAGAAAAGTTTGGTGAAAATTACGTCAGATTATAATTGTCAGATTCAAATTATAATTCAATCTTCCGAAATCTTTTTAAAGGCGGTCAAATTAGCGTGCTGTTAGAGTCTGCGGTGTCTGAACGGGGGTTGACGAGCGTAGCTCGTAGGGGGCAGAGCCCCCTAGTATATATATATATATCCATGTATATATATAAATATCTAATTTTTGTCACACTGTAACTCTCGTATTTATGAACCGATATGGATGAAACTCGGTGTGTACATAGTACATACCAATGTCTCGACCGAGTTCGTTGGCCAGCTTCATCCGCCATCTTCTATCAAAATGGCGGCCATTTAAAAAAATTTAATCAATTTAAAATTTAAAATGAGGTATCAAAAAATTGGAAAATGAAAAAGATTTTTCCCTTATGTGTTTGACCTTAACACAAAGATTCCGGAACAGTTTTCGTTTCGTCTATATCTTAAAAAATAGCTGAGTTATAGCACTTTGAATTTCTACCGTGGCTGACATTTTGAAACGTCCTGATTTTGTCATGCGATAACAGGCGTATTTATGAACCGATATGGATGTACCTTGGTATGTACAAAGTACATACCAATGTCTCGACCGAGTTCGTTGGACAGTTTCATCCGCCATCTTGTTTCAAAATGGCGGCCATAAAATAAAAAAAAAATTGAATTTAAAGTGAGGTGCAAAAAAATTATGAATTGAAAAAGGTTTCTTTGTTAAGTATTTGACTTTGATATAAGGATTCCGGAGCATTATTTGTTTTATCTTTATCTTAAAAAATAGCTCAGATATAGCAGCTTGAATTTCTTTATGTGGGTGACATTTTGAAAAATCTGATTTTTTGCCTGCGACAGCACTCGTATATATCAACCGATTCCGAAGTGTGTGAGCATTTGCACAGGAATTACTAAGGTCTCGACAAAGTTCAATGGTTAGCCTCATCCACCATGTTGTCTTAAAAGAGATATTCTTCACTTCAAGATATCGCCGAATTTGGAAACCAATTATAAGTTGCTTTAAATAAAGTCAGCTTGGATAAAGCTGACTCATTTCGCGAAATTCTCATTCAAAATGATTTAGTATTGATAAAAATTAGTATTGAATCTTCTATAATCGTTTTCCACTAAATTGAGCTTCGTGTATTTGAATAATATAAGCTAGCTTTTAAAAAATAAGGAATATGAAAGCTACCTCTTCCTCCCGGCACTGGCCGGAAGGACTTTTTTGAAATCGCTTTCCCCCGAACGGCTGCAATAAGTAGCTTTTGTAATGAAAGTTACCTAATAACCTTTAATGTGGAACAAAATAACGGTTAATTTCAATTTGTCGAACTTATACAAGGCCCCGAAAAAGCATTCTCAAATTTAAAATTAAATTCTTATTAACCATTATAATACCATCTTATAACACCATCATCATAATAACCATATAAAAATGACATTTAAAAAACTTAAATTTACACTATGTGTAAAACTACTTAAAAGATGACAATATTTAAAAGATGTTAAATTACTTTTAATACCTTAGTACTTTCAATTATAAAAAACATATTCTTCGTCAGAGGAATATAAGAAATTATTAACGTCTGTTATTAACGTCTAATTTTCAAAATCCACGTAGATGATGACGAAAGGAGTGAATTAACTAACTAAATTATGTCACACAATCAGCTAACTATTAATAACTAAAAGTTCATTTTTTAATTGACATAGAATAGTACGATATGTATTTCTTATTTTTGTCATTAATTCAGACTTCACTATCTGAAACTATAGGATAATGTGTAAATATGAAATTAAAGTAACTCTTTCGTTTTCTTTTGCTCAAATCCGGGAGGTAGGGCTCAGATAGCGACATAACTGTTAAAATATTACATATACAAAATGGGCTCAATTTTTTTTTTTTTTTTTTTTTTTTTTTTTTTTTTTTTTTTTTTTTTTACAATGAACATTTTTACTTGTTCAAGAGAATGTAGTGTCATTAACTGATGAAATTTTAAAATATAACAAAAACACTTTGTATAAAATTATTAGCTAAAAAAAACATAAGCATACATTTTTCACAAGCTTTACATTACTTAAATAATTAATTAGTAACCTTTGCGTCTTTTGTTCTTATGTCCCATATTCACTCTTAATACACATCCTTATAGCATACTATTTGTAGAAGCATTCTGTAGTCCATCCCAATCACATATTGTAATTTGCTAGCTCTTCAAATTATTTAACTTGACTTTTTGTTAACTTATGCCGCTTAATGCATTTTTATACATAACTATCTTTTAGTCTAACTTTTACCTCACTGTTTTGCTGAAACCTTAATAGTAAGCTAGTGCTACTATTTTTTTTTCTAACAAGAATATATATATTACAAATTTTAAATTTGTTTCGCTATGGTTAATATTATTCTATATAAATTTTCCTTTGTTATATTCCATATGTTATATCAAATTTTTAAATTAAAACCCTATTCTTAAACTATTCTATCGATCTCCATATGTAAAGGTGTAATATGTAATGATCTTAATCCACCTAATAATATTTATTCTAAATTGCTTAAATTTAAAATTGGCGGTAACTACCTACACTGCTCAAAACAATTAGGAGAGCACATGGTTTTAAGAAAATTATGCAAATATTTACACCGATAAGTAACATAAAATGAAACATCCATAATTTAAACCGTAGTAGAAAACAGATGAAGAAAACTTCACATGCAAATCAAAGATTATGACGTTAAAAACTAGATAAGGAGATAAATGCAGAAATCGGTATTTTGCAGAAATGTCTGTCTCGGTTGTAAAATCCAATTCCTTATTGAGAAAATATGACTTTGTTTTGAGAAAATGTGACTTAAAAATGTCACAACCACGTGATTTACCGGAATTCATGGATTGGCGTATTATCGGGAAGGTTGAATTCGGGAAACACAACGAAGTGTAGCGGACTCTGTTGGCGTCGCAAGATGGGTCAATGCAAGGCAGTGGAACAGACTCCAAGGCATTAGGAATGTTATATGTTTCCCAGGGCAAAGTCCGCCATGTGCAACCACAGAAACTGGGGACCGATATATCGTGTTAACAGCTCGTCGATACGGAAAAAGCAACGCTCATAAGCTGAAAACACAGTTGTTCTTGGCCACAAGACGAAGAGTGTCCGGCCAAACAATCGGAAATATGCTTCATCAGGGTAGTCTCAATGCACGCAAGCCAATGGTCTGTATTCCGTTTTCCTTAAGCAAATGTGGGATCCAAAAAAGGAGGGAAACACAATATCCAGATAGGAGACAACGTAGTTGGAGTCATATTCTGTCTACAGACGTTTCACGATTCAGTCAGGATGTGATATCCGATGTGTTTTGGTATGGTGCGAAAGGAGAACTCGAAATAATCCCACATTCGTTCGTGAAAGATCACATTACAGGCGATGTGGGTTGATGGTATGGGTTGGAATAACCATAGGTGGACGTGCCGACCTGCATATCATTTGGAATGGTACTTTGACGGCCCAAAATTATACAGACGAGATATTGAGACCTCATGTCATATTTTATGCTGCAGCAATTGGCGATTTCTTTTTTTATCATGCATGATAATTCCAGATCGTATACAGGTCGTCTTGTGGGGAACATGCTTAAAGCTGAAACAATACAGCGTATAGAATAGTCAACATGCTCTACTGATCTGAATCCGATCGAGCATGCTTGGAACACACTCGGACACGCATTGAAGCGGGACTAAGACCTTCTTTAATTGTCCGGGACTTGGAGATTGCAATTGTTGAGGAGTGGAACAGTACACCACAAACTTTTATTGATAATGTCATGAAATCCAAGGAAAACAGGTGTGCGGCAATTTTATTCGTTCAAGGGAACTACACGCCATATTAAATACCTTGCATCATTCGCAATCAGTAGCGTTTTTTTATATTTACATGTAATCAAATTTTTGCCCTAAACCACCTTTTCATGTTCTATACATCGTTTCAAGGAATTAAAGCTCTCTTGCAAATTTGTTTGCATCTTATTTTCAGTATTGTGCATAGATACACATGTACTCTCCATTCTATGCCCATGCATGACTTTCTCGCACTGTTCTCTTCACTTTTTTGCTTGCTCCCCTAAATTTGTTGAGCAGTGTATATTCCTTAAATAATATTTATTATTCAAATTATTCTTCAAATCCCCATTAAATTTCAATATTGTTTCCCGTATATATCTAGCTAATCTAAATTCTTTATTTAATTGCTAAAATGTCAAAAAAAAAAACGAAATTATCCCGTTCTAAAAAAACTATTTATTTAAGGGGTCAGGTAACCTTTAAGCCGTCCAAAAATTTATTATTTTTTAAATAGCTTATAATTAAATATGATTCTTTGGGAACATATAAAAACAAATCCCATACAAAAATTCGCATTAGAAGAGAAGTTATGTCTAAAACACACTGAGATTTTACTATATGACCAAGGGGTAATTTAATCTTTAATGTCAATTTTCTCAAAACAGCGATTTTGATCATTGAGCGCACGATATTTGAAGAACGGTTACCTAGAATATCAGAAAATTTTCGGTGGCTGTATTAAACGTACAGAAGCACAAAATGGCCTATTATTATGTTTCTCATTTAAGAAGTTTAGAATTCATGACAACTTTTGTAATAAAAAAATCTCGATATTTCGAATTTCTTTCAAAATAAATTTTTATCTTGGGATCTACAAGTTTTATTTTTTTTATTGCAGATCATTTTGAAAATACTTTATATTTGTACTCATTAAAAAAAAATCTTGGCTTGTTTTAGCCATTCAAATGGGAAAAACATGTGCGCAGTGCATGTAAGAAAACTTCTTTCGTAAAATTGTATTATCTTTTAAAATAAATTAAAATTACGTATATATATGTACAACTTAAGTTGATAAAATTAATTGTTCCTAAAATGAGTTTAAAATTTTATAATTAAAAGTCAATTAGTTAAAGACTGACTGCAAAACTTACAGAATTCACTTTTCCATGTACTTTATTGGTTCAAAGGATACTTGACCCCTTAAAACCATACTTTTATTAAAATATCAAAATGTTTAATATAATATATCAATGCTTGTGTATTCTAATTTTTATTCCACACCAATAAGTTCATTTTTTTTTTCTTTTCTGCTAAAATTATCGTCTGGCATTCTAAAATCTATTCTTAGCCAGCACTCTTGATCTCAGAGCTTATATTTTATTGACACCTTGTATACTAGATTCTTGACTATAGAGAGTTCTAGAAAGAATTTTTGCGTTACAGAAGTTAAAGTCAGGGGTCTTGATTGTCAGTTTGAGCTAGAGCAACTTAAATACATACGCGCAGCCAGATCCGGACGACGGACAGAGGAAAGAGGGAAGTTGTTCGGTGTTTAAATACTTGGAGCTTGGAAGTATTTTTCAAAGCTTTGTTTTTGAGACGTCCGGTACTCACTAAGACGGTAAAATTCAAACCCAGTAATATTTATACGGTACCTAATAAGATCTATGGAGCCTGAATGACATTTTCCTCTTCGGTAGCAACATGTAATGGATATTAGAAACTCCGACTGCAACACTGATGATTATATAATCATTTTACTAACGAGAATGGGCATTTCTCCTGCAGAGTTTTTTTTCTGATTATGAAATAAATATTGGAAATTCACAATTTGACTGCTTATTTATGGAGTTCCCATATTTTCTTAATGTTATAATCATCCGGCGAATGCCTGCGTATACGGAAACCTAGATTCAAACCGATTTCAACAGCTGCCTTTTTTAGCTCCAATGTGTCACTTTATCACACACACACTCATATATATATATATATATATATATATATATAAAGATGAAATCACAAATATGAACAAATGCTAAAATTCTAATAGATGAATGAAATATGAACATAGGAAACCACTATGTAAAATAAAAAAACTCTGAATGACCCACAGAATCATCAGATATACTAAGGGGGCTCAGCCCCCTGCGACCTACACTCGACAACCCCGGTTCATGTTTCACAGCCTCTAAAAACATAGTATTGTGCCCTGTTTAAAAAATATTACCATGTTACGGAAGATTGAAAGATATTATCGCTATAACAACGGCTATCTTCTGCAATCGCGTTGCCATGCTTTTCCGTTTGAATGGACATTTTTCGGTTAACATGGCTTCATTCATATCTGTCGTATTAAATGACGCCTGTTTTGGGGATTGATAAGTAAAACAAATTACACATTTGAAAATTAGCTTGTATAGAATGGTTAGGCTAAAAATGACGCTATCTTTCTGAGTTTTATAACGACGCTATTGACAATATTCTTCCTTTACGTTTAAGGTTAAAAAACTCCGTCTGTTTGGGAATAGCTTTCAGATCCACGTTTTGAAAAGTATTGTGTTTTGAAATTTTTCATCTTATATTTTATTTCTTGATCGAGAGTTAGATATTTTTAGATTAGATATAGCTTACTCATGAATTCTTTTCTCTATTTCAACACTCCATCATGAATAATTTCAAGTTAATTTAACAATGTATGTTGTTTGTATTGAAACTTGCACTACTTGATTATTTCGTTGACTAAAAAAACTATCACCAAACTATAAGATTAAATGACAATAATGGATGATCTTAAATATCACATTCACTTGAAACTGAATACGATACACGTGTTAGTTACGTCATCAAGTGTTTTTTTTTTAATTCGATTTTTTATTTTTATTTTTATTAATATTTTGCTAATTTATCTGTTCTTTCGTTATTATTATATGCTTTCTTTTAACTTACAATTATATTTCTTTGCGGCAGTCAAATCATGCAGCTCATTTTTTATGCACTTCCTGTTCACATAGAGCTTTGAAATTTGGAATATATGTGTTTTTCTGAGGGTAATACATGAATTGGAAATATATATGTATATATTTTAATTCGATCCCTGTGCGGATCAACGGAGAGCGATCAACAGTTGATTTCAAATGGAGAAATCAGTATCAGCTTCAACAATGAGTAATTATTGAAAATTTCTAATGCCTGAGTTGCAACAATAGTGCCTAATTTTGTCCTTCTTGGACCAATATTGCCATATGAAGCCAACTTGGCGATAGCTGGCTAATTTGGAAAAAAATACAAATTTTACTTTTTAGTGCATTAAAAAAAAATGTCTACATTTTTGTGAATTTTATTAAAAACATGTTTAAAAAATCTTTTTTCTCATTTATACTTAAAAAGTTATGTAAGTTTCTATAATTTGGCGAAATTGGTTCACGGAATAATCAAGTTATACCGTTTCTATTAATTACTAAGAATATCCGAATTTTCTAATATGTTTTTATTGAATAGTAATTCGTACAAACATAATAGGAATTACAGTGGGACTTCTATTTAACGAACCTCTATTTTGCGAATTTCTCTATTTTGCGAACTTTTCCTTGGAACCAAGAACATTTTGCGAATTTCTTCGTAAAATAACCTCCAAATAGCGAAGTGCATTCTCCATTTAAAGAACTTTTTCTTGTGATCTAATTTTTTTTTCTCCCCATTTCTCAAAATATTTCTGGAAATTTCAAACTCATTCTTTCTTTAAACACATTTTATGATGTTCAATGGCCTTCAACTGGTTTTACAAGGCGTTTTCTTTGTCAGCAGTGAGAATTCGGTAAGTACGGAGCCCGAAGATGATAATGCCTTAGAGTAACTTAAAAAATGTGGAAACAGATGAGAAAAAAAAAAGAAAAAAATAACTATGATGTTCTGATTGATGATTGTATTTCACTTAATTCTGAAATTGAGACCTCGGAAACACTATCCGAATTGGATATTTTCGACAGTGTGAAAAATAAAAATAATACAGCAATAAATTGCGATGAAGACGAATATGATGATGATGGAAATTATCATTATGCAGGAATTTACAAAACTTCGTATGATGAAATGCTAAAATCATTTGAAACGATCCGACGCGGATTATAGTTAAAAAATACGCTTGAAGGGTTTTTTGGTGCATTGCAAAGATGAGAGACGTATTATGAGAGAAATCACTTTTTAAAATAAAAAACTCAGGCAAAATTAACAGAGTTTTTCAGAAATTAAATTTAAGGACGCATATGTTAATGAATGGTAAAAATTATTTGTTATAATAATAATAATAAATACGATAATGTCATTAAAATTCGTTAATTTTAATGTATAACTATTTACTTTAAACAGAAAATACAGTGTATTCCCGGACAATGTTTTGTTTTCCTTGCAGATTTAAAAGATTTAAACACATGGAAAAAATGAATTGAGGATGGATATTGGTGGGTAAAATAAATAAAACAAATCGCAATAATTTATTTTTAAAAAATGTGATTAGTTACTTTTAGAAAATTATTTAGTGTTTATGAATTTAAAATCTGTTTTATGTAGTTTAAAGTATTTTAAAAGGTGAATCTCTATTTAACGAATTTTCCATATAACGAACTTTTTTCCGGGCATTAGCGACTTCGTTAAATAGAGGTTCGACTGTAATTTGCGCTTATATATACCTGTATTTATGCTGCATCAAGTGATTTAATATATAAGTAAATTTGATCGCCGAACTACACCGTTAAAAATTTGCAGCATTCTGTCCGGTCATTCGACCGTTTTTTGATAAAACGGTTTTATTATCGTAATTTAACTATATTCTGACCATAAAAGGGCCAATAATATAGTCAGAATAGTGTTAAATTACGGTTGTGTAAACGTTTTCGGAAAAAAGGGTCAAATGACTGGACAGAATGCTGCAAATTTTTAACAGTGTACTTTTATACCATGTGATGTCAGATTAATAGTCTCCGAAATAAAAACCGTTTTGATACCATATATGACATAATTTCCCCTATCAAATGCATGTCTCATGTAATAATTTATGTATTTTTTTTTCTCTTTTATTATTCACGGTTACATATATTATTTAACTTAAAAGCATTTGGAAATATTATTTGAGCTATTTAAATATGACAGAATATTGACCATTAAAAGTTTTTTACGTGTAACAGTTTGATTTTTTTAGGTACTTTAATCTTAACACATTTAATGTTTGGGCCTTTTTAAAATGACGTAATTATCACCTTTAAATCTGCTTCAAGTGTCAATTTTATTACTTTTATGTTTTCGTACTTTTCATATATTCATGGGTAAAGGTTTCGACGTAACTTTCCTTATTTTCCGCTATGAACATGTGATGATTAAATTCTTATTTTAAAATTTTCTTTCGGTTTTTAATTAATTATTGATGTCATTTTCTCTTTAAAATTGAAAAGAAAATATTTTTTCCGTGTATAGAATGTGATATTGACGGACAGTTTTTGTTTTCGATAATAAATTTATTACGGAGGATCAAAATGTGAAAACAATATTTTTATTTTTTTAATTTTCCTGAAAAACACAATTTAATTTCAATACTGTTTTACTACCAATTGAAAAAAAGAGTTATTTCAATTATCAATTTGAAAATGACGAAAAAGAAGAAATGTAATAATCCCTATAGTTTTTCCCTGTTCTCCCCTTAAAAAAAAAAAAAAAAAAAAAAAAAAAAAAAAAAAAATTATCGCCATTACAGATTGTCACTACAGAAAGGTAATTAAAATTAGAAAAATATGAATATTTCGAAAACTAATTCAAATTTTAAAATTCGGTTACCAGTTTTGGCATCTTAGTTTATATATATACTTTTATATTATATATATATTTATATTATATATATATATATATAATAGACGGATATAATTGGCATTAATTTCACCACGAAACCTGCCATATTTTAGGAGAAATAGCCTTTACACTAAATCAGTCGTTTAATTAGTCGTTTCATGAATTCGTTCAATTAGGATATATATATATATATATATAATAAACTTATAGATAAGATAAGAAATGTTAGATGTAATTAATATGTTCCCACTTGAAGGTTTTACGTAGGGATTTTCTAATTTTGTTAATCAAGTCATGAGTTACAATTTTACGCAATTATTGCCTGTGCTCTGCGAATTATGCACCTCCGGTGAAGTAATCGTCCAAAGAAATACAAATTTCGATAGTAATGTTCTACGTATACTTAAAATGTTTTCTGATTATGCACATTCTGGAAAAAAATCTGTATACTTTTATAAATATATATTTTTTTAACATCCATTTTTCTAAAATATATTCTTTCTATTTGTGCTTATCTTAGGTGTTTAAAAATGGAAATTTTCAAAATGCATGTCGGAGACAGAGAATAAACTAGATAAAAATCAGCGATTAAAAACGATGAATAATAATGCGGTTTTAAATAGCAAATGTATGTTGTTCCTTTTTTTTGAGAATTTGTTGTTTACAAATAATTTTTACCACATTTCTCATAAGATTTTACAAAAGATTTTTATTTTATTTTATTTTTTATTCCGCAGATATATTTCTATATAAAACGAATGTAAAGAAAATGAAGTATTCGAATAAATTTCAAAATAAATACAATTTCCTTAGTTTTTTATTATATTTGTATGTAGATTTAGAGGATCCTTAACGTACTCAAAGATTTTATTGCTGTTGCATTTTGAAAACAAGCTTTGAAATACAAAAAAGAAACTACAAGTCATATTTGTAACTTTTTTAAACGTAAAAAATGCGGGTAATTATATTTATAGTGCAAATATGATTCATTTCTTCATCTGAAAAATCCATAATTTGCACTACATATAGTGTCGATTTATATAATAATGAATAAAGTATTTCTAAATGCTTTATTCTAAACATTATCATTACGCTTTCATAGAAAAATAATATTTTTTAATAGGTACAATTATAATTGTTAAATTTTAACACCATCGATGCTTCAGACTTGTTTTTGAATCGAACTTTAAAAAAAAATCTAAATAAAAGAAAATACATAATTTTAAAATCTTTTGCATAATTTTTAAAACTCAAAGTTATTTAACATAAGGTTTTTTTCTTTTTATCACATAACGAAATTATTTATTTTTTGCGGTAGTTTCAAATGAGAAATTGTTAAAAGAAATGTATGCGATCGTCTAAAAGAAAGGAATGATAAATATGCAATCTTTTAAATTTTATGCACGGCATTTGATAATTAGCTTGTGATCTTGCGTTGCCAGGTACTTTAAATCACAATTTAGTTTTGCACTTTACGTGGTACACATGATTGCATGATGATCGTGATAAGTTAAGAGGCTGCATTGACGATCCATTATCACCTAACAGATATTCCAATATTTCAACGTTCATTAATGGCTCTTTTGGGATATCGTGACATTGTGTGCTTAATTAAACGTATCAAAATGAGTCATAAAACTTATCCTGCTGGGCAATCAGAATATTATGCAGCATGTTCATTTATTTGAAACGATCTATAATCGAGGATTCATCTTTGTTAAGTGTTATTAGTCTAGGTGTAATAAAACAGCTAGCGATTTATGCATTTTAATACAAATGCGAAACTCATAAAATGGAACAAAAAAACTTTTAAATATAGAATACTGTTTGTAATGGTGCTGTTCTTGAAAACAACATAATTAAATTTTAATAGATAACAATGATTTTCACTTATCTTTGTTTGAAAAGTTCTGTTTAATATTATTCAGTACAACATATGCATAACAGTTTTACTATCTATATTAATATTATTTAATTTTACCACGTTATTTTTGTGTTATCCCAGAGTAAACCAAAACACGCACAACTGCGTTTCTTGAAAATAGTGTATTGGATGAATGAAAGTATAAAATTAAATTTAAAAAGTTAATATTGTCTTATAACGATATATATGACGTAGGCTAATTGAGAAATCCGGCTCTTTGCGAACAGCCTAGGCTCTTTGCAAACAGCCTAGGCTCTTTGCAAAGAGCCGGGCGATTAGAGAATCCATCTCCCTTTTTCCAATTAGCCTGATATTTTTCAGGCTTACAAAGAGCCTACAAAGCGTTAGGCTAATTGAAAAATGACCACTTATTATCCGATCAGGGTGATATTTTTAGCTCACAGGCTATCAAAGCCTGAGAGCTTATGTGCCCGCCGATTCTGTATGTACGTGTGTTTGTACGTACGTATGCACGTAACGCGATAACTCTTGATAGAAATATCCGATTAGCTTCAAATTTTTTTCTCTAGGTTCATTCTGATAAGGTGCTTCCCTGATTAATTTTTGGAGTTGATTGGTTAAGGATAAAGGTGGAAAAGGGGGCTATTCCCCCCACTTAATTTATATAAATTGGTTTTTCATGCAGAAATATTCGATTTGCTCTAAATTTGGTATACCGGTTTATTGTGTTAAGAAGCTTCCCTGATTAGATTTGGAAGCTCATTATTTAAGTATAAAGAAGGGAATGTGGGGCTACCCCCTTAATTTAGATAAATCCGTTTTTCATGATGAATTATTCGATTTGCTGTAAATTTGGTACACCGGTTTATTAAGTTAAGGAGCTGCCTTGATTAGACATTGTAGAGAGAAAAATTAAAGAAATGCAACATCACAAACAAGACTGGTCTTATAGAAAGACTCATCCAAATTTGGCATCATGAAAACGGAATACAAATTAATTGCCAAAAACCCATACAAAGTATTCCAAGACAAGTATGCCATTATTTCTTTAATAAAAAACAAGGGATGCACACTTAAAATTAAATGTATCAATATTTTTTAAATATTTCTTTAATATAACAAGTTTTTAATGTAAATTTCACAATTATTGTAATAATTTTCAAACGTCTCTAAAGTGTCACTAGGGAACCCTCTTCCTTACAACTGAGCAGCGTTTCCCTACATCGCCTGCGCATATGAAAACTACGTGATACGGCATCTTGTACAACACGCCATCTCACCTTAAATTACCCTAAATATTATTTAAATCCCTAATCACTTCCAATGAAAACTTTTTTAAGACGTTCAAACATTGATTTCATATTGAAATTAAATATTTTCCATTTCTAATAGTTTTTTTTTTTTTTTTTTTTTTTTTTTTTTTTTTTTTTTTTTTATAAAATCAGCAACAATCATTTTTCGTGACGTGTAGAGGCGTCATTTTTTTACTAATTGATACAGCCATGGCATTTCTTTAACCAAAACAATTGATTAACAAAAAGATTTAATTTGGATTTCATCCGTTGCTACAGTAACGAATGTACTACACTGTAAAAAAAAAAAAAAAAAAAAAAAATCTGTGAAGTTACTAAAGTTTTTCTAGGAAACTGGGATTCCTAGAACTTTTCATGTAACGGCAACAACAAAACTTCATGTAACAGACACACTTTTGCGCCGAAAATCAAAAAATCTGTAAGGTTACTAAGAATTTTTTTGGAAACTGGGATTCCGAGAACTTTTCATGTAACTGCAGCCAGGGTTACAAATAAAAGCTTAGTAAGATTACTGAAATTTTAGCAGATTCATTTGTAAAGTTACAGATTTTTGTAGCTTTACAAAAACTAGTTTTGTAGATTTGCAGCTTTTTTCGTACAGTTACAGTTGAAAGTTTAGTAAGCATGTAACTTTACATCTGTAGAACTACAGATTTTTTTTTTTTTTTTTTTTTTTTTACAGTGTATGTGAATGAATTTGGACGATTTATCAGTTTTACGGTTAAATTTTTGTGCAAAGACATCGCTAAATTTGCATAATATGAAATATCGCAATTAATTAGTGGACTTAAAAGAATTTACTTGGTACCATTCGATTCAGCATACAAAAATACATGACAATATGTTATTATTGGACACATAACTATAGTATTCGATTTTTAAGGAATATGTTTTAAGTTTGTTTCCCTTTTTACCCCTTTAGGGGTAGAATTTGAGAAATTCCTTTCTTAGTGCGCGCTTATGTTATGAAAAGTATTTTTCCACCAAATTTCATGATTCTAGGTTTAGTAGTTTCTGCTGTGCGTTTATTATGAGCCAGTCAAGACAAACGCTTTGATATATGCATAAATATTTTAACCACTGAAGTTCTGCTCGAAACGAATTATCTTCCAGCAATGTGGCCATAATCTAAAAACTGATTTGAAACAAAAATAACAATTCACTAAATACAAATTGCATATTGAAAGAACATTTACGATCTTTTTATACAACATTTATTAAATTAAAATCCAACGTATTTTTAAACATTTAATTCGAAGTGTATAGGAAGTCTAACGAATACTCTTTAAAACTTAATTATCCGCAACTGAAAGAGAGTACATTTTTCGTGTTTTTCTTACTTTCTTTATTCCTTCAACTTCGTGTAGTTTCCCGAATCTTGAAAAGATCAAATAAATCTGACAAAGAAACTATTCAAATGTTCACGTAACAGGAAAATAAAACACACCCATTTTGCAGTGTGGAGAGAAAAATAAAATCTATAAATTTACTATAGTGCTTTTAATACAAGAAAGCATTCTTTTATGTGCTAATTTAAATCCTTATTTTTCTATTCATTTTAAATGTAGATATTCAATTTGTCGACTATTTTCACTAAAATGTACTTTTAATTTTGATTAACAATTGAATAATTGTTGTATATAAATAGATATACAGCATTTTTAAAAGGTAACAAAAATCAACGAAAAAATCATGTAATTTTATTATCTATTTATGAATTTTCTGTAAACTGAGTTTTCATAAAATCCGAGTTATGTTTTTAACATTATTATAATAATGTGCATATTTTCAATAAATTGTATTCCTTTTGATCAAGTTTTGTCAGTATTTAGCCAAGGTTTTTCTTTTCCAATCGCAGTGTTTCATTGTTTTATATTTAAAAGTAGAATCTGTTTGCTACAAACATTACTTTGAATTTTCCAAGAAATGTTTTTACTCATTTGGCAGAACTTTTGGTTAGTATAATGTATGCTATGGACAAGCCAATACTTGACTCTACACATTATTTATTAATTATAACAGTTTTCTTACAATAAAACTGAACTGCAACGGTTTAAATCAGTTGCCTTATATAAGAAAGGGAATAGCAGGGATGAAAATAACAAAAACGATGGGAAACATACCCGGGAAATTATAAGGATAAGTTATTTTAAATTTAGAAAAAAATATTTTGTAAAAAAAAAAAAATTATATTTACTGAGAATAGACAGGAATAAAAGATTAAAATAAATGTTCTAAAGTAAAATGAATTAAAGGTACTTAACATCATATTAACACTAGAACCGAGAATTAACACTAGAACTCAGAATTTTTATTTAAAACTATTTAATTTATATATTTAACTTATCCCTCCGTGATACATATTTAATTTATTTTAGAAAAAAAAAATTCTGGTGCGAATCGAAATATTTTCATTTTTTACCGGTCAAAATGACCGCTACAGCGGTTCTAATGTTAAAAAGTATAAAACACAAAGATTAATTCTTTAAATAAAAATATTTTTTTTAATACAACCATGATTGATATTAGGTTCTAATACAGTCATAAAATTGCATAATTTGGGAAATAGCAAATAACTTTAAAATATTTAAGGAAGGTATAGGACCAAAAAGAATCAAATTTGCGTGAATGTGAGTATGTAGTATAAGTAAGTTTTAAAAGCTTTTGCAATAAAAATCATAATTTAATATAACATATTCGAAAAAATTATTTTATTTCAGAAAATTTAGTTTCAATCTATAAGAACTATATAATCCTCTACCCAAGTAATATGAAATTTTAAATTTTAAAATGTGACTTTTTTTATATTTCCATTATTTTTTAATTGAAAAATGGTAGCATAAAAATAATACGGTTTAATCATAAATATATAATTTCATTCATAATTAAATAACAATACATAAGCCAGAAAATCGATTTTTGAAATATTATTTTTTTTTTAGGTTTAACACTTAATTCTAGCATATTTTTAAAAATATATAGTGCAAAGGGGGAAACACAGTTAAGCCTGCTTCATTAAAGGTATCGAATGAGAAGTTTCAGTCTTCAGAATAAAGCCAGCCGGCAAAAGATCTTAACTACGTTAGAAAATTATTCTGCACTAAGACAGCAATCTTCAAAGGAATGTAAATTAACTAAACACATTTCCTGGAATAAGGAGGCCTTTAAATAACTTCCTTAATAAATCTTTCAAAACCATTTATCCGCGTAGTTCAATCTATTGATTAATTTCTGATAGACTCTTATTGTTAAGGTTTTTCTAATTTAAATTAAGTTTTTAGACTAAGAACGTCTTCGTAAGTTAAAGTAAATAACTCCGTTGATGCATTTTGTGCAAAAAACACGTAAATTATTTTAATGAAGTTTTAATTGTTTTTCAAAGAATCTCAGAAGCCGTTTTAGAATGATTTCCAATTAATATATATATTTTTAATCTTAAAATCGATGTGGGTGTATAATTTTCCAGGATTATTAGTATTAAGCATTGAGATATTTTAAGGGACGTTTCCTTTATTATTTTAAAACTTTTTTTAGTGTAACGTATTACCAAGAATTTATAAACAAACGTTAAAAAGAGCCTTTTAAAAATAACATTGTATTATTTTATATTTTAGAATAATTGTATCACAAAAATCCTAATTTTTGAGATATAAAAAGCAACACAGCTGAAACAAATCTAAATAAGTTTGAATCATTAACAAAGGCTTGATAGGGATAGGAGAGATGGGGGATAAATGGGACATTTCTGCAAAATATTTATTTTTAATACTTTTTTAAAGTTATTATCAATATTATATATCACATTTCATATATTAGGTATTTGACTACATCAATGCACAATATTTCGCTTAGATTATTATTATGTAGTAAAATATTATAAAATTAAAAAAAAAAGTTACTCTCTGTTCCAATCATTCCTATAGCAGGGATGAATGGAACACTAATAGGGTTGGATGGAACACAAATATTTTTTCCCTGTATTCAATGTTACCTAATTAAATTTTATAATTATAAACTTGTGTGTAATTATATTTGAATATGTCATATTATATTGTGTCTATTATATCTCAGTGTGGCTAATAACTTCTTTTACTGCTGTTTTAACTTGTAATGGAAACTACGACTGTCTATCTGTTCCCTTTTCCCACTTAGACATTTTAGATATGAAATGGAAGTAAGAAGAATGTCTTGGAAATTCGGCATAGCTAATATTTTTCCTCTGCATCTCATTAATTAATGTTAATTAAATGTATCTTAGATATCATGCACAAATGAGATTATTTTACAGGAAGTACGACTGGAGATCTATTTAAGCACAAGTTCAAAATTCAAAATAATTAACTCTATTTAATCAATAAACATACACTACTTTTAACACCTTTTCCTATTTTGATAAATTCTCTATAGAAGTTTTTTTTTTAAATTATTTAACCTTTATTACAATACAATAATTAAGATTCAATATAATTTTTAATCATAAGCACCCCATCAGTGGCTGAGAGGTTCTGCTCTCGAAGCTGGTAGACGGGAGGTGCAGGGTTCGAACCCAATCGCGCCCGTCGGCCTAACCGTTCGGAGTTTTCGTGGTTTTCTTCGAGCCATGGGTTTCCATGCGTAAATACGAGCTAGGTTCCTTTAGAAAAACCATCACGGAGGGCCCTCCCCCCTCGGGCCTATATCCCTAGAGCAGGTAATCGGCCGTCAGAAATAAACAAACAATAAACAAACTTTGAATCATAATCAACCTATATAACACGAGTACTGTTTAATACTAATAATTAACATAAGTCATTAATTTATAAACCTATATAATATATTTTAGTTAATAAATAAATGCTTTAACATCTCTAGGGATGAATGAAACTTTCCCATTCATCCTCATTTGAAATGTACCAATCATCCCTGTGATACATAGATTCAATTATCCGCCATTTTGTCTCAAATTATTTTGTCACATTGGTTATTGTTCATTCATTTTAATTACCAATATTGAACATTCAAATAAATAACTACAACATATCTTATTTGTTCATATTGCATAAAATATTTGACAACTTCAAATGTAAAAAACAGTTACTTTTTAAGCAGAGTTTCAGAAAATGCAACTTTGCGAAAATAAATTAAAACAGCCATGTGGTTTTAGCCCTAAAGATCACTATGGTAGTGCCATATATAACAATAGAAAACAACTAAAAAAAAAAAAAAAAAAAAAAAAAAAAAAAAACTTTCAATGCCTGAAATATTGAGAATGACCCATCCATCCCCCCCGCTCCCCTATGTTGAAATATTTTAAATGTTTTAAATTAAAGTAACGCTCAATTCATTTGGAACTAATGTAAAATCAAAAATTTATTTTCTGAAACATAAAATTCAGTGGGGTAAAATGCATAGGTATATTATTGCCCAGAGTGAAATATTATATCGAGATTCTCCTTCAATCATTAATTCGGAAGATATCCCATTGATGAATTTGGCTTAATTTTCCGTTCGTAAAAACTCGATTTTGTAAAAAAAAAAAAAAAAAAAAAAAACTGTTTCACGAACAGATGATGATTTAAGAGGAGAGCTCACTTTCATAATTAAATATAACAGATAGAAGTCTCACATGAAAATCAAAGCATTTAATTTTCTTATATGCCTATCTCAATTTCGAAAAAAATAATGTTGAAAAATAAATAGTAAGTGAAAAGCTATTAATATTTTTTTCTAAATAAATTCACAATTTTTCATCTTTGATGTGGGCCAAACAAATACAATTGCATAGAAAATCTTGAATTGTTAATTTTTGAACTTCGATTTTGAAGGCGATTGCCTTGAATGTTCCATCCCCTATGTATCTTTGTTATGACTTAGCCCACCCGTGAATTGTTAAATTTCCAAAATTTCCGTTGCAAAAAAAAAAAAAAAAATCCTTGAGGCATTTTGAAATTTTAATACCTTTAAATTAATACTTAATGAAATAAAAAAATATAAAAGCCAGACACTTTACTGGGCCCAAAAACTGTGCCAGACACGTGTCAAGTGCCATTTTATGACTGCACATAAAATGTATTTGAGACACGCTGAGATTAAGACAGGTTGGGTTGGGTTGATTTTTGACGGCCGATTATCTACACGAATGATATAGGTCCGAGGGGGGAGTGCCCTCCGTGGGGGGTCTTTCTAAGGGAACCTAATCAGTATTTGCGCATGGAAAAACTACGGTTCGAAGAAAACCACGAAAACTCCGAACGATTAGGCCGACGGGCGCGATTGGGTTCGAACTCAGCACCTCCCGTCTACCAGAGATTGAGATAGAATAATATTTATGCTTAGGAAAAATATTTTGGAAATGACAGACACTTTTGTAGGTACTTTCTACTTGTCAGACAACATAGAATGTTAAACGCGAGTGCCAGTAAGGCTGGACTTGCGGTGCCTCGCTTAAGATCCATTTACTGACTTACTATACAAACAAATCGTAAACCGCGTTGCATCTTAAGACGAACTTCAACTGGATGCGTGCGCATTCACAACAAATCTGACTGTGATAGGCTCTCGAAAGACAACGTGACTCATAGGAAGCATGCAGTTCTGAAAATTTTGGAGTAGTAATCATGGAAAAAAAAAAAAAAAAAAAAAAAGTGTTATTTGCGCAAAAAGCGAAAGAATCACTGTTTTTAGTGAAAAACCGCCACAAAAATGTTGTGAAGTACTGAAAATTCGGTTTAAACATAGGTTAAAATATAAAGATATTATTTTACCATCCAATGCTAATCTGAAAGTGGGTTATCATAGACATTGCTACAAAAGTTTCATCGCTTTAATGAAGAAATACGGCGACGACAACGGTTCAGGAATATCCAATATGCCTTCCTCTCTGAATTTCGGGGCAATCGAACTATATTTACTAGAGATAGAGCATAGAGGGACAGACAGACAGGCAAACCGAATTCGCAAACACGTTTTAACTTTGTTGGAAAGTGTTAAAAATATTTATTAAACTTATATTCTTATTAAATGCTTATTATGTATGTTTTAAAGTATCTGTAAAATTTAGCTGCGGAATTTCAGTAGAAAACCTTTAAAAATATAAAATATTTTTGATTATTTGGCGCTAAAATACGAATGCGCACGCGATTTGGCGGGCAGAACTTTTCCTCACCAAACGCGAATATTTAAATGCATCTGAAAATTGATTGGTAAGTCTAATGTCAGACGAAAGTCTTTTTGAACGCTTTTTTACTTATGTATTATCCTACACAATGCTAGAGGCATTGTGTAGGGATAATACTTAAGTAAAAAAGCGTGCAAAAAGACGTCCGTCTGACATTAGCCTAACTGATTATTCGAATGCGCGGTACTTAATGAAGTTAAACTTAAACAATGAAACAATTTGTTATTTTTTCGATAAGCTTATGTAATATATACAAAATGCGTGTTGCTGAAATTATATAATTTTCGGACGGTTTCACAGGCTGGATAAATTTAAGTGCACTTTAAAAGTAACTGTCCGATTAAGAACTTTTTCATTATACATTTCGACATTAATTAATTCGTTGTTTCTATGACAATAATACTTTTCTCATATTGCCTCCGACACTAACATTATCGAAGTCAAATTGATAGTGCTCAGAATCGGCACTTAACTTTGCGTTTGAAGCAATTTTAATCAGTTTAAATTTTATACTAACCGTCATTAAGAGACCGTTAAATTTCATTACATGTACATATAAACGTATATGACAAAATCATAATTATAAAAGTACAGTAAACTCTGTCTAAGGCGGAATCGATGGGGACCGACAAAATTTTCCGTAGTAGACAATATTCCGCCTTAGATAAATTTTACTCAATGTCTATGGATTCACAGGGATTTGAAAACCTTTCCGAGTTAGACAGATTTCCGTCTTACATAGAGTCCGCCTTACAGAGAGTTTACTGTATAATTACTTAAGTTGAACTTTCTTAAATTAGTTCCGTATAAAGAATAGACAATGATTTTTTATTAAAGAGTATTTTTCATAAAAGTTTTAAAAGTTTTCTGGGTATGCACTTAGGCACACCTTCCTAGTTAAAAGTTTCTAAAATTATATGGTGTTAAAACAATATTTGGTGTAAAATGTTTCTTTACATTCATTGAGGCAACCATTGAAATTCATGCAGGTAATAATTTCGTAGACGAGCTGATGCTACAGCTATTGTCTTGAGCTATACAGGTAAAATATATAGGGGAGATGGGGGCACATGTGAACAGTTCGCATAAATATAGCTTTTTCTCATAATTGGATTAATTCTTATAAATAAAAACTAGTCAGTATAGTAAACAGAACTTTCTTTTACACATGGTAATTTTTTTAAAATCACCTGTATAGTTTTTCTTACATTTTTTAATAGTTTTATAAATTCAAATAATTGTTCACATGTGCCCCATCAGCGGGGTAGTTGTGAACACTCGTGGGGCACATGTGAACACAAGGAAAAAATATCCTTTGACATGCTTTTTCTCCTGTTATTAATTTGTTATCATAACCATTATTTATATTATCAGTTAAATTCACCATAAATAAAATAAAATACATTTTTTTTTCTAGTTTCTGGGTGATATGTTTAAACAAAAGATTTTAAAATGAAACTAAATATATATAAAGCTGTTCTGACACCATACCCAAGAATTATATTAGTTATCAATTTGAAAATTTTACATTTTAAAAATGTTACTGATATCCATCCCAATTCAAATTATCCTATTCATAGCTGTTGTTTGAGAGATGGAAGTAAGCCATCACTAAGTTTGAGACAAATGAAACGAAAAAAAAAATACAAAGTTGTTTGTCATAATATTCTTTGTATTAACAATGCATAAAAAATATTGTTTTAAACCGTTTACTAAAATAGTACTTAACACTTATTGCATTTTAGGAAACATTGAATTTATTTAAATTATAATTGAACTCAAATGAGCTTCTTCCTCTTTGTGTACTTCCTGACAAATGTGGAAGTGGAAGTTTCAATACAGTATCACTTTTTTGTATGACAGAAATGTCTACTATTTCAGGGAAATTATATGGATTGGATCTGAGATTCTTTCTCGGGAATTTAACATGCAATTTATCATTATCAATTCTTTCTATTCGCACAATAGAGAAAGATTTTGATTTTTGTGAACTGTTCATATCTGCCCCAACTAGTCTGTTCACAAGTGCCCCGCATGGCTGCTAGAGTTAAATTGATAACTAATTAACATTTATCAATTTTAGGGAACAAAACAACTTTATCCAAAATATTCAATAGTAGTCATAGTATATGTTAAAACATTAAAATTCGAATAACTAACTAAATAAATAAACTTTATCACTTATCAAAGTTGAAACCGACATTTTACATTTGACATCTACAAACAGTGTTTTGGCTACTGAAGACAAACAAAATGTCAAAAAGCTTCAAAAAATTTTTACCATATGTCTACAGGTGCTGCCATCTTTGGTAATTTTTTTCAAATAAAAAAACTTATAATAACTATTGAAAAATTGCGATGTTCACATCTGCCTCCTGTTCACATGTGCCCCCATCTCCCCTAAATAGTACACATAAATATATTCTATAGTTCGTACAATGAGTGTTTTCATCTATCCGATAGACAAGATTTATTTTTGTCAAGGAATATGAATGTCTTACGCTATTTGTGAATATATTATTATAAGGAATACAAATAAAATTATATTATACCTAATGAAGAAGAAGGCACATTGGATATTCCTGAAGCATTGTCGCCCACCGTATTTCTTCATTAAAGTGATGAAACTTTTGTAGCAATGCCTATGCTAACCCTCTTTCAGATTATCATTGGATGGTAAAATAATATCTTTATATTGTAAAGTATGTTTTTGCCGAATTTTAAATTTTTATAGCGTTTTTTCACCTAAAACAGAGATCTTTTCATCGCTTTTTGCGCAAATAACACTTTTTTTTTTTTTTTTTTTTTTTTTTTTTTTTTTTTTTTTTTTTTTACTTTTCATGTTTACTGCTCCAAAATTTTCAGAACTGCATGCTGGCTATAAGTAACGTGGTCTTGTGAGAGCCTATGACAGTTAGATTTGTTGTAACTGCGCACGCATCCAGTTGAAATTCATCTTAAGATGGTGCAAAGCGGTTTACGCTTTGTTTGTATCGTAAGTCAATAAATGGATCTTCAGCGAGGCACCGCAAGTCCAGCTTTACTGACACTCGCGTTTAACATTCTATGTTGACTGGCAAGTAGAAAGTGCCAACAAAAGTGTCTGTCATTTCAAAATATTTTTTCTAAGCATAAAGATTATTCTGTCTCAATCTCAGCGTGCCTCAAATACCTTTTTGTGTAGTCATAAAATGGCACTTGACACGTGTCTGGCACAGTTTTTGGGCCGACTAAAGTGTCTGGCTTTTATATTTTTTATTTCATTAAATCCCTAATTCGAAGGTATTAACGTTTCAAAATGCCTCAAGGATATTTTTTTGCAATGGAAATTTTGGAAATTTAAAAGTTCACGGGAGGGCTAAGTGCCACGATCCTTCAGCCAGACATTCGATTTCGTATTGAGACATTACAAAAGAAGTGTTGCACAAATTTTCAGGGTGCCTCAAATACCTTCGCTAAAATGTGTAACAGCTCTCGGACTGTCATCACGGTGTCAATTTGTCCCAGCGTCCAATCATCACGGTATCAATTCTTCGCGGCGTCAATTGATAGTAGCGAAAAAAAATATACATATAGGCGATCATGAGATTATTTTTCCAGATATAGCGAATCATGGTAACCAACATTTTACAGGCCGGTTTTAGATACAAATATATACTATATAAGTTTTTTTTTTATTGCTTTAAACATTAAAATAGAGCTTTTTTTTTGTATGTGATTTTAGTGAAATTCCCAATCGAGAAAATGAAACTTTAATGAACTAGTGCAACTCATTTCTTATATAAATTAGTGATAAAACATATATTGCTTCTATGACCAGAGCAAATAATGAATAAAAATTCTAGAAAAACAAAACATGTCGGCATAGTTGGCATGTATGTGCACAGGAAAAAGGTATTGCAAGTAGCGAAAATTTTTAGGCGAGGATTACAAATGTAAAGAGGACGATTTTGGATGCAGGTTCATTTTAATTAAGATTTTTGTGAAATTCCCAATTGTGCATGCTTAATGTACTGCAGAAGTCATCTCCTTTTCAGAATAGAAAGATATTGCTTTCGATAACCAAGAAAATAGCGTGAGATTTAAGGTATAAGTACATCGAACATGAAAGAAAAGAAATAATGCTTGAAAAATTATATCAAATTGGCATTGGCGTGCAAATGGGAGGGATGTATGTGTATGTGTGTGTCGGAGGGAAGTCAGCTCCCTCTAACCTATGAAAAAAAAAAAAAAAAAAAAAAAAAAGTACAGACAGAATGTAAACACAAGCAGGAAGTAAGAATTCTACTTTTTAAGAATTTTGTGTCCCCTCCACCCCTAAGAAAAAAACCCTTTATTTATTTTTCTTTTTATGGTACATGTAAGCAGTACACACTCCAACGTCACTATCGCGGAATATTACAGAAACCCAACAAAATGCGATGTCGTAAACTCGAGAAGAAAAAAATGATTATCTAATGATTAAATGCCTTTATTTGTTTGTAACGTTAATATGGATAATTAAAATTACATATAGTTTATAATAGCTCTGTAAGGAACCAGTAACTTTGTTACAGAGGCTTTCTAGCAGTTTGAAGGTGAACATGGTGTAAGACATAACTCTAATACAGAGGCACTCTAATTGACTGGGGTGCATTTTTAATTAGGAGTTTGTGGTCCGCGAGTTAGCGGTAACCACATGAGAATTTTTTTGCTCAGTCTGCCAGAGTATAAATAGGGGAGCGAAAATATGTTAAGCGGTTAGTCGGCTTAGTTGGTGAATTAGACGTTAGAGAGAGTGTGATTTGGCGTAAGTTGTTTTGGTGTGGAGAAACGGCCTGTATGGCTGGAGTTTAGTCTGGGAACAAGAACAGATTTAGACTGAGATGAAATTGAGATGTGGGTTTGAATTGAACCCCGCCGTCGTAGCTTAAGCACGCCCCGGAGAAATGAAGTTACATGAATTAACTTTTGACTTTATATTTAATTAAGGTTGTTTTATTGCTATCACGGAGTGAGGGCGAAATTTGTGAGATCTTGTCTGCCAATCCTTTGCCTGTTGTTGAATAAAAGCTCTATATTTAAAGCCTATAAGTCTCTTCATGAATTCCCCCCATTTACGTTACGCCACAGCTCTATGTTTTATAAGAAATCCTTCAATTATATATTGTTTAAAATAACGCATATGACACCGTATTTTCAGTTGTTATGAGAAAATGACAACAAAAAATATACTAATCTATTATTTCCCTTTCAATTTCTATAAAAAGATTATACTTCAGTTGTCATCATTACAGACATGGCATTAAAAACTGCAAAAAATTAAATATCTCAAAAATAAATTGAGATGCAATTTCGAAACAAATTGCAGTTAAAAGTAATTTTGCCCCCTCCATTTTTATGTGTAAAAATTGAAAATATGTTATGCTTAGAAGTTTAAAAAATTGAATAGAGTTTATCAGCATTTAACCATACAATGATGCATCTACTTCATTTTACGTCTGGATTATGTAACGTAAAGTTATTTTTTAGCGACAACACTTCAAGTGTTGTTTGGAAGAACTAGCATATCGGGGTCTAACAAAATGCTGTTTGTGATTTCAATTGAATATTGACCGATTTGATATAGCATGATTGATTGTCATTGTATGGTAGTTTTGTTTTAAAGTTTGTTCTTACATTTATCTCATTAAGAAGGTAAACCGAAATTATAAATTGATTATTTTATTTCACAAATTCTAATTACTATAATTAGTAAGTTTTTTTTTTATTTTCTACTCTATGTTATTGTTTAATGGCGTTAGCTTATATAGAAAATTGAATGAGTTAAGCAAGTCAAGCGTCTAAGGAGAAGAGGCCTCCCTTGCAACACACTTTCTCTACGTACGCTCATGCCAATATATATATATATATATATTGACATTATTATATTATTATTTTTATTTATTATTATCTTTGGTCATCGAAACTACATCTATTTTATCACTAATGACTAATTTAAGTAAGAAATGAGTTGCACTAATTCATTAAAGCTACATATTCTCAATTAGGAAGTTCACTAAAGTCACATACAAAAAATTCCACATGATTTTAAAGATTGGTATTTTTCGACAAAAACAGAAAAAATATATATATATATATATATATATATATATATATATATATACTAGATATATTTTTAAGTATACCTGTATCTAAAATCGCCCTGTAACATGTTAGTTATAATTCGCTATATCTGAAAAAAAAATCATGATCGGTTTTAAAAAATGCTTCTCTTACGATGAATTGACGCCGCGACGAATTGATACCACAACGAATTGACGCCGCAACGAATTATCGCTGAGACGAACTGACGCCACAATGAATTGTGCCGTGACGAATTGACACGACATATTAATCACTTTTTTAGAAATTTAGCTATTTTTTATAGTAATAAATACTGAATGAATATCTTCAGATGAATTTATACACATTAGGCGAAACATCCAAAATTGATGGATTAAAAGAATCAGAAATAAGGAATTAAAATTTAAAAACCAAATAATAACAAAAATTCTACACTTTTTATACACATAGTCGAACTTTATTCATCATTTAAATTAATTCACTTTAAATATAAGGACCAATAATATTATGCTTAAATTTATTAAAATTTTGTAAGTTATGAAAATATGAACATGAAGAAAAATCATTTTAAAGTTTTCATTCGTAAAAATGTTTGCATTTTTTTAAAACTTCTAACTTGTGTGAAGTTTATGTACAATTTTAACAAACTCATAAATTAAAGTATATATAAACTCTTCCATATAAGTTAATTACATATTATAACTGGGGTTACATTTTAAAATCATTAATGACGGAAAAAGAACAAAGAGAAAATTGTCTCATTCATAATTGTCAATTTCATAATTCTAGGCCCTTCAGTAAAGCATAAACCGAATTTTTAGACCGCTTTTTGCTCCTGCACCCTTTTTGGGGTAGTGGAACCGACATAAAACATAGCCTAAGTTAGAGCATGGGTTGTCACCATCATTTTGGCACCATTAGTTTTTAAATCGGTTTGATATTTCCCGAGATTATGTAGAAACCAACATTTAGAACGTTTTTTTAAAGCGCTTTGTGTACATTTTCACCCCTTTTTAATTTCGAATTTTTTAAGAACTGTTCTTAGAATTCCTTTATATCTAATAAGTAACTAATATTTCAAATTTCATATTTCTAGGACCTTCAGTAACGAAAAAATCGCATTTTTAGAACGTTTTTTGCTCCTGCACCCCTTTTGTGGTCGTGGAATCGACATAAAATATATCCTATGTTCTAAGTTGGGCTAACACCATCCTTTTGATACCATTACTTTTGAAATCGGTTCGGTAGCTCCAGAGATTACCTCTAACATACAAACAATTTTTACTTCTTTATAATATTAGTATAAATAAATATAGAATAAAGATACACCTTTAAAAGTTCTCCAGTAGTAGAGTCAGGGGCACATGTGAACAGTCCACTTAAATAAATCTTTTTCTCATAACTTGGTTAATTTCCATAAAAAAAAAAAAAAAAAATAAAATAAAATAAAAATAAAAAACTACCCGATATAGTAAACATAACTTTTTACATATGGTATTTTTTTTACTTGTTTACTTTTCTTACCTTTTTTTAATAGTGTTATAAATTGAAGAAATTGTTAATATGTGTTCCAAAGGTGGCGCAGTTGTGAACACATGTGGGGCCATGTGAACACAAAGGGAAAAATATCCTTTGACATTCTTTTTAATCTCTTATTCATTTGTCATCATAATCATTAGTTATATTATTTGTTAAAATCATCATAAAGAAAAAAATATGTATATGTATACTTTTCTAATTTCTGGGTGATATGTTTAAGCAAAAGATTATAAAGTGAAAATAAGTAGATTGGGGAAAATAAGTAGATTGGGGGAGGGGAGGCTTCGATGACTGATTAAATATTGTTGCAATAAATAAAAAAATAAAGAAGATAATTTGAAAAAAGAATTAATGCTTTTAAATTTAGCTTTGGGATATTGTTTAAGGGGGGGGGGGGGGGGGGTTACATAATATTTATCGGAAATCTGCCAAAATACGAACGATTTTCTCTCTTGTATTTACCTTATTGACTTCTAAATTTATAATAAAGAAGTGTTTTTTAATGATTTTTTTTTAAAATCTCTATTATAAGCTCTCCCCAAATTTAAGTTTTTTGCTTTTGAAATAAGGGGATTGGGGAGCTTAAAATCGGTATTTTACGGTAGTTATCAGTTTAAAAATTTTACTTTCTTAAAATATTACTGATATCTATCTCCATTCAAAGCATCATATACGTAGCTGTTTTAGAGATGGATGTAAGCCATCATTGCAAGTTCGGAACAAATGAAATAGAGCAATGCTATTTAAAGTAATAATTTGTGTATTAACAATGCCTTAAAATATTGTTGTAAACAATTTAGTAAAATAATACGTAACATTTATTGCATTTTGGAAAACATTAAAATTATTTAAATTACAATTAAACGTAAACGAGCTTGTTGCTATTTATGTACTTGCTGACAGATAAGTTTCTAGAAGTTTCAATACAAAATCAACTTTGTATGACGGAAATGTCTTCTAATTCAAGAAAATTAAGTTATTGGAGCTGACATTATTTCTCATGAAGTTAACTGAAAGGAACAGTATCACAGAAGGATCATTGGAGGCAATTATGAACTGTTCATATCTGCCTCAACTAGTCTGTTCACAAGTGCCCCACATCGCTAGAGTTAAATTGATAACTCATTACCATTTCTCAATTTCAGAAGAAAAGAAACTTTGTCAAAAAACTTTATTAGTATTCGTAGTATATATTAAAACATTAAAATTCAAATAAATTAATAAAGTTGTTTGTTCTCTTATCAAGATGGAACTGAAATTTTACTTTTGAGATCTATGAACAATGTTTTGGCTACTGAGGACAAACAAAATTTTCAAGAGCTTTAAAAAACTTTTGTCATATGTGTACAGGTACTACCATATTTGTTAATTTTTTTTCAAAATATATATATATATATATATACAATGACTAGTGAAAAAATGCGACGTTCACATCTGCCCTAATCTCCCCTATATTTTTAATAGAAGAAGTTATTATTTAAGCCAAACAAAAAAATCAATATTATGAATATTTTTATGGTACTGAGTCTCCTTAAAGTAGCAATTAATTTTACTCATGTTCTAAAACATATGTATATCAAACCTCTTGCAAATTTATCAAAACTGTATATTTTTTATAAAGAACATACAAACTAAACTAAAAAATTGTTAATAGTAATAAAATATACACTTAAAATGCATATAAACACCTTTTATATTATCGACATCTACCTCGCTCACATGGCGAGATTCTCAAAATCAAGTTTGAGCGTCGAAACATAAGCCAAACTTACGTCTGCAGCAAAAGTTTGATCTAGTATTCATAATATTTTATTAATGTGTTATTTAAAGAAATTCATATTAGAATTTATCTTTAGAAACAATTATTATCGAATGGTAGTATAATTACAAAAGTAAGTTGGGGTTATGAGAATACCGTGCACTAGATTGAGTGAGACATTTTAATTACTAAAATTGCATTGTAAATTGCAAACAAAATCAAAATTTGAGTTTAACCCTCTCGCTGAGTAATTGTCTTATCAAAATAGCTTCAAAAATTGCGTATTTAACTCCTTCGCGAGGAGCGTCTTTTAAGAACTTTTATTCTTGTTTTTCAAAACAAAACTTTTCGTCTGATTCAATCGGGAAATTTCTCCGATTAGATAAGGTAAAATTAAGAATAAAAAAATAACAGGTGGGAATGATCAAGGAGAGTTAATTAGACGGAAAATGCATCCCCGATGAAATCTCGGTTTGCGCAAATTTTGCTTCTTTTACGTTGCCCAAAAAACTCTCGGGATGCCCAGATAGAGGGTTAATGCCTATTAATAATAATAAAAAAAATAGCTGAATGCATCATAAAGAAATGTATGATTCAAAACAAATAATGTATAACAGTACATGTACAAAAGACAAATATTTTGACGTTTTTGTTCACTAAAATATTTGATTATCTGATGTATACTTATTAGTAACATGAAACATATTTTAAACAACGAAACACAAATCGAACATTTCACATAGTAAGTATTATTTAGTAATTAATGTCTAAAAATTTAATGCTTTCTTATTTTTCAATTTGTAGAGCGATTTTGCATCACACTATCTGCTCACAAATTTTTTTCATGCGTTTGTTAAATTAAGAACTCTGCATTATATTATTTAATGCTGATGGTTTTTAAGCATTGGTCAGTATATTTTTACATCTGAAATTACATTTATAATGAAAATTTATTTTAACATCTCTATTTTAAAATCTGATTAAAATATAAGAAGAACAGAATAACAATTCATTAAAAAAAATCATTATTTTAATTATGCATGTAATACGAAAATAATGAACTCTTTTTTTTATCTCTGAGGATTTTATTAAAATGGAATTTTAGAATATATTTCATATAAATAGAATGTTAATGGATATTTAATATTCATAAAAGTAGTTCATTTCATTTCTAAACATAAATTAAATATTAATCTTCTATTTAAATGATATATATATTTTCTCATTTTTGTTCTGATTTTTTTTTCTTCATCGTTATGTTCTTTATTTAAAACAAAGGAATTAGATTTGAAAATTTGCAATAGTCAGTTTGTTCTTCTATTATTTCTCGAAAAATATTAATATTAACAATAGAAAAAAAATGAGATTAAGGAAATTTTATTTATTGATACATACTAATCTGTCTTCTGAAATAAACCAAATATTGTCCTAACCCATGAGTTCGCTGGAAGGAAATTCTGCAACAACACTTTGTCGAAATTTCATCACATCGGTCATTTGTTGTGTTGTCTATGTTTTCGTGAGACGATATCAATTAGATTAATGAGTAAATATGCTTGTAGAAACATGGTTATAAGTTACATGTTATTAAAACTTTTCTTTCTATATTTTCTATTGAATATTTCCATTTCTAAAGTATACTACTGTAAGAATGATGTGATCAATTTGCCCTTTTCCCCAACAATGATAAAATCTTTCGCTGCTAATAGAAACAAAAAAATATAAACCTGATATTTCTACAAAAAATCATTTTTCTAAGAGATCATTTTTAAAATACTGATTATACCGTTATGTACGTATAATTTAAAGAAATGCGTTAAAAATTACAAAACTTTACAAACAGCCTCTGCAGAAAATTTAAACTTTTAAGCTAAAAAAAAAAAAAAAAATCTAAATAGAAAGTGAATTTTTTTTAGTAAACGCGTGACTATCTATTAGGACAATTATACAATGTAAATTGTAAAATATAAAACAATTACAATTACCCAAATTTCATATATTAAAAAAAATATAGTCGTTGAGTAAGCACAATAACAGCGAATTTGATATAAATATTACATAATTTTACTATAAATTTATAATAACAATAATGATAATTCGATGATCACCCTTTTAAATTAAATTAATAAAATAGTTTGTATATTTGAGGGAAAAAATGGGAAAATGCACAACTTTTACGTTTTTTCTCAATATTCAATGACCTTGATAATAAATCCATATTTTAGCACAGATTTAGAATATAGCCTATAATTATATCTCTAGTATCAATTGCATTATATATTTTTCTTTAAAACACACATTAATATTAAATATGTAGTTTTTTATATCGGAGAAATATTTAAGATGTTGTTTCAAGATATCGGCCAAAACTAATCATTAGTCGAAAGTGCCAAAATCTAACTCGAACTGAAACTTTTAAATTCAACTAGGTCACACCTTACCAGAAAAGAAAATGATTAGTATCAACGCGAGCGGAACCGTCGCTCTCAATTAAGTTTGAATTTTATAATGTGATCGAAAACTTCTTAGTCATACGTAATTTTTTCAAATTCTAAAAAAAAAAAAAATTACTTTTGATATTGATTTTAATTTTTTTTTTCAGTGTTAATTATCAGAATAAAAAAAGTCTACCTATTTAAAAATAATTTTTGAAACTGAAACAGAGATAATTGATAGAACGCAGCTATACGAGTAAATATAGGGTCGGAAAGCAAGCGGTGAGAATTTAAAATGTAGCTTCCCACTGTCGCAGTTAAAGAATTAAACCAAGAATGAGAGGATATACTTCAGAAAACATTTTATTAACAGTAATGTATTTAATGTACACGCTCAAAGAAATTCCTCAAAAGATCTTCCGCCAGCTGTCATTCACGCTTCACACCTACGGGATAGGGACTCATGCACATTTGCGAGGGCACCGGGCATTTCCCGAATATTGCCGGCAACAACGGCAATCCTGGCGACTAGATCAATATCGGTTTCAATCGGGCTCTCGTATATTAGGCTTTTCATATCGCCCCACGGGAAAAAAAAATTCAAAACACGAGAGATTCGGCGATCTTGGTGGCCAAGCTATGGGATCACGTCGACCAATCTATTGCCCTGGGACAGTGTAAAACTACATTTTAACTTCTCATCTCTTGCATTCCGACCATACATTCTATTACGAAATTTGCTCGTATACCTGCGTTCTATCACCTGTAAAGTTTTGCTCACTTTTCCAGATACACCTTGTATATATTTTTAAAAAAATTAAATGTTTGTTTGAAAACCTACTACTCTATCTCACATCTTTTCTGAAAATTCCATGAGGAAATAATGGTATATTCGAACATGGGAAATATCACTAATATTTATGCAATAATGATGAAGCATGTTATATTTTATTTTATGTAATTTACTTAACTTATAAAACTAACTATTTTATTTAAGCCTGATTTAATTTAAAGATACATTATATAAAATTATTTTATTTTTTCATTCAGTAACATAAAGATTTTTTAAATTAATTTTTAAATGTTTAGCATCTAGTTTGCAATTATATATATATATATATATATATATATATATATATTTTAGCTATAAATGGTAAAATTACATTGTAGTAAAATGAAGAAGATTATTTTTATCATTCCAGTAAAAAAAAATAAATCTTGGAGTTCATTTTTTGTGATTTAAAATAATTTTTTAATGACTGCATTCAAGGAAAAAAAAATAATAATCTGAAAATAAACGCACAAATGGCAAATAGCATAAAAACAATTTCATCGTTGATTCCATTAAATACATTTTGTAAGTTTGGCACATGCGTGTTTTCTTTGAATTCACTAGTCAATCAGTTTGTCCATCGGTTGTGTATATGAAAATTTTAAAAGTCATTACTGCATTAAAAATTATATAGTCGTAAGGTTTGTTTATATCCAAAGGTTGTAAACGCCTAACACATCTTACTCAAAACTTTATATATAAAAAAAGAATTATAATTAATTGACTTGTAAAAAAAAAGAAGTTTAATTAATGCACATCATCTACATTTAAAATATGTTTTATAATTCAATGTGATCTTTCGTAACGTCATGTTTCAAAAATGAATAAAAATCAGTAAACGAACTCATCTGTTGTATATTATATACTTTATGAGAAAGCTATATTCCTAGATTTTATAGTCACCGACTCATTTAAGGCTGTTAAAATTGAAATAATAGCGTAATTTGAGGTGAGATGCCGTGTTGTACAAGATGGCGTATTACATGTAGTTTTCATATCCGCAGGTGATGTAGGAAAAACACAGCTCAATTGTAAGGAGGACGGTACCCTACTGATACTTTAATTTCCATTTTCGTTCTTTCTTAAAAATTTTAAGTGGTACTTTTTTATTGCTATTTCGTCTTATCACTTCTGGTAAGTGTCCAAAATTTTTTACGTGGCATGTTTATTTGACAATATAAGTCTTATTTAAAGAGCAGAGAAATAAATCTCATGTTTCTAGAGAGTACAGGTACCTGGCATTTCTGCAAAGCATAAATGGTGGTTGTTGTCGCTTTTTCACGTCAGTGGGGTACAACAGCGTTTTGCCCAATACTTTGGGGTGAGCCGACGATTTTTTTTTTTTTTTTTTTTTTTTTTTTGGGGGGGGGGGAGGGGGTAAGATGCCGGTTGTTTTTCCTTGGGGTAAAATATCGGTTATTTTCCGTTACGGTCAAATGCCTGGTTGTTTCTTCATTGTTTGAATTACCCTTGGCTATTAACTAACTTATCAACAAATTGAATCAGATAATTTAATTAATTGATTAAATCGTGATTATAATCAACTGATTAAAAAATATCATTGAATAAAATTATATATTTTCTAAATGTTTAAAATGACATAAAGAATTTAAAATCTAAGGTGAGCATAATTTGAGAGATTTCTATATGTATTCTGTTTTATAAATAAACTTTACTGGCCTTAAAAATAATTGTTTAATAATTGTTAATTTTAATCATTGTTAAAAATTTTATATTAAATGCAGTTGTAAGTAATTTTAATAAATGTAAATATCGGTAGTATATAATATAGTTTAAGATAACTCCTTGCTAACTTCCATCCAGACACCACATACTCTAAAAATAAACTAATTTTATCGGATTTGAGAAAATTACGGAAGATTAAATGGTAATTAAACGATTACGGGTGATCACCTGTAATCAGGTTTCCATCCACTTCTCTTTGGCTGAGGGATTTTAAGACAGAATCAATTTCTGTCGAGACAGCTAACTGCTACTTTCAAACAAGCAATTTAAAATTAGCTTGTATAAAATGGCTAAGAAAACAATTTTATAAAGACACTATAAAAAATTTATCTTAAATGTATCGTTTTAAATGTGACGTAATTTTCACCAAAGTTTTTTATTTTAATTTTAATATTCAAATTAAAATAAACTTAAAAACCTATAAAAGGCAAACTAAATCGATGTGACAATAGCATCTGCGAATTTCCAGGTGTCTCAAGCCTTTCTAAAAAGGAATTAGATAAGATATCAAAGGGTACAGAGAGACAGAATCTTCAACTCACGTTGATATGGATGATGATTTAATTCCCCCCAAAGATTTCGAGGACTAGGATTTTTTTTTTTTTTTTTTTTTTTTTTTTTAAGTGAATGAGAATGATTGTTCAGCGTGTCTAGCAGAATGCAATAAAACCTCGAAAAAATTTGATGGGATCAAGTGGAATAAGTGAAACTGTTGGTTATATAAAAGTTGCTCAAAAATTCCTAAACAAATGTGCAGTTTGTAGCAGACCTGATATATTGCTAAAAAGAACAAAGTGACAAATGAAAAACATTAACAAAAAAGCTTGACTCTAAAGAACTTTATCACAGTGGCTTTGTCGAAGTTAAAACTGTTATAATGTTTAAAAATAGGCATACTTAAGAGCCATTATTCTTTTAAATATTATGTAGAACATAATTTATTAAATAAATATACAAACGAATATATTAACATAACATAAATAATTATATAACAAATAAATATTAGATTGTTCTTTTATTATATTGCCAATGTTTGTTACATACATATTTTTGTAATTTCCTAATATTAGGTAATTCAAAAATCTTTAATATGTCTAAAATATTAAAGTTACTTTTATTCGTCTCATTATGTTTTATACTACTTCACAAAAATTACTGTTTACATTGAAACTCTATAAGGCATTATACCCCTACATAGTTGGACAGCTTACCTATACCTATGTGTAAAATGCCGAAATGCAAGTGTTTTCAAAAACAAAATTTCCGATGCTTTCTATAGCATCTGTAAAGTGAAGTATTTTTTCAAATCATACATAAAAGTCTAAATTTTAACAAGAAATCAATGAATAGCAAATATAAATAACAGGCGATTTTTAAAACAATTATGTGTAAAACTACGGCATCGTCACCCAATCTACTCCCATCTACAACCAATCTAATATAAACGAAGAGAAAACGTTTCATTTACAATGATAATTTATGCTCGTTTTAAGTTATCACTATGACAAATTCAAGTATGCGATAACATATGCAACGCCATAAAAGCAAACGATACTTGAATATACAGATGCAAAGGATCGTTGAATTGAATATTACAAAGTGAATTATGCTCTGTTTTCATTAGTCGTTATTTAATTTCTTAAGTCAAAGTCAATGTCAAATTCTGCATGATCCTGATTTCTACTGAAAAAATTACATTTTAAATGTTATAAATAAGTGTCATATATCAGCATCTTTTTTCCATTTTAATTCAGGTAATTTTAAAGGTAAAGGTATGCTTTTTTTTTGTAATCATCTTCATGGTATAAAAAGAAAATCTAGAAAATCTAATTAACAAATTTTGTCTTTTGAGAGAGCATCACATTTAAAAAGAGTACATTTTATAAAAATCACTGGGCGGCTGTTTCATTATTTTATTTTTATGCTCTCATTTTCACTGAAATACAATTTGCATTGCAGACCAGTTTTTAAGAGGTAAAAGATTAAACCTCGTTTGGAATGTTCAGTGTGACGTTTGAAAACGGGGGATTTTGATAATATTAGTTGCAGACCTGGTAGAAAGGTAGTATTAGATTGTTAACCCTTCGGTGGTCACAGACGCGTATCCGCGGTCAAAATAAAGTGCTTCTAAAGGGTTACGGCCGCTTATACGCGCCCAGAAATATCTGCTTTAAAAGCGTTATGAACGCGTATAGACGGTCGGCATTTGTTATCTCTAAATGGTCACCGTCTCGTATACGCGTTTGTGCTTCCCCCCCATTGTTGGAGACTGGGAGTTAAAGAAGGCGTTTATCAACCACTCCTTCTTTCCACTACATAATAGGCGTGGGCTATTTGTCAAGTAGTTTATTGTAGTCGAATGCTTTTAGAGATTTGGTTGAAAAATGCCTTAGAGAATTACGTTTTCTGTAAATGGATAAGAATAGCATTATATTTCAAAACAGATACTATGGTGAATTCATAGAATATATACAGTACAAGAGTTATAGTTTTTTGTGTGGAATTAGAAAAATTCATAGGATATCAGTGTTTACTTATTTTATTTTATCATTCTTTGCCATAAGATTATATTCCATTATAATAATTATTAGTCTTTCAAAAAATTTGCAATGTTGCATTTATTGTTTAAATGAATACATGCGTTCTTTTCTTTTTATTTATTTTTTTCTTTTGTTTTCTTTTCTTTTTAAAAAGTATTTCAATGTTTTTTACTTTCTTCTATCTTCAATAGAAGAAAGTATTGTAATCGAAATTTTTTTCGACTTCCGGTTTTCAACGGATTTGCATGTTTTAGGGGTCAGAGATTCCAAAAAACATGTTTATAGAAAATGTCTGTCTGTCTGTGTGTCCGTCTGTCCGTCTGTCCGTCCGTCCGTCTGTCCGTCTGTCCGTCTGTCCGTCTGTCTGTCGCCATTGTACCATCAAAAAGTGTATGAAGTTATGTATAGAATTAAACCAAAATTTTATTATAAGTTTTTGGCTATGGCAAGCAGGTCCTCCCGGAATTTGGAAAAAATTCGCCGGTAGGGGGCGCTGATATAACAATTTTTGTGCGATTTTGAATATTGTACCATCCAAAAGTGTATGGAGTTATGAATAGAATTGAACCAAATTTTTAGTTTAAGTTTTTGGATATGACAAGCAGGTCCTCCCTGAATTTGGAAAAAATTCGCCGGTAGGGGGCGCTGTAAATGCGTTTTTTGTGCGATTTTGAATATTGTACCATCGAAAAGTGTATGAAGTTATGCATAGCATTGAACCAAATTTTTATTTTAAGTTTTTGGCTATGGCAAGCAGGTCCTCCCTGAATTTGGAAAAAATTCGCCGGTAGGGAGCGCTGTAATAGCGATTTTTGTGCGATTTTGAATATTGTACCGTCCAAAAGTGTATGAAGTTATGCATAGAATTAAACCAAATTTTTATTTTAAGTTTTTGGCTATGGCAACCAGGTCCTCCCTGAATTTGGAAAAAAATTCGCCGGTAGGGGGCGCTGCAATAGCGATTTTTGTGCGATTTTGAATATTGTACCGTCCAAAAGTGTATGAAGTTATGCATAGAATTAAACCAAATTTTTATTTTAAGTTTTTGGATATGGCAAGCAGGTCCTCCATGAATTTGCAAAAAATTCGCCGTTAGGGGGCGCTGTAATAGCGATTTTTGTACAATTATTGTGCCATTTTGAATATTGTACCGCTGAAAAGTGTATGAAGTTATGCATAGAATTGAACCAAATTTTATGTGTTTATTTTTGGTCATGTCACGAAGGTCCTCCCTGAATTTGGAAAAATTCTGCCGGAAGGGGGCACTATAATTGCGATTACCATTTTCATTATTGTACCATCGAAAAGTGTATGAAGTTATCCATATAATTGAACCAAATTTTTTGTGCATGTTTCTGGCTATGGCAAACAAGTCCTCCCTGAACTTGAAAAAATTCCGAAAGAAGGGGGCGCTATAATCCCGATCTCTGTGCCATTTTCATTATTGTACCATCGAACAGCGTATAAATTTATGCATACAATTGAATCAAAATGTTTGTGCTTGTTTTTGGCTTTGGCCAACAGGTTCTCCTTGAATTTGGAAATATTGCGCGGTAAAGGGGCTCCGTGCTAGCGATTTTTGTATACTTTTCTTGATTTTTCGTAGTTCTATTGTGCATCGGCGGCTCATGCAGCGGCGGGAACTCGCTTCCTGCTATGCCGGCTATTCGCAAACAGCTGATAACGACAGAATAAGGAAAAATTAATAATTTTAACAAATATCATGATATAGATTAACTCGTTTTTAGTCCGTTTAATTGACTTGAGCAGAAATTTAAGATGAAAATCAAAGTTGGTATAGTATTGAACTAATAATATTGAAGTATTAACATGTGTAACTAGGTTTTGAAATATTAAGATGTATAAGATAGAAGAAAGTTTTGGGATTGGCACATCCAACTAGTTTCATTTAACTATAATACTAAATACTTAAAAGCGTTTTTTTAATTTCTTTTTTCTTACTTGCATCACTTTTGCTGCGTAATAATAATTAAAATATCAAAAACCTAAATTAATATTACACTTTAAAAATATTTTCTAATTTATAATTGCTGCTCAAATTTTATTCAAATTTTAGTGTAACTTTAAAACTATACCGTGTATATATATCGTAAAGTAACGAAAGTAAGCGGCCCAAATACCGAAAGTCCGAAAACGGCCCTCCTCATATATGTTAATTATTCCTTTTTTGAAAAAGTGCCATTTATAAGACCTCATCTTCAAGTTTTTTACTGGAAACTCTTTAAGTTTTTTGTTTCCATATCTCCCTAATGAATATATCTTATGAAATATCATTGAATGGCATACTTCGCTATGCACGCTACAATACCTTCGAAAAGTATATTTTTTTTTGAAGTGTACTATTAATCTTTTCCTTAATTTTTATGCACTAAGATTTAATAAATAATATTTATATTGAGTTTAAGTTTTATAATTTCTGTTCATATTTCTTTGATATCTAATTTAATTATTTTATACGAGTTTGTTTTATTAATTTATTATTTTTATTAATGGAAACTATTTAGCTCCTACGGGAGGGGCTATTAAAACCAAACAATATTAATTTGATCTGATTTTATTTTGAAAATTGTAAAGATCCAGTGAAATTTCATAAATTCCAAATATACCCCCCCCCCCCTGGCCTGCCTTTTCCCCCATTCTTTCAACTTCTACAGTTGCAATTATAAGCCCCTCCTATAATCATTAAAATATCGTGTCTGCTAAAGGGGGCTTACTTTCGGTACTTTACGGTACATGTTTTTTTAGAGAAATTCACATATAAAATGATTAAAATGGTGTTATTACTATAATTCACCTGTGGGAGAAAATTTTAAAATCATGGTATTAACACAGATTGAAATTGCAACGATCAAATAGTCAAATGATACTATATACCAAACAATAGTAAAATACCAATCTAGGGTAGCTCTTTTAGTAGGAAAGCGGAAATTCTTTCATAAAATAACCTGCATCTGACTAAAAAACCACCCTCAAAAAACAAAAGTGGGGGTAGTGTTTAAAACATAGTGACACTTTGTTCCATAGAACTGACAATGCGGGTGTCTTACATGCCTCCCAACTCCCGTGTTTTGAAAGGTATTATACCGCAAAGCAATAAACTTCTCAGGAGGCCCCATCCGTGACAAAATAAATAAGGGAGGTAAACAGGGAAGAGATCTTCTAAGAATGCCTTTTTTCAGATTAGCTATTGCACTGTATTGAGAAAAAAAGAGTCAGTATTACTTTCACAATAGTTCAGTTTTTACACGGTTTATGAATGCACAAAATTGTTTCCAGCTATAACGTTGAAAAAAATCTTTTTTCTCTAAACTAAAGAAATAATAATAATAATAATAATATCGTGATATCGCTATAAAATGCATTCTGATTCAGAAGAAGAAAGTTTGATTGACTCTTCAGATGAAGCATTTTTATCCCCTTCATCGGATTCTGAGAGTGAGGATGATATAGAGCAGGGTCGGCGAACCTTTTTACATCCCTGTGCCCATTTTCTTTCAAAAAAGATTTTACATGACCATGACGTGCCAAGCACCAAAAAGTAATTTAGTAGATAAAAATTTCTAGATTTTTATTCATTGGGATTTAAAAATATGGAGCAATATACATCTAATATCTAGACTAACATATATCTAGTAATAAAAGGCTGAATGCGATGTCGGTTATGCCAAATATTAATACGGTGTTCAACCTACTCACTTTTAATAGGATGCTAGCTGAATTCGGGTTATCTAACAAGTGGTTTGGGTTTCTAGTATTTAAGATTTTCGTATCATTTCCTAAAATAATGACCCTCAGGAATAAATAGAGCGAACAATTGTGATAAGATTATATATTTTATACCAAGTCGCTTTAGTTTCATGACTAGGAATTTTGCTTCTAATGCGTGATATTTTTATTTTGATATGCTACAAACCTTCTCTAAATTTGATAACTTATTGAGCCGACACTGAAATAATTTATAAATTCAATTAGTTGCTTTCTGATATAATAAAAAGAAAGAAAAGCCCAGATCGTAAAAGTTTGCGTATTTTGTTTAACTTAATTCTATTTCGTTTTAGGATTTCACCGCTGTGCCGAAAATATTGTATCGCATGCCAAGTTTGGCACGCGTGCCATAGGTTCGCCATCCCTGATATAGAGCTGGCGTATAGATATGTTTGATGTAAGAAACTGGTGTAAGATTGGCAAAACAGCTGAAGTAGTACCTCCACCAAAATTTTGTTTTGCCGGAAAACCTGGGATAAAAGTCTACATTATCAATGCAGACTTGGCAGGGGGGGGGGGGGAGGATAACCACAGAACTGCTAACACTGATTAATCAAAACCCTTTTTTTTAATGTTCAAATGCTGGAAAAATCAATAGTTTAACCACGAAAAATTAACTATTAATTTACACCCCCCCCCCCAACACACAACAGTATGATTAAAACAAATTTAATAATGGAGATATGATTTTTTTTAAGATATAGTTCTTAAGTATACTTTTGAATAAAGTAAAAAAGAAAAAAGTATACCTATTAAAACTGTAACTGCTTCTAAGTTTGGGACCTTAAATTATGGTTGTTTGGGCAAATGACCCATTTACCCAGACAGAAATCGCAATTCTCAATCTTTTCAATCATGTTGGAATCTAAAGTGACTATTTTTTGACATATTCCTGAATTCATGTCTTTTCGTAAACACATGAAATTGGCAGGTGCTCTTATTCAGAAAGAATTAAGTTGAACATTTTTTTCTATTTTTCGATAAATAATTTTTAGAAAATGCTGTCAAAATTGGCGATTAGAATCGATTTTTTGTACTCGACAGCCCAACAAAAGTCATAATAGGAAAACGACCACTTATAACTTAAAATGTAATTCATATCTTGAAAAATAGAAAAAACAAAAATCTACTTGATTTTAAATTATTTAAATGGTCATGCCTGCAAGTGTCATGCTTTTATATTTACAAATTACCCTTTAATTTTATCTGGAAATTTTCCATTGCTTTGCTGAACACCCACATTTTCTTACCTCAAACAATTCTAACCAATAAGTTTTAGATTTCAAATTTTATATCAAAGCACCTTTGGAAAAACATTTTTATTTTTGCTTCATGCAGGACCGGAAAATTTCATGAAAAGGAACACCATTTCAAAATTATTGTTGGCTTATTTTTAGCCCGGAATGCTATTTCTTCCTCTCAGTTTATTTTATGTCGTCTCCAAAAAATAATGTTGCGTTGTATAAGCTAGCCGTAAAACAAAGCAGATGTATCATTGTACTGTTAAATACACTACTGCATTTTTTAAATTTCTAAGCATCGCACATTTTCACTTTTTATACCGTCGTATTCGAAAAAAAATGTACTTTTTATTGCAATTTGTTTGAAAACTGCATCCCCATTTATTTTTAAATTATTAATTTTTTTTGAGGTTTTTTCCACCATTTGTTTAATTTTGGCAACTCAAGTATTCCATTTCTGTCGAAAATCAAGGAATAATAGTGGAAAAATAGCAATTATATCTTTTTGTTGCCATTTTCTCATAAAAACTGAAAAAAATGATTAAAATACGTGTAATTTGAAAAAAAAAATGAATGATTTCTGATAAAACATGGAGCTATTATAAACTAAATTTAATTTAATTATCTATATTACAAACAAATGAAGCCATGTGAATCATTAGATAGCCGATTTTTTTTTTGGTCGAGTTTCTGTTTTTTTTTTTTTTGGGGGGGGGGGGGTGGTATTATTTAGCGTTAGTGACGTCATATGAATACTTTTCTATAGATGTTGTTAACATGGTAAATGAAGAATTCTTCAGAGGATGCGAATGACGTCCTTTTATATAAAATAAAAGCGTGTGTTTTAAGTCTTATAACTGAAATATGTTTTGTACTACAGTAGAGTTCTGCTTAACCGGGTTTTCGCTTTAACCGAGTTATTTTGTTCTGATGGACTGATGGTTTCCGTTATTATAAAACAGCTATTATAAATGGAGTGTTAGGTAAAGATGAAAGTGCAGCCATAAAAAGTTAGAACTCTGATTTTCTGATCAGAATAGGAAAAAAAAATGTCCATAATTTTTTTTACCATTTTTTCTCCATTCTGGCCAGAAAATCAGAGTTTTTACGACTGCTCTTTCATCTTCACCTAACACTTCATTTATAATAGTTATTTCATAACAATGGAAGCCATCTGTCCATCAGATGAAAATTATCTATACCAAAGGTATAAGTTCGATTGAAAAAAACTAGAACTATTTAATGAATTAAGTGAAATTTTACATTTCATCTCTTTAGTGGCTGACGATTTGTGTAAATCCGGTTAATCCGAGTTTTTTGCTTATCCGAGGTTAGCTTAGGCCATATTAACTCGGTAAGCGGGTCTCTATTGTATCTTTATTTATATAAATATATTATTTTTTTCATCGGGTCCAACACTATATCCTGAAAAAGCAAAATTCCTGTTTTCAAAATTTTTTTTTTCTTTTTTTGAAAGCATAGACAATTTCAATTCTAACCATGCAAAGGTAATTTTTAAAATGCATTCAAGATTCTAAATAATAAAGAAAAAAAGTTACAGATAACGCAATGGCGTAGGAAAGGGGCGGGCTCAGGGGGCTGAAGCCCCCCCCCCCCATTTGAAATAAAGTCAGGAGTTCTGTTACGAATTTTCCGACAATTTAAGGCTTTCGGTTCCGAAAATGTAAAAAAATCGGCCATTAGTCCGAAAATTTAGACATAAAATATATCGCAAATTTCGACAAGTGGTCGAAGAAAAAAAATGAATTTTGTCAATCGTTCGCAGAAAAAAATCCCCAATTTCGTCAAAGAATAACGAAAAAAAAATCTCTAATTTCGTTAAAGAATTGCGAAAACACGCATACTTCGTCAAAGGATATCTAAAAAGCGCGAATTTCGTCAGATGATTGAAAAAACGCAAATTTCGTCAAAGGATCGCGAAAAACACGAATTTTCACAAAGAATCGCGGAAAAAACAATTGCGGAGAAATAGAAGTAGATGCCGAATCTATTTTGAACACAATGTCAGCGAAGCGCACTACTTTGTGTTATGATGGCAAAATTTGCAAGTGCATTTTGTTTCTTTTTTATAGAAATATTTCTTTCGAACTCTACTGTCATATTTCACAAAATTGTAAAATTTAATTTATTCCATAATGTTTACTTTGAAATATTTCGCATAAACATTTTTAATTCTGAATGAAATTAAATAATTAATTAATCTATATAATTACTTATTAATAAGGTGCTTTATCATTAATTGGTTTTCTCAGTTTCTTAGTTATTTTGAGCATACTGAGTTAAAAACTATTTGAGCACCCCTCCCTCCCCCATATGATTTTTAAATTGCTACGATACTGTCTCCAGTACGGCCTAAATTTTATCTGCTTCCATCTTCGTTAAAGATGACATTTAAAAAGCTTAGATGTGTGGTCTATCACATTTATTTGGTCACTAAAATTTAATACTCATTTGTGTCGTGAGCCGTTCATTTGGTGAGGAACTATCACAATAGCTTCATGGCCGTGGTATGGGTGGTGTTTATCACAGTGATGTTAAGTGTATCGCCGAACATTCTATCCATTTTTTTTTTTTTTCGGATGAACGTTGGAGCGGAAATATCAATCACGAACCGGAACAATATTTGTCATAATTCCACGAATCAGAATATCATTCCGGTTTGCTCCGGAATATTTCGAGCACTGACTGCGTGTTGCTTAAATTATGTTTTCTTGTACCAAATCTTAAAAAAGAAACTGAGGCACATTTTCTGTTAACCGCCTTAACTCTGCTCCCCTCCCCCCCTCCCTCAACCCGTACTTTGTAAATAATGCGAACATTTCAAATTTGATTTTTTTTTTTTTCAGCTTCTTCAAAAGATCTGTATGTAAAATTTTGCTTTTGTTAATTTCATGTATCACATCTTCTCATTCCCCTCAAGCAACTATTGGTCAAAGTTTCTGTAAATACATGTAAGTTGCTGTCCTTATACATTAGCGATAGATGTAGCGAGTTGGAAGAATCTACAGTTTGTATTTTCTTTTGGAAACTGAAGACCCCCTCACCTTCCCCAATCATAGCCCCACCAGTGGCTGAGAGGTTCTGCTCTCGAAGCTGGTAGACGGGAGGTGCTGGGTTCGAGCCCAATCGCGCTCGTCGGCCTAATCGTTCGGAGTTTCCGTGGTTTTCTTCGAACCTTGGATTTCCAAGCGTTAATACGGGTTAGGTTCCCTTAGGTCCCCGCGAAGGGCACTCCCTTCTGGGCCTATATCCCTCGTGCAGATAATTGGCCGTCATAAATACAACCAACCAACCAACCCCACTCATAACTTTCAGGGACTCCCTAACAAATAGCGGACATGTCCAATGAGCGAATACATCTTCAATACACAATACCTATTTATTTGTATGCTTTAGTATAATGATATGTACATGTTACTTTCAATGTGCTTAGCACATGCTTTACTTAAAACTGTGGAGTAATGTATTTATTAAATAATTAAATACGTTGGTGTCTAATGATAAGATAAAAGCAATTTTTTAAAACACCATAAATATTTTAATAGAAGCGCAAAGTTCTTCGAACGAACTAGTCTTTCTTCATCAGGCGCAGAGAACTACTTTGAAAACAGCAGCAAGACTAACGAAATAGTGTTTTAAAGAGTTCTTTCGATCTTAACGTATTTATCTTTTAAATAATTCCGATTGCACTTGTTTATAAATATTACTACTATTTTTTCTGCTGCCTTTTTACCATGGACTTTTTGACCTTCGGCATTTTTATCTATATTCGACAAAATGGCAAATTATAACATTTGATCCATGATTTAACAAATTCATCAATTTTTAACAAATCAAAATTTAATAATATATATGGCGAAAATGCTGAATTATAGAAATAGCTTTTAATGGCGACTTCTTTCTAGATTCATAATTTATATTTATACAAACGTGTAAGAATGCACTGGTGTCCAAAATTAAGGACCAATTACAAATACGCGAATACCTAAATGGAAATAATATAATTCGAATAATTTCTATCTCTACAGCACAGCTAGTCCATATAACATTTCATTCATGTCACACATGGTCACAAGTGTCACAGTCACTACGGTGAAGCAGAAAAATATGAAATTCCATACATCTCATTATGAGTCTCAAATAATCACTATATGTCACTCTACTGAGACGTCACTGTGACTGCTGCTTTGTGACGAGTCACGATGGGACTTTACAATGTAGTTACATTGTGATTCTCATGTGACTGTCATCTGCAGACACAATTTCAAAGTAATCGTGAAAGCTACGTTGTGATAAGTATCCAAATAATGTCACATTAAAGTCACATGATGACTTTCAGGTGACAGAGAGACTACTGTGAAGTCACCATTCTGCTCTTTTGTGAAAAGTCCCCATGTGACTATAATGTGATATTATTTGGTGATTTATCATAATGCCACGTTCATGATGACTTTGAAATTGAGTCTAAAAATGACAGTCACATCAGAGTCACAATGTAACTACATTGTAAAGTCACCTGGTGACTCGTCACAAAGCAGCAGTCACATTGACGTCTCAGTGAAGTCACATATAGGGATCATTTGAAACTCATAATGAGACTTGTGGAATTTCGTATTTTTTGTTTCACCGTAGTGACTGTGACATTTGTGATCATGTAAGTAAGTAAGTAAGTAAGTAAGCACCCACCCTGGGAACCCGCTTTTGGCTTATGGTTAGGTGTAACCCCCAAGCCCAGGGCAGGGAAAAGTTTTACTACCTGCGGAAACAAGCCCAGAACCCCAGTCTCCGGGAAAGAAGACTTCAGAACGACCCGCCTGACACGCCGAAGAGAGCACGAGAGGCAAGTGCCGTGTCCCCGGACCGCCTGTGAAAATTTATGATTATTTAAGATGGCGATTCTTTACCAATCACAATTGGCTACCCTATTGTTTCAGGGCGAGCCTAGAAATATATTACGATTATGATTTATATGTTTTGGAATTTACGTACTATTTGAAAAAAATTTAAGTATTTACATTCATCTTTTCATTTGATAAGAAATATTTTTTCCCCTTTTTTTCACCCTTTTAAACAAAAATATTTATACATATTTACAATATTTCTAGTGGTATTTAAGTTCTTAAAAATAAAACAATCTCAAAAACACCCTTCCATACACCACGTGGACCCATGACATGTCCACCACAGGCAATCAGAAGAGGTAATTATTGAATGTATTTATATTGAATAAAAGAATAATGGCTATTGAGAATATCGTAGTTAGCATAAAGTTTTTTAAGTTGTGCCGGGTCATTAATTATTTTTAGGATGTCCTGAAGGATTGTCGTTTCTGTTCTGTGAAATTTAAACTTCATGAATTTGCAGTTGCCGAAAATGTAATGCATCGGGTCTCCTCGACCACCACATTTACAAAGGTCGTCATCTTTTTTGCCGATATTATAAAGGAAAGACGGGAAGCTGCCGCGGCCTGTTAAAAAGTAAATAGATACTTTATCTTTTGAAATTATTTGGTTCTGAACTTTTGGTACCAGCCCGTGCGTATATCTGCCACCCCCTGAGTGATCCCAGTTGTACTGCCACCTGTCCAGTAATTGGGTTCGAATACATTTTATAAGATAGGACCGAGGCAATTTAATTCCTCGATCCACTGGTAGGTCGCAGTACTGGGCGGCATCATTCGCCAGCTCATCCGCCAGTTCATTACCCGCTATGCCAATGTGGCCTTTTATCCAAGTAATGTAAAAAATTTTATTTTGATTTTGTTTAATTAAATTATGGATGTAATAAATTGAGGGGTTAGTTGGAAATAAATTGTCTAAGGCTTTAATAGTAGATTGACTGTCACTTAATATTTGGAATTTTGTATAAGGGGAGTTAATGGCCCAATTAATTGCCGAAATTATTGCGTGCAGCTCCGCCTGAAAGATTGAATTTTCTGCTCTCAGTTTGACTGTTTTTTCATAAATTTTAATGTTATGATTGTAGGCTACCATTGCATATGCTGTGCCAGAGTCCACCTTAGAACCATCTGTGTAAATCGAAATAAGATTAGTTTTTGTGATAATTTTGTCTGTAACTATTAAGTTATTTAAATGAATTTCCGGATTTATTTCATATTTTAGGATTTTATTTTCTATATCATCTTTACATATTGGTTTGGTTTCTTTAAGTAATAAGTTTTTATTGTGTAAAATATTGTATTTTAGATTTTTATATTCCAGTGTTATTAAAATTGGTGGTATTCCTAATAGGACCTGTAACGTATGTGTTGCAACATTTTTATATGTTTTGGTTATTGACGTGAGACAAGTTCTTTGGATGGATTGGAGAGCGCGTTTATCTTTTATCCTGAGGTCTCCAAACCACACCTCCGAACCATAATCTATAATTTTTTCTAGTACTGCTATGTACCAGGTTCTAAGATAGCCTCTGTCCACCCCCCAAGTAGCCGAGAAGACCCGTTTAATGGATGAGGTTAGCTGTAAAATTTTGTTTTTTATGCTAGTTATGTGCTTGTCCCATTTTAAAGTACTCTGGAAAATTATCCCTAAAATTTTTATTTCCTTTAATGGCTTGATGGTATAGTTACCCAATTTAAAGGTTGGTGGACGTTTATCCAAAGTGTTTTTCCCCAACATAATAAAAGTCGTTTTTTCCTTTGAAATCTGTAAATTTAAGTTATTGCAAATATTATAAAAAAGTTTTATTTTTTGGTTGGTTTCGGTCTCTAAGATGAGTCTGCTCCTCGCTTTGACAACCATATTGAAGTCATCGCAAAAAACATACAGGTCTTCGAATTTACTGTAAAAGTTTATTAAGATTATATTTGCTATGATTAGCCACAGAAGCGGCCCAAGGCACGACCCCTGTGGACAGCCTTGATAAGTTGGTCTTTTAATGTTATTTGATAAATAATTTGTTATTAGTTCTCGTTCGGATAAGAAGCTAAGAAGGATACATTTTAAATATTGCGGAATTGGTAATTCGTTAATTTGTTGACCCAAAGTGACCCAATCGATATTGTCAAACGCCCCTACAATGTCGAATGAGATAATGCTGCAGTATTTATATTTTTCAAGATACGTTTTTGCTTTATGTTTTAATTTGTTTAACAGTTGAATTGTGCTTCTGTTCTCACGGAAGCCATACTGGGCCCCGTGAAGAACATTTAATTTTTCTAAGTAGTGATTAATTCTTCGTTTTAGGATCCTCTCATAGATTTTTCCCAGCATGGGAAGGAGACAAATGGGTCTATAGGAGGAAGGTTGGCGTGGATTTTTATTACGTTTTGCGAAGAAGATCACATTTGCTATTTTCCATGATTTAGGAAAGTAGTTAAGAGTAAGACATTTGTTATATAAGTCACGTATTAGATGTTTAAAATTATTGTATATGTTTTTAATAATAAATGCATCAATTTTATCAAATCCAGGGGCTTTTAAATTATTTTGCTCATTAAGTGCTGATTTTATTTCTTTAAAAGATATTAGGGGGGGGAGGGGGGGGGGAGATCTTCCTCTGCCGCTGGGTCCATGAGAGGTGGATGCGGGTTTTGATGTATTGGGAAATGGTGGTTAAGTAATATGTTGAAAGTGTCTAATTTTGTAGTATATGGGGTTGAACCCTGTAGTGTTGTGTGTATGAAATGATTATTTTTGAGTCTTTTATTCATTGCTATTTTAAAGGCTTGGCCAAATTTGTCTTTTGTTTTAGAGCAGAAACTCTGCCATGATTTAGTTTTTCTTGTTTTTTACGTTTTTTGTATACTGCTCTTTCTCTTTGTAGGAGGGTTCTCCACTTTGGGTCATTTGTTGATTTAAATCTTTTCCGTAATGCTGAGATTTTATTTCGCTGGACCTTCAGCTCTGCTGTCCACCAGTCAAATGTTGGATATAATTTGAAACTTTTTGTTTTTAGTGAGGATTTACAGGTGTCTAGAATTACTTGGTTAAAACCATCAAGCCATTCATTCAGTTCTAGTCGAGTTTTAGTATCAGATAAGGATTTAAGTAAATTATTAATTTTCGGTTTCAAGATGTAATTAAATTTTTTAAAATTTGAGTATCTTGTTTTAAATCTTTTAAGGTCTAGAATAACTGGTTTAAGATTTAATGAGAATCTGATATACCTGTGGTCCGACGTGCTCTCTACTGTGTCATCTACATACCATGAGTCCACGCAGTCCACCAGGTCTTGTGTACAAAGGGTTACATCTGGATTCCCCTTCATGGGACGATTCGGCTGTCCTATAAATGAATGAGGTGCCTCTATATCATTGATCAGAGTTAAGTTATTAGATAATAGTAAGTATGTCAAAATTTTTCCCCGTTCATCTTCTTTCTGATATCCTAAAAGTGACAAGTGGACATTGAGGTCTCCTCCCATTATGATGTGATTCAATGGTTCGAAGAAGTCCAGCCACTTCATATCACCTCTGAAATCACCTTTTGGTCTGGCATACACAGAGCCTATTGTGATCTTGCCGGATTCAGTAGTAAGATTGACGAATACTGCATTATCGTCTTTGTATGTCTCTATCACTTCCACGTCCTTTCGAGTTACCACAACTGCCGCTGTTTTATTTTTTGAGATAAATGCTTGCCAATTTGACGGAATTGACCATATGGCTTCGTTATAGTAGTAAAAGTCCTGTAATAGAAGAACTAGTATTTTATGCTGATTTGCAAATCCCATTAGGGTTGATGTTGCAGAACTTGATCCCTGTAGATTAATTTGAATAAAGGTTAGTTCATTTGGAATATATATTTTCTGTGGTTTTGCAGGGTTATTCAGAATTTCTGTTATTATTTGTTCTTGGTTTACTGTTAAATTTCCATGTGACATGAATGAGATGCTATATGGACTAGTTGTGCTGTAGAGATAGTAATTATTTAAATTATATTATTTCTTTTTGAGTATTCGCTTACTTAAAAATTAGCATTTTGTGACTGGTCCTTAATTTTGGACACCAGTGTATATTGAGTTATAATTTAAAAACTTAAGTATAGCCTACAAATAATAATGCGGCTTTTTTTCCCACAGAAATACCTGTACATCATTGCACAGAAACTTAAATATGTATCCCTCCAGCGGTCGTGCTCCTAGCACTATATGCATAATAGGGTGGAACTTAAGTATAGGGTAAAAAAAAAAAAAAAAACTTTTTTATTTTAATGTGTAATAGTGAAAACTTTTTTCCTTTTTGGATGTCTAAACTTTTGGCTGAAAAGGTTTTTTTAAATTAAGTTGTTTTCCGGTTCCTCAAGGAGGTCAAAGTTTTGAAATTTCAGTATAAAGTAACTGAAAGTAAACAACATAGCTGTTAGCTCATATCTACTTTTATTTAGCAAATACTATCCAGAAGTCACCACGAGGAGGTGGTTAAATATCGACTTCCACCCTCCTTACCTCCGTTTGTTATGAATTAATTAAATTGGATATTCAACCTACTGTCGTTTTAGGCAAACTTTGTCATTACATTGTGGGAATTCAACTTTCCCAAGATTAAGCCGTCTTTTGTTTAAAGACGGTTGACGCAGCTCGCGGCACAATTTTGACACACGTTTCCACTGTTTGAGTATACCAAGGAAAATCTAAAATACAAGTGTATCCCCTGTTTGTACTTTTTTTAAGTTCTTCATCCGATCAGACCATCAAGATAGGATCAATGTTTTTATAGTCTATAATTTCAATATGTTCGCATTTTTTCAAGTCGCTTTCCTACTGGTCCAGAAAATCCTTTTGTACCCGTAGTTTTTCAGCAAGATGTTGAAATAAGTATCTAAGAAAAAAGTTCATTTGCATGTAATAATCAAATTATACATTATAAAGTTTTTAGGGTATTGCTTCCGATGTTTTAACAACTCCAGATTTGCATCCTGCATTAAAGGCGTTTCTGTTTCACCTAATAACTCTCAAACTTGAAATGTCTGTGTTATTATTTTGAAAATACACCAAAATTGCAGTGGCTATATTAATATAAGAAGAAGATGTCAATGAAATATGACCAATATATTTTTATCCTGGTTTTTGAACTGAGACCAGATGTTCGTCTTTATTGATTTTTTATACTTTCTTCCCTCTGCTTCAGTTATCATAGCGTTATCCTTTCTGCCATAAAAATACTAACCTTCTAAAATTAACTCATTTCGTCTTTCCTGTTCTTTCAAATTCTTCCTTTTCTTTTCTCTTTGTCGTCTTCGAGTCCTTCTTTTCTTTATTATCATCAGAAATACCCATATCTTCTAAGGTGCCATTTGCAATAATATTTGCAGTTATGTCATACTCCGGTTCTTTTACCGTGTTGATTATCAAATTCAGGTTTAGAAAAACCACCGATTGAATTATTTCCTTCCGAACTGTTTTTTACACTTCACGATCATTCAATCAAAATATCATTTTTTTGTTTTAAAATAACTTTTTTCCTTGATATTTCCATTTCCAGTCTTGCTACACATTTTTTGTAGTTTTTATATCTATTGATCCTATTGTCATCACCCCATCTCTCTTTGGTCTTTGAGAAAGTGACGTTCTTGTTCTGATACACGATAATATTTAGTGCTTTTACACAAAGAAATGTTTTTTACAGGATTACCTAACATTTTGCAATTTTATATTGGATGTGGTATTATTCTTTCTAATTTTAATATTTTTCTTCAAATTTTGACATTTCTCGCACTAGTCTCTAATCATTTTTATGATTTGTGTATCAGAAACCGTTGGAATTGAAGGTCTCAGCAATACACTTTTAATTGTATCATCAACAGCTTTAGATATTTTACAAATAGTGTGTACCAGATTCCAGCTGTCAGATTTTAAGTTAAATTGAACCCAAAAATAATGTTTCATAACTTTTTCATATGTTCATCAAAGATGACAGTCTAATGTTAATTGTTTTGGTTTACGAAATACAGGACACTTCAACAATTATCTAGATTTAGGTACGTTAACAGACTTTGTCACTTTTGACGCCGAATGGTTATCGAAAAATAATTAAAGAAACTGTTAACACCCGTTAAATCGGACTAACTTGTTATGTGTCGCAGCCAAATAAATCAGAGACAATGAAAGCTGACGCCCATGACGCTGGCTTCTACAAAAGTCAAAGTGGGGCTAACTTTTCTAAGGCACTCAAACTAAATTATTCTCTTTATTACAGGACATTAACACTTAATTAATTTAATTTTGCAAAATATAAATTTAACAATAAGCTTAAAAAACTTTCCATGCAATTATTGGCTTTTTTTCGTTTTTTATGGAAAATCAGGCGCTTTGAGGAACGGGAAAATATCATTTTAAAATTAAAAGAAAAATATTTTCTTTTTATGGAGTAAAAAAGGAAAAAAATAATCACTATTAGAATATAAAATTCGAAACTTCGTTTTTTAGTTCCACCCTAATGCATAAGCGCAACAAAATGTGTGCGTAGTGTGTTCTAATCTCCCCACCTCGATCGGTTTCGAATTATATGTATATATTTTCTTGATATGAGGGAGAAAAATGAGATTTTAAAACAGGCATTTTCTAATTGAATTTTATATCAATTATAATTCAATTGAATTTTAATTTTAATTTATTAATTCAATTTTCATAATTTTACTCCAGTAAAATGCAGGAGGAAGTATATTCCATACATCCAGGACCCTCGCTAAGGGGGTAGGAGTATTCGGGATATTCGCCCCTCTAACCCCCCCCCCCCCCCGCCCCCCGAAAAAAAACTTTTAAAAATCGTTAAACATTTAAAAATCGTCTCAGAAAAATATTTCCTTTGCTTATTTCACTGCTAACAGAAACTTACCTCTTTAGCAGAATTCGTTCTTTGAAAAGGGATTAGTTCAGGGGTAGGGGTGGTAATCAATCATGAATGTGGGAAGGCCTATCCTTTGGAAGTACACACAAAGGCTTTCAGTAGGTTATTGTTTGCTAGGAAATACTGGAGGGGGAAAGCAGTTTTCGCAGATACATTGCTAAACGTTTTGAAAACTAAATCTTTAACCATTTATAAACACACAAAGCTTCTCCCTGTGAAACCATCTCCGAACCAAAAAAAATGGACACAGCTTAACCGCGAATGGGTTAAACCCCGTCATAACTTTCAGTTATTTAGTAATAATGAACAATAGGTCAGTTTAAAAAATGCATTTACCTGAAGACATTTTACAAGAATGGTGATAATCTGATTGCTGGAACGTTCTATGCTCATTAATCACAATAGAATAAATTTCAATAAGCGGTAAAAAGAAAAACTTTGCAGCCAAATATGCCTTGAAAGTTCGTATAGTTGAGTTCCATAATTCTACACACTTGTGGGTGCAGTTTAATGTAAAATTAATATTAAAATAATTATATTGCCTAAATTAAAGTTATGAACGCTGTTTGATTTTTTGTAGCTGGAGATATCGAATGAATCACACAGGGATCGCATGTGACCATGAATAGCTTAGTTATAACAATAAGGTGAGCAACGATTTCTAACCTACCATGTGGTAATAAAAATTATCTATTCATAAAACAATAAAATAATGAATGAGACTTAATACATAAGATGATAAAGGCAAAATGTAACACAAATAAAATATTTTATTTACATACTAATATTTAAACGCAATTAAATGTTTTGAAAGGCATTAAATTTGAGATTAAAGTTTCCTGAAAACATCAGGCTGAAATAATTGATTTATGATAAATTACAAGTTTAAATTTAAAAAGAACAATAACCTGGTTTATTGTAATTTAGTAAGTAAGAGCAAAGAACAGTGGTATTCCCACTCCACAATTATATTATGCAAATCTTACAATTATGTTACACCTGTAAAGTGAATTGTTAAAAAGTCATATAAGATACCTTGCTGATGAATGCTATTCCACATCGTCTCCTTAACACTTTTTGGTTCTTTTTAATGAGTGTACACATTTATTGTTATAATAATATTCAAATAACAGCAATATGCACGTGATTGTAAATTTTATTTCAATATATATTATGCCAGTTATTCAGGCTATGGACTCAACGAGTCAAAATTTTGGTAGAAAATCTTCCTTCTAAAATGCATAAAATAATAATGAAAGTAGTAGAGATTCAAAGCATTTTGATCTATCGAAATTTTTTATACAACTGAACTGAAAAATGTCTCTCTTCTCTGAAACCAGAGAAAAATATACTCTTTAACCTATATCTAATAGAAAAAAGTTTCCATTGGATGGCGTGTTAAATATAAATGTGGTGTATCCACTCATAGCTTACAAGATGCAAACATAAATACAGTAAATATATACTGTTCACGAAAGTTAGCATATGGAATCCGCCTCCGTCATGCAGCACCATATCATACTGACGTTATATTCTTCAACAATACAGTAAAAATGAAGTATGAAAATACTTGACAAATTGAATATGAATATCTGATATCATTCAATGTTTCATTAAAATTTCACCGCAATATTGTAGTTCGTTTATAGTTCTGACTTTCATTAATATAACGTGTGTTAAAGGTGGGAACTGTATTAGCAATCCGACCACTGATTGATGCTTCCGAGGAATTTCGACGCCTCTAAAATTTAGGACGTCATAATCGTTTTGCATCATGTCTCGCTTTCAAGACATGGCTTAAGAATTTTAAATAAACAGTTTCAGATCTAAAAAAGGAACTACTTGGAGGTCAACGAAGAACTCGAAACCCGTTCTACAAAGTTCTTCATTGAAACATTCAGCAGAATGGATATAAACCGAATGACTACTGAATAGTCTCCGGAATACACCACTACGAACCCCGAAGAAAACATCGAATACTCCACAGTCGTTTGCTGTTTCATGTGTAAAAAAATCAATTTGTGCAGGAACAGAAATTAGCAGACTTCGTGGTCAATATCTAACTATCGTTATCTTATGGACATCGTTTCTAGGAATTTATTTTTTTTTTGTCTTGAAACTCTTCATCGAATGCAATTTTCTTTTAAAAAAATCAATAAAAGAACTAATATACGGGTAATTGCAAATTGTAAATGAGACATAATTACAACTATACTGTGTAATACCCTGTCATAAATGCGGGTAGATCTAGACATCCAGCATCAGACATTGTTTTTTTTTTTTTTTTTATTAGCTCTTGAGATTCCATTATCATGGCTGCTTTCTTTCTTAAAAAATAATCCTCTAGAATTTGTGTTGACGTCATCTATTCTTTTAAACAAAACAACTGATTGTTCATTACAGCTAACAAAACGTTGCAGATAAACAGGTCAAGTGCGAGTATTATTCTGTCACAGATGGTTCCGTACAATAAATAATTAATAACTGTATTATTACAAAAACATCCTTCCAAAGAATAAAAAACTATACATCGAAGAGTTAAGTATAGCTGTATAAGAAAAGTATAAATTTATATACCCTAAGAGTTCAGTGAGATATGATGCCGCAATAGTATCAAATATTGTTATCGTATAATGCTTTTTTTTTTTATCTTATCCTAATCTGTTTATGATGAACTGAATTCGGTGCAGGCAATAAAAGTTGTGCATAATTAAACTTTATTTGGAATTTCATAAACCGAAATTCGGCGTAGTAATAATTTTTCTTTTTTACAGTGTACCTAAAACAAAACCCTTGTTCAATGTTTAAACAAGGTATTGTCGTCAGGACGTTTCGAAAGGAGGTCGCATAATTCAACGGCAACTTTGTCCATGCCGCGTTTATCTAGATAGGTCTTTTAACTAACCCTTAAAGACACGGGTGGCGTATTGTGAGAGACATTCGATGCAAACTAGTGATTAATTGTCATTAAATTAGTCTCTTTTTTAACACTTTGACGTTTATTGCTCTCCTCCTACTACTAGGCATTTCATTACACAAATATAACATTAAAAGTTGTTATCTACGCTTTAAAAGCCAATGGTGCTCAGAGTACGCTGCTCGTGGTTTTATGTATATTAAAACATCCGTGACTTTAAGGGTTAATATGTGGGTAAAATCAGCGACTATTTTTTATCGAAAATCATTATCAACAATCCTTTTGTACTTCTGGAAAGATAGGTACCTTCAGCGCTCCTCAGCAACTTTGCTCAACGCCCGCAAATCAAAATTTGTCCGTAAAGGAAAAATGCATTCTTCTCAAAATCTATGTGACCTAGGGTAATTGCTATACTTTTTCGGCATGGTCTAAATTAACGGCTACTAACTTAAAGTTTTTCATAATTTTATTTTAAGTAGATTCGAAAATAGATGGGGGGACATATTTTTGCATTACATTTTCGTCGAAATCCTGAAAATGTTACACAAAAATTAAAAGAAATGTATTTTTGAGTTCTGCATTAAAAAATCTTTCACACGACACCCCGCACGGTATACCAAGAAAAAATAATTTTTTTTTTTTTATTAACTTGATTAGCCCTCTGCATTTTTCCTAAATATATTTGTGAATGATTAATAATCTATAAATATGTGGGCCAATAGACTGTATTACCACCAATTTGAGCTTTCCACGTTCCATAGTTTCGGAGTAAAATGGCTGTGAGAGAGACACAGGAGGGATCTTATAATGTTTCCGTTATTAATTTTTAAGTACGGAACCCTAAAAGCATTATTCAAATACATATGTAATGCAGTGAGAACTAATCAAAATTTAATATTTATGATGAAAAGGTGGATTTATTAAGAATTATGAACCTAATTGAATTTAATATAATTTATGAATAATTTTAATATTAATTATGAATAATAAAGTTTAAGCAAAAAGTTTAATGTTTTGGTAAACAAAACCAAGCACACTATGTTATGTTTGATAGTATGTTCGAAAACATAATGTTTAATTTAAAAAAATATATATATATTTGACCAGAATCTCCAATTTAACAAGCATTTAATAAAATTATCTAGACTTACATACTGACAAAAATTTTCTCTTGTAAGCGAATATCGAAAATTTAAAAAAAGTCCTTTTCTTCCAAAAATGATCTTTATAGTTTATTAATACTCTGCATCATATTTAAAATTGGGATATTTCAAATTTACATCACGACTATTTTATTATTATTTTTAATTAATAAACAATGTAAATAAATTATCGCTATTTATTTAAGCAAGGAATTGATTAATCACTTTTCTATTCGTTTTATCTTTTTGAACGTTTTCATTAGAACTAAAATACCAAATTCAAGTTTTTTTTTCTATTTTACATTAATAATTTTTTATCCCAGTGAAAGTAAATGTGATATGTCTCAAAAATCTTTTTTTCTTCAAAGTAAAAGAAAAAAATTGTCTTTGTATACCTTTCCACCATAAAAATGCAGGACAATAAAAAATGTATCAATTATGTTCCATAAATTAAAATTCTTGAATGCAAGGTAATATATATATATGGTATGTATGTTAAGTTTTTCGCCTTACTTAATAACAAGCATAGTTTCACCAATTTATATTAGTTTCAGTCTAAGTTCTTGGCATGATTTCATTATTTCTTCATTACAAGCTACTAAAAAATAAGGTTTTTAAGAGATTATAAAATGTATGCTTTAAAAGATGCAAATTGCGTCAGAATTTTTTTTATTTAAAGAGATTCATTAGAAAAATGTTCTGATGTTAATCGGTTAGGACTCGTGACAGTTATTAAGCTAGATTTCCATAGCACATCGTATGTCGTTACTTTTCATCAAAACATATATTTGAAAAAAAAATAACATCTACAGAAAATAATAGGATTCAAACTGAAGTCTCTCGGATAAGTTAAATTATTGGAAATATATTAAAAGTTAATGTTTTTTTTTTTTTTCATTTCTCGCATAATATTGTCTAATACCTACAAAACATGGCGGCAAAATACTAAGAAACAGTAGCAACTATACGTAGAAAGCATAAAATTAGACGTTAAATGTTCACTATATTTCATGGATAAAAAAATACATTAAAACTATAAACAAAACTTAAATTTATTAATATAGAATCATATGGTATCAGACAAAATAGAAATCGTTACGTACCGTGTTTTAACAACTACTGCAAAAAATACCTGATATCTTTAAAAAGATTATGCCATAAAGACTGATTCTAATTTAGAAAATTTAAATTTAAAGTTTGAAAATTAATGTGCATGAGAAAAATTAATCATATTTAAAAAAGATGTAGAATGAATTATGCCTAATTACTGACATATAATAAAATATTTAACAAAGAACAATTTCGTTATTTTACAATTGTTTTTGTTTTAAGTAATAATTCATTTTATTTCAAATGTAAATTATTGCTTATACAAATGTAGTGTACATAGATATAGAAAAATCTTTCTTCTATTTCGTTCTGCATTAAAATAAACGGATTTTCCTTGCTAGATTTACTTAATAATCATACTTCCGCAAACAAAAAGAAAAAAACAAAGGAAAAAAACTTTAAAAACAAAAAATGTAACTGATGTGTTGGCAAAATATTTTTTAACAACAGCGATGTAGCAGATGCATCTAATGGATTCAGGTTGAAAAAAAAAATGTCTTTCTTTCTCGGAGATTTTTCTTATTTGAGCGGTTTCATATTTATCTTGACATTTTTCTTCATTTTTTTTTTTTTTTTTTTTTTTTTTTTTAAATAAGGTATCATATGCAAAAAGAAATGTCGTAAGATGTTTGAAGTTGAAAAAAAAAAAATATGTGTTAGTAAATCCAATGACACTTTTTTTTTTTTTCGTGTGAAACCCGAGTTTTTTGTCATAGAAGGATCCTCGGAATTTACATTTTAAAATCGAAACTAAGCTGACATTTTAAAAAGAATATTTAAATATTCCTCACAATAAAGTAGCATTTAAAAGCTTCAAATTACTGTAAAGTTTGGCTTGTTTTTTTTTTTTTTTTTTTTTTTTTTTTTTAAATCTCTCTAAGGAAGATTTAGTTTTTCAAATATTTTCTTCTTTTTTTTTTTTTTTTTTTACATTCTCTTTGTTATATTATGAAATAAGGATGCTATAGCGTTATACATTTTATATTTTCTTAAAAATACTTTTATTTAGAAATCCATTTTAGGCTATTTCAATCAGTACTTGTGGAGTAAGTCACATGCTACGATTTTTTTGTACCAGTATTTTAGAACGAAAAAAATGTGACTTATATAATCGCCGATATCTCATTAATTGAATAACGCCCAGCAAACTTTTCGAAAATAACGGTGGCCAATAACCATTGCAATTATCAGCTATGTGACTTACACTATAAAAACCCATGAAACTACCCTTTAATATTCAAATTAATGGTCCTTTATTTCGTTTTAGATGTACCTTAAATCTTTTAGCAGTTTAATAAAAGCATATATTCTGCAATTGTCCACCGCATAATTTTAAAAATGCAGTCAAATGCTGAAATACATCACATTACAGAATTTATCGAACGCTTAAAGAAACTTCCAAGGGGCCTGTAGGAGTTCTGGGACAAAAATTGCACTATAAATTCTATTTTTCTCAATAATAAGCATTCCATGTAAATTTACAGAATATATTATATATCGAAAAATAGTTTTAAATTATTTTTTTATTCTTTTAATTCTGCATAAATATAAAGTGATATGTTTAAAAAATGCTTATAATTTTTGGTAATAGTTATAAAATGATCTGATATATTTAATTTCCAGTTGTGACGATAACAGAAAATTTTCTAATCGACATTAAATTTTATTACGGTAATCCGGTATATTATCCATTGTGCTTCTAGAAAAAAAATATTCATAAATATTGTATTTGTTGTTCTAAATAATGCAACACATACTAAGAAGAACCCTTGATAAATGAAATACATTGCTAATAAATGATAGGGGTGGACGATATCAGAAATTTAATATCGCAATATATCAACGAGTTAATATTGATATTTGTGATATATCGCGATAACTACCTTAAATTGTGCAAGAATAGAAATTTTGCTAATTTCGAAACATAAATGGTATAATAATTTAAGTAAAAACAGATGTAGGGAACAACTACTCAATGTCTTATACCTATATGTTCTCACAGCAACATTAAAATAAGTATATATATTTATAAAAAAAAAATATTTTAGAAATGAAACCAATGTTTGATATCTGTTTACACGTATACCATTTGTTGCAAAGTATTTTCCTTCAAAAACAGTATGTTTCCCATTCTTCCTACTCTATGCATTATTTATCAGCGACATTTTAAGGATTGAAGTACTTTGCGAATAACTGACAAAATTATAAAATACAAACTAAAATAGAACATTCTTAAATTTAGGACGGTGACGATTTTATTTTAATTAACACAGGAAAAGAGGAAACTCTAGAAAAAACTAAAATTAATTTAATGCCACATGTGGTGCTAATATACTTGTTATTAAATAGGTTTCAGTGGATGATAGATGCAACACAAATGTTGCTATTAAATCTTTCTCTAAAGAATCAATTCATTCTTGGCTGTTCTTAAATACAAAGGGCAACTTTATGACATGAGTTTTAATTTATTTTTGTTCGGAAATGCATGAAACTAGCAGGTGTTGTTGTTCAGAAACTATGTAATCAAACTGGTTTTCTTTTCAGTTTTTTCCATTTTTTTTTGCAAACGCCATAGATCTTTCAGAAAATAGTGTCAAAGGGCGCGTTTTGAACGGAATTTCCGCGTGAAAGAAGAATAACCACTCAAGAAAGGGTGAAAAACGTCTTTTTTCACGTGATCAAAATCGCTTAACTCGATAGGTAATTTATTTATCAAAAAATGGAAAACACAGTTCGTTTCTAAATCGCTTCCAAAATCCAGGCCTTTCAATTTTGTGCCTTTACGTTTAAAAATGAATTTGTAAATGTGTCACAACGTTTTGCGTTTGTTGAGCAGAGCAGTTCCCTGTATTTATATCTTTCTACCTATTTACTACAAGAAAACAACATCGAAGCCTTTTAAAAAAAATATATAAATACTTAAATCACACTTGAGAATAGTTTTGTACTAATTTAATTTTTTTTTTTTAATAAATATTCATACCTGAAAAATATCAATGCAGAATATATTAAATTCACTCCAGAAAACTTCGCTCTAACAAAAATACGACAAAGCAGTTAATATGAATAAACATTACTGACTGGGAAGCTCTTTTTAAAAACAACCAATCACCACTGTGAAAGACTGCTTTGACCTTGGGCTTTTCGCCAACTTTCATTGCAACTTTGCTATTTAGCCCTGGCTATAAGCAAAAGGGGAAACTTTAGCGGACTCTTATTGGTTGTTTGCAAGCCGAGAATTCTACCTTCTGAGGTATAGACTCGATGATCACCCGCAATCTTCGTATCAAACGCAAGAATGAATAACCAATGGCTCATGCGTTATTATTCATAATGTATCAATTATCTGGAGTTATTGGAATAGGTGTAGAGACTAATCACAGTTGAGATGAGAAAGGATGATATGTGTTATTCAGTATTACGCAGAGAGTCGAACGAACTTAGGTTTATTGAGAAGGGATAGGTGTATTGCAATGATTGGGATAGTTTCTATTGCAGATAATCAACGGAAAGGAAGATTATCGATGTAGATTTTCTGTTTTGGATGAGAAAGGAGGTTGAAGACAATGGAATAGAATTTTTTTTTTCAGGTTCTCTGGCGGTGAGCGCAAAATATTATTATTTTATTGAGTTCTGAGTTATTTGGCGATATTTTTTTCGGTGCTCGTGTTCGTAATTGCAGTATTTGTTAACACTGTTATATTATTGGGATATATCAACAGAGTCAAAGTTTAGATATTATTATTGCGATAGTTAAGAAATATCAATATCTGCCGATATATTGATAAATAATCCAGCCCTAATAAATGAAATTAATTTTTCATTTTGTATTTTAAAATTCAAACAAAATTTAGATTATCGAAAGGTTCTCATCAACAGCTTTGACTGTTTTCCTCCGCACAAGGGTTTTTCCCCTTATGAGCTAAGCTCGACATGTACCATCCAGAATATATTATCACGACCAGCGCTAATATTCTGCAAACGGCGTGACATTTAATTCATTTTGACATGGGTATTTTCAATTCACAAGGCCATATTCATGTATCTCGCGACTGTTGGCGCATATTTTCGTAATTGATAAAGTAAGTTGTATAACAAATTTTACATTCAACTTCCACAACATGTTGAACCTCTTGAGTTCGGAAGCTAAAATGATAATACAAATGCTTATTCATTGGTCTTTTCCAAACAAAATGACATCGTAAATGACAGAAAAATTATCTTTTCTGAAATTAGGGCTCGTTTAGTCGCTCAGTAATTTAGGTTAAAAAATATGGACCTAAAACTACAATCCGCCTTAAAAACATCAGTGTAATAAGCATTAACCTAAATTAACGAAATTACAAATTTAAGAGTTTTAAACAAGAAAATAATCTACAAATCCTCAATTTTTTTTTATTGTAAAAGTTTCAAGTTACATATGAAAATTTCTCACTTTCTTGGTCATACTATATTTTGCGCATTTTTAGGCAATTTGCAAACTAAGATGAAATTAACATATGGGGCATTCTCACAATCTTTTGACTTTATGGGAAAAAAAATCTGGCGAAATTAAACTTGCTAAAATAACATTTTAATCTAATAGACAAATACCTTAATGATTCAGAATACAGAAAAAATGGTCAGCAGCAAAATTTTTTTTATTTAACCAAGGTTTAAGTTAAACTTGCGAGTTTAATTTTCCTTACAGTTTTACCCCTATAACTTTTTATTTTCTTCTAATTTTTTACTTGTAATGAATTTGCATAATAAGTAACATAATGAAGCATAATGAATTTGTATGACTGTACCCACAGGACATTCAAATAGGGAATAATAACAATGTAGTACTTTTAATACAGATTGTTTGTATAATATTGTCTTAAAGGGGTGTTGAAGAAGGGACGGTAAAGTAAAAAAGGGGAATGGTATTCGAAAAATGGGACGAAATGATAAAAAAAAGGACGGTAAGGATGGAACGGTAGGGAAAATTACCACCTATTTTTAGGAAAATCATGTTAAGACTATGTGATTGCCACAATTGCTCGTTGATTTTTAAAAAGTGTTAGAAAGTACAGGAATAAACCTTGGGGACGGTGAGACTACCAATAAAGCCACGATGCTTGAAATTGATATTAAATGATGATTTAAATTCTACAGCAAATTTCCTGCTAAAGAATCTTAGACATTATTTCTCTAGCATACTTCTGCATGAGAAAAAACTTGATAAAAATTCTGTGGCTGCATCTAGAGTTATTTTCTGTATAATTTTAGAATATGGACGGTAATGAATCTAAAACCCAGGGACAGAGTTTAAAAACTAATAACAATCCTAAAAATGTGTGCTGGTTAATTTTTAGCTACATATTAAAAAAAAAATAGTTCCAGTTTCAGAAAAAAATTACATCGAATAATTTTTTTTAAATAATTTTATACAGACAACTCCAAACTTAAAAATCACCATCAGGGCCACGGGACGGTAGATGAGTTTTCCGGGAATTTGGATCCCCAACATCGTCCAAAACTTATTTATCTCGATACTATTGTTATTCAATCATGCAATGGGATGTTCCCCAGTATATGAAATAAAAAAAAAACACAAAAAAGTGTATTAAATAAAAAATTATTATTCAGGGATATGAAAGTCAAAAGTTTGTGAGAATGCCCCATATATTTTATGTGGGAATCAACTTAGATCATAACCATTAATTAAAAACCATTCAGCTATTAAGAAGTGATGTGAAAATGTAAAAAAAAAATGGACATTTTAGTTTTTATAAAGAAAAGAACAGAGGTCCCCGTACGGGGACGCAGGGCCTGCAAAGGTTAAGAAAATTTACTGCTGCCTCCTGGACTTTTATAAGGGAATTTATTTTTGACGCTATTCGAAAATGGTTTCAAATGTGGCATTTTATATATATTGTACAAAATTTAATCCATTTAAGAATTTTTGCGTGTAATATTTTTTTTTTTTTTTTTTTTTTTTTTTTTTTTTTTTATGTTCACGAGTAAATGCTATTCAATTGAAACATTTTTGATAATATATCATTTTATCGACTTTTAAATATTAAGTAATTTGTATCATTAAATACTTTTTGAACGCAATAATTCAATTTTAACGTCTTTTCTCTCTTTTAATATTCGTGGCGAATGTTTATACAATTGAAGGGTGTTTGGAAATGTTTATTTTTTTCGGTCTTTAAATGTGGCGTAATTTTTATTATTGAACGCTTTACACATGTAATAATTCAATTACTTTAAATATTTCTTTCAATTTTAATATGCACATGTAAATATATTTTTCAACTGTAAAATGTTTGAAAATATTATTGTTTGCGCTTTTTTTTAATCTGTCAACAGCAGTTAAAAAAGACGACTTTTTAAAAATATATACTAAATCGCTATTGCAATAATTAATTATTGAATACAAAACTGAAAAGAAAACCTCAAAAATTAAACATTTTTGAAAAATGATTGAACACTGCAGATGACAATTTAGTTACTTATGTGTTTGTAAAAGAAGGTAAAATTTCTACGCATAAATTTGAACATAAAAATGGACCATTTTCACCCGATTTCAACATTAAATAGCGCTTAAAGTAATTATTCCATTATAAAACTGTCTGCTTAAGTGTGTTTATCACATATTTCTATAATATGGCCAGGTTTGATTCTTTTATATGCAATAGTTTATTTTTTATAAAAGCCCAGAAAAGCTTCAGTTACAATAAATTCAAATATGGCAGCGGCTGCGTCGGCATTAGTAACTTTATCCATCTTTAACCTTATATAATATCAATAGTTACATAAAATAAATAAATAAATAAATAAAATAGATTAAAAATATGCGGCATTTTGCAAGGAGTTCTCTATGAGATTTAGCAAAAAGAGAAATCATAGTACAAGATAATACAGGGTATGCATAAAAGAATGTCCATTTATACATTTATGATAGTATCAACTTTAAGCGTTGTAGAGAGTTGGTTCAAGGTGACATATAAAAAGGTATTCAAACAGTTTTAGATAAGCGTATGAGCGAGTACTGCTTTATTATTTAATCGCTTTCAGTGCCACTTACGCAAAATGGCGCATAAAGCATTGTTGCTGATCTGAAGATATAAAATCCGTTAGAGCCATGCGAATTTTTTCGTTTTTTTTTTTTTTTTTTTTTTTTTTTTTTTTTTTTTTTTTTTTTTTTGAATGATCATGTCTACATTCCGCCGCTACGTAATGATTTTCCAGAGTTGAGACACATAATTGTATAGGCTATTGCCTCAATTATTCTGGACTTGCTAATCCATTTATGAGGATAATTGGACTTTAAGTTAGATGTGTCCCGTTTAACTAATGGTGAAATTTTGAACATATGTAAGAAAAACTAGGTATGCTTCCCTTCAATTGGATGTATTATTTGACGTAATTAACCTAAATTAAATTGTTATAGCATACCATTGAAACAGGGCATTTTTTATCGTCATCGTGTACATTATATCCAATGCACTGTAAAAAAAAATCTGTAGTTCTACAGATGTAAAGTTACATGCTTACTAAACTTTCACCTGTAACTGTACGAAAAAAGCTGCAAATCTACAAAACTAGTTTTTGTAAAGCTACAAAAATCTGTAACTTTACAAATAAATCTGCTAAAATTTCAGTAATCTTACTTAACTTTTATTTGTAACCCTGGCTGCAGTTACATGAAAAGTTCTCGGAATCCCAGTTTCCAAAAAAATTCTTAGTAACCTTACAGATTTTTTGATTTTTGGCGCAAAAGTGTGTCTGTTACATGAAATTTTGTTGTTGCCGTTACATGAAAAGTTCTAGGAATCCCAGTTTCCTAGAAAAACTTTAGTAACTTCACAGATTTTTTTTAACAGTGTGGTACATAGGAAAGAATTCTACTTATTAAGTTGAAATTACAAGGTGGCTCACTCCACGCTTAACCTGGACATTCATGCGTGATATTTTCAACAAGCTTATTTTTAGGAATGTTAGGAATATTGGGCCATTATTCGGTATTCTATCTATTTAGCATCTTTGCTGAATGTTCGTTTTGCTAAATATTGAAGGCTAGTGGCTAACTGCTTCGGCCGAACAATTCGAGATATCTCGTCGATATTCCTAAATCTTGCCGAATATTGAAAGATATCTTGCCAAATAAATTCAATTATTATATTTTTATTTTTTTTATTTTTTTTAATCTATGCAGGCTAGTTTCTGACACATACATGAAGGCATTTTTGTTCTTAATTGCATAAAATGAGCCGTTATTCGGATAATTAAAAATAGAGAATTTCTGCATTTCCTATAACAGTTAGGGATCTTTTAGAAAATGGTATCCAAATTGGAGATTTCATTGTTTAATGTTAGATTACAACTCTTGATGTAAAAACTGTTATAATAATAATAATAATAATAATAAAAACACTGCCTCATACTAAAACTCTTCAACATTTTATCTGCAAATTCCATGCACATAAAAAGGTTTTATGAAACTCATGAAAACTTTCTTTTTATTTTCTATAAAGGAAGAACTGTAAAAATTAATACATATGTGCATTATCTAAGATTCATTTTTCAAAATGGAACGTCAAATATCACTATTTCAAGTACATCTGAAAACAGATTTGTTGCCCCTAAGATGGCGCAACCTGATTTTTCAAGATGGTTTTATAAATATTTAAATATAAATTCAAAATATTGAGCAACATTAATTTTTAATTCTGGTTTTCACTTTTAAGTAATTATTTGAATCATTATTGGCTTTAATATGTAACATTTTATGTATACATTTTTATTAGCCCTCGGTAAGGTATGCTATTTCTTTCTCCCAGCTTAATTTGTAACATCTCCAAAAAATAACGTAACCTTACAGAAGACAGCCGTAAAACAAAGCAGTACGATTAAATAATCAATAGCAATTTTTTAAACTTCTAAGTATCACGCATTTTCAATTTTCATACCGTCGTATTGAAAAAAAAACAGTACTTTTAAATGCAATTTGTTTGAAAACTGCATCCCTATTTATCCCCCCTTCCTTATAAATTTCCAACTGGGCGAAAAATGTCCGGACCAGGATTCGAGCTCAGATGGCAGAGCACTGGCGGCTTCAGCCAGGAGGTCCCGTGTTCGAATCCTGGTCCGGACATTTTTCGCCCAGTTGGAAATTTACATCTAATATGATTTGTTTACCAATTAGAATAATTGTGTTAAAATTAATCTAGTGTAATTTCGTATCCAACGATTTCTGGAGTTCCATTTCCTGAGATTTATTCTGTTGAGCTGAACCAGGTTTCAGACCAGATGCTGTAATCATCAAGATTAGCTGGGTGAAAAAGTTCGACCAGAATCGTCCGGGATAGCTCAGATGGCAGAGCACTGGCGGCTTCAGTCAGGAGGTCCCGGGTTCGAATCCTGGTCCGGACATTTTTCGCCCAGTTGGAAATTTACATCTAATATGATTTGTTTACCAATTAGAATAATTGTCTTAAAATTAATCTAGTGTAATTTCGTATCCAGCGATTTCTGGAGTTCCATTACCTGAGATTTATTCTGTTGAGCTGAACCAGGTTTCAGACCAGATGCTGTAATCATCAAGGTTAGCTGGGTGGAAAAGTTCGACCAGAATCGTCCGGGATAGCTCAGATGGCAGAGCACTGGCGGCTTAAGCCAGGAGGTCCCGGGTTCGAATCCTGGTCCGGACATTTTTCGCCCAGTTGGAAATTTACATCTAATATGACGTCATTTTACATAAAATAGAAGCGTGTGTTGTAAGTGTTAAAATTGAAATATGTTTTGTACTACTTATATATACATATATTTTTTTTTTCATCGGGGCGACACTAAATTCTTAAAAAGCAGAATTCCTGTTTTCTAATACTTACATCTTCTTTCATTCATATTTCCGTGTTTGTTTTTAAGGCTCGTTTGAATAAGTGAGAATATTGTTTAGTATTGTATGTGCTGGTTTAAATGTCAAAGATTTTTTTAACTTATGTATTCTGCTTTAACGATACTTTTTACTTAAATATAATTTGCTATTTAAGGTTTGGAGACTGATTTTAGAATCGGCTCATTTTTAAATATTTTTTTATTATTAGAGACACAAACTCTCCATAATAAAATTAAATTGATTAAAGGTTATTTCCGAAAATCTCTCATCATCAATTATGAGAGAGAGCGTGTAAGAGTATTATTGATTTTGAATGTAAGAAAGGTTAGGAGTATCACTGGATAGTAAACGTGAATTACATTAATTTTATTTTAATGGAAATAACTTACCATTCTGAGTTACTGAAAATCAATTTGATGTATATTACAATAAAAGATTTAATCAATTTTGTAATTTTTTGCGCTAAAAAACTTTTTCAAATTTAAAAAGTACATTTAAAAATAGTAATGATTAATGTGTTCGTATTTTAGCTAAAATGTTTAAGGATTATTTTCCTGTACATAAATTAATGCTATTATAATTTAGATGCAGTAAATGTTATTTCATTAGCAGTATTAAGGTGTTTGAAAAAATTACAAGAACAAGAAAAACATCACATTATTAAAAAAATTAAACGTATTAATAATTGGACAGGAATTTGTTTTTAATTATTTTTCAATTTTAAAATTTAAAATTATATATATATATATATATATATATATATATATATTCACACTGGTGTGCAAAAATTAATGACGAAATGATTTTTCAAATGTAATGTCGAGCAAAAGTTTCCCACAATGACCGAAATCGTACCATAAGATCTCCCACATGGGAGAAGCGATAAAAACGATCTAGACGAAGAATCAAAATGGTACAAAAGCACTTTATTTAAAATCTCAAGTGGAGCACAACTACAGAGAAGACAGTAATATTCATCTGACAGGCATCTCACAGGAACAATTCAGCCTCTAATAGGAGATATGATCACCCTTGACTGGGATGCAGGATTTACGGCTGTCCAATCTTAGGAAGAGTTTGTCAAGGAACTATTGATGCATCGAGTCACATCCCTCTTGTAACGCCAATTGCAGCTGCGGAGATGTTGCTAACGCCTGTTCACGTGCTACCAAGTTTCTCTCGAGAATGTCCAACAGGAGTTCAATGTGATTTAGGTCGGGAGACCTTGCAGGCCAATCCATGCGTTGAATATCTCCACTTTACAAAAACTCTGCGACAGCAGATGAGGTGTAGTGTTGTCATCCATGAAGAGGAAGTAAGGAACCGCAGCATCTGTAAACGGACGCGCGTGGTGTAATAGCGGACAATATTTGGCCTAGCGGTGTAATATTTGGCCTAATATCCAATATTTGTCCATTCGGACAAATCACTATTCGTCACATTCCTACTTATTTTTCATTGTGCATAATGTGCGGCCATAAGGAGAAGCAACTGAAGGGCGCAGTTACTTCAACAGTGACAATAGATGCAATTTCAACAATATTTCGCCAAATAAAACACCTAACTCTGAGATGTGTATCCGCACATTGTGAAATTTTGAAGCTCTGTTCGTGATGTCATACGAGCAATATGATTTCACTGAAACGATTCGCCTTTCGTTGAAATATCTTCTTAAATATAATGTTAAAAAAAAGAACGTAATAGTATACAGATGAATATCCACGACACGCCTTCATTTTTGTCTAAACATGCGGATATTTCTATACTATATCCTAGATTGAATGAGAAATATTTTTTCTAGTTCTTCAGTACAATCATGGGTATTTTTTTGCCTGCTAAAAGAATTAGCGAAATCTTTAAGTATTTTTATTTTCTAATTTCATATTATAAAAACCAATTTTTGAAGCAGGTAGTATTTACTTATTCTTTGTGATCCTATGCGTCAGATTGTTTGTCAGTTTAATACTGGTGTAACGCAAAAAATAAAAACTATCGAGGACTGGACTTAACACCTAAATCAGGAGAACTGGCGTTCATTTTTTAAACGTTTTTATTTTTCGTTAGGATGGCAAAGCACAAACACATAAAAAATCACAGGAACATATATAAAAAAATTAAGTCTCTCGGAGCTTGCTCGCCTCTCTCAAGTCGGTCCAAAAGCGACCGTCCTCAGTCGTTACAAAAACGCATCTCTTCCACGGGGGCCGCCTTCGACTTTTCAGTCCGTGTTAATTAGTGAAAACGTGGGAGTCTGATTCATCTTGTTCAAAAAGTTTATTTCTCCAAGTGCCTGTCAGCACTTTTCATAGAGAATTATTTACAGCATTAAAAACAGTTTACAACTTCACATCTGGAGATGGTGTATGCATTGACATGCTACTTATATTTTAGGCATATGTAGGGCCTAATTAAAAAGTGTTTTCTAAGTTAAGTGGTCATCTGGTTTTTGCATGAGCTCAGATGAAACGTCACACAGGGTATATATTTTCTTGCACAACAAACATTCAAATATTTCCGCAAATATTACCCATATAATTGAAATTATACTTTGCTATTTCTAAAACATCATTAAATTATCCCATATATTAACAAGAAAACTACGAAACATAACCGATTTTGATGAATTTAAGCTATGCTGTAGAGTTTTTATTCCTATACTGGTGAAATAATGTCTTCGAATGGCCCTTAGATTTTGGCAACACTGATTCAGCATCTTTATTCTCTTATTTTATTAAAAAAGTTAATATACTGGATTTTTTTTTTTTACTGCTAAGGACATATGGAACCACACCAATGTCTTAAATTTGTCAAAATTTATTTATTTTTTACCAAAAAATGTTGAATCTTTAGGGCCAATTTTACCTTGAATTGGGGTAACATTGGCCCATGTATTAAAACGAATGTTATATGGCTTACAACATGATGTGGACCAATGTTACCCTATTGAAAACGACGTGGGTGTGAAGGTAAGAAGTGTAAACATGTAAAAATACAGTAACTTAGCATATATTTTAATAAAAAAATTATTAAAAAACTCATAAATATTGTTTAACGTGGATTGTCCAGTTGAGGGACTGAATACTGGTTTTTCTTAGACTGAAGTTTAGATTTCGGAAACAATATAGTTCCATTCATACACCATCTAGTCCGTTCGCTATGGACCACGCCAACATTTTAACTTATTTTCCATGCAGTCAACAACACAACCATACTTTGAATTGAAAGTAATCCTTCCGGGATAGATATTGCCACTAAGAAGCACAAGTATAAAATTTCCAATGTTACAAACATCTTAGACAATAGCTTTCCTGTTTGGTTAAGTTGGAACCAATACACTGGTTGAAATTTTAGCAATTGTTTTTTATATAAGTACTAATGTCTATTTTCATAAGTATACCAAAAAATAAACAAAAACATTGCCTCAAAAACATTAATGTTTAATTCAAGAAAATAAGAAAAAGCTTTCCTTCAAATATAACATATTTTATGATTTGACAGTAAGTATATACAAAAGTTTAAATGATAATTGGTTGGGCCAATGTTATCCCAAATGTTGGGCCAATGTCACAACAATTTAAAAAACGATTTTCAATTTTAACTCAGGAAAAACAGCGCATAATCCTACGTTAGGCCTGTATCTACACTAATGAGGCTATAATGACACGTACTTGCTAAGGTCCGAATGATCTAAGGTACTTGATTTAAGGCGCCAGTGTTACATATCCATACATATATGTATATATACAAGTATATATATATATATTAATTAAAAAAAACCAAATGATTTCTTTACGTCAAAATATCAATTTACATATATTTCACTTACTTTGGATACAATGACGCAAAGAAATCACTTACATAAATTTTACTTTTGATTTTGGCTAGCGTGTCACAAAAGATAAATCAATTTATTCATGTAAATACATTAGAGTGCATTGTACAGGTTCAGTAAAAGAGGTATTTTTAACAGTGTATTTGAATATTAAAAGTTTTGTTTAGATGCGTAAATAAATTTAGCCAAATCGAAAACAATTAAAATTGAATTTTAAAACAAATTGTTTAAGACTACATCAAGGAGTCACTTAAATTTTGATATTATATTTTTTAAAACTCATAGTTTGAATTTATGAAAAATGTGAATGATAACGAACCAATGAATAATTTTTTATACATCTTTTTAAATTTAACAAAATTCTTACGCATGCAATGATAAATAAAGCAAAAATAAAATGATGAAATAAATAATATAGCGTCACTTAAAATTTGATATCATTATTTTTAAGTTCCATATTTAAAATTTTTATAGCAATAAGATAAAGTGCTGCGTCACAAACTTTTAACCCGTTAAGAGGTTTTTTAATTAATTCATGTCATTACTTTTTTTTTAAGTTAATAATAAAAAGATAAAAAAAAAAATTAAAGACTAATGATAGGAACTCAAAATCGTGATTTCCATTCACCTTTAATTCTCTTCCTCCCCTCAAAAAAGCATACCTCATACTTCAATTGTAAAGAGTGCTGTGCTATTTGATTTTTTTAAGAACTTTTTAGTAAGATATGGAAGTAATGTACAAAATGTGGAGGGTTATGGTTTGTTTCACAAATAAAGAAAGCTTTGTTGAAACTTACTATGTAAAAAGTTTACTTTCTTAAAAAATATAAAGAAATATTACTCTTTAAAGCTTTTTATTTAAAATACAATAAAATTGCAAGCAAAAAAATACTTTCAAATAAAATTTATTTGGGGAATCACTGATTTTTTTTTATTTTTTAAGAAATAATTTTCATAATGTAATTTAATAATGTAAGTTTTTAATCTACCAACATGTGACATAACATGTATTGCTGCTTTAATGTAAAATAATATTTTCAGTTTTCAGTAGATATCCAAAGCTAATGAGAAATGGGAGGCAGGACAAAGGGCCATGGAATGAAAATTTTGATGTGGGATTTAGATTTTCAATATGATTTAAAATGTGAATAATATATCTCTATCTACCAAATGTGAAAAATCACATCCCCCCCCCTTGTACTTTAACCCATTAGTGCCTGGTTTTTTTATTTCAACTCAATATTGTGCTTAATCATAGTAAATAGCGTAAAATGAACGTAAAAGAATAATAAAAAAATTCTCTTTGAAAAAATATTTATTTAACATATAAAAATCTAAACGTCCCAATTTTGGGACACCAGGAACGAAAGAGTAGGGTTTTTCTCTGTTACTGTCTAAGCATTATATCTATGTTTTATGCCACTTAATTTGTTACAAAAAGGTTATATATCATTCGGGTTATTATTAGATTATAAAAATTTCTTTATTATTACTATAAGGGTGTGGATGGCTGGACTCGGCTCAAGAACAAGGCCCCCTTAATCCTCACCATTAGTTATTGGCATAGTAAAAATTTATATAGTTAAAATGTATAATAATCAATAATTACTAATAGAGAATATATACCGAACATACTCACATATACGCCGACCCACTAACTTTTGAATGCAAATTCTGTAAAAAATCATGTCGATCCCCTAACTTTTTACTTCAATTTCGCACAAAATCAAACCAAAGATTTCACTTACTAATGCAAAAAATTAGTAAGTAAACAAAATCAAATTATTGAATTTTTTTAATAATAAATTATTATTATTTGTATATTTTATATATTATTTTAGTATTTATACACATAAAAAATCAGACTTTTGCAGTATTCGAAGGTTTATTTATTTTTATTTATTTATTTATTTATTTTTACTTTTTTAATTGACTCGCGTATAAGTCTACCCCCAATTTACTTGCAGAAAATTGTCAAAAATTCTTCGTTTTACACACGAGTATATATGGTACATTAGAACTTCGATTATCCGACACTCATTCAACCGGAACTCTCCGTAAACCGATTTCGATAACCTGAATTATTTCAAGCGGTATTTTTTTCTTTAACATTCCTTGTGTATGCAAGCGTTCCTTTCCAAACCACGAGTAAAAATAAGCATTTTGGTTCCCCTTTCTTCGAATTCCATAGAAATTAGCTTGAGATCCCGCTGATCCCGGTATAATTGTACTCTCCCCCCCCCCCCTCCCTGTGTACACACCCTGTTCTAAACAAATAAAATTATTTTCATGTATAATTTAAATTTATATATTTATTAAGCAGTTTAAATAGTCCTAACAGCAGTTCGATGAAGATGTTACACATTAAACTAGATGATTATTGATAAATTCTCGATTATAAGGAAATTTCGATTATCCGCCGTCGGTTCGGTTCCAATTACGTCGGATAATCGAGGTTCTAAAGTATATATTTTAGTAACCTCAGGATGTCAAATACTAAAGTAGTACAAAACATAATGGTATGATATAAATTTTTACTACGCCAATAGCTAAGGGTGAGGAGGGGTTCTTGAACCGAGCACAGCCCCTACTCCCCACCCTCATAGTAATAAGAAAGAATAGCCAAATAATTATCCAAAGGGTGTGTAATCATCATGTAACAAAAATGTAAATGGCATAAAACATACATTTAACGCATAGACAGTAACGGAGGAGACCCCTACGCATTCGTGCCTAGCGTCCCAAAATTGGGACGATATATAAAGGATCAAATCCGTACAAAAAAATAGAAATCTGAAAAAATGCAAAATACATATTTTAAAATAATGTGTCGTATTATAAGTAATACCACTTATAAAAGGATTGATAAAAAAATAAAAGAAATATCGTACCTTTTCTTACGCGCCATTTTATTGGAAGAAAATCCAACTTTGCGCTACAACAAACATTTATTTCCCCTTTTTATTCTTAAAAATGCACTGCCATTTATGGATAAATATTGAGAACAAATACTAAAGATATATTTTACAAAGTTTTGAAAGGATATCATGATTCTATTTGTAGTGGGAATTTTTTTAAGAAATCGTCCCAAAATTAGGACGCCAGGCACAAATGGGTTAAGTCAGTAATAAAAGATGATTACATTTAAAATGATTCAAAAATGAATTACTACAAATAAAGAAAGCATCATTTTACTGCTGCATTACAGACAAGAATTATAAATAAAGTAAGGACATAAATGTATTTAACACGCATAAAGTTAAAAAAAAAAAAAAAAAAAAAAAAAAAAAAAAATGTTGAATTGTTAGGCACTTCTTTCAAAACTGTAACTGCATTTTTAAAATGTAAATTAGGTCCTGTTCTGAAATATTAAGATTTTTTTTTAATCACTGCATATTATCACCTGATTTGGGTTTTCATTGAATTGCATCTTTACAGGTTTATTAAAAATCATAATTATGCATGGTTTAAAAAATGCCTTCAATCACAACTTGCCTTCAATCACAACTTGCCTTCAATCAACAACTTGAATAGCAGTTTAACATTTGTTTCTTAATATATGTTCAATTTTTAGTTGTATTGGGGTGGTAGGATATTAGATTTACTGGATACAACTGTATAAAATGCATAAAATACATTATTATTGCTCCCATTACTGAAAAGAATGTTTTATTGTAATATTCCCCCCATTTATTGTTAATGATGAATTTAGCCAATAGATGGCGATACCATGCAGAGAAGCTTTTAATTATTGATGTATTTAACTAATCATGTAACAAGCAACTTAAATTACTTCAAAAACAGATTTTAATTATATGTTGTACCTTGAAATTTTTAATGCTAGGGAACGGCTTAATAATTTAGTTAGCCAACTGAATTATTTAATTTGAGGCTTTATTTCACTTATTTTTTCTGTGAATACATTTCCCATTTATTGTTAATGCTGAATTTAGCCAATAGATGGCGATCATGCAGAAAATCATTCAATTATTGATGTAACTTAAATTATTTCAGAAACAGATTTTAATTATGTTTTGTACCTTGTAATTAATTTAAAGCTTGGCAATCGTTTAATAATTTATTTAGCAAACTGAATTATTTAATTTCGGGTTTTATTTAGTTTAATTTTTGTCTGTGAATACATGGGAAGTTTGCAATGTTTTTTTTTTTTTTTTTTTTTTTTTTTTTTTTTTTTTTTGTAAAACTAAAAAAATAATTTAATTATAATAAAAAAATTAATTTACATAACGAATTTTGCATTTTATGCTCTTTTGATTTAAAGAAATGGTTTAATAAATCTTTTTTTCAGCCCCTCTCCCTCCCCCAAAGATAAAAGTATTAAAATGCAATTTATTTGCATGCCAATTTATGCAACAGTACAAAAATTTAAAAAAATAAAAAATAAATAAATATTTTTTTTAATTTACTTTTTTAAATTTTGAATGTATGAGATTTTTAAAAATTCTCGTAGTCTTCCATTTACAGTTAGGATAACGGCATGTATTTATTATTATTATTATTATTATAAAGGCAATGGAAGAATTACAGCCTGTTTTTTTTTCTTTTTTTATTATAAGGATAATGGAAAAAATAAAAACGCATAATTTAAATTTATGTACCGTAGAAAAACAGAAATTTATTTGTGTTAAAAATTGTAAATAAAAAGAAACTGTTTTAGATTGAACAAATACAAACTGCGTATTTTCTTTTCCTTATCATTAAATCTGAAAAATTTCAAAATTAAAATTCTCTCACTGTAAACAAATTAATGCGTAAAAATGTGCTTTTATTTATATGTATTTATTTATTATATGTATTTCATCTATCTATCAGTTTTAAAGTTCCATTTACTGAATGCTTTTCGGTTTTAAAATATTCTTTTTTCCGTATTATGTATAAATTGGCTTTCGGCGGATCTTAAAAATCTTTCCGTTTCCGCTTTAGGCAGATTCCGGCTTATGGAGCACGTATTAATGTTATTTTCAATGGTTTCACTGGGACTTGAAAGTCTTTCCGTGGTAGGTAAATTTCAGGCTTACACAGAGTCCGCCTTAGACAGATTTCACAGTATTTTTATTGTCTGAAAAATTGTCACGAAATAGTGACATATGAAATTCTTAAAGAAAAATATCAAAATAAATAAATACATTTTTATAGAAACATAAAATCAAACTTACTTTGATAAAAAAAAAAATACTTACTGCTTAAAAGAGGACAGACCTCGCAACCTATGTATTTCGAGGCCCAAACTTAACCGACTGAGCTACAGAAGGTTCGTAAACTTTCCACTAAACGTTGATCAGAAAAAATTAAGATCATGAATACAGTAGGCGCATCTTCGAGGAAATTCCCATAAATAGTGGGAAAATATAGTTCTATTTAGTTCTATTTTTCATGATTATTATAAAGCGAATAAGAGTCTTCCTGGAAACACACATGGTCTTATTCGGTTCATCTAAAATATATTCATATTCTATATTAGTTTTAATATGATCATTTTCGGAGGAAAAAAATGTGAATTAAAAAGAAAATTAGAGTTTTCCCGGAAACAAAAGTTATCTTATTCCCTTCACATAAAACAGATTCCTATTATATATCAATTTAAAGAAAATCGCCCGGGCCATTTTCAAGTAATCGACATTACGAATTTGTAATATCGCTTTTACTTTAAAAATGGGTATTTAGATCTCAAAATATACTGCACGTAGAAATGTACAAATTTCAGAACAACATTAGACTGCAGAAACAATACTGTTCTAAAAAAATCGGAATAATAAGAGCTATATTCGCTGAGTTATTGAAAGGCGGCTTTTTGCGTTTTCTTTGAAGTCAGGTTAGTTGTATACATGAGTTCCGCCCTCTACGAATTCTACGATAGGATACGATATGATTTTAGGCTTAAGGCTGCGTCACTGCAATACTATCGTCTTCCATGATATATGTATACATATGCATATATGTGCTTATATATATACACTAGCAGAACGACCCGGCTTCGCCCGTGTCAATTATAAGGAGCCTTCCAGGTAAAATAAATTAAAACGAAATAATACGGCAATCAGAATAACTTAAATTTGTGCATTCCCTTCCATAAATCGCTATAAAGACAATAAAAAAACAAGGTGTTATTGTCTAGCAACCATAGTAAAATCCCTGATCTTTAATAACAGAATGCACGTTTTCTTTTGCGGGTGTAAGAGAAAAATGTGTGATTTTCCTGACAATACGAAAAAAAAAATCCTCCAAATCGCGCAGCACTTAGTGAAATTCTCGTTTGTATGGTATTATCTACATTATAAAGTAAAAACACTATGTCAGTGCCCATAAATTGTGCCCCATAAATTGTAACCCATAAAATGTGCCTTTCCCGCTATTTTCTAACTTTTAAACATCACACAATTTAATTTTTTATAATGTCGAATAGAAAAAAGTTCTTTCAAATGAAATTTGTTTGAAAATTGTACCTCAGTTTTTTAAGTAATTTTTAAGCATGGGAATTTTTAAAGTTGAGTGCAACCCGATTACGAAAGATGAACCTGTTTACACTTAATGCAATAGTATAAAGAAAAGACGTGTCTATTTGTAGCGCTGGTATCATATTTTCGGTGGTAACAACCTAACACAACAATAAATTTCCCTTTTACTGCAGTTTAACGTCTAAACATTGTACATTCGATTGTTCCAACGTATTATAGAAAACAAAAGTACTTTCAGTAATATTTGTTTGTAATGTTTATCTCAATTTTCAAATTGTTTATGGGTTTTAAAAAAATTTTTAAGCATGCATATTTTTTTAAATATGCTTGCAATTCAAATACAAAAGATTAACTCAATTGTTCAAAAACATTGTAAATAATTCAGAATTTGTTTGCTTTCGCGTAATAGTCAATAACTAAATTGGCAAACGAAATTAAAACGCCAAAAATAAAATAAAATAAAACACTAATTTAACACATATCAAATCAAACTACTCAAAATAACCTGATAAGTATATAAAATTCAAATAGGAATTTCGTTCCGGTGCATATAACTTGAATTCTTCAGAACGGATTTCCATGCGACTTGCACTATTAGTTTTTAGGGAAGATTTTAGTGCGTAACATACTGTTTTCCGTTGCTTAGTCATAGAGTTATAGGGGAAAGTTATATAATCATGTGAACCCAATTATGAAGGATTAGTCTTATTAGCTGGATGAAAAATGCAGAACTATTTTTATCTCTAAGTATATTGACGGGTTTATCTTCAGTAATGGGGCTGTGCGCTAGAGTATTCTTATTTTAATGAGTGTGCCTGACACCTATTATGGCATGCACCTTTGTTTAAAACAATAAAGAATGACTTATGTTTTAAGCGACTATCTGGCATACAACTTGATTACAAAATACTAACCTGCAATAATGCTTAAGGTGCTTCTCCAGTTGCTTGCTCAACAACGCGAAACTTTCTGACGCATTTTCTGACTCATTAAACGTAAAGGCTTAAAAATTGCAGGCCTGACTATTAAAGCAATTTGGAATTGAAATGAGTTTTACCTTTTTTCATAAATAGATTACTTATCGATTTATGAGCAATTGTGGTTCAGTGACGGCCGGTTTTTCTCTTTATTGCACTGTTGCGTCCGAAATTCAGTTCAAAACACCAACTGAAAGATCTTATAACTTTACCAATATATGGAAACTATATTTCGATTACATAGTTTCTAAATAAAGACTCCTGTCAATTTCATGCTTTTCCGAACAAAAATTAATTAAAAAATATGTCAGAAAATAGCTCCTTTGGATTTGAGAACAGCCTTAACTTTATAAACAGCCTTAACTTGACGTTTATGAAAAAACTAACATTTTTAGTTCTAATTTTGGAACTCGCCAAATTTAAATTCAGAAAAAGGACATTTTGTGGTAATTTTTTTAACTTTTAAAATTAAAATATATATTTTCATAGGTGTGCGTAACGGAAGTATACAATATCTCCCACAATACGGGGATAATGTAAAGAAATACAATCAAATGAGGTAGTAGTTACTAAAATTTTACTGAAACTAAATCTAGGGTCATGTCAATTCAACCAAATTTTTTATGGTTTGTAACCCAACCCCAGGGATTTGGATGAAACTCGGTGTATATACTATTTCTATCATGATATGAATACATCAGAAAATTTTCTTTCCTAGACTGTATAGTTTGTGAGATATGGGGGGTCCAATTTTTGGATTTTTCTCAAATCGCACATTTCTGAGTTTGTATTTTTAGACTGCAGTTCCATTTCCAAAAAATTGTTTCTCTGGATCTAAAATGCGAATCATCTTAAAAATATCACAGTAAGTACATCAAAAGATGCAAATTTTAATAAAAAAAATATTTAAAAAATTAATTTTAAATATTTAGGGCCAAAAAGTTAAACCAAAGTTGAAAGTTATGGTTATTTTTCCTAATTTTTGTGATATTACGAAAAATGCTCTACACAAAAAGGCAAATGAAATTTCCAATTTCTTTTTGTTGTAAATAAAAGTCTACACTTTGGGCTTTCTAGTTATGAAATAAAAATGATGTCTTTCTCATGACTTATGCAAAATTTTGCCCTGTTTTGGGAAACTGCACCAATCAAGAAAAAAAAAATCTATGCCTAATTTTAGCTGAGGTACCTAACTAACTACTGTGGTTCCTGTGACTTGTTGAATATATTATTCAATGTTCCTTTCTTCCTTTTTTTTAAAAGTAAAGTTTTTGCTTTTTTTTTCTTCTGAGTAAAAGGGGGGGAGGGAAGTGTATGACAGCAGTCTATCTTCCCTCCATTAAATTTTGTGCATAATCCTTATGTTTCCATTATTTATTCATTCATATATTTTCTTTTATTATAAGCATTTTTTTAAAAATTTAAACAATCCCTTAATTTTGTGTTTACAATATAACTGTAAACAAAAAATCTTTTGTTGATGTAGAATAAGAAAATGCAATAATTACTTTTTACCCATCAAATTTTCAATATGTTTTTTTCTGTGTGTGTATGTGTGTTTGAATTAACATATTTTATTTATATTTAACATTCTTTTAAAACTTTCTATCTTATTATCTTGGATAACTTTAATCATTTTAAATATGTTTTTATAGTTTAAATACCTTATATTTAACAAAGCCTAGTTCATTTCTACAGTATGAAACATATTTTTACACCTGCCTTGTATAAACAAATTCTGACAAAGGCAGGATAAAATTATTTAGCTAAGGCAGGTGTTTTCGAATCTGTTAATCAAATTATTATTAGTCTGCTGTTTCTCATAATAAAAGGTGGATCTATTATTCCTTGTGCTGCAAATGAAAATAATAGATGAATTTGAAGTAACTAATTGTGCTGCCAGACCGTCATGACAACTTCTGAGAGAAAAGAGAATCTTGTCTATGCCAGAAATAAGAAAAATTAAAGCCACAGCTACAGGTCCAGAAACGATTGAACTAATTGAAAAGTTTTATAATTGTAATGAATATTGAAGAATCATGACTGGAGAAAAAATGTAGTTAGCATTGCTAAGAATGTGCTATGCACAAAAGCGATTGATATTATGTGTATCTACATGAGTTGAATTCTCTTTTTAATCATGAATTCCCAAAAAACTTGAGAATTATAACTCTAGGTATTCAATTTAGTATTAGCAGCACTGTTCATTTAATTGAATTTGTGTAAAGCTAAGTAAAATATTTGGAAAATGTTATTCCACTCTTTTATAACGAAAGCTAAATCTAATTTCCTAAAAGAAACTAAAGCAACCATTGGCCCTCAAAAGCTATCGTTTTGTAAGATTTCAGCAAAAATTTTACTTTTCTTATTCAAGGTGAGGCTTAAAGTTACCATTGGACCAAAGAAGCTGCACTCTTGATCCAACTGTTATATACACTCTATCTCTCAGCATTAGATTATCAGCAAGCAATATACACATTTTATCTTATGATATGCAACATGATGTCACTCTTGTGTGTTTAACACAGAAGGAAGTGATATCATTTGTAAAAGAGATATTTCCTGATGTAAAGAAAGTCCTTGACTTTTGTGATGGGTGCTCTGGCAATATAAAATTTGCAAATTTTCATAAACATTTACCAAAATGAAGAGAATTTCCCCTTAAGATATTTAAATTCTTTGCTGGGGGGTGGAGGGAAGGAGGGGAGATAGACACCGATTTCATGTTTAAATACTAAATCACGAAGATCTTCTAATATGCCGATGATTTGTTGTGTTATTATGTTTGGAGTTACAGTAAGATAAAAAAATTGACATATATATTAGAAGTTTCTCAATGTTGCTTATTCATAATAAATATAAATTTTAAATTGCACAAAAAAAGAATGTTGCAAAATAATTCTAAGTAATATTGCAAAAATACGTCATTTATTTCTATATTTATATTTAGCTCAGTTATATTTTTGAATTTCAATCTTTTAAATATAATGTTTATTCTGATTTTTTTGCTTTAAAAATTACATATAATTTACCAAATTCTTTATTTGTTACATAAAAAAATACAACAATCTAAATCTTTAAATTATTTATAAGCAATTTTATTTAATGTATTAGATTTAATTAATGATTATTTCAATTTTAATAAAAATGAAGTTTTTCTCCTAGCTTATGTAAAAATTTTGCCCTGTTTTGGGAAATTGCACCATTCAAGAAAAAAAAAATATCTCTAATATGTCTAATTTAAACTGTGGTACCAAAATAATTAATTAATGTGGTTCCTATGACTTGTTGAATTTATTTAATATAAGTACTTCTTTTTTTTATTTACAAAGTAAAGTTTTACTTTGTTTTTTCTGAGTAAAATGAGAAAAAAATCTATGATTTCATTATCTACACCCCCTCCATAAATATTGTACATATTCTTTACATACTACCTTTGTGAAACTATTTATAGAAATGCTATACCACTGAATCCAGTGATAGATGTACATTTATGTGACAAACATATGCGATAAGATTGAGAACAACACAATTTCAGATAATGTGTGATATGTACCAATAACATACAAATTTTCTACTGTTATAAAAATAAATAAATCAGTCTGATTTTAAGGGTTCATTTTAGGAAATAAATCAAAATGATTAATAAATTTATATTTAAAATGTGCAGCAATTATTTAGGTACCATAAGCAAAGTTAAAGATATTTATCTCTTGATAGGTCATATCATCCCAAAATAAGTCAAAAATTTTGCATAAGCTATGAGAAAGACATCATTTTTATTTCATAAATAGAAAGCCCAATGTGTAAACTTTTATTTAAAACAAAAAGAAATTGGAAATTTCATTTGCCTTTTTGTGTAGAGCCTTTTTCGTAAAGTTACAAAAATTTGGAAAAATAACCATAACTTTCAAATTTGGTTTAATTTTTTGGTCCTAAATATTTAAAATTAATTTTTTAAATATTTTTTTATTAAAATCTGCGTCTTTTGATGTACACACGGTAATATTTTTAAGATGATTCGCATTTTAGATCCAGAGAAACATTTTTTTGAAAATGGAACTGCAGTCTAAAAATGCAGACTCAGAAATGTGCGATTTGAGAAAAATCCAAAAATTGGACCCCCCATATCTCACAAACTATGACGTCTAGGAAGGAAAAATTTCTGATGTATTCATCTCATGATAGAATTAGTATATATACCGAGTTTCATCCAAATCCCTGAGGGTCGGGTTACAAGGTCTGGTTGAATTGACATGGAGATGTCATTTTCCATAAATTTTAAATCAAGACATCTGTCAAGAATTTTTTTTTATGCAAATAACAGCTCTCTTTTTGCTATAAATCACAGAAAATGTTAGCACTGAATCTAAGCCAATACAACACTTATCGATAACGTATAGCTATAAGATATGGCTGCAGTATACAATCGAAGTAGTAAGCAAAATATAGGAGCCATATGTTTACAATGAGTTTGATTACGCGTTGAAAAGATTAGATAGAATGTGACGTCATATCTAGCCTTTTTTTTTCTTTTTCTTAAATTGTTTTCATGAAATTTGACTTTTTGTATTAAAATAGATGTTTTAATTTTAAAAAAAACATTCAAATTGAGGTTATACTCTATTTTCCCGCTCTTATAGTTAAAGTTTTCATTTTATATGCAAAGAAATGTGAATTTTCTGTTTAGAATGACGTCAATATCAAACACGCAAAAATATAACAAGAAAATCTGAATTTTTATTGGCAAATAGAAACAAAATACACGCGTTATCCTTATTTTTTTCACATTAATGTGTCATTTTTTAGGGTGTGGCAACATGAAAGGTACGTTTGAATTAAAAAAGATTTAAAAAGAGATATTTCTATAATGTTAAATTATGGAAGTGGTAGAAAAAAGGGATAAATAGTGGTCTAATAATTTTTTAAAGTAGACAGTGATCTTTTCCACGCTCTAAAACGTATGTACATGAAGTTTCGTGCAAATCGGTCAAAAATTGAAGATTTGTATAAAGGACATACATACAGAGAACGGCTTATATATATATATATATATATACAATATATACATGTACATATAACACTGGCGCCCGGCTAACCGAAAAGTACCTGATTTAATTTACAGCTTGGCAGAAAAAAAGTTGTAAGAGTTAAATTCTCAAGTTCATCACATGTTTTTGTTTGAGTTATGCTGCCACGGAGGAAACTTGGTGAATTACTTACAACGAGCTGCCAGTTTTAAGCTAATGCTACTACATCTATTTTGACACAAAACCTCAGTCAATAACTCAAGTGATGTAGAGAATATAGAAGATGTAACCATTATTCTCTCGTGGGTCAAAATTGCCCCAGTTGACGGTTGCAGACTATATTTTTTCATACTATCCAATATTTCATACTATCTTGTTTTTTTTTTTTTTTTTTTTTTTTTTTTTTTTTTTTTTTTAATTTAACATGAAAACCGTTACCATTGTGTGTAAACCCTCTTTGTAAAATCTTATTGAAACGACCTTTAAATATTTTATGAAAAATATTTGGGTAGTTCTGAAATTAAGTGGAAATTTGAGACGCAATCCATTTTTTTTTTTTTTTTTTGTACTTTTAAGCGTTATAAATGCTCAACTAAATAGATAATGTATGAAGGCACATCTAAAACTTGTATTAAAAAATACTTTAGAATAAATTTGAAATTTAAAACTATTTTAATAAAATTAAAATCGTACTAAATGTCACCTCCATGGTATGTCCATCCATGCCTGTTTTTACATTACAACTTAATGTATTCCATAAGATAAAGGAAAAAAATCGCATAAAACATATTACGTTAAAAAATGGATATACTTTATTTACTTTTTAAAAGAAAATTTTGAATATTTATATTTAAAAATAAAATTACAGACCAAGACGCTTCTGTCCCCAGAATTATAGCTACATCCATGACATATCAGTTATAGTTATATAAAAATCTACTAGATGGCACAATAATCTAGAAATTGGAATTAAAATTAACTACTTGAAGCTACTTGTTGGATGGAATATTTCTGAATCATGGTAAGTTGTTATTTCATCTAGTTTTAATTTAAAAACTTTTAATTGCCATAGGGTGCTTTAATTGGATGTCAAATCCGAGGCCTCAATATTTATGTCAGATTTGAAAATAGCAGAATTCTATTAATATGTAGCTTTAATTTGCTTTATTTAATTTTGTATCCAAGAAGCATTATGTTAATGTTGTGCACAGTTTAGAAATATTAGGCCTAATCTCAGCTATGTCACCTCCATGGACGTCACCTCCATGCCATTGTTGTAGCATGAAGGTGATATTTATCGATGGATGTGACATTTATTGATGTAAATAATATTTTAAGAGTACTTAGAGTATAATTTTATTTAATGAATCTATATTTTTATTTTTGGGATAATTTTATAATAAAAAAAAAGAAACTAAAAATTTTTAATTCTAAAATATTCAATTTTTATAACTTTGTTTTATCAGTGGCTTTCAGTATTTCTTTCAATTCAGGTTAAATTTTATATTTAATTAAACTTTATTTTAAAGCCTCTTATTGAATTTCCTGGTCTTCTAAAGTTAATATAAACGGTCAAGTGCGAGAATTACTCGCGCACAGAGGGTTCCGTAGAATAAATATATGAATTTGTAATTGTATTATAAAAAAAAAGTTGCTAAAATAATACTAAGACTTTCTAAAAAACTATACAACGTAGGGTTGGTCATAACTGTATATATTAGAAAAGTGTAAATGGGTGTACCATGAAAGTTCAAAGAGATATGGAACCTAAATAATATCAAATATAGCTATTCGTATTACTCTTTTTCTAATATTATCCTAATGTGTTTATGATGAACTTAATTCGGTACTGACAATAAAAGCAGTGCATAGTTAAACTTCATTTGGCATTTCATGAAACTAAATTCAGCGTAGTAATGACCTTTATTTCTACAGTGTAGCTAAAACAAAACCTTTGTTCAAAGTTTAAATTTGGCATTGAGCTAAGCGCGCTTCGAATTGAGGTCTCAAACTTGCAACGCCGCCTTGGTCAGTGCCTCGTTTTTCCAGATAGGTGTTTAATTAACTTTTAAAGTCACTCGAGGCGTATTGGGAGATAGAATCAATGCAAACTATCATGAATCCCAGAGTATTTATGCGATTCATTCTAATTAAGTCTTTCGAGTGCGATGCCTTAAAAAACGGTCACCAAATTTTAATTTCAAAACAGACAAACGTCACCAAGAATATTTAATTAAAATTTTCCTTTTACATGTACGTGAAAATAAGCAAGTTCGCATTTTCTAATAAATTCGTTTATAAATTCTGGTGTCAGTTCATTATTTCATAAGTTTATAAAAAGAATTATTCCGTGCTGAAAAGGATTAAGTGGTCGCAGGACTCTTAAAGCTTCAAAATTTAAGAAATTTTAATTTTTTAGGTGTTAAACTCCTATCTTTTCTCAATATTTTGATATAATTGTTTCCTTGAAATTCCCATTAGAACAGAAGTTTTGGCTTTCAGAATTATACCCGCTCAATAGCTGAAGCGGCGTTTCCGAAACTTTAAAGTCATTATTTTTCAAAAGGCGTTTTTGGGGCATAAGGCACAGGATACCTCAAAAACTTCTGAATACTTTTTCATGAAATTTTCAAAACATATATTTTATGTTAGTCTGTATGAACAAAACCTGAAATTTCCTTTTTATTGTTCAAAAAAAATATTTTTTTAGTTGATTTTACTGTTGAAATTTTCAAAATTTTGTATTAGCTAAATGCAACATTGCATTTCAAATATAAAATGCTTTAAATATAAATTTATTTAAGTTCAGGGAAATTGTTACAATCTGAAGTATAAGTAAGAACCAAAATTTTCATTCAAGTTGCAATATTTATTTTGCAACCCTGCGAGTAAACTGTTATGCCAATTTTTTTTTTCGACAAATGTCTAAAAGTTTCGAACCCCTATAAATACTAATTCTGTATCTTGCAATTTTTTAAATACATGAAACGAAAGAACATACTTATATATTTCATCCCAATCAAAATTGTGTTTTAAAATCATATACATTTTAAGACATTAAATGTAGAAAATGGTATTTTTTTCATTTTTTTTTCACTTTTTAGAGTCCCGAGGCCCCTCAAATTAGTATGTTTTTAACAATTTGACGTTTATTGCTTTTATACTGTTACTGGACATTACATTCATTACACATATATATCATTAAAATTTGTTAACTAGGCATAGAGTACGCCGCCCCTGTCCTTGTGTATGTCCAAACTAACCGTACATTTAACGGTTAATATCTCGGCTAATTACCGATGATTTTTTTCGAAAATCATTATCAACAATGCTTTTATTCTTCTGCAACGATAGGTATATTCAGCGATGCTCAACAATTTTTCTGAATGCCCGTAAATCGAAATTTGTGTATAACAGAAAAATGCTAATTACTCAAAAATATGTGACCTAGAGTAATCGCTATAATTTTCCGGCAAGGTTTATATTAACATCTACTACCTCTAATTTTTTTCATAATTTTAGTTTCAGTAGATTCGGAATTAGATGGGGGGGGGGGGGGGGGTGAGTACATACTTTTGCGCTACATTTTCAACAATATCTTTGAAAATATAATACCTAAAATTAAAAGGAATGTATTTTTGAGTTCAACGTTACAAAAGCTTTCACAGGATACCCCACATGATATACAAAGAAAATATTTTTTTTCAAGTAGCATAATTAGTCCCTCTACTTTTTTACTAAATATATTTATGAATGTTTATTAATCTGAAAATATGTGGGTCAATGGTCTTTATTACTTCCCTGAATTTGAACTTTCCACGTTCAGACACAGGAGTGATCTTATAATGGTTCGTTTTTACTTTTTAAGTACGGAACCCTAAAGATAAAATAAATATAGAACTAAATTTAAATTTTTAGTTTTTCTATTCTACGCAATTCCATATATGAAAAAACACACAAAATATATGTTTAATATTTAATATATTAAAATAATAGGACCGCACTAGGGCAGTCTGCAGTCGTATATTTAAAGTGTTGTATTTACTATTTATCTATTCATCTACTTATTTTTATCTAATTGCACATTAATATTTAAAAATATTTTTCTTAAGCATGACTCGAACAAAAAACAAAAAGATTTCTGTACAGAAAAGGAAAATCAAACGAGAAGCAAAGCAGAAAAGACTGGATAAAATTACAGAAAATCCAGAATTGTATGAAGAATGTAAGAAAAAGGAACGCAAAAGATATTAAAAGATGAAACAAGAAGGAAAAATTAAAGCTATTTCTCAACTGAGTGAACAACAGAAGCGTGCACAAAAAAGAATTAGGTACAAAGAACAAAGAAAAATCGACAGAAGAAAGCAAATAAAGAAAAATTACAGCATGTTCTTTTAAATTCTACTACTCCAGAAAAAGATGACGATCCAGAAAGTATAAACAATCCTATTGCGAATGCTAAAGATGTGATAGGTAGAGCAGGTACTAGTCGGGTAAAAAGCGGTCGAAAAATTGTTAACATAAATAAAACAAAGGTATACAAAAGAATAAAATTGCTTGAAAAAGAACTTAAAAATTAAAGTTATGAAAAGTTGAAATATATAAGAGAAAAAGATAAATATAAGAAAAGATATCAACACAACATAAGTAAAAAATAAATAAATAAATTAAACAGTACAAAAGAGAGGGTACAAAAAATATTGAATGTCGCAAATGTTTCTTCTAAAGTCAGAAAATGTCTTGCATTCGGTTCAGCATTGAGATACTCAGATTGAGAAAAATTTAGAAAAAAATGAGAAGTCTGAAAAATCAAAGAAAGCCTTTGGACATGTTCTTTCTGAAAAAATAATGAAGCCCAACAATATGCGCAAGATTCTAGTTAGTGTCCTGTTAAGCTGTATTTAGCAAAAGTGACCACAGTTGAAGATTACGTAGAAGTTAATATTATGCAAAATGTTCGGGATCCAAGAACAAATTTGTTTTCAGTAAAGAGCCAGAAGCAATCATTAGATATGAAAAGTTGATTTGGGTGGTTGAACAGCCGAAAGTAAACAATCGGTTATAATATATTTTTGATTTAATCGCTCAAAAGTACAACATTGCTTAATAAAAAAATTCTTTTTTGTTAACATGTTACTCAAGAGTATATTTTCTTTACTTTTTTATGTAATCCAGTTTTTGTATTTATGCGTCATTTGAGTATCTGTATTTAATTGAAATAACCTATTATACCTTTTAAACAATAAAACAAACTAATATCTCAACCGTAAATGTTTTTCAATCTAGTAAATGGACAATAAAACTTATATTCATCACTATTATTAAAGGTTATCACCTCCATGTTTATATGAAAAATGAAATTTAATTTTAAATTTGAAAAAGTTTAACCTTGACCTCTAATCATGATTTATTTATCCCTAAAACTTTAAGAAAATGTTGGAAACATAACTTAAACGCGACAATTTGAACTTTTAATTTTTCCAAATTACCAAAGTGAAATTTCTACTTAATTTCAGAACTAGCCATTTATGTATTGATTTTATGAAACGACGTATATATGAATTTAATATGAATTGCAATTATAAAAAAGCTTAAATTCACGGTTTGAATTATAATTCTGATAGATAAATGAACCCACAGAAAATTAAAAATTTAAATGCAGACAGATATAAAGGGACAGAAATATAGAAAGATAAAGCGACAGAAACAAACAAACAGGCAGAGATGAAAAGACACACATGGCAAAGACATAGTGCCTGATGTAACCGGATATAAATATAAAAATATGTAGAGATAAATAAACACTGATACAAATAGATATATAAAGAGACAGGAATAATAAGCCAGCGATTAAGATGCACATATAATAAGGCATGGATTATAGAGACATATTTAATGTAATAGCTTGGAATTCTAACATATAACAAGAGATGATAAAGAATAACAGCAAAATTTTTATACATATAAATAGAAAGAGATTAAAAGACAGAAAGAGGAGACATAGATAAATATAAAAAATAAAGAGACAGACACAGGTAAAAATACAGCGGTTAAGATGCAAATACCGGGTGTCCCCAAAAAGATTGATGGAATTTAAAATTCAATAACTTGCAAACGGTGACAGATATTAAAAAAATTCTTGTAGGAGTGTTATGTAAGATGTCAGGCATTTTTATGCTGCGATTCTTAGTTATAGTTACAAATAGCATCAATAGATGGCGCTGCAAGCAATAATCGCTAAGTGAAGGCTTGACGTTTCGGCCTATCTATTCTTCTATGCGGAAGAAGGAGATTAAAATATATTGAATGGATCCCGTAATACCAAAAATCGGGTCTGGACTGAGCGCCTATTGCTCTCAGCGCCATCTATTTTTTGAAATTCGAAATAAAATCAAGAGTCACAGTACAAATACTCCTGACGTCATACATAACCCTCCTGCAATTTTTTTTTTATATCTGTCACCGTTTGGAAGTTATTGAATTTTAAAATCCATCAGTCATTTTTGGGACACCCGGAAGAAAGATACAGAGATAAAGAGACAGGCATAAAGATAAATTAAAAATGGAAAGAAAACAGTCAAGCATTGATAAAGCGACAGACACAAATAAAGGGACGTAGATAAAGTGAAATAAATAAAGAGACAAAGATAAAGAGACAGTCATACATAAATTGATACACACAGATAAAGAGATAGCTAAAAAGAGACACCTCTAAAAGGCGCATATAAAGAGAGAAAGATAAGGATAAAGATACAGATAGGGTAGTCCGACCAGTAAGTGAACAGGTGAACAGTCCCCAGTGAATGAACAATATGTATATACTTTAATAGAACAAAGTTTAACCCACACCCCACTAGATGGGGTTACAACATTGCCTTAATTTATTCAATAGGAAGCTATCGCATTCCTGATTAGGGCGATTCTCAAAAGGTAGGCATTGCACACAAGTCATAAATTAAGCCTTTCAAACATAACTTTAATTATCATTGACTTTATTTATTTTTTTTTTACATTGAGTTTTTAATTCTATTCAGAGACAGAAAATAACATAATTTATTGTAAAAGCTTTGTATAAATATCTTAAAATTTTATTATTATATGCTAAAGAGGCCAATTTCGGACATTCATAACGTTAACTGCTCCAATGTACCACCAAGAAAAAGAGATTTAACTTTTTTCCAGGTGGTTCTAATGGTAAACAACGAATGCATAAAGGAAACGGATGATTTTTTGATAATTTCGTTAAGCGATGGCAGGCTGATTTCTTGCTTTTTTTAAGATAGAAGGACTTTTCTATAAAGAATTTATCTGTATTTTGTTATGCCCGAAAGTAATGTTCGTAACAAAGCATTAGATTTTATTATTATTATTACTGGATAACAAAAAGTTAATTATAGATATATATATATATGTATACAGACTTATTTATTACATTCTTAGTCTTAAGAATTTTTTAAATACTAAGATCAACGCCCAAAATCTGTAACGTACGTGCGACAAAAATGTAAAAATTTGTAACGTACACAACTGCTAATTACATTCTTTAATAATTAATTTTCCAGAATAGTTGCTGTCTTTTTATGTTTGTGTATAATTTTGTACACATACTATTAAAAATATTTATATATTATATTTATAGACAAAATTAAAAAAAAAAATGGCCTTAAATTTGAAAATTTTAAAAATTACATATAGTTAACGTTTAATGATCCCACCTTTTGAGAATCTTCCATTACTTTCTGAAATCACATTGCTTTACTTTGAGAACATGTTTTATTTTGCCTGAAAAACACATTGTTTCCATGCTGAAATAATAAGGTATGTGCTATGTCATTTCATATGTTTGATAAGAGTTTACTGTTTGTATTTGCATTACGCACTAATTTTATTTTACATACATTAAATATATCTATTATAGGCACATTTTTCATTGCTTTAACCATTGTAGAATATGTTCAATTTGAGAATAGGGATGTTTAATAACTAGTTAGGCAAATGTTAAAAATCCAATGAATGAACAGCTGTTCATTTACTGGCAGGAATACATTACGCTCCCTTTCCTTATGAATGAACTGTTTTGGATTTTATTTTTTTTTTGTGGCTCCTTTTGTACCTATATTTTGAATTAAGTGATTTTTCAACAATGGTAACAAATGAAAACGTAACAGACATAAAAACGTAACAAAAAACATATACACACACATTTTTAAAGGTCATAATTACTGACGACTTTCAAATGTTTCTTCTTCTATATTTTTAGATGATTGATAGAAATATTCTCACTTATAACCAAGAAGATTCCTCAAAAAAGAAATATGGAGGTTCAAGTACTCTACAAAGGGCCTTCAACATGATGTACAAGCTATGAGGGTGAGGTCAGCTCAGTTTGAAAAATCATCTGTTCATTTTAATATTCCAAAACCAACGTTGTCTATGAAACTGCGAGGGAAAACAATTGAATGTAAGCGTATGGGACATTGCTTGTGTTGTTCTTTGAAAAAGAAATAGTACTTGAACATTGGATAGTTGGAAAGGGAAAATTGTATTTACAATGCATAAGGATGAAGTAAATGTTAATGTTTACAATGTCATGAAGAAAAAAACAGGAAGGAAAAATCCATTTATAGACTAACATCCAGGGGGAAAATGTATGGCTCTTTTTATTAAATAGCAGACAAGGTTGGAAATATGAAGTAAGCACCATGGTAATATGTGAACAACAGGTCCACATGTGGTGGAATTGGAATTTGTCTGTAGTAAAGTAAAAGATGTGGTATTTTAAGGATAACATGAAAGGCATAATAAAAACACCCGAACTTATTTCTGCAACATGCTCCATACCGTCTGGAGTTATTACTGAAATAGAGAAGAACAGGACCCTTTGATTTCAGTAAATATAATTAGTTTTTTCCTTTAAAAAAAAAAAAAAAAAAAAAAAAAACGGTATTCAGTATAAAGCATGTTATAAGTTATTTTTACAAGTTGTAAAATAAATAAAAAACGATAAAAAATTTAAGTATTTTTAAATTGCTGCCTTTTCATTCACTGGAAAATTTTGCGTTCATTCACTGGTAACAACTGTTCATTTACTTGGTTTTTGTATCGATTTCTATTAAGAACCCCTAGAATCCCAAAAAAGTAACATATAATATTCCCTTTATTATTTTTTAATCCTGTTTAAACCATCAAATGTATTTGCACTGTCAAACACCAATATGTTCTGTTTATTAAAATATAATGAATTATTTTCTTTTAATATGTGCTTACGTGTTCATTTACTGGACGGACTACCCTATAATGAAATAGAAATAAAGCGACAAAGATGCACAGATAAAGCGACTGAAATAAACAGATAGAATTTAACAGACTGATACAAAATAAATGAGAAAATGAAATGGTGTAATTAAATTAATGAAAATCATATATGAGAATGGATGAACAAATGAAGGAACGAATTAAGTTTAATAACTGACAGACCAACACACAGATCGAAAAAATGATAAGTAGGTAGAATGACATACGGACTGATATATAGATAGACAGAGATAGAGACAGACAGAAAGTGCTATAGAGAGAGATGCGAACAAATAAACAATACATGTTCGGGGTCGGCAAATGAAGGGCAGAAAAATCAGAAAATAATAAAAAGAAATAATGAGGAATTTAATCGTGCATAATATCTTTTAAATTATAATTTTCGGAAAATTTATTTATTATATTTCTATGTTATTTTTAATTTTTCTCACAAGGAAATGCTACGAAAGCATTATTTTAAATACAGAAATCAAATAATTCTACATGTTAGGCAAAATATAAGAATATAAAACATTTTTTTTATTAGTTTAACATTACAATAAATAAAAAATTGTCTACAACTTCAAATAAAAAAAAAATCTTAAATACATATTCTGAAACTTTCCTCCAAGGCACACTTGCAAACTTTTGTGAAAGAAATCAGAACAGATCACTGATATAGAAATAAATGATAGAAAATATATTTTGAATAGAAAACATCTGAAAGTCGACAAATACATTCTCAAAAATTTTCCTTGGTTTAAAGACTAAGAGTTTTTCTTCTTTCGGGGTTACTAAAAGGAAATATATTGCGTCACATTCCCTCAGAAGATAAACATTTTGAGTAGCATGTCAGCTATATTAATGTGAATAAAAGAAGCTAAGAAGTTGCAAGTTATTAATATTATAATTAAATAAGAAGTTACTCTTTTAAATAGCCGTTAATGGAATCAGTATAAAAGGCAAGTGGCAATTTTCATACATTTTTCTTATTTTATTTCAAATACAGCGGTTTTATATGTTCCAGTTCGCTTAACAATACAGTACTGTCTTGAATTTCTTTCACATGTATCGATTCCATTTTTTTTTTCGGTGTCAGATTAAATATGCGGATTTAATCAAACATTTACTTCTAAATTTTTATTTTATTTTCTATATGATGATACGAAGTGCATTCATAAAATGATGAAAAAAAATAGTGCTTGAATAATTAGTGCTTGAAACAGAATTTTAATGGTTAAAAAAATATAAGAACACATTCAAACGAACAAACCTTTGACCGTTTATATTCTAAATTACGGATAACGAAAAAAAATCTGCACCAATATACTTTTATTTTAATACTAGGGGGCTCTTCCCTCTACGAGCTACGCTCGTCAATCCCCGTTCAGACACCGCAGACTCTAACAGCACGCTAATTTGATCGGCATTAAAAAGATTTCGGAAGATTGAATTATAGTTTGAATCTGACAATTATAATCTGACGTAATTTTCACCTTCGTATCCATTTACCATTTTTACACGTAATTTTCACCATAATTTTCGTAACTTTTCTTTCACTTTTTAATATTCATGTAAAAATACTTTCGTTAGAAATGAAATATTACGATCATCTTAAAATATCAAATAAATGTCTCGCGCAATATTTAAATTTAAACAATTTTGCAATATTATTTTTTGTTCATTTTACGTTATAAGTGTTATGTGACGTAAATTCTCCTATTTAAGACTTCGAACGCATGTTAATGAATTTATTATTTTACAATATTTTTTCTCTTTAAAAATTCACGTGTAAATATAGTTTTTATGATGTAATTTTCAATGAGTTGCTGCTTCTTATATTTTTTGTTTATAATAGTCACGTGTAAAATAAAATTATTGTTTAAAGCAAACATTATTGTTTGCGCTATTTATACAGTTGTCAATAGTTTAAATTAATACAATTTTCTAATATATGTAAAAAATATCTCTCGAAATGCGGAAAATTTGAATTTAAAATAGAAATAAAACCTCAAAAAATGAGTCAAATTAAAAAACTAAATGCAGTCTGCACACCGGGAAATTCTGACGCATAAAATGGTCTAAAAATGATTAAATTCCTATGTACAGTTTTTGCTCCTATAAAACTTTTTTAATGGAACGATTTTGTCCAACTTTGGCATTAAATATCTTTAAAAATAATTTTTCGATTTGAAGACTGTCTGCATCAGCGTGTTTATCTAACATTTCTCTATAATATTACCGATTTTCATATTTTTGTATGCATTATTTTTCTTAATATTAGCGAAGAAAGACCTCCGGTCACAAAAAATTGAAAACCGGCGGCGGCGGCGGTGACAGCGGTAGTTACTTTTTTTCAGAATAGAGAGATATGTTGTATGCAACAGGTTTTTTTAAAAAATATATTAACGAAGAAAAGCCATGCTTAAGTATTTAAATTTGATGCCGATCTGCCGGGATTTTCTACGAAGATTTTTATTGATCCATTTCCAAATCAAAACTTTTTTATATATAGAAGGATTTTGATATTTATTAAAGATTGTGTAGTAATAATTTGAGTTTTAGAGAGAACTAGTTGAATAACTTTGTCTTTTTAAATTTGTAATGATACGCATTTTTTTAGTATTTAAAATAACAGTTAAAGTAAAAAATGTATTTTTAATTGTCTTCTTAATTGATAAGAGTAAACGTACGTGTATTATATATGAAAATGGAGGAATTATTTCGATATAACACTTTTTAACTGCAGAAATAAAAGGTTTCCTTGTAACTGTTTGAAAAAAAATCCATTAAAAAATAAAATAGCTTACTGCAATTAGCTGTGAGTTTTAAAAATGTCAAATCGAAATATTAGGTATAAACATGTCAAATGAAAATATTTGGTATTAAATATATATTATACTTTTGTCATCGACGAAATCAATAATCAAACATTGCATGAACGTTTCTTTATTGAGACTATAAAGTTCCACAGTTACAGAAGGTTTCTGAATACTACTTTTTACATACTTACCAATTATACAGGAAGAAAAGAAAGGAATTTCTTCACATTATTACAATATAATTCTCAATTTATAATAAATATAAATATAGATTAAACCAGAATAATTAACATTTGTAATGCATTTTATATAATGCAAATTTACATTTTCTTATGTATGGTCTCCGAAAAGAGCCTTTTTTAGGATGGGGTATCCTCTGGTAGCTTTTTCACCTGTCCTCTTTTTGGAACTGATGGAATTTTTCTTTTTTCGCAATTTTTCAAAATTTACTGTTTTTCTTTCGCTATTTTCCTCTCACATGTTATACGGAAAGTACTTATGTATTTTTTTTATAACCATTCTTTTTTTAAAAGGCTCCATAATGCCCTTGCAAAACAATCACATATCCACTGGATGTAAAGTTGCCACGCAACTAGGCAGTCCAAAATATCGATCACATTGTTCCTTTGTTCCATTGAGAGTGAATTAATTAAAATGTAAATATAAATAGTATTAACTCTTTTATCTGTCTAATATGTGTCTCAAAGAAAATGCATGATTTAAAAGCACAGCTGGATCTGCAAATGATTATTCGTGAAAATTTTGATTTCTTGTAATTAACTTTAACTGTAGAATAAAATATCACCATTTGCTTCTTATACTATACACTGAAAAAAAATGAAGTACTCAAAAATGAGTAAATCGATATAGTCTTTTGAATTGAGTATGTTTTGATAAAAAATGATCCAATGCTTTTTCAATTTTGATGCATCATAATTTATCAAACCCAAACGAAACGATAATTTTGTACTCTGTAGTTTTTTATTTCAGGCATAGCGGTTTAAAAGATATTTGTTGTGTTTGGAGATAGGAGGTGAAAGAATATCCTTGTAAAGTTATTTTGGATGTTGAAATTCCAATTAAAAAAATCTGGAAATCATTTTTTTAGGATCGATCGTATAGTGTTATAACATTTTTGTTGTGGCCACAAAAGACCACTTTGACATAACAGTCATTAATTAAAAAAATATCTGAATGTACTTATCATACATTTGGTAATTGAGAATAAAAAAGTAAAAGGTAAAAGCATTACCTGCATTGACCCGAAAGAACAGAAAATGATGGAGACATTTGCAGAAAGGAAACAAACAGAAGACAAAACTTCCTTGAAAATTTTTTATTTATGAAGCAATTTTTCTTTCAGAACATAGCGCATTATCATAGAGTACATCTCTTATTCTTTTAGATGTACTTTTTTTATGATGGACACATACAATCTACGTTCATTCTACGTTCTTACTAAAGGAAATAAAATAATTTCTTTCCTTTGGGGAGTATGGAGGCACAGGCATTTAGATGATTTTTTTTAGCATCACAATTCTACGACTCCAAATAAAAGCACCATTTGAATAAAAATAATAATAATACCGTCAACAGAATTTTTATCCACATTTTACTGAAGAATCAGAAGTAACTGATCAAAGAATCTCGCCACAAAAAAAGACGAAACTATGCAGCCGAAATATTCTTGCACTTTTAATATTTCTAATTGTAGATACGAAATCCGTTTATAATTTTTTTTGAAGAAGGGGAAGAGGCATCCACCCATTCTCTGCGTACGTTGACAGAGCACTCAAGCAGGTGCGAACATAATTCTTCGCAGAACGGCAAAAGGCAGCCATTCTGCATTGAAGTCCCAACTCAACTGCACTGAATGCGCACGAGCTCTCCGAGAAGAGGAGTAAAGGGAATGCTATAATCCTTGAAACACGCCAACTTTGGCAGAACGAATATACAGGCGCCCTGCATTGGCATAAAATGCAATTCTAAAGTATATAAAAAAATCTCTCTATTCTAAAAAAAAGTAACTACCGCTGTCACCGCCGCCGCCACCGGTTTTGAATATTTTGTGACAGGAGGTCTTTTCTTCGTTAATATTAAAAAAATATTGCGTACAAAAATATGAAAATCGGTGGTGTTATAGAGAAATGTTTGAAAACACGCTGATGCAGACAGTTTTCAAATCGAAGAATTATTTTAAGAGATATTTAATGCTAAAGTTGGACAAAATCGTTCCATTAAATAAGTTTTATAGCAGCAAAAACTATACATGGGAATGTAATCATTTTTAGATCTTTTTATGCGTTAGAATTTGCCGGTGTGCAGATTGTATTTCTTTTTTTAATTTGGATAATATTTTGATGTTTTATTTCTATTTTAAATTCAAATTTTCAGCATTTCTAGAGATACATTTTGCAGATTTTAGAAAGTGATATTAATTTAAACTGTTGCCAACTGTATAAACAGCGGAAACAATAATGTTTGCTTCAAAAAACAAATATACGTGTAATAAATTAAAAAGTTATTTACACGTGACTATTATAAACAGAAAAAAACATTGGAATTAGAATTAAATAATTATGTACAAAAAGCAGGAACTTATTAAAAATTACGTCATAAAACTATAATTACACGTTAATTTTAAGAGAGAAAGGAATTTGTAAAATAATAAATTTATTAACATGCTTTAGGAGTCTTAAATAGGAGAAATTACGTCATATTTAAGTCACATTACAGTTATTACATAAAACGAACACAAAATAATATTGCAAAAAGGTTTAAATTTAGAAATTGCGCTAGACATTTATTTGATATATTGAGCGGATACTTTTCAACTATTTTTCTTAGGAAAGTGCAAATAATATTTCATTTCTAACACAAGTATTTTCACGTGAATATTAAAAAGAGAAAGAATAGTTTGGTCAAAATTACGTCAGATTAAAAACGATTAATTTAAAATGTCTCATTTAAAAGAACTTTCTTTTCGCTTTGTTAAAAAATACCGGGAGACAAAGATTCTCTTTACTTAATTCTTTTTATATTACCTTATTTTGAAATGTTGTTACACGTGTCTACGTCATCAAGTTATTTTTATTTCGACGTTTTATTTGTATTTTTATTAATGTTGTACTAATTTATTTGTTCTTTCGTTATTTAAAATAAAAATTATATCAATTTGTATAATTTGGCGAGTGGTTTGGCGATTTATATAATTTGGCGAAATTAGTCGACGGGATAATCAAGTAGTAGCGCAGCGGATTTGACGTTAAAATTTCCCCAATCAAAGAGAAATGAATAGAAATCCGTTTATAGGGAGATCGCCACTGTTTTTTAAATTATAATTCAATTTTTCGAAATCTTTTTAAAGCCGATCACATTAGCGTGCATTTAAAGTCTGCGGTGTCTGGACGGGGGTTGGCGAGCGTAGCTCGTAGGGGCCGAGCTCCCTAGTGCTTTAAAAAAAGGAAATTTGATAGATTTCACAGAGATAAGATGCCAAACAGTAGTAAAGAGTTACAAATTTTGAAATTACGAATTAAACTGATTTAAATATTATTGTCTAAGGGGTGGAGCTTCAAAAGGATATGACTTCACAAATAGAATGATATGGAACTTTCTAGATAATTCTTTTACCGGAAGTACAGGTTTCAAAACAACGTTTATGATTTTAAAATGAATGAAATGCTATGCCAGAAAGAAAAACTTACAGGGGAAAGTTGAAAAAAAGGGAATTAATGTAATTTTGGAATGCGAATATTAAAATTAAATGAATACAAGATTAATAAAAATATTTTCTAAATAAAATTAAATAAAAATATGGCAGTGGTTATAAGTAACCACAGCATATTACTCCGGCCTCCCCTAAAGAAAATATTGGAAAAATGGAGAAATTTAATAATTTTGACATTGAGCCAATATTTTCTAAACTATATACATATACAACATGCATATAACTTCAAATAATAAGAAGCAAAATAAAAATAATAATCGGTTACATTCTTCTGACAAAAGGTACATAAAGTCTTTTATAAAAAGGTTGCTAAAAGTTCATTCACTAATATGTGAAATAGCAAATACAACACTGTAAAGTAAGATCAGTGTATATTAAAAGAGTGGGGGAAAAATTGTAATAATGTACACATAAACAAATAATATTATATCATACAAATTGACATGCATATTAATGATGACTTTTCATCATTCAGTATAATACAACATTAGTAATAAAACCTTTCTATTTTTAAAGAAACAGAAAATAGCAATAATTTAAATTAGTACCTTTAAATCACAATTCTATTTCAAGTCACGGTCTATGAACTACATTTAATTTTTTTTATCAATTCTTCAATAAATTACTCATCTGAGAACCATAACAAAAATTCAAAATGTAAGTATATAGTCAAGGGAGAATATTTACACTCTCATTAAAAATATTTATATATAAATATAGTACTTTTTAAGAAATAAATTTTTCTTGGATGAATAACTAATATCGTGTTATTCTACAACCACAATAATAATACTTTCAAAGAAAATAAATGCAAAGAGAGGATTTTTAAGCTCTCATAAATGTAGTACCACATAACTTTAATAAAATTTGTCTTATAAAAAAATTATCACACAAAATATTTATACTACATATTCTGAAATGCTTATTGAACTATGTTTAATTCAAACATCTGTAAGAATAAATATGTGATTATTTTTTTATCATGTAAAATACATGAGTATTTTCTATGTAAAGACCTAAAACAATCTTTGTAAGTATAAACTAATACTACCTTTTTTCATGTAAAATACATAAATATATTTTTTTTTTTTTTTTGTAAAGACTTAAAATAATCTTTGGATCCAAAGTACAAAATTTTCATGTACACAAATATTTTTTCAATTTGTTAATTTTCAAACACTTAAAAATGTTTAATGTATTTTCAACCACTTTACATAATACATCAATAACAACAGTAGAAGCATTAGCAAGCATAACTTTCACTATTATTTTTTTGTTTATGTTAAAAAGAGGTTAGTTGTTAGAACATGCATGAATTATAATTAAGAAGAAAGTAACATTTTGAGTTACTCTAGAAGTTACAATAGGGAAAGGGATGACATATGTACTCATATTATACATCAGTAAGAATTTACTTTCTTAAGATAAATACCATATCAAAATAAAGCAATCAATGATATTTCATTTGCAACTAAAATACTGAATTATAAAAATTTGATTTGATTTTTTTAAGAATATTTTTTATTATTTAAATCAAATACTGAAATTAAAATTTCTGAGTTATCAGCACATTTTTTTTTTTCTTTTACAATAAAAATTTCTGAGTTATCAGCACATTTTTTTTTTTTTTTTTTACAATACATACAAATTCTAAAAAATGAATAAGGTTTTGAAGAAAATATTTCAGTGAGCAATATGGTAAACAAAAATAAGATTTACATACTTTTGCAGGATGACAATTCCACAGTGTCAAGGCGAAGGCGACTTAAAAAGAAAATAAATATATATATATAAAATACACAAATGCTGCCTGCAGCTTTGGTAGAAGTAAAAAAATAAAATAAACAGTCAGTCTTCGTATTTGACAATCCAATCTAGCTAGCATAGATGAGATTTTTTTACAATGGTAAAGGCGTCCTAAATAAAAATGATGATTAGTTTATATTTTATAGTGTTTATGACTGCGAGGACGAAGATCATAATTTTTTTTTACTTTGAGTAGATTTATTTAGAACTGTAGTGGAAGTTTTACTACCAGATGTTTGAGAAAGCACTGAACTATGTGAATGCGAAGTTGTTTGTTGGCACTTCGAAGTGGTGTGAATTTGAGGAGAATCACAATTAGTAGTATAAGTAGGCATATGTCGTTTCACAGGAGAAGAAGATGCACTATCAACAGTCATTTGATCATGTGTTGCACTTCTAGATGAATCAGAAGGATGAAGCAATGCTTCATTTCTTTTCTGGAGTTTCAAGATTCTGTTAGTATGAATTAACACTGGTGATGCTTGATTATTATTGCAATCTTGAATTTGAATAAGTACAGGTGAAATTATTTTCTTTACCATATAAGGTCCTTGTACTTTTTTGTTAAATACACTGGGAAATTTTACATAAACAATATCATCAACTTTGATATTAACAAATTTTAATTTTTCCCTTGATTTTTGATACACTTTTTGTCTAGAAGACTCGTTATTTTTGTAAGCTTGGTAGTATACTTTTTCAATTACATCCATTAATTTGTAGATTTCATATGCAGTGTTAAGGATTTTCCAGGAAAAATGGGTTTTATAATTGGCATAAATATCATTGACCTCCCTTCCAAAATGAAGAAGATTTGGAGTAAATTTTGTGGCTGGATGAGGTGTAGCGTTGTATATGGACTGGTGAATTTTTAAAGCAGTTGGAACATCAAATCCTTGGGAAGCCATTGTATTGACAGATGACTTTATTTGAGTGTTACATCTCTCACTCAATCCATTAGCCTGTGGATGCGCTACTGTACTGTGGTCTAGCTTTATGCCAAGTTTTTTGTTGAAATAAGAAAACAAATCACTAGTGAACTGGGAACCATGATCTGTTAGAGTTAACTCGGGTATTCCATGAGTGGAAATGTAATTCAACAGAGCTTTAGTCACCGACTCAGCATGAATGCTATTCAAGGCATATAATTCAAGATGACGAGAAAAATGGTCGATTACAGTCATAACAAACTGGTGATTTCTTAAAGGACCAAGTAAATCCATCGATACTTTTTGATTGGGAACTGTAGGAATAGGTGCTGGAAGACATGGAGCAGTGTTTTTCTTATGATTTTTATTTACTAAACAAATTTCACAAGAATTGACATAATTAATTGTATCAGAAATTAGAGTTTTACAAGTGAATCTTTTCTTTAAATTAACAATGGTTTTATGAAAACCAGTATGAGTAATATGAGCAATTCTTAATGCTTTAGCTGTAAGTGAAGATGGTAAAACAGCTCTATGTAATCCAATGTCTTCTGAAGAGAAGTGTCCATTATAACAAAGCAACTCATTACTTGGATTAATGTAATAACCATTTTAACTTTTAGATATTTTATTAGATTTAATATCTCCATAAATTTTCTTAATTTGAGGATCTTTTTGTTGTTCAGAAAGGATGGTTTGATCAAAAATTTCTAACAATGGGTCTTCGTTACTAACATTATTTATAGATGGAGGGTCACTTTGAAGATGGCAGTTATGATGTTTTTTACGAATTAAACCACATGGATACTGAGCAATTTCATTATGTAGGCCATTTTGATTATCAACAATAGGCAGTACTTCTTGTTCAAAAATGAGATCAGGGTTATTATGGAGATTTTCAATAGGAATATGAGGTGTCCTACTTAGAAAATCTGCTAGCACATTATCTTTGCCAGGAACATGCTTGAATGTGTAACAGTATTCAGATAGTTCTAACATCCAACGTGTAGTGATGTCAGCAGGAGATGTTGATTTTTTGTAATTATTGAGAGGTTTAGCATCAGACAAAAGAATGAAGGGTCGGCCCAAAATGTAATATTTAAAAGCCGTTATACCTTTATAAATGGCATAAAGTTCCAGTTTAATGGCTGAGTACTGTTTTTGAGACTGAGATGGAGTTTTGGAGTAATAAGAAATTGGGCGAAGTTCACCTTGAATTTTTTGCATAAGAACAGCTGAGATTGCTGTCTTTGAAGCAATAGTATTAACATAGAAGGTCTCATTCCAATTTGGGAGATTGAACATGGGTTTATGGAAAAAAAAATTCTTGCAATTTATTAAATGCATTTTCTTGTTCAGATTTCCAACAGAATTTATTTTTAGGTTTGGTGATTTCAATAAGAGGAGTAATTAATTTGGCAAAATGAGGTATGATTGACCTGTAAAATGAACATAAGCCAATAAAACTTTTTGCCTGCCTCTTAGTTTTTGGCTTTGGAAAATAAGTAATTTTCAAAATATTGCTTGTAATTGGAAGGATTTTATGATCAGTGAGGTGGAAGCCTAAAAAGTTAATGCTAGTTTGCACAAAAGAACATTTTTCAGGAGAAAGTGTAATGTTGTTACCAATAAGAGTGTCCAAGAGTTTTGTGAGTTTTGCAACCATTTCTTCAAACGAATTAGCGCCAACAACTATGTCGTCCTGGTAGCGTAACAAGAGTCAATTTCGGATAATTGAATAACTGAATCAATTAACTGTTGAAAAGAACTTGCAGCCGTCTTCAAGCCAAAAACAACACGAAGGTAGGTAAACATTCCCCATGGAGTGGTAAAACTGAGCTTATCTTGTATCTCTTTAGGAACCGCAATCTACCAGTACGCAGAGGGTATGCCCAGTGTACTGTAGTATTTAAATTTTGACAATTGTACTAGTAGGTTTTGAATGCGAGGTACAGGATATGAAGAAGGAATAATAATAGAATTTAATAATCGTAGATCTAAAGCCAAACGATATTTTTGAGGTTTTGACATGTCAGTTCTTTTCTTTTTAACTAACAGCATGGGGTTAGCCCAAGAAGAATTTGATCTTTCTATAATGCCAGCATTTAGCATTTGATTAATCTGGTCAAGAGCTTCTTGCTCTAGTGCCTGTGGCACAGGAAAAGGTAATGTTTTCACCGGATGAGAATTCATCATTGAAAATTGAGGATTAACTAGGTCTGTATGACCCAAAGTGTCTAAGGATTTAGAAAATGCTTGAGCTTTATTGCACAATAATTTTAGTAAACAGTCACTTTCATGTGGGGACAAGTGCTTTAAGTCAAAATCATTTGGTGACAGTTCTTTTATTCGTTTTCTTTTAATTTCCTCAGATGGTAAAATTAAATTACAATATTCATTTTCTGAATCTAAATCAAAGAAATATATTTCAATATCATTCTCATCCACATTAATGCACTCACCAAGAATTGTATGTTTAAATGAACATCCACTTTGGATATATTCTGACATACAACTAAGAATAAATCTTTTTGAATTGAAGATTTAGAATGTAATGATTCATGCAAAATAAGAGCTTTACTTTTCAAAGCAGGCTTAAAAAATAAAATATTCAGAGGGAGAATTCAAGTATTTGACATGTAAATAAACAGAAGAATTGGGGGGAATCAATTCTCTATTTACAGTTTGTACCATGTTAGAACTCAATAATTTTTCATTACCATTTTTTCAAATTGGTGCACTTTTTACCAACATAACTAATGTCATTGTCATCTTCTGGTGTGACATTTTTGTCATCAGAGGTAATTTTGGTATTACTGGTATCAGAAATATTATTTATAACATTAGAATAATCAAAGTTTGTATGAGTGGGAAAATAATTAGGAAACTGAATAAAAACTTGAGCATGACCTTCTAAATTTCTAATATTGAGATTAGCATTCATAAAAGAATTATCATTATTCATAGCAGTATTACCAACACTATTTATAAACAAACCATTATTTGGGAAACTGTAATTGCAAGGATAGTTTTCATAATTATTTACCAAATGCAAATAATCATCACCAAAATTTCCATTCATATTATCAAAATAAGTACCATTATTTGTGTTAACTGACATAGAATTTTCATAAATAGGCACATTGTTTTCATCAAAAGAATATGGCACTGTTATATTGTTATTATTATGCAGAGAATTCAAATAAAAACTGGTAGGAGACTCTTTTTGAATGTTAAAAGATATATGTTTATCTTTAATTAATAGAGATTTAAAAGTTGGAGAGATGGTTAATGAATGCTTGTTTATAAACTCAAAACCAAGTGTGTCTTCAAAATTAAAATTCTTTATATCAGTAAGGTAAAAGACATGATGAAAAAAGAATTTGTCTATTTTGAATGCAATCTCGATACATCCTTTAAAGAAAACTCTAGAGTTTATAGTTGATACAGAAACATTTCTAGATAAATATTTATAATGGACTTTGGATTTAATACTATTAAAGCATTCATGATCCAACAAACTTAGAGTTGAGCCTGAATCAATGAGAGTTGATATCTCATTATGTTGAACATTCATAATTATACATGGAAGTGAATAAGTGTTGTCAAAAGAGCTGCAAATTACGTGTCGTTGTTGTACACAATCCTCAATTTGAGAAGAATATTTTGATGTCAAAGAATTTTCAGAACAGCAAGGTCTGTTCATTTTTTGCATCATTGGTGATGTCTGTGTAACAGTGCTTGAAAAGGAAGTAGTTGAAGAAGAATTTTGTCAATCTGACATTCGCTTGAATTGTCAAAGGAGTGTACTGACCCTAACGAGTAAGATTGGGAGGGATGGTGGTCAGTTGGACCAATCTCCCTTACTTGTTTAAATGATAATTTTTATCATCATTTTTATTTTTAGAAAAAGAAGTAAAGTTTTTCTTTCTTTGAGAAGAATTCGAAGAAAAATGGGGAATCTTGAGTGTGATTGGCATTTTGCCTAGAAGAGTCAAGTAGATTTCTAAACTTGTAACATGACTCCATAAGATGGTTAAAACGACCACAAAAGGCACATTGGATAACATTTTGTTTGCGAAAATACTCTGAAGAGTTTTTCTTGTGAGAAAACTTGTCAAACTTTGGCCGAAAGAAAGATCGTTTCTGATCTGGCTTATGCTGAATAAAGTTTGTTTTATTTCTAGAAGCCACGTTATGTCTAACTGGTGAGGGAGAGTAAGTTACACGATTTTTTTAACAACAGTTCTATGTCTAGGAGAATGTTCATTATGAGATTCAGATGGCGAGAAAGCTATTTGCGAATTTCTATAGACTCTGTCCTTTTTATGTCTGATAGGAGCTTGTTCAACAAAACTATCAGACAATTTTGAACTTTCACCATTATTTTCATTATTCAGAGAATAAACTTGGTCATAATGTTGATTAGATTTTTGAGTAGGTGGTGAATCATAGATATCTTGTAAAAATTGTGCTCGTTCAAGAGCTAACTCAAAAGTAGAAATGTTTTCTTCTAGAATTTTCCTTTTAATTTGCTTAGGTAAAGCTTGAATAAAATGAGTAAATTTCAAAGAATCTAGAGCAGCTGGATCTAATTTAGGATATGCAAGTCGAAGCTGTTTAGCCAAACGATATGAAAAATTTTTAACTGACTCATTAGAATCCAATTTTAAATTTTGAAGAGACTTCAGAGTGTCAGATTTTTTACTTGGCAGAAAATAGTTAATAATTTTTTTGCGAATGGTTTGAAGGTTAGACTTTTTGAACTGAAATTGTGTTTCGAGAAAGAAATTTAATGCAGTACCCTGTAATTTTTACTTGAAAAAGTTCTTTTTCAGAGTAATTATATAATTCCTTCAAATTTGATAACTGGTCGAAGAAAAATTCGACCGTCTGAGGATTTCCATCAAATGGTTGAATACAAAGGTTTAAATTTGCTTTTGGAGGCATGGTGATAAATTTCAAAACAATGTTGAAAAAATTTCAAAACAAATCCGAATAAATTTTAAAATAATGTGGTGAAGTAAAAAAAATAATAATAATAATAATAATCTCATATGAAGTCACCTTTTAAAAATAATGTCAATTCAACAGAATAATGTAATAATTGTTCTCGAAATATTATCAAAACAAAATGACATCAATAAATCAATCATTTACTTATAAGTAAGAAAATTATTCTTAACTCATTTTTTTTTTGTAAATAATATCATAAGCAATCATTTTTCCTTAATAATAAACTGTAAATATTACATGAATTCTTTCTCTCTTTTTTCTTAGAAAGATTGTATAAAAATTTAAGGAAGCCACTTTTTCTAAATATCAAATATTTCAATAATAGTACACTAAAACAAATTTCCATATCAAAATATAACTTAATAACTGTCATGTCATAAAGGTTTCTAAAGGTTCACGGTATCAGGAAAGAAGGCTGTTGTGTTTGGAGATAGGAGGTGAAAGAATATCATTGTAAAATTATTTTGGATAGTGAAATTCCAATTAAAAAAATCTGGAAATCATTTTTTTTAAGGATCGATCGTATAGTGTTATAACATTTTTGTTGTGGCCACAAAAGACCACTTTGACATAACAGTCATTAATTAAAAAAATATCTGAATTTACTTATCATACATTTGGTAATTGAGAATAAAAAAGTAAAAGGTAAAAGCATTACCTGCATTGACCCGAAAGAACAGAAAATGATGGAGACATTTGCAGAAAGGAAATAAACAGAAGACAAATCTTCCTTGAATTTTTTTTTATTTATGAAGCAATTTTTCTGGCAGAACATAGCGCATTATCATAGAGTACATCTCTTATTCTTTTAGATGTACTTTTTTTATGATGGACACATACAATCTACGTTCATTCTACGTTCTTACTAAAGAAAATAAAATAATTTCTTTCTTTGGGGAGTATGGAGGCACAGGCATTTAGATGATTTTTTTTAGCATCACAATTCTACGACTCCAAATAAAAGCACCATTTGAATAAAAATAATAATAATACCGTCAACAGAATTATTATCCACATTTTACTGAAGAATCAGAAGTAACTCATCAAAGAATCTCGCCACAAAAAAAAGACGAAACTATGCAGCCGAAATATTCTTGCACTTTTAATATTTCTTACTGTAGATACGAAATCCGTTTATTATTTTTTTTGTAGAAGGGGAAGAGTCATCCACCCATTCTCTGCGTTCGTTGACAGAGCACTCAAGCAGGTGCGAACATAATTCTTCGCAGAACGGCAAAAGACAGCCATTCTGCATTCAAGTCCCAACTCAACTGCACTGAATGCGCACGAGCTCTCCGAGAAGATTTGTAAAGGGGGTTGCTATAATCCTTGAAACACGCCAACTTTGGCGGAACGAACATACAGGCGCCCTGCATTGGCATAAAATGCAATGCTAAAGTATATAAAAATGCTTTAAAAAAAGGAAATTTGATAGATTTCACAGAGATAAGATGCCAAACAGTAGTAAAGAGTTACAAATTTTAAAATTACGAATTAAACTGATTTAAATATTATTGGCTAAGGGGTGGAGCTTCAAAAGGATATGACTTCACAAATAGAAAGATATGGAACTTTCCAGATAATTCTTTTACCGGAAGTACAGGTTTCAAAACAACATTTATGATTTTAAAATGAATGAAATGCTATGGCAGAAAGAAAAACTTACAGGGGAAAGTTGAAAAAAAGGGAATTAAAATAATTTTGGAATGCGAATATTAAAATTAAATGAATACAAGATTAATAAAAATATTTTCTAAATGAAATTAAATAAAAATATGGCAGTGGCTGTAAGTAACCACAACAATGTTCTTTAATAGGAAAACAATGTGTAAATCTGAGGAATAATATTTTTTTTTTATTCTTCGGAAGGAACTATATACTGTCTCCTTTATAATGCTTAAGGTTGTGACGGACCCGGCAGTACCGCCACGTGTCGTCATAGTCATTACACAAGCCTTATAGGATAAAATCCTTTTATTGAAACTAAAATAGGGTGAGTGGTCTGATGAAGCAGATTCAGATTTTTCCTAAACGGTCATGCACAACAGCTAGCCTGAAATGCCGCCCGTGGCAGCCAACATATTTTATTCACATGTACTGGGCAAACTCACTAAGCTTGACTTAAAAATAGTTCTTACCCAACGGCACTCTCCCTCTGACTTCAAAACTCGCTATGTGTATTTGTCCCTCCAGTCTAAACCGTCTCCAAGGAACTGACTTCACTCATCCGGACTTCGCCTTTTATACTCTTGCAGACTGAGCCAAATGCCCTAAAAATTTGCATAAGCACTCGCGGACGCAGCTAACTGTAGACACCAGGGACCACAATCATACTTCTAAAAAATAAAATACAGATGTCGCTCTACACGCTACAAATGTTAAAACATTGGCGTCACGTTCTCATTCAAATAAGGTGCTTCTATAACGGAGTAACGATACCTTACAACCCTCCCACCCCTCGAGTTTACAGAGAAAAAGGGCTGGGCAAAATGCATGCCCTGGCCTTTTTCTTGAAATAAATTTTGAGCCGAAATACAAGAACACAAGTGATGGATAAATTCAAATTTTGTGCCGAAAAGTAAACGTTTAAAATAAATTCACTTTTAATCCATCACGAAAGAAATCAGTCTGCAAAAATGCTTCTCACTCATAATCAAACAAACCTTCTTCTAAACTTGCAACAACTCCTACACTGGAAAATCAACGGCTCCAAAACTAAAATTTTAAAACTTAACCTGAGTGCCGAAAACTTCCACAAATACTCAAAAGTTACGAAATTTCCTTCAAATGCAAAAATAACTCAAGTTTTGCCAAAATCACCATCGCAGAATTTTCCGAAAGCATGAATTCGCACAAAGTCCCAAGAACCCCATGCGCAAAATTTTCCTCACAAAAAAAAAAATCAAGACTCCAAAGGCCAAAAGTCTAACTCCCACAAATTCAGTGAATCAGCTTCATCGTACAAATAATGGGGCACATACGAACAGCATCACATCGCTGTGCAATTTCAGTAAATCGATAAAATTCACAACACAAAAATGACGTCATCATACATCAATCTTCATCTGTATGAGCTAAAAAGGAAAAGTACTACCAAAACATATCAAGATGCATTTTCCTGAAATAAAATCATATTAACTTTCAATATTTTACCAATACAATTTCCAATTCAGGTGAAACAAAACTTCGCAACTTGCGGAAACTACCCCCAACTAACGTAAAAACGCAACGCAATGAACGGACACGATAAGAAGAAAGTTATTGAATTACAATGTTAGTAAAAGATACAGAAACGCGTGTCAAGGACATCTTGACCGCAAGACACGTGTTGCCTAAATCCGCGGCGCGTGTGCAAAATGACCCAAACTATCAACGATATCTGAGACTTAAAACATATTAAACATACATAATACAATATATTTAGATATATAACAATATTTATATACATATAACAATTAACAATAGTCCCAGAATATTTAAAAGCATAAAATGAAAAAATACAATATTTTAACAACAAATTTTGAACTTAAAGAAGCACAACTCGTGAGACCGAAAAAATTCCAAACATGGCCAAAATAAAATTAAACAGTCCACCTGCTTTTCATTCCTTCACATTGCTACATTATAAATGCACTCTAACAGAAATAAGAAACATCATCACCCGTTTAAAGAGATGACTCGCTGCTTGCCGGCTGCATACTACCGGAAGGCTCTTTCCTCTGGTTCCAGAATCCTTGGACAAAGGATCTCTCGTCGTCAGAACTGTAATGGGAGGCTACCGTCGACTGCTTTGCCTGTAGTCGGGTCCCGAACGGGTGTCGTGGGACGGCTATAGATTCCACTCGACGACTCGGTCTAGGTTGATTCCTTGGGGACACTCCATGTCTAGGCTCCTTTTGATGACTCTGTCCCGGTTGATTGATTGAAGTCCCTCCATGTGTAGTCACCTTTTGATCAAAGACTGTAGATTGTGGGAACTGTCCTTGAAATGGTTCTCTCCTTTTTCTAGGGGCACCAGAAGTTACTGTTGAAGCTAGGTCGCGTTTTTGTCCAGACCTGCGCTGTTTTTTAAATGCTGGAAAATTAGTGTTCGGATTAAAAGTTCTGTTATTATGTACACCTGAGTCCCAGAATATTTTTTTGGTGATCTATGCATTGACGATGTCGAACTGTTAGAGAGTTCATGTTTTCTTGCTGGGGGTCGAAAAATCGGAGGAACTGGTCTATTGACTATATTCTGTCTTTTATGACCAACTGACTCTGACGTGATTGAAACTGCCCTCTTAGGTTTCCGCTGATACTTTGGTTGAGATTGTACAGTTTTTGTATCAGTAACAGTTTTTCGTGTTACATTTCTAGATCTTTGTTGGGAATCGCCACTATAAGGAAGATTATTAGATGAAGAGGAACTAGACTTTGCAAACTCTTTGGCCCGGGAGTAGCTCGAAATACCACTCGACAAATGAGACCCATCCCTCGCACTTTCTCTAAACTAATAAACTCTGACCTGATCCAAATTGACCGTCCTTCTTACACCATCCACATTTACCACTAAATTATTATTACGTACTTCTAAAACTTCAAAAGGACCCACAAACTTTGGACCAAACTTAGCCACTCTCTTTTGTCGGCTTGAACTCAACCAATGCTTTTCAACGAAAACAAAATCACCAACTTTAACCTCTAACTCCCTTCTACGCATGTTATAATACTGAGCTTGCTTCTCCTGTGCCTTACCCATTTGAACCTGTGCTTCCTTAACCAACTTCTCAATATCCTGACACATGTAATTATTCTCAGCATTTGATACCATAATTAATCTCTGAAATGGAGTAATTATCTTTCTACCCAAAAATAACTCAGTAGGCGTTTTACCTGTCGACTCGTGAATTGCCGTACGAAGAGTATACGCAAAGTGCTGAAGAAACTGGTCCCAGTTTGAATGATGTGAACCAACATACGAAGAGATCATTTGAATGAGAGTTCTATTGACTCTTTCCGCCATATTAGACTGAGGCCGATAAGGAACAGTAAAAGGATTATAAATTTCCAGCTTCTCACACAGAGCCTTGAATATATCTGATATAAAACAAGGGCCATGATCACTAACTACCCTAATTGGTGCACCATATTTAGATATATAATTATAAAAAAAAAGCATTGGCGACTGCTGGAGCAGAAGCCTTTCTGAGGGGGACTAACTCCACCCACTTACTAAAATAATCTACAATTACTAATACAAATCTATATCTTTTAGGATTAGATAAAGGATAAGGGCCAATTAAATCTACACCTACACATTCATTAGGAAAATTTACTTTAATTGGAATTAATTTGCCGGCCGGGCTTACATTTTTATAATTATAACGCTGGCAAGTGCTACAGCTGTAGACATAAGCGCGCACTGTTTCCCGCATTTTAGGGAAATAGCTGGATTCACAAATTCGTGCATACGTTTTCCTGATTCCTAGGTGTCCTTCTAATGGATTGTCATGGAATTCCTTTAAGATGGCCTTTCGAAGAGTAGCCGGAATAAAAACTCTCAATTCACCTCGTGAATTTACAATTTTAGAATAGAAAAGAAGACCATCAATAAGTTTGAAAGATTGGGACCATTTTTCTAAAATAGGCACACTTGAACTAGGAACATCATCTGGATTCTCTAAATAACGATACAACTCCCCGAACTCCTCATCTTGTTTCTGTTCCCGTATTAATTGTTCCCGTGATCTCAACACCAAAGAAGATAATGCACAACACTTAACCTTCTCAATGACCTCTGAGCTACCATGCGGGTTGCGAGACAAAGCATCGGCTACCGCATTCTCCTTGCCTGCCCTATGCTCTATAACCACATTGTACTCCGCCAACTTTAAACACCATCTAACCATGCGAGAAGACAAACCTTTTCCATTAGTCAACTTAGTTAACGCCGAGTGATCCGTAATAACTTTAACAGGAAGATGTGTAAAGAAACAACGAAACTTATTCAAAGACCAGATTACAGCAAGACACTCCCTCTCTGTAATAGAATAATTCCGTTCAGCCGCGTTTAAAATTCTGGAAGCAAATGCGATCGGTCGACCTTTTTGTGCTACCATCGCTCCAATCCCCACTGCACTCGCATCACAATGAATTTCAAACTGAGAAGAATAATCAGGATGAGCTAAAACAGGTGGCGGTACCAGTGCCTCTTTCAACAATTCGAAAGATCTTTGAGCCACACAAACTTTACTCTCCTCCGCTTCAGATTATATAATGGTTCGCATAATTCAGAAAACTGAGGAATGAATTTGGCAAACCAAGCTACCATTCCTAAAAATGTTGCTACTTGTTTGCCATTCTTGGGGGGAGCCATAGCTGTAATTGCTTCAATTTTCTCATTATTAATTTTGATACCTTCACGCGTAATTTTCACACCCAAGTATTTGATTTCTTTTCTTAAAAATGCACACTTTTCGAGGTTCACGGTTAAACCCGCATTCCTTAATAATGTAAATACTTCTCTTAGCAATCTTATATGTTCGTCAAAGGTAGCTGACATGAAAATTATATCGTCCAGGTAGACCAAGACACCCTTACCAATTAAAGGTTTAAGGATGGTATTCATGGCCTTCTGGAATGTCGCAGGAGCCCCTGACAGTCCGAAACTCATTCTCTTAAAGTCAAAACAACCATTCCTAGTTATAAACGCAGTTTTTGCAATATCTTCAGGTTTCATGGCAATCTGAAAATAACCAGATGTGAGGTCTAAAGCAGACATGTAATTGGTGCTATTTATGTTAGCCAGGATATCATCAATTACTGGTATGGGATATTGAGGATATTGGGTTATGGCGTTCAATTTTCTGTAATCAATGGCAAACCTCCATGCTTCAGGATCATCTATATTTTTACTATTATTCTTACGAGATAGTACTACTGGAGATGCAAAAGGGGACTCAATGGGCATGATAACATCATCGGCGAACATTTTCTGTATATGGTAATCAATTATTTCTTCCTTTACTTTATCATACCGATAAGGTTTACTGGCCACTGGTGCCGCTGAACCTATATTGATCTCATGCCATGCTACATGCGTTAACCCCGGTTTATCAGAAAATACTTCTCCAAAATCCATCAAAAACTTATTAAACTCCTCTTTCTGCACTTCAGTTAAACCAGACTCCCCCAAATCTACTGACACACAAACTGCTTTCTCTTCCCTAGCTTCGCTATCATTATTCACAATTAAAGACTTTTGAAAGAAATCTAAACTTATACCTCTATACCTCATGTAATCTATGCCCACAATACAATGTACTGTTAAACCATCTACAACAAAAAATTCCCAACATGTTTTTACTGCACGAATTTTTACTTGTAAATCTATTACACCTTTATTAACACATGTTGCTCCTTGCGCCGCGTGAACCAATAAACTAGACGTTTCAACCTTTTATAAGAAAAATACTTCCGATAAAAGTCGTAAGAAATGAAAGATCTCTCCGCTCCTGTATCGAAGAGACTTCTAACCACAATTCCATATAAAATTATTAACAATTCAGGCAATTCCACAGGATTAATCGTTACACTATTTAAAGAAACAGAAGGCTTTTCTTTTTTCACCTGTGACTGCATACCCCCTGAAATACAGCTACCTACCAGTTTAACTGACCAGATTTTTCCAAACTTTCCCTTTCTATTGACCTGCCCTCAGAATTTTCCACAGATAATTGCCTTAAACGTGAAGGAGGTACATTCCTATCGCGGACATTTCCCCCTCTTTGACTTAAACCACCATTCTGCTTATTACCACCATCATTCCTTTCCTGTCCTCTAAAATTACCAGAATTACTGAAATTTCTATTACCATTAACATTCGACACATTTCTACTAACACCATTATTAACATTTCTACTATATCTATAATTGACTACAGGCTGTACCCCTCTCAAATTTCTATCCCCCTCATTTCTATATCCTTTTATTGAAACTAAAATAGGGTGAGTGGTCTGATGAAGCAGATTCAGATTTTTCCTAAACGGTCATGCACACCAGCTAGCCTGAAATGCCGCCCGTGGCAGCCAACATATTTTATTCACATGTACAGGGCAAACTCACTAAGCTTGACTTAAAAATAGTTCTTACTCAACGGCACTCTCCCCCTGACTTCAAAACTCGCTATGTGTAGTTGTCCCTCCAGTCTAAACCGTCTCCAAGGAACTGACTTCACTCATCCGGACTTCGCCTTTTATACTCTTGCAGACTGAGCCAAATGCCCTAAAAATTTGCATAAGCACTCGCGGACGCAGCTAACTGTAGACACCAGGGACCACAATCATACTTCGAAAAAATAAAATACAGATGTCGCTCTACACGCTACAAATGTTAAAACATTGGCGTCACGTTCTCATTCAAATAAGGTGCTTCTATAACGGAGTAACGTACCTTACAAGGTTACATTGTGTTGTTATTTATCAGTGCTTTGTATATTCGTCTGGTCTGTGGGAAAAGTGAGATTAATATGTTCGTGAAAACAAAAAACAGAAGAATGGGATCTTTAATATTTCGCCGACAATTTTGAAAGTATGTTCTCTCTGTTAAATATTCAATTGAATATATTTTTTTCTTGATTAATGTAGTCATCTGTACCTTTTGTAAATATTAAATTAATGTAAATATTAAATCATGCACAGCATTTTAAAACTATTTAAAAGTGCTTGGGAATAATGCTCTTATCATAAAAGTAATTCGATTAGCTTACCTTTGTAATATTTTTTGCTATTTTGTCTTCAACAAAAAAAACATTTTTTTTTTTTTTAATTTAACTTATATTAGTTTTGGAAGTGTGTTATTAAATGTATCTCTTTTATCCCAGTAGATTATTTTGGTTCCGCACGTTTACTAACTGGTGAAATTTTACGCCATCTTGTTTTACCTCAGATTTTTATAACAGGAGCGTTTTTTTTCAAACATCATTAATGTTATATTTACAGAAGATGCAGCTGATTGCATAAAATAAGAAAAAAAGTATTGAATATTTAACAGAGAGCATTTACTTTCGACGCTCTTATTTGAATACATATATGGCATGAAAAATTAGTACATAAACGCTTCGTATTTGAATACATACATAAGATCAAAAATGAGTACATAAAGGTTCATATCTGAACACATCCATGGAATGAAAAATGAGTAGATTTGTTTCTCAATTTTGAGTACATTTGGATCGGAGCTATTTTGAGAATGTCACGCATTTAAAAATGAGTATTTTTACTCAATTTTGATAACTCATTTTTTTAGTGTAGCCATTCTGATAACATAGTATTGTGGTTAATATAATATTCAGAAGTTATAGATTTTAGTCTTACGTTTTACGATCATCCTTTCTTAAAATTAACACGCTATCTGAAATGTAATTGACTATTAACGTTTTCGTTTGTGTTTTCCCGTGTAAAAGTAATATCAGGTTGTAACGAAAGTTTCCCGCCACAGCTAATACGGTCTGTGCAAACAGTTCGCGTTGACGTATTTGCTCATATTTTATCAAACGATTTTTGGCATTTGAAAGAAAGAGACTTGCTTTATAACACTGTGTTGTGAAATTTGTAAAAAAAAATTATCATTATCATTAAGTACAAAGTGTTTAAAATGGAACTATCTCACAACCAGATTAGAACCATCAATTACTTCGAGTTCTGTTGCAAAAAGTGAGCTGCAGAACGTCACCGAATAAAGTATAGAGCTTTAGGTACTAGTGTTATATCATATGACACTGTGAAGTTTTGGCGGAATGGTGCTTATATATAATATTACAGTTAATTATATATATTATAATTAGTGTTATGTAATGGCGATTTGTCGAAAAACTTTCATTACAACCTAATACTTTCATCTTTTATTATGGATTTTTCTATTTTATAGAACTGATGACTGCACTGCTTACATACTATATCATAATAGGTATTTATTAACACACGGAACAACATAAAATATAAGTTTTATCGTTTTTCTACATTTCAGAAAATATTTTATTCACCCTTTTGTTTACTTCTAAATTAATTTATTTACGTTGCATTTTAAAGGTATTACCCAAACACAGCGAACCCGTACAGTTTGCCAGACAAAGTCAGCCATATCCTAGTGTGAAATAAATGTGAAAGAAATAAAAAAACTACTAAATCTGAAGTATAGAAAAATATTTAGAAAATATCTATTATGTTTTTAGTAAAAACGTAAACTTTTTTTTTTTTTTTTTTTTTTAATTTTAGATTGCAAAACTGTCAACAAAACGCCTATTCAGAAGTTGTATCAGAACTTTTAAAAGTATATGATATTTATTCGTATAAATAATCCAAGCACGTCAATACCTATCAGTGATTTACGGAGCAATATTAGATTCCAGAAAATAGTAGTAAGTTCAAAAATAATACGCAAGTAATATACAAAATTATAAATATTGTACCATAAAGACAAAAAATAATATTTTAACTTAATGAGTATTATTTAGATAGTTTGTTAAATAATTTAATTTTGATCGCATAATTGTTCTTTCAGCATTGCTTTTTTTAAATGTAACAGCTAGTATTTATTCTACACCTCAGAATAATGACCACTCCCATAAAATAAGTAAGTTTTAATCCGGAAAGAGTGATTAGTAAGAACGTTTTACTGTAAAATATAGAAATGCTTCAAATTAGTTTTAAATAATTGAAGTTGCTGAAAATATCAGACCTCTAAGAGACTCTCTAAGAGGTTCACTAAAAGGCTGATTAGAGAATAAAGAAAAATTTATTCATGAAACAAAAATAAAAGATTATAAGAAATATCATGCTATAGTAAAATATGGATTTTTTTATTGATATAAAAATAAAGTAGCTGTTGTATATATTTTATAAAGCAAAAACATGACTGCCGGCGTATTTTGAAGAAACGTATTTTTAATAGCACTTTGTTTGAAATTTTAATGCATAATTCGTTATTTCATCAAGGGAATAAAAAACAAATTGGAACATGGTTTTCTTTTTAGTGAATCTCTATCGGATTACGGAGGATTAACAAATTTGCATTAAGAAACAATATAAATAAATTAGAATCGGTTATCACTTAATATTTCACAACAAAATTAAAACTTCATCAATAAACAAATAAAAATGTAAAATAATTTATATGCGCATCTATATAGCGAAATTTAAAAGAATGTAGTTTCAAACACAATTCGGAACTCATATTCTTCATCCAACAAAAAATGGCACTCATTTTATTTACTTATTTATTTTTTTATGAAACGTTAAGAAATTTTCATACCTTATTGTTTTTAAATCCTACTCAACAGTGCGCATTTGTCCTTAAGGACTGCCAATAATCCTTCAAAGCGGTCTGTTCGTAATGGTATGTGTATGATTTTAATTACGGAAGAAACAGAAATCTTGAAATTATAAAAAAAAAAAAAATGTGTAAAAAAAATATTTTGTCATTTTGAAGATTTACACCTGTCAAAAAGCACATGGAAAGCTGTGGTTGGAAAATATAACTTCACATTTGAATTATACTTATCAAATATTTATTGCGCGTTAAAATATTTTTAAGATGTCGGCATTAGTATTAAGTACGCATATAAATTTTACAAGGTGAAAATGACGCTATTGGGGTCGCAAGAAGTGTCAATGCAAGGCTGTGGAATTGATTCCAAGACACATGTAATGGTAGACATCGACAAGGACAATGTCGGCCATGTGCTACCACAGAAACCGATGACAGATATATCTTGTTAACAATTCGTCGAGCGGGCAATGCTACTCTGCTTCAACGGACAATGCTACTCTGCTTCAAACATAGTTGTTCTTGGCCACAGGTCGAAGGGTGTGCAGCCAACCAGCCCGAAATATGCTTCATCAGGATGGTCTCTATGCACGTAAGCTAATGGTCTGTATTTCGTTGATCTCAAGCAACTCTGCGGGTCAAAGAAGATGGGCAACTGAACATCGAATTTGGAGGCAACGTTGTTGGAACCAAATTCTATTTACAGACGACTCCTGATTACGTCTGGATGTGACATACGATGTGTTTTGACATGGAGAGAAAGACGTACTCAAAATTATCCCACATTCATTCGTGAAAGATCACATTACATACGAGGTGGGTTTCTGCTATTGGATGGAATCAGCATAGTTGGACGTACGGGCCTACATATTATTCAGAATGGCACTTTGACGGTCCGAAGTTATACAGACGAGATACTGAGGCCTCGTTGTATTTTATGTGCAGCAATTAATGATTTAATTTTTACATGCATGATAATGCCAGTCCTCGTACAGTTCGTCTTGTGAAAAACATACTTGAAGCTAAAACAATACAGCGTATGGAATGGACAGCATGTTCTCCTGACCTAAATCCGGTCGAGCATGTTTGAGACATACTCAGAAAACGCTGCTGCGAGACTAAGGCCTCCTTTTACCGTCCGGGACTTTGAGATCGCAATACTTGAGCAGTGGAAATGTATTCCTCAAAGTCTTATCGATAACCTCATCACATCCATGAAAAACAGTGCAGCAGTCTTAGCTGTTGGAGGAGACCACACGCCACATTAAAAATCTTGTATCATTTCTAAACAATACTTTTATTTTTTTATTTTTTTATCGTCTACATGAAATCAAATTGTTGCCCAAAACCCTCTTTTCAAGTCCTTTCCGTCTTTTCAAAGAATAAAAGCTCCCTTATACTTTTTTTGCGTCTTTTTTCTGTATTACGCATTGATATACGTGTACTATCCGTTTTCTGGCCATACATGGCTCTCATGCACTGTTCTCATCACTTTTTTGCTTGAGCAGTGTACATAAGTTTGTTTTTCAGGTGAAAATAAATCGAAATCAGCCAGTACTGCTGTAGTAATTTTGGCCACTGTTCTTCTTGAGATACGATATTATTAAATACACTTCAAATGCATAGACTTTGTTTTGATCTGTATTATGTATGTGTGCAATTCAATAAAAATATGCTTAATTAAAATTAATATGAAAAATATTAATGTCAATACCACTTTCTAAAGATAATATTCATAGCACAGTTTTTTAGAAAATCCAATATATTTTTCATTTTTCACCAATTTTTATGTCAGAGGGTCGCGGTTAAATATTGGTAGAAATTCATAAAAAAATTTGTAGGTATTAACTGAACCATTATGTAACATTTTCACTTTATGATAATAATTTTTTTGGAAAATGTTTCAAAAAATATTTTTTTTCACAAAAAACGATTTTTCTTTCTTTTTTTTTTTTTTCTTTTTTTTTTCAATGTTAGAGTGGCGCAGTTAAATATTGAGCAATATTGTTGAAAATTTTTGTGAGTTCTAACTGACCCATTAAACAACTTTTGCGTACTATGCCAAAATCATTTTTTCAAAAAAAAAAAAAAGTTTTCCGGCCCACACTAATGGTCATTCTAAAATTACAAAATGGCGGTAAATATCAAAACGACCTTCGAACTATAAACTTTGAAAGACCACGCTTCCCCTGGATCTCAGGAATAAATTATGTCTTTGGCGAACTGAAAAATATAGAATCATTAGCTTTCGTAGGCTTTTTTAAATTAATATCTCAGTTAATTATCACAGAATTGAAAATACGAGTTACAGGTGAATTGGGACATGCCTGTGTCTATACGTAGCATTATTGCAGACCTCTAGGCTATATAGTTCTCTATCTCCATTGCCAACAACTATACACACATACATACAAAGTCGTTCTTTTATTAAAATTTGTAGATATGAGATTTTAAACTTTAAAAGATCAAATAAAAAAAGCATTAAAATATATTATTTGAACTTTAAAAAGTTCACTGTTTTACTTGAAATGTGACTAAAACAATAAAAAGATGCTATAAGTTAAAAATGTACATTTAATTTAATTTAAGGGGAAATTTTAAATAAAATGTATAGTTTTAACATATAACATGTTTTTTTTTTTTGTTTTTTTTTTTTTTTTTATTATTATTATTACCTAGTCACCTTTAAAGTAAAACAGTACAATTTTAAAGGTCATATAATGTATTTTAGCCCAATGGTTACGGAGTTGAATTCGGAATTAATTAGAGGAAAGCTTCAAATTGTTTTAATCCATCCAGTTTAGGTCTGGAATGAATATGCTATGTTTTCCCCCTCGTATTAGGTGAGCGTTGGGAAATATGTATAAATTGATAGTCAAAAAACACATTTTTTAAGGGGGTCCGGGTCACAAAAATCTTCAATTTTTCATTTTATTTATTTTTTTATTTTTTTATTTTTTTATTATTGGATTAAAAATTTCTCTGCCGTTTTCTGCTTAAAATGATGTTTGAATCATGTTTCTATCTTAATTAGAACAGGAAATATAATTTTTTTTGTTTTGGTTTGTTTTCAAAATATTCCTTTCAAGCTATGGTTGTCAAGTAAATGAGTTCTTGTGAAATTGCGTTTTTCTTCATGAAAGGTTTTTTCACTATTTCTTATATTTAAATTCTTATAAATCAAGAACCGTTAAAGATACAGGGTTGAAACTCGGAACATATCTTTTTCAATTATTTTACTTTACTTTTGAGCCAGCATATTTGAAGAAAAAATATTTACTTTTGAAAATATGATTTTTTTTTTTAAGTTGCATCACTTTTTTTGTAATTTTTTCGTTAAATATTTTTAATTTTTTAAAAAATTAATATTTTTTTAAAATGCTGGCTCTAAATTAAAATATATATATTTCTGTATATTTAAATGAAAAACAATTTAAATTCTACAAATAATGTTTCAAATTATAACGATTTTCAGGTATACCACTTTTTTCATAAATTTTAAATGAATTTTTTTTACAAAAAGCTATGAGAAGTTCTATCATTTGATTTTGTTTACAAATGATATGGTTTTAACCATCACAAAAAAATTCAAAATTTTAACTCAATAAATATTTTTTTTTTTTTTTGAAAATGTGTCCCGGACCCTCTTAACATACTATAACAGTATCTCCAAACAGCTAACTCTGTCAACTACATTGTCAATACAAATGTTGTAGAGCTTAAAATTCTGAGTAAAACGAGCACCTACACTTAATATTTTTGTTGAACATTAAGGTCACAGTTCCACTTTAAAATTTTAGACCCGCGGTCAGGGGGTTGAAGTTAGAATTAATTAGGAAAAAAACTGGAAAGTGTTTTAATCCCTTCAGTTTAGGTCTAAAATGAACGTACTATGTCTTCTTCCTCGTACTTGGCTGAATGTTAGAAAATATGTACATATTTATTTTCGAAAAACATGTTTTTTTAATACCTTAACAATATCTCAAAACAGCTAACTCTATAAAAAAAAAACATTGTCAATACAAATGTTATAGAGCTTAAAATTCTGAATAAAATGAGTACCATCATTCATATTTTTGTTCAACATTAAGGTCACAATTCTATTTTTTTTTTTTTTTCAAATCAAGAGCTTGAAGCCAGGAGAGACCAAGTTAACTTAACAATATCTCAAAACTGCGGCCTTAATATTGAACAAAAATATTAAGTGTAGGTACTCATTCTACTCAGAATGTTTGGCTCTACAACTTTTGTACTGACAATGTTTTTGATAGAGTTAGCTGTTTTGAGATATTGTTAAGTTAACTTGGTCTCGCCTGGCTTCAAGCTCTTCATTAGCGATTAAGGCAAAATTTAAAAATAGAATTGCGACCTTAATGTTGAACAAAAATATTAATGATGGTACTCATTTTATTCAGAATTTTAAGCTCTATAGCATTTGTATTGACAATATTTTTTTATAGCGTTAGCTGTTTTGAGATATTATTAAGGTAATTGAAAAAAAGTGTTTTTCGAAAATAAATATGTACAAATTTTCTAACATTCACCCAAGAACGAGGAAGAAAACATAGTAAGTTCATTTTAGACCTAAAGTGAAGGGATTAAAACAATTTCCAGTTGTTTCCTAATTAATTCTGAGTTCAACCCCCTGACGATGGGTCTAAAACTTTAAAGTGGATGTGACCTTAATGTTAAACATAAATACTAAGTGTAGGTACTCATTTTACTCAGAATTTTAAGCTCTACAACATTTGTTTTGACAATGTTGTTGACAGAGTTAGTTGTTTGGAGATGCTGTTATGGTACGTAAAAAAACGTGTTTTTTGACTATAAATTTATACATATTTCCCAACGCTCACCTAGTACGAGGGGGAAAACATAACATATTCATTCTAGACCTAAACTGGATGGATTAAAACAATTTCCAGATTTCCCCTAATTAATTCCGAATTCGACCTTTTTTTGCTATCCTACCACTGGGCTATTTTTTACGTCTGAGTCATGGTGAAATATTGCCTTTCGTCTTATCATACTATATATATATAAAACTTTATGCAACATGCGACATGAAATGAATACAAAGTAAATTTAGCAGTGAATTTAATGTATGAAAGGTTTTTGCAAAAGAAATTCATTTCTATATAACGAGTGAATTTAAGCATGAAGAATTTGATTTTAAACAATTTCAAAGTTTCCTAATTAAATATAATTCGTAATTTAATTGTAAAGAAATATAATAATTAAATACTTAAATAAAATATATATTGAATTAGTTGTTTATTTGACTAGCTTGCCAATTTATTTATTTATTTATTTATTTTTTGCTTTAATTTGTGTAATCAACTGAGAAAAATATATGTTTTATAGATATTATTTTAATTCTAATACGAAGCAATGTGTGAAAGGCACGTTTCTTACTTCTGTCGTACATAAGTTTTTTTTATATAAATATAGTTTGAAAATGGCAATTATACGCAGTAGCTATAAAAATATTTTTTACGTAAATTTGTATTCTTTCACATTATTAACTTTCCTTTTAGTCTCAAAAAGAGAGTATGTTGTAAAATTAATCTAAAAATTCCCAAACAAATGTAAAATAAAATGCTGGATAAGAACATCGAATATCGCAAATTGTATAAATATAGATGACGAATATGATTTTTGTGATTTCATAATAAATGAAATTTAGTCAAACCCATCAGCGAAAACTTTATTCTCATATAACTATTTATAATATTTTTATCTGTCTCATAATTAAAATCAACTGTTTAATTATTCTTTTTTTTTTCTTTTTGTTAATAATTCTATTTTTTTTTCTTTCAGATGTTATTCTTAACAAAATCTCCATAAACAGTTTCATATAATTATATATTAAAATGCCTTTTCGTAATTTTCAAAATAAACACTTTAGTAAATATACTTTGCAATGATAAATTTAAAAGGCACACAAATAAAAGTAAATTAAGTAAGTTTATTATATTAACTGTACTTTTATATTAACTTTTTATTAACTAATTTACCTTAAAATTCGTTTCAAATCACATAAGATCGTAAAACAATTGTAATGATAATTAAGCCGTCATAACAAAACTCCTATGCTATCTAAGAATTACACTGTAAAAAAAAAAAAAAAAAAAAAAAAAAAAAAAAAAAATTCTAATTCTACAGATATTAAGTTACGGAAATCTGTATGTTTACTAAAATTTTATCCGTACCCTATACAAAATATGATGCAAATCCACAAAACTAGTATTTTAAAGCTACAGAAATATGTAGCTTTACAAAAGAATCTACTAAAATTACAGTAATCTTACAAAAATTGAATCTGTAACCCGGGGTACAGTTACATAAGCAATTCTAGGCATCACCAGTTTCCTAAAAAAAATTACTAATCTTACAGATTTATTATTTACAGAGCATCTGTAGCATGAAGTGTTCTTGTTGCAGTTACAATCACATAAGATCGTAAAACAATTGTAATGATAATTAAGCCGTCATAACAAAACTCCTATGATATCTAAGAATTACACTGTAAAAAAAAAAATATAATTCTACAGCTTATTAAGTTACGGAAATCTATATGTTTACTGAACTTTTATCCGTACCCTATACAAAATATGATGCAAATCCACAAAACTAGTATTTTAAAGCTACAGAAATATGTAGCTTTACAAAAGAATTTACTAAAATTACAGTAATCTTACAAAAATTGAATCTGTAACCCGGGGTACAGTTACATAAGGAATTCTAGGCATCACCAGTTTCTTAAAAAAAATTACTAATTTTACAGATTTATTTTTATTTACAGAGCATCTGTTACATGAAGTGTTCTTGTTGCAGTTACATGAAAAAGTTCTTGGAATCTCATTTTCCTAGAAAACTTTTAATAACTTATAGATTTTTTTTTTACAGTGTACCACTCTATAGACAGTGACAATAGAATTTCAGCTTTATATGTCGGTGTAATGAAACTGTTGCGGAATTTGGACAATTTGTTTGACAGCCTTTTCCCCTTATATATATTGGTTGAAATTGTTAATTCTTTGTTGAAACAATCACTCTTTATACAATTTTCGCCTTTTCACTGTTCGCAAAATAAAAGATCTCAAGTGTCTGAAATTCGAAGAAAATTTTGACTAAAATGCTTATAACATTAAAATAGATTTTTATAATAGAGCGTAATATCAATTAACTCTTACATTTAATCATTTTATAGAGTATTTCAATAGAAGGTATCTCTGGAAAGCGTTGGTTATAGAATTTAAAAAAAAAAAAAAAAAAAAAAAAAAAAAAAAAAAAAAAAAAACTTTAGGAATATGTTTATCAGCTGCGTTTGAAAAAAGGAAGAACTCTTGCCCAAATACCACGAAAAATTTATTATTAAAACATATAGGCATGGCTTGTATTTGCTATGTTTCATTTCCTCCTGTACTGTTTTCTAAAACCTCAATTTTACGAACGAAGTCTCTATTCACACACGGTGCTTATGACCAAATTTGTAAATAATAATGCATTTGCATTTTTGTATCTATAAGTACATGTAGACTAAAAAACATTGCTAATTTGCCAGTATTAATAGCTAATGAAAAAAAAAATATTTCGAATGGTTAATTCATTGTGTAATTAAGTATTTTTTAATTAAAAATATATCTAAATATCCTATTTTGAATGATATATTGAAAAGGGATATATGAACGCACTTATATCGTAAGTAACTTTTTAACATGTAAAGTTATTGATGATGAAACTGTTCAAAATTGATTATGTTGCTTTCTTGTCATTAAAAAGGACTTTATATCTCAATATTTTAAACTTCAGTATAAGGATATTTCATCAGTCATGGAAAAAAAAAAATACATTATATCCCTTGAGGAAAATTTACCATTCCAAGGATCGTTTTAAAATAGTTCATTAGAATTTGATTTTGAAAACTAAATTTAGACATTTCAAAAATCAAAGTTTTTTTTTTTTTTTTTTTTTTTTTTTTTTTTTTTTTTTTTTTAGATTATGGATTTTTTTCAAATTTAAGAATTTATTAAAGTTGTCTTAAAAGTATGTTCATTTTAATTTAACGTACGTTGATTTAGCAAGATAAACTAAAAATCTTTATAGAAAATCCATAATTTCGAATGAAATCCATTTTCCTTATTATTTCTGCTTACACACAATTTTTGAATTTTCAATATAACGTAAAGCTTTCTGTGGAAATTCAGGTTCAACTTCCTATTCTCTGTGAGTTATTAAAATTAAGGAACTCTTTCTTTACAGCCAAATCAAATTGAGTTTTTTAGCTTTCACTTTACTCTCGTTTGGAAAAATGCAAGATGTTTTTTTTACAGTGTACACTGTAAAAAAAAAATCTATTAAGTTACTCAAGTTTTTCTAGGTAACTGGGATTCCAAGAAAATTTTATGTAATGGCAACAACAAAAATGCATGCAACAAATACACGTTTGCACCGAAAAAAAAATCTGTAAGGTTACTAAGAATTTTTAGGAAACTGTGATGCATAGAACTTTTATCTGACTGCAACCCTGGTTACAGATAAAATAGCAGTAAGATTACTGTAGTTTTAGTAGATTCTTTTGTAAAATTACAAATTACATATTTCTTTAACTTTACAAAAACTAGTTTTGTAGATTTACATTTTTTTTCTTTTTTTTATGTAGAGATATAATTTTAATAAGCTGAAAAATTTCTGTAACTTTACAACTGTAGAATTACACCTCTTTTACAGTGTAGTTCCTTACTGTTAAATTCTATAATAAACAGCTGTTAGGGACCTATTAGGGAATTTCAAAGCTGCAGAAATTTACGTTTGAGGATAGATTTTTATTTTTTAACAGTAGAAAACAGCAAAAGAAAACAACTTACATTGAAAGAAAAAAATAATACATATTATACAAGCAGTAAGTAATGGAAGTATACATGTACACTGTAAAAAAAAAAATCTTTCAAGTTACTGAAAATTTTCTAGGAAACTGTGATACCTAGAACTTTTATGTAACTGCAAAAAAAAAAAAAAATCATATAACAAATTCATAATTGCGCTATAAAATAAATATTTGTAAGGTTACTAAGAATTTTCTAGGAAACTGTGATACGTAGAACGTTTTACGTATCTACAACAAATAACATTATGTAATTATCCCCGGGTTACATATAAAAGATTAGTAAGCATACAGATTTCTGTAGCTTTACACCTGTAGAATTACATCTTATTGCACACTGTAGACGTAGTGTAACAATTATGCTGTTCAATCAGCTCTGTTCCATTTATAAAGCGTAACAGCAAGTCAAATTATTTGAAAAAAATATATAATGCTGAATTATATTGGAGGTTTTATTTAAAAAAATATGATAAACTTCTGGAAAGATTAAGATTATTGCATTTTATGTAAATAAAAAATAGTTGCATTAATGAAAAATATCAGCGTAAATTTTATACCTGTCAGGTGTGTAAGTTAAATTATAATTATTTTAAAACTATGACTAAAATCTTCAATTTTAATGAATTTAATAGAATTTATAACAAATAAGTTCACAATTATATATTCTTTATTAAATGCTTGCAGAAATTTAATATTACCTTAGTAATAATGCGATTTTTTTTTCAAATAGGTTGTTATGGATTTACACAATAACGAATTTTTCAAGATAACGAGGTTAATCGATGATCACTATAAATTCGTTGTAATGAAATTTTACTTGAGTATAATTTGATCTAATATTTTAGTGCGTTATTAGTGATTACATACAGTTTCTAACACAGTGCTAAAGTATTTTACATAAATAATAATATAATTACATGAAAAATATTTTTTTAATAGAAAACACTTGATGGAATTTCATATACAGTGCATGTCATCTAACATTTAATGTAAAAAGTACAAAGATAATAGAGAAAATGTTGTAGATAAAAGGAAGTGAATCAACAGATAATTTCAAATGGAAGTAACTAGCTAACATGTAAGAGTTTCATTAGTAATAAGAAGAGCTGATAGAATAAGTTATTGGCACAAGAGTTTTATCGGAGAAGCAATCGCTTTACATTTGCAGTTTCATCGGAAACTGTTGATTGAATAATTGAATCTGGAATAGTTTCAGTGGAAGACATTTTTCCTTGAGATTTTTAAATAAAAATTCAACATATTTCAGCAATGATCGAACAATACAAAAGAAGTGATATAATAGTAGTTTCAATGTTTAACACATTATTAATATGTACATTAAAATTTATTTCTGATTGAAAAAATTACATTTATATTAGATACGAAATACGATGAAACAATAACAGCATATGAGAGGTTTTATACCTTTTAGAAAATACCTTAACCTAATATTTTGTCTGTTTAATGTTAAAATAAAAAATCTTTTTGAGAACTTTTATGTTTGAAATACATAGTATAAGAATGGTAATTTCATTATGAACATTGGAAATAAAATACCGTCGTAAAAGCTACAATTCCTAAAACAATTACGAACTTTTCAATTCTAACATTGGTTTCCTATTCGGCAAGTGGCTGTTTTTTTTTTTTTTTATTCTTTCATAAATACATTTGGTTTGTTTTCGTTTTGGAATATTTTTCCAATTTCAAATGTATCGCTTCTCCAACTATAAAATAAGTGATATTATAATCATTATACAAGATAAAAAAATATAAGAGTTTGAAATAATGTAATGTCAGCACAATTACAAGTTTTTAATTTTTTAATTAAATTTGGTATATTACACTTCAAATAAGTTTCTTCATTTTGAATAGAAAGTTTGCCACGTATATAAATTCGAAATTGGATGAGTGTGTAAGGGTTAAAATGAGATAAATACCATACAGGGGATTGGCGTTCCGCAGTTAAAAAAACTGGATATCATTTGTTTGGAAATTTTCCAAAAGTAGTATATAGAAAATCTTACTCAATATACTCATATATTATTTCGTAATATACAGTTAAAAAATATCAATGGTTAAAGCAAACTTTGTTTCACGAAACCCATTTAAAACACAACGAATAATTAGCAGCCTATAAACACCAATATTAGTCAAGCATTAAAAAAAAAATTAATATTATTTTTCTTATAATACTATCGTTAATAACAATTATTTTATTGTAAACAGTTGTTTATATTACAAAAGTAAACATTTATTAGTGTGAAAATTTTCCTTTTAAATGGCTGGATATTATGTTTTTATTTACCTTTTAGTAAAAGTATCTTATATTCAGCTCATTGGCCATAGAAAATACTGAAATAAATTTCTGCACTGCTTAGGATTGAGATTATTTATGCACATTTCTTTAGAAAAAAAAAAGAAGTCATTAATCACTATTTATTTTGTTTATGACTCAAAAAAGGTTAAGGGAAAGAGATAGTTTACGAACAAAGAATATTATGATTAATAGATTTTGCATTTCTGAAGATTCAAATAAATTACTTTGAAATCGTTCCTTCTGTACAATAATGTATATACATAATTATTCCATCTAAATAAATCTTACTGCTCACAATTTTATTGCCATTAAAATATAAATAAGTATTAGGGGAAAATATATTTCGATTTCCATTAGAGGTTCTTCAAGTATGGAATTTGGCTATTTTGGATATTGATATCAAACGTTTTTAAGAGCACTCGCTATTTATCGTCTATATAATATGAAATATTAAGAATGAAGATTCAGAAATTATATGAAATGATGAAAAGAAGAAGATGAAATTGACTGTATTAAAACTTATTCTACTTGGGCATATTCTAACAGTAACTAGGGGGTTAAATTTGAAAAGAATATGTCATTGTTTGGATGAAATAATACGACAATTTTTACATGTGTAAAAATAAATATATTTCATCCTGTATTATTCAGTAAGGAATGATAAAGAAAAATATAATGATTTTCATCTTAATAAATTAAGGATAATCACCAAAATATATCATTTACACATTTTCATTTTCAGTATGAAATAAAAAATGATAAATATGAAGCACATAAATTTATGGCAGACATATGATTAAAAATAAATAAAAATAATGCTAAGTTAACAGATAAGTACATATTAAAGTTTATAAACAGCCGTTAATGTTTTATATAGCATCCTCACATAAAACAAAATAAATATAAAAAAACTGGCAGTTTTGTTCATCGAGAAAATTGTAATTTATTACAAAGAAAAATAAAAAGCTACAAACCTACAAAAAATACCGTAAATAAAGTACTGATTTTGATTTCAAATATTTTGTGCTGAAATGTTATCGAATATTTAAAGTATGTATAATTACGTTTGTCTTATTCAGTAGCTATTTTTAGAGAAATTAAATATATTACATTTTATCCGACACGAAAATCATCTAACCACAAAACTGTTAGCTTAAATACGAAAAGTATATGTTATACTAAAGAGAAAATAATACAACCTATAAAATTCAGTAACTTAAAAAGAGAAGTTTCTTGCTTTTCGAAGATAATATTCACGAAACTTTTAAAATTGTACATGCATGGTATCAAAACCACAGATGTAATATAAGGAATTTCGTGGTCATTCATAATCCTCGGAAGAGCGCAATAGGTCATGCTATTATTTATGCTATATTAGGGAACATAAACTGACGAAAACTAGTTTCATGTGAGCTCTGACGCTTACTGATATCCCTACAGACCATGTACCTCATCACAAAGAGAATATTTTATAATATTTATATGATATAGATTGTAGTGTTTTATTTTCATTTACCTAGAATTCTCTTTCTATACCAAGAGAGACTCAAATACCATGGTTGCAAATATTATATTTTCAACGTGACCTTTCATGCTTGATTCCGAAAATTACGGACAACATTGAAACATCATGCGTTGCACCTAAGATTGAGTTCACATTCTTCTTCACATTTAAAGATTTTATTACTTACTCGTGGCAGGCGCAATTGATTTTTTGTGAGATAATTTTTGCCTGCGTCTAGGGAAGAAATCAAGAAAAATATCGTATATTACTTTTATTAAACTTATTACTTTTTAATTTATTAGACAAATGAAATCAGATTTACATAAGTTGAATCTGAAACCGATATGTCACATAAAGAAACAAACAAACAAACAAATAAAATCAACTACGCACATTTAAAAATAAAATTAAAATCGCAACACATTTCTTAAGTAGAAACATATGTAAAGACATTTTAATAGATGTTGTGAGTCAAAAAATAATTTCAAGTTGAATGACATTCTCTTAGTCACAGATATTTCATGCAGCAACCGCCGCTGCGAGCGGCCCCTCTTCGTCCGCAGCCCTTTATTCTTCTACTCTATTCCGGCTATTTTGCGGAAGCAAGATTCGTAAGTCCCCAGCCACGTCCCGAGTGAATGACTCTTTAGCGAAAGCGAAGTTGAAAAAAAAAATCAAAAATTGAAACCGGACAAATTTAAAAGGGAAATTACTCAAATTGAAGACACCGAAAAGCGGGAAGGGAGCTATCGAGGCGATGAAGTTACCGAGAGATTCCTGCTGCTTCAAGCTTATTATTAGTATATATTCAATCATGTAGTTATAATCTTTAAAACATTTTTAAAGTATAAAACAATGAGTTTTAAATATATAATTCGTATATAAAATCTGTATAAAAGGGTTTTTATAATATATGTGCTATGAAAAACTATCCTGTAAACCAGTGGTTCTCATGAAAAAACGAAGATAAGCTTCATTGTGCAAACACATTAATTTGGATGGTAAATTACACATTAATTACACATAACACAAATTACACATTAATTTGGATTGATCTTCGTCCGCAGCCCTTTATTCTTGTACTCTAGTCCGACTCTTTTGCGGAAGCAAGTTTCGTAGGTCCCCAGCCACGTTCCGAGTAAAAGACATTCTAGAGAAAGCGAGGTTGAAAAAAAAATCAAAAATTGACCGGACAAATTTAAAAGGGAAATTACTCAAATTAAAGACTCGAAAAAGCGGGAAGGTAGCGATCGGGGCGATGAAGCTACCGAAAGACTCCTGCTGCTTCTAGCTTATTATAAGTATACCAGCAGGCTATGCCCGCTGCGCTGGTCAGTATTTCCAAATGAACCTTGGATTAAATGAAATAAATTTGAACTTGTATTTTAAACAATTTGGACCTTCAGCTGGACTTTGCTCATTGCTGAAAACGATTCGAACGCCATTGCAGTATTATATTATCTTAAGCGTTGGACAAAATTTAGCTATTAATCAGCAATTCTTTTAGTTGATTATTAACAGTTCACTTTTGGTAGGGTAATGTGACGCTTATGACAACAGGAATTAAAATGGTCTCTTATCTGGCATTACTAAATTAGAGTCCATTAGAATGATTGCAAAGATTGACCATTGAACACGAATAATGTTCAGGTGGTTCATTTTCGGTTGATAGTTCCAGAACTCCTGTGATCTCAGTTCGCGCAATATGTGATTCTGGTAGCTTAAATATAATCTCACTGAATGTTACGTTATATTTCTTAATAAACGTCCTCTTGTGACAGATCTACTATTACCGTTTTCTCTCTTTGGATTCCCGCAGATTAAATGCCGAAAAAAAAATGTATTGTACAATTTGTCGTCAAAAAAGAATGTTTAACTTTCATATTTCAAAGAAAAGTGAAATATAAAAAAGTGTGTTCTTAAAGCTGAATTGTTTGAATAAAATTAAAATGACGTCATTTTCACTGCCTTTTCATTTTGTAGAGCATTTACAATCATGTAACCGTTTACACGTTATAAAACTTGATGACTTAATCTTGCAAAAAAATAAACCTCTTGCATCAAATAAAATCTTTCTAATCATCTGTAATCGACTCCATTATGATGGTCTACGTCAAACATTAAGACTGATGCAACAATATTGTTACACATTTACAGAGTTAATGACAAAACAAACTTAATTACTCGCCAAAATACTATCCAATAAATAATGTCGAAATATTCATGTCTTAAATAGACCTGACAATGATAAATAAAGTTAGTTATACAAAAATTTTAGCAATAAGCATTTTGGTGAATACTTGAACCGGAGATTTATTTTGCATTTTTCTAAAGAGCATAATAACACACGGACAAATAAATGGGCTTGCTAATTCCTTTATAGTCAAGAGTAAATTAATCTACCGTCTATTGTGTAAATAACTCAGATTATGAAAATAACTCTTAATTTGTTGCTAAGTTTAGCTGAAGCGACGAATTAAAAAATATATATATCTGAAATTAAATTCAGCAAGCAATTTCTATTGCAAAATTTTGGCTTTTTTTTTACAATAATAATAACGCATAATTGCAGAAATCTTCTTAAAAATCTTATTATATCCTAACTTTAAAGCAGTGAATATTCCTATAGGTGAAATTGGCAATAGGTCCGGCATCTTAAAAAAAAATAACATAATACGCAATTTCCCATTAATAATTAATAATCTGAGTTCAAGGATATAAAAATGACATGCTTGAAGAAAACAAAACGGCATGTTTCCATAATAATGGTATTCTATATTATGATAAAAAATATTTTAAATCTCTGAAATTAAATTATTCTAGCATATGTGTGTATTTAGCAGACATGTACACTAAAATTTACATACCTGCTACATAATTATAAATTTAACTGCTTTTTATATGAATTACATTTGAATATAAAAATTTACTCCAAAATCTTCTCCTACACATGAAAAAAAAAAAAAAAAAAAAAAAAAAAAAAAAAAAAAAAGATTGCGACCTTCGCCTGGCTTACTTCACGCTTCTGCCTTTGTGGCTTAAAATTGCATTGTTTGGCGACAACTGTAAATTCCATCTCCCAATTAAACAAATAACGTACAATTCGCAGTTAGAGCCGTTTTTAAAAATAATTATGCTAATTTCCCCTGTAAGAAACATAATGGAAGAATAGCTAAAAATCAAAATAAATTATTTAAAAAAAAAGAAAAAGAAATTTATTCAGATTTTATCTCATGAAATTTTTGAGAAGCATTTTTTCTTTAACCTGGCGCGCAAAAGTTAAAAACGCCGAATATGGTATCAACTCAAAACTTTCTTAGTTAATTTAAAAATAATAATAATACTGAGATTTTATATAATCAAATTTTTGAGTTGCATTTTTCGGTACTACTTGATTAGGCATCGATGTCATATATGCAACACGTTGGCGCTATTTTTTCTGACGCCAATTTGGCGAAAAACCTTATCTTCGAATATCAGTTACATATATATTTTTAAAAAGGCAATAACAATAAATAAAAAAAGTTTAATTAATAGCTATAGAACAAAACAATTTGTATAATTTTAAAAAAGAAAATAAAAGTTAATAAACAATTTATTAATAAATAAATAACAACCTCCGGGTTACCATAGCAATCAAAATAACGACACTTTGGCGCCAGTTACGTACTCCGATGCGTAAATGAGATTGGCGTTAGAAAAAAATCGCGCCAACGTGGTGCGTATATGACATCTGTGTCCTTGATTATCCCGTCGACAAAAAAAAAAAAAAAAAAAAAAAAAAAAAAAAATCTGTCGCCAAACTGAAAGGTTAAATGCCAATAATGGATGATCGTAAATGTCACATTCGCTTGACATTAAATATGTTAAACGTGTTTGTTACATCATCAAGTCTTTTTAATTCGACGTTTTATTTGTAAATTGATTACTGTTTTATTAATTTACATGTTCTTTCGTTATTTAACATTACTGCAAAATTTGAAATTTTTATTCTTTAAGATGATATCTAATGTTTCCATAATTTTATAGTTATATCCGTCTACGCTTTTTGGCTAAATAAAGAGCACAAGGTTCTTTGCAATTTTCCGCTGTCATTGATATTTATTGCGTGTTCTTTAATAGATGCGATTATTACATTTTATATACTTACTTCTTATTCACAAATACTATTTCTTTAAAATATACCTTTGTTTCTGGTTTAATTTAATAATTCTGCATGTAAATACGTTAACTATTAGTATTCTTTTGTCCGAAATTATATAAATAAATCAAATTTTATATTTCGTATATCGCTTTACGCCATAAGTGAACGTCATCATTAAAGTAACCCTATTCTTTAGTGATTTTTTGAATTTAAATTAATTAATTTTTCTTTCTTAAAAGTTCAGAGTGGCAACATTCTTCCATGTGTATAATTTGGCGAATAATTTGGCAATTTGTGTAATTTTGCGAAATTGGTCTGCGGAATAATGAAGTAGTAACCATTTTTCTGAACCTGGGGAAAGCGATAACGCGCCAAATATTGCATCAATTCAAATATTTCTTATTGAATTCATATTTAAGCATTGCGAATATTCCTTTCATGTATGTTTAAATTAAATATTTTCATTTATAATATTTTCCCTCATTAAAGCGGTTTTTCTTTCTTTTTTAAAAAAATTAAATATTAGTAATTATTTCCTTCTTTTGTTTGCAAGATGTTTGTATTATTTTCTAACGGGTATAGCCATTTCAATTCATTTATCAAAGATAATTTTCGCCAAAATGACCACTGGCAACCCCTTCGTTGAAAATATCAATAAAATACGAAATTTATTATAAAAAATCATAGCTATCCCTGTAAATATTCTCATAAACCACCCCGGGAATATTTCCTATCGAATGATAGAATTTGGAAAAAAAATCCACCGGGTAGTTTTTGAAAACACTCGAGCGGAACTTTCAGAGCTTACTGCTTTATAATATATATGATATGATTTATTTGCGGATATAGTCATTTCAATTCTCTAATCAACAAACCTTTCGCCAAAATATAATCACTGGCAACCCTTTCCTTCAAAATAACATTAAAATACGAAATATATTACCAAAAATTATAGTTATCCCTGTATATTTTCTCATAAACCACCACGTGAATATTCTTTATCGAATGATATAACTTGCAAAAAAATCCACCGAGTAGTTTTTGAAAACACTCGAGCGGAACTTTTTGATCTTACTGCTTTATAATATATATGATTCAATCAGGTAGTTATAATCTTTAAAACATTTTTAAAGTTTAAAACAATGAGTTTTAAACATATAATTCGGATATAAAATCTATATAAAAGGGTTTTTATAATATATGTGCTATGAAAAACTATGCTGTAAACCAGTGGATCTCATGAAAAAACGAAGATAAGCTTCACTGTGCAAACACATTAATTTGGATGGTAAATTGTAGGAATGTGCTGCGGCTGTTCGCGTGTGAATCCCACATGTCGAGTAGACAGAATCAGAATTGCTGGGATGACAATACGTCGGAGGGAAATGTCTTGACAGCAAATTATCCACTTCTATTAAGAATAAAAATGTTGATAAACTTTTGAGGTAGCCTTACTGGTGGCTCTTCGTGAAAGTGAAATCATCACTGCACTAGCCGAACACTTTTCTGACCTGGTCAAACGATACAATCGATCAACAAGGACAACTAACATCAGCAGAATAACATACGTGATAATGTTTAAAAATTCAAGGATAGTGTTAACAGATAGAATATCTATTTATAATGCTATAATGTTATTTTATAGTGCACAATTTAAAAAAAAAATATTTAAAGGTTTTCATGTTTTAAAACACGAATTTTATTTTACTATTTTGGGTTCTGACGCTTATATTTTTTTAATTTAATTTACTAACTCTTTTAGATGTAATAGGACAAATATATTCTTCTCAGTATAGATATTAGCTGTATTTTGAACAGAAAGTGCCGTTTCATGTTTTTAAAATATTGTTCAAATTATCCATACACACATAAAGTTTAAAACAAATAAAACTGAAATAACTAAACGTGCAAAGTGTTTTGTAAGTTTAAAACAAATAATGGTAAATACACACATTATTAAACAACGACAGTTTCCTTACACATTAAATAGGAAATATTAAAAATGGTTAAACTTCTAAAAAGCTCAAGAGTTTCTTTCTAAATTTGTATAATTTTAATTAGATCACGAAAAATGGTTATTATGCATGTAGTTTAAATTTTAAACTCCTATTATATCTCCGAAAAAGTTTGTAGTCAGCGAAAACAAAGCTTTAACTTTAAATGACAGTAATGAACATTTTCTGAAACATTTCTATTCTTTTTTTTTATCCTAAGCTTATTTGATGGTAATGAGCTGCAGTCTTACTTAATTCTTCTTCTTAATGCTCTCTCCTGTAAAGAATCTCCTTAGTTTCGCTGTTTATAATATAAAATATCTCAAGTATTTAGAATTTTTAACATGTGGTTATTAAACGCTCTTAAAGAAGAATCGTGTGTCAAAGGCAGTTAAAATTTTAACTTATAAATAGGTTCAATTTTAATTTTAACAATGATAATTTCGTTAATTTCATTTTTTGAAATAAAAAAGTTGAATTTAAAAGATTATAAGTTAAATGTATTAACTAATATTTCTTTAAATTTGACTTTATATGTAATAGGGTTTGAAATCCTGTTAAAATTTTAACTGTACCACAAACTCCGTATGTAATGCGTTAGAATTCAGCAGTCGTTACAAAATGGTTTTTAGATTGTATTTAGGATATGATTGAAATCTCCGCTTTTCATAGAACAGTATATGTAACATTTTTCAGTACTATCTAAGTATACATAACTAGTAAATCTGCAGATCAGGAACCTCAACGTCATCTTTGCAAGTCATTGTTTTTTAACACTCATTGCGTAATATTCAACTTCCTACAAATCGCTTTTTAAAGTTTTCAAATTACATAAATATTTATAAGCATAGAATATACTTCGTAAAGTTTCAGAAATTAAAAGTGTTAAACAAGTGGTTATACATTGATGTTCTGAAATTCTGTTGAGCTACTTATTCTGGTAACTTTTTAAATCAAAAATTGCATTTCTTCAGGGGGACTCTGCCCCCCTGAACCCCCCCCCCGTAGTCTATTTAAATTTACATTCGTAATTTTTTATTGATTGTGTGGATGGTTATAATATATCTTAGATTCTTTTTTACGCTGTGATTTATAAGGATAAACATAAGGTTTTTTTTATATAAATTTATAAAATTTAAATTTAAAATAAAATATTCATGTTAACCGTACACAGACAATAAATCTTGAAGTGACGCCAAAAATGTAACCATAAAATCCGCTACATTCGGCACAACACAACGACGTGCTTAAAAAACAAAACAAAAAAAAACAGAATAATATTTTTAGTAATACAGTTTTTAATTCATAATACAATGAAATTCTACCTTAGAATGCTTATTGCTTAAATATAAGCATAAGCAGATCATTTTCATTTTACAGGGAAAATGCCCGGATGAAGTCAAAGAATTCGGTCCCTGTTTCACGTGCTTGTTTTGTTTGGGCCGAATGAGGGCCTTTAAATCTGAGCGATAACGCACATCGTATTGCAAACTGTTTTTACGGCATACTGCATCTCCATGTATCTCTTTCCTCCGTGAATAATAGCTGATTTTATTTTACCCAAGATCTTTTTATTCCAGCATCTCTGTTTTCGATAAATGACGTCTAATTCACCTGCTATGCGTACTTACTCAAAACTTTTCATCGTGTTATATTAAGAAATACTCGAGAGTTTTCTTTTTATTTCCAATATGCCGCCATATTAATTTTTCTATTCTTAATTTTATTTTTCATTTTCCTGTTTCACGACAAAACATTTCAATTGAAAATTGTTTAAAAGAAAATATTATTCCGGGTTTTGATTTTCTTGGCAACAATTAAAGAAATATTGGTAAGTGTTATGGAAAAAATGAACTTTTGTATTTTTAAGCAAAATATTTGAATAAAATAAATAAAATAAATGAAATATTGCCTATTTTTATTTCTGGGCTAAAATCCATCTATATGCAAAGATACAAATGCATTAATTCATCCGTATTGACGTTGGCTTTACTCAAACATTATACACGCAATTATAGTAATATTATTAGGACCAAATACGTTGCTAGGCAACAGATGAAAGAAAAGGGAAAAAAATGAAATATGCATTATGTCAAATTGATAAAACAAAATCCTTTATATTATTGGAAAACATGCATAAAATTCCCCCCAATATTATAAACCTAATTAAAAAAAATCTCGCAAAAATATTGACAAAATTTAAACTAGCTTGAATAATGTAATAATCTTATTTAAAAATTTCAGCATCAAAAATTTACCATTTAAATCCATTTTTCATATGAGCCATTTCTTTCAACAAATGAAAATCTGAAAATTGTCTGACTTACCATATAAAAGCATTATAGAGCAAAATAAAATGTTCCATATTTCCCGAACGAATGAACCAAATTTAACCCAAAACTATACAGTTAAGTCCGGGTACCTCATCAACATGCCCAGTGAATTTCAAGCCGATCGGATGCTTTTTGCGGCAGTTATCGCGGAACAGACAGACAGACAGACAAACGGAAACCAAAACTTTTCGTGTCTCCACAGTAAGCCTTCACTGACGTTTCGGCAATAACTGAGCAACATAAAAGAATATGATGAAACTATGAAATTTCCTTTAAGTTGTAAGATTAAATATTTTAAAATATGTGAAGTTACATGAGTTCGTATCAAAAGCTGTATATATGCGTGCATGACCCTTGTCAAAGCATGTCAATCTAAATAACATTATTTATATATGACCTAGTTACTCTATATTGACGTGTAATATATTCGAACATGTCTTTAGGTTTTAGCTTTTAACCAACATTTTTTTTTTAAATAATAAAGGAAATATAAAAATAATTGTTCATTTTACTCATGTTAAGCAAATCCTTAAAATGGGAATATTTGGTCTTTGATCCAATATTCCTTCTCAGATTTAGAAGTATTCTTACTATATTCCACTTATTTATGAGGGTATGGGCTTATTTATGAGGGTATTATTATGTATGAGGGGACTTTTTTTTTTTTTTTTTTTTTTTTTTTGAGGGCTATTTGTCTTCCCTATTCACAATAGTAAACAACTAATTTAATCGCACAATTTCTTTATTAAATTAGGCGAATATATGATAAATAATTGTTTGCTTTTAAATACAAATTCGTCATATTTATATTTGAAGTATTATTAACTTGTTTCTGTTTAGTAGAAAGTAAATAATTTTCCATTTTCTTAGAGATTATCATATCCATGTGGTTTTACCGCACCTATAAGGACAATCAAGGACAAGGCGATTCGATTTTTTTTTAGGTAGATTTCGTAAGAAATACTACCTATTGCAGTCGTTACCATGGTGCGACTTTTGAAAAATTCCTTCATAACTTTTCATTATAGGACAACAGGAACCCCAAACCACCCCCACCTAAAAAGTTTATATATATATGTATGTATGTACTAAATTTTGTCCGCACGATAAAAGTCGCAATTATACACGAATCATCTTCAAACTCGCCAACAACTTTGAGATGGCTAATATCTCGGCGGGGATTGAAAATGGGCGAAATCGGCCCAAGAGGGTGGAAATAGGGAGGGTTCAAAATTTTGAATACTGTCTTAACATGATTCTGATAAAACCAGCTCTTACACAACAATGGCAGGAAAAAAATAAAAGTTTTTCGTTATAGCAGTTGCCAACAATTAAAAAAAAAACAAATAATAAAATTATCACCACAACAATTTCTTTTCTTTTGCAAAATTTTCACGTGTAAAATTAAATAGTTTGACAAATTGAAAACAAATTGAATATTACGTCATAAGTTTCCTAGAGCAAGATTTCAGCATGAAAACTCAAAATAAATAGTTTGACGAACTAAAAAAATATGTATATTGCGTCATATTGGAAATATAATGGACCTCAGCAGGTGAATATTGTAACGCCATGTAAGTTTGAAGAAACGTATTAAAACATGATAAAAACCCGACTATGGAAATATTAACATATTTTAACACTTTAAGGTTCTCTGAATTTTTTGTAGCCATTTTTTAAACCTATTCCATATATATGTGTGTGTGTATTCGTGTATATTACAATTTTCACAAAAAGTTTAGCTCCCTACAGCTCGCTCTTTGTGAAGAAACTGAGTTTTATCTCTAATCTTGATTTAAGTTTTGTTGGAGAATTTAGTACTTAACATCGAAATCTACCTCCGCCTGTAGGCCCGAGCCGGCAGGGATTTTTTTAATAAGTAATCGTTAATTAATATAAAAAAAGAGTTGATCTAATCCGTTCTTTAAAATGAGATTATGCTATTAGATTAAGTGCAGTGTATATACGCAAAGTACAATAAATTCTATTAAAAATTATGAATTCAATATAACATCTAGGAATAATGCTTTCGGTTTTATCTTTTTTAACTTATATTTCAAACTCAAAAAACGGGATTTACAGATTTTCTCATAATAAAATTTGAAATTGGGAAACCTAAAATTGAATATTTCGTTGTGCAATGTGCTTTTTGACGCCCATTAAAGAAATTAGTTTTCTTACAAAAATTAATGCAAATATGATGCCTGTGTATATTGATTCAACCCAATATGTTTGAATCAACACAATATGATTTGAATGGCTTGTTCAATAATGAATTGTCTGTCTTGTTCAATAAATTCAAAAGCGATTTCAATTAGAATTAGATATAGAGATTATGAGACATTTTTGCTTCCAACTTGCAAATAAAGCACAATATAGAATAAATCGGGTTGCTCTATCTATACCCCATCGGGTTAGTTGTCCCAGTCACTGTATTTAAATTATTGGACATGTGACGTTTTTCTTCTCCCAATCGTTATAAAAAGACTAATAGACAAATTTAAAGCAATTTATTTATTCAAATAAAATTTATACTCATCGAAAATGTAAGTTTGGCTTCTGTTGTATGTTCTCATAAGATAGAGATAATAGTAGATGAAATATAATGTATTTAGTAGAGATTTTTCATGAAATATAATGTGAAAGTTTTTCAAACAGGTATCGAATAATGTATTAGTTCCATATGTTGCACACATATTTTTTTCTACTTGTACAGCTACTGACTGGAGCATTTATTCCGATCACGTCGGGTGTCTAACCCTGAGGCCCGGGATAAATGGCCAAAATTATTGATTAAGTCTTTAGGTTAAAATCGCATTTTATCTAGTATTGATAATAAAGTAAAATTTCTCATGGTGTTCTACATAAAATTTGAAGTAGACACCTTAAATTTGCACTACAAAAATCTTTACTCTGAAAGAAAAATTAGAGGACTTAAGGTGGACAATTATCCCTGACTTACGCTATGAGTATATGGAATATGTTTATAATCACTGAAATGCATCTTGAGACGAATATTCCTCTAGAAATGCGACCCAAATATAAATACTGATTTGAAAAAATATATATACTTTAATAAACTGCATGTGAATATAATATTTACGACCTTTCTATGTAACTTTAATTAACGCATTTGTGCCTTGTGTCCCATTTTTGGGACACATAGAATTTTAATAAATTTGTGTAATTTTCTTCTTCTTTATAATATGAAAATTATATGAAATTATTATCCCAACAAAAAGTTTTCGGTAAAAAAAAAAAAAAGCGCCAAGTTCTTCTTAATGTTTCGGCCAGAAAAAGTAGTGATATAATCTGAAGTTCGCACAAGTTAAAAGCCAAACATCCCAAATCTTTCATTGAAAATGGCTTCCTGCGACTTGGCCGTTAATGCCTTCTACAGCATTTCAAAATTAATGATTGGAAATTACGCATTTATGAATTATTTAAATATTAAAAGTAATATTAGATTGCAAAGAGGCAAATTCACATAAAGACATTATAAGTAAAATATTTCTGATAACTACCATTCAGTTTCAACAAACATTAGTTTAGATTACAGATCATTTAGTCCACTTGCGGTTTAATTGCCATTTTGTACGGTCTAAAGCTAAAGTCATTAACGTAAAACCCAAGAAATAAAACAAAATTTACTTACTTCATATCTCACAATATTACTTCATATATATTAAATTAATACTTCTTCTTAAATCTTCAATATTACTTCATACATTATATTTTATTGTATAATATTGAAATCTTGTGTATTGACGAAAGAGATTTTTTTCGTTTGAACATTTATTATAGTTTGTTTGCAAACATTAAGAGGTATTCGATTTATAAACTGTTAAAAGCTGATAAAAATTATGTTTTAGCAATTAGGGATATTATCTCCTGAATACAAGTATTTTGGGTACTTGTTAGTTATCCCGTCGACCAAATTACTGTCGCCAAATTGTAAGATTAAACGCCAATAATGGTTAATCGTAAATATCACATTCACTTGACAACACGTGTTTACATCATCAAGTGATTTTTATTTCGACGTTTTATTTGTAATTTTATTAATGTTATACTAATTTATTTGTTTTTTCGTTATTTAAAATAAAAAGTATGCCAATTTGTATAATTTGGCGAGTGGTTTGGCGATTTGTATAATTTGGCAAAATTGGTCGACGGGATAGCTAACAAGTACCGTATTTTGTTATTTTTAACTTCTAAGCATTTAAATAGACTGAAATTGCTTAAATGCTTTTCTCAAATGTGTATTTTATTTCTGTATTCTGTGTCACAAAATGCCTAAAATAATCAAAAAATGTAGTTGGCATGTAGCTCATTTGTACATATTTTAAAATTTAAAAAACTCTCACGAAGGCATTAACGGCCAAGTCGCAGGAAGCCATTTTCAATGAAAGATTTGGGATGTTTGGCTTTTAACTTGTGCGAACTTCAGATGATATCACTACTTTTTCTGGCCGAAACATTAAGAAGAACTTGGCGCTTTTTTTTTTTACCGAAAACTTTTTGTTGGGATATCACTACTTTTTGTATGTTTTTTTCAAGTTTGTTATTCTAAACTATATTAATATGAAAAAACTTAAATTTCGGTACTTTTATGTTAGCCGGGAGCAAATGTCCTCATTAGCCTTTTGTTTTTTCGACAATAGCAGTTTTCATTTTTCACATGTGTAAATTAGAAACAATGCTTTGATTTTCAAATAAAATATTTTGGTTTATGTTATTATTTCTTATTTATTTATTTATTTATTTCTATGTTAAATATTCTATTAAATAAAATGAGGGAAATGCATCTATTTTAAATGAGATGACTGAAAAGTAAAAAATCTTTAAATGAAATGAATGCAATATGAACAATGGAGTTTGGAACAGTATTTGGCGATTTGCCACTTGCGCCCGGCTAACATAAAAATACCTAAATTTATTTTATTGAGCTTTACAAATTTATACTTTATTTCATTTCTATTAAAGTACTAGCCGCCTCTAGCAAGCAGTATTTACCGTATTACTTCCATGTTAAACGTTGCATCATGTTACTGTTATTGATAATTTAATTTACTTGCCCATTCTTTCGCCAATTCGGAAGCTTTTGATAGAGAAATCAAGAACTCTTTACGATCATGGAAGCACATCATATATTTTAAGTTGTTATGTATTTCATCTTTCGTGACAAATATCTCTTAATTCACTTATGCATGTTTCCCTAGCAGTTACGATTCGTTCTCTAATGCGGAAATTTTTAATCCTATTAAGTAATCTTTTCTAATTGGGCTCACTGCCAATTGTTGTATTTTAACTGATACGACTGGGTACAAGTGAAATGGTTCTTATGAAATCCTTTGACAATATCTGCATTTGCATTAAACCATATTGATGCTAACATCTTTTTGTTTCACTTTAACCTTTTCAATAGACTCGATTACAGAAGAATAGAAGGTCTACCGGCTAATGATCCAGCCATGATCCATTTGAAAATCTATCATTCTTCTCATCTGATCGTGTTGAAGAATTAGTCAATGTGCCATGGTTTTAAGATTTTAGCTAATTTTACTCGAAACCTGAAAACTAAAATGCGAGGAACCGGATTATAGAAGATTCATTCTAACGTACATATTGATTAACAGGTTACATATTATAGAATTATAATAATCATAAGGAGAACTGGCAGTTTCAATGCTTTAATAGTTTCCGTAAATTCTCTTTATATAATACAGAAGTTTTAGCGGTGTAAAGGTTAACAACATAGTCACAGTAAGTATAATAACAGTACAATATAATAACAATAGCAGAGGTTTTGGGCAGTGACGAAACTATTAGCACTTTGGAAATATTAGTACGTCATATCATTTAACTATTCAGATGATATGCGAAAAAATAAAAATAGATGGCTCGCATTAATAATTAACTCATTGAAAAATAGCCACTAGCGTCAAATATTTGCCAAGCTTGCCGACATTTAGCAAAGTTTCGCCAAATTTGGTAATATATCATGTCAATTCTCAAATTTGGCGACAAAAAATGTTTTGTTTATTCTGACGTCATAATGATGCATATGTATTATGTATTATACACATACCTATAATATGTATGATGCAAATGTATTACGTATTATATGCATATGTATAATATGTATGATGCATATGCATAAGTTCATTAACATCACTAAAACGCAATTAAAGGAATAGTGTTCAATAAATAGTAGGGATAATTGCCAGATTGACCAGAGTGCTATTGAGATTAGAATACCAACATTTATAATAGAACGGGAGGCGTCTGTACACACCATCACCTCATCGAGTTTACAGCTGAAATTTTAGGATTAGTTAAAACTAGATTAGCATATTTAAATGCAACTGGTCTGTTAAGTCATATCTCGGTAGAAACCACCTGAAGACGTAATTTTAGTGGTTAACTGATAGGTTTACTATTGTATTTTCCTGCATCCAAAAGTTTGGAAACATGGAGGAATGGGTGCAGGAAAACACAATGGAAAATCCACCAATCAACCCGTAAAATCAGGTCTGTAGGTGGTTTCCACAAAGATATACCTTGGCAGACCAGTTACATTTCAATACGCTAATCGATGTTTAACTAATCCTAAAATATCAGCCGTGAACTCGATGAGGTGATGATCTGTGCAGACGCCTCCCGGTCTTTAATAAAATTTGTTTTAAGGAAGTAAAAGATAGAAAGATGGACAGATAAACTGAAAGATTTGCCTTATTAAGATTTTTTAAAAGCATATAAAAATTCATTCAGCTTGAAATCATGTAACACCTTTATAACTCAGGCTAATTTTCTGTAATCGGGTTTTGGAGACCAACATATCTTATCTATAACTATAATCTTTCTTTTACAGATTTAAAATTAACAATAAATTAACAGTAAGTAGGCTAGTAATACAATATAATAACATTAGCAGCGGACTTCGGACGCCGCATCTGTCGCACATCGTTAAAGACAGTTTATTAGTTACACATTTCATTTAATTAAAAGGAGATTTTTAAACTTTCATATAGAATTAGGATATTTTTCCACTATAGGGACCTTGGCATTTTTAAAAAATCTTGGCGCAATTCGGACTTTAGAAACTGAGATATGTTGCCAAATGATATAAACATCTACGAAAACAAACCTGATGAACTTTTATGTTATTTATATACATATAAACATTTTATTTATACATGCATAAAATATTATTTTTTATATACAGATTATTTATGTTGGTATATAAAAATAAATAAACGGGTTCCTTACATTAAATAAATTGTAGACATATGGAAAAAATTGCTTGTGTATATGACACAGTAAATAGGTTGCCAGAAAATACGTTATTATCAAATTTCTTTTCTCGTCAAGGCTATTTTCTGTATTTCGCCAAGGCTACTATATCGGAAACGTACCGAATTGCGGTTATATTTTGTTAAATGTTTTATTGTTTTAATATCGTAAATATATCATAACCTATACTGCTTAAAATTTTTATGTATATTCATTTTTTCTATTTAACAAACATCTTCTGAAAAGCATATATATAAAATGTTATTCTGCTTGAAATCACGTGACCGCCTTCAAAGCTTTGTAATCGAGTTTTGGCGACCAACATTGGTACAATTGAATGCGTAGGAACTGTTTACGGCCAAATGAACACCCTCTGTTTGAAGGGTTTAGAGGCGGAAATTCTGTGTTTTCAGATTTTTCTGGTTAATTGTGCTACAAACCCGACTTACTTGTGAAATTTCATGATTCTACGACTTTTAGAAGTACCTTAGTTATTTGATGATGCGAAGTGAGTCAGTGACAAAAAAGCGCTTTTTCGGAATTTAATATTTCGAAAAGTACTAAATATAGAAACATGAAATCGTGGAACCTTAGTTCAGTTCGACCATACGAACATGTGTATAAAAGAAAAATTTCTATATCTCTTTCTAAAACGATGTTATGAGGGGGTGAAAAGTATGCCGAAATGGTTCAGGAAAAGGTAGCTTACGGCTTGTGCGAACTTGGCGGACGCACTGCCGTGCTCCCAGATATGTAAATGTCTTTATCTGTTACCGAAAGATGGCAACATAAGATGGATATTTATTTGCTTAAAGTAAAGACATGTTTTGGAGTTTATCGATATTTTATTTTTCAAGACGGCGAAATGTAAAAAGTAAGACTTTTTTCTATAAATTATCCAAATAAATAAGTCATACTATTAGCTTGTAGACTTCTTTAAAGTACGTATTTCTTTTAAATTGTGAAATTATATGTTGAACCTTATTTTTATGCATTTTTGTAACGTATAAAATATAGGGAGATGGCACGAATGTGTACATAATAACTATGTATGCAACATATCTGTTTTATTAACAATTTAAGGGAAAGCTATTTATGTACAGTTCTTTTCAAGGTTATATAGAAATAAATTGTTTTTAAGCATCAAATACGATTATTCACAGCTTATTATTACTAATACTTACAGTGGTATTAGTCTCTGTGAAGAAATAAATATTTTTTTCAGTTATTCATAAAAATGGTAATTATAGTATATAATATACATCTTAAAAGCCTATTTTATATAAATTTCGACAAAACATATAATTATGCATATTATACTATTATAAATACTATGCATATTCCCGTATTTAGTACGTTTACATTTTATCAAATAAATACAATAAAAGAGTCCTTCAAGCCAGTGCCTGGAGGAAGAGGTAGTAATTTTTAAAGAGCCAGCATATACTACTCAAACACACGAACCTAAAATTAGTGGAACCCGATTATAGAAGATTCAACACTAATTTTTATTAATACTGAATGTGAATGATAATTTTGCGAAATTAGTCAGCTGCACTGTAAAAAAAAATGGTAACTTTCCATGTAAAATCTAGGAACGTTTCGCCTTTTATCAGGTTTTCAGAATAATTTAGCTCTTTCCTGTGAAATTCTGGTTTTCTTATCTGAAACGTTCCTGAACAAAAGTTGGAAACAGCAAAACGCTGCGGCCGCCATTTATTATTTTTTTTCCCCTATAATCCATTGCTCGCGCGCGAATGTCGAAAACGAATTCCTTAAATGAATGTAAAAAAATCAATATGGAATGCAAATAAATCAATAGACGACATAATCCTTTACGTCTCTATTGTCAAGATAATTCAGATGAAAATACAATACCTCTGTGACATCACTAAGAGATTATCTCTCGTACTTGTCTGTGAAATCTTTAACGAGCAGACTGTGTAAAAAAAAAATACACCTATTATTTGGATCTGCATTAACCAGGGAACAATCAAATATGATTCTCACCTATTTTGATTAATTTAAAGTATGTTTTAGAGTCCTTATCTCTAATTATTCTTGTGAAAGGATTTCTTCAAATGGGCCTTAGATTTTCAGAAATTAGATGCCGAGTTTTAGCATACGTTTCAAATACCCATTAGTTTGCAGCTCTCAACGTGTCTTTCGTGGTGTGGACGCAGAAAGCTTGCACGCCACCCGTACGGCCCGGGTTCGATGCTACCTCTTGACTTTTTTTTTCTTTTTTAATTAATTTTATATTTTAACACTTTATTACAATTTGATTTAAATTTGACATATATTTGACACTTTGAATTGCTGCAAATTTGAATTTTTTTTTTTTCGGAAAAAATATACAATTACGTTTAGGTTTTTTTTTTTTCATGAAAATTTATATGTATTTTATCTAACTTGTAAACTAACATAATCACTGACGAAAATCCAAAATATTTTATGTCTAGATTTTTTTTTTCTAATTATTATTTACATTTATATATTTTTATATTTTAAGCAAAGTTCAGAAACAATATATCACATATATATTTACTTTATTGAATTTTAACTGAAAATTTATTTTTTCGTGTAAATTATAAATAATAATTTTGATGTCAATTTCAAAATATTTTTTCATTCTAACAAATAATGATAATAAAGCGAAAATTGTCAACTGGAAATGTAAAAATCGTCTGCGGATCCCGCATGCTGTGAAATGTGAGTAATGTCATAATGAAGGGAACGAACATGCAGAGTGAATTATGTCAGCCAGGTATCGGTCCGGATAGCCTAACAGGTAAGGCATTGGCACGGCACGCCAAGTATCCAGGTTCGATCCCTGGTCTGGACATTTTTCGCTCTTGTGCTACTCCAGCCTTGAATATGTCAGTAATGCTTTGCTGTCAACAGAAATATTCCTGGTATTTCGCAGGAAACTTACTGGCATTTCTGTAGAAAGTTTTTAACATATACAGTAAAGTACCAGTCATTTTCAAGAAATGTTTCTTGGAAATAATGGGCAACTCAGCTGCCCATTTTTTCCCAGGAACGTTGCGGAATTTTTTTTACAGTGTGTATCCAACTGGTTTTATTTAAAGTGACTTATATTTGGTCGCCAAATTCGACGATATATTGAAGTGCCCGCCGTTTTAAAACAACATTATGGGTTAAGCTAACCAATGAACTTTGTAATTCCTGCACACATGCTCACTCACATTGGAATCGGTTGATATATACGAGTGCTGTTGCAGGCAAAAAATCAGATTTTTCAAAATGTCACACACATTAGAAATTCAATGTGCTATATTTCAACTATTTTTAAAGATAAAGACAACACTAAAAAGTTCCGCAATCCTTGTAACAAGGTCAAACATTTAAGAAAGAAATCTTTTTCGAATTCTAAAATTTTTGTACCTCATTTTAAATTTAAATTTAAAAAAAAAATTAATGGTCACCATTTTTAAACAAAATTCGGATGAAGCTGGCCAGCGAACTTGGTTGAGACATTGCTATATACTATGAACATGCTTCCTCACATCAAAATCGGTTAATAAATACGCCACATTTCTACCACAGTTTAAATGTAAAACTTTTTTTTTAATTTTAAATGGCCGCCGTTTTGAAACAAGATGATGGATGAAGTTTGCCAACGAACTCGGTCGAGTCATTGATATGTATGTATACACCAAGGTACATGCAAATCGCTTCATATATATTCCTGTTATCGCGTGACAAAATCAGATCGTTTCAAAATGTCAGCAATACTAGAAATTCAAAATGCTATAATTCAGCCATTTTTAAGATATAGACGAAACGAAAAATGCTCCGGAATCTTTGTATCAAGGTCAAACACATAAGAAAAAATTCTTTTTCTTCTTCTAATTTTTTGTACCTCTTTTAAAATTTTTAAATGGTCGCCATTTTGAAACAACATGGCGGATGAAGCTGTTCAACGAACTAGGTCGAGGCATTGGTATGTACTATGTAAACACAAAGTTACATCTAAATCGGTTGATAAATACGTCTTTTATATTTATTTTTGTAGTCGGTTGTTACGCCAATTATAATGCATTAATCTCCATGGCGGTACCGGTTAATATTGCTCGCGTGGAATTCCAGTAGAAGTGTTGCCAGTGAGCAACTTTTTTTTGAAATTCAGTTTTATTGATTAACACCACTTTTTTGAAAAGGTAAAATTCCCCTGTTATCGCCTTAATTAATGTGTCATTAAACAAGGAGAATTTCACGATTTCAAAAACATGTTGAAAATCAAAAAAACCTAAATTTAAAAAAAGTAGCCCACTATATGTGTAACACAATATGTGTAAAGTGGTTGCAAAAAGTTTGCAGTGGTATCAACAGCCCACACAACTACATATGTGACTTTTGGCTTACTTATATGTTGCATTCAATCTTTGAGTGCAATTACTCTACCATGTCGGGCATTATCGCTCAATCGATGCACTGTAAAAAAAAAAAAAAAAAATACGACCAGTTTTCCTGTAGGAATCGGATAAATAGTTGCCCTTTTCGTACCGGAAAATTTTCCGACTCCGCTCGGAATAAAACCCGTAAAATCGGAATAAAATCCGTAAAATACCGTTTTATTGACTATTTCCTTTTTTTTAGTGACTTTATTTCGATCTGGGTCGGAAAAGTTTCCGGTATGATAAGGGCAACTTTTTTTTCCGATTCCTACAGGAAAACTGGTCGGAATTGTTTTACAGCGTGGTTATATAAATAAAACGATAAAAAAATTCCTTAAACTTAGTTGATTGCAAACTGTTCCTTATTCTTTGGAGTTCTACTTCGTTAATAAAATATTGATTTTTTTTATTTTTATTTTATTTTATTTTATTTTATTTTTTTGTCTAAATTTGACTAGCTATTCATGTTTTCCCTTAAGTGAGCACCATTTCCCTACTTTCCCCAACATGACTAGCTAAACTCAAGAAAAGACCAGTTTTCAGATTAGAATTTAAAGTAGTCTACGCATTTTGGAGATTTTGTTTTCTGCAAGTACTTAATAGCTACATACAAATTGCTGTAAATGCGTAGACACATTTAGGAGATTAACGATGTAAGTTTATGAGAAAGTAGGGGACTGGCGCTCACTGAAGGGAAAACACGAATAGCAAGTCAAATTTAGACAAAAAAAATCAATATTTTATTAACGAAGTAGAATTTTAAAGAATAAGGAACAGTTTGCAATCAACTAATTTTCATAAATTTTTAGGATTTTTTTTTATCGTTTTATTTAAATGACCATCGATTGAGCGGTAATGCCCTACATGGTACACTGTAAAAAAATACAACCAGTTTTCCGGTAGGAATCGGAAAAATAGTTGCCCTTATCGTACCGGAAAAATTTCCGACCCAACTCGGAATAAAATCCGTTAGATATTATTCACTATTTCCTTTTTTTTGCGGATTTTATTCCGAGCTGGGTCGAAAAATTTTCCGTTCCAATAAGGGCAACTATTTTTCCAATTCCTACAGGAAAACTGGTCGTATTTTTCTTACAGTGTAGGGTAATTGCGCTCAGAGTTTCAATACAAAATTTAAGTAAGACAAAAGTCATATATGTAGTTGTGTGCGCTGTTCACACCACTGCAGACTTTTTGCAACCACTTTATACATATTGTGTTAGACATATAGTGGGCTACTTTTGATTATGTTTAGGTTTTTTAATTTCACCACTTTTTTGAAATCGTAAAATTATCCTTGTTTAATGACATATTAATTAAAGCGAAAACAGAGAAACCTTACCATTTCAAAAAAGTGGTGTCAATCAACAAATCTGAATTTAAAAACAGTTGCTCACTGGCAACTCTTCTTCTGGAATTCCACGCCATATAAATTCTTCCATCCCAATATTTTCTTTTATTATGCTAAATTACCTGCATATTTACTAATTTCCTATTTTTTAATAATATCTATCATTATTGCTATTACATTCTTTTTAAATTAATTAGTATCTTAATCAATTTACTTTATTATAAAGCTTTTAGTTTATTCCTAAATTGTGTCATTATTTCTGACCAATTCTATTATTTAGTGTGAATTCGAATGTTTTTCAAAGAGCCATTAATTTTTTTTTACCTATTTTATTCCGAGAATCCGCACTTCGGTATTTTGTACTTCAAATTCCATCCGCTTCCAATCTGACAGGAGTCTTCACTCCCATTAGACGTGACGTAGGTTTCGCGCGTGACTTTAATTCACTCATTGGCCAGAGCGCATGCAACGTCATGATTTGCGTTATTGGGAGCTATGACAAAAAGCGGACGCATGGAACGATCCGGCAGCAATCGTTCGATTTTGCATATGTCAACATCCTGCTGACTTATAGTTCCTTGACAGTATTTTTATTCTAATTTACTCCATGATCATGAAAAGGATTTTAATAACATCTTAAGACTGCTAGTAACTCAGCTCTCGAATTCCCGTCACTGGTGCTAAAACTATGGGCGTTTGATGCATTCATATAATTAAAATATCTCCTCGGGAAATTAATATTTTTAACTCCTTTTTACGGTGTACTCTTCTTAATGGATGTCTCTTGTTTTCTTAGTTCTCAAAATATTTCTAAACTACAGGCTTAACATAATATAAAGTGTTAAAATCTTGCTCGCAGTTCGTCAGCTTTTAACACAGGAGATAATAAATTAAACCAAGATTTTAGAAATATTTTGAGAACTAAGAAAACAGGAGACATCTACTAAGACGTATCTCAAGACGAGTACACAGAAAAAAGGAGTAAAAAATAGTAATTTCCCGAGGCGATATTTTAAATATACGAATGCATCAAACGACGATAGACTCATCATTAGCGAGGAGAATTCGGAAGCTGAGAGACAAGCAGCCTTAAGACCAAAGATTATCAATGGAAATGTCGGAATGGTTTTCGATTATATGCTGTTAATAAATGTATGAAGCCTAAGCTGACTCGTTATTTCGCAATGGAGAAACATATTTTTTCATTCCACTGCCTGTGTAACTGGGTGGAAGTTATGTATAAGGTAAAAAAAAAAAAAAAAAAAAAAAAAAAAAAAAAAAAAAACCCTTTTTTTATATGTAACAGTAAAAACTTTTCCCCCTTTTGCATGCATAAACTTACGGCTGAAAAGGTTTTTAAACATTACTTGGTTTTCCGGTTCCTCAAAGACGTCAAAGATTTACAATTTCGGTATGAAATAACTTAAAATAAACAAAATAGCTGTTAGTTCATATTTGCTTCAAATACTGCCCAGAAGTCACCACGGGGAGATGGCTATGTATCGACTTCCACCCTCTTTCCCTCCCTTTCTTATATTAGCTATTCAACATACTGGCATATAATACTTCTTAGCATCGAACTTTGTCATTGCATTGCGGGACTCAAACTTTCCCAAGATTTATCTCTTATCCAGAGATACTTGTCTTAGGCTGCTTTCGTGCAATTTTCGACACACTTTTCCACTATTTGAGTGTGTTTGAGTATGATAAGGAAAATCTAAAATCAGGTTTTTCCCCTTTTGTATTATTTTTTTTTAATTCTTTATCCGATAACTCCGTCAAGACAGGAGGTTACATTAGTTTTACGCTGGTTCCATTAATTAAATCTGTGTATTTAGAACCATCAAAGTTAAGGAGAGGAACTTCAAAATATTACCAAAAGTATCATCATTGCCAAAATACTCAGTTCTCTGAATTTTTTATTTATTTTAAGACACATTATTCATCCTTATATTGACAGTGAATAATTTCAAATGATGAATAAAATTCAATTATTCGTGTAAAAATGGTCTAGAATTTTTTATTTTTATTTTTTTTTTAGTTTGCTATTTGTGAGTTTTTACTTCCATCAATTTCGTCTAACTGAGTAAATCTTTCTGAAGGATTTTATTCAGTATTTTATATAAATAACAGCTTATTTTCAAAAAAGTGTTTGATATTGTTATACTGTAAAAAGTACTTCAACTCTAATCCAATTTTGATATAAGAAATAAGATGGAATGAATATGATCGTTAAGTTTCGTGAGTACAATAAAACGTTTTGCTTAACTGCTACGTAATATATACACATAAATAAAGAAATTTTCAAAGCAATCTCCTTCAAAACTGAAATTTAAAATTTTACAATTTAATAATTTCTGTGTAATTGTATTTATTTTGTCTATGTTTCTGTTTTAAAAGAATTCCAGCTTATATAGAAAAAATTATTAATTGCAGTTCTCATAATATTTATTTTTCTACATTAAATTGTCAAAGTTTACAAGTCAGGCATATAAGGATAACAAATGTTTTGAGTGTCATTTGCAATTTATATCGATTACATTAAATTATTAAATTGGTCGCTCCTTTTAAATCACTTCTTCTTGGTACACGTTTTTCACATAATCGATATTTTTAGTAAATAGAACATGTAACCAAATTCTTCAAAGCTTCTGGAGTAATGATGGAAATAAAATTTTGATATTAGGTTTCACTCTGGAAATACTATATCTGTACTTTTTTTTCCAGAATTCCATTCTTGGGAAAAATTAATTCGAAACTTTACATTAATTCTAAATATCTTCAGCATTACATGAATTTGAAACTGTTAAAATCTTTCAACATATCTGTATTAATTTTTCGTAAATTCGTTAAAACTTGATTTGATTTGTTTCAGCTGTGTTTCTTTTTAAATCTAAAAAAATGCGACATTAGTGATACAATTATTTATGTGATATTTAAAAATTATTGTTAACCTTAGTTTACAAATTTTTTGTGATAAGTTACACTAAAAAAATCTTATAAAATAAGAAAGAAAATGTCCCTTAAAATATCTCCATACTTAATACTAATAAACCTGGATAATTACACCCCACATCGATTTTAAGATTGAAAAAAAGAATATGAATTGGAAACATTTCTAAAACGTCTTCTAGAATTCTTTGAAAAACAATTAAAACTCCAAAATAACAATTTACGTCTCCAATTTATTTTCGTATCAAATATATCAAGGGAGTTATTTACTTTAACTTAAGAATACGTTCTTACTCTAAAAACTTCATTTAAATTAGAAAAGGCTTAATTAGAGGAGTCCATCAGAAATTAATCAAGAGATTGAAGCAGGTGAATAAATGGTTTTGAAAGGTTTATTAACGAAGTTACTTAAAGATCTGCTTATTCTGGGAAATGTGTTATATTGTTAATTTACATTCCTTTGAAGATTGCTGTCTTAGTGCAGAGTAAGTTTCTAAGGTAGTTAAGCTCATTTGCCCGGAGGCTTTATTCTGAAGTCTGAATATTATCATTCGATACTTTTAATGAAGGCGATTTAACTATGTTTTTCTGTGTCTTTCTGTTATATATTTCAGTAAACTTGTCCTAATTCAGTGTTAAACAAATCAAAAAAAGTGTCAAAAAAATAATATTTCAAAAACTGCTTTTCTTGCTTATCTATTGTTGTTCGATTACCCATGAAATACACATTTATTTGCAAACGTATTATTTGTATATAACCTTTTTCAACTAAAAAATTTAATAAAATAAAAAAAAGTCACATTTTAAAGTTTGAAATTTGATATTACGTGGGTAGATAATTATATATTTCTTATAGTTTTAAACTGTATTCGTTAAAAGAAAATATTTTTTTCGAATATGTTATATAATTTTCATAATTGTTTTTTTTTTTTTTTTTTTTTAATTATCTAGAACAAACATGTACTACATACCCACATTCCCGTAAAAAAGGTTCCTTTCACCTCCCCACACCATATTTAATTATTTAAAAAAGTTATTTGTGATTTCTCCCAATTTAGCAATTTTATGAATGTACTAAAACATTATATCAATCATGGTTATATGGTTGTGAAACATTATTATTACTTAAAGAATTGATCTTTTTTTACTCGACTGAAAAGAAGGGTTATGTGTTTCATTATCGTTATCTGTGTATGTGGATTTTTTATACCCTCGAAACACCCCAACGACTGGATGGATTTTAATGAATTAGGTCTTTATCAATTCCTCTTAACGGCCCAATGGTTATAGGCTATGCTTTGTTTTAATAATTTTAAAGTGGCGGCCGTAAAATACAAAATGGCGGTAGAGACGAAAAAAAAAATTACGCACCCTATTGAATGGCATATAATTGGATAGGTCTTTCAAAATGAAGACTATGTTTCATTGACAATTTTACAGTTAGAAGCTACGTTTAAAAATTATACAACCTGGAAGTTGTGTATGTAGGATCTCTAGCTTTACTGCAACTCTAACCATCATAGACATCAAAACAGTGTTTATAGATAGGAACTAACTATTAAACACAACTTAAAAGTCATCAATACAAGTAAATAAAAAAAATAGATAAGTATTAAAAACAAGTAAAATAATAAAAAAAATATTTTAAGCCAATTCCTATTTAGGTCAATAAGAGAATTTTTTCCCCTCTCATTCTTCTTTCCTTTTGAGTGGCGCTTAAAATGCATTGATCAAGAAGAGGGCTCTCTCAGTCTTAAAATACTTTGATTTAACATCAAGTGTCATCCACTACAAGTTTTAAAAAAATTGTTTGAGCTTGATTGGATGAATAATAAATATTTTATAAACGATTGAAAATTTGAACAAGATGTATATAGCGAGAGTGTGAGCTAATAGTCGGAATTGAAAAAAAAATAGTTTCACATTGATGAGAAATAATTAATTAGTTCGCTTTTTACGCAGTCGGGTTTTTTGATTTTTTAAATTTAATTGTTTACTTTGCAATATTTTTTATATGTATATTAAGTAATTTAAATTCCTTGTATTTCAAAAGCATTTATATTAAAAATATATTATCCCCGTCAATTCTCTTTTTTTAAACTTATTTTCACCGGATTATTTTTTTCTAAATTTGAAATTACTTAGCCTTATATTTCCCAGTGTACCTCTGCTCATGGATTTTGTTATTTTCTCCTTGCTATTCCCTCCTTTTTAAAAATAAATAATCTAAGCCTATGGTGCTCAGATTTATCGTACGGAAGCTGTTATTTTTAATAAATTATGAGTAGAGTGGAGGTATTGGCTTGTTCATAGTATACATTACACTACCCGAAAGGTATGCTTGTGCCAAATAAAAAAAGCAACTCTTGGAAATTTGAAAGTAATGCTTGTATCAAACACATTCAAATAAAAGACAGCAGAACACCGCAATTTTAAAACAAGAACCTTGGAATATACGTACATATCGACAAAGCGTGATCAAAAGTAAAAAAAAAAAAATGTTGAATTTTAGAAAGTTGAAAATAGGCACATTACTATAATAATGTCATTTCAATAAGTCGGATTTTATAAAAAACTCAGTTTAAAAAAATTAAGCAATGGCAAATTAAATGTATTTTTTCCTAGATTAAATGTTACTTTTTAAAGAAATGTGCGTATCTATTCATATGCGATAATTATTCAATTGTTAATAAAAAGTCAAAGTAAGTTATTGCGAAAATACAAATTGGACAATTTAAATTTGAAGAATTTAAATAATTCGGCATTGAAAAAAATGCTTGGTCTTACCGAAAGTACTATAGTAAATTCATGTTTTTTTTTTTTGTCTAAATCCGGATGAGAAAAAAATGGGAATGTTTTACTTTCCTGTTACGTGAACATTCAAATCATTTCTTTGCCCTTCTTATTTGATCTCTTCGAGATTCAGGAAACTATGCGAAGTTGAAGGAAAAAGAAAAGTAAAAGAAGCACGAAAAACGTACTCTATTTCAACTGCAGATAATTTAGATTTTAAAAAGTATTCGTTAGTCTTCCTGAATATTTGATCCCTCAAATTTGTTGGTAAAATCACTTTAAAATGTTGCAAAATTAAGTGGAAAAATACTAAAAAAAAATCGCTAATATTAGGTAGCTTTCATTAAAAAAAAAGCTATCTATTGCTGGCGTTCGGAGAAAAACGATTCCAAAAAATTTTGGTATATTTTTACTGACCATAACCCCCAGACCCCGAAACCACCCTCCGTTCAAATGTTGATATATATAATCTTTGTCACACTGCAACTCTTGTATTTATGAACCGATTTAGATGTAACATGGTGTGTACGTACACACCAATGTCTCAACCAACTTTGTTGGGCAGCTTCAGCCGCCATCTTGTTTCAAAATGGCGGCCATTTAAATTTTTTAAAAAAAGTTTAAAATTTAAAATGAGGTAAAAAAATATATAAATTGAAAAAATATATATATTTTTTATGTGTTTGACCTCGATACAAAGATTCCGGATCATTTTTTGCTTTGTCTATATCTTAAAAAAATGGCTGAGTTATAGCACTTTGAATTTCTAGTGTTGCTGATATTTTGAAACGATCTGAATTTTGTCACGCGATAAGCATGAACGTCCAGCGAAATGTATATATTTTGTAGACATAACGAGTAAATTAATATTTGAAAATACGTGTGTACACTTACCTTCAAGTTAGATGCTGTAGAATTTTATATTAAAACAACTGCTAACTAATAACGTGAGGACACAAGAATACTTTCCTTCCGACGGTCACTATATCCTTACTGGGAACTTGCGATGAAGTTCGCTAGGTGCCGGTACCTATCGCACGTTTTCAATTCTATTCTGTTCAGAGATATTTGGTGAGCGGGACTACCCTTCACGTAAGGCATGGCGACGTCACGGCGACGTCGTTGTGAAGTCACACTGTGATTTTGTGACCATCGATGTGACGTCACGTGACGTCGATGTGACGTCATAGTGACTAGAATGCGAGGTCGTTATGGCCGTTTTAGAGGTCGTTTGTGACGTCACATTGTGACCACTCTGTGAACTGACGGTGTGACAAATTTGTGAAAAGTGCGTCATTTGTGACTATTTTGGCATTAACTTTCTGACGAACCTGTGACGAAAGCGACAATGCTTTGAAGTCACACTGTGACCAATTTGTGAAATATGTGTCATTTGTGACGAACTTGTCATAAACACTGTGATTTCAAATGAAAATCAAATTTCAAATTAATTGCTTAAAAGACGCAAATAGTGAAAAAGATTCCATACTGGGACTCGAACCCGGGCCATCAGTACAGCGCACTGACATTCTACCGACTAAATCACATGGAACGATACCCAGGCTGGAAAATTTCTCACTATTACATGTTGGCAAGGCTACAAACGCAGCACAAGATGGAATATTTAGCGTGAGCCACCAACATGATGCAAACACGAAACTTAATTAAATCCAGCATCAATTGAAATTAATACTTGGAAATTTTTCCAGAGAGAACCATTCGCCTTCCATATAATATTTCAAATGAAAATCAAATTTCAAATTAATTGCTTAAAAGGCAATTTTAATTTGAAATGTTGTATGCAAGGCGAATGTTTCTCCCTGGAAAAATTTCCAATTATTAATATAGTTTCAATCGATGCTTGATTTAATTAAGTTTCGTGTTTACCCCATGTCGGTGGCTCACGATAAATATTCCATCTTGTGCTGCATTTGTAGCCTTGCCAACATGTAATAGTGAGAAATTTTACAGCCTGGCGTCGTTCCATGTGGTTTAGTCGGTAGAATGTCAGTGTGCTATATTGATGGCCCGGGTTCGAGTCCCAGCATGGAATCTTTTTCACTATGTTGGCCTTTGCGCCTTTTAAGCAATTAATTTGATATTTGATTTTAATTTGAAATATTGTATATAAGGCGAATGATTCTCTCTGGAAAAATTTCTAAGTATTAATACAGCGATGAATTTTAAATAAACTTTGCTGTAAATATAAAATCTTATATATTTACCGTACTTTTTAGCCAAATATCGCTATTTTGGAGTCCTATTCTTCTAAAACATTTTAAAATTTTCCACTTAAAAAACGATGCTTATCAACTGACATATTTTTTTATTAAGTTCTATGCTTGATATTGAGTTCAAGCTTGAATGTGTAAGTTTTTTAATTTGTTGTGATTTGTCTTGCTTTATTAAATCTGAACATAGAGACTAACGGATATTAATACAACTATTATTTATAGAGCGGCATGATAAGCGATATTTATTTAATTTGTTTATTCCCGTGTATATTGTATTTTGTGAATATGAGCTAAATAGATTTGGTATGTTTTATAGGAAAAGACTGATCTGAGAGATAGAAAAAAAACGAGTAAGAAAAATCATGCGTTAAGCATAGATTATAAAATACTTTCCAACACTTTTTCAATGCTTTAACAAGACATCGTAATTTAGGGAAATGACGTAAATAAGATAACTAAGTAAACATTTTAGAAAACGCATAAAACATTTGAAAAACTGAGTTCAGCAGTTACCGTGCATAGCCAAATATGTTTTCCAATTCTTTTGAAAAGCCCTGTATTTGATCAGTAGGTTGATACACTGAAAAAAATGAAGTGCTCAAAAATGAGTAAACCGGCGTACTCATATCGAATTTAATATTTTTGGATTAAAAATGAACCTATGTTTTCTCTATTTTGAAACATTACATGTTATCAAACCCAAACAAATGAATAGTTTTGTACCCTGTAATGGTTCATTTCATTTATAGCGGCATAAATGATGTTTCTTAATGTAAATATTAAATTATGCACAGCATTTTAAAAATAATTTAAAAGTGATTGGAAATAATGCTCTTGTCATAAAAATATTCGATTTGAGTATCTTGTTAAGAATTTTGCTATTTTTCTAAATAAATAATCTTTTAAACATTTCTTGTTAAGAACTTTGAACGGGAAATAAATGTCAGTACATTTTTACTTTTTTTTTTTTTTTTTTTTTTTTTTTTTTGGGGGGGGGGGGACATAACGATTCATATTTGATCACAACCATGGAATAAAAAATGAGTACATGTGTTTCTCAACTTTGAGTACATTTGGATCGGAGTTATTTTGAGTATGTGACGCATTTAAAATTGAGTACTTTTTACTCAATTTCAAGTACCCATTTCTTTAAGTGTATATATACTATATAATGGGAAAATTTAGTTTAGCAAGAAAACGCCTAACAGGTTGAAATTCTTTTTCAGCAATTTATACTAATGTATGGAAACATACTTGAATAATTTTGTACAACCCTGTAGTTTACCTAGAATCTTTATTACACGCCACTATTTAGTTAAAATTTAATTCAAACTAAGACACTCTTAAAACTGATGAAATCACATTTCCAGAAATTATAATATATAGACGGCCATGTATCGAATTCTTTACGTGATCCTGTATATCATTTTATCTATATTCTACAAACATTTCTTGGTAAATTAAATGCAGATCAGCGAAAAAAAGCATAACTCATTTAAAAACCACCTTTAAGCAATTTGCGCCCATACCCAGTAATCCTTACTAATACTTTTGTGTAGTCTTGTATAGGAATTATAGCATTTATATACACCATATACTATGCATAAATATAGTGAATCATAAAAGCGCATATCATAATTAAAAATGCATTTCCAGCAATCATCGCTAATGAACAGTACTTCGGATACAATATAGTATCTGAAATATTTTGTGTGTCCCTGTAAATGCTATATACGTATTATTCGTATTATACGTGAAATAATTTATAGAATGTAAACCTCACAGACATATATCAATTTCATTATATATGAAATAGATTAACATAATTAAAGTATGCCGCAAACAATGCCCTCCACCTTTATATCATTATGTATTTGAATTCCTTTTTTATCCCTGTAAATGAACAATAACTATTCTCTGCATCGCATAGTCAACATAATGCATATTTTAGCGCACTTCATAAATGCATATAAATTTTATTATGTTTGAAAGCGTGCGTAAAATCATAAAAAATCATTTGAAACGATTTTTCCCATAGGCCGTAATGTAACGGAAATCTTTTGGCTGGCCCTGTAAATGAACAAAGCATGCTACAAACTTCATTACAAATAGGTACCGTGCTATGGTAAACGTCAATAACATCCAAAACTTTCAGGGCAATCCGAGTATATTTTCGAGAGTTAGAGTGCGGACAGACTGCTAGACGGACAGACGGAGAGACAAACCTAAGTCATAAGCACTTTTCAACTTGTGTCCTACATTATGTATCCTGTATTATATGAACTTTTAAAAAATATACACTGAAGCAGTTTAATCTATAACTTCCTATCAGGCATGAAAAACACTTTATTTCAATGCTTAAATATCATATTTTACTTTTTAGTGTCGATAATTATGCGTATCATAAACGTAGAAAATGAAATTACAGTAGAAGAAAATTTAATAACCGATTCAGAATGTCTATAATTAAATGTTTGATTAAAATCACAAGCAGAAAAAATCCTTACATACAATTTAAAAAAATAAATATACCAATTTGAAAAACACTAAAAATAATAATTAGTATTTATAATTGTACTATTAAACAACAGCAAACTACAAAATATAAATTAAATGCATTATTAGATTTAACAATATCTCAAAAATATTTCTATGTGGTATAAGGAATTCCTATTATTTTATAATTTTGGCAAATGTTAAATCTGAAAACAAGGGTTTGAAGATTTACGATTTTAAAAGATAATTTAAAATATTATTAGCACTAAAAGAAAATTCTTTCAAATGTTTCACTACTGTAATATGTAAAAATACATTTTTCCAGTATAATGTTAATTTCTAATCTGAAACAGTTTCGTAATCTCATGATAATCGAACATCATATTTAACCCCAAAATAATAATAACTATAAGCGTTAGTAATCAAAAAATAGTAAGAAGCCGATAATATAATTCCAAATCATTGTCATTCCATACATTTTCAATCTCAAGTAAGAGTAAATTAATGTTTATATTAATTCCAGTATGAATGTAGGCATGAATAAGTCTCTGCGCTGTTTTTTTTTTTTTCAAGCGATGGCAGAATAAGATATTTGTCTTTACAGTTATCGAATTGGAAAATATCGCTTCTGACAGTTAAAGATCAGTCTCTTACAAATATAACATAAAACTATTTAACTCATAATATACAAATCAGGAACAAAATATTTAAATTAAATAACACTTACATATATGTTCCATTAATATCCGTGTATCCTAAAATGGTCATTTCCTTATCTTAAAGTGTTGTAGACGTGGTGATGTTCTATAAACAGTGAATTATTTCCCGCGTCTTCTGATATTTATTTTTCTGTGGGCAGACGATTTTCAAGCAGGTGGTCTGTTACAGATTATTTGTTTTTGTATACAAGAAATATGGAACTTTATTGCGCAGTAATTTTCTGAAAGTATCGTTAATTAAAATTTTGTATTTGAAGAAATGTTCAATGTATTTAACCTTTTCTTTTTATCCGTACTAAATAATTCAAGTTAAAATGTACTGTAAAGTTCCTTTTTTCAAAATAATTATAATAATAATATTCATAATTACAGTTTATTAGATAAAACATTGTTTAAATTTTTAAAAGGTGCAAAAATAAATTTAATGGTAATAACGACCCCCCTCTTTTTTTTTTCTTTTTTTTTTAAGTAAAGTTTGTTTTGCACAAATTTTGTATATTTCTTTTATTTTCGGCAAATGTTAATTTTATTTAAAAAGTCTGAAAGAAGTAGAATTTATGACTTGAATACAAATTATAAAAATATTCTAAAGCAAGAAATGCATAGATGACTAAACTCTGAAGACTCTTTCTACGTGCTCATTAAAAGGTGCAGACTTAACTGTAATAGAAAAATTTTAGTTTAAAACCACAGAAGTGTTTCGAATAATCCTGGTCGGTAAAAAAAGAAATAAATAAATAAATTTCCTCCCAGCAAACGAAATATTTAAAATGTATAAATTTAATATTCCTAATTCTAAATATATTATCCAAATGCGAGATAAATTTGAAATCATGAAAAAGTATACATTCACTGTCTTAGATATCAAATTGATAAAATATAGCCTGAAAATTCAGTTTATTAATGCTTGTATCGTGCACTTTATTTATTATGCTCCCCTCCCCTCCCCTTTAGTGACAGAATTTACCATTTGCTATCCACTAATATATTTTCATTCCTTATGCCGCCGTAACTCGTGACTGTTTAAAATATTTCTCTTCATTTTCAAAGATTTTTGAAGTTCATATTTTTGTCCCACTGTGACTTACAATATAGTGTTTTGTTTTTGTCACATATGCGATGTGACGTACGGTACATAGCAGTGACATGACAGTGACGTCACAATTTTTTTTAATTGCCAGAAAAATATAATTTTACAGTAAAGAACATGTTTTGAAGAATTTTCGTAATTTTTTAAAGTTTTCTAAGAAGTTCACATCTCAGTCACAATTTGACATCACTGAGTGGTGGCATTTTGGTCACATATGTGACGTGACCACAGTGACTTACAGTGACATCACAACGACGTCACCGTGACCATGCATGCTATGAGGGTACTGAGTGTCATTACCTACTTTCCCCTAAGCGAATTATACAAGGTAGTTCTTAACTTGCATAGGGTTATTTGAGTTTCAAAGTTAAAAAAGAAAACCTGTGAACCAATTTCGGGAATTATTGTCTCATTTACGAAGCACAATGAAATGTCTGTTTGATTGAAGATTTCTTTAGAAAAAAAAACCGTTTTAAATGCAGAAAAATGTTTTAGGTTTTGTTCATTAAGATCGGATGCCTCATTATACAGCATTTATTTATAATTCTTGTATTAATACTTTAAGAAAAAGAACATTGTTTCATTTAGGGATCATCATATTTAGGCGCACTGACCTCAAATATGATTTTAAATGTAAATAAATGAAAAAAAAACTATTTAATCTAATCAGTTCACTTCTCTTCTTAGATAAATGTTTGTGCAACCTATTATACATTTATAGCAGAATACATGTTACTCATAATACAAGAATTAGAAAATGTGGGAATTTGAATTCGATAAACTAATCTTATATGAAATCTATTGAAAAAAGCGGTTGTTAAACTTTAAAAATACACTAGGCTTTAAAATAGGGAATGGTTTCAGTAAAAACTAAAACAGTAATAGACAGTACAGAGAAAATGTATTTCCTTTTTCACACATGGAAAATTTAGTCTATTGCGTTTGTTCACATTTTCATTTTCACGGTTGTGTGGTCGTGTTTTTGATCCTTTTTACATTTATATTGTGTTTGAATGGAAAGAAGGAAACTTTTGTAGCAGAAAAAAAAGATAATGTTTGTTTATTTTCTTTTTCCATAAATATATATTTTTTGTCACTAAGTTATAAGATATGAACGAAGACTAATGAAATCAAAAAATATTTTTCAACAAACTTATTCTTTAGGAAAATAAAAATATTTTTTTTGTTTGTTTTCATAATTTTATTAAGATTTTTAAAAAAAAATACTTAAAATCTACTGTGCTTACAAAAGATCTGAATTAAAGTATTTAAAATGGGATTATCTATAGTGGGAAGTAGGAGAATGGCGCTCACTTAAGATAAACATGAATATGTAGTCAAATTCAGACAAAAAAATAAATATTTTATTAACGATGTATAACTCCAAAGCATAAGGAACAGTTTACAATAAAAAAATTTTCATAAAAGTTTTAGGATTTTTTTTTATCGTTTTATTTAAATAACCATTGATTGAGCGGTAATGCCCGACATGGTAGTATAATTGAGCCCAGAGTTTGAATATAACATTTAAGTAAGATAAATGAAACATATGTAGTTATATGGTCTGATTACACCACTGCAGACTTTTGCAATCACTTTACATATAGTGTGCACACATATTGTATAGTGGGTTACTATTTTAATATTCAGTTTTCTTGATTTTCACCACTTTTTTAAAATCGTAAAATTCTACGTGCTTAAAGACGTATTAATTAAGGCGAAAACAAGGGAATTTGACCATTTCAAAAAAGGTGTGTCAATCAACAAATTTGAATTTTAACCCGAGAGTAGTCGCGTCTTTTTTTAGAACGCTAGTAGTCGCGTTCGGTCTATTTGCCTCCGTTCCCGATTGGCCGAGAAAACAGAGGAAAATGGCCAGTGTTACTGGAAGATCGAAAACGGCGAAAATAAGGGGGAAATATCGCTTGAATGCGATAAGATAAACGTTATAGCAATTAGCACGCATTTACGTTAAGTATATATTTGGTTAACATTTAAATAAATGTTTAATAACTTTTTTGTTCCTGAAAATTTGTAAAAATGATAAAAACTATTATAAAAACTGACAAAATTTGTAAAGATTCAATGAATAACAAATTAAAACAAATTTTCAGTTATAAATTTGAAATCATGATACATATTTTTCGAAAGGACAGCAGCGCAGTCAGGTTGGTTTTAACAGTGGTCCGGCACTAGGAGCTAATTAAAGTTGAAAAAATCCATTTCTAATATATTTTTCTTACCATATCTATACAAATAATAAAAAAATGAGATAAAATAACTACTAATTTGAAATTATTAATATAACAACAGTAGCTACTTTTTATTTCATTATTTTTTTTCTTTCCGTTGAGTCGTTTTTGTGTGTGCAACTTTAGAGATTTGATAATTCAATACTTTTTCTCAAGTGAAAATATATGAACCAAATTATAATATATGCATAAAAATATACGGACATATTTCAGGGTGAAGCAGCGTTATTTTTTCATCCTCCTGGGTATGAACTTCGTATATATGAAGTAAATAATAAGTAATAATTTAATAAAATCCAATATTTTATTTCTATAAATATCCACTGTGTTTTTTTTTGTTTTTTTTTTTTTTTTTTTGCAAAATTTGTAAAAATGATAAAAATTGTTATATAAACTGACTGAATTTGTAAAGATACAATGGATAAGAAATTAAAACAATATTTCAGTTATAAATTTGAAATCGTAATTCATATTTTTTGAAAGGACAGCAGCGAAGTCGGGTTGGTTTTAACAGTGGTCCGGCACTAGGAGCTAATTAAAATTGAAAAAAATACATTTCTAATATATTTTTCTTACCATATCTATCTATACATATAATAAAAAAAGAGATAAAATAACTACTAATCTGAAATTATTAATGTAACAGCAGTAGCTACTTTTTTTCCCGTTGAGTCGTTTTTGTGTGCGCACGTTTAGGGGTTTCATAATTCAATACTTTTTCTCAAATGAAAATATATGAACCAAATGAAAATATATGCAAGAAAATAAATGAAACAAATGAAAATATACGGAGTTATCTCAGGGTGGAACAGCGTTCTTTTTTCACCCTTCTGGGTACGAGCTTCGTATATATGAAGTAAATAATAAATAATAATTTATTAAAATTAAATATTTTATTTGTATAAATTTTCACTGTGGATTTTAATCCCACTTACGGATAAATAATTTTAAAGAACCGAACTGACAAAAGGTTCATTTTGATTGTACCGCTTCATTTAATTAAAATAAATATACATTTGTGCATATCAATTCATGCTCTGAATAATTCACTAAAAACTTTTTCTTACAATACATAGCAAAATATTAAAAACATGAAGATAGCAAATTTTCTGATTCTTCATTATCAGTTTCCTCATCTTCGTTTAGAATGAAATTATTATCTTCCTCTGGTGAACTGCCTTCATCTCTAATGTAATCCTCTTCAAAATTATCAAAAAGTTTTAGAGCTTCTTGACTAGTTAAAAACTGTTTGCGAGACATTGTTAAAATAATCAAATAGTCTATGAGAAAAATATCAGAAAGAGAAAAAGAGAGAGAGAGAGCAAACGGAAGAGACTCCGCGAACCCTTCTTCCGCATTCCAGGAAATTCGGGGGAATGGGAATGAAGAATGGGTAGGGAGAAAAAAAAAAACTAATGCTGGTGATCGCACGCCGGTCATTCAGACCGAATTTAACTTTAAAATGCTATAAAATCCTGACAAAACGCAGGAATGACTTGTAATTTCTGTAAACAGAAGGTCGAACAGTGAAGGTCAGCTATGCGGCATTTCACCATTGTAACTTTAAGGGGAGATGGGTTTTAGGAAGATATACGAATTTTGGCGGGGAAAAGACCAACGCGCGACTAATAACGGGTTAAAAAAGTTGCCCACTGGCAACACTTTTCTGGAATTCCACGCGAGCGCCATTACCCGCTATTTAACCTAATTGAAATTCGGCGCAAGCAATTACCGCCTTTATACCCTTATGAAACTGAATTCTTTTGTGTGGCCCTGTAAATGAATAACTATTTTTTGCACCGCATATTCTACAGAATGCAAATTTTAGTGTCTTCATATATGTATATCAATTTTATTATATTTGACACCATTAAAAATCATTTTAATGGATTTTTTCTCATTGGCCGTAATGTAACGGAATTTCTTTTCACTTTCTCTGTAAATGAACTAAACATGCTACAAAATGCGTTTTAAATGGTGTTCCTGCTATGATAGAGGTCAATAAAATCCAAAAATTTCAGAACAATCCGAGTATATTTTTGAGCGTTAGAGCGCGGACAGACAAACAGCTGGTCAGACAAACAGATGGTCAGACAAACAAAGTCATAAACACTTTTCAACTTTGTTGGAAAGCGTTAAAAATGGCTGAAATATTTGTAGTGTGGCTGACATTTTGGAACGATCTAATTTTTGTCACGCGATTACACTTGTACTTATTAACCGATTTGAATGTGACTAGGCACGTGCATGGTATATCCTCTTCAGTTCCGAAGCTAAAATAATAATACAAATGCGTATTCATTTGTTTTGTTTTTTTTTAAGAAATGACATCGTAAATGATAGAAAATTTATCTTTTCTGAAATTGTTCCTTTAGGCGCTTGTTAACCTGAAAAATATTGATTTAAAACTGAAAACCCCTTTAAAACTTCAATTTCATAACCTTTAGAGGAAAATAAGGTAATTCCACTCACTTAAGTAAAAACATGAATAGCTAGTCAAATTTACACAAAAAATCAATATTTTATTAACGAAGTATAAGTCCAGACCGTAAGGAATAGTTTGCAATCAACTAATTTCCATAAATTTTTTAGGAATTTTTTCTACCGTTTTATTTAATTAACTATAGATAGAGCAGTAATACCCGACATGGTAGGGTAATGGCGCTCAAAATTTGAATACAACATTTAAGTCGCATATGTAGTTGTGTGGGCTGTTCACACCACTGCAGACTTTATGCGGCCACTTTTCATATATTGTGCAGCGAATTACATATACAGGCCACATAATGTGCAGTCAAATTTCTAGATTGGCGCCACTTTCTTTAAATCGTAAACTCCGCATTGTTTAATGATATATTAAAGCGAAAACAACCGGGATTTTACCATTTCAAATAAGTGATGTCAGTCATGAAATTTGAATTGACTGTTTCCGGAATTCCACGTGAGGTCCATTACCCTACATCGCAATGTTGTATTTTAAGGTATTATAGTTGACGTAACAACGTACTACAAAAATAAATAAAAGCATGAACGTACAGCTAAATGTATATATTTTGTAGACATACTTAGTGAATATTTGAAAATAAGAATGCGCACTTGCCTTCAAGTTAGATGTTGCAGAATTTTATAATAAAACAACTGCAAACTAATAACGTGAGGGCACAAAAATATATTCCTTCCGACGGTCACTATATTCTTACTAGGAACTCAGGATGACGTCCGCCAAGTACCATTACCGATCGCATGTTTTCAATTCTATTGTCTTTAGATATATCTGAGTGAGCGGTATTGGTCGCTTGAACGTCATTTCCCCGTTTTCCCCTAACCTAAATTAACGCAATCACAAACTTAATAGCTTTGAAGAAGTAAATAATGTACAAGTCCTCAAAATGTTTTATTGGAAAAAATTTAAATTAAATACTTATGAAAAGGGTCTAGCCGGATAAGCATAGAGAAATGGCCCCCCACGGCCGATGTTTGAAATAACATGTGTGGTAATAAGGTTTACCTTGAGAATACAATATAGAGTGTTTTTAGCCCCTGACCTTGAGCTGTCCTTCAGATAATCGACGAAGTATGCGCCTGCGCAACTATTTTTCAAATACGTTTTTCTCAAAAAGTCGAAAGTTAAAAAAATGAAACCAACGCCAATTATTGAAGAATATATTAGTTCACATCATATATTTTTTTCATATTTTTACGCAAATTTTAACATAGAAAAATAAACAAAAATATTATTTGAAAAAATTTTTAATGTAGTAATTTTATACTTACACCAAGCAAAAATTTACAGAATAATACTCAAGGTATGTACTTTTAAGAAAAAAAGTTTCGTTAAAATCGAAGATGCGCTTTTTGAGTTATAAAATATAATGCTAGCAGCTTTCTACAATATTCGTAACTTTCCCTGCTTGTATCTTCAGAAATACGCTACTATCAATGCATTGGTCGAATCGTGACATTTTCAATAGGGCAGGATGCGCAGTGCGCCAAAATAAGAGAATGTTTCAATACATACCACTTTCCTATAGGTTTGTTTCGTGTTTGTAAATATTCTGTTATTTTGGCGTACAGTACATCCTTCTCGCGTAATAATATCAAGCCAATGGTCTAGTCGTTTGTGCTAGTGAAGCTGAATAGGGGATGTAAATATGTAAAGTTATCAACTTTTTGGTAATTTCGGACTCCCTACCATCCTTCCCATATCAGAAGTTATCTTTCTTCGAAACCCCCTCCATATTGTTATGTGTCTAAAGTTTTTTTTTTTATATATATATACGTTCCAATGCGATATACAGGTATGGTTATACATTTTTTATTTGCATATTTTACTGATTTAAATGAGAAGAAATTCATAAAATATCACTTTTATATAAGAAATAACTCCATATCCAGTAACATTTTAAAGAAATACTTATTGTTTAAACGTTTTTTAAATAGATCTTTGTTACATTATAATGCAATGAGCAGTAGATTGTCTCCTTGCACTTCTCCCTTGCACGGGGCTAAATAGGACTTTTTGTAAACAAAAGAGGTAGACAACATTCCTAACTATCTTTTACTAGCAAAAATATTAAGTATTATTTCGAATCTGGTTTCTCTAACAACGATTTACATACCAATATGGCAGGAGAATATTAATGGTAAATATTGTGTTATTCCATATTTTGGAATGAGATGTTTTATAAACAGTGAATATGGTTTTAATAATAACTTTGTATTTTCATAAAAAGAACAAAAATATACTTTAAAAATGAAGATTACAAATGTAAAGAAAAATATACCAAAAAAGTAAATTTTGGTTTGATCAAAAATGATAACGATATCAAATCACAACACCCCTCCCCCTACAGGTACCTTCCGATGTCAAGTGCCAGACCCCCCCCCCCCCCCACATACACATACACCCCCCTAAATTTATACGTTATATATGTACACTGTACAGTCCCATAGCCTTCTTCTACGTGAAAATCATGGTAGGTAATGTTACCATTTTATTTGTCATTTCATTATATTATAACGCGAGAAGGATACGAAGTGCGCCAAAATAACAGAATATTTAAAAACACGAAACAAACCTATAGGGAAGTGGTATGTATAGAAACATTCTCTTATTTCGGCCCACTGCGCTTTCTGCCCGATTGGAAATGTCACGAATCGACCAATGCATTGATAGTAGTGTATTTCTGCAAATACAAACAGAAAGCGTTACTAATATTTTAACAAGTAGCCAGCATTTATTTTTATAACTCAAAAAGCGCATCTTCGATTTTAACGAAATTTTTTTCGTAAAAGTAGGTACTTTGAGAATCATTCTGTAATTTTTGGTTTGGTGTAAATATAAAATTACTACACTAATAATTTTTTCAAAAAATATTTTTGTTTATATTGCTATGTTAAAATTTGTATAAAAATATGAAAAAAATATAGGATTTGAACTGTCATATTCTTCAATAACTGGCGTTGGTTTCATTCTTTTAACTCATTTTCATTTTTTTTAACGTATTTGAAAAATAGTACAGTCGGCGCGAACTTCGCCGATTATCTCAAGGGCAGTATACCAAGTCCCGGACAGTACAAGGAGGCCTCGGTCTCGCAGAAATGCGTCGTCTGGGTATGAGCCAAACATGCTAGATCGTATTTAGGTCAGGAGAGCATGCTGGTCATTCCATACGCTGTATTGTTTTAGCTTCAAACATGTTTTCCACAAGACGAACTGTATGAAGTCTGGCATTATCATGCATGGAAAAAAAGAAATCAGTAATTACTGCAACATAAAATACGACTTGAGGTCTCAATATCTCGTCTGTATTACTTCGGACCGTCAAAGTGCCATTCCGAATGATAAGCAGGCCCGCACTTCCACCTATGCTGATTCCAGCCAATAGCAGAAGCCCACATCACCTGTAATGTGATCGTTCACGAACGAATGTGGGATTATTTTGAGTGCCTCTAACTCCCCATGCCAAAACACATCAGATATCACATGCAGACTGAATCGGGACCCGTCTGTAAACAGAATCTGACTCCAACAGCGTTGCCTCCAAACTCGATGTTCAGTTTCGCACCTTCTTTGGGCCGCACAGTGGCTTGAAGTCAACGGAACACAGACCATTGGCTTACGTGCACAGAGACCACCCTGATGAAGCCTATTTTGGACTGTTTAGCTGGACACCCTTCGTCCTGTGGCCAAGAAGAACTGTGTTTGCAGCTGAGTAGCATTGCCCGTTCCGTCTCGACGAGCTGTTAACAGGATATATCGGTCATCAGTTTCTGTGTTAGCACATTTTCGACCTTGCACTTGTCGATTACTACCGTTCCATCTGTCTTGGAATCGATTCAACAGCCTTTCATGGACACTTCTTGCGACTCCAACAGCGTCCACTGCACTTCGTTGTTTTTCCCCAAATTCAACTGTCCCGATAACACGCCAAGCCATGTATTGCGGTAAATCATGTTGTTGTGACATTTTCAATCCACCTTTTCTCAAAACACAAGCTGAGTAATTGAATTTTACAATTGAGGCAGTGAAACAGACATTTCTGCAAAATCTCGATTTCTGCACGTATCTCCTTTTTCTAGTTTTTGACGTCATAAAGTTTAATTTACATGTGAAGTTTTTTTTATCTGTTTTCTGCAGCACTTTAAATTATGGATATTTTATTTTACGTTACTTATCGGTGTAAATATTTGCGTAATTTCATTAAAACCATGTGCTCCCCTAATTGTTTTGAGCAGTGTATAAACACTGCTTTGATGAGGCCTATAGATGTCTGTGAAAGTTAGAGTTCCAGTAAAGCTAGAGATCCTACCTACACAACTTCCAGGTTAAACGGAGCTTCTGACTGTAAAATAGTCAATGAAACATCATCTTCATTTTGAAAGACCTATCCAATAATATGCCGAACAATATGGTGCGTAAAAATGTTTTCTCATCTCTACCACCTTTTTGTATTTTACGGCAACATTTTGAATTTATAAAAACAAAACCTAGCCTATATCCATCGGACGATTAAGACGAATTGATAGAGACCTGATAATTAAAATCCACCCAGCCGTTGGGATGTTTCGAGGATATAAAGAAATACACATACCCAAATGCGCGTGAAACATATAACCCTTCTTGGCAGTCGGGTAATTAATGTCACTCGGAGCAGTAAAATAATTGGAAGCATATTTTTCATTCCTAGCATATTATCGACCAATAATTACAAAGACATAACGGCGAAATACAAAGAAAAATGTAAAGTATACATACAGAATATAAAGTTTAGATGTTTATCCATATTATTTAAAAAAATAAAATAAAATAAAATAAAATTAAAAAAAAAGTTGACATTAAAATGATACACAGAAGTGACTTTTCCTAATTCAGAACGAAATCGTATCAGACAAAATACAAATCATTAAGTAACGTATTTCAACAATCACTAGAAAAAATACTTGACGTCTTTAAAAAGACTATACCATGAACACTAATTGTAATTTATAAATTTCATATTATATTTCAATATGCATTTAAATTTATAGTTCGGAAACAAATGTACAATGAATCAAATTTTAAAAATAGGTAAAACGAATTATTCCAAATTATTAAAATAAATTAGAATATCCAACAAAAGGCGGTTTGATTACTTTACAAAATTTTTGTTAAAACATAATTTTGTTTAATGTTTGTTTTTACAAATTTTTTGTTTACAAAAATTTTGTTACTTTATTTCAAATGTGAATTATTGCTTATTTTAATGTAACTTACTTAGATACAGAAACATCTTTCTTTTGTTTTCTTCTGTATTAAAATAAACGAATTTTCCTCGCTAAATGTACTTAAGAATATTTCCGCTAAAAAAATTAAATTACTTTAAAAACAAAAAATGTAACTGATATGTTTGCAAAATATATTTTTTTTTTTTTTTTTTTTTTTACAACAGTGGTGTAGCAGATGCATCTAATGGATTCAGGTTCTAAAAAAAATGTTTTTCTTTCTTGGAGATTTCACTTATTTGAGCGGTTTCATATTTATCTTGACGTTTTTCTTCTTCTCTTTTTTTTAATAAGGTATATGCAAAAACAAATGCAGTAAGATTTCTAAAGTAAAAAAAAAAAAAAAAAAAATGTGTGTTAGTAAATCCAATGACATATTACTTTTTTTTTTTTTTTCGTGTGAAACCCTAGTTCTTTGTCATAGTAGAATCCAAGAAATTTACACTTTTAAATAGAAACTAAGCTGACATTTTTAAAAGCATATTTAAATATTCCTTACAATAAAGAAGCTTTTAAAAGTTTCAAATTCTGTAAAGTATAGCTGTTTTTTTTTTCTCTCACAGCGAGATTTTTTTTAAATATTTTCATTTTTAAATTATTTTTTGAATATTTTTGAATAAGGATGCTATAGCGTTATACATTTTATGTTTAAAAAAAAAAAAATACTTTTATTTAGAAATCCATTTTAATGTTCAAATTAATGGTCCTTTATTACGTTTTAGATATATCTAATGTATTTTAACAAATTAAATTAAGCAAAATATATTCTCCGGTTGTCCATATCGTATAGTATATTAAAAAATATTTGTTCGTGCAATAAAATGCTGAAACAAATCGAATCGCAGTATTTATCAAATGCTTACATGCAATTCTAAGTGGCTGTTACTATTTCTGGGGGAAATTTTATTTTTCTCAATATTAACTATTTCATTTAAACTTGAAGAAAATATTTTATATTCAAATATGGTTTTCAATTAAAATTTATTATTGTTTTAATCTGCATAGGTTTAAAAGTGATAAAAAAATGTTTATAATGATTGGTAATATTCAGAAAATCATCAGATGCATTTAATTTAAAATTCAGATAACACTAGCCTGCAATATTTGGGTTGTGACCTGTTTTTTAGCTTTTGATAAGTGATTGTGATGTTATTTTATAGTCCTGAATCCGAAAATGACTTTCATTTTTAACTATCACGGCAGGTGTTTTCGCAAATCGCAAGTTTCAAAGTTAAAAAGTAAAAAAAAAAAAAAAAAAAGAAAGAAAGAAAGAAAAAAATCTCATACAATGTGATGCTTGTTTTTTTTTTTTTTTTTGGTTTGTTTTTTTTTTTGTTTGTTTTTTTTTCTGCTTTTGACAAATAATTTCTTATGTATTTTGTAGCTCTGAACCCGAAAATACAATTCCTTTTTCTCTTAGTGAATTTTCTGAAATCCTAATTTTTAAATAGTGGAATTATTGGGAAAATCGGATACTATAAAATATTAGTAAAATGGTTTTTTTCCATAATAAATTTGTTTACCTTTTAGTTTATACTGACAAAAAAAATGAAGGTTGGATCAAAATCTGAATCTCACGACTTAATCATATCTGTAAATCATACTTCGAGTACTTCAAATTCGAGTCGTTAATAATATATCAAAGGCATTCTAATATAATTTTCTGGAGAATAAATAAACAAGAGGAGATCGCGTATCAGTGTCAAGTCAAAACGTAATGAGTCTTGACGCCAAAATTCTTTTAACTATATATTTAATTTAGAATAAAACTATTTACAGTTATATTAAACATATTTACAAAACTTTAAATCATAATACTGGGAGACGTAATGCTCCACTTTTATTTTTATATGTTGACAATAAAATCATATTTTCAATCATAACAAATCATTCTATTTCAAAGCAACGTATATACTATATACGTTCATACAGATGGGTGAGAAAATAATAAGAAACCCTTGGATACCAATGGTTTACGATTTACAACTCTTCCATAAATGTCCGAAGCATGAAGCTCCCTTTTGACAGTTCTTGCTTAAATACGATTTTGGAGATGACTATGTATCTCAGACGTTATCTGGTATAAAGATTGCCCGCGCTTTCGGACCGCTATCCAAGTCAACTCTCTTTTATCCATCTCAGAAAGCCTTCTGTCCCGTCCACTTTTGTACTTCTCAGACGACGCTTTACCGCATTTCGTGTACGCTATCATAACGTTTGACACAGTACTCCTTGCATGCCCCAAATAATTGTCTGTTCCCGTCACGGAACAACCAGCGCATCGCATTTCAAAAATCATTCTTTTTTCAAACTCTTACAGGCCAATCATTACTAAGTTTTCCAGAGCATATGGTAAACGCATGCAACACCTATGACTGATGTTGAGCGGTTGACACCTTACCTTTCATAACCACTAGGTGGCAGAATTAAGTGCAAAGTGACATGGGCGTTCTTCTTCTTTAAAATGGACCATGCCTTTTTCATGGGTGTTCGTATTATTTTGTCACCCATCTGTATATACTATATAAGTCGACTAGGCTGAAACAAATAGTTATCTGCTCTCCCTATATAAAATCTTATTAAAACAACTGTAACAATTTTATGAAATGAATTAATGTATATATTTCATGAAACAACTTACAAATGAATTCAAAAATATGAATGCCATTTATGAAAAGCTTATATTCGAGGTTTGTATTATGAACATGATAGGTAGATAGAACGACAGACAAACAAAATTTAAATGGCAGACAGAAATGAAAAAAAAACACAGATAAATAAAAAAGACAAAATGACAGAGATAAAGAAACGGGCAGAGATGAAAACTCACAGGTATAGAGATAAAGATCTAGAAACTTAGGCAACGAACGATATATAACGATTAAAAAAAAAGACACTGATAAAGAGACACAGATAACGAGACATACATAAAGAGACAGGGTTAAAAAGTCAGCAATAAATATATAAAAATGCACATGTAATGAGATATGGATTAAAGAGACAAAGTTAATGTGATAGTGTTAACTCATTAAAGCCGGTTGGCAAGAAAACCTGCCTTGTCAGGTGAATAAAAGTTTTAAATTTGAATACCGGTATTTTATTTAGGAAATTTTTACATTAACTAATCTCAAATTTGGAGCGATTAAATAACTCCAAGTTACAATGTCGCAAAAACTGGTGTCGAAGGATTAAAAGAAGTGTAAAAGAGGTTCGTTATTAATGGGTTAAATAGTAGCTTCTATAAAGAATAAAGAGCTATAAAGAATAACACATGAAGGGATACATATAATTAGAAAGAGATAAACATTAAGAATAAAAAAAAGCAGACATAGGATTCAAATAAAATTAAATAAATAAAATGACAGACACAGGTAAAAAGACAGCGATAAAGATGCACATATACAAAGATAAAGAGACAGACAAAGATAAAGCAACAAAACAAAACAAAGATACGTAGATATAGAGAAATAAATAAAGAGTCAAAAATAAAGAGATAGAAATAGTTAAGAAAAAGACACAGATAAAGAGATAGATAAAAAGAGCCACCCATAAAAACGCATATAAAGAGAGACAGAGACAAACAAAGACAAGTAAAGTGAAAGAGATAATGAAACGCAAATAAAGATACAAAAATACACAGATAAAGAGAAAAAAATGAAGCGATATACAGAAATGAACAGATAGGAAAAGAATGAGAAATTAAAGTGATGTAATTAAATTAATGAAAATTAATGGTATTAGGGGACCAGAGCAACAGAATTAATTATCTATTTCTACCCAACTCTGAAAATTCGAAAAGACTATTCTAAAACCTTTTTTATGTTGCATAAGAATACCATTTTGTTTAAAGCTATATGAAATATATTGCAGAAGAAGAACAATAAATAATAACGAGAAATTAAATCGTACATAATATATTTTAAATTATAATTTCCTATGTTTGTGATACTTCATTGTTATTTGTAATTTTCCTCACATGCAAATGATACGAAAGTTTTACTTTAAATACATAAATCAAGTAATTCTACATGTCAGCAAAAATATAAGAATACTTTTTTATTAGGTTAACATTAAAATAAATAAAAATCTTTCTACAATTTCAAATAAAAAAATCTAAAAGACATTCTCTGAAACTTTCCTCTAAGGTACACTTGCAAACTTTTGTGGAAGAAATCAGAGCAGTTCACTGATATAGAAATAAATGGATAGAAAATATATTTTGAACGGAAAACATCTGAAAGTCGGCAAAGACATTCTCAATATTTTTTCTTGGTTTAAAAGCTGGCAGCTTTTTTTTTTTTTTTTTTTTTTTTTTTTTTTCCAATGCTACCAAAATGAAATATATTGGGGAATATTCCCTCAGTAGATAAACATTTTGAGTAGCATCTCAAATATATGAATGTGAATAAAAGAAGATTGAAAGTCGCAATATTACTCGTTTAAATAGGTGTTAATGGAACCTGTATAAAAATCAAGTGGCAATTTTTCACGCATTTTTTAATTACTTTAACTACAACGGTTTTATATGCTCCAATTTCACTTAACAATGCAGTATTGCCTTAAATTTCTTTCATATGCTTGAATTCCATTTTTCTTTCTCGGGGTAAGATTAAATATGTGGATATCATCAAATTTTTACGTCTAATGTTTTATTTAATTTTCTATTTGACGATATGAAGTGCATTTATGAAATGATGAAGGAATAATTAGTGTTTTAAATTAATAGAATTGGAATGGATAAAAAAATTACAAGAACTTTTTCAAACGAATAAAACTTTATCCGTTTATATACCAAATTACGGATAAAGAAAAATTCTACAATTATTTTTCCATCTTAATATTTGGATATTTATTAAAGACTGTATAATAATAGTTTTAATTTTATGAAGAACTCGTTGATTTACTGTAAATTTTACTTTTAAATTTGTAATCATAAGCATTTCTTTTATATAAAATAGCATTTAGAATGAATAATATCTTTTTTTATTATCTTTTGTCTGATTAATTGTTAAAACTGAACGTACTGTGGTTAGATCTGTAAATGGAAATATTAGTCCTATATAACATTTTTCCACTTCAGAAACAAAAGTGTTCATATGTAAATGTTTGATAAAAAATATCATTGAAAAAATTAAAAAGCTCACAACAATTGGCTATACGTTTTAAACATGGCAACTGAAAGTATTTAGTATGAAATATAAAATACACTTTTGCCATTGAATAAGTCGTAATAAATAATCAAAGTTTCATTATTGAGACTATAAAGTTCCGCTGTTACAGAAGGTTTCTGAATACTACGTTTTGCGTACTTACATATTAAACCGGACAAGATAATAAAATTTCTTCATATTATTAAATTATAATTAATTATTCATATTAAATATAAAATCTGTTGTAAACCAGTTATTTAATATTTATAACGTATTTTAAAAGATGAAAATTTACATTGATAGTGAATTAATGAAAATGTAAATAATGAAATAGGATTAATTGTTTTATATAATTTGCGTGTGAAAGAAAATGCATGATTTAAAAGCACAACGGAATCTACAAATGATTATTCGTGAAAATATTGATTATATTTCTTAAAAATAAAATCATTTGAAGTCTTTACATTTTTCATGTAATTAAATTTAACTATAGAATAAAAACATCACCATTTGTTTTTTATACTATAGTCATTTTAATAGTATAGTATCGAGGTTAATATATAATTCAGAAGTTATAGGTTTTAGGATTACGTTCCCGATCACTTTCTTTGTTAAACATGACACATTACCAAAACCGTAATTGACTATTAAAGATTTCGTTTGTGTATACCTATCTAAAGGCAATATTTTCATCTGTTATTATAAATTTCCGTATTCGATAGAATTGGTGAATGCGTTGTTACATACTATACTATATACATACTATACTATATCATAATATGCATTTACTAACACTTAGAATAACATAGAATATAAGTTCTATAGTTTCTTTGTATTTCACATACTATTTCATCAATCCTTTTTTTGTTTCTAAATTAATTTATTTACTTTGCATTTGAAAGGAAGCGCCTAAACACAGTGAATTCGTAAAGTTTTCCAACCAAATCAGCCATATCCTAAATGTAAATTCGGTAAAATAGAAAAATATTCACAAACCATTTATTGTGTTTTCAGTAAAAATGGATATTTATTTTTTAAATTTTACTTTTGAAAATTCACAACAAAAAGTGTATTGAAGAAGTTGCGTAAGACGTTTTAAAAGTATGAGACGTATGACATCTATTCCTATGAATATTCAAGCGTGTCAATACCTAGCAGTCATTTTCGAAGCAATATTAGAATCCTGAAAATATCAATAAGTAAAAAAATAAGGCATAGGTAAAATAAAAAATTATATATATTGTACCATAAAATCAAAATGTAATAATTTACCGTAATGAATATTATTTAAAGATTTTTTGTCCAAGAATTCAGTTCTGTTAGCATAACTATTTTTCAGATTTGTTTTTTAAATATTATCAGTTAATACTTATTCTACACTTCAGATTAAAAACCACTTCCATGAAATTAGTAATTTTTAAATCACGAAAGAGTGATTAGTAGGTACATTTGAATGTAAAATGAAGAAATTGTTCGTGTTACAAACACCGATGCAAATTATATTTTTTTATAATTTAAGTTACTGAAATCATTAGGTCAATGATTGTTTCACTAAAAGCCTGATTAGAAGATAAAGAAAAATTCATTCATGAGACGAAAATGAAAGATTATTAGCATTATCACGTTATTAAAGAATTTGCATTTTTTTTATTTGTATAAAAATTAAGTATGTGTTGCATGTATATTATAAAGTAAAAACATGCCCGCTAACACATTTTAAAGATTCGTACTTTTAATCACACTTTGCTTGAAAATTAAATGTAAAATTACTAATTTTAGTTTGATATAAAAAACAAAATTAAAACATCGTTCTCTTATAAATGAATCTTTATCGGATCACTGAAAATTAACCAGTTTGCATTTAAAACTATATAACTAATTTAGCATTTTTACAATTAATATTTCATAACGAATTTAAAGCTACACCATCAAATAAATAAAGAGATAAAATAGTCTATATACATATCTGCATAGTCAAATTAAAAAAATAAAAATAATAATTTTAAATGCAATTTGTTGCAAATACCAGCTCTTTTAGGTAGCTTTCATTACAAAAAGCTACCTATTGCAACCGTTCGGAGGAAAGCGATTTCAAAAAATTCTGGTATATTTTCATCGATCATGACCCCCAGACCCCGAAACCCCCCTCCGTTCAAAATTGATATATATATATATATATATATATATATATATGTATCCATATATATATATATATATATATATCTGACATTTGTCATACTGTAACTCTCGAATTTATGAACCTATTTGGATGTAATTCGGTATGTATATAGTACATACCAATGTCTCGACCGAGTTCGTTGGCCAGCTTCATCCACCATTTTGTTTCAAAATGGCGGCCATTTAAAGTTTTTTTAAAAATTTAAAATTTAAAAAGTGGTACCAAAAAATTTAAAATGGAAAAATATTTTTTTCTTACGTATTTGACCTTTATACAAAGATTCCGGAGCAGTTTTTGTTTCGTCTATATCTTAAAAAATGGCTGAGTTATAGCATTTTGAATTTCTAGCGTGGCTGACATTTTGAAACGTCTTGAATTTTGTCACGCGATAAAAGGCGTATTTATGAACCGATTTAGATGTAACTTCGTTTATACATAGTACATACCAATGTCTCGACCGAGTTCGTTGGCCAGCTTCATCCTCCATCTTCTTTAAAAATGGCGGCCATTTAAATTTTTAAGAAAAATTTAAATTTGAAATATGGTACCAAAAAATTGAAAATTGAAAAAATATTTTTTCCTTATGTATTTGACCTTTATACAAAGATATCGGAGCAGTTTTGGTTTCGTCTATATCTTAAAAAATGGCTGAGTTATAGCATTTTGAATTTCTAGCGTGGCTGACATTTTGAAACGTCCTGAATTTTGTCACGCAATAAAAGACGTATTTATCAACCGATTTGGATGTAACTTCGTTTATGCATAGTAGATACCAATGTCTCGACCTTGTTCGTTGGCCAGCTTCATCCGCCATCTTGTTTCAAAATGACGGCCATTTAAAAAAATGTAAAAAATGTAAAATTTAAAATGAGATACCAAAAAATTGGAAAATGAAAAAGATTTTTTCGTATGTGTTTGACCTTAATACAAAGATTCCGGAACAGTTTTTGTTTCGTCTATATCTAAAAAAATGGCTGAGTTATAGCATTTTTAATTTCTATTGTGGCTGACATTTTAAAACGACCTGATATTTGTCACGCGATAACAGGCGTATTTATGAACCGATTTGGATGTAACTTCGTCTGTACATAGTACATACCAATGTCTCGACCGAATTCGTTGGCCAGCTTCAATCGCCAACTTGTTTCATAAGGGTTGCCATTAAAAAAAATTAAATTTAAAATTTAAAATGAGGTATTAAAAAATTGGAAAATTAAAAAGATTTTTTTTATGTGTTTGGCCTTGATTCCGGAGCAGTTTTTGTTTCTGAAAATTTGTTTTTTTGTTTATATCTTATAAAATGGTTGAAATATAGCATTTTGAATTTCTAGCATGGCTAACATTTTGAAACGATCTTGTATTTGTCACGCGATAACACACGCATTCGCCTATTTCGATGTAAGAAGGCATGTGGATAGTATACATCAATATCTCGACCAAGTTCGCTGGCCAGCTTCATCAGTCATCTTGTTTCAAAATGGCGGCAATTAAAATTAAGATAATTATATTTAAAGTGAGGTGCAAAAAAATTAGAAATTGAAAAAGGTTTCTTTCTTAAGTATTTGACCTTGATATAAGGATTCAGGAGCATTTTTTGTTTGTCTTTATCTTAAAAAATGGCTCTGATATAGCAGTTTCAATTGCTAATGTGGGTGACATTTTGAAAAATCTGATTTTTTGCCTGCAGCACTTGTATATATCAACCGATTCCGATGTGAGTGAGCATGTGCACAGCAATTACTAAGGTCTCGACCAAGTTCACTGGTTAGCCTCATCCACCATGTTGTCTTAAAATGGCGGGCACTTTAAGAAATCGCCGAATTTGGCAGCCAAATATAAATTACTTTGAATAAAAGCAGCTTGGATAAACTTACTAATTAAGCGCGAAATTAATAACTAATTTGGCGAAATTCTCATTCATAATGATTTAGTATTGATAAAAATTAGTATTGAATCTCCTATATTCGTTTTCCACTAAATTGAACTTCGTGTGTTTGAATAATATAAGTTGGCTTTTTTAAAATAAGGAATATGAAAGCTACCTCTTCCTCCCGGCACTGGCCGGAAGAAATTTTTTTTATATACGTTAAGAAACTTTAAAGACTAATTGTTAAGTAGCTTTCATTACAAAAAGCTACCTATTGCACCCGTCCGGAGGAAAGCGATTAAAAAAATATATTGGTTTATTTTCAACGATCATGACCCCCAGACCCCGAAACCACCCTCCGTTCAAAATTGATATATATATATATGTATATATATATATATATGTATGATATATATATATATATCTGACCTATGTCACACTCTAACTCTCGTAATTATGAACCGATTTCGATGTACTTCGGTGTGTACATAGTACATACCAATGTCTCGACCGAGTTCGTTGGCCAGTTTCATCCGTCGTTTTGTTTCAAAATGGCGGCCATTTAAAATTTTTAAAAAAATTTAAAATTTGAAATGTGGTACCAAAAATTTAAAAATGGAAAAATATTTTTTTCTTATGTATTTGACCTTTATACAAAGATTCTGGAGCAGTTTTTGTTTCGTCTATATCTTAAAAAATGGCAGGGTTATAGCATTTTGAATCTCTAGCGTGGCAGGCATTTTGAAACGACCTGAAGTTTGTCACGCGATAAAAGGCGTATTTATGAACCGATTTCGATGTAATTCGGTGCGTACATAGTACATACCAATGTCTCGACCGAGTTCGTTGGCCAGCTTCATCCGCCATTTTGTTTCAAAATGGCGGCCATTTAAAATTTTTAAAAAAAATTAAAATTTGAAATGTCGTACCAAAAAATTGAAAATGGAAAAATATTTTATTCTTATGTATTTGACCTTTATAAAAAAATTTCGGAGGAGTTTTTGTTTCGTCTATATCTTAAAAAATGGCTGAGTTGCAGCATTTTGAATTTCTAGCATGGCTGACATTTTGAAACGTCCTGAAGTTTGTCACGCGATAAAAGGCGTACTTATGAACCGATTTGGATGTAACTTCGTTTATACATAGTACATACCAATGTCTCGACCGGGTTCGTTGGCCAGCTTCATCCGCCATCTTGTTTAAAAATGGCGGCCATTTAAATTTTTAAGAAAAATGTAAATTTGAAATGTTGTACCAAAAAATTGAAAACTGAAAAATATTTTCTTCTTACGTGTTTGGCCTTGATAAAAAGATTCGGGAGCAGTTTTTGTTTCGTCTATATCTTAAGAAATGGCTGAGTTATAGCATTTTAGGTAGCTTTCATTACAAAAAGCTACCTATTGCAGCCGTTCGGAGGAAAGAGATTTCAAAAAATTTTGGTATATTTTCATCGATCATGACCCCCAGACGCCGAAACCACCCTCCGTTCAAAAGTTGATATATATATATATATATATATATATATATATATATATATATATATATGTATCCATATATATATATATATATATATATATCTGACATTTGTCATACTGTAACTCTCGAATTTATGAACCTATTTGGATGTAATTCGGTATGTATATAGTACATACCAATGTCTCGACCGAGTTCGTTGGCCAGCTTCATCCGCCATTTTGTTTCAAAATGGCGGCCATTTAAATTTTTTAAAAAAATATTTAAATTTGAAATGCGGTACCAAAGAATTGAAAATGGTAAAATATTTTTTTCCTATGTATTTGACCTTTATACAAAGATTCCGGAGCAGTTTTTGTTTCGTCTATATCTTAAAAAATGGCTGAGTTATAGCATTTTGAATTTCTAGCGTGGCTGACATTTTGAAACGTCCTGAATTTTGTCACGCGATAAAAGGCGTATTTATGAACCGATTTGGATGTAACTTCGTTTGTACATAGTGCATACCAATGTCTCGACCGAGTTTGTTGGCCAGCTTCATCCGCCATCTTGTTTAAAAATGGCAGCCATTTAAATTTTTAAGTAAAATTTAAATTTGAAATGTGGTACCAAAAAATTGAAAATTGAAAAAAATATTATTTTCTTATGTATTTGACCTTGATACAGAGATTCGGGAGCAGTTTTTGTTTCGTCTATATCTTAAAAAATGGCTGAGTTATAGCATTTTGAATTTCTAGCGTGGCTGACATTTTGAAACGTCCTGATATTTGTCACGTGATAACAGGCGTATTTATGAACCGATTTGGATGTACCTTGGTGTGTACATAGTACATACAAATATCTTGACCGAGTTCGCTGGCCAGCTTCATCCGCCATCTTGTTTCAACATGGCGGCCATTTAAAAAAATTTTTAAAAATCAAAATTTAAAATGAGATACCAAAAAATTGGAAAATGAAAAAGATTTTTTTTGTATGTGTTTGACCTTAATACAAAGATTCCGAAACAGTTTTTGTTTCGTCTATATCTAAAAAAATGGCTGAGTTATAGCATTTTGAATTTTTATTGTGGCTGACATTTTAAAACGACCTGATTTTTGTCACGCGATAACCAGCGTATTTATGAACCGATTTGGATGTTATTTGGTCTGTACATAGTACATACCAATGTCTCGACCGAGTTCGTTGGCCAGCTTCATTCGCCATCTTGTTTCAAAAGAGTTGCCATTTAAAAAAAAAAAATTTAATTTAAAATGAGGTATTAAAAAATTGGAAAATGAAAAAGATCTTTTTATGTGTTTGGACTTGATACAAAGATTCCGGAGCAGATTTTGTTTCTGAAAATTTGTTCTTTTGTTTATATCTTAAAAAATGGTTGAATTATAGCATTTTGAATTTCTAGTATGGCTAACATTTTGAAACGATCTGATTTTGTCACGCGATAACAGGAATATATATGAAGCGATTTGCATGTACGACCGAGTTCGTTGGCAAACTTCATCCTTCATCTTGTTATTTGTCACGCGATAACAAACGTATTCGCCTATTTCCATGTAAGAAGGCATGTGGATTGTATACATCAACATCTCAGCCAAATATAAGTTACTTTAAATAAAAGCAGCTTGGATAAAGCTGACTAATTTCGCCAAATTCTCATTCATAATGATTTAGTATTGATAAAAATTAGTACTGAATCTCCTATATTCGGTTTCCACTAAATTGAGCTTCGTGTGTTTGAATAATATAAGTTGGCTTTTTTACAATAAGGAATTTGAAAGCTACCTTTTCCTCCCGGCACTGGCCGGAAGGACTTTTGAATTTCTAGCGTGGCTGACATTTTGAAACGTCCTGATTTTTGTCACGTAATAACAGGCGTATTTATGAACCGATTTGGATGTGACTTCGTTTATTCATAGTACAGACCAATGTCTCGAAAGAGTTCGTTGGCCAGCTTCATCCGCCATCTTGTTTAAAAATGGCGGTCATTTAAAATTTTAAGAAAAATTTAAATTTGAAATGTGGTAGCAAAAAATTGAAAATTGAAAAAATATTTTTTTCTTATGTGTTTGACCTTGATAAAACGATTCGGGAGCAGTTTTTGTTTCGTCTATATCTTAAAAAATGGCTGAGTTATAGCATTTTGAATTTCTAGCGTGGCTGACATTTTGAAACGTTCTGATTTTTGCCACGTGATAACAGACGTATTTATGAACCGATTTGGATGTACCTTGGTGTGTACATAGTATATACAAATAACTCAACCGAGTTCGTTGACCAGCTTCATTCGACATCTTGTTTCAAAATGGTGGCCATTTAAAGAAATTAAAAAAAAATTAAATTTAAAATGAGAAACCAAAAAATTGGAAAATGAAAAAGATTTCTTTTGTATGTGTTTGACCTTAATACAAAGATTCCGGAACAGGTTTTGTTTCGTCTACATCTAAAAAAATGGCTGAGTTATAACATTTTGAATTTCTATTGAGGCTAACATTATAAAACGACCTGATTTTTGTCATGCGATAACAGGCATATTTATGAACCGATTTGAATGTAACTTGGTCTGTACATAGTACATACCCATTTCTCGACCGAGTTCGTTGGCCAGCTTCATTCGCCATCTTGTTTCAAAAGGGTTGCCATTTTTAAAAAAAATGTAATTTAAAATTTAAAATGAGGTATTAAAAAATTGGAAAATGAAAATATTTTTTTTATGTGTTTGGCCTTGATACAAAGATTCTGGAGCAGTTTTTGTTTCTGAAAATTTGTTCTTTTGTTTATATCTTAAAAAGTGGTTGAATTATAGCACTTTGAATTTCTATCATGGCTAACACTTTGAAACGATCTTGTATTTGTCACGCAATACCACACGTATTCGCCTATTTCGATGGAAGAAGGCATGTGGATAGTATACATCAATATCTCGACCAAGTTCGCTGGCCAGCTTCATCAGCCATCTTGTTTCAAAATGGCGGCCATTAAATTAAAAAATATATATATTTAAAGTGAGGTGCAAAAAAATTAGAAATTGAAAAAGGTTTCTTTCTTAAGTATTTGACCTTGATATAAGGATTCAGGAGCCTTTTTTGTTTGTCTTTATCTTAAAAAATGGCTCAGATATAGCAGTTTCAATTTCTAAAGTGGGTGACATTTTGAAAAATCTGATTTTTTGCCTGCGAGAGCACTCGTATATATCAACCGATTCCGATATGAGTGAGCATGTGCACAGCAATTACTAAGGTCTCGACCAAGTTCACTGGTTAGCATCATCTACCATGTTGTCTTAAAGTGGCAGGCACTTTAAGAAATCGCCGGATTTGGCAGCCAAATATAAGTGACTTTAAATAAAAGCAGCTTGGATAAAGCTGACTAATTTCGCAAAATTCTCATTCATAATGATTTAGTATTGATAAAAATTAGTATTGAATATCCTACATTCGGTTTCCACTTAATTGAGCTTCGTGTGTTTGGATAATATAAGTTGGCTTTTTAAAATTAAGGAATATGAAAGCTACCTCTTCCTCCCGGCACTGGCCGGAAGGACTTTTTTGTATGTGTTTGGCCTTAATACAAAAAGATTCCGTAAATGTTTTTGTTTCGTCTATATCTAAAAAAATGGCTGAGTAATAGCATTTTGAATTTCTATTGTGGTTGACATTTTAAAACGACCTGATTTTTGACACGCGATAACAGGCGTATTTATGAGCCGATTTGGATGTAACTTGGTCTGTACATAGTACATACCAATGTCTCGACCGAGTTCGTTGGCCAGCTTCATTCGCCATCTTGTTTCAAAAGGGTTGCCATTTAAAAATAAATTAAATTTAAAATTTAAAATGAGGTATTAAAAATTGGAAAAATGAAAAAGATTTTTTTTTTATGTGTTTGGCCTTGATACAAAGATTCCGGAGCAGTTTTTGTTTCTGAAGATTTGTTCTTTTGTTTATATCTTAAAAAATGTTTGAATTATAGCACTTTGAATTTCTAGCATGGCTAACATTTTGAAACGATCTTGTATTTGTCACGCGATAATACACGTATTCGCCTATTTCGATGTAAGAAGGCATGTGGATAGTATACATCATACCTCGACCAAGTTTGCTGGCCAGATTCATCAGCCATCTTGTTTAAAAATGGCGGCCATTAAATAAAAAAAATATATATATTTATAGTGGATATAAAATATAGTGAGGTGCAAAAAAATTAGAAATTGAAAAAGGTTTCTTTCTTAAGTATTTGACCTTGATATAAATATTCAAGCGCATTTTTTGTTTGTCTTTACCTTAAAAAATGGCTCATATATAGCAGTTTCAATTTCTATTGTGGGTGACATTTTGAAAAATCTGATTTTTTGCATGCGACAGCACTCGTATATATCAACCGATTCCGATGTGAATGAGCATGTGCAGCAATTACTAAGATCTCGACCAAGTTCACTGGTTAGCCTCATCTACCATGTTGTCTTAAAATGGCAGGCACTTTCAGAAATCGCCGAATTTGGCAGCCAAATATAAGTTACTTTAAAGAAAAGCAGCTTAGATAAAGCTGACTAATTTCGCGAAATTCTCATTCATTATATTGATAAAAATTTGTATTGAATCTCCTATATTCGGTTTCCACTAAATTGAGCTTCGTGTGTTTCAATGATATAAGTGGCTTTTTTAAAATAAGGAATATGAAAGCTACCTCTTCCTCCCGGCACTGGCCGGAAGGATTTTTTTTAAGTCCAGTTCAACAATGAACATTTGCACTTAATCGCAGCTAATTAACATCGAAAAATGACTTGTTTGTAATACATGTATGATTATGATTACAGAAGACACAGAATGTTTGAAAACAAAGGAGAAAGATGTTTAAGAAATAATTTATAATTTTGAAGTTTTGCACGCGTGATAAAAGAAGTGGAAATAATTTCTTGAAAAATGTTACATCAAGTTTGGAATATTGCGAATTAAATTATTTTTTAAATGCTCAGTATGAATAGAAATTATGCATGGAAATTTTACGACGATGAAAATGAAGCTATATTTAGATTTCATAAAAAAAAAAAAAAAAAAAAAAAAAAAAAAATATGATTAGTCAATCTGGCGTGATTTTTGCTGATGTTTCATTGTGTAATATGAGCGATGAAATCCTTAATTGATTACTTCATCTTAAAGACTTATCTTGATATAAGGTTACTGATCAATCATATGAACAAAGATTAACTTTTCGTTATATTGAAAAATTGTAGTTAATAGATATAGTATTTTGGTAACTTTTCTTAAAAAGAATATCTACTGTAACAGTTACACTATTGAATGCCAGATTGATTATTATTGTGATAAGATGTGTAGGTTTATTATAAATTTAATTTAAACACTCATATTTAAACATTTTCTTTTTTCGAAATTTGACGAGTTCTGCTTTGTATATTATGAAATTGAATCCTCCAGTTTTGAATGAGCGTTCTAGTGTACGCTTCTTTTCTACCCCGTGCCTCTTTTTAAAAATCACCATAAACAATTTCGGGCACATTTAATGACTTTGCGAAATTAATTTATATATATATATATATATAACGCGGTTTAGTATTTACAAAGACTTATAAAAGATGAGTACTGGCTTTTTTTCTCATAATGTATCGTTATTGTTATAATTTACGAGTCCAGTGTGTGAAAAATGTCCAGAATTTTATTAGCCCACGATATGCTGTTTCTTTCATGGAGGTTTTTTCAATTACAGTGTTGCCCCTAAAAAATAAAGTTAAGTTACATAAGCCAGCCGTAAAACAAAGGAGATGTATGATTATACGGTTAAATACTGATAATCGCTACTGCAATTTTTTAAAACTTCTAGTAGGTACTTTTAAGTGAAATTTCTTTTGGAAACTGCATTTAAATTTCTTTATTTCATATAATATTTTTTTTCTGCAGTTTTTAATGCCATTTCTGAAATAATGCAACTTAAATACTCCATTTCTGTAGAAAGTAAAGTGAATATTGTTTGAAAAAAGTTGATTACTCTAATCTTTTGTTGCCATTTTTATATAATAACTAGAAAAAAAATTAATTAAAATACGTGGTATTTTTAAAAGATATACATGAATGATTTCTAAGAAAATATGGAGCTATTAAAGACTATATTTAATTTTAAGTATCCGTATTAATACTGCAAATAAATGAAGGGATATGAGTCATTACTTACCCGGATTTTTTGTCGACTTTCTTGACTGACATCAGCGCTTTTCGCTGAATTTGTGTATTATTCCGCGATAGTGACTTCCTATGCAAACTTAGATGTTGTTTAATACTGGATCGTAAAAGTGGAATTCTTCAGCGGATGCAAATTACGTCATTTTATATAAAATAAAAGTATGTATTTTAAGTATTGAAACTGTCATATCATTTGTACTATATATATTTATGCATATATTTTTTTTTCTCGGGAGCTACACTAAATTCTGGAAAAGCAGAAGTTCTGTTTTCTAGTTTGTTTTTATTATGTGTTTTTTTTTTTTTTTTTTTTTTTTTTTTGGTACAATGCCCATGCACAATGCGAAGTTATGTGCTGTATCAACCAAATAGAAATAAATCATTTAAACTACATTTATTTGGCTTATTTAGAGAATAAATAAGTAAAAACAGCAGAAAAAATTTAATATGTCACCGATAAAGGAAGAAAAGGGCTGAACTGAAAGTAAGACATACATTAATTCGGTGTCAGATTGAATAGAGATTCATCGCTTATTTAAACGCTTTTATTCTGAAAAATATTACCAAACTATTTTGATTCAGCTCGATGGACAGTTAGTCGAATAATCTATATTATCATGCCTTTAATATACTGATGTATTGATAATTTTGGATATATGTTTCTAGCCATAATCGTGCTGCCTATTTTTCTACATTTTTTATGAACATTAATTTGTATTTCTCTGACAAAAACAACTTAATTAAAACAATTCGATGGAATGTGTTGAAACTAATTATAGTATTATTAATATCTATGAATATTAATTAAAAATTTATTAATAAAGCTAAACGTTGGTAACAGGAACGTTATGTTGTGGACATAAAGGATGTAACTTTTTCCAAATAAAAAACGATGAGAAGAGAATTTCAAATACCAGCTGATATCTAACCCGACATACATACCTTAAACTCAACAAGCTGCATTTAATATACAGTTAAACTTTACAGAAGTTTTTTAAGAATACCATTCATGTTCTTTGCTTGAACGTTTAATACGGAATAACACTTTTTGAAACCTTGATTTTTTTTTTAAATCTCAAATAATAAAATAATTCACTTTCTGACAGCATCATACAATGCTGTGAAAAAAATTAAAACAATTTACCATTATAATGTACACACACATCACATTTATATTTCTATGTTGCACGAGTTTTGTTTAGTAAATATTGAAATTTGGTATAAATTGCAGTACCTTTAAAAATCTGGTTAAAAATTAAAGTTGTTTTCCACAATGTAAAAGCTATTTTTCCAAATAAAATAATCTCTTTTTTTTCCCTCAAACAATTCATAATTATTAAATCTAGTAACATATATGCAATAAGAGAATGGATAGTGTTTAAAAACAAAATTATTTTGATTGGAGAGAAATCACGAACCATATCAGAAACATTATTCGATTGATTTCTGCTTTTGACGTCTAATATTAGAAATCTTACATAAATAACCAAAAAAAAAAATTAATAAATTAAAATGAATGTAGATATAAAACTATAACACGAATGGAAAATACATTCATTGTCAATGCGATCAAAATTCTTTCTTTATTATACATTAAAAAAATATATGTTTTATATTGCGTGAAAGCATTTATTTTGGATTTAATTGTTTTTTGTTTTCAAATGTCAAAAAGTACTCGTAAGCGGAATGAATAAATAAAAAAAGAATTGTTTACATTCTTTTAACATATACGAAGCAAATAAAGTGACAAATTCTTATTCAAATATTTTTTATTGTACTTTTGATTAAGGTAATAAAAAAATGAAAATGCATGTTTGTTTTGTTTTTCTTTACTAATTTTTAGACAAAAATTCTCATGCATTTGTATTTATATAAAAATGATGCGTAATAACTTATGCTGATATATACACATGTAGTTTTGTGTGTTTGGGTGAGTTAAAAAAAAAAACTGTTCTGTTTACAATTTTTAATTAATCACTAACACATTTGACTCTCTCATTTCGTCCCAAATTTATGCAATATATTGTTATAATTATTTTTATAAAAAAGTAAGAATATTGAGAATTAGTTTTAAATGTTACTTTTTGCCTTTTTTAAATTAAGAAAAAGCAAGTACTGACGCAATAATATTTTATATGTTAAGTCTAATTTCACAAGCTTCATTATTTTATATTTTGAATTAAATTGTATGTTTTCTGTTTTTCGTGATTTGTTCAAAACGAAATAAATTTTATGGTGAAATAAAAAAAAAATATTAATAAGTCCTGCATTAATTTTCAAATGTTTCATATTTTATTTTTTTAACGTTGTTTCTAGACAACATTTGACAATTATATTATTTTTACTTTGTTGCAAGAATGTCCATAATCCTGCATACTTCTATCTTGAACGGAATGTTTTTTGCTCGTATGTTTAGAGAATTATCATGAGACAGAAAAGAGTTGATTTACATTACGCTTCATAGTATTTAAAAGGCCATTTGTACAGTGCAAATATAGACGAAATACAGTTTAATGATGGCAATAATTTGACCAAAATGTTTTTAATGAAGTGTGAAGAAAAATCAATGGCAAAATATAATTAAATGCACAGGCTGATATCATGCAAAGGTGCAAATTTAGTTCAAAATCCTATAAATATTAATTAATGAAAGCGACATAAAAGTCTCTTGTTCAATGATTTTTCTACACTGTAAAAAATAAAATAAAATAAAATAATTTAAAAAAAAATCTGTAACTTTTACAGAAAAAATGCATTTTTTACAGAAGAAAAAAAAAACTTTTGACTTTTTTTTAGAAGAAAAAAAACAGTTTTATTCTGTAATAAAGTTGGATTTTGTAATTTTTAAAAGCAAATCTCTATTTTTACAAAAATAAAACTGCTTTAAGGAAAAAATACAGATATTTTCTGTAAATTGAATAGTTTTCCACTGGCACCGAAATTTAACGATTTTCTGTGAATTTGATAGATTTCTTTTTTTTACAGTGTATTTACAGTGTAGATTCCAATGCAATGCTGAATGAGCTTTTCTGTAAATAAGGAAATATACATGTGCCCTCAATTATTAAGAACTCATATTATGAATATTTTAAAATATAATGCAAACATGTAAAATGTTTCGTTAAGCTTGCACTGAAAATCATGAAAATTATATGGTAACAAATGAAACACTGATAAAGGTATAAGAAGTGTGTAAGAAGAATTCACAAAAGTTATCATTATATATTATCGTCCGTTTTAAATGTCTCTGAAGATATTTCATAGATTTCCATTTCTAATTCGACATCTGGTCAGCAATTCAATAATCAATTAAGCATAACTCACTTATTTTTAAAGGAGCTCTATGCTTGCTGTTTTCTTTTAAAGATAATGCTTTGTAAAAAGGAAACGTTTTCCAACATTTCAATTTTACTAATGGTAAGCAGTTTAAAAGTTTAAAAATAATCCTTTTAAAATAAAAATAAAGATATTACATTTACTTTTTCTTATATCCTACCTTATTTTAAATACTTTTAAAACACGTAGTTATATTCTTGTTTCTTACTTCTATTGCTTATTTCTATAATTTTTTACTTATTTCCTGGATGTAAAATAGAAAAGAGCTTTTCAACCTGTTATGTGTGCATATTTCAATGTAAGATATTTTTTAACTATTCAATTAATTTGTTTAACTAGAAACTGCAAACTAAATTTGCATGAGTTTATTATACTAAATTGTCCTTTTAAATGATATTTAAATGATTAATTTTCATTAGGACGGTAACACTTTATTAGTTACAGATTCTAAATGTATGGGTCTTCTACGTAATTCTAAGAATCATTTTTCAAAAATATTCTATAATAGTAAGTCCTAATCAACGACTGTTAAACATCTTACTTGCAATAGGTTTAAGAAGTTTACATTTATATACTTATCATTGTCTGTAATGGATCTTAAAGCAGCACGGAAAGCAACAATAAAGTTCCTACTAAAATCAAACTTTTTAGGGTTTCGTTCATCTCACGAAACCCTATTCGTCTCGCTCCTTTGTCTGTCTGTCCGTCTGTCCGTCACAGAGCCCGATCTCAGAAACTATACATGTTAGAGACTTGAAATTTTGGGTACTTATAGCTGAACACCTCACATCAAACAACAAATCATAAAATTTTGAAAAAGTTGGTAATTAACCGAATTACGGGCTAATTAACTTCTAAAATTAACCAATCCACCTTTTTAACGCAAATTCAAACAGACTTTCTCGAAATCATCCGTGTTTCTCTTAAGGGTTGCCAGTAAAATCAGCCGAATGCACGGTTACCACGGAGGAAATTAAGCCGAAAAATGAAGTGGAGATTTTAAAGCGAAATCGTATATCAGAAAATATTGGTTCGAGAAATTTGTAAATGGAATAGACAGACGCAGAAAAAAATCTACTTTCATTTGGTATAAAGTTCACATTTCTGCGATGTGTATAAGTTAAAATAGCCACTAAAAATCGATCGATAAAAATTTAATTTCTTTAATTGGAAAGACAAGGAAATAAAAAGATTTCAATTCGGCGGGAAAGCAGGTAGATATGACTATGCTGCGGTTTTCCATAATAGCATATTTTAATACGAAATTTTAACTTTTTAAATATTAATTTTTTTGATTAAATTTTTTGGCATCCCGATGTCAAATTTCTCGCTGATTTCATTGATACCCATATCTAAGCCCTATCTTAATTACAAGCTGAAATATTTATTATTATTTAATTAATCGGTTTATTCCTATCAAATGTATCGATTAAAATGAAGAGACGCGCTTATTTAACCACGAATTAAATTAGGAAATCTAATAATTTGCCTGGGCTTTTTGAACAGCGATATCAGATAAGTATAACTCATTTATCATCAGAAAGTTTACTTCACACCACTATTTTCTAATAGTAATTTCGGGAAATATTTTGAATTATTGGTTAAGACCGCCACTCAGTCTGTTTGAAACTTTAAGATAGTTTATAACACATAGAAAAAAGTGTAAAAAAGAATGGAATGTGATATTTCGAGGAGGTGGGGGGGGGGGGGGGAGCTAGAATTATTTTTAAAATCTTAGCGTTTGTTATCGCAGCAAATATTTTAAATTCTTGTTTAAGACCGCCACCATCCCGACCCATCTATCTACGGAAAGATTGCGTAAAGGAGTTTCGTTCAGATATGCTTTTGTTAAGAATAGAGTGCATTCCCTGGTGGTGGAATGTGGAACTAACATAACGCGATTTTGTTAAAATTAGGAAGTCTAACAAGTCGATCTGTTTGAAACTTTAAGATATTTTATAACACATAAGATAAAGTGTAAGAAAGAATGACACGCGAAATTCCGGGGAGGGGCGCTAGATTTCTATTTAAAAATTAGCGTTTCTGACCGCTTTAGGTGACTTTTTGAAGGAGTCCTGAGATATATGCTACTTATTTAATATAAAATTGTCTAAAGTTTAGTTACCACTATTTCCTAATAGTAATTTCAGCAAATATCTTAATTTCTTATTAAGACCGCCACCACCTCGAGTAACATATCTACTTATAGGTTGTTTAACGGAGTTTCCTTCCGATACAGTTATGTTAAGAATAGAGGGGGCTCCCTGGTGGTGGAATGTGGAACTAACATTTTTGTTAAAATTAGGAAATATAACAAGGCGATCTGTTTGAAATTTTACGATAGTTTATAACACATTAGAAAAAGTTTATAAAAAATGGCGCGTGAAATTTCGGGAAGGTGGGGAGAGGGGGAGGGGCAAAATATTTCTTTTTTGTTTCATACCGTTTCAGGTGCGTTTTTTGATGGAGTCCTCAGATACATGCTACTTATACTTATTAAATATAAATATGTCAAAAGTTAAATTACCACTATTTTCGAATAGTAATTTCAACAATTATCTTAAATTCTTGCTGAAGACCGCCACCCCCTCGAGTAACATATCTACTAATGGGTTCTGTAAAGGAGTTTCGTTCAGATACGCTTTTGTTAAGAATAGAGTGCGCTCCCTGGTGGTGGAATGTGGAATTAACAGACCGCGATTTCATTTAAGGTAGGAAATCTAACAATTCAATCTGTTTTAAACTTTAAGATACTTTATAACACACGATAATAAATTATAAAGAAGAAGGGCGCGTCGCATTTCGAGGATGGGGGGGGGGGTTGAGGGAGGTGCGTGAACAAAATTAGGAAATATAACTGGACGATCTGTTTGAAACTTTAATATGGCTTATAAAACATAACATAAATTTTTAAAATCAAGCCGCGTCAAAAATCATGGTGACCATCTGCCCCCCCCCCCAAGGGGGGGGGGCGAACAAAATTAGGAAATATAACAAGGAGAATATGTTTGAAACTTTAACAATAGTTTAGGATGTGTTTGCCAAAATTTAGAAGGTATTCCATGGCGATAAATGTACTGGACGTTTTGAAAGGTATATTAAGCGAAACCCTTTGTGCGATGTATGATCACACTTACCCACTTGTTTTTTTTAAATTGGGGAATGAAATTTTAGATCTTCTCAAGCAGGTATGTTATCAAAAAATCTATTCGGTAAAGAAATGTTTTTTTTTTCTTCCAAAAAAAGAAAAAACTTCGTTTCATGAATCTGTACTTAAGACAATTTCCGTTACTTTCCCCTCCAAAAATGAGTTCTTTTAACAGTTAATATACTTTATCTGGTGTTACGGCGAACAATCATGCTGTCTAAATAAGCAGAGAACTTATTTTGAGACCTGGAACTTGTGTAATTCGATGCCATAGACGGGTTAAAAAATAAATAAACTCATCCAAAATTTTTATTCCAACACAATAATGCGCCTTTACGCAATATTTTTATACCGAACAGGTAGTCTTTACCTACATTAAACTTTCATACGCGTATTGTTTAGATTTCTATTATGCAGACTACTGTTTTCTATTCCCTCAAAAAAAAATAATAAACGCGATTTTTGCAGCATTTATACAATCCTACTATCATTACAACATTCTAAGTCATTCGACTAAGGAATAAAAAAAATGTATTTTTTTTTTTTTCACATTTAAACCTTATACAAATATTTCTCGAAAACAATGAAGCAGATGCATCGCGAACAATTGTCTTGGTGTAATAAACAATATATGCACTTATCCAAGGATAAATTACACAATTCAAATTAGTTAATATTTGTTCGTAATATTTTATTAGTTAATTATAAAAGTTAATTATGATCATGTGTAGAATATTTAAAAGTTGTTATGTGAGAATAAAGTGAAAATATAATGTAATTTACGCTATATTAAAATTAAAGCATTAATGTTTAGAATTGTCATTAAAAAATCTGATTTTGGTTTTCTTTTTTTCTTTCTCCTTTTTAATTCTATCTTTTTCTTTTCTTCTTTGTGAATGAATTAGACAGATATTCGATCGGAATTATTTTCATATGTTTTTAAACAAAAAAAATTTGGTCAGCTTCATTTATTTATTTCGTTATATATATATATATATATATATATATATATATATATATATATATATATTCAGGAATATTACAAAATGGCAATCTGCATATATATATATATTAGAAGATCCTACATTAAAAAAAAACTTTCTTTTAATGTAATCCGACTAAAAATAATTCAGACAGCAGTTTCTATTGTACTTTTCATTTTTGAAAAAAAATTTCTATCGCAAAAGACATAAAAAAAGATAAAAAGAAATAGAAGTATATATTAAAAAATACTTTTATGCTTAACGAAATAATATACACTGGCAGTACGTTAACCAAATAACTTTAGCATTTAAAAAAAATAACTAAGTATGGAATTTCTGTAAAATTTTGAAGCATACCTTATATATGTATGTTATAAAAATTCTTCAAAAGAGATTTTTAAATTCTTTGTAAAAAGCATAGTCTTTTTAGCATTAACAACCCAAGATATAATTTCAATATAAAAGAAACAAAAATGTTTTAAAAAGTCTTTTTTTAATGATTTCCCTTGGCAAAATTTCACTTTATGAATGAGCTTTAAAAGTGGAAGCTTTATCATCTAAAGAACAAAAAACAGAAAAAAAGAGGTTAAAGATAAAATACATTTTATGTTACTTTATCATTCTTTTAAAACACGTTACAATACAATTGAACATGTTCAACATTCTGTATTATTAAAAGTTATTGTATTAAATAACTTAAATTTATTCGTTAAAGTATTAAATTATATTTTTATATATACATAAAAGGTATTAAATGTACAAAGAAATATAAAAATCGAGAAATAAATTAAATGTATTTTTCATTTCCTATATGTAATAATGTGGATGTGTCGGAAATAAAAAGTAAAAGTTTTCACGAATAATAAGTGTTACAAGAATAAAATTTCTAAATTGAATCATAACCAGAAATTTGTCGCATTAAACGAATATGAGTGAGCAGAAATGACTTCTAGGTGCTGTTATTCAGAAAGAAAAAAATATTATGAACAATTATAGAAGATTAAAAAATATATAATTATATCACGATATTATAAAAGGTATTTTATATATTAGTAGAAAAGTTGCCTACCGTGGTTCGAGCATTCAGAAACTATCGCTGTAAGTAATTTTTGTTTTCAGACTATAGTGATGACATATTTAAACTAAAGTAAATAGGGAAAATATTAAAAACGGCCATCAGTAAATGCTTTTTTTTAAATAATAAATATCTTTTTTTTTTTTATTAAAAGACGTTAAATTCAGTATTTTATCATTTTCGGGCACGAAAAGACCATTGGGCTAGGTGACGTGTTCGAATCACCAGTGGGTCATTTTGGTTCATAATGACTCAAGGTCAAGCTAATTATATCTAAACAAAGACCCATTCAATTTTGACTAAACTTTATATCCAACCGTTTTGGAGCACAAGAAAACTATTGTGTAATTCACATGCTCGAGAAATTTCGATTAGTGGGTCAGTTTTGGGTCACTTCGGTTCAAGCTAATTTTATCTAAAAAACGGCTCTAACGATTTTAATTAAATTTTGTAATCTACTGTTTCGAATTACGAGAAGACCAATGGGCTAAGTCACATGTTAGAGAAAATTCTATTTGTGGGTCATTTTTGGGTCACAGTGGGCCAAGCTAATTTTGTCTTGAAAACATCTCTAACGATTTTGACGAAATTTTGTATTCTATCATTTTCGGGCACGATAATACCATTGGGCTAGGTCGCATGTTCAAGAAAATTCGATTAGTGGGTCATTTTGAGTCACCTTGGGTCAAGGTCAAGCTAATTGAATCTAATGAAAGGCTCAAAATATATTGACAAAATTTTGTAATATACCGTTTCTGGACATGAGATAACCATTGGGCTAAGTCACATGTTCGAGACAAATCGATTAGTGGGTAATTTTTGGATCATTGGGGGTCAAGCTAATTGTATCTAAAAAAATCGACTCAAATAATTTTGACAAAATTTTTATTATTATTATAACGTTTATACCGTTCTATCGTTTTTAGTGGGTTAGTGGGTCACTTTTGGGTCGCTGTGGGTCAAGCTGCTTGTATTTAAAAACCGGATCAACGCTTTTGAGAATATTTTGTATTATACTGTTTCCAGGCAGAGAAGAACATTGGGTTAGGTCACATGATCGAGAAAATTCGATTAGTGGGTCTTTTTGGTCACTGTGGGTCAAACTAATGTTATCTAAAAAAAAGTCTTAAATGATTTTTATTAAATTTTGTATTATATCGTTTTCTAGCACGAGAATACCACTGGGATATGTCGCATGCTAAAGAAAATTCGATTAAAGGGTCATTTTGGGTCACAATCGCTCAAGGACAAGGTAATTATAGCTAAAAAATGGCTCAAACGATTGACAAAATTTTTTATTACACCAAATCTCAGAACGAGAAGACCATTGGGATAGGTCACGTGTTTGAAAAATTTAGATTAGTGGGTCCTTTTGGGGTTACCGTGGGTCAAGATAATTTTATCTATAACATGACTTTAACGATTTTGACTAAATTTTGTATGCTATCGTTTTCGGGGTTCGAGAAGGTCCTTGATTAGGTCGTATGTTCGAAAAATTCTATTAGAGGGTAATTTTGGGTCACTATGGTTTAGAATCATGCTAATTGTATCTAAATAGCAAGAATGATACAATGAGAATAAAATATCGAATTGAACACAAGGCTAATTTTGAAAGAACTTATCTCGGTCATCCCCGCTAGTGACAAATGAAGCACCAAAGATTTTAGAATATTGTACATATTGCGTAGAATTTCGTGCTGATCTGTGGATCACAGTTAAGAATAGTTTTTAAGTAATATTATATTTTAATGATTATATTAAATGGATAAAAAGTTGACACATGCCCAGACATAAGTACAAATGAGATTTTAATATAATAAAGGATGGTAGACGATAGTAACATTTAAGATGTTGATTAATGTTTATCCAATTTTGAATAGTATACTCTACAATTTAAAAAAATCCATGTCGAAATTTGTAATTTTTCAAGAAGCATTTATAACAGTAAGACAATGTGCTTGAAACATTTTATATACAGTTAAGTTATATTGCAGGCTTTATTTAAAAAAAAATATTGTCAACTTCAGGAATGAGTAAAATGACAGTCCTTTTTGTAAATAAAAGTGTTAAAATTGCGTTAATGACATATATCAATTCAAATTTTGCATCTGTCAGGTATATAATTTAAATTATAATTTCTTTTTTTATATATTCCTGACTAAAATCTTCAATTTTAATGAATAATAAATATTTTATAACAAATAGGATCACAATTATATGCTGTTTAAAATATCCTTGCAGAAATTTAACATAACTTTAGTAATAATATGGCAATTTATTAATATCTTTTTAATCGTCGTGGATTATTATAATAACGAATTTTTCAGAATAACAAAGTTAATCGATAGTCCCTTTACATTCGTTGTAAAGCGGTTTTCATACAGTATAACTTGATCCAATAGTTTAATAAATTATTTGTATTACATATTTTTTCAAATATAATGCTAAAGAGTTTTACAAACATAATAATATAGTTACATGAAAAATTAGTTTATCTGAATAAATGAAAAAATGTATTAAGATAATACATAAAATGTTCTTAATTATATGCGGAAAACTGAAGAATCAAAGATAAAAGGAAATGATTCAACAGATAATTCGAAATGAAAGTAACTATCTAACATGTAAAAGCTTCATTAGTAAAAAGAACAGGTGATAGAATAAATTATTAGTACAAGAGTTTTATCGAAGAAGCAATCGCATTACATGCGCAGTTTCACCGTAAATTGTTAATTGAATAATTGAAACTGGAATAGTTTTAATGGTAGACATATTTCCTAGAGGTCTTTAATTAAAATTTAATATAATTTGGCTTTGATAAAACTATACAAAGAAGAAAAGTAATAGTAGTTTCATTTTTTAACATATTATATAAAAAATAAAATTTGATATGTCCTTAAAATTTATCTGTTCTTGAAAAGATTGCACCAACTTTAGATACTATAACGATCAAACACTAACAACCTATGAGACGTTTTATACCTATCAGAGATAACTTAAACATGATATTTTATCGGTTTATTATTAAAATAATTAAATTTTGAAGACAGATAAAATCTTTTTTTTTTTTTAACTTTTCATATTATGTTTCACCTACATTGTCCTACAATAGTAATTTCATTATAACAATTATATAGAATTTATCTTCGTAATAGCGACAATTTCTCAAACAGTTGCAAAATTTTTAATTTTAATGTTCGTTTCGAAGTCAGCAAGATCCTAGTTCCTAAATTTTTCTTTTGATTTCATAAACAGATTTGTTTTGTTACCGTTTTGGAGTATTTTCCATACTTCAAATTGGTCGCTTCTCTAACTATAACATTATTAATATTGCAATTTTTATACAAGATAAAATGTAAAAGTTTAAAATCATGTAATGCCATAATATTTACAAGTTTTTACTTTTAATATTAAATTTGGAATATTACACTTCAAAATAATTTTCGCATATTGAATAGAAATAGTGCTAACTAACAAGACGCACCAATGGATAAAGATATATTAAATAACTTAGAGGGGCTCGGTGTGCAAGAGTTCAAAAAACTGAAAAACGTTTCGGTGTCAATTTTCCAAAAAAATAGTCAATAGAAAAGCTTACTCAATATATTCATATACAGTGTGTCCATGTATAACCTGGCCGACCTTTATTTTCGAAACCGTTGGTCCTAGATGCATACTTCCAATTGCAAAAATGGTTTAAATTAGTTAAAAAAAATATTTTTAAAGCGATTTGGGTCAAGAAAAACATTTATTAAAAAATTACGAAATTTAAATTCTTATACGGTCTCTCGGTCCTATAAGTGATATTTACTAAATACACTGACGGGAAAAAAATCCCAACACCAAAAAAGACTTGTGTTAGATAAACGAAATTTGGTAGGTGTGTTTATACATCTGAAAGATGACATCGATTGAAATTTCGCGCTTCGCGCATAAGTGTGGCGCTAGTGGCGCCACTCTGAACTTGCAGATCAGGTTTACTTTAAATGTGTGCTGTAAAGTTCGTGGGCGTTATTTAGCTTCGAAATATGACGTATTGAGTTCATGTTAGCCAAGAATGCCTTTAACAAGACGAAGAAGCCACTGTCAACAGATCACCGAGTTGGAACGAGGTCGCATAATCGGGCTGCGAGAAGGTGGAATTTCTTTCCGCGATATTGCAGAAAAACTTGGCTGGAATGTATCCACTGTGCAAGATTGTTCGAAGCAGTGGTCAAGGGATGGTACTGCCTCAAGAAGACGGTTTTCCAGGCGGCCACATGGCACTCCTGAGAGGGAAGACCGCCGTATCCGGCGGACGACTGTGGCGCATCGTGCTACGTCTGCGGCATAAATTCGAGCTGCAGTTGGTACCACAGTGACACAACGAACTGTTAGAAATCGGTTACGTCAAGGACAGCTCCGAGCCAGGCGCCCTGTAGTGTGCATTCCACTGACTCCAAGCCATTGACGTTTGCGACGCCATTCGTGTCAACCCAGAGCTCTTTGGATTAAGGAGTGGAGATCTGTTGTGTTTTTTGATGAAAAAGAAACACAACAGATCCCCACTCCGCCACCAATGAGCTTTGGCTTGACACGAATGGCGTCGCAAACGGCAATGGCTTGGAGTCAGTAGAATGCACACTACAGGGCGCCTGGCTCGGAACTGTCCTTGACGTAACCGATTTCTAACAGTTCTTTGTGTCACTGTGGTACCAACTGCAGCTCGAATTTCTGCCGCAGACGTAGTACGATGTGCCACAGTCGTTCACTGAATACGGCGATCTTCCCTCTCAGGAGTGCCACGTGGCCGCCTGGAACCCGGTCTTCTTGAGGCAGTACCATCCCTTGAACACTGCTTCCAACAATCCTGCACAGTGGATACATTCCAGTCAAGTCTTTCTGCAATATCGCGGAAAGAATATCCACTTGCTCGTAGCCCGATTATGCGACCTCGTTCCAAGTCGGTGATCTGTTGACAGTCGCTTCTTTGTCTTGTTAAAAGCATTCTTAGCTAACATCAACTCAATACGTCACATTTCGAAGCTAAATAACGCACACGAACTTTAAAGCACGCATTTAAAGTAAACCTTATCTGCATGTTCTGAGTGGCGCCACTAGCGCCACACTTATGCGCGAAGCGCGAAATTTCGATGTCATATTTCAGATGTATAAACACGCCTACCAAATTTCGTTTATCTAACACAAGTCTTTCTTGGTGTTGGGATTTATTTTCCGTCAGTGTATTTAATGTGACCCTAACAAGTAAGACAAGAAAAGTCCCATTCAACTAACATTAAAATTGACCGAGTTAGGAAACTTTGAAATACATGACTTATACCACTTTTTTACATATCAAAGCAGATGATTTCGACCATGCTTTCAGTAATTGTGTATAAAGTACTTAAACTTATTTCAAGGTATCTGCGCTTTGAATGAAATCGTACAAATATTACGATTAACTTTTATTAGTTAAGTTTCAGATTAGTTAAAATAATTGTATTTTAACATATGTTTTATTTTGTAAAGATTTGAGGATATGATTTCTTTTAAATAAAGTTATGCTATTTTCATAAGGTTTGATTTAACTTGCAACAATCGTCTTTCCAGTTTAAAATCTGTACTCGAACTTTAATTTACTTTCATATGTCCGATCGAAGTTAAATTTTACATACTGATATAAATCCGATGGCAATGCAATATTATTATGATTTTCGAATCTTACCATCTTATACATACTTATATTAGAGGATGACACAAAAAAATTCGGATAGATTACCGTCAAGAAGTTTAAGAAAGTGTTTTAGATTAGATAACATAAACCTGATATTGTTGTGTTTTTTAACTTTTATAATTACATTTTATGTATTTTTTAATGCTAAATCAAAAAAATTACCTCCACGTTTAACCATCATGTCAAGATTTTTCAAATTGTAAATTTCAAAAGTTAAAAAATAGCGAAAAAGCTGATACTATAAAATAGATGTAAGACTTTTTTATTCAGTTTAATTTTAGTTAATTCAATAATTTATTAGATTTTTTGCCCTATACTGGGATTGTTACAGCTAAACAGCTCAGGGGTCCGATGAGGTTGGGAGGGGAGGGGGAGTTAATTTTAACTTTTAGCTTTCTAACTTTTAAATTTGCGATTTGAGAAAATTCCTGACGTGATGGGAAAAAAGGTCATTATCGGAGATTCAGTGCTAAAAAATAAATAAGAATCAATTTTTAAAAGCTAAAAAACATGCCAAAACCCAAAATTTGAAAGACAGTGTAATCTAACAGCATTTTAAAATATGTATCATTTTGTAAAGAATTGGGGCTGTTGTTTTTATTCCTTTTATTTAACGAAAAATCTGTTATTTTTATCCTCTTATAATGTTTAGTAAAAATTGTATATTTTTGCTGTAATATGTCAGAATGATTATAGATTTCAAATTTATATTGCAATGCTAATTTTACTCTCAACCTTTTTTTTAATGTATCTGACGAAATCATATTTCTACTACATTTGTTAATGACCCCTAATATGCAGCAAAAAATATACTCCAAATTTAAACAGCTATTACTCGGTCAATTTTAATCGCAGAATAACGGAACTTTTTTTGCGTTACTTGCCAGTGTAACAGGGAAATTTTACTAAATATAACTTATAGTTCTGGGGGACCGTATAAAAATTTAGATTCTGTAATTCTTCACTAAATTGTTTTTTTTTTTTTTTTTTTAACCCAGCACCTAATTTTGACCATTTTTGTAATTGGAAGTATGCATCTAGGACCAATGGTTGCGAAAATAAAGGTTGGTCAGATTATACGTGGACACACTGTATATAGTACTCACATACAGTTAACGTATCAATGAGATAAAATATATTTGTTTCACGAATGCCCATAAAACACAACAAGGAATTAGCAACACCAACATTTATCAAGCGTTTTTAAGATATGTTAATATATATATATACAGTGGACTCTCTCTGTCTGAACACTCTCTAATGTGAACACCTCGGTATTATGAACACATTCCGACGGTCCCAGCGAAACTCCATAGACTTAACATAAGATGAACTCTCTATATTCTGAACACTCTCTAATGTGAACACCTCGCTATTATGAACGCTACTTTTGATCCCCATTCTACTCCGCCTCTCTGTAAACTGAACGTGTGTTTGTAATTAAAAATTCTGGGAATTGTTGCAGAAGAATAAAAATTTCAATAAACTCGATTTAAAAATAAACAGTCAAAATCATTGCCAGATTTTAAGCATCTACTCGATGCTGTAATTTGTTTCAATAATTGAGATAAAATCTTCACTTAACAAAACATATGTTATAACAAAAAAAAAAAAAAAAAAAAAAAAAAAAAAGAAATTGAAAGAATATTTTTCAAACAGGTATGCCTTTAAGTGTTCTACATCTAAACTAGCTGGAACATTCTTATATTTTTAATAAACAAAAAAGTCCAGATATAAAACTGTTGCCATTTCACAAAAAGTAAATCATGTTATTCAGATAAATGAAATGAACAAAACAATCAATTTTTATGCAAAAGGATACAAAAAAAAAATAACAATAATAATGTAAAAACCATTTCAGGAGAGCCCCCCTCTCCCGAGCCGAGATAAAAATAGAAAGATTATGCAACAGAAAGGCCCCGCCCCCAGTGACAGATAAAAGTCAACAGGTATTAGAGGGAGTGGCTAAAAAAGGATTATGGTTTCTTTTCCGCACACCTCCATGGGGATTATCGCTACAGTTTCTTCCTTCCTTTTGCTCGGCAATGGTAAATTTTTGTTCGCCGTTTCTCTACAGTTGCAGGGTAAGAAGCATTGCACTTATGCAGCTATGTTAGAAATAAGTAGAAAAACAGAAAGAACTGAAGCTTTAGGAGAAATACGAAGTTGTTCAAAAATTATTAAAATCAAACGCAAGTCAAAGGAAAATTGCATGTGAGTTTGGAATCTCAGTAGGTTAAGTCAACACCATGAGCGAGAAAGAAATTATAATCGTTTTTGAACAAATCAAATGAAAATTCCTCAAACTGTAGAATTTACGAAAAGAAAATGAGAAACAAAAACATAAACAATTGCGTCTGAAGTTTTATTGCCAAATGAGAATGAAGAATCTTCTTGTACTAGACCCCTGCTAAAGAAGATTTCTCTTCATTTTACAGAAAAGGAGAAAATAATGGAAATCAAGGCATAAGAAGGATGGTTGACTCGCTTCAAAAATCGGCATAACATCGAATTCAAAATAATCACTGGTGAAGCTGCAGATGTAAATATCGACACTGTGAAGGAATGGAAAGAAATCCCTCAGGATATATTGAAGGATTTCGACGCGGTTAACATTTTCAATGCCAACGAAACCGGTCTTCCAAATAAAACCTTAACAGAAGCAAGCGAGAAAGGCGTGGGCTATAAGATGTCAAAAGAAAGACTTGTCGTGATGCTCAGTGCCAGTTTTATTTGTGAGAAGCTCTTACCACTTGTGATCGGAAAAAGTGAGAAACCACAATGTTTCTAAAATGTGAAAATCGCATCATTGCCTGTGCACTATAAATCAAATTGAGCAGCCATGATGACATTCACAAATTTCTCACAATGATTGGAGGGCAGTAACGAGATGATGAAGAGAGAAAGAGAAAAATTCTTCTTTTTGTGGATAATGCCAGATCACACACAAACATGCAGCTAAGCAATGCGAGTCTGAAGTTCCTTACCACCGATTTGTACTTCTATAATCCAACAACTGGATAAAGGAGTAATCAAGACCTTTAAAGCTCACTACCGAATCCATTTTTTGAAGGCAACCAAACTAACGAAGAAGGTGAACGTTATGGATGATGTCCATTGGATATCAACAACTTGGAATGAAGTAACTTCCTACGCATTCCAAAGCTGCTTCTACAAACCTGGATTCCAATGTGAGAATGAGCAATTCTTATAAAGGAATAAGCAACAGGTGTGAGTGACTTGGGGTCAATTCTTCAAATGGTCCATACCGAAATTGAACCTGGACCTTATCTTGGAGCCGACGGAAGCCTTCCAGTTTGCGATAACAACATCGTTGAAGAGGAAGAGGATAGTGAAGAAAACGTAAAGCCAGAATAGACCGATGAAACTAGAAGTACGCTTACCTTCAAGCAATATGGGCAAGAGATTCAAGACCTGTTGAATTGTGCAACTGAACATCACCCGAAGTCTTTCCACTTTTTAACCCCTTAACGGTCGCATTAAATTACAGTTTAAAAAATCAAATTGCTTATTGGCACCAGTTTATTGAAAAAGAAATATTCACCTTATTTAATGACAGGTAAAATGATACCATAATAAATTCAATTACACTATTTTATAAAACTGGTGGGAATCAAACAATCTGAATAAAAGACGCAGCCCGCGAATATCACAGGAATGAGAATTAAGGGGTTAAACAACTGGCTAACATGTACACTGAACAAGCATGCACAATGCAAAAACAAACTAAAGTTACTCAGTTTGTTAAATAATATACCGATTTTGTTTTTAAGTAATATATTGTATATATGTATGTTTTGTAAAACTTTTTTAATTAAAAAAAGAGACAGTAGATTACAGGTTCGACTGTATTCAGTTTGAAATTGCACTAGTCGCCAAACCTAAATTCAGCACGTCCATCTCGGTAACTGGCATTTTATACAGTCTATAAACTTAATCGTAGTAGTAGTAATGCATTTATTTACCACTTTCCCTCTATAATGAACACCCCCATAATCTGAACATTTTTGGTCGGTCCCATGCGTGTTCAGAATAGAGAGAGTCCACTGTATATATATATATATTACATACTCTCATTTTAACAATTATTTTATTGCATACAGTTGTTTATATTACACAAGTAAACACTACCTAGAGTGCGAAATTTTTTTTTTATAATTTAGGATATTACTGTTTTTATTTAACATTTAGTAAAAGTGCAGCTCATTTCCAATAGCTCATTTCCAATAGCTCATTTCCAATATGCAGCTCATTTCCAATAGAAAATATTGAAATAAATCCTTGAATTGCGTAGGATTTGGACTATTTTATTTAAGCACATTTCTTTAGAAAAAATAAAGTCATTATTTAAAATTTATTTTGTTTATGACTCAAAAAATGTAAATAGAAAGAGACAATATATATGGACAAAGAATATTATGAGTAATCGACATTGCATTTTTGATTATTCAAATGAATAACAATGAAGTAGTTACTTCTGCACAATAGTGCATATGCATAATTGTTCTATCATTATTCTTCAAAAATTTGTTGCCATTAAAATTTAAATAATGATTCTTCAAATATGGAATTTGACTATTTTGGATTTTGATATTAAAAGTCTTTAAATGTCTTCACTATTTATAGTCTATATAATATGGAATATGAAGAATGAGAAATTAAATGAAATTGTGAAAACAGAAATAATTTAAATTCAATGAAAAATTAAATGAATTACAAGTTATTTAACATAGGCGTATTCTAACGGTAACTGTGGGGTTAAATCCGAAAATAATATGTAATAGTGCCGATGAAATTATACGACGATTTTTACATGTGTAAAGTTAAATATATTTCACCTAATATTGTTCAATAAAGATTGCTAAACGAAACATATCATGATTTTCATATCAATGAATTAAAGAAAATCATCCAAATACATCATATACATATTTCCTTTTTCATTATGATCTAATTGATAAAGAAAACTAAATTTGAGGTACATAAATTTGTTGGAGATATATTATTTAAAATAAATTAATAAATAATGCTCAGTTAAAGAATAAGTGTATTTTTAAGTTCTAAAGCTGCATATAAAAGAACACAAATATAACAAAACCGGCAGTCCCGTTCATCGAGAAATTTGAAATTTATTGCAAAGCAAAAGCAAAACCTACAGACCTTATAAATACCCAAAATAAAGTATTTGATAAAGTATTTAATGTTATAAGATTTTTATTTCAAATATTTTGTGCAAAAATTTTATCAAGCATTTAAATTATCTATAATTACGTTTATCTTATTCAGTAGCTATTTTTAGAGAAATTAAATATATTACAATTTATCAAACATGAATATCTTACAACAGCTAAACTGTTAGGTTAACTCCGAACAGAATATGCTATTACTACCGATAAAATTATACAACACATAAACTTAAATTCCTTAACTTGAAAGGGAAGTTTCCCGATTTTCGAAGAGTATCTTCACGAAACATTTAATAATGAAAATGACAGGATCAAACCACAGGTGCAACATAAGGAATTTCGCCGTCATTCGCAATCCTCGGAAGAGAGCAAAGGGTTATACTATTATTGTTAATAATGGATCGAACCGAGTTTCCCGTTTTACAGAGAATAGTATATGTGGCATTAACATGTCACAATTATAAGAAACATTAAACACATTGTTATAAAAATAATTTAAATTGAAAGCTGTAATATTTTATTTTGCATGAAATATACTTTTTAGATTGCTCGCTATCACCAAAAACACCCTGTTTTAAGAAAAATGTCAATTATGGATTTTTTTTTTTTATTTATCAAAAAGTGTATTTTTGTGTTAGTGCTACTAACGGCAGCCTTTTTGATTCCAATCATTTCAGTGCGTTAAGCGCGTAGTTCAATTATATGTATGATAAATTTATGTTATATTTAGTTATTTTTTTTTTTTTAGGGAGTTATAATTTTTTTATTGATTATTAGAAGTAAGAAAATGTTGACCTCTTTACATTGCTTTAAGGACAAACGGATTAATCTTGCTCAATCCAGCTCCACGATAAACAAATTTAAATAAAGATAAACTTAAAAATATTTAATGGTTTAAAATTATTTTAAAACCATAGACAATCGGTAATCTCAGATATAGTTTGCAAGCAAATTTCGTTTGAATGGTTTTTCTTCCTATTTTGCGATGTAAAAATTTAAATTGTCCGATTACACATGTGTTAAATTGTGCGTTTTTTAAATATTATTTTTTTATTTCTTTACGGAGGAAGTTCTAATTTCGTTATGCAAAATTAGTCAGAAATAAATGCTGAACAACTTTTATTCCTTTGTGTGCAAAATGTCAATTATTATTATGGAATGGATTCGTCCAGATAATACAGTTAAATAACAAAAATTCATGCTTGACTATTTTTTAGAACACATAATAAACTAGTCAATTATGATACAAATTTCAACAAATTGTAGATTTTTTTCCATATACGAAGGCGTAAAAATTGAAAATGTACGATGGTTAGAAGATTTAAAAATTACAGTAGAGAAAATTGCAACACCAAAATTTCATCGTGATGTTTTGCCATTCGCAGAATGACGTCAGCGCTACGCGCAGGTACTTTTGCCCTTAATAATATAGATATGCTATGCTATATTAGCAAACATAAACTGGCTAACATTAGGTACACGTAGGCTGAAGCATTGTAATATCACGACAGACCATGCACCTCATCACAAAGGGAATAATTTATATAATAGCGTTTTATTTTCATTTCCACAACATTATCTTTCTCGAACAAGACAGACTCAATTATCATGGTGGCAAATATTGCGTTTTCGACATCCCCTTTCATGTCTGATTTCGAAAATAGCGGAAAATAGCAAAACATTATACGTTTCACCTGAGATTTTGTTCTTGTTTATTCAAATATAAAAGTTTCATTATTATACTCGTTTCCAAGTATGGTAGGTTACTTTATGAGATAAAGTTTCTCTGCGTGCAGTCATGAAATCAAGAAGAATATCGTAAATTACTTTTATTACACTTATTATTTATTTAATTTATTATACAAATGCAATAAATTTTACATAAGTTGAATCTAAAACCGATATGTCACATTAAAGAAACTCTACGAACCTTTTGAAAGAAAATTAATATCGTAACACATTTCTTAAATACAAAAATATGTAAAGACATTTTATAAGATGTCGTCAGTCAAAAATAATTTTAAGTAGAGTGGAATTATTTTAGTCATATTATTTAATACAGTAAGTGATCTACGATTTAGTTATAATCTTTAAAACATTTTTGAAGTATAATACAATGAGCTTTAAATACTTCAGTCCGCTCTCAAATCTGTATAAAATGCTTTTTATAATATACCAAGGGGCTCTGCCCCCTGCAAGCTACGCTAGCCAATCCCCGTTCAGACACCACAGAATCTAAAAACACGCTAATCTGATGGGTTTTAAAAATATTAGAGAATATTGAATTATACTAAAAAAAGCTGATCAGATTTCCCTGTAAACGGGTTTTCATTCAATTCCCTTTGATTGCAAAAAAATTAAAGGCGAATCAGTAGCTGTTAAGACATCCAATCGTTGTTTTCGCTTTTGATTAAAGAGGATCAGTTAAACATTTGAAAAGAAGCTAAAATAAAATAAATTAAGTATACCGAGTCATTGTCTCCCGTTATTTTAAAACAATCTCTAAAGCAATAGCCTAAGTCATGTGACTATCATCAACAGTTCCAGGCGGACCACTTCGCTTTTTATACTCTACGTGACATTTTGATACTTTAATGTGAACCAGTCACAGGTGATAAGTCACCAAATATTATTCTATCACCATCATTTCATCTGTATTATAATAGTTCAAGTCATCAGCTGCCATAAACAAATACGGTCTGATCCCTTCGTCGTTCATATGAAAGTTTGGCACAGATGTCATATACGTCCCATATTGGCGCGATTTTTTAACGACGCCAATTTGGGGAACGCATCTACAGCATAAACAACAACATCCGGCTTACCATATCAAGCAAAATAACGATACTTTGGCGCCAGTTAAGTGCCCGTTCCGAATATCACATTGGTATCAGAAAAAAATCGCGCCAATATGGGACCGTAAGATTTCCATTTTGATTAAAAAATCAAGATTTTTTTTCGAATAAAACTACATAAAATTTGCCGTGGTTGCAAAGAATTCTTGGTATTGTTACTCTAGCCGGATGCAAATATCGCCAATATCCTTTTTTCAACTCGCCAGTTAGCATTTTTTTTTCGAGTGGTAATATTTGGCCAGAGGGCATATACGCACAGCAGGTTTGGCGCGATTTTTTTTTTTTTTTTTTTTTTACGAAAATTTCGCGAAAACCTCGTTTTCAAATACCAGTTACGTTATTTTGGAGGATCAATTCTGGGAATGTGTTGCGGCTATTTGCGTGCAATCCAACAACGCTGGTAGAAAGAACCAGTGATCTAGAGAATTACTGGGATGGCAGCAGGTAGGAGAGAAGTGTCGAGATAGCAGATTCTCCCCTTCTGTTAAGGATAAAAATTGTGTTAAACATTTCAAGCAAGCCTTCCTAGCGGTGCTTCCTGAAAATGACAATTTCACTCCATTAGCCGAACGCCATTCTGACCTGGTCAAATTATGCAAACGACCAACAAGAATAATTCACAGAAACCACAGAACATATGTGATAATGTTAAAAATTCAAGGATAGTTTAAAAAAATAGAATGTCTATTTATAATGCTATAATGTTATTTCTTAGTACACGATTTCGTTTTGTTTTATAGCACATATTTTGTTTTACTATTTTGAGATTTTACGCTTATATTTTTAAATGCGGTTTACTAACTCGTGTGTATGTAATACAAGAAATATATTTCTTCGAAGTATAGATTTGAGCAGTATTTTGCACAGAAATTGTCGCTCCACAATTTAAAAACTCTGTTTAAATTACCCATCATTCATAAAGTGTAAAAAGAAACAAAGCTCTAATAACTTAAGTCTACAAAATATTTTTAAAGTTTAAAACATATAAAGTTAAATACACCATTAATAAACTACGACAATTTCCTTACACATTAAATAAGAAAGAGTAAAAATATGTTAGCTTCTAAAAAGCACAAGAATTTCGTACTAAAGTTGTATAATTTTAAATAGATCACGAAAAAATGGTTATTATACATAAAGTTTAAATTCTTAACTCTTATTATATGTCTAAAAGAAAGCACTTTAGCAAGAGAAAACAAAGCTTCAACTTTAAATGACAGTAATGAACATTTTCTGAAGCACTTTCACTCTTTTTTTTCTCCTTAGCTTGTTTGATGGAAATGAGCTGCTGTCTTAGTTAATACTTCTGCTTAATAGTCTCTCCTGGAAAGAATTTCCTCAGTTTCGCTGTTTATAAAATAAAACATCTCAAGTATTTAGAATTTTCAACATGTGGTTATTAAATGGTCTTAAAGAAGAAGAAGAAGTTTGTGACAATGGCCGTTAAAACATTAACTTGTAAATATGTTCAATTTAAATTTTAGTAATGTTAGTTTAATTCCTTTAATTTTTTGAAAGGCAAAAATAGATTTTAATTGATTATATATTAATTCGTTTTAACTAATAGTGTTTTAAATTTGACTTTTAATGTAATATAGTTTGAAATCCTTGTAACACTTTAACTGTCCCACAAACTGTAAATGCGTTGTGTGAGGTATTAGTAGTCGTTACGAAAATGATTTTCACATTTTAATTAGCTGAAGAATGTACTCGCCTTTTTACACTGTAACATATAGACAAGTTTGTCCTTACTGTGTAAGTAAAGTAAAACCCCACTAATCCGTAAGAATTGGTACCGGTACATGTTCGGATTACAAAAAATTAGGATTACCCGAAATTGTGATAAAAATAGAAAAGAAAAAGATGCGTGCTAAAAAATGTATGTTATAAGAACTCAGTAATTCAGTAAACATCCTCTAATGCGGCAACCTAAGGCCTGGCCTGGCTTTCGGAAAAGAATAGTATTCCTTATTTAACCCCTTTCGCGACGAGAGCCTTTGCTACAATTTTAAAGTTTTACCGCCGGTTTTTCAAAACAGAAAACTTCCTGTAATTAACCGCGAAAATGTTATTATTAAATAAGGTAAAATTTACAATTAAAAATAACTGGTGCTAATAGTGAAGGATTCTAAGCCCTTTAACTGATGATTCATATACCAGTCACTCGTCCCAAAGGTGTTAAACATTTCTGATGTTTATAATAATCGAATGGAACTTCAGAACGAGGAATTACGTAACAACCCATTACAAACGGTTCAAAATCGTAAATATATACATAGTTCAGTCACCAGGTCGAAGAGGGAGACGAAAAAAAAAAGAACATTTATGTAGATAATTTCCGAAATCAAACTGTTGAAAGGAAAAATAAACTTTTATTATCTGAATTAAATACTTTTTACATTTTGGAAAAGAATTTTACATTGACAGCAAATAAACTGATATTCGAATTTTTTTAAGATAGCTTCTACGTGTAGACTTACAGTGCAGGTTTGCATTTTATATTCGTGTACACACTGTAAAAAAAGAAAAAAAAAAAAAAAAAAAAAAAAAAAAAAAGTGTTGCCAGTTTTCCGGTAGGAATCGGAAAAATAGTTGCGCTTATCGGAAAATAGTACAATTTCCAACCCAGTTCGGAATAAAATCCGTAAAATCGGAATAAAATCCGTAAAATACCGTTTTACTGACGATTTCCTTATTTTTACGGATTTTATTCCGAGCTGGGTTGAAAATAATTCCGGTGCGATAAAGGCAACTATTTTTCCGATTCCTACCGTAAAACTGGCAGTATTTTTTTTACAGTGCATATTTTGTACACTATCACAAAAAATGTAAATTTATGAGCATTTTCTCTTCAAATTTCACGGGCAACAGCCTTATTTGATTAAAAACGGTATAATCCACTAAACAAATACGGCACGATCCCATACATTTTCCTCCGCTAGAGTGTAACCCTTCATTTTAGTTGTGTTTCGAAAAATAACGTCACTTAACCATGGCCGTAACACATTTTTTAACCCGCCAAAAAAGCGCTTTTCTGATGAGTATCTAACGTGCTGCGTGCTACGAAACAGAAAGTAAATTGTTATTGAGTTTTGAAATACATTATATCTTTGCCCCGTAAAATTACGGACTGCAAAAAATTATAGGCTTGGATTTTTTTTTTTTTTTTTTTTTTTTTTTTTTTTATATACGGGTATGATTGGAATCTCTGCTGCCGCCTCTGCCCGTAATTTTACAGGGATATTTTTAAAAGTGTACTTTTACATTATTGAGTTTTTTTTTTCAGTTTTATTCTATTCAGTTTATCTGTTCAAATATGAAGCAAAATCGGTTAGGATTAACTGGAATTTCGGATTATCGGGGTTCTACTGTATATATAATAACGGAGCACCATAAAATACTATTGTAGAACACAGAAGCTCCGTTTCAGTTGTAAATTTAGATACTTTAAATTACATAAAGCTTCTGGAATTCCCAGGAAATGCTGGATATGTGTATGTACTTTGATCAAGTATGTGATTTCAGCGAAAATTATTTTTATATTGCTTAAACTTAAATTAGTTTAATATCAATATATCAGTTAATATTAGATATTGAAAATATCCTGTGAAAAAATCTCTAATGAAATAAATATACTTGACCACTATTTTCATTTGAGTCGACTTAGTTACATTATTCGTAAAATGTATTTAGCTTTTAGCTAGCTTTGAACCCACATGGTTTAAAAGTACTAAAGAAAATATAAAAATATTTTTTTTTTATTTAATCATGGTAAACAAAGCCTTAAATGCGACTATTTGGTCTTTGATGTGATAATTCATTAATAAGAAAGAACTTGTGTGTAAAACTCAATCATTAAAAACCAAATTTTGAACACGTAATATATAAATCAAGCACTGTGAAAATTGCCAGACGTATACCTTTCGTGAGTAAAGGGACTCGCATCATCAGTGCATAAAATCAACATCCTCCCAATACACGAAAACGAAAACCCAAATGTCAGTAGAAAAGCACCGAAAGAACATGATGTTCCAGCAACATCTTAAATCCCTATTGTTAAAATCCTAGATTGCTTCTCATTGCTTGGTAATACGAGGGGGAAATAATTTCAATTTTGATTCGGTCACTATTATTATGAAATGCAATACTCCTTTAGATTTTTTTTTAAGCTGTTCATATTCATAAATTTAGAAACTCGTTGGTTAACAATTTTTCTAGTGTACCTTACATCTTACCTTTCTGGGTGGATTTTTCGTATCAGGAGGCTTCACTTCCGCTGCTTTGATCTCACTGGTTGCTACAATGTGATGGTGTTTCTGTGCTTTGTCTACTGGCATTTGGGTATTCGTCTTTCGTGTATTAGGGGAAGTAGATTTTATGCACTGATGATGTGAGTCCCAGTACTCACGAAACGTACAAGTCTGGCTATTGTCACAGTGCTTGATTTATATATTGTGTGTTTAAACGTTGATTTTATTGATATTCATTCTCAGATTTCGAAATATTCTTACTATATTCTACGTATTTCTGAGTATATTAGAATGGTAGTTGGTTTTGTATTTCTCTCGATATAAAAGAGTGCAATTTAGCATACAGTACCGGCTAGAAATCATAACAATGTGACTGGATATTTTTCTACGTGAATATAGAACTGGTAAAAACATTCTTGCGGAAATCATAAAAATTAGTATTTTCAAGAGGAAGTTGAAATGCTTTGATTTTATATTTTTTAAAATGTCAATTCATTTGTTTATAAATATACTAGGGGGCTCTGCCCCCTGCAAGCTACGCTCGCCAACCCCCGTTCAGACACTGTAGAATCTAAAATCACACTAATCTGAGCGGTTTTAAAAAGATTAGAGAAGATTGAATTATACTGAAAAAACCTGTAGCGACCTCCCTGTAAACGGATTTCCATTAAATTCCCTTTGATTGCAAAATTTAAGGTTAAATCAGTTGCTGTTAAGACATCCAATGGTTGTTTTCGTGTTTGGTTAAAGAAGATCAGTTAAACATTTGAAAAGAAACTAAAATAAAATGAATTAAATAAACAGAGTCTTTGTCTCTCGGTATTTTTTAACCGCGGTGTAAAACGATTGACATAATACAATTACTAAAATTTGCTGCTTTAACCCCTGCAAGGGCGGTGGTTCATTTTTGGACCACTTAATTTTAATTCTTAAATGCCACATTAGCATCAGAATATTGGGATGAAAATTTCCCTTTTATTGTTATTTTGGGTGCTTTCCGATGTCCGGCATCGGTGATTGTTGTGGGGATTTTCCACCGGAGCGTTACATCCTATGCCATTCTTTGGTTGGTGCTCCGGTCGGGTGATCAAGTAAGTGAACAAAAAAGGTTCACGCGGTTAGGTCACGCTGTCTCGGGTGGTCTGATTCCATTATCCGGCGGAGTGATCCGTATATCCGGCATTGTGCATCACTTGTTTCTAGGAGAGTACTTGTCCATTAGTAGTAGTGGTTTTGATTTGGATCATTTGGGATAGGTCTGACACTCGGTCGGCCTTTTAAATATGGTGAAAGATTGTACTGCGTGTAATCAGCTACTCGCGGTTCGACACGTTGTTTAAAGTTTTCAGATAGAGGGTCTTTGGAGTGAAATTTTTATTGGTTTTTGTGGTTATTTGATTATATTAGTTGATCTTCTGTCTGAATTATGGCTGACGACAACGTTGACTCATGGATAGAGACAACTAAGAAAGAGAATTTATGTTCGGCAATTATAGATATACACGGAAAGATACATGATTTACTGGAATATAAAAGATCGAAAAGTAACAGTGTTACTGCTCCTGTGATAAATACAATTAGGAAGGCATTGGAGTACGTGCTGAAAAGATGCACAGAGTTAAGTGAGGAAAATAAGGTGCTGAGGACCAGGTTGGAGGATAGGTTTGAATACAGTCAACTTATGGGAGAGCTTGCCCAGAAGATCTCTAGAACATCAGTGAGTTCAGTGGAGGATGTGGCCCCAAAGACGAAACAGAATGTTCAGAAGAGGAGAGACGAACATACAATGGTCTTGACTCCAAATACAGAACAACAGGATCTGGTTCAAATAAAAGATAAAATCAAGGACGTCTGTCGGGCAAACATAAACGAGCCAGTTCCTAACGATGTAATTATGACGAAATCAAGGCAAGTGATATTAAAGTATAAGAATAAGAAGGATTTGGAGTTAGTAAAAAATGCCCTGGTGGACTCTGATGAATTAAAGGCAGTCGCTAAAATAAATGTTCCGGTTAGGAGAAGAGAAAGAATCTTGATAGTGAGTGTAGATCCTAAAATAACGGAGGAAGTGGTAAAGAATGAAGTGGAGTCTCTCTTGAAAAATAATGCCGAAGATATTACTTATGGTAATATTAGGGAAAAACTTGAAGATGCGCATTTGTATCCGGCGACTAAAACCTTGCTAGGGGGCATTTTGAGTAAAACGGATGTAGAAGTTAGAGTCATAAGGAAAATAGAGACGAAAATGGGTAAAGTTAATTGGTTGCTAGACATAGATGCCGATTGTCAAAAAGTTCTGTTGAATATGAAAAGGATTTGTGTGGATTATGAGAGGTACCGTGTGGTGGCGTTCGTCTCCATCACGCGGTGCTTCAAATATCAAAAGTACGGCCATATGGCCAATAACTGTGATGGAGAAACTCAATGTGTAAAGTGTGCTGGCAACCATTTGCTGCGGGATTGTAAATCTGAGACCATAAGATGTGCTAACTGCTATCATAGTGAGGCCGATGGGGATTGTGCCCATAGGGCTGATAGTGCTGATTGTCCGGAATTTAAGAAATATAGGTTGCAAGTCTTGCCTAATCGTAGCTAAGGGCGGCGATGTTGGTGGAATTAGGGTTGTTCAGGTTAACTCACATCATTGCAGAGATGCAAATGATGCTGTATCAGATTATGCTATCGCTAATAATATTAATATCATACTTTGCCAAGATCCTTATGTATCAGATGGCGTTCCCTCTGGCATCCCAACTGATTGGCCCGTTTATTTCTCTGTTCTTCTTGATTCTGCTATAATTATAACTAACAAGGATTATGCCGTTATCAGCTCTCTGGTGCTAGATAATACCATTGTAATTTCTTTAAATGTTTTAGATAAAGTTGTTTATATCGGCTCTCAGTACTCTCCCCCTAGTGGTAACTTAGACAAAGATTTCAATGATTTGAGTAACCATTTCGAAAGTTTTGATAATATGCCTCTAGCTGGTGACTTCAACGTTCCCCTGCTTGAACTTGGCTATTCTCGTCAATCTGAAAGAATGGAAATTCTGCTAGAACATCTTATGGATAAGAACTTAGTTATCGTCAGTGACATCGACGACCCTTATTCTTTTGTTCAAGGCTCTCTGCATGGTAGACCTGATCTTACATTGGCTGGACTGGAAGTTTGCAGTGATATACAAGAGTGGATGGTTGATGACAAAAATTTCTCTTTTAGTGGCCACAGGTATATAGTATATTCTTTGGGTTATACTCCAGTTGGTAAAGCAAACACTCGCTTCAAGACTAAGAATAAAAGTTTCAAAAAATTTAATGCTTATATAAAAGATTCAGAAAATGCCTGGCTAAAGGGTCTTATCGAGGTAAAGAACACAGAGGAATTAGACGTACATGTAAAAGATTTTATCTCTGATGTCACCAGAATTGCTGAGAAGTGCTTTAGAAAAGGTGTGTTACCACACAAATCGACTATTAGGTGGTTTACTCAGGATTTGAAAACACAGAGGAATAAGGTCTCTGCAATGTATAAGCGTTATGTTAAGAACCCGGATGATAATGATATGAGAGAATCTTACAAGAATGCACGACGAGCTTATAATAAGAATGTTAGAAGAGCGAAGAAGTCTTCTTGGGAAAATTTCTGTAACAAAACTAACGATTCCTTTGGAACTCTATATAAATTTGTATCTGGGAAAGCTACAAGGCATACTGACTATATTTTTACTAAATTAGATGATTCTGAGTGTTTTGACTCCTACGACGAGGTCGCAAGCTCACTGATGGTGGAGCATTTTGGAATAGATAACGTACCTGCAAATATCCATGATTTTACATCACAGGTTTTTAATAATGTTGATTGTAAGGATGTAACTAATAGAGAGCTAAATTATGTAATTTCAAAGCAAGGTAATAACAAAGCTCCGGACTACGACGCTTTGGATGCATCCATAGTGAAAAACATTTGTATAAAGAGTAAAAATTATGTTAAAAGATTGGTAAGCGTCTGTTTAAAGTTTGGACACTTTCCCGAACAGTGGAAAAACGGTGTTGTTATTTTCTTCCGGAAACGCAACAAAGACGGTCGTTCAGCTAGGTCTGTAAGACCTAGCTGAACCTAGCTATAACTTTACTTTGTATCTTTGGCAAGGTGTTAGAGAGGATAATAAAAATACGTGTAATGCCGAAATTAGAATCTTTAAATTTCCTTGATGATGCCCAATTCGGATTCCGGGAGAAAAGAAGTACAATTTCTGCCCTTGAGCATTTGAGAAATCTGGTAAAGAATAACTTAAAAGATTATAAATACTACGCGATGACATCTATAGATATCCAGGCGGCGTTCGATGCAGTAGTGTGGGAGATTTTGGCTAATCTGATAGATTCACTACCCATAGCAGCATATCTGAAGCGCATCTTAAAGAATTATATCAGTAAAAGAAAGATTGGCTTTAAGTTTACATGTGGCATTATCTGGTTTGTTCTATATCGGGGCTGTCCTCAGGGCAGTTGCCTTGGACCCTTATTATGGCTAATTGTGGCGGATTTTCTTATCAAGAAATATAGGACAAAGTATCAAGAAATTATCTATTATACCGATGATTTTACTATTTTTGCAGGAGCTGATACAAGACGGGAACTTGAAGTACAGATGAATGCACGGATCGCATGGTTCAAGAAAATCTGTGATGAGCTGTCTTTGAAGATTAGCGGTGAAAAGTGTGTAAGCATGCTTTTGGCGGATTCTTACTTGAAGACAGACGCCCTATATTCAAGATTGATCGTAACAGTATTCCAGTTAAGGACACAATTGATTATCTTGGAGTTACGATTGACAGCAAGTTTAACTGGATTGCGCATATAGAGAAAGTTAGAGAAAAAGTGAGAAGTTTGACATCCAACACCAAGAAGACTGTGGTTAGAGATAGGGGATTACAGGCGACCTACAGAAAAAATTGGTATTGTGCTGTTATAGAGAAACAAATAAGTTATGGATATGAAGTGTGGCTGCAGGATCTTAATATTCATGGCAAGAGTAAACTGAGTTCTAGTCAACGATTGGGCCTGCTTTCTATCATCTCGGCGTATAAAACAGTCTCCACAGCGGCATTATGTGTTCTGGCAGGCGTCGCCCCAATCTATATTAAGCTGAAACATGGTGTGATAAAACATAAGGTAAATGGACAAATGAGTATTTATGATGGTGACATAGAAATCAAGAAAGATAATATCATGCATGACCTTGGTACTTGTGATTATCCAGATTATACGAGTCTGAAAAACCTGATAATAACTGATAAAAGTGATCATTATTTTATAAACGAGAAACACCCATTCATTTATACAGATGGATCTAAGATGGCGGAGGGAGTCGGAGCAGCGTTCACAGTACTATATAATAATAATTTTATCTTTGATTTCAAGATCTCTCTGAATGGAAGAAACAGTATTTATCAAGCAGAATTAACTGCTATTAGATATGCTATTCATTGGTTTATGTGCTCACATTTTACTATGGCTTACGTGTTTACAGATAACAAGGCTTCCACACTTGTTCTTCAGAGAAACTTTCCAATTAATAACATTGTAAAGAACATCTATGATAATTTCAATAGTCATCCAGAAAAGGAACTTAACCTAGGATGGACAAGAGCACACATTGGTAATCCAGGAAATGAGAGGGCCGATGAAATGGCAAAAGCAGCTGTAGATCCAGCGGTTGCTGATGTAGTGGAAGAGGTGAAATTTCCTATCTCATGGGTGAAGAGGATTTGTTTGGAAAATATACGTAGTGATTGGCAAGAAGATTGGAGACACAGCGTTAAAGGAAGTGACACCTCCAATGTTCTTAAAAAAGTAGATGACAGTTTTATTTGTGTGAGCCAAGTTATTCAATATTTTGTTTCTGCTCATGGAAGCTTCCCGGAATATTTGTTTAAAATTGGAAAAATAAGTAATGCACTCTGTGATTGTGGCAGCGTGGGTAATGTACATCATTACCTTTTTCGCAGATGCCCTGTGGTACCATTTTTCTTTCATTTTGATAATTCACAAAGTATCAGTTATAATTTCAGAAGAGTCCTATTTGACAAGAAAAACTACAGCAAGTTATGTGAGATATATAATGCACTTAATGCAACGTATTCTTTTATAAGATATCGGTTCTAAAGCAGTCTATTAATGAAAATTTTCAAGTGTATTATAGTTACCAAGTTCCACAAGTATTATCAATCTCCCTTGTATTTTAAAACTTTTGATTTTAAAGACTCAGATTTTATGAACATTATGTACAGACTTTTATTTTTACTGGACTCTCTAATATTATTGAGCTTGTTCATATACAGTGGTTCTGGTGGACACGCCTATTCTTCACGTTGTGAGTGCTTGAACGTTTTATCTATTACACAACCCTTGCTGGTAGCTGTAGTGCTGTGGATGGATTCCTACGTACTGGCGGATTGATTATTGATCTTGCTGCGTAGTGATCGTTAATCATTGGCTATCAGTTTTCCTGCATTTTATGAACTTAAGTTTTTAAATATTTTTGATTTTAAGGACTATTTATTTTATTGGACTATCTTCAGTTATTGATATTGTTTCTGTTCTTCAGTTGGTTGTGGAGTTACCCATAAACCCACACTCGTGTAAAAGTTGCATGGTAATCTCTAAACATGCTTTTGTATATTGTTGATCATAACGAGTTGCTATGTTTTATTTTTGTATAAGAGTTTATGCTTTTGTTATTTATTTTGTTATTATATATGCCGTTGGTTTGCCCGTTCCTTTGGTAGTGCACGGAGCTGGATTGTGGAGGGGTTTTTTTCCCGCCAGGACATTAGTTCCATAAACCTCACGGTTGGAGTCCTGGCTGGGTGTCAAAAAAAAAGTAAGTGAACAAAAGCATTTTCGTATTTCTAAATTTGTTTCTAAATTCTGGTGCCATTAACTGATTTCAAGATTTTTGCGAATAGAAGTGCCTTGTCCGTGAAAGGGTTAAACGCATATTAATGTACTTATTATTTTAAAGTTTCCATTCCCTTTTAATATTCACGTGTAAATACAATTTTCAGGACATAATTTTCAATATTTTCCTGCCTTTATCACGTACTCATTTAATAGTAATTTTGAAGTTTTTTTCTGTTTTTAATAGTCACGTGAAAATAAATTTATAATCGTTAGGAAATATTATTATTTGCGCTGTTTTTAAAATTGAAAACAATCTCTATAATAATAGCCTAAGTCATGTGACTATCATCAACAGCTCCAGGTGGATCACTTCCCTTTTTATGTTCCAGGCGGCCATTTTGGTACTTTAATGTTAGCCAGCCACAGGTGTGATAAGTCGCCGAATATTATTCTATCCCCATTATTTCGTTTATATTATAATTGTCCAAGTCATGTAACTGCCATAAATAACGGGCTGATTCCTTCGCTTTTCATAAGAAAGGTTTCCATTTTGATTAAAGAATCAAAATTATTTTTTCGAATAAAACTACATAAAAGTTGCGATGACCACAAAGAATTCCTGGTACTGTTATGTTAGCCGGGTGAAAATCTCGCCAATAGCTTTTTTTAACTCTCCAGTTAGCCTTTTTTTTATTTTTCGAGTGGTAGATTAAAACGGCGCTACTTGGTTATCCCACCGACCAAAAATCTGTCGCCATACTATAAGAATAAATGCAAAGAATGGTTGATCGTAAATGTCGCATTCACTTGACTTTAAAGAAGGTACATATGTTCACGCCATCAAGTGATTTTTATTTCGACGTTTTATTTGTATTTTTATTAATGTTATGCTAATTTATTTGCTCTTTTGTTATTTAAAAAAAAAATGTCAATTTGTATAATTTGGCTATTTATATAATTTGGTGAAATTGGTCGACGGGAGAAGTAATAACATTAAAACGTTGCTTTGAAGTGGAAAATAAATCTCATGATTTGCTGCATTGTCACATACGCACCAGGTTTGGCGTGATTTTTTTTAACTACAATTTGGCGAAAACCTCGTTTTCTAATACCTGTTACATATGTATTTTTAAATTATTTTCTGTTACTTTTAAAATGAAAAAACAAGAAATAATAAAAAAAAAAATAATTAATAACTATAGAACAAAACAATTTATAAATTTTTTTCCTAAATAAAAAGAAAATAAATTCAAATAAACATTTATTAATAAATAAGCAACAATAGCCGGGTTACCATGTCAGGCAAAATAACGCCATTTTGGCGCCAATTAGGTGCCCCGTTGCGTATATGACATCTGTGTCTAATATTTATCTTTCCATTTCGTTTAAAAAAAAAGAATGAAGTAAAAGCCATTTATTTTAAAGGTTTCAATTTTAAATGAAAGTTTTGTATTAAATAAAATGATAATGAAATACAAATTGAATTCTGAATATAAGTAACATGATTCATTTCTTAGCATACATTTAAGGGAGGCCAAACTCGTCGCCAAATTAATTTAAAATAACCTTTTTTAAAATATGAAAAAAATATTTGTTATGATTAAAATTTGAGTTGCCATCATTAGAAAAAAGTATTTAAAATTAGAAAAAAATTTAATATTTCGAAAACTAATTTAATTTTAAATTTCTAATACCAGTTTTAAGATCTGTGGATCAATACGGATTTTTGGTGTTAATTTCATCTCGAAGTATTCCATATGTTAGGAGAAATCGCCGTGAAACGTAATCAGTTGTTTAATCAGTCGTTTCATAGAATCGTTACATAAATTCATTTCAATTCGATTCATTAGGATTTTATATATATGGGGTAGATATAACAATACGAAGATGAATAAGTCATACTTATCCATATTCCGAAAAAAATCGAAAGTTTTTTTTTTTTCTTTTTCTTTAGAAATTGATAATATTGGCTCTATATATATATTTTTTTTAAACTCAAGAATTAAAAAAAATCGATAAAAGAGATTTTACGAAACGTATACGTTTGATTTGAGCTACCAAATATAAAAAGATAACTTGTATATGAAAATATATTTTCTGTAAAAGTAGACATATAAAACAAATTGGCGTAAAAACTTTATACTTTTCTCCTCAAATTAATTATTATACTTACATTTGTGTGTAAAGGGTTATGAAAACGACGTCAATTTTAAAATCAGGTATTTTAATGTATGTTTCATTATACAGCTAGAAAAATAATAAATGTATATTTAATTTTTTGGTGGTTTAAGCTTCAGAAATAATTCTGAGATGTGAAAGGAAATCGAATATTTCATAAACACTGCATTCTACACTCTGTAACACTGTAGAATATTAAAAACAAAACATGAATAACAAATTATCGAAAATTTCATTTCTAAGATTTATTAGAAAGGAATTTATCTACATATATGTATATATTTATATTTTATAATTTGAGAAATTATGAACAAAATATTATAAAATTGTAAATATTAAGAATATATTTTATGCAAATAAATTAGGTGACCTTTTTCCGCCGAAAAATTGAAGACAACTTTGGAGAATCGCGGAAAAAGTAAGTATTAAAGCTCGTAATATGTTTCGCAATTTTGAGAAATAAGATTTGATTCAGCTGATTAAATGTTGCGTTGTTCTTAAGATTTGAAAGTATTACGCGACAGCAATTTGTTAAACATATTTATATATTAATAGAAATAATTTTTAGAGTACAAATTCAAGCAGTAAATGATACAGGATTTTAAAATTCACTATTTATAAATGTCACAATAGAGATAAAACTTTAGTAATCATAATGAAAATTAATTTGAAGAACAACTGGGTAAAATTTTTAAAGTGTTATTATCATAGTTCAGAAAGTAGGTCCTTCTCCTTTAACTTTGTATGAATTAGTAGAGCGATTGTAACATCACGCGCGGAGAGTTTTAAATAACTTCAAGTAAATTATATTTTAATCACCTTAGAAGCATTGAATTTCTAGCGGGATGAAATGATTTTTCTTTATTTATCAATGATAAATCTCGGTTCGGCAGAATAGCTTTTGATTCAGAAATTTAAAATATTTTTCGAAATTTAATATACTTGACATAAAAGTGCATCTAGAAAACAATTAACTAATATATTTTTTTAAAAGAATAAACATATTGTGCAATTTGTGAATATTTTGCAAGTAATTAAAAATTATTCAATTGCGCATTTCAGTTTATTCGCAGAAATGTTTTTGTATTGAAGAATTGAGTAAACTGCCAAATGAAGTAATTTAAATATTATAGTCAAATGCTGAAAGAAAGCAAGACCATTCCTCATAAGCTGATATTCATGCATCAGCAACTATTTTTTTTTAAATATCCTAGATCAAGTATTTCTATCTATATTTACTCCTTAAAACCCGTGGAATATTAATACAAAAAGGAACAATGGAAGGGCAGACTGTCATATGCGTTAATGCTTGTCAATTCTGTTTCTATATATAAGTTTCATGTGGAATACAATAACAGCTGTACGGAATTATTACACTGTATATATATATATATATATATATATATATATATATATATATATATAATTTACTAAGGACAATATCATATTAATTACTAATTGTATGTCATTTTTATAGTGATTAATATACATATAAGTATGTTTAATATAAATATAGTTATACTGCATGTATTAAAATTGGGTGATTATTTTTATTATTATTTCTCTATTCTTTTTAATATTTATCTATTTTCAATTTATTATCGGTTTAATGTTTTTGAATGTCCCACATTCATACTTTTTGGATTTTTATGGATGTATGAAAATAATCCACACTCTATATTTGTGCTTTTTAAGTAATGGGAATTTAAGTATCATTTAACCTTCTATATAATTCCATATGTTTTTTATTCCCTGTCCATTTTATAATTATCTTATATATAATTGATTTAAAAAATAATTTTTATATTATTTTTAATAATTATTCATATTAATTATTACTGAATTTATTTTGTTTTATAGCATATAGCTATATGCTATATATTATCAATGTTCTAGAATTATTTAAATTCTTAGTTTAGTTTAAATAAGTTAGCTAATAGAATATTTTGTATGATTTTAAATTTTATTAACAATAGTTTTTTTTTAAAATACATTGTGTGGTTTATATTAGGTTTATAATTATCTATATATAAGGATATGTTTGGTTTTGCAGCTTAAAAAAAATATTTACATTCAAATGCTTACAAATATTTATCTTGTGATAGTTGAATAAAAGTAATACTAGATAGCAGCACCAAAAATTTGTCTTTTGAAGATAGCTCTAAATTTTAATTTTTCTAGCTCCATTTCAGTTATAATTTACTACACCAGGGGGTATTTTTAGCTAAATTTTGACGATAATGTTAAACAGTTATTAATTAATTTAATAGTGCATTTTAAATAATGTAATTACTATCTATTCATTTTATATTATATTAAATGTATTTAACGAGGTATTTCAAAATGTATTTCAAAATGTATTAACTGCATCCTTTGGTATCAATTACTGTGATTTCTTAACTGTTTTATTCACCTTAATCTTTATGATATTCTGGTAGCCATGTGCGTGGATATTTGTAAAATACTGAAATATTAATCGGTATGGAGTTTATTATTTATATTTTATATCCTATAAATATTTAAATAGGTTTTATTGATTCTTCCATTTCATATTTGTTTCTATTCTGTTTTCATTTTTAATCAATTCACTTGATTTTAATGGTTGTTTGGGCACAGGGGAAAATAATTTTTAGCTTTAGCTTATTTTTCTCACAGAAAACAACCATTTTGCTTATATCATTGAATTCTGTGCCCTTGACAACGTAATTCAATGTATAAGCTTTTCCATTTTTTGTCGGTGTCCACTTTTTTCTTTTTCTTCCATAATAATTCTTATAATAAATTATTTTTTTTTATACTTACAGCTTTAATTCATAATATTTGATGGTGGTAGGTTATGTTTAATTAATGGTTATATATATATATATACATATATATATATATATATATATATGTATATATATATAATATATATATAATTATAATATATATAATATATATATAATATATATATAATATATATATATATATATATATATAATAATAATATATATATAATATATATATATATATATATATATATATATATATATATATATATATATATATATATATATATACATATATATATATATATATATATATATATATATATATATATATATATATACATATATATATATATATATATATATATAATTCTAGATATGTAAAGTGCCCAAAATCTGTATTCTTACTAAAATTTTATCTATACACTGTGTAAAAAATATATAAATCTGCAAAACTAGTTTTTGTAAAGCTACAGAAACCCAGTTTCCTTAAAAATTCTTGATAACCTTGTAGATTTTTTGATTTACGGGTACAAAAGCGTATCTACTACATGGGTTTTTGCTGTTGCCTTTACATAAAAAGTTCTAGAAATCTCATTTTCCGTGAAAAATCTTAGCAATTTAAGAGATTTTTTGTTTTACACTGTATATAACATAAAAATTACAATTAAGAAAAATCATCTCATGTATGTTACCTATACATTACAAAATATTTTTTAGGATTGTTTTAACCATCTCAAAATAAATAATATTATACAAAGTGGTTTTTAATACAATATTACAGATGTAATAAAGAGTTCCACTCTTATAGATATGGTTAACGTAAACAAATGGTATAATACTTATAGTTAGGATTATAAATATATGAACATATGCGTGATAACAATACCAAGAAAAAAGTCACTGTAATTTATTAAGCATGTTAAAATTATATAAACATTAAAAATTTGTTAAATATATATATAATCGTGTAAAATGATTTAATTGCACAATACAAAATCTTTAATCTTGACTCTTAAGGAAAATGCGTTTAATCTTTGAAGTTAAATCCTCAGTGTTAAGTGGTTACTACAACTTAAAGTTTCAATGACTTATGAGTGCCTGTTCTAAAATCCTTCAGAGTATTAAAGTACTTCACAGAAAACGCACTTTCTTTCAATATTTTCACTTTAAAGGGAAAATTCTTTCCATTTCATTATTGGATGAATTTCATATCGGAATTTAAATTATTATATGTAAATACAAAAAAAAAAAAAATGCTTTAAATACTTTAATTATTTAAACGTGTCAACTGGTGACTTTAATTTAAAAGTACAGTTAGTTCAACGATAATATAAATGGTTGCAAATTTGTTTAAATATATTTTATTTCTGGTTATTTTTTAGATTTAAAATCTTTTAATGGATTTCGATTTCAAATACTGCATTTATATTTAAGATACCTTGTTATAGATTTAGTAACGATAATAATGGATTTTTAGTTTAATAAACTATATCCAAATCGGATACTGGATAAAATATTTATAACTTTCTCTAATTTATTCCCTTTGGTTTTACGCCATTTTGTCTTTTTAGCCGACTGCCATGAAAGGTTATGTGTTTGATACTTATCTCGGTACGTGGATTTCTTTATACCCTCGAAACTTTCCAACGGCTGGATGGATTTTAATGAATGAGGTCTATATCCATTCGTCTTAACCGTTCAATGGTTATAGATTATGTTTTGTTTTCATAAATTCAAAATGGCGAATTTGAAATGAATAACTGAGACAGTGAAAAACTACCTTTTTACTTCTCGCTGCTTGCGTTCTGAACGTACATTATATGACGAAATTTGCTCGTATAGCTGCGTTCTATCATCCCGTAAAGTTATGCCCCCTTTTTAAAATACATTCTGTATATGTGTTTGCATATATAATCTTAATTTTTCTGTAAATGCAGTAACGTCATTAAATTTCAAGTGCATATTTCTGTTACCCTTACGACCATGTTACCTTTAATTAAATATGTTTTGCAAAATTAAATTTAGAAATTAACATGAAAAATGAAAAAATAATTGTTTTCAGAACATAAACAAGTCGTATTAACTGTATATTTTAAAACTTAAAAAAAAAAAAAAGCCACAACAATCGCAATTTTTGTTTGAAATAAGAGTGGTTGTATATATTTCTCTCAGTGCCCTTACTTCAATTACATTATGTCGAAAATATAAATTATGATCTCATTTATTCGATTTTATTGAAACTGCAGTATAACTTCGAAAATAACGCTGGGTCCGAGACTGAGCCGGAATTTAAAAAATTCCTCATTTCTGAAAGAATATCAAAAGTATTTCCGCTGGTCCTAATTGAGCCTTCATTCATTATTTAATTCATAGGCAAGTCATATTTTTTGAGGTAAAAGAGAAAAACAAAACAAAAAAGAACTTACTTTAATTGTATTTTCTACATTTCAAAAAAAAAAAAATATATATATATATATATATATATATATATATATATACAGTGAAGTCATTTCTTCTCGCGTAATTTTCGAAACATCGAGTCAATTTTATTTTAATTTAATTTTTTCGGCAATTTTTTAGCAATTATTTCTTTGACTTTATACAAGTGTGGAATATCAATTTTGCAAATGCAGTATTATTTCTCTAAAGACTATATTTATTTTCCAGTCAAATTTATGCATTTATTCAAGGATTCTTTTCTGCCTGCTCTTCGTCCTCGTTCCTCTGAGCAGCTTGTAGCATTATCTTCTCTTCAATTTAGCACAACGTTTGCGAAGTTGCAGCAATTTTGTATATCGTTTCCGATCTCCAAGTATTTAAATCGTAAACAATTGCCATTTTTCTTTCTCTTGTGAATTTAATGTCGGCTTTTCTAAGTTGCCGGATTCCGAATACTGATTTTTGGAGGTTACATTGTGATTTTCATTTACCAAAAGATTTATCAATATGATTTAATTGTGTGTTATGCACACCTTAAAATAATTGAACAAAATCGAAATTATCCAATTAATTTTGCATCATCAGAAAAGTAAAATTGACACATCAAAAAAAAAAAAAAAAAAAAAAAAAGTAACTAGAAAACATCAATTATGCTTTTTCAGAATTTCGTGTTGTCCCAGATGAAAAATAAAATGTATATGCACATAAATATAGCTAATACAAAACATATTTCAGTTTTAAGACTTAAAACACACGCTTTTATTTTATATAAATTGGCGTCATTCGCATCATCTTAAGAATTCCTCATTTACGATCCAATCTTAAACAACATCTACAGTAAAGTATTCATACGACGTTACTATCGCTAAATAATGCACAAATGAAAAGAAAAAAAAAAGATGTCTCTTAAGAAACTTGACAAAAAAAAAAAAAAAAAAAAAAAAAAAAAAATCGGGTATCTAATGATTCATATGACTTGATTTGTTTGTAATATATATTAAATTAAATATAGTTTATAATAATTCCATTTTTCATCAGAATTCCTTCATTTATATTTTTTCAAAATAGGACGGATTTTAATAACATTTTTTTAGTAGTTATCGGAAAATGGCAACAGAAATATATAATTAAATTTTTCCAACTATTTTTTCTTTACTATCTATAGAAGTGGAGTACTTGAGTTTCCAAAATTAAACAAATGGCGCTAAAAACTACAAAAAAATAATATCTCAAAAATAAATCGATATGCAATTTTCAAACAAGTTGCTTTAAAAGATACTTTTTTTCCCAAACCGACGGCATAAAAATTGAAAATGTGCGATTCTTAGAAGTGTAAAAAATTGCAGTAGAGTAAATAAATTTACAATGATACATCAGCTTTGTTTTTCGACAGGCTTATACAAGGGGACGTTATTTTTTGGAGACGACATTTTATTTGATGAAAGAAAGAAATAGCATATCGGGGGCTAATTAAAAAATGTCGCATGGAATATTTTAGTACTATGATCATCCTTCAGCTGATTTTTCTGTTCCTCAATAAACAACTTTTATTCTGAATGTATTAAATATGTACATGGATGAGACTCATTTCCTCCTTATAAAATATGCTGTAATGTTTGAATCAAATACAAACATCCAACATTAATTTAAATAAAAATTTGAATTTAAAAAAATTCTTTAAATAACCTTCAGAAAATTCAGTTTCATTACACAATTCTAAAATAATAGATCATCATAGAATAAAAAAAATATCTAGATCAATAATATTCTTTTTAGGTGTTTCAGTACTCTTAAAGCTTCAAAATTTTCGAAATTTAGATATTTTTAGATTTTAAACTCCTCTTATTTCTGAACATTTTAATATAACTGTTTCGTTAAAATTCCCATTGGAACATAAGTTGGCTTTTAGAATTATATACCTGCTCAAAACTGAAGCAGCGTTTCCGAATCTTTGAAGTAATTTTTCTCCAAATGACATGGGCATAAAGCGCAGGATATCTCAAAAATTTCTGAATATTCTTTCATAAAATGTTCAAAATTTACTTTTCATATTCATTTGTATAATCTGAACCTAAAATTTCCTTTTTGTTGTTAATATACCGGGTGTCCTAAAAAGGACTGACTGATTTTAAAATTCAAAAAATTGCAAACTTTGACAGATATTTAAAAATTTCTTGCAGGAGGTTTATGCATAATGTCAAAAGCTTTATTACAGTGATTTTCGATTTTAGTTCGAATTACAAACAATAGATGGCGCTGTAAGCAATAGTCGCTAAATACAGGCTCGATTTTTGGTCCTTTCTCTTGTTTCATGCGGAAAAAGGAGATGGAAACGTGTTATCCGGGCCACGAAGTACCAAACATCGAGCCTGAATTTAGCGTCTATTGATCGCAGTGCCATCTATTGTTTGTAATTCGAACTAAAATTGAAAATCACTGTAAAAAAACTTTTGACCTTATGCATAACCCTCCTGCAAGAATATTTTAAATATCTGTCACCGTTTCAAGTTATTGAATTTTAAAATCAGTCAGTCCTTTTTAGGACACCCGGTATATATATATACATATATATTAGGTGATTATGTTATTGATATTTTCGAAATTTTGTATTAGCTAAATAAGTCGTTGTATTAAAAATATAAAAAGGCTTTAAATACAATTTTTTTTAGTTTAAGGGTAATTATTACAAACTGAAGTATACGTAGGCACCAATATTTTTATTCTAGCTGCAACATTTATTTTGTAATCGTGTCGTAAACTGTTATATCAATTTTCTGCTCGTCAAATATCTGACGGTTTGGAGACCCCAATAAATGCTAATTTTGCATCTTGAATAAATCTATTTCTACATCTATTTAATCACTATAAAAATTGTGTTTTAAAATCATATATATTTTAAGATATTAAATGTTGAAAATGGTCATTTTTACCAATTTTATGAGTCCCGAGTCCCTTATTGTTTATAATTAGTTTATTAGTGCACCTAATTTCAAGTCATTCTGCGATTATGTTTTAAAAAATTATATTTCATTCAATCATTAAGACTTTAAAAATATCACTGATTTCTTCAAATAATGAAAAAACAAATGTCGACATTATTATGGCTTATTTGTCACGGCTTTTAATGTGAAGTAAACTTTTTATTGTTTTCAATGAAGGCTTTTAAAGTTTCACAACTACATCAAATTGAATTAATAATGCATTAAACTCATTTGAGTTACTTCCTTTCAATAATTACATAAGCAAACATCGAAGTGCGTTGTAAACATATAGAGTATTTTTAACAATCTCCAACATAGTTGAAAAGCGTTTATGAATTTGGTTTGTCTGCCCATCTGTCTATTTATATGTCCGTGCTGTAACTCGCGTAAATATAGTCCGATTGCCATGAAATTGATTATGTTATTGTTGTTTACTATGGGATGCTCCGTATTGAAAATGTAGTTTCTAGCATTTTGTGTTCATGTACACGTTCACTCAAAATAATTCCGTTACATTACTGTCTAAGGGAAAACCGTTTAGCGTGTATTTTAATGATTTTGCAGTATTTAAAACATATTGAAATTTATATAAATCACTGAGGTGTACTACAAAGTTTTTATTATAGAATAAGCTGTGCGTAAAAGTCATTGTTCCTTTACAGGGACACACAAAAGAATTTGTCTATAGAAGAAAATGAGCAATAATTGAACTGTTGATGTCTATGAACAATAATTGCTTGAAGTGGGTTTTCAGTTGTGGTATGCGTTTTTAATTTTAACTATTTTTTGAATATTACTTGAGGTGTAAAAATTCTATAGATAATTTATATGGTCACACAAAATTTCTCAAAAACGGTCGTTTATTTTCGGAAATTGCAAAGTGGAAATTTTCAAATCTGCTATACGTTTAACTGAACTAAATTTTCGCATACTGTGTAGTAACATACATATCTGTAAATCATATACACGGCTGCACAAAAAAAACTTTTTTTAACGACTATTCATTGTTATAGCAGAAATCAGATTTTCAAACGAGTTATTACTTTTCTAAATTGTTCATTTACCTTATCGTTTTTCACCTTAGTAATCTGCGAAGTTAAAGTTACAGTTTTCTGTATGTTGAAACGACCGAAGTAAGCCCGCAAAACCTTTCCGATCGCGTAAGTTGCAGGATTGGCTTTTGTCCAGCGTTTGCTCACGCCTAGAATTGTCCATCGATTATCGCTGGGGTTTTGGAGACTGTTTAGCCGTGCTGGCGTGTCTGAGAAAAAGTTCGATACGCAAAGGGAGATGAAGTGAAACGATTGAAACTCATAGAGATGAAGACGATGGATTTTCGAAAAGGATGAGCGGACATGTTGTGATTTTTTTTTTAACTGTGTTGAAGTGATAAAATGTGGAGGTGTGGTAGAGAGTGGTGTATACGAGAATGTCCAGTTTTTTGTAGAGTGACGGAAAGTGTGTGAGGAGGTTTTACTTGTAAATGTGATCTGTTTTAATAAAGTGTTTCGATGTTAAGCGTCGGTCACTGAGTGCTTGCACAGGAACTATATTACATCGTTACAATGTGTTTGAAAGTGTTTCATAATCTATGCTGCACTCGTGATATTTCGTTCTTGCTTAATTTGAATATATTGCATTTTACTTTTGATATGTAATAGATATAAAAGTATACGGACTCAAATGAAACAATATCGCTTATGGATTATTAATAAAAAAAGTATTTCTAATTTGTCAACTAACACATCAATTTGTCAACTGTCAAAAAAGCCAACTAATAGCAAAAAGGCAGTTTTTCGCAACCTGTGTCTCGAACACTATTGTACTGTGAGAGCACCGCATGGTGAGCCGCAAAATATTTTAGCTAAGTTCTGTTAGGTTTATGCCAGCAGAAACGTTACTTTAACATACATCATTCGTTATTATGCAATTTACATTATAATTAGATTCAGTGTTAAACATTTGGAATTCTTAGAAGAATATTTCAGTGTTTGTATACAGGGGGATTCAAAAAACGTTTAGAAAATAACATGCCAAATCAGGCATACAGCAAAGATAAACAATGGCATATGAACATAGTGTCGCAAACCACTTATTTAGTCGCAAATACTGGGTGTTTCATCCTAACTAAAGCCAGTTTGACGCTAATAATTTCAAGAAAATAAAAACATTGTCATGAAAATTCAACGATTTGTACCTTGTTGTGTGAAATGTGATAACATCACGAAAAGATCTGGAAAAACGTGTTCCTCAAGAAATCGATGATAATGTATGAATTGATAATCATAGTCCATAATGTGGGACATCAAGTGCATACTGCTGACTACTAGTGGATAATACATATTTCTACCACTTTTGTTTAGTGTTATCGCATTAACAACAAAGGTCATAATGTCTGTAAAATTTTATTATATGTATAAAATGTTTTATTATAATATACCCCAGTTTTCTCAAAGTTATTACAGTCAACCCAAATTCAGACAGGATGAAACATACTATATGTGGACTAAATGAGTTGTTTGTGATTTTTTATCCTCGTAGTATGCCTGATTTGCCATGTCGTTTTGTAATCGTTTATTTTGTACATACGTTATATGTATATTTTGTTAGGAAATACGACAAAATAATGAAAATGGTCTTCCTATAAAACTTAGTAAATAAGTTTAGGGAAATCATAATTTGTAATGTAAGTAAATATTTTATTGAACAGTTTTTTCCAAACTTGAGATTATTTTTTATACATTTTGAAGAATATATCTAACTACTACCTCAGAGACAACCCGCTATCACTACCTGAACTATATGAGCTTTTGTTTTCAAAGCATGAGCATGCTCCTTACAAATTTTATACACTACGGAGGAGGAGGAGTTATTAAAATAATAAATGGCAAACTATTGCAATCAAAAAACCGACAACGCACATTACTAAATTTTCATTCAATTCTAAATTTTATGAGCATTAAATTAGAAAAAGTTTCCACACTCAACATTACATAGATAAGAAATAAGTTATTTTTCGTTCTAATGAATATACAGTAGCCTCCCGCTTAATCGGCCTAAACGGGACCGAGGGTGAGCCGTTTAAGAGAAAAGCCGGTTAAAGCGGAGAAGTAAAAAAAAAAATTAAACAAGTATCTGCGTTATTTAATTAATTAAACCCCTACGATGCATTTAGTTTTTCAATTCGTGTAGTTTTAAAAAAGTACATATATTCTATATTTTGTGAAATGAATACTAGTTATAATTAACTGAATTGAAAAAAAAAATATATCACTGATAATAAATGATGAAAAATATTTAACCCAAATTAAATTGTTGAAAATCGTGTCACACTCCTTTATATAAAGTTGAGCTTGTTCTACATTATGTATATTTAAGTTATTCAACCATGAAGAAATAAGTAACCTTCTTCTGTTGAAGGCAACATGTCCTACATTTTGCAGCACATGCTCTCCATCTCTTTAACATCAAAAGCTTAACCGACGAAGCGGTTAGCCGTTGCTCAACATAGCGTGGCGCCGACTCTAATGTTTTACCCCTTCCTTATGAGGAATTTTAGCTGTGCCAACTTCAATTGGAGCACCCTCAGGGTCGTCTTCGTACTGAAAAACATCAGTTTATCCTCGTCAAATAATGTTTCATGCTTGACATCATTATCAGACTCAAACAATTCTTATACATCTTCTACGATGATCTCTTCGCATCTCTAAAGCTTTTTAAATGTTTGTACGAAACAATTTGCAGATAGATCAGACATTATAGAGTTCCGGTGTGGGGGTTGCACTTTGGACCATTAAAAGCACTAAATATCAAACCTTCTGGGGAGACATCTCATTGTTCCCGAGGGGAATATCCTCCCCGTGCCAAACACTGAATTCAGCACTGGTGAAGATCAACGCGTATCCATTTAGAACTGACGTTTTCATTTCTGAATGTTGACTCCTTCCCCTCGTGATTGCATTTCAACTCGAAAGCGTAAGCTGAGTTCCCAGGACCGTCATCCCTGAATTTTGCCTGATGTTGGGAGAAAAAATCCCCGGGTTAAAGCAGAGTCCCGGTTAAGAGGGAAGCTACTGTATTTGTTTGCTCTGTCTTAAATAAATGAAAAAATAATTCTTTGACTGGTTTTTCATCATTATTATTTTAGGTGCCGCAAAAATTTCATTACATGTTTAGGTGAACTGTGCGGAAAGAAAAAGAAAGTTTGAGAAACACCCAAGGAAAATATTAGTTTCCTTTATGTCTTCTGTTTGAAGATGTTTAAAAAACAGGATTATTTCCACCAATAATAAAGTTCAAACATTATATTTTAACGCTCTGATGGACACTAACCTTTTAGTCGCACAGAATATAGCTACACATATCTGAGGACTGCATCAACAACTCAATTTATTTATTTAAATAATGACACATTTCTCATTTTAGAAGAGGAATAATACATTAAATGCATTTGTAAATACATTTGTTTAAGACACAAATGATGATTTTAAGTCTAATAATAAAAAAAAAAATTATAAAAAATAGAAAAGCTATTATTTTCGAGAGCTTTGTAGTAAGTAAATATACGATTCCTACATTTTTTTTTTTTTTTTTTTGAAAATGACGCTACCCATATTTTATTGTCTAGAAATGAAATTTAAGCCTCTGTGAATAATTTTATAATTGTTTGAACACGCGACCATTTTCTAAAAGCAAGCATTTAAAGGCTCTACTGCAATTTGTTTTTGCTAAGAGTTCAATAGCAGCTAGATTGTGGTAAGTTAAGAGCCTTTCTAACAGTTTGAAAACAACAACAAATTAGACCTAGAATAACGTGCAAGGGCCTCCAACAAACAATGTATTTTTTATAACTTTCTTCGGTTTTCTTTAAATTTTTATACCATTTCTCGTTTCTAGTTATTATTATGTTTTTCACAATTATTTTCACACTAAAAATCAAAAGCAGAGCCCACAATTGACTGCTATGGCTCAATCACATCACTGGATGAATTGTGTGGGTTCTAATCCAAACCCACCTTCTAATCCTCCTCAAAATACGGTTTGCAGGAAACTCTAGTGTTTATCTGAGTCAGAAACTATTCCTCGACCTGATACCTTTTCACCTTCCCCTTTTAACAGTCTGCGTGATGTCCAAAAGGAGGGGCGATTATCATAATAAGTTACAGGTAAAAACTATGATTTAATATTTTGTTTCATTTTTAAAATAGTTGATCCATCTGCTTTTGGCTGTACCCGTGATAATTACGATAAATATACATAAAATAATATATGAATAATTTATGCTTTTAGACTAAAATATTTGCGAACGAGCGATTAATGCTACACTATCACTTCTCAATCTGTTGTCAATGCTACACTGCTTCTACGTAAAGTCACATTGACTTTAGAAGCCTGCACCATCTCATATGTATGATTTATAAGTTCAATTTATAAGTTCAAACAAACCTATATTTGTGGAAATCATTCTCTATGGCAGCATATATCAAGCATTTTAAGAATGCTCATAACTGCCCGTACCTAATTGTGGGTTACAAGTTGTCAAATATGCTCATTTTTGAAAAAAAGATTGCTGTAATTTAGGAGGTTAGAGAGATAATACAATGTTTTTTTCTGAATGTTTTGGGGAAAAGTGACAACAATTAAACAAGTGCATGGTCTTTTCTTTCCTTTCATGAAATATAATTTTTCATAAACTAGCTTTTTGTCTAATATTTCAGTACTTTTTGAATAACCCATTCTTTATTTTTTATACAGATACATCCATGAAAATTTTATGATCTTACAGGCAATGATGTGTAGATTTTTTTTTTTTAAATATTTCGTATATTTTAAGTAGTTGACAAAATATATGGGCGATTCTCAAAAGGTGGGCACTGGACACAAGTCATAATTTTAAGCCTTTCAAACGTAATTTTAATTATCATTGATTTTATTATTATCATTATTATTATTTTTTTTTTTTTTTGCATTGAGTTTTTAATTCTATTCAGAGGCAGAAAATGACATAATGTATTGTAAAAACTTTGTATAAATATCTTAAAATTTTATTATTATATGCTAAAGAGGCTAATTTCGGACATTCATAACGTTAACTGCTCCAATGTACCACCAAGAAAAAGAGTCTTAACTTTTTTCCAGGTGGTTCTAATGGTAAACAACGAATGCATCAAGGAAACGGATGATTTTTTGATAATTTCGTTAAGAGATGGCAGGCTGATTTATTGCTTTTTTGAAGATAGAAGGAGTTTTCTATAAAGAATTTTTCTGTATTTTGTTATGTCCGAAAGTAACGTACGTAACAAAGCATTTGATTTTATTATTATTATTACTAGATAACAAAAAATTAATTATACATATAATATATGTATACAGACACATTTACTACATTCTTAGTCTTAAGAAATTTTTTAAATACTAAGATCAACACCCAAAATCTGTAACGTACGTTCAAAAAAATGTCCAAAATTTGTAACGTACACAACTGCTAATTACATGCTTTAATAATTAATTTTCCAGAATATTTGCTGTCTTTTAAAGTTTTTGTGTAATTTTGTAGACATACTATTAAAACTATTTATATATTATATTTATAGAGAAAATTAAAAAAAATTGGCCTTAAATTTGAAAATTTTAAAAATTACATATAGTTAACGTTTAATGATCCCACCTTTTGAAAATCTCCCATATGAAATATTTTATCCTCTTCGGTGCCGGGGCCCCAAATGGGGACCTCTGTTTATTTCCTTATAAACACTAAAATGTCCGATTTTTTACATTTCCACATCACTTCTTAATAGCTGAGTTTTTTACGTTCAAAGCAAACGAATAAATGGCAGCATCTAAGTTGATTCCCACATAAAATAAATGCTATTTTCATCTACGTTTGCAAAATGCCTAGATATGCCCAAAGGACAGTATGACCCAGAAAGGGAGAAATTTTCATAAGTAATTAACTTAAAATTTTTTCAATAAAAAAATTTGAGGACTTTTAGATTATTTACTTGTGTAAAGCTCTTAAATTTGTGATTGCATTCATTTAGGTTAATGGTCATTAAATGTATGTTTTTAAGGAGTTTGTAGTTTTAGATCTTTATTTTTGAAACTAAATGACTAAGCGCCTAAAGTATCCAGTTCAGAAAGGATATTTTTCTGTCATTTACGATGTCAATTTTCTTGGAAAAAAACAAAGAATAAGCATTTGTATTATTATTTTAGCTTCAGAACTGAAGAGGTTAAGAATTATCAGAAGTGATTAAAAAATATGAGAAAATATTTTTCAGACGTACTAACTGTTGAAAAAGACTTTTTTTCCAATCAGTATGGAAATTGTCACCACGCACTGCTGTTACTCTTAAAATTAAAGTTTTAATTTACATTGTTAAAAAAATTGCAGCTAACTTTCTACTCATTCGACAGTTTTTAGGAAACACAGTTTTATAATCATATGTCAACTTTAATTCTGATCCTAATATTGTGAATTATATGGCCAGATACCCTTTATAATCTGGACAAGCAACTGTTATTTTTAATAAAGGTCGAATGACCTGAACGTTTCTTGCAAATTTTTACCAGTGTAGGATTAATGGTTCTTGTATCGAATTTTTTAAATTAAGATGTTACAGATAAAGTAGTCAAATTTTAAAAGATGTGATATTATTTGCGAATCAAACTGAATTTCGATTATTCCCTTACGTTGTTTTCTTAGCTACCTTTTGATTTCAGGATGTTTATTTATAAGAAACTTTTACATACGCATCGGATATATAAAAGGAAAATAGCAAATAGCAAAAAGATCATAAATTTAGGTAAAACAAAAAATATTTTAGTCACAAATTCCATCAAATATAAATTTAATTTTGTTCAAGTAGCGAACAACAAATAAACAAAAATCAGAGGTAACTGTATGCAAATTCATTATCTTATTTTTCATAAAGAAAAATAGAGCATGAATGCTAGAAATAAAATTGATGATTTTATTATTCCATAACATGGTTCTTTGAGTTTTATGCTCACTATACAATTAAAAAAATTCCCTACAGGCGGAGGTAGATTTTGAAGTTAAGTACTAATTTCACCAAGAAAAACTAAATCATGATTAGAGATAAATCTAGTATAACAATTTTATCTGACCTCTTTTGACGAATTATTTATTTTATTTTCTGTAGGAGTTGGTTTTATCAAAAACACATCAATGTGGCATTTAAAAAAAATGCTTTTTCACGCGCAACAACTCGAAATTTTCTGACTCATTTTCAGATTCTTTATTAAAAGTAAAAACATGAAACTTTCTGACGAGGTTTTTTTGAAGAGATAAGCGACCTATGTTTTTATTTTTCGTGCAATTAATTAGAACTTGATTTACAAACAATTATTTTCTCAGTACGACCATTTTTGTTTTCTTTTATAACACTATCGCTTCGGGAAATTCGGTTCAAAATGTTCACTTTGACTGCGCTTTACGAAATATATTCTGCCTTTATAAAAATAAATTGACCAATACAGCAATTTATATAGTTTCTGAATAAGAGAACATGCCAATTTCATGCGTATGAGAGCAAAAATGATTTTAAAAATGAGTCAGAATTTAAGACGTTTGGATTTGAGTATAGCCTTAATAAAATATTTTTTTTTTCGCCAATCCCTATTTTTGTTTGTTTTTGCTGTAAGAGTTGGTTTAATCAAAAACATGTCAATGTGAAAGTTATAAATATTATTGAGAATATGCATAATAAATTTAAGAGGATTGGATATTTAGTGGTTTGATGAAGTTATTAAATTTTCTCTTCTTCAACAGCCCCCTTTTTTCGTTTTTAATTTTTGCTTGCAGTAAGAGTTGGTCTTATGAAAATCTTCTCAATATAACAGTTGTAGATAATATTAAGTAGATTTATAATAACTTTAAGTGAATTTGATATCTTAAGAATTGACGAAGTTATGATTTTTTTCCTCCCTAAATTCCTATTTTTTTCGCCCCTTGAACCCATTTTAAATTTTATCAAAAATTTATGATACATTCATTTTTGGACATTTCCTAGAAAAATAATAACTTTAAGCTGATTTGATTATGTATTATAATTAAGATGTTAGGTTTTTTTTTCGGTTTTCATAAAACCTCTCCCTATTTCCATCCCCTTGGTCCGATTTTGCCTATTAAAGAACTTGGCTGAGGTTTTCTGCCCCTTCATTTTATGTATCAGTTTGAAAAATATTTTGCGGAATTATGGAAGTTATCGTGGCCATAAAAAGTGATATACATAGACAGATAGATGCATAGAAAGATAATAAGACAAATAGATAAAGTTTTGAAATGGGGTGGTTTGGGGTTCTAGGTGTCTGGATTGGCGAAGATGTTAAAAAAATGTTTCAGAAATTCCAGCATAGAAAAGAATGTAATAGGTAGTATTTTTTACGAAATCTACGTAAATATTCAGATGAATGTACGATAAATTTCTTTAATTATGAAAAAAACGCATAGTTAAAAATCTCAAAACTTCACAAAGAGGCTTCATTGTCTTGTTATATGAATATTTAGACAGAAAAGTAACGTTAATATAATAATATATGTAAATTTGAGTCTCATACGTAGACAAAAACGTATAGTGTCAGCTATAAAAAAAAAAAAAATATTTCTTAATTTTTTGTCATAGTAAAATATATACTTGTCATATTAAATAGTAGTATAATTTCTTCACTCAAGCTATAAATGAGAGGTGTATAAAAAATCTTCATTAAATCAAATATTTAAGCGTTTTTTTTTATTTGTACATGCGCTAAGAAAATTTAAATATTGAGCAAGAGCAAATATGTAAAAAAAAAAAAAAAATCATTAATCTTTTCAATTTTTCTGCTGAAAAAATGGAAAGCAAAGCAGGGGGATTATATATAAAAAATTAAGTATTAATAAAAAAAATATTTTCAAGATTATCGATAATAAGTGTGGTTGGCATTTAAAAAAATTACTTTAAAAGACGTTCTTTAATGCCAAAGTAAGTTAATTTTAAAATCAATAACCTGTAAATAAGACTTCATAAGTTTTACCCCAAAAAATCATATAAATTACGTAATATGTAGAAGTAGAAAAGGAAATTTAAATATTTTAATCAAATTACTTGGCCAATTTCCGTCAAACAAATCTAGTTCAAGTACCAATTTCATTTTTCTAGTATGGTTCATATTTTCGCATCCGTTTTTCTTCTAGAAATTTAAAAAATGATTTTGCGAAAATTTATTAGAAATAAGTGAAAAAAATAATACCCTATAAATTTGGTGTGGTATATCTGCCAATTCTTGTAAAATTTAAATATTAAAATGCATTGATTTTTGGTGTAAATAATGTATACATAAAACTTGACAAATCAACAATATGGGCTGTCACAACGCTAGTTTTTATAACTCATTAATGCTAAAATCTAAGTGCTAAAGGCCACTGAAAACGTTTTTAAGAAAAATTCTGTATTTTATGTTTTATTTCATGCTTTGTGATGCTAATATTACGTGTAGTTAAAAAATATTATACTGAGTATATATACTTTAATTGACAACCAATTACTGTCACAAAACTTAAGTCATTTTCTTGATCATAAAATTGATTCTAACTATCTCAACAGGTTGCGGAAAAAAGTATTACAGTAGCCGCCCGCTTAACCGGTCTAAACGGGACCGAGGGTTAGACGGTTAAGAGAAAAACCAGTTAAAGCGGAGAAGTAAAAAAAAAAAAAAAAAAAAAAGTATCTGCGTAATTTAATTAATTAAACTCGTACGATGCATTTAGTTTTTCCATTTGTTTAGTTTTAAAAAAGTACATATTTCTATATTTTGTTAAATGAATACTACTAGTTATAATTATTGAAAGAAAAATTATCACTGATAACAAATAATGAAAAAATATTTAACACAAATTAAATTGTTGAAAATCGTGTCACACACCTTTATAAGAAGATGAAATTGTTCTACGTTATGTTTATTTAAGTTAATTAACCATAAAGGAATCAGTGAACTTCTTCTGTTGAAAGCAAGATGCCTGATATTTTGCATCAAAATCTCTCCATCTCTTTAACATCATGCTTAACCGAGGAAGCTGTTAGCATCTGCTCAACATAGCGTAGCGCCAACTCTAATGTTTTTACCCCTTCCGTATGAGGAATTTTAGCAGTGTCAAATAAAACTGGATCGTCATCAGGATCGTCTTCATATTGAACAACATCAGTTACTGTCCTAATTATTTCCTCGTCAAATAATGTTTCATGCTTGAGATCTTTATCAAACTCAAATAACTCTTATACATCTTCTACGGTGATCTGTTCGCATCCCTCAAGCTTTTTAAATGTTTGTAAAAAACAGTTTGCAGATAGATCAGACATTATAGAGTTCCGAGTGGGGGGAGATTGCATTTTTGACCATTAAAAACACAAAATATCACATCTTCCGGTGGGGCATCTCAATGTTCTTGCAGGGGAAGAGCCCCCTGCAAGAACATTGAGATGCCCCACCGGAAGAGATTAAGATTCCCCCCCCCCGAACCACACCCTGAATTCAACACTGGTGAAAGTCAAGGCGTATCCATTTAGAATCTACGTTCTCCTTTCTGAATTTTGCCTCCTTCCCCTCGGGACTGCACTTCAACTCGAAAGCGTAAGCTGAGTTCCTGAGGTCGTCATCCCTGAATTTTGCCTGATATTGGGGATAAAAGTCGGCCGGTTAAGCTTGTTAGACATTTTAAATACCGCACTGCTTAGAAAGTGCTATTTTGTCAAGGTTTTGTTAGTTTTTCTATATATAAAATTCACACTATGAGTTCCGTGAAAATCAAAACAATTGGTAAGTATTATATAATCTTAAAATAAAGAAGCATATTTTGTAAATTAATAAAATGAAGTTATTGACTACATGTGTCTCTGTTTTGTTGCTTTTGCTATTGCGTGCTGTTTAACTAGAGCATGTAGAAATCTACAAATTTCCTTCTAGACAATAAAAACAGACTAGAATACAACTGACCCTCGGAATTTGGATTTTTTAAGTAAAACCTTTAATTATTTTTAAATTGAACGTAAAAATTCGGGTATTTCTCCGATTTTCAAACGTGGCCTGTGATTTTGATCCATTCAAAATAATAGTAATACATATTCAATATTTTAGGCCAATTTAGTAAATTTCTTCCTTTCATTCATAAAGTTTATTAGAGATTTGTACAGCAATTTTTGAATTTTTTCTTTTCACCAAAAAATATAGTTTTGTTTTTTATCAGTCGATTTCTACATAATATCTTAAAGAATGCATGCTATATTTAATAGCTTTGTATGAAGAAAGCCCTTATCTAAAAAAGATTTATTATTTAAAAAATCAATTAAAAAATCCTTCAATTTTTTAAAAATAAATTAATATCATTTTTTTAAAGTGAGAAAGGATATGCTTTCTTTGATCGAAATGAAGTTAAACAGAGGGACTTTTTCATTGTCAGGTTCTTGCGCTAATCTGTTACCCCATAAACGTGTATTATTGGCAAGTTACATGAATTTGCCGTTGTCCTTATTTTCGGGATTTTTTTTTTTACACTCCCCCCCCCCCCCCCAAAAAAAAAACAAAAAAAAAAAAAACAAGAAAAGAAAAGAAAAATCCTATGTGTTCAGGCAAGGGATTGATTCCTTTCGAAAAACTGAGTGCCTGCTAGTGCAATAAAATTTACATATAACTTATTTAAACAGAATAAAAATGCAGACTAATACTAAGTAATTACAAAGCAAAATGTAACAAGCATTCAATTTTATTATATTTTGTAAAAATTAACGATAATCTTTAAGCGCCTAAAAAAATTCATCGAAATGATTTAAGATATAAACTTACACTTGTGATTAGAGTCTGAATTGTATGAAACAGTATACGTACAGGTATAATTTAATAGTTTCTTTCAATACGTATCAATGCATGAATGTATAGTAAATTAAATTACAGCCGCATATTTCAATATTTTATTCATTTATTGTTTGAAAAAAAAATTATTATCTTAGTAGTTATATAAAATTCAGTGAATTTTTTAAAAAAAGTTCATTTTCATTAACTGGAAATTCTTATGCAACTATATTTCAATGACTGTACCTATTTAATACTTGACTCTAACTTACAAATATTATAAATAAGCAAATAATAACAATTTAATTCATTAAAATATTAAATAGCGTATAAAGAAGTCGAGATTATTTCCTTCCTGCTTTCAAAATCTTAAACAGCATACTAGGTCTCAATGATGCCGTCATTTTCTACTTAAATCCAGGTAGATAAAGTGTCAAGCAGGCTATAGGAAGACAATCTTTTTTGCGGAAGGAGGTAGTCTATAGAAATGTATCAATAAAGGGCTGCATTTTGGAAATGAATTGAATTAACCTTTAATAAATGATTATTTGAATATAAACTTTTTGAGAGTGCGTTTTTCCTGAAACATGTGAATGAACATTTAAGATATAACCGTTCTACCCAATGATCTTTAAATTGATACTCCGCAGATATATAAATGGAAAATACTATTTTTTTTTTTTTTTTTTTTTTTTTTGTCTCTAAAAATTATAATTTCATCTCGTGAAGTATATTTTTTAAGAGAAAGAATTCGATTCAAAATTCGTAGAATGTCCTAAACTGGGTTGACTTAAAGAAAAAACGTGATGACAGACAAACTGTGAAGGTTATTGTTCCAAAAGACTAGTGCGTGAAGTATTTTGTATTTCCTTTGTAAGCTTACTTGTTTTACTACTAAATATCAGAGTCAAATGGAGTTGCAACGAGAGGTCTGCAAGATATTTAAAACAAGATCTTTCAGCTCCTGTACCAGGAGGAAAAGGTAGCTACCACTTTCTTTTGTTTATATATTTCAACTTGATTTAATTTTTGAAAACACGATGCTAAAATGAGTGAAACCCGAATATAGAATGCTCCCAATAAAAAAATTTTAGAGAGAATTTTTATAAAAATTAGTCATTTCTCGTCAAGACCAAATAATTCATAAAGACCTGTTTTGTTGACATAATTATTGATATTTTGCCTGACACCGCGAAGCTCGGATGGTAATTGACGCTGGAAGATATCATTTCGCATATATGTTTGCTCGCGGGTATTGGGGTGTGCAAATGCATGTTGAATAACAATATATTTTGCTGTATATGTGACGTCATTTTATAATTTGACTATGTAGCTTGTTAGAAATGTAACGATAGTTACAACAATGATAATAATTTCTTGGAAAAACGCTTTCGTTATAACTCATAAAAAATAGCGACAAACCTCTTATGTTATAATCCGATGTCTTGTTTCGAAATCACAGATACTCTTGTTTTTCAAGTTACTATATCCCATGCACATTGTAAGATAGAGGCAAGACAAAAGATGTTCTGGACTCCTTGCATAAAGGTGTAAGACTTATGTGGGAAATTTTGAATTTGTACTTTTTGGGGCATATTTTTAGAGATTCATAAGGGAAGCTTTCTCCACGTTTCGGAAAGTAAAGTTAACGAAGAATAATAGGTGAGTGAATTTTTAATAATCTTTATAAATTAAAGTTAGAAATATTTCTTCTTGAAATAGAGCAACATAAACTACCTTTTACATTTAATATTAAAAAAAAAAAAAAAAAAAAAAAAAAAAAAACATACTAAAACATTTCTCTCAGAATATCATAAATTCATTCATCATTTGCGTGCTGGAATAGCACAGATCTCTGAGAATATCATAAATATCACTCATAATTTGTGTGCTATCCAAATTTAAATCTATTAGTTTATTTAAAATGACACTTCAATTTGTTGATTATGTCTGCTCAGGAAAAAATTCATGCTAGTACCAGCAACAAAAATAGGCTTCTTATTGCTAAGTATTGCTTTGTCTGTTGAATTTTCATGCTGTTTTATACTTTATAATGATGGGCAGCATCAAATGCTATATAGCTAGCTTACACAGCAACAGCATGACAAGCTGTATACAAGCATTTTATGCTTATTTGCTGATTAAGCTTCTTCCAAAGCATGGAGAGATAGGTATCTTAATGTGCTATTATATGCTTTTTTATGCTTGCCAGCATAATATGCCATGCAGACAGCTTAGGGAGAAATACCATGTCAAGGTATGTACAAGTATTTTATGCCTATTTTATTATGCATAATATGCAATGCAGCCAACTTAACAGTATGACATAGTATGTCCAGTAAGATGTGCTAATTTACTACAGAAGTCTCTTCCAGTAATGGTGAGGTAGGTACCTGAAAGAACACAATTGTGTGCTTGTTAATGCTTGCCAGCTTCAAATGTTTATTTTTTTTAGTTACTCGAAAAGTATAAATTTGACAATGTTTATCAAAATAGAAGAAAAGGAAATTTAATTTAAAATTTAATTTTCAAATCGGAGGAGAGAGAATAGCTCTCTTTCACCTCCTTCCCCCCCTAACAGAAAATTCTTACTTCCTCTTTTATTTTAAGCTAAGAGAAACTATTAAATTTCAACTTGTTTTTCAAAATAGGAGAAAAAAATAGTTAAATTTAAAATCGAGGGCGGCTTAATGGATCACATTAGCCCTCTCTCCTTAACGGAATATTCAGGAGTTTGCGTTATGGAGATTTTACAATATATTGCAATTTTGCATGATGTAAAATGTAACTTTTAAATGTATTTTTTAAATTAATTTCTTTGCGGGTGAGGTTAAATTCTGCGAGGGATTTAATTTCTATGAGAGTCTTCTAGGGGAGTCCTCCCGAGGCCGTCACGAAACAACTTTCTTCACTACGGGTCTGCTTCAAGAATAAGATGAGTCTCTCAAGAGTTAGTAATCGAACCAAGTCAAATAGCTTTATGTGTGCATCAGAAACAGTGCTATAAATTTACGTTTTGTAATATTTTGCTGTGGCTCTTTGAATTATACATTCAATAATTGAACATCGAAGGGTCACAATACAGGTACTTCGTTTTCTTTTTTTTTTGTGCTTCTTTTTGCCCCTTGTCTTAAAATGTATTCAAAAATATTTATTTCGCTGTTTTTATCGAAGATTTTAACTTGAAATATACATTTATGGCAGAAAAAATCATTAATAAAATTACAACTTTAGCAGCAAAAAATAAAAATACAAAAAAAGTTAATTAATTTATATTCATATTTTTCGGTTTAACTTGAAATATACTTTCATGGAAGGAGAAATCATGTATTAAAAATACACAGTTTTAGCAACGAATAATTAAATTTCCCTTTAAAAAAATTTTACATTAAAATACCTTAATTTAAAATTATAAGTATCACGATTGATATTACATAAACTCATAAATAAAAATGTTTATTTTTTAAATCAGTTAGAACAAAAACTCTATTTATCAATAAAAAATTTAATTTTCATAATGTATGCATAACTTAAAATGCACATTCTGTTGGTAGGTCTGTTGGTCAACTAAAATAGACTACTAAAATTTTTCAATAACAGTAAGTACGTACTTACAAATAATTTAAAAAATATATGCTATTTAATATTGCATAGAAAATAATCTCACTTAAACAGACAATATTAAGAAAATTGAAATACCTGGGAACTTATTAATGACTGTTACATGTTTGTTAATGCATGTGATTTTCTTTTATTAGAAGTGAGTTTTCTGCTATCATTCTTGATTTTTTTATAGTTATTTATTTTATTATTATGTTTGCAATTCCTGACAAACACATACTTTTAAGGGAAAGTTCACCTGACAATTGAGCAAAAAATCGATTTTCTTTTTTCAATATTAAATGGAAGCGTATTTCATTTTGAATAGTGTGACACCTCATTTTTATCCATAGGGCCATTTTAACCGAAGATATTGTACATTTTATTAATACACCCATCCCAAATACCCAGAAACAGCCAACTTTATTTATTTATTTATTTATTTTTTAACCATTTGGAAAAATGGTTATTATCCTCGGTCAGGGTAGGGAATCCAAAACATATCTGAAGAGTTTTATTAGTTGAATCCCGCATTTTATTCGTTTTCTAATTGGTCTATACAGTAATCTGTATTTTCCCTTTACTTTCAACAGAGATGGATACTTCTGTTGCCACTATGAGAAAAAAGTAATAAAAACTACAAAAAAAAAAAATTAATAACTCGGAAACAAATTGAGATACAGCTTTCAAATAAATTGCATTTAAAAGTAGATTTTTTTTTCTCTATACGACGGTGTAAAAAGTAATATTGTGGGATGTTTAGAAGTTTAAGAATGAAATTTCTTTTAAAATTGGTCCAGGAATATTAATGTTTAATCCATGGAGTACGTAATGTATGACCAGCTCCGTAGAAGTTTAAAAATTACCAGTATCGAAAAATGTAATCCATGGCGTCCGTAATGTATTATTAACTCCGTGCGATTTTTTATGTCTTAAATTTTAGTCTTTGAAAAAATCATTTTCCAAATGGTCGTTCTAATTTATTTTTATTTATTTTTTAATTCATTTTTTAATAAAAGTATAATGAAGATGTGTTAGATTTCACTTTTTTACAGTACATATATCAGGAAAAATTTAATATTAAATGTAATATTTGATATATCTAAAACTCCATACGCAGTCTTGTTTTATACACATTTGAAAATCGTAAAAGAAAGGGCAAAAATATTAATATTTAAGAAAGTAGCATTTTAAAAAATTAAAATTTTTTAGAACTATTTTAAATTTCTAACTAAATATGCAGTTTTTTTTTCTTTTTTCAAAATGTACTTTTAGTTGAACATTGAAATGCAGTGAGTTATTGCACCATTTGAGCCATTTTTTTAAATTAAAAAAATGTTGAAAATGTAAACTGCCTCCTTAAATATACGAGGTGAATCCCGTCGAATTTCGACGAAAGAAAATTTTTACAAAGGAACTGTTGCATCAAATTTATAATACATCGACAGCAATAATTACAATAAAAAATCCATCTTACACTTCTTAGTTTAACTCTACAAAAACATATTTTAATCTAAGATTAACAAAATACTTTTTTCATAAACTTCAACTGTTAAAATTACTGAAAAAATAAACTTTATTCATATACGTAATCAGTAACATATAATCAATATAAATAATTTCGTTTAAGTTATCAATTAACGCTTGGTATTATGGAATGAAAAATCAGCAAAAATGATTTCATCTTGACATAATCATAGAATTCCCTCCCCCCCCCCCCTCCCTTTAAATCTAAACAGAATCAAATCATTTTCCACGTTTCACATCCATATTAATCATTAAAAAAAATTACCGCGCAATAGGTTATTAATAAATATATTTCCAAGCTTGAAGTCAGCTATTACAGCTTTCCATGGGAAAATTCTCACTCGTGATTTCAGGTCTTAGTATAATCTCTGTACCTTCGCGTAAAAATCCCGGAAATTTATAAATTTTAGGCGTATTAAAGGGGAAACATCTCGTTTTATGAAATAAAAATATCATTTTCTTTTAACTATGACGGCATTTTCAGTCGCTGAAATATTTTGCCTATTGTCTCAAACTCAATATCAGTGGAATGAAACAATAGTGAAATATAACATCATCATCAGGGAAATTGTGTCTTTTTTAAAGCGTAACGTCATTTTCTGTTCAAATTTTTAAAAAAGATATTTTTAACTATAATGAGAAAATGGCATCAGTAAGAATATAATCAATAAAGATAACTAAACCACTTTTAATAGAAATGAAGTACTTCAGTTGCCACAATTAGAAAATTGGTATTAAAAACTATAAAAAAATTAATATCTCAAAAATTAATTGAGATACAGCTTTCAAACAAATTGCATTTAAAAGAACATTTTTTTTCTGTATAAGACGGTGTAAACGTTTAAAATGTGGGATGTTTAGAAGTTTAAAAATTTGCAGTAGCGAAAATTGCAAAACCGAAATTTTATTTCAAATTTTAAAGTGATGCCATTCGCAGAATGACGTATGCGTTACGCACAGATATGTTTGTCCTTTATAATATAGATAGCAAAGTTGGTTTCCACTTGCATTTACTTATGAAATCTACACCTAAAATTTCAGTATTTTCAATAGTGAGTTGTACAATAAGTTTTCTGGCCTCTAGGAATTTTAAAAAAGTACTTTTGAAATTCTGATTAATTAGTTTTTAAAAATTTAAAAAGCATTTACAATCAGTAATAATAACATTCCCTGTAGTCATTTTATTTTACCATTATCTGCCTATATCATGTACTTATACATTTTATTCGGGCAATCTAATTCTAAAATTAAAATTTTAATTGATAAATAGAATTTTTGTTTTAATTAAAAAAAATAATAATATCTTTATTTATGATTTTATGTAATATCAATCCTGAAATATATAATTTTAAATTAAGGCATATTTATTTTTAAAGGGAAATATAATTATTATCTGCTACAATTGTTTTATTTTAATACATGATTTTTCCTCCCATGAATGTATATTTCAAGTTAAACTCTCCGAAAAATAACATGAATCCCAGTTCTTTAACTATCTTTGTATTTTTATTTTTTAATGATAAAGTTGATAATTTTAATGTCTAATTTTTTCTACCATAAATGTATATTTCAAGTTAAAATCTCCGATAAAAACCGTGAATCAAATGTGTATTTTAAATCAAAGGGGAAAAAAACACCTGTTTAATGGCCATTCTCTGTTTCATTATTGAATGTATAAGTTAAACAGGTATAAAATTAGCCACAAATTGTTAAACAAAATATTCTAAAACGGAAATTTCTAGCACTGTTTTTTAATACAAACATACAACTAACGTGCAACTATTCTATCTAGTTGTAGACCTATCCTAACTGGTAGACCTATCTGGTTTGCTACACTCACATCTCTTGCGCACCCACCTTGCTCGACATTTTCGTCTTGATGCAGGCCCGCAATAGAACGAAGTTGTTTCGCGACGGCATCGGCCCTCCCCCGCACATATAAAGGGTTTTTTCTTCTTTTTCTTAGAATTTAAATATTTTAACTTACTCGAAAAAATGCAGTATGTCTTTAATAAACGGAGAAAAAGAAAATTTTGCTCATTAAAATTTAAAACCCCCCATGGAGGGGCTGGCCGCCATCTGATTTCAAGACTGTCTTTAACCACCCATTTGAGATTGGTTTTTATCACCTAAGCATCAAAAGAAACATAACTAAAAATTAATTTCGATAGCGGATGTAAGTCCCCCTCCCTACCAACGGAAAATTTTAAACAGATCTTACTGTTAAATTCTGTCTCTTACTGTTAAATTATTTTTACTTACTCTGAAATTATAAATTTTCTATATCTTTAAACCTGGGAAAAAAATAAAATTTTGGAAAAAAAAACATTAGTTTGTTAAATTTCAAAATCCAGGGACTGTAGATTTCCTTTTCCGGCTACTACAACGTAAATTCCACTTGCCTTCGTCAGCACCTCTTATATAAAATTTTAAGAGATAAATCTAAAAGAAAACCCTGAAAATAATTTCCAAGAAGGATTTTTCGGAAAAAGTGCCCTATCCCCCTCCACCATCGTAAAATTCTTAGCTGTTCATTCTCTTAGTGTTTAATTATTTTAGTTATGCAGAAAAAATTATATATATATATATATATATATATATATATATATATATATATGAGGACGAGAATTTCAAAACTCACCTTATCCAAAATTTAAAAAATCGTCTTTTCTCTACCAGTCTATTCTATTGGTAAACCTGCACAGAAAAAAAACACTATAATCTGTAAAAAAAAAAAATATTTTTATTTTTTATTTTTGGGTTCTTAAAATACTGGTTTGGTTTCAAAAATCGCCTTATTCACTAGGGAGTTGGCAACAAAACTAGCTTTATCCCTGCGCATGCGTAAGACCAACGGACGACTAGCTTTTCAGCTACTATCACAGTAATTTTAATTCGTTTCTCTGCGACCTGTTGATGTTTTCGTTTAAAGTTTTTACCTGTTCTATTCATACAAACTAATTAAATAAATTGTACGGCATGTCTTATGTATAATGGACAGTGAATAAACTCTTGCATTTGTTGGGGGAAGGGGGAAAAAAGAAAAATACATACGAACACATGGGCTAGTAAAAAATACACGCAAAAAAAAATTAAAATGTAAGTTCAAAATGGAGAATAGCTTTCTATATTTCTTACTGTCAGAAGGTGTTAAAAGATTTAATTTTTATTCTCAGACATACATCTAAGGCATTTCCGATCCTCTCAAAGTGCACTCTCCAGAAAGAGAACCTCGAGTATTCAACTGTCTCAATACAAGATGTATGACGCTTCCACAAAGCTTTTTTTTTTTTCAAGCAAAGACAAAATTGCATAATATAACTTTATTTTGAAGTTCACATCTCAACCATCTACTTCAAGAAACCGTCCAAGTTCCTTTCCTTCCATGAACATCCAGATAAGTAAAATAATTTTCGCCTTGAAAGATAATAAAAGTGCATCTCAGTGGCCCCACCAGCGGCCGAGAGGTTCTGCTCTCGAAGCTGGTAGACGGGAGGTGCTGGGTTCGAACCCAATCGCGCCCGTCGTTCGGAGTTTTCGTGGTTTTCTTCGAGCCATGGATTTCCATGCGTAAATACGGGTTAGGTTCCCTTAGAAAGAACCCACGAAGGACACTTCACCATGGGCCTATATCTCTCGTGCAGATAATTGGCCGTCAAAAACCAAACCAAAAGCATCTCAGTGCGCTTTCAAAGGCATTACGATAAGGTACTATATAAAGACTAAGAACCATGGCCATCTTAAAATTTCTGGAAGTGTATTTGGGAAGATCCAGCACAGAAGAATAATACGAACTACTTAAATTGCTCTAGGGAGCGCTAGTGTCGCCCACACAATCTCTGCGGCATCTGTCCCACGGTTGCGTTTGTCCCCACTTTACCCTATGGTTTTAGCATAAAAAGATTTATTATATATTGAAGTAAATTTCATTCATATGCCAGAACTCAAATGTATTTTATTTGTATTTGATTTATTCATAGGAAATTTAATTTTACATTTCACATCATAATACAGATTTGATCATGAAAAACAGTTAGAAACACCTGAGCAAAACATAAAAAACAATAAAAATTCTTAATTAAACTGTCAAACATTAATCTTACTCTCTTTTGTACTCTGTGTCAAAATTATATTATCTCGAATTCTAAAGTGACGTTAGAAAAGGTGACTCTTGAATTTTGAATATGTAAGATTAAGATAGGCTGAAATAGTTTAACTTTTTGCAAGCTAGAAATTAAACAAGGGATCGTCAGCTGTGACAGAAACTTTTAAATTTAACGACTAAAAAATACATCAGTAATTACCAACTGGGTCTTTTGAACTCATATGGAAATATGCAAATTTATCAAATAACAGTTCCGCAACTAATTTATATTGAGTATATCAATAAATAATGTGACATATTCTACATGAAATATAAAGGAGGCAATATTTTACAACAATGACTTTTTTATAATCTTTAATTTTATCTACATGAGAAAATTAGATAAAAATTGCTTGTGGTTCCAAAATACGCCTCATGTTAGTTGGAAAGTTAAACATGTTGATATGCCAACAGATGAAATATACTGAAAATCCATTTAATTCGTAGATATCCGTATAATGCCTTAGTGAAGTTTATTTAATTATGTATTTAAAAAGTTTAACAATTCTAGTTATTCAAAATAAATTAATTGCTTAAAGATTTAAAATTACCACGCAAAGAGATGATGTTTTATTTGAAATATAAAATGTTGAATTAAAAATATAATTGTGCTATATTTAATAAAAAATATGAAATAAAAAAAACTATTTTTTTTTATTTAAAATCAATACAAGTTTTTCATATGATGACTTTGCATTTGTATGTTCTGTATCCCATTAATTAAGGTGATTAGAATTGTATTTTCCTGATAATGCTGAATACTTGGCATTCTCGTGGTCTCGGATTGAAATTAATGAATTTTTATAACATCGCAATCATGTCAAATATATGTATATACTATCAAATAAAGATCATTGTTTGTTAGCTCAATAATAATTATTTAAACTTTTATCGGTGTGTATAAGATGTTTAATGTTGGGTGGTATATCAGTTTGTAAATTGTGTTGGTAACTATAGTGGCTTGTATCTGCTTATAGATTGATTCCTATAGTCACACTGAGAAAACTTATGTGTTTTACCCAAAATATTTTATATATTTATGAGGAAAAATCATGATGTCTTTCTACCCAGTGAAACCTTGAAATCTGTTCTCTGTGGAAGAAAAATACACAGATAATAAGCCATTTCGGCATGTGTAGTTTTTCGCTGTTCGTGGTCTGGTTTGTCTTTATAAAATAAATGATAATGCTGAATTGTGGACTGATCAATGCTGAAGAAACATAATGCTACCTATTTTACGTTTATTCTATTTGGAAAAGTTCCTTAGATGAAAAGCTTTATAATTTTACGAAAACAGCAGAATGAGGCCATGCACTGATTCACAGTACAGTGGAAAAAAATAATCGAACCATTTCGTTCTAATGCATTAACTTTATAGAAAAATACAGGTCTGACTTCGTTTTTTGTTAAAACTCTAAACATTGCAGCTATCCTTCCCTCTACTTAAAGCAGAAGACGCGGAGGATGTATAACAATTCTTTTTAACCTTGTAGGGAGTAAGAAAAAAATTAGTTTTTGCAGTTTCTATTGAATTTAGAGAACTTTTAGAGATAGAATTAACGGAGTTCAAATCGTCTGCACCGATTTCAGAAACACCACTTTTAGGACTTAGAAAAATAGGTATCGAATCAGAGTCACATGGTTTAGGATACACAGTTTTAAGATGTACCGAATGAAAATCTGCTAGGTGAGGATTTTAAATAGAAGGATGTACAAGTATTTTCACATCTGTAATTTTTTCACTTTTCAAAATTTGTATCGATTTCCTAAAGACGATTTCCAATTATTTTATTAACATGTATTTTTCAGATATTTGAATGTACTTGAATTTTTGTAACGTAACTTATTCTCTGTTTGTATAATGTGACCCATTTTCCGCTTGACTCCTGAAGATTCTTCAGACCAACTTTCGGGTTAATTTTCCATTTAAAATTTGAATGGAATTTCTGAAATTTTGCTTATATTGAACAACATTTAAAAAATTTGGAACTATCAAATCATTTGTTCTTGTTATGTTACGCTAAGAAATACAGATTCTGAACTCTTCTGTGATGTGATTTAAAAAAATTTCCAATATTTCGAAAGAATGTTTTTTAATTTTAATGCTAAATTCTTAGATTCTAAACTTAAGGCACGATCGAAAATTTGTACATATCGCTAAATGCGATCAATGTTAACTTGATGGTACAAAGTAATTAACATATATTTTACACGATGGTTACGAAATAATATCTTAAATTCTTTTAAAAGTAAATTGTACACTGTTATCCGAAAAGTATCGAATAACCGTATCTGGAAAAAAATAGAATAAAAACGTGCAATTGTATGTTTAATAGTTCTATTTAGTAAAAACAAAAACTTCTTGTCCACTTTCTACGAGCATCAACCACAACAAAAAACATTTAACTAATTATGCGTGCAAAATAATCAATATGGATTCTTTTCCATGCTTCTATTGACAATTTGGGTCTCAAAAGGTAGATTCTTTTTCCGACCTAGGTGTGTCGTTCCAAGTTAATTAATTGGTAGAAAGTTGGTGCAATGAACAAAAAGACACAGGTTCAATATCTGCCCTGGATACTTTTTCACTCTGTTGGTTTTACGCCTTGTTAGCAGTGTGAATAAAAATTCACGTAATTAAATTCCTATTGTCACATTTTATGTTACATGTTTTATTATTTATTAAGTAGCGTTGTCAAAAATGAGTATATGTCATAATAATTTTGCTAAGAATTAACTCATATGAATTTCTATTTAGTAGCAGATGGTAACATTCACCGAAGAATTGAAGTATGATGTTAGAAAATGGTTTCAGCGTTGAAATATATAAAGCTTTGTACAAAATCTACACTATGAAAAACTTACATACATCAATAATTAGTTGATAATAATACTAATTGATTGTTACTAATTACATAAGATAATTTTCGTCAGAATTACTATGTGGTTTTCTCTCTTTTGTTTCCTGAAAACTGTTCAGTTAATTTTTAAAACACAAAACATGAAAAAGAAGTACAGATGTTTCGGTGGAGCATGATTTTTTTTTCATTAACTACAGTTTGGCGACTTCTGTGTAGAACTTGATAAAACCCGTTTGTTCGAACGCGTCAGCTTCATTGAAAAATGCTGGCTCTAATTCATAGCAATTTTCCACATCGCCATAGTAAAACCTTAGTAATTTATGTTAATTAAAAATAAAATGGCTTCGAGTTAATCAATTCACTGGGCAACTAACTAGAATAGCATTTATTAACAAGCGGTTAGCATCATAACAAGAGCAACAACTAGGATTTCTTAAGTCGAAGAACAGACTAAGGAGAAAATATCGTGCAGCTTTTATTAATGCTAATTGGACTATTCATTACTTCGATATTGCTACCATCTATTATTTTAAACACGTAACATCGCAGAGATAAAACAATATCAGTCGTTTAACAAGTGAAAAAAATTTAAAATAATTACGTTGAAAATATCGTTGCAATATCCTCATTATTGTTAATGTTGTCAGAGAAATTAAGTTAGTGTTGGTGTGAGATGCTGAATCTTTTATGCTCAATAAGTAGTTTGGGATCCTGGTTGCTTCCATAATTTTTTTGTATGAGGCGCAATAAATCTAAACAACGATTTTTTCCATTTTCTTCCATTTCTTTAGAAATAGATTTTATGTTAGATTTAATTTTTCCTTTCTAATGTCATTTTATGTTTTGTATTGTTATATTTTATGTAAAATAAACACAATTCAAAATATCTCCCAATATTTTTTCTTTATGAAAATCCATTACTGATTTAAAACATCAAATGAAGCTTTCTTTTTTAATTTAGGATCTTTTGATCTTTTTATTTAGAGTTTATCTTATATATACTCATATTTTGTTTTCGTTTTGTGAATTATGTTAAAGCGGTAAAGGAAAGAAAGTTTTTTCTCTATTCTTTTCCTTAAAAATCAAGAAAGAAATAACGAAAGCAGTAGTAAAAACAGATCAAAGACTGCAGAATCACGTACACAATTTTTTGAAGCTTTTATTGTTTTAGAAAAATATGAAACTAAATCAACTGAGGAGCTTGACAAAAGAGACGTATTATTTCAATATATATATTAGGGTGGTCCTTATGTGGTCGATTTTAATTTTTTTTTTCTTATGTCCTACCCTCAGAATTTGTTCCAATACAGTAAAAAACAAAGTAAAAAATGTTTGGATAAAAAAGAAATATATTTAGAGGTAGCTCAAGCTTGCTGAAGTTTGGCAATTACACTAAAAAATATGATGTTATCGACAAAAAGAAACTAAGCGAAAATGATAAATTTTATTATGATAGTAAATCAATTTTACTTTTGTATAATACAAAAACACAATACAAGCATATAAAAAGTTGAAAGTATCAGTAATCAGTTTAATTTGTTAAGTCCATTTTTCTGCAGTAAGGTTGCACTTTTTGATGCTTCTCCACAACTTTCGTCAATAGCTGAAACTGAGGTTCATTCCTTGTAAGGATTCCAGTGTACTCTTTGATCAAAGCAGTACCTCTCTCAGCATAATCATTTACCACTTTAATAGATTGCACCATTTTTAATGCAATCATATAATCAAAATTAGTGTTCCAATGTGTTGGGTCTGTTTGAAAGAATCCTTGCGGTAAATTCATTTCTTTGAACTACTTCAAAGATTCTTTGGTAACAAAATCTTCAAACTTCTTTTCATCAAAATTTTTAAAGGAAACAGTTATCCTATTATCAGGATTCTTTGTACCTTTTTTATTTTGAAGAACTTCAACCATCTTTCTTTTTGTTGAAGCAGGCACGTGGCTATCGAAAAACAACAATCCAGAAAGATCTGACAAATACAACAGAGGCTTTTAAAATTTCTCTGATGCAGCCTTTTCAATTTCTGCATGTATTCTTGGTACTGTAAAAATATTCATCAAATGAAATGAAATCATTATAGGATTAGGTTTTTGTTATTGAAGCAGTGATCCAAGCTTTAAAATACACCCTGACGATAAAAACACAAACATCACAAAGGCCTCTTTCGTCCTTTTTGGTAGCTTGAATTGAGACTTAAAGATGAATATTTTCAAAGAATATATTACCTTACCCATCCAACGAGCATGATGAATTGCTCCTGGAAGCCTGAAACAAATTCCCCTGACAGGTATTCCCCAAAAGAAAAGTTCGGCAAATTCTTGGTAGTTATCTCTTAGTCCACATGTTGATGATTCTTGTGTAGTGGCAAAACTCCAAAATTTCATCTTTTACATCTTGTATAAGAGCTCGAATATTATCATCTTCATCTTTCAAGCCTGTTTCAAATTTCTCTTTATCTAGAAAACTACAGTACTCTTGGAAACGTTTGAATAAAGGTACTTCTGGACTTGATGACGAAGTTCCCAAAGAAATATGAAATACTTTTAAAATGATAAGTTAGATAATATTATGACGGCCGAAAAATGAAAAAGTTTATTTCCAAGTTTTCTTCTAAAAGGACACAAGCACCTTTATCTTCTCCAGTATTTGCTGATGTGGAGCTCATTCCAATCACTTTATCTGCAATATCCCATTCATTCAAAGCTTCATAAATTGTACGGGCTTGTGCTTCACCTGTTGCAGAAAGAAGTTTAGCAACTGAGAGTATCTGACAAACTCCTTTTCCATAAATTATAACTGGTAGTCTTCGAAAATAAGGACCACCCTAATATATATATATATATATATATATATATATATATATCTTTATAAAACATCCGATGGACCATAAAATAATGTGAGACAAATTTTAAACTGATAAAAGATATTTTAACCTTTAACTGTTCTTCCGTTACTGAAAGAATTTCCGCGCGCAAGAGGGTCAGTTAAAAAGAATGAAACATATTATTCATGGAAAATCTAAATTCTAAATTGGAGAAATTTGTCTTATATTAAAAAGTGGGATTATAGAGATTATTCAATTAAAGTGTTCAAACTTTTAGAAGGTTGACAAAAGACATTAAGACAAGCCTTTTTTCATAAACAAATAAGGTTCTCTATGATTTAATTAAGTAAAAACATAGGGTTCCCTATTGGTAACCGACTGTGGATGATTTTTGTTTATAAGTTTAATAATATTGTGGATAATACAAACTAAAGTTTAATGGACATTCTTAGTGGGACTTACTTGTACAGAATACGATCGCATTGTAACTCGTGATGTAAATACATGGTAATTCATTTACCATATGGATTTTTCTTGTATTTCAAACACTAAAGTGTTCGGGTCAGACCCCCTCCCCTCCCTCACCAGGATGTTGCTAGTTATATATAGGTATCAGTAATTCATTCATCGTTCTTAAACTTCTGAATTAAAATACTATTTGGTTTTCGAGTGAGCATTCATGAGATTTTGTCTTCTGAATGAATTGTTCATCTTCTTCCCATTTCAAAATTGCACCATAACTTTAATAATAATTACAGAGTATAGTTATAGAGTTGATCGAAATTAAAACACATTATTTGCTATCACAACCATAACATTTTCCACTTTGTTTAAGAATTCCATTTATATTTTTAAAAGGGAATGCAATAAGAAAAAGGACATAGGAACACCTGAAACATTTTTAGAAGTGAAATTATCTCTAAGCTATCTAGAATAAAAGTTTAAAGTCAACAGGTATTCTGTCCCGTAATGTCTTACAAGATAACTACACTGTTTAATCCGAATGTACGTGATTAAGAAAATTAAACAAACACAAGCACGTGTACACACATGTATAGTATATATCAGGTGGTTTAGAGCCACAGTAAAATATTTAAGAGAACTCTATGTAAACATTATTGCAACCGAATGATTTATTTCATTAGTAGTTCGTGAATCAGCTCAATCTAAGAAATGTAAAAAATTAGAATATTTCTACAGTTAAAAATTAGGAGGTTGACAAAATAACGCAATCTTTATTAACATATTTTCATACCATAATATAGGCACTCAGTGGCTAAAATCTACTGCTTTTAATAAGAGGTCCAATCTGACACACATTTTGATGACAATTAACAGCCTTAAAAATTTGCTTTTATGGGAGTTACTTAAAATATTACTTTTTTAACACAATGTAATTTTTCATACTTTAATTAAGGCTATTCTCAAATCCATAGGTTCAACTTTATGACATAAGTTTTAATTCATTTTTGTTCTTAAATGCACGAAACTTGCAGGTGTTTTTATTCCGAAACTATGTAATCGGAAGGAGTTTTCCGTTTTTTTTTGTAAGCACAATAGATCTTTCATAAAATAGTGTCAAAGTTGGCGTTTTAAACCAAATTTGCCGACGAAAGCAGAAAACCAGTCAGCGAAGGGAGAAAAACATCTCGCAACGTGATCGAAAACGATTATAACTCTATAGGTAATTTATTTATCAAAAAATGAAAAAAATCATTTCGATCCCAAATCACATCAATAGCCATGTCTACCAATTTTATACCTTTACTTTTAAACAGAATATTTCAAGTACTATATATGGGAGGTAAATGTTGGAAATAGATTTTGACACGTGTTTTCCATGTTATAGTCGAAATATATTTTAACAAACAATATCATCAGTATACAAATATACAGGAAATATGCTGGGCAACTCAAACAAATTCGAATACCTTTTAAACTGGCGGGCTAACTTCTGACATTGTATGTTCAACTGTGTTATACGTTTTTTAAATTGTTTATTCAGAATTCTTACTATACCTTAATGAATAGTGAAGTTTTGTGTGATCATCCTGGAAATTTTAGAAAGGGTTTCATAATATATTTATGACAAATGTTTATTTTTGATTTAAATTCGGACTCCACATTACCAAAAAAAAAAAAAAAAAAAACATGCATTTTCACTCATTAATCTGTTACAATCCGGAACATTGTTAAATTGAACATTTTTTCATTTCGCTGATACTGAGTGCAAATGTTTGCATGCAATGTTGTAGGGGTAAACGTAACGGAAATTTTATAAATATATTTATTAATAAATTACGATATATTATAATATATTGTAAATGGTCCATATAGAAAAAAGAATTGGCCATTTCAATTTTGCGTCGGACAAAATGACGTTATGTTTAAATTTCATTGAAAAAACCTACTTCAATTTTAGGCGGGGGCATGTGATAAATCGCAAAATGTCATTCGTATAATCATTTGTATTCTAATACTTTCATTTCAGATATAGAACCTTCAGTTATTTCACTTAAAAGACAAAACGTTTATTTAAATCATATGCATTTAGAAAACGTGTAAGGTCAGTCTGCCTAAATGTGATAACCCCTAAATGCGACAATGGCTTTTACATAAAATCTTAATGCAAGAATCGTAAATAAATGTTATATAATGAAGCATACGAACTTCAGAAACAAAACCTGAAAATTTTTTTTGCATGTAAAACGGTTTATTTAAAAGAAATGTCCCATCAAATACACATCGTTCATTTTATATCGCCCCTATGTTTCGTAAATGCGACAAAAATTCCCGAAAGTGGCTCACGATTTTTAGTTTTTAACTTTGAAGATCAAATAACCCTATAAACGTCAAGAGCTACGTTTTCCGTTTCAGTTACCTGACCAGTTAAACTAAAGAAAGGCGACCAGTTTCCGGTTTAGAATTTGAAACGGACTACGCATTTAGGCGAGCTTGTTTTCAGCCTGTGCCTAATAGCGACATACATATTGTTGTAAATGAAGCGAAATATTTAGAAGATTAACGAAGAAATTTATATGGGATTTTTTATGTATTGTGTTAAAATTATATTTAAATCAAATTTTATGTTTAATTAAGCTGTGTTGAGTCAGCATAATTCTCCGTTAATGTTTTTCTTTAACCAGGTGTTTAAATATGTGTTTAAGACGATCAAAAAAGAAAAATACGCTTCTTTAATAATTTTAATTAAAAAAAAGGAAGAAATGCAGTGTCTATTTCAGTAACATAATACAGACATATGATTAACCTTTAACTGATGTTACCGGTCTCATAGACCGGTGCGTTTTTCAATTTTCATAGTTTAACTTTCAAATTTCAGCTTAACTACAAACACTACTGAAATTTAGCTTCATTTGGAACATTAGTACTAACACCAGAGACTTTTGAATAGGTGAATTTGAATAATAACATTCCTGCACAAAAAGTTTAGTAAAAAAACAACATCCTATGAGTTAATCGCGGCTTTTATTCATCTTTCGATGGAGCAGACCGCTTCACACTAGTTATGTGACAATTTCTGTGACATCAGTTAAAGGTTAAGGAATTTGCAATAAATTTACATAATGGAAATTCTGGAAAATCTTGTGTAGATTGAAAACAATTTATGTTTATTTTAATGCGGTTAACTAAGTTAATTTTACCAACATTATACCATTCGGTAGCTTAAATGCTGTCTCCGATTAAAACGTGATGCAATTGAGTTATTCCCTGGTTTAGGAGCACTTTTATAAAATCTGATATTTTAATTCTGTTTTCATTTTTATTCGTTATAATCGACATTTTCTACTTTTAAATTGGTAAACGATAAAAAATATATAAACCATGTTTATGTAAATGAATATTTGCTTCCATATACGTATTTTTAAGCACAGAAAATGTTAAATTTATTGTGAAAGTGCAAGAGAAATGAAGACGGGTGGGGGGGGGGGGTGCAAAAGAATATCGGGCACAGAGCTTCTCTTTGTCTTAATCAGAATTATTAGAAATATTCTACGATTTTATCTATTTCTAAGGCTGATATATTTATCATGTGAGATTTTATAATAAAGTTATATGTAATAAATAATCTAGTTTACAGTATTATAAATATCTTTTAAATACTCTTTTAACCCGTAAGCTCCACACTGTGAATTCATACCGACCGAAATGTCGCCGTCTTTAATTAATTCGCATTTTTCATTCACAAAATAAGAATTTTGATAAAATCAAATACTTCATTTGGATTCCATATTAAATTTCGTATATGGATCATGTAGTTATATTTCATTATCACCAGATTGTCAGCGAAGTTATGCGGAGTTGAAGTTACGGAAATCCAAATCGCACTGGTGTATAAATTATGGGTTAATAATGACGCGCGAATTTCGGGAATTTTAAACGATGTTTCCTGCGACAATCATTTAGTTGTAGTTATGGCCATAGCTCCTTGGGAAAGAGGGATGAGAGTTTTTTTTTTATATTAGGAACGCATTTATTTATTTGAGGGTTATTAATATTCGGCATTATACGCAGCATTTAAATAACTTTTGCATATTAACAGTGTAAAATTGACAAACAGCACGGTGCTGCGCCGTGATAAGCATTTCAAGAATAATATTTTAAAGTTTAATTATAATAGTCCTGTACTTAAATTTTAGTACAGGAACAGTACCCTGTGAGTTAATACTTTCATTCATCTTTTAAGCAAGTGATCTCGGAGACCGCTCACAGTAGTTATGCAACAATTCCTGTCACAGCAGTTAAGGGTTAATTAATTCAAAAAATAAGTAATGTTAACACTTAACGGCTGTTAGAGCTGTTTTTTCTTAATTTTCACTGTTTAACTTGTAATTTCCAGTTTAACTATTGATACAGCTAAATTTTGTTTTATTTGGTGCCTAGTACTATTGTTTGAAATGTTTGAAAAATCGAAATTGTATTAGAAATAGTACAGTACAAACAGTTTACTGCAAAAACAGCCTTTTATGAGTTAATCGCGCATTTTATTCATATTTCAATCGTATGGATTCTCAGGTTGTAATGTGGCAATTTTCTGTCACAGCAGTTAATCGTTAAATGAACTTTTTCAGATGAATTGTCATGTATAAAATGCATTATCACATTTAGGACTATGAACGTCTCATTTAGATTTTAGCTGCCATAAATGCGGCAAAAATGACCTAAATGCGACAATCCTATATCGTGGTTTTATACTACAGATAATTATTAAATTTCTACAAAACAAGTTAGTTTTGAATTAAAGGTACAGTATTCAGTATATTTTTGCTTAATAAAATATACATTTATGTAATAAAATCCCAAATATACCCTAAATGCGACAAATCTACGGGGAATCGTGTCTCATTTAGGCACACTGACCTTATTAGGTAAATTTAATATACATTCATTTCACTGATTTCATATAAAATACCAAAGACAGAAAAAGGAAAATACATTATAAGAATCAGTTGTATAATCTAAGACATATTACTTCAAATTTAAAGAATAATTTTTAATCTACTAACACGAAAAATTGTTTCTACAGGCGAGAAAGTAAATGTTATTAGCGAGATTTAATTCGCCTAATAAAAAAATAAGCAAAAAAATAAATAAATAAAAATACCTAAATGTATATGTTTGTGTCAAAGCTGCAAATATTTTGCTTATGTTTTATTTCGTAATATCAAAGATCAGAACATCAATTGATAAATTTGTCATAATTCTTTATCTTGATTACACGTCACTGATTCATTTTTTCGTAATTTTAAAAGTTTAAGTAAAAGAAAGAATATAGTAACATTGGTTAAAACGCATTTTTGCTGCAAGATACAGACTAACTAATATAAGATTGATTTTTTATTGTAGTTATTTTATGTATTTTTTCATAAATTAAATCTCCCAGTTTCTTTTCGAATTATAATTCCTTTGAATTTCGAAAATTTCATTTCGTATATATAGAACGCAGAACTGAAACGATGAAAATTTAACATCTACGGCAGAACTTTGCATATAATTGATGTTTGTGTTTTCCGTTTTCCTTACTTTCTATGAAAAGACGAAAATTACTGTTGTTAGTTTTAATGACGGTACAAGAAAACTCTAATGAGTTTTGTCTAAGAAACAGTTAAAAGAACATTTAACAGATTGCATTTGTTTGAATTACAGATTTTCTAGGATAGCGAGTTATTATCATAATTTCCAGCACAACAAATCCCAAATTATAATAAAAAGTCCAAAATTTTTTGCATTTGTTATTTTTGCTTGTTATTGGATGAATGAAATGCAAGCTGATAATTAAAAAAATATTTAACGGAACATTTACTTAAGTGGGATAGTTTTATTTATGTGAATACATTGATTAATGTTCTGTAAATTAGATAGTTTTCAGAAATATACCCAGCAACAGTCATAGAATTAAGATTAAATAAATATATATAAAACATAAATAGTTTCATTAAGATAATTAAAATAAAAAAAGCATGTAAACTTTCTTAGTAGATATATCGCTTTTAACCTTACTTGAAACAATCCTACATTAAAAAATTGTCATTATTCCTAATACTTTATGACATTGAAAAAAATTGTAAAAAAATAGAAACAAGTTCTATAAGAAAATAAAGCTTTTTATTCAAAATTTTGTTACTAATTCCTTTTAAAATTGAGCAGGATTCTATAGAAACTTTCAGTATTACATTTGACACCTAATAAACGTCCCAATCAAATATTGTATTATATAACTGTAGGACCAGTCTTCACAATACAGGTAATGCTTGATAAAACACGAATATTCACATTTATTAACATAAAAGGACGAAATCACAGCATATAATTACGAATTAATGACAGTAGATAGAGAATGGACGTTCTACTGCCGCAAACAGGAGCAAGGAGCAAGGCTCTTGCGTGCTGAATATCATACTAGAGTATGATGTAGGAAAGAGTGACTCCTGCGTGTTGTGATGACGTCTTAGAGTAGGAGGGTAAAATTTTTGGAGGGGTTTTTTTTTGAGGGGGCTTATGGTTGATTATCATACTAGAGTACGGTGTAGGAAAGAGTGAATCATGCGTGTTGAGATGGTGACTCCTGCGTGTTGAGATGGTATGTTAGAATAGGAGGGTCCCCCTCCCCCCTTCCCCCTTAAAAAATAGATTTTTTTTATAGTGTCCGCCTCTTTCGATGAGAAAATTTTTACGTTTTGTATCATATTTAATTTTTCGTTTGATTTGAACTTTGTCAAAAATAGTAGGTTAGTTCTGATGAGATTAAATTGGAATTGTATTATTAGATGACGGTAGTTTTTTAATTTAACTTGTATTCTTATTAACAACTCTGTTTTTGGGAAAACTTTAGTGTATGTTCGAAAAAAGGCGAAATGCTGTGATTTGCATTATTGAAAAAACAGTAAAAAAATTAGTAGCCTGATTTAGTTTAATGTCATTTGATGAAGACCTGATTGAAGTGGAAAGGATTAAACACAGTTTAATTTTGTATCGGGCTGTATGCGTGGGGGTTTTCATATTAGAACTGTTTTCCTTACTGGGTTCGAACGCCGACACTTCCCATTATTCGAATTTCTTCAATGAAAATCTAGACGGAAACTTGAAAAAAAAATTCATTTAGAACTTAAGATTGCTAATTATTATTATCCCCTTGCTGCAAGTTCATTCATCTCTTTACCTAATTATCTGGTTTCGAACCTTCAATCTTCCCATTATTATATTATTTCTTTAACCATTGGGCTGGGAGGGATCCATTGTTTTTTCACTTGAATTTGCTTTCTTTCAGTTTTGTATCGACTTCTTTTTAAAATGAACGGCATAAAGATTTTACGTTAGTAGAAAATTTGCCATTGAATTTAGAAAAATGAGAAATAAACATTATATATATTTTTCAAATAGCATGTACTTAGTGAAATTATTTAAATTTCCGATGATTAGGTTTTGCTAAGATTTATTCATTTTAGTATCTATTTCAACATTGGGGAAACTATTAACATAGTGTTGACCCTGTATTATGTACTGATCAAAATTAAAGACTGTTGCCATTGTATTTAGAGAAATAAATATTAAATTTTTGTATATTATGTACTTCGAGAAATTAATTCAATTTCTTAGATTTAATAATGACTATTTCAACTTCGGGAAAGTATTGTAATTTTAACGAAAAGATAATTTATAAACCGGATTTTAGGAAAGTAATGAAATTTTATCGTAATGATATTTTTTGATGTGTATTTTAGTTAAAAAATCTTCGTATTTGGATGGATTCGAACCATCATCCTATTCATTAACGATGAATTGCGCATACCGATTGCGCCACAAAAGCAATAAAAGGATACGCAATTAAACCAAAACAGATTATTTGTCAGATTTTAAAAACTAACCAGTTCTTCGATTTTCAAAGATATGTGGTCTGAAATACAAATTTTATTAAAACATGGATTATCAGTGTAAACCTTTTTTTAAAATAACTTACTCTACTGAATAGAAATGAATCTGAAATACAATTTTTATTAAAACATGGAATATCAGTGTAAACTTTTTAAAAATAACTTACTCTATTGGATACAAATGAATCTAAAATACAATTTTTATTAAAACATGGAATATCAGTGTAAACTTTTTTTTTTTTTAAATAACTTACTTAACTGAATACAAAGGAATCTGAAATACAATTTTTATTAAAACATGTAATATCAGTGTAAACTTTTTTTTAAAAAACTTACTTAACTAAATACAAAGGAATCTGAAATACAATTTTTATTAAAACATGGAATATCAGTGTAAACGTTTTTTAAATTAACTTATTCTACTGGATACAAATGAATCTGAAATACAATTCTTATTAAAACATGGTATATCAGTGTAAATCTTTTAAAAATAACTTACTCTATTGGATACAAAGGAATCTGGAATAAAAATTTCAAGTTAATCAACACGATATGTTTTTAGTTAAACACTACACATCAAGAGTCAAAATAATTTAAGTCGAAATGACGAAAATCAAATTGACTGTAGATACGCGATGTGTTCTTAGCTAGACACTACATCTAGAGTCAAAATAATTTAAGTCGAAATGGTGAAAATCAAATTGGCTGTAGATATAATGTCTATTTCCGAGGTAAGCCATTGAGTAGGCGACACATATTTACCTCATCACTCACGCATTTATTCATCCAAGGATACAATTCTAATTCGCACACGCTATTTGTTTTTTTAATTAAATAATTCTCTCAGGAATTATTTAGGTCTTACAGAGTGGATATAATGCTTTTTTGCGACATCTTCCCATACGCAATTTATATGAAATGCATGTCCACATCCAAAATGATGAAGGTGTATCGATCGTTGTCTACATTTTCTACAGATAGTCTCATAATTCTTATATGTTTCTTCTGAGTGAAAGGAGTCAAAATATGATCCACAATATAGACATCTTATGCAAAATGATTTTATCCATTTCTGTATACATGTGACGTGGAAGTTATGATGACATTGTGACCTCCATAATTCAGCATTGTCTATTTCTGTCAGGCATATACAACAATTCTGAAAGAAAGAAAAATAATAATAATTAATAAAAATGTCAGTGATAATTCTTTTTCTTTTTTGTGAGAGGGAGAATAATCACCTGGGGACTGCTATTAAATTCTTCATTTTCTGCATTTGATATAATAAAATTCTCTACTAAATCAGAGAAAAAACCGTCTGCTTCTCTAATTCGGTTATCCATTGATGAAGTAGGCTCTGCTTCTATAATCTGTCCATCATCTGCTGAAGAAGGATCAGTTGATTACGGTGTCAACCTTTGTGCATCAGGAGGTGGAGAAGAGTGGATGTCATTCAATGCTAAAGGTGAATCTAATAAATGTTGATACTGAAATAAAAAAAAAAAAAAAAAAAAAAAAAGAATTGAATTTTTTAAAATTTCAAAAAATTTCATTAAAAATTGACTTAAATATATTTTTACCTGATATTCATCTTCTGAAGAAATGTTTATCATCATAGGGGGGAACCCTTGTACATCAGATGTGGCGCTGATATTAAATGGTAAGGGGAAGGGGGTGTAAGAAGGCGAAGCTGATAAGTAATGATTCTACCATCAGGTTTAATCTTATAACAGCGCGACGCTAGCGACGCTTCCATTTCGCATGCAGGTGCAGGTCAAAAGCGTATGCAATTAAAGTATACTATATAAAAAACAATGAAAATATGTAATGTTCATGCCTTGGTATTACATTTTTTTTTGTTTTTATTGTTCTACTCTGTTAGCCGGGCGTCATTGATAAATTGCCAAGTGTTATTTTGCTGCGTTATTTGAATTGAAACCTTTCCAATCATCTTTTTTCCGACTGATCTATCCTCAAGCCTTTTAGCGCGGAGTGATTGAAATGTAGTTGTGTCATTTAAATATGTTTGTGTCACGTTTTTCGTTTTATAACTATGAAAGTTTTGAATTTCCCTAAAACGGAGCAAGAAGCTTTGAAATTTTGTACTACAAGACTGAATCATTTCAAGATTAACCAAAAGTATAACTTTGTTGATCTGACGGTGGAATAAAAAAATGAAAATGTTTGATGATGCGCAAGGTGGCGCTTTAAAGAAAGAACGTGGTACTACCCGGGATTTTCGATAACTTGAGTTACTGTCATTATGAAATAAAATCATGGTAATTTACGGTATTTTTTTTTAAATATTTCTGCTAATATATTTTTGGTATTTTTAAGTAGGTTTAATCAGATATTATAATACAGTATTGAAATATTGGGTTAATAAAATTAGGATACTTTTACGTTACAGTGGCGAATCCTGAAATACATTTAGGTATGTTATAGTGATCTCCGTTTTAACAAAGGATTTAACCGGATAAGCATAGAGAAATGGCCCCCACGGCCGATGTTTGAAATATCATGTGTGGTTATAAGGCTCACCACAAGAATACAATAATGAGTGTTTTTAGCCCCTGACCTTCAACTGTCCTTGAGATAATTGGGGAAGTATGCGCTGGAGCTACTATTTTTCAAATACATTTTTTTCAAAAAGAACAATAGTTAAAAAAAATAAAACCAACGCCAATTATTGAAGAATATATTAGTTTGCATTATATTTTTTTCACATTTTTGCACAAGATTTATTATTGAAAAATAAGTAAAAATATTTACAATAAAAAATATTTACAAATATTTTAATGCAGTAATTTTATAATTACACCAACCAAAAAATTACAGAATAATGCACAACGCTTGTACTTTTAAGAAAAGAGATTTCGTTAAAATCGCAGATCTTTTTGGGTTATAAAAAAGTAATGCTAGCAACTTGCTAAAATAGTCGCGTTTTTTCCTCTTTGAATTTGCAGAAATACGCTACTATCAATGCATTGGTCGATTCGTGACATTTCCTCTTTGGCAGGATGCGTCAGTATGTCAAAATAAGAGAATGTTTCCATACATACCCTTTCCCTATAGGTTTGTTACGTGTATATAAACATTCTGCTATTTTGGCGCATTGTGCACCCTCCTCGCGTAATAATATCAAGTGGATGGTCTAGTTGAATGTGTAGCTAAATCTGAATAGGGTCTGTAAATATATAAGTTCATCAACTTTTTGGCAAATTGGACCCCCTCCTAACCTTCCGTTATCATGCATTATCATTCCTCGAATCCCGCTTCCCCTAATAAAACTGTTATCAGTGTCTAAAAATTATTTTTATTTTTACAATTTTTTCTTTTTTTTTTCTTTTTAAGCGTTTGCAATGATATGTAGATAGAGTTGTACATTTTTTATTCGCATATTTTACTAATTTAATTAAAAAGGAGAAAATCATAAAATATCACTGTTATTTAAGAAATAATTTTATATCAAATAACAGTTTAAAGAAGTACTTATTATTTAAAAGTTTTTAATAATAGATCTTCGTTGCGTAATGCATTGAACAGTAGTATTGTCTTCTTGCACATCGCCTTTGCACGGGGCTGAACAGAACTTCTTGTAAACAAAATAGGTGGAAAACATTCTTCACCATCATTTACTGTCAAAAATAACAAGTATCATTTCGAATCTCAATTCTCGAACAACGAATTACATACGCATATGGCAGGAGAATATTAATGGTGAACGTTGGATTATTCTATTATTTTGGAAAGAAATGTTTTATAATCATTAAATGATTTTAATATTAACATTTTATTTTTATGAACGAATGAAGAAAATAGACTTAAAAATTTAAGATAACACATGTAAAGAAAAAGATATCAAAAAAGTAAATTTTGATTTGATTAAAAACTATAACAATATCAAATGACAGACTCTCTCTCCATACAGGTATCTCCAAATGTCAAGTGCTAAAACCCTCCCCCCCCCCCCACATCACTAAAGTGATACGTTATATATGTATACTGTACTGCTTCATAGCGTTCTTCTATGCGAAAATCATGGTAGGCAAATCTTACCATTTTGTTTGTCAGTTGTTGATATTATTACGCGAGAAGAATGAGCCCAAATCCAAAATAACAGAATATTTACAAATACGAAACAAACCTATAGGGAAAGTTATATGTAGGGAAACATTCTCTTATTTTGGCTCAATGCGCATCCTGCACGAGTGGAAATGTCACGAATCGACCAATACATTAATAGCAGCGTATTTCTGCAAATGCAAAGAGGGAAATTTACGACTATTTTAGCAAGTTGTTAGTTTTATTTTTTTTTTTATAACTCAAAAGCGCATCTTCGAATTTAACGATTTTTTTTTTTTAACGTACATACTTTCAGCATTATTCTGTAATTTTCCGGTTGGTATAAATATAAAATTTCTACATTAATAATTTTCTTAATACTTTTGTTTATTTTTCTGTGTTAAAATTTATGAAAAAATTTGAAAAAAATATGTGAACTAATATATTCTTCAATAAATGCCATTGGTTTCATTTTTTTTAAACTTTTGTACTTTTTGAGAAAAACGTATTTGAAAAATAGTAGCGCCGGCGCATACCTCGCTCATTATCTCAAGGACAGTAGAAGGTCAAGACCTAAAAACAGTCTGTGTTGTATTCTCATGGTGTTAATCCAAACATCGGCCATAGCGCCCATTTCGCAATGCTTATCCGTCTGGACCCTTTCATATAATTTTGAGACCACTGCACATCAAATTTCATACATATAGGGATTTTGTTTCGGTTTAATGGGCTCGTAGTGCTCATACTTCGATTTGTGATTGGAGTTTTACTGAATTTTATGCATTTTAGAGACTGCTGAACAACGGATTTTATGTATCAAGTGATTTTTTCTTTTTCGGTTTAATGGGCGCGTAATGCTTATACCTCGGTATGTTATTGAGGGTTTAACGGATTTCATAAATTTCAAAGATTTCTTTCATGACGAAATTCATGCATCTAGTATTGCTTTTTTCGGTTTAATGGGCGCATAGCGCTACATACATCAAGTGATTTTTACTTTTCGGTTTGATGGGCGCGTGAAGCTTATACACAGTAAACAAAATCTGTAATTCTACAGAATTAAAGTTACATCCTAACTGAAATTTTATATGTACACTTTACAAAAAAGATGTAAATCTACAAAACATGTTTTTGTACAGCTAGAGAAATACAGAAATCTGCAGCTTTATAAATGAATCTGCTGAAATTACAGTAACCTCAACAAAATTTTATCTGTAACCCTGGTATCAGTTACATGAAAAATTCTAGGCATACCAATTTCCTAAAAACTATCTTAGTAATTTTACAGATTTTTGGACTTATGGTGTAAAAGTGTATCTTTTACATTTATTTTTGTTTTTGCCGTTACATAAACACTTCTAGGAATCCACGTTTCCTAAAAAATTTTAGTAACTTTGCAGAATTTTTTTTCTTTTCTTTTTTTTTTTTTTTTTTTTACACAGCAGATCGGTATGTTATTCAGTGTTTAAAGAATTTCATAAATTTTAAAGACTACTTTCATGACGAATTTCATGCATTCAGTGTTGATTTTGCTTTCGGATTAATGGGTTCGTAGCGCTCCTACATCGATTTAGGACTAGGGATTTTATTGAATTCCATGCATGATTTTATCATTTCAAGCATATTAGAGACTGCTGCACAACGGATTTTATGCATCCAGTGATGTTTTATTTTTCGGTTTAATGAGCGCGTAATGCTTCAACATAGGTATGTTATTGAGGGTTTAACGGATTTCATAAATTTTAAAGACTGCTTTCATAACGAATTTCAAGTATCCAGTGTTGATTTTTTCAGTTTAATGGGCGTATAACGCTCATACATAGGTTTTTTTATTGAGCGAATTTCATACATTTGTTCACGAATTTCATCAATTTTAGAGATTATTTCAAATGTTTTGGTTCTCGAGATTTGGTTTGTCAGTGGTGGGCGGCTAACTGAAAATATGTTTTAATCAGAAACAGAATTTATAGTTTCGAAACTAATTGTTGTTAGATTTTAATATGCAACAAGTCCCTGAGATACATTGTATGCTGCCATATATACAGCAAATTTGTTAGAAGTACACTCATTTGTCAACTATAAAAATATATATATATACGTATAAAAATCTTTAGGTATTTTGTTTGTCTACTAAGCATATTTGAATAAAAGTTTAAATTGTTAAACATCTGTCATTATTTTGATACATAGAACATTTTAATAATTATTTAATCCGTATATATTTCTGATTATTATTATTTTTTTTCACTAAATAATATTGATGGGTTTTGTTTAAATAAAAAATGAATTTATTAAACATAAAAAGTAAACATAAAAAGTGAATGTTGTCTGGGCTAAAAAGTAAATTTTATGATATTAAAGTACATTCGGCCTAAATGTGTACATAATTCTTTTTTCATTTCATCTAACGTTATTTATTTATAGCGATGTAAAAAGTTATGTGGAAAATATATTTACATAAATCTCCTGAAATATTTTCACATAAATATTTGCATGTCTGAATCTTTTCTGTTACTTCAGGGATTTTGGTTTGCCCACAACATATTACCTTCAATTCTTTTTTCAATCTGATTTTCCTTATGCATTCAAAAAGAACTTTTGATGAAAAATAGTCTTTCAGGTTGCAAGGACAGATGAATTCATATAAAGCCCAGGTCTCCGTTTTCTACATTCTATTAACATTTGTACTTGAATAGAGTTTTTCGATTGCAATAAGATTATTTTTTGTGATAACATTGAATTAATATTATAATGCAAATATCAAATATGTACAGTATCGTAATTAAGATTTAAAAAAAAATGTTCAAATATCTATTTAAGGTATTGTTTTTTATACTTATTTTAAAAGTTGAGATATATTTATGTAGAAAATCGCACACAGGTTGTGAAAGAAAAATTAACGAATTAATCTGCCACTACTTATAATGTATGTTTTTTACATGTACGTATTTTAAGAGTCCCTAGGTTTCCTTACGTGTGCTATCATTCTTCCAAGTTATTAAACGTAATGTTTATAATAAGCTCTTTAAACACCAAGAATAGCCTCATGAATAAATTAAAGAAATTATTAAAACCATTAAAAAACTACTTTATTCGGAGCTTGTTTTTGTAATGAAAACACTTTTTCATTATAAAATAGAAAAAAAGCGAAAATATTGTAATGATAAAAAAAAAAGTATATTTCTAATGTTAAATAGCTAACTAGATAAATAAAAACATTATAAAACAGTTTTTTTCTTATAGGACATTAATAAATGCTGTGAAAGCTGCAACACGATGTTCAAAATAAACTCCACAATGAATATTTAGAACACAATTTATGTCATTTTTAAAACATCAGGACTGTTAAACATAATAAAGTCATCGTTGTCCAAAAGATTATTTCATGACATGGCAAAAACATATTATATTTATCATACGCTGTAAAAAATAGCAAAATATTTTTTAAAAACAACGTATTTGCTGTCAAATTTAATAATAGCCATTAATCCTTTATTAAAATCGTGAATTCATTATTGGCAGGAATAACATCTTATTAACATAAACATTACCTGAGTCCATTTATTTAAACTTCATGAAAAGATTTTAAATTATATATATTCAAAAAATCTCAATATGTTGTACATTTCTAACATTTTTTAATACAAATTGAAAAAGAAATGCTTGAAAAAAATGATACAATGGGGAGTGAGTATTAACATACTGATCTTTTGTAAGAAAAATCAAAATAGGAATTATTATTTAGATCAAAACTGTTTTATCACTCTAAACGAATTATGTGTAGATTAGTCACTTTTAAATAGGTATCCGTTTAAATTTGTAAAATTACTCTTTTTTTACAAAATTTACACTCTTGGCGTAATCGTTTAACCTCTATTTATGTGTAATTTTTGACTAAATGGAAGCGTCTAATTAGATATTCCTTCAAAATCTTAAACAATTTTGAAAATGTAGAAAATTGCTCGGATTTACCCGAAAGGGTGTGTTAATGTAAATTTACCTGATTTGCATATTACACAAATATATGTGTATTTTACATATTTCACCAAAATATGCATAAACATTTTAAACAGATATCAGTAAGAAAACAATACTGCACAGAAATATGCATGCGCATTTTACACAGCTATATATCTAGGAAAAGAATTTTAGAAACAATTATGTGTTAAGAATGTGTTAAAAATGAGAATTATCTATTAAGTACACATAAATATGTGCACTTATGCGCTCGATATATATTGATACTTGAAAATTAGCTTATATAATAATACCTGAATGGTCAAGCTGGTGCTTTGGAAAGTTGCAGTTCCGTAATTCGTATAATTTTTCCGTAAGTATACTTTGTTTACTGTAGGTCGATTTAAATGGAAAATTTCTCTTCTTGATCTAGATGTAGATCTTTGAAAAGTTATGACTGAAATTGATGACTAAAAACAAAATACGGAAGTTGTACTAGCATCACAATTTCCGTATTTCAACGAAATTTTATTTTACTGTGTAGTTATTCCGATTATACAGATTCTGTACATAAATTGTGAGAACGATTTTAAGACTGAAAAAAAAAACACTAACAGAGAACTGGCCTGCAGAAAATGTAATTTCAGACACTCATGTTATTTGTAAATTAATAAGTTCACTATTTTGTGGTTTTAAGGCATATATGCTGAAAAGATAACAATCAATCAAAGCACATGAGTTTGCTCTTCATATAAATTTATAATGAGACCATAAAAATATTCAGTTGAAAATTTATATTCCAAACTATAAGGTTATGTACTATGTATGCAAAATCCATCGTTTTTGTATATTAGATAGATATATGCGTACTCATCTGCAATTTACAAATTAAGCCGCGTATTTCAGATTGACCTGATATTTCTTACAAACTTAATACGCTTAATGTGTTATCTAGAAAATGCACAGAATAATCTGAATTTAGAATTGACACACCCTATGTGTATTCAGCAATTTATACGCCGCTTTACTCATATAGAAAAATCGTTTGTCCACCTTTATATGAGTTATCTATTACTAATTTGAAATATATTTATTATTTTTTATCATTTTGTTGTCGAAATATTTAAAAAGGAAATATAATACTCAAATTTCCTGTTTATTATTAGATACATTTATATCATTAAATAGCATTATTTAACTGTTTATAAGTAATTCACTTAAAAATTCATTTGTTAAAAAAATACTTCTTGGTTATGCATGAGGAAAATATCGAAATTCAACTAAACGTGAACCAAATTTAAAATTAATATTAAGAAAATATTTAAAATATAGTTTAATTAACAGTTACACTTTCATTTGTAAAACCATTTGCGTACAAAATATACACATAAATATTTCTTATCCTTGATGTTATTTTTGAAGAAATCTTTTCAGTGCACTTTTATGCAACATTCAAAGAAAACATTTGAAGAAATTTTCAGAAATAGTTTTTAAAGAACGTCATTATGCTTTAAAAGTGCATTTTGTATAACAATTTGTTACAGAGACAATAGCTTAAATTAGTATTCTGGAAAATAGCTCTGAACTACTGCTTATAAAACAGCTCTCATAAAAGAGTTATTTTCAGTTTGAAAATGCTCAAACAGAATGAGTCGCAAGTTTTAAATCTATATACTCATTTAAATTGAGTTATGAGAGATGAGAGATGAGAAATGACATTTTAAAAATTCGGAAATGTTTCTACAAAATTGGCAGGAAGACTGCAGTCACAACAAGGTATAATCTCATACAGACACCACCAGATACAATAACGAATTTGGCATAAACTCGAACAAATTATTGCAGAGCATAGATGTCCCTATTGGGCACATTTATTAAATTGTAATCGAGCAGCAGAATAAATGCGATTAATGCGCGACTGTAAGATACATGAAATATACAATACAAGTATAAAACAGACTATAGTCATAAACAAAATCTCCTTGCGCGCGAAGGGATCTACAGCAAACCAAAGCAGCAGTTATTTAAGGTGAGAGATTATAACCCAGTGCGCAAGAAAAAGAATAAGGGGAAAATGAAATATTCCGTTATTTATCAGATAAATAACAAATTGTCAGATAAGTTCATTAGGAATTGAGCAATTTGTTTTACATTCAAACAAACCGCTGGATTGTAAAAATATTTTTAAACCCATTCTTACGTCTTAATAAGGGGCGCTAAAGTTGTCATCGCGAGGTAAGTGAGTAAGAATCACACTAATGAGTGGCTATTTTACCAGACTCCAATGCGGAGGAACCGGAGCAATGGTATTTACGGAGGTACTCCATTAATGGGCTCCTAATGCATCCTGTTAGGAAGGCAATGTCGTAATGAAAGATTGAAGGAAGCTTTAAAGATACCACTGCGACTAGATCTTAGATGTATATTCCCATGACCAAATAGGTCCCCTGATACGGCCACTACTAAAACAATTTGGAGTACAGAACTCTCTTGACATATGAGTGTGGAGAAGATAGTGGTCAAGGATGGATCTTTTTTTTTTGGTTTTTTTTTTTTTGGTTTTTTTTTTTTTTTTTTTTTTTTTTTTTTGGTTTGCCTATATCGCTTGGTCCTAGGGGCAAAGAAAATAATGCTTTTAAGCTGATTTAATTATTTAAAAAATGATAACTTTAGTCGAAAAATAGCATTTGTCTATGTTATGAATTCTAAGTGGCATAATCACTACATGTTTTATTTAACGATTTTTCCAATTTTTAAATAAGAACAAACAATTTTGTTTCCTTTATTGCCATATTATTTATCATATATATAAATATGTTACTATTAGTCTTAATTTTTCAAATGTACATAAGATTAAAGGAAAAAAATATAAATAAGTAAATGTTGTTAATGTTTTCATTATCAACCAAAATATAAAGATGTTATTGCGCCAGATTAAGAATAAATTATATACTACAGTCGGTCTTAGAAGAAAGTATTGTTGAAAGCTGAATATTTACCTTTGAAAATTTAATTCTTGGTATTTTTATATTATTCCATTTTATTTAGTTTGTTTTAATTAATTCACTAACCTTTCACTTAGAATAACAACTTCTATGTTTATATTTATGTGTGCATTTCGCAAATTAGTTCGCATTCAATGTACTGCTGACATTCTTTGAAAAGTATTTTCGCGTTACAGTGAAAAATCATAAGAATTCTTAAAGTAATTTCGCTGAAATTTGTTCAAATTAAGTATTATATTACATCTTTATCTTAAGCTGAAATTCTGGTATAATCACAAAGTAAAAAGATTCTTCAAATACCTTCAAATACCTTTAATCAAAAACTTTTTATCCTAATGCATTTTTAAATACTTCTAATTTAACCAAATGCTTTGAAAGTAACTTACTCATTAAAACTTTAATTTCTAACTAATATGCACAAATTGGAAACCTATTTATTTGATTCAATAATAATTACAATTAAATACCGTTATAACTTACTTATAAAGAAATATTTTGCGTGGATTTTGTAATTGTTTTAATTGATAATAATATTTTTTTTTAAAGCCAAGAAAAAAAAACGATAATTAGTTTATATACAAATTCGAAATTTGTATTACAGGAATGTCTTTTCTTTGAAGGATTGTTATACCTACAAACAGGATGGCCAAACTTTGGCAAGTATGACAATTTATTTGATATGCAAAAAAATTTCACTTATCATAATATAGATGGAATTATTTTTCCATTTTAAAAAAATAAATAGATTCTATTTAAGGTACATGCTATTAGGAATAATGCAATAAATTTTCAAAAATCAATTCACTACAATTAGTGTTTATTCTGTGATGTTATGTAGCATTTTTGACATGTAACTATTCTGTATTTTTTATAGGAATTTAAAAAGTTTCATTTCTATAAATTATTTTTATTAGCAGAGACAGTCATTTTGAAAAATTAAAAAATGTACACTATATTCATTGTCTATTAATATAAATAGCAAAACCTAAACTAATTATAAAGCATTAGCTATCAAAAATACAACGTCAAAAAATTCATTATTAAGTTATTCATACATTTTTTTTTTCGTAAAACTTGTTTTGTTCTAAATCCGATGCTGCATTGATGATAAGTTAAAAATTGCTAAAATATAATTTCGTATTTTTTTTTTCCTTATTAAGGTATGCGCCACCTGCTTCATTAAAATTCCATTAAATATTGATTGATCCAAATATACATATAAAAATGCATCCTGGCTTCTGTTCTTAGTAATACTTGAAATCGATTGATTCTATTAAGCAGTGTTTGATCGTTTAGCATAAGCAAAATATGCAGCTATACATTTGTGTGTTAAAATTTTTGCACACTGCAATGTTGGCACATATTATTTATGAATTTTTGCCCCACGCTTGTAAAATAGTTCGTAATACCTGACCTACGAAATCGGATGAAGTTTCCCGATGTATTTACACTAAGCATCTCATATTAAGAAATTCATCATCCATATGAACACAATTTCCACAGTACGTTTTGCATAAAAATGTGTTCACTTTAGCTTAGCCTGATGTAGAATGAGCTTATGAATAACATAAAAAAAAGACTGATACAAATGATGTGATCGTACTTTAGTTTTATTTTAAAGACTACATTGGAGAATATCATATATGCTACATATTAATTCGTCTAATTTAAAAAAAAAATTAAATATAGTATTTTTCCGTTCAGCTTAAAAAACATCTATTGAATCGAAAATTTTACACTTTACTAAGAAAATAAATTAAAAAAAAACTATAATTCTATAAAATTCTAATAAAGGTTACTACTGTTACTAATAGAACAACTATAAAATTTTGATTTTAAATTTTTAGTACACATTTTTTCAATTCTACATTATGACAGTAAATTTTTAATATGCAATTTTATGAAAACTGTGAATGACAATGCAATAAAATTGTAATGTAGAATATTAAAACTTAACAACAAATTGCCCAGTTATTCTACTGTTTTTATAAGAAATAGTTACATAGCCAAAAATGTGACTTTCTTATGATCATATTATTGTCTATATTATATTTAGAATAGAGTTAAATTATTGTTATTTAACCGTTTTCCATAAAACCAGTCGAATGACTGGCTGGTTTGATGCAAATATTTAACAGTGTATTTGAGAAATAAAGCAGCAAAATTAATCAGTTACTCTCTTTTTATTTAATAAAGAAGGATAAAGTTTTTTATTTATGACAGATGGCAACGCTTTTTATTTAACACAAAGGATAACGTTTCTTATTTTTTGTTCTCTTCTCACACTTCACACAGTACACTGTAAAAAAAATACTGCCAGTTTTCCGGTAGGAATCGGAAAAATAGTTGCCCTTATCGTACTGGAATAATTTCCGACCCGGCTCGGAATAAAATCCGTAAAAATAAGGAAATAGTCAGTAAAACGGTATTTTACGGATTTTATTCCAATGTTATGGATTTTATTTAGAGCTGGGTTGGAAATTATTCCGGTACGATAATGGCAACTATTTTTCCGATTCCTATCGGAAAACTGGCATTATTTTTTTACAGTGTATGTAATTTTATTAGATAATTAGACTTATAGGTGTCAATACATAGCCATTAGAATATTAGTAAATTTACAGTTATATTTATTTTTTTAAAGGTAACTTAGCTCATTTTTTTTTGCATTTATCAGATTTCATTTCATTAATGAAATAACAAAGATGTAGTAAAATTATAATTGCGTATAAATGGCTTTGTTAGTGCCTTTTCTTTTCTTAGCATGGAGGGTAAACATTTCTTCTAACCTCCTAAAGTTGACATTAAAAACATGCTCAAACATCTTCGGTATATTTGTTAATCAGTTATATTTTATTTAAAAAAAAAAAAAAAAAAAAAAAAAAAAAAAAAAAAAAAAAAAAAAAAAAAAAAACTTATATCTATAATATAAATAATAGTTTATCTCATAAAAATAAGAGTATAATTAAAAAGTTTTTTCTTTCTTCCAATCACCTTCTTGCATTTCATTGATTAAATAAGAGCGACAATACATTTATACAATATTTGAAATTGTTTTTAGATTCCGAGATTTGTTGCGTTCTAATTCTTTACATCAACTCGTTATCACAGAAAGTGTGCAATTAAAACAAAAGCAATCAGTTTAATGTTGTTTTCACTGCTACTAAACAAAACTCATTAGAGTTGTCTGGATTGCTCATTAATAAAGAAAGAATATTTTTTTTTTTTAATTCCAAGAAAATAAATAAAATAAAAATATGCGAACATCAATTTTTAATGTAAAGGCACAGTTGTAGTATAGAAGATTAATTTTGATGCGATACACTTATCATATGCAAATTCTTTGTATGGAAACAATTAAAACAATCTTTTTCGAGTTTTGAGCTAATTAAAATAAGACAAATTGAAGCATTTAATTGAAGCAGTCTATTTAGATCAAAGTTAGGGCAAGGACGGCATGATTATAAACTGGGCGATATGATGAATTTTATTTATATTTCGAACAATCATAAAAACTCTTCGCATAAAGAAGGGCCGATGATTGATTTTAAAGTGTGTAAAAATTTGTGACATAACCGTGCAAAAAGTTACTCATCTGTAATAAAATATTTCGATTATTTCGATTTTTTCAAAACGTAAACGTTCATGCTAAATATAGGTTGTTTTGTCTTGAAGGATATACTGTAAACCGTAGCAAGGAAAGATGACGAGGATAATAACAATATGGAAGTTTATGATATTAAATATTGCATTTTCTGTGAGGAACAAGAAACGAAGTAGCACTTGCTCAAATGCTTCTAATACAAAACTTTATCCCCTGCTAATTTCTTTAGTTATAATGTAGATCAAATCCAACATAAGCGCTGGAAATATGAATTTTACTTTAGAACTTTGAATTTACAATATTTTATAAATGAGTTATTAACTTGTGTACGAAATATTATAAAAAGTGCTGAAAAATGTTATAACTAACATAAATCATATCTATCGTCTATTTTTTTTCGTTATGAAATCTCCTGCGCGTGACATAATGACTACTTAACTTTATGCTTTGAAAGGAAACAAAAATATTTCACATACTTTCTCTTGGAGAGAAGGTTTTTAAACATTATCAAGTAAAAATTTATAATTCACCCGCTGTGTGACAGCGTTTCTGTCCCATAGCTATCATTTTTATTCAAAATTAATTTAAAACATAACTTTCTTACTTTTAGATCATATTATCCTCCCCCCCCCCTTCATTCCTATAATGAAATATGTGATTAAATTCATTTCTCAAAACCATCCAGATTTTTATTAATGTGTTTTCTTTCTTCTTTCTAAAAATATCTTTATTTCAGGCCGCTCAAAGATTCATTTATTTTTTCCCTTTTTCCCTTATCTGTCTGTTTCCGCTCCCAGTGCAATGAAATAAATAAAAATCACAAGGCGCGGCTGCTAGTAACAATATCTCTTCATGTAATTTCATCGGATTTTGCCCACCGCAGTGAAAAGCTTCCTTATCATTGCTAAGATGGAATCGTTGAAAAGCGTGTAACAACGAATGTGAAAGGAATGTATTTTATGCGATTCTCTGCATATCTCCCTTTCATCTCTCTGCAGTATGTAATTTTAAGTAACACTTGTTTAAGCGAATGCCAGTCTGTAATATAAACACCTCCCAGATGTTTCTGCCGTCTCTCACATCGAAATGAGATGCGGTTTTTAAAATCACGTTTCATGAAGGTTAAATCTTTTTGTCAGTTGATTTACCAGATGCCTTTCTTGGCATTTCGCGATTGTATGTTGCGGGCAATTTTTAACGTAATCATTTCGGTTAGATAATGATTCCCAGGATTTGTGGACTGGCAACCATTTTCCATCACGCGTTTCATTGTTCTCATCGGGGTTGCTGGATTTTTTGGGATAAACATTAGGCTCGCCAATAAAACCTTTGTCCACAGTTCGTTCAGGGTGCCAATGTTCGAATTTGGCGAAGTGTAGCGACTAGTGTTATATGATTCTTGTGAAATCACGATCACTCAACATTTTTATCTCGACCAAAAAGCATGTAAGACCTTCATGGTCTGTGGGTCACGCCCAGGCGTACCTTGTAAATATGGACTCTCTCTCACTCGTAATTAATAATGAGTATGATCTCTTTTTGTAACTTTAAAGTTAAAAATGTTAAATAAATTTTCATAGTTCCTGTAATATGGTTGGAGTTTTTGCATTTAAGTGAACAATCCCACTGAACACCGTTACACAGTGATTTTAGAAATAATCTTGGAAGCTTAAGCTTGTCATCTTATCTTTCTGTCTGCTATATAAATGGAGAACACAAGAAACAAATACTGAAGTCAAATTCCATTTGTATATGTTTCAAGTTAAAATATTCGATTATTATTAATATCAAAATGTCTAGTAGGGTGGGTCGAAAAAAATGAATTTTTACTTTCTTCTATCTTTACAAGAAGAAAGTATTGGATTCATGAAAATTTTCGAATTCCGGTTTTCGACGGATTTACACGCTTTAGGGGTCAGAGGACCCGAAAAACTTCTTTTTACAAAATGTCTGTCTGTGTGTGACACAAATTTTGTGGGCGCTCTATCTCAAGAACTAATGCACGGAATTTAATAAAAATTCATATTCCGTTAGTCCCTGATACAAATTGATGCTGATTAGTTTTTGGTGTAAATCGCCCAACAGGTCGCGCTGCTATACTGCTTTATTTACGATTTCCGGAATGGCTTTATCTCAAGAACTAATGCACGGATTTTCATGAAATTTCAGATTCAGTTAGTCCTATATATGACTTGATGCTGATTACGTGTTGGTGTAAATCGCTCAACAGGTGGCGCTGCAGTGCTACATTTTACGCGATTTTTGCAGTAGCTCTATCTGAAAAACTAATGCACAGATTTTCATCTAACTTCAGATTTAGTTAGATGTTAACACAAGTTGTTGCAGATTAGGTTTTGATATTAATCGTCGGGTTTAGGTGGCGCTGCTATTCTGGAATTTTCATGTTTTTTGCAATTATTCTACCTCAAAAACTAATGCATGGATTTTCCTCAAACTTCAGATTCAGTTAGACTCTGACATAAGTGGTTCTTTGGTGGTTTTGGTGTATAAAGCTCCCAATGGGTGGCAATGCTAAACTGAATTATGCTGGGTTTACACGATTTCAGAGATAGCCATATCTCAAGAACCAATGCACGGAATTTCATTTCTTTAGAATCCTCATGATGAGCATAGATAGCCGTTTAATTTTGGCAGTGTGATAGCGAACTTTCAAGTATTAACATGTATGAGATAGAAGAAAGTTTTGGGATTGCTACATCCGACTAGTTTATATTTGGAACGCTTTAGTGCGGAAAATTTGCCTATTGTAATAAGAAGAAAAACGGCATAAAATTTTTAAAATCGGTTTATATCTTTCATTCGTGCAGTGTACTTAAATTTTATAAAAAATTGCAAAAATCGCGCATTTTTTGCATTTTTTAATGTTAATTGAAATTTTTAAAATAAACACGCTTTACTTTTGTTTGCTTTCTTTTGGTTTATATAACCTAAATAAATTAAATTCTGATCAATAATTTAATTTGTTTCGTTCGCGCAACATCTTAGAAAAAACATAAATTTACCAAGTTTTTGCAATTTTCACCTTACAACACTTTCATTTTGCTTAGAACAAAACGAACCAGAACTCAGCACATGGAGGTGGTTGCACGTTGAGTTCTACCCACACCCTACCCAACCAATCATCCAATTGTTCGGTATGGTATTTACATTATATTTACAACAAGCTACAAATATCTTCCATAGAGTAGCATTCTTTGGCTTTTTTATTTTATTTTTACTTTTACATTTGGATATTTACAAGACATTTAAAATCTGATTTAAAAAAAGAAAACAGGCATAACCGATCTAAACTTGGATAGAACTTTGATTTTGCTTGGATATAGCCATCTCTAGCTTCATGTCCACAAACTTTGTTAGAGTCTACTCTGCGTCAAACTCTGTCACGAGTTTGACGCTCATTTCAACAGCCTGGGTGTGACAGAGAATCTTTTGTATTTCTCTGATGAGCATAGTGTCTGAGTTGATAAGTGATTTAATATGATCTTCACTTAGGTCTCGCAGCAAAGGGGAAGGGTACACTGTATAATATTCATAATTAATAATTTCACTGTAATCGAGGCTTGAAAATTTACCTTCAGTGGTACGACATTTCTAACAGTCTTCTTCTTTGGGACGGTTTGTCCTGCTTTTAAGATCCTTCTGTAACCGAACTCCGGAATATGTTCTCTTTCATCGACAATAATTTTCAACAAAACATTCTCGGGGTGCGCAAAAACGTATTTCGTGCTATAACTGGTTCGGCAAATTGTAGTAATTCGTCGGATAAGTAGCATGAGGTTTGATTTGCTTGAATGACATGCTTTGTTAAATGTTAAATATAATTGTTTTTGACATTGTGCATAAACTTTTGAGGCAGTTTTGGTTTAACATATTTTAAATTATAGATTTTACAAATATGTAAGTTATTTTTTTCTACTTTTGAAATCATTTATTTAAAAGATGTTGCAATATCCTCAAATAAAAAATATATTCTTTCTTTTAACTTTTTATTATTCATTAAAAATCCTTATTTTGTGCTTGTGCTTAAGCTTTCGAGACAGGCTATAATACCACTTTTAGACAGCTTTAACATTTATGTAATGAAATGAATGTACCACATTCGGTAATTGAAAAACAAATTAATTAAAAACTAAAAACTTAATTTCTGTTTTCTCTGAGCGACTTCGCACAACCATTTGAACTTTCAGTTTATTCATCATTTATGAAACATTCCGGGCATTCTAAGGAAGTCTGAAATAAAAGCAAAAAATTTAAAGTAATGCAATTCTGATGTGCATTGTTTTCAGAAAATTACATTCTCTAATTAAAAATTTTAAAACTCTTTTGTTTAGCAAATTTTTCCTTTTATGTATGAATGGACCATACCTGTTTATTTATTAAAATTGTGTACCAGCTAAGTCCAATATTTACTCAATTTAGTCTTCATTTATTATTTTAAACTTAAATGGCCCTTACAATCAGAATTTAATAAGATCATAAACTTGTGAAAAATGAAATTGAATGTTTGGCCACTAATATAAGATTAAATTAAGATAAATGAAAATATCAATGCAATTTTTATCATTTTTTAAATACTTTCATAAAGTAGTTTTTTTTCTTCTTATTTTATATATTTTCGTGGGAATCACCCGATGCAGAGTTGTCACAAATGTGAATTACAAAACTGAAGAAAACAAAGTCGATCCGAACTATCCGTATCGGATTCCAGTAAAATATTTTCGCCCGACCTGAAATAGAATCGCTCCAAATGTCATATTTTCCACATAGAAGTCACATAGTTTATTCACAAATTGGTCGCTGCTTATCGACACAGGGATGCTTAAAAACTTTACATTCATGTCACAGTGAGGTAAAATTCATGTCACATGACGTCACATCGACGGTCAAAAAGTTACATCGTGAGGTCATTTTGAAGTCATCGTGGCGTCACGATGATTTAAGGGTTATATTTTTAAATTGTAGCAAATATTTTAAAAAGGGGAGAATGGGGAGTGTTGATCATAGTGGAGGTTTGACCCACCCTTCAACTTTCCTATTGAAATGAATTTAAGAGTTTTTCGGTGGAATCCAAAGCTACTGAGATGCCCAAACAAAAGTCTGTTTCATGCAAATAATTAGAACAGGTTTGCTAAAATCAATTGTGAAGAGTTTTTAGCTTTAAAAAGTGTATTTTGTAGAAACATTTTAAACATTTTGTACGATTCTCTCACCAAAATACATCATAGAAATTTAAATAGGTTTTAAGTGATGCAGAAATATCAAGCTTTTATTCCAGGCATAAAGATTATATAGTAAATTAGGCTTCACATATCAATGTGCTATTCTTTCGGAAAGGGCTATGTGGGGAGGCTTGATGTGAGTTTTGAGTAAAGCCGATGTATTGAGCTTTCATTTCAGGCATAAAAATTGTACAGTAAATAAGTCTAAACATAACTATGTGCTATACTTTAAAAATTGGCTATCTGGGGAAGCTTGTCCAGATGCTCAAAGCTCCCTGAATTAAAGGTTTTTTAAAAAAATATTTTTATTATACACTGTAAATAATGAAGGGTATGTGTAATGTACATTACACTTTTAAAATAAAATTATTGTAAATAAATAAATTATTGTAAATTTATTCTTAAAAGCTACAGTAAGATGGTGTGATAAAAAGGAAAATGTTTAAAATTGATTAAAGGAAGATGGGAAAAACTTAATGAAAGAAAAAATTTAATGAAATATAAATTGGAAAGTTTGTGGGAACTTTTATTTCATTTAAATAGTATACATAGCAGCTAAGTAAAGAAAATGAAAAAAAGATTAGAAAGGATGAAAGCAGCAACCTTTAGAAATATTAAGTATTCGTGCCCCTTCAAAATAGCATAACATTAATCGAAACACTTTAGGATGGCATGCAGAAAAATTTCAGAAAAATTAACATAGTGAGATGTAGCCAAACTATCTGGCAACAAGTTTTGCCTGGTCGATTGACACAAAAAGTGGGCTATTAAAACGGGATTTTTATCATTCGCTTTAAATTCAGTGTAAGCAGGTTTGTTTATACATCCCATTGTTCCAAATATTTTAATGATGATTAAACCATGTAACATAACGTTATTCTGCGTTTTTTTAAACTGATTTTATTTCTCTTAACAAATATCTCAATATAAAATAAAATGGGTCAGTCCTCCTATATTTGCAAGTCTTTACCGATTATTATCTCATGATTAAAATCAATCATTTTTCAAGTTTCTTATCTATTTGCACGTAGGTCGCAATTTTATATTGATAACTGATTGTATAAGGAAAAGAATAATATATGAAACTTTATTCTAGATTCAATATTTAAAATATAAAAAGTCATTTTGTAAAAAGTGCGTCAACTCTCCTCAGTCTCTCCTATTCAACCAGATTTCATAATTTACCACGTGTACATATTTTTATTGAATTGTGATTACATGCAATAAAACTACATCTTTAAATTTCCTCTTAATACATTGTTCTTATAGATATAGCGCAACAACTTCTTGAGTTATTCTTTTTCGCATAAGACATTTAAAAAATATTTCTTCTTATCACTTTCTTTTCGAAACATCAATATAATATAGGAGTACTATATTTTCCCTTATTAACGAGGTTACCATAGAATAAGATAATGACAGTATCGCATGATCATATTGTTCCGTCTCTTGTTAATAAATGTACTATTTATGCCGTCTGTGGATAGGGTAAGTTGCCCTATTTTTGTCCCCCAGCCACTTTTAGGCACTTAGAAATTTTAATTTTCAGAGAACACCTACCAAATTTGGATTTTACATAGGCTAACTAGCTATGCACATAGAAACATGGGCTAATATCGTACAAAAAATTTTTAACAACGCGAAGAATTGTTTTTCAAAAGTATCTATGTATGACAAAAGAAAAAAATGGCCACAATTTCGTCCCCCTTAAAAAATCTAATGCCCCGAGGCTTAACTTATAACTAGTCAAAATTTGTTTCCAAATGAGTAAGTATTTTAATTTACATAAAATTAAAGCACAAAAAAATGCACTAATTATCACTGGAAGAATAGCATTAACAAAACATTTGCCATCCAAACATGAGGAATATGTAAATTTTGTATTGTTTTTTACTGTTGGGAGTATTTCGTGTGACCATGTTGCAGCATTGAAAACACTGAACCCATTGTTCTCCATGTTTATCATTAGAAAACGCTTCTAGCAGAGAGGTCACTCTGCCTCACTGTCGCCATCATTATAGCTTGCATTATAATCATAAGGAATATCCAGAGAAGAGTTACTTTCGTCATGAGAATCGTTGGTTAGATCATGTTTGGATATTTTACAAGGTAAATTCTCCTCCTACCCTTGAAAATGGTGGGTTCCAGAAGTTTTTTTTTTTTTTTTTTTCCGGATGAATGTGTCTTCTTCGCATTATATTGCACTTTATTTTTATGTGGAGATCCAGTGCTCAATGTTGCTGAACCTCTTCGGTCAGAAGTTGCTGATATGATCACTGCACTACCATAATCTCTTTAGGACTGATGGCAGCAACAACTTGACCGTTTGATGATGGTTGATCAGGCACGCTCGTAGGCTTAATTTAAAGTTGTGCGATTTGTAAGTTCTCAACTTTTCTACCAGGATGGTTTGACATCGAATTTTCTGTTACTTAAGCATAAAACGTTTTAAAGGAAACATAAACGCAACACCGGAGGTTGAAGTTTTACTGTTGAATGGGGAGGCAAACACAAGATTATAACACCATTCACCCGTGCAAAGGTTTATCCCGCTTCTTCCGGGGCACCAACTGCAACGATAAAGAGAAACAATAATTTTTTCTTTTAATAAAAATAGAAGTATTTATAATATTTTTACGTAAATAGATTATTTTCGTTTTGAATTATTTTAAAACTTTTTCATTTTATTGTAATTTAGTTTATTATACGTTTTAGTTTATTTTATATTAAACTTTATTTTCATTTTGAATTTTATTTAGAAATTTTTTCATCTTATTTTATTTTATTTTATTATACTTATTATTTTATTTTATATTAAACTTTATTTTCATTTTGAAATAATTGCCATGAATAAGCATTCCTAATTTCGTCCCCGGGAAGAAAATAAGAACAGCAAGGGGGACGAAATTGCGACCTTGCTACTTCCCAATATGGCGGAACTTTAGTTCCCGTAAGATGAACTGAGTGTCTGAAACCCACTGTATGCTACTGTCAGCATCTTACCTACGTTAAATATATGCAGTGAATAAGAAACAAATACTTACAGTACAGTAAATAACATTTTACAAACGACCTAATAAGAACTCAAGTCTTATAAAAATAGGAAATCTAGCTTTTTTAACATATGTATGGATCTTGGCGAACGAAACTTTCACTAAAAAAATTCTTTTACCTTCCGTTCCCTGTGCCTTGCGAGATATGTGGCACCACTTTTGCAGCAGCTGAGAAGTTAAGGGGGATGAAATTAGGGTACATTACCGCGCTTGTTTAAAACTTTTTTTTCTTTTTATCTGTAAAATGTTATTTTTGTAATTGAAGTAAAAATAAAAATAATAAAAAATTGAAATGTATCTTCGTCCTTCGTGCATTGATTTAAATAATTTCTAAAAATAAATTTAAAGAATACGTTGAGAAAATAAAAATTTAGACTTATTGTTTTAAATTTAAGAATTAAATATTAATACTTTTTTTAAGAGATCGATAATTATTCTGTAAGAAATAAAAAAAAAAATGTTTAGAATTATTAAAGTTTTGAACTATTATTAACCGATTTAAATATGGCTTAAACATTTATATATAAAATTGGAAAAAGAAACAATGAAAACTTGCGTTCATAGGAAACATAAGAAGCAAAAAAATTGAATATTCCTAAACACCTATCACTGAAATATGGTAAATACTTATAAATGCGATAATTTTTTATACGTATTTGTTTTTCATTTAAATATAATGTCTAAAGAATGCAGAATTGACAGAAAAATCTTTACTTCTACCTTTATAAAATATTGCTCAAATATTACACAAATATAGCCAAATTTCAAAATAACAGTTTTATTTGAAACAATTACTACTTAAAAAAAAAAAAAAAAAAAAAAAAAAAAAAACTTGTCTTTTATTGTTTTAATGATAATGTATGAATATAATAGGTTCTCTAAACTTTTTAATATTTGACTAATTATATTTTTCTTTTAATTTATTAATGGAAGCAAGTCCATGTAAATTTGTATCTAGTGTGGTTATATAGCATACATAGACATTTAAATTGCCTTTTTAATACTAATGTATACATACTAGTTTTATATAATATAGTTTAATGTGAAAAAAATTCAAATTTTTAAAACGGAACCTGTTGAAAAAAATTCATCTAAATGCAGTGCAAAGCCATCTGAAAAATTTCCCTTTGGGATCTATTTTAGTTTTCCTGAACAATTTCCAAATATTTTTCTTTAAAGAAAAATTGTTTTGTCAAATACAATTTCCTTCTGAAATTGAATTAAAGTAAAAATCCTTTCGGAATCTAAACCACATTTTATGAATTGTCTGTAAGTGTTGCTATGATATATATATATATATATATATATATATATATATATATATATATATATATATATATATATATATATATATATATATATATATATATTAATTTATATGGCCAGATAAGGAAAAAATAAAAAAAATAGAAATCATTACTGAAAGAATATCCCATTTTTTTACGTTAAACAAAATTTGACTTTAATAAAATTTAATTAATATGTTTGGTTCTAATAAAAATGCATGTTTATCGCCAATAGTATGTGTAAAAAGCACCATTATATTGTTATAAATTCTGTGTTCGTTAAGATCTAACCTGTAACAAAACTATATTTATGATGCCTTAATAATTATTTCAAGAAAAGTTAAAAAATAAAAGAACAACTAATCATTGTTACGCTTACCAATTTAAACATAATATAATAATACAAATATTCAATTAAAGAAAAATCAAGAGTTAAATTGCCTCATATAAATAGCTTTAGAACTAAAACTTGCATAAAAACTCCTTTTCTTCTTATCGTATTCTGAGCTTCTATTTACATGCTACATTTAAAAGCATTACGAAATCGGCTAATGACTTAATTTTAGAATATTGGAATAAAACTATGTTTTGTTTAACCATTTGAAAAAATCTTTAATGTTCTCTGTCAGAGTATGAAATCAAAAACATATCTGAGGCGTTTTATTGGTTGAATCCGCATTTTATTCGTTTTCTGATTGGTCTATACAGTAATCTGTATTCCCCTTTACTTTCAACAGAGATGGATACTTCTGTTGCCACTATGACAAAAAAGTAATAAAAACTACAAACAAATTAATAACCCAGAAAGAAATTGAGATACGGCTTTCAAACAAATTGCATTTAAAATATTGTGGGATGTTTAGAAGTTTAAGAATGAAATTTCATTTGAAATTGGTCGTCAGATTTCTTGGAAATCTGACGATGGAAAAGCCTTTTCCCGAACAGCCAATGAAATGTTTGGATAATACGTAAGTTTCAGGTGGATAATACGTAAGTTTCAGGAAATTTGATGAGTCGCAGGCGATTTTTGTCGCTTGCAATTTTTACGTGTAATAACACTATTGATGTTTAATTCATGGCGTACGTAATGTATGATCAATTCCGTGCGATTATTTATGTCTTAAATTTTAGTCTTTGAAAAAATCATTTTCCAAATGATCGTTGTAATTTGTTAAATTGCTTTTATTTTTTTTTTCCCGTTGACGTAATTTGATGGAAAAATATTATAAAATGTGTAATTTTATGTAATTAAAACGCTTAATAAATAAAAATCTATCTAACTCTTCACATGAAAAAAATAGAATGACATTGTTTAAAACTAGATTAAAAAGTGTACAATTGTGACTAAAATATTATTTTATTGACTAATTGTAAGTATCAATATTCCAAAAAAGAGATTTCTAATTTATAAGACTAATTAAAAACTACTGTGTTAAATATTGTGAAATACATTTAAGTAAAGTGTTGAATTATGATAATTTAAAATAACAAGTCAGAGCTTATTTCACTGGAATATAAGATAATTGTTGCAAGAGTAAATTGCAAAATCTCTTATCTGAAATCAAACACTTTAAATGTATTAGTAATGCAGTTTACAGTAAAATTGCATATTTATCATATACTCGAAAGACAGCTCGTCAAAAATGACGGAAAATGAAATAGAAATATATATGTAATGTGTTTGCTAGAATAGGAAATTTTCTCGCATTTTTCCGTAGTGATAGATGAAAATAACACATTTTAAGAAAAAAAAACACATTTATGAAAATTATGTAATAATGAATACAAAAAAATGAAATTTAAGGATAAATTAAAATTTGGTCACAAATCTTCAGGATATACGATGTTTTCTTCTAAAATCTCTTTCATTATTTAAAAACTGACTTGCTCTTCAGTATCTTGGACATTGAATTTTTAAATGTCCTTCCTCTTTCCTTCTTGAAACACTTACAGATAGTTGTCCATCAGAAAAAAAAACGGTTCTTTTAAATGCAGCACTACTGTAGAAAATGTTTGTAGTTCTGAATGATTTGTCCTCATTGCAATGATAGTATAACTGGAAATTGGCGGCGTTTAAGAATGAAAGTCTTAGACATTTCACTTGATGTCACATCATTTTTTGGTATGTGAACAATATCATTATGATTTCTTCCGGTTAAAATGACAGCATCAATAAAATTTATGTTAAGAGAGTACAGAATTAACCTGGTTCCACTTCGCAGTCATTTTCTTGGATTCATGTTTCTGAGTAGCATGATGATACTTCCTTTTCTCAGAGTGAGCTTATGAGGAGGCATCCCAGGTGGAATTTGTTCATGCAAGAACTCAGGTGAATAATTATTAACATTTTTTGGTTGTCAGACATAACTGAATCTGCATTACAGTAAGTTCTTCCATTTTCATGCCCCAAATTCAAAATTTTGCTATTTAATGATAATGCATGTTTGTTTTTTGTTGTCAAAATTGCATTTGTTCGAGTTGTTCAAAATCGGTGTAGTTGATATGATCGTTATATACACTTGCAATATTTGAATCTCAGCAAACCATTGATGGTGAAATTTCTATTATACACGATAGTAAATCTTATATATCAAGTGTTTTTCCTTCACCAATTTTAAACTGCCACTCATTAAAGCAATTTTATCCTTCAGATATCATTTTTTCTGATAGTTTAAGTTGTAAAAACTCTTGCTAAAGAGGGCTTGACTTCAAACATGATTCAATAATTTCTGTTCCGTTTCCTCTTATCACAACTGGCAATGTCTGACGAAAGTCTCTACTTAATAACATAACCTTGTCTCCAAAAGACATGTCATTCAACGATATTTCACCCAGTAAGATATCTATACAACGAAGAGCATGGAATGACATCATTGTCACTTCATCAATTATAATTAATTTTGTCTCACGTAATATTTGAGCTTCACTTGAGGACATTCAAATGGCAGATCTGGAAGTTTCTAAATTTGGCACTGGTAATTTGAAGCCAGAGTGAACAGTTCTACCTCCCTTTAATAAAACTGCTGCAATTCCGTTTGTTGCATATAGAAGTAATTCTTGGTACTTACCATCTAAGCATCTAAGTTAAAGCAACGTCTTTTAACGCAATCACTTTCAAGTTCTGATCTTATTTGGTTTAAAGTTTTTCGTTGTAAGAAACTTAAAGTTGCTATTTGCTCAACAGCTATTTCAGCTTCATTAAAATAGTCAAACACTTGATTTTAAATTTCCTGCAGTATACAGGGTGTAGGAAGTTTAAATGATGCACAGGTTAATCCATCAGATTCCAACATGCAATTAATATCTTGTAAAGCTCGATTCTGAGCAACTGATGCATTATAAATTCTTGAGTGATCTTCGCTTATTGAATTTTTATATTTTTTTCCACAACTTAGCTGCATTTGTTGGATTACATATGTAGTATTTAATATTTTACCTATCTAAATATTCAATTAGCTTATAGCTACATGTGAACTCATCAATCCATTGTTCAAGTATTTATTTATTTTATCACTTACAAGGGAGGTCTCATTACCGGGCACACTCAAAATATTTTGAAAAAAAAAAAACAATTAATCTATTTATGTATGTAATAAAGGATTCAGTCACATTTAGTGGCAGAATGACAGTAGAAAGATTGTAAAAAAATAAAATACTTTCGAGTATCTGTAACGAAAAGAAAAAAGTAGCGGCGGAATTACAGTAGAAAGATTGTAAAAAAAATGAAATACTTTCGAGTATCTGGAACGAAAAGAAAAAAGTGTCCCGCGATTTGGCGAGCAGCACTTTTCCTCGCCAAAAGCAAACGATTTTAATGCATCTGAAAATTGCTTGTTAATTGATTTTGAGAATGCGAGTAAATAATATTTTGAATTTAAACTTAAACAATGAGATAGTTTAATAATAATTTTTGAATTACATATTTACGTTGCTTTTTGTTGCAGTTATTTAAGTTTATCACTTACACCGTATTTCACATATAAAATTATTTTCATATTGAAAAATATACATTAAAAAACTCATTACCGTAAAAGGGTTCTAGAACAAATTTTATTTTCGATTGACCTTAAAGAAAGCTACGACATAACATTACTCACGGCCATCAATGATTTATATGCGGCGTGGGACGCCGTACAACCTGAAACAATAGAAAAATGCTTTCGACAACCCGGATTTATCCATCCATCTAAAAAGAGTGGTTATAATGCAAATGCCGAAAACGTTGCGTACATTTATCCTGATGCAGCCATCATCAGACAAAGAACTTAACTGTTTGTTACAAATAGAAAAACTGGCTAAAAAGTCAAAAATGAATAGGACTAAGGAAACAATAATTGATAATTTTTTTTCATAGAGATGATAAATAAGTGTAAATAATTTCTTAAATGTTCATCTAATTTCAGGTAAGAAAATTGTAGTACAATTAAAATGTAATTTTAAATGCCGTTGTTCTATAGTGTATTATTAATGTTTATGTTTTATTTATATTATTTTAATATTATTAATTATTTTATGTATTTATATCTTTTAATTTAATATTAAGTCACTCTAACGATAACATCCGAAATTAAAATAAAATACTATAACATTAATTCCTTTGTAATAGTACCCCTTTAAACATGTTTTCTCTCATACTTTCCATATTTCGAACTCTGGATAATTCGAACATTTCTTGTAGTCCCGACGAGTTCGAATTAACGAGAGCCAACTGTATTTTCATATATTTAAGCGTATTTCAAAATAAAGACCACGTGAAGAATGCTGCAGTTTTCCATTTCAATATTGGAAAAGTTTTTGTTTCTATAGCAACAAAATTGAATTGACAGTGCTCAATTAGACTTAGTTTTGAGATTGAAACAATTTAAATTAATTTAAATTTTGTTTAAATTCATAAAAGATCATAGCTAACTTTAATCATAAATATGTGTATGATAAAATTAGAGATAAATCAAACTAAAACTGACAAAACTAAAATTATTTAAATAAAATTTATTTAAACAAGTTCAACATGAAATATTTTTATCTTAAAGAGTATTTAACATAAAAAAGTATGTTTTGAAATTTTATACCATCGTCAACCGGTGATAAATCGCGAAATAACACAATTTTCATTATTTGTTTATGAACTCTCTATCTTTTTTCCACCGAATATTTTTTATAAATATATTTTTCCTCTAAGAAGTATATTCATTATTTTTTTCAGATTTTTAAGAGTATGCCCGTACTTCCTTGTTAGACGAACAAATATAGGTTATGGAAATTCAGTTAACATTAACGATAAAGTATATAATTTTCACATTGGTAAACATAAATATAGGAAATCACAAAGATTTCTCACTCAAGCCTTTTTATTCGGCCATGGGAAGCTTTTTAAAATATTCAGTTAATATTCATACTATGGAGCTTCTAAACATAAACATCTGTTGATCTTATACACTGTAAAAAAAATCTGTAAAGTTACTAAGGTTTTTCTAGGAAACTGGGATTCCTAGAACTTTTTATGTAACGGAAACAAGAAAAAATTCTGTAACAGACGCTGTCTTCTTCTATATAGCCATTGTCACACCTCTTGCATTTTTTTTACGCTCATCGTGTTATACTTTTTATTTTCCATAATACTGCGTATTGATCAAATAAACCATTTAGTCTATCAAGTTGCATTGTTGAAAATATTTATAATAACACACATATACATATAAACACAAAAGTTTGAAAGTTTGACGCATTTGCGATGCCATTGCTTTTATAGTAGCTTCTTCTTAGCATCCATCCCGTTCATTATCTTCAGCTAGAAGACAACGGGCACGAGCAGCTTCTTAAAATGTATTGTACTGATCTCCATCAAATGATCGTAAATTTTCAAGGCTTTTAATACCAGGAACATAAAGGAGAAGTAGTTGAAGGCAGAAACTTTGTTGTGGTACCTTGTGGATTAACAGAATATAATCTTGTAAAAATTTTATTGCCTCTTTGTCGTTTTTTCAAAGCAGTTTTCTGCTACACATAATGATCCGGTGTATCAACATAAAGATATAGTTTTGCATCATTATATGATCTATTCTACTTGAATCCAGTACTCAGCATCATTTTGCGGTTGACAGCTTTTTCCAGAGCTGCATTTAAAACATCAGCATGAAAATAAACTGTTGTCCTAAAAGCAAATGAATGACAAGACGAATAATTGAATGGGAACGACGGGTTCATTTCATTTTCCAGAAACCGCCATATTGCCTATGGTGTACTCACATATCGGGAATCAACACATGACGAAACTTCATCATACACAAACATGTTACTTTGGTTATTTCCAGTATGAGCTGCATTTGCTGCTTCATAACCTGCGTATATGTATTTGTAAATTTATTTAATAGATTTCATTCACATGCAGGCTTCATTGTTGATGCACACATCATATTTCAGCAGTAAATATGATTATATGGTACAGTGGAGAGATTATCTATTGTTTACCACGAGCTAAAACAGTTGGGGTTGTCTTCTTTGATAGAGTCGATAGCCATTCACATTGACTTTAGTTGTTTCTTGAAACGCTTTGGGACAATCTTTTGTGAATTTATTACCATGTATGTATGGAGAATTGGGACTCAAACTTCCCAACAGCCCACGCATCATGGTACGAATAACAATTTCTGATCACCGTGGAAAAGTTTCAGGATCTGGTAGCTACGAAGTAATAGAACGGCCAACTTGACCACCATTACGGCATTTATAGGGCTCTGCTAGAATTAAAAGAATATGAGCATGTGGTAGACATCTTCTTTTAAATTCAATAATGTACACAGAGGCCACAGCTCTACCGGATAGTTCCCCAATTGTTATATCATTCATTAATGATGATTGGTTGATTTTAAATACTCATGCTACTAAATCAGGGCTGTCAGATTACGTTCGTCTGGGCAGTAGATTTTTGACAATTTCTGGCCTTTGCTGTAGATTTCTGTGGATTGCACGTGAATGCCCAGCTAGAAAAAGTTTGCAAAAAAAGTGTAAAAAAAAAAGTGCACAAAAAGCGAGCGTATTTGGCACCTCTGCTTATGCATAATGAGTGCACACTGAATTGAGCACAAAAAGTGTATACCTAAATTGTTCACTTTTTATACACAATCAGAGGTGCCAAATACGCTCGGATTGTGTGCACTTTTTTGTTTACACTTTTTTTGCATACCTAAATTGTGCACTTTTTATACACAATCAGTGGTGCCAAATACGCTCGGATTTTGTGCACTTTTTTGTTTACACATTTTTTGCATACATGAGTTGTGCACCTTTTATACACAATCAGTGGTGCCAAATACGCTCAGATTTTGTGCACTTTTTTTTTACACTTTTTTTGCCTATCTAAATTTGACCACAAAATGGCTTAATTATTGCAGTTCCCGGAACAGATGTCATAAGTTCAAACGGCTGCCATCTTGGAATTTTCTTGGCGTGAAAACCCCTTTTTCGCCAAGTAGTAAATGTCACCAAGCACCGGTTCATACGCATGTTTCGCTTAACGAAAATAAAATGTAAATAATAAACAAAATTCGCTAAAGTGGCAATCAGTAATCTTGTATGAGCGCTTCGTGCACATTAACCGAAAAAAAACCATCACTGCATTCAGCAGTTCTTCCGGTGTAGCATTCTCAAAATTCAGCAGTTCTCGCTTTCTAGCAATCTCAAAATATAAAAACTCTTAAGGCAGCAAAATATACATAAAAAATTAAACTCGCTAGGCAATCAGTAATCTTGTATGAGCGCTTCGCGCACATTAACCGAAAAAAAATCACTGCATTCAGCAGTTCTCCCGGTGTAGCATTCTTAAGATTCCGAAGTTCTCGCTTTCTAGCAATCTCAAAATGTAAAAACTCTTAAAGCAGCAAAATATACATAAAATTATCAACATACCTTAACAGCTATCTGCTTTCTTGAAAGCTCCAGTACGAAATCTTTCTCATAACACCACCATCATTTTCCAAAATAGGCTTATGAATATGCATTGAGACACAATAAACAAACCTACTTTTCTTCTCAAAATTTCCTCATATTTCTTAATTACTTCAGCAAAAGCTTTTAAACAGATTACAGAAACCATATAGTCAGTGAAATACATCCAATAAATTTAACATAAAAATAAAAAGACAGAGCGATACAACACAATATCAAAATCCATCCACAAAATCCACCACTTCTCAGTGGTTGCCAGAACACAACACGTCAGAATACATATGTCACACAGGGTTCCACATATCGAGGTTGCCATATTTTAAACACCGCTAACACACCAACAAAAAATCGCCAAACAATTCAAAACAACGGCTGAGGGAACATAAGTCATCTAAGCCCAGTTCCTTTAACCAGAAACGTACCATCTGTGAGATGGTTTTGTCGATATATCTGCCCTTAATATTTTCGCACTCCGGCATTCAAAACTTATTTTTAGGCTGTTATATTAAAAAATTGCTCCTATTAATGCATTACTATTAAAGATTAAATGTTTAAGTTCACTATTTGATAAATTATTAAGTGGTCTGTTTGTGCACGGGATTTTCACATTTCCGGTTAAGGGTTAAACATATTGCTATCACATACATAATTCACACTGCAATATCAATACTGCAAAATCAATAATAAGACCAAAAAACAAGCATAAATTTATTGGTGTACCTGTAATGGAACAGTGGCACAACAGAAAGCTGAGCAATATTCTTATAATAGTATGAAATTTAAAAAAAAAAGATGTTTCTATAAATATAACCTAAAATTGAACCTTATAACATACGATGAAGCTATATTTTAAATTTTAAAACATTATGATGAATTCTTCACAATTTTTTAATTTCTAATTACAGCTGAAGGAAGGTTAAATGCTTGTAATATTTGGTACTTTATTTCGGTTAGCCGGGCGCCAATGTTATAGATACATATATAAGTCTATATACATGTTTATATAAATATATATACTACATATATATGTATATAGGTGATATAGACAATATATGTATATACATATGTGCAGTGACCCGGAGCCGAACAATTTTTGATGCTCCAGCTCCAGCTCCGCTCCTAGAGAAAATACTGTGGCTCCAGCTCCGGCTCCAACTCGGCTCCGACTTCGCGCTTTTGAGTTGCAGATTTTAATTTACACATTTAATTTTTTGCTCACAAATATTTTCTACCTTCATTAAAGATCTGACAAAATGCATTTTACTTCTCATCTAACTTGAAATGTTTGTTCAGAAAATATGACATCTTTTAGCTTTTGCTTTTAAAATAGAAAGTTTGGTGGAATTTTAAACACAAAAATCTTAAATTTCTTCTACACTTTTCAAACAGCCAAAATTGTACAACTACGCATGTAAACAACAGGCGGCCATATTTGTTTTCAAATAGTGTTGTCACTTAGTTCAAGTAGAAAGTAGAAGTAAAGTAGTGTTACCATGTTTTGAGAAGGTTTCCTTCTCTAATAATAATAAAAACCTAAAAAATGATATAATTAAAAATTAAAATACTGAATAATGATGTAATTAAAATATTTTAAGCCTAGAAATTTAAAAGACTGGGGAAAAAAAAAAAAGATTTAAAAGAATATTAAAAACTAAAGGAGCCCTGGAGCTGGGGAAAATTTAGATCTCCAGCTCCAGGGAAAACACAGCTCCGGAGCGCTCCGGCTCCGGGCTCCAGCTCCAGCTCCGGGTCCCTGCATATGTGTGTGTGTATACATATATATGTATGTATACATAACACTGGCGCCCGGCTAAACTAAAACTACCTAATATTTTTACGAGTGGTGCATCAAGTACTCCTGTGAGTACCAAGTAACTGTGTGCAAGAAAAAAGCACTCATGTGCACATGATGTGAGCTTAGGGGTAATACTCCTATGTGTGCATGCGTTTATAAATACACATAAACATTCATCATGAACCAGGGTTGCAAAAAAGTCGGCTAAAATTTAAAAAAGCCACGCCGGCAGCTTTTATTGGTTTTAAACGGCTTTTTTTTGGCCAAAATTGGCCATAATCGGCTTTACAATGAAGCATTGTAATTATAAACTACATATTTTAAAGTGTTTTTAATTAAGAGGACAATAGTTACTTAGTTACATGTTTTATTACTTAATTAATTTTAAGAGCTATTAATATACAAGTCTTATTTTATTTCTAATAAACATTTAAAATTATACATAGTCATATAATAAAAACATCATTTCTCACTATTAAAAAAACATTATGAATAGCATATGCATGAATATGCTTAACAACAAGCTTTTCGAAAATTTATTTAGAGAAATTTTATTTATTTATTTATTTTCTTGTTTAAATGCTCTATTTTTTATACACTTATGCACCTAACTCTCCTCAAATATTATATCCTTTCTAATTTTTCTTTTAACATTTATAAGTTAACTCTCCATATGGACACATAAGAATGTTTCCATTTTGATGTGCTGCATTTTGTCATTGTTTAATTAAATATGATCTTTAAAATGTGTAGTATATGTGGAGCTATATAATGTAATATAAAATTTCAAAACACCAGTTTGGAGTCTCACTTAATATTCTTTTCAATATTTATATATATATATATATTTTTAATTTTCAGACATAATGCCTTCACAGTTGCCTTCTAGCAGTTAAAGACAGTTATTTGACAAAATTTAATAGAAATTTATAATTTTCTTAGTAGAAAATATTTATAAGTGTATTATAAATTAATTGATCCAAATTTAAAACAAATTAGCTGTAAACAACCTTTTAAAAATAAAAACCGGCTTTTTTTAAGTGGTTAAAACCAAAAAAAGCCAGCCGGCTTTTTTTGGCCTGGCTAAAAGAGGGCAACCCTGTCATGAACATATAATATTTTTTTTAATTAACTTCAATTCAGAGTTTAATTTACTGTATAACTTTTGAAGATAATTTTTGTAAATTTCCATGCCCTATAAAAAAAAACTTTGGGATATTTAGACACCTGATCGACAAAATTCACAATTTTTCCAAAGCCAATCGTTAAAATTCCAATTTTTCCACACCCAATTGACAAAATTCGCTATTTTTTCATACCCGACTGACAGAATTCGCTATTTTTTCACACCCGACTGACAGAATTCGCTATTTTTTCACACCCGACTGACAGAATTTACTATTTTTCTACACCCGATAAAACACAAAATTCCCTTTGTTCTGCGCCTGACCGACAAATTTCGCTATTTTTCCGTGAATCAACGAAATTTGTGATTATTCCACTCCTAATCAACAAAATTCATGATTTTCTACACCTGTTCAACAAAATTTCCTTTTTTTCCAGCGCCTGATCACCGTAGTTCACTATTTTTCCGTGAATCAACGAAATTTGAGATTTTTCCGCACATTATCGACAAAATTCGCACTTTTTCCATGCCCGATCAAACAAATTTGCGATTTTTCTACAACAGATTGACAAATTTCGCTATCTTTTCATACCCAACCAGTGAAATTCGCTATTTTTTCACACCTTATTGACAAAATTCACTATTTTTCGACACCCAATCAACAAAATTCCCTTTTTTTCACACCTGATCAACAAAACTCTCCCTTTTCCCCACACCTGATTGACGAAGTTTGCTATTTTTTCGTGATAAAATGAAATTTTGAGATTTTTTCCATTCTGAATCGACAAAATTCACGATTTTCTACACCCTTTCAACAAAATTCCCTTTTTTTCCACACCCGTTCAACAAAATTCCCCTTTTCTGCCGCGCCTGATCGACGAAGTTCGCTATTTTTCCGTAAGTCAAGGAAATTTGAGATTTTTCCGCACATTATCAACAAAATTCACGCTTTTTCTATGCCCGATCAAACAAATTCGCAATTTTTCTACGCCGGATTGACAAGTTTCGCAATCGTTTCATACCTGACCAGCGAGATTCGCTATTTTTTCACACCCAATTGACAAAATTCACTATTTTTCGACACAAAATCAACAAAATTCCCTTTTTTTCACACCTGATCAACAAAACTCTCCATTTTCCCCGCACCTGATCGATGAAGTTTGCTATTTTTTCGTGATTAAATGAAATTGAGAATTTTTCCATTCCTAATCGACAAAATTCATGATTTTCTACACCCTTTCAACAAAATTCCCTTTTTTTCCACACCCGTTCAACAAAATTCCCCTTTTCTGCCGCGCCTGATCGACGAAGTTCGCTATTTTTCCGTAAGTCAAGGAAATTTGAGATTTTTCCGCACATTATCAACAAAATTCACGCTTTTTCTATGCCCGATCAAACAAATTCGCAATTTTTCTACGCCGGATTGACAAGTTTCGCAATCTTTTCATACCCGACCAGCGAAATTCGCTATTTTTTCACACCCAATTGACAAAATTCACTATTTTTCGACACAAAATCAACAAAATTCCCTTTTTTTCACACCTGATCAACAAAACTCTCCATTTCCCCCGCACCTGATCGATGAAGTTTGCTATTTTTTCGTGATTCAATGAAATTGAGATTTTTTCCATTCCTAATCGACAAAATTCATGATTTTCTACACCCTTTCAACAAAATTCCCTTTTTTTCCACACCCTTTCAACAAAATTCTCCTTTTCTGCCGCGCCTGATCGACGAAGTTTGCTATTTTTCCGTGAATCAAGGAAATTTGAGATTTTTCCGCACATTATCGACAAAATTCACACTTTTTCTATGCCCGATCAAACAAATTCGCAATTTTTCTATGCCGGATTGACAAGTTTCGCAATCTTTTCATACCCGACCAGCGAAATTCGCTATTTTTTCACACCCAATTGACAAAATTCACTATTTTTCGACACCCAATCCACAAAATTTCCTTTTTTACACACATGATCAACAAAATTCCCTTTTTTCCCGCGCATGATTGAAGAAGTTTGCAATTTTTTCGTGAATCAACGAAATTTTAGATTTTTCTGTACATTATCGACAAAATTCACATTTTCTGTGCCCGATCAAACAAATTCGCGATTTTTCTACACCAGATTGACAAATTTCGCTATCTTTTCATACCCGACCAGTGAAATTCGCAATTTTTTCACACCTTATTGACAAAATTCACTATTTTTTGACACCCAATCAACAAAATTCCCTTTTTTTCACACCTGATCAACAAAACTCTCCTTTTTCCCCACACCTGATCGACGAAGTTTGCTATTTTTTCGTGATTCAATGAAATTTTGAGATTTTTTCCATTCCGAATCGACAAAATTCACGATTTTCTACACCCTTTCAACAAAATTCCCTTTTTTCCCACACCAGTTCAACAAAATTCCCCTTTTCTGCCGCGCCTGATCGACGAAGTTCGCTATTTTTCCGTGAGTCAAGGAAATTTGAGATTTTTCCGCACATTATTGACAAAATTCATGCTTTTTCTATGCCCGATCAAACAAATTCGCAATTTTTCTACCCCGGATTGACAAGTTTCGCAATCTTTTCATACCCGACCAGCGAAATTCGCTATTATTTCACACCCAATTGACAAAATTCACTATTTTTCAACACCCAATCCACAAAATTCCCTTTTTTACACACATGATCAACAAAATTCCCCTTTTTCCCGCACCTGATTGAAGAAGTTTGCTATTTTTTTTCGTGAATCAACGAAATTTGAGATTTTTCCGTACATTATCGACAAAATTCACACTTTTTCTATGCCCGATCAAACAAATTCGCGATTTTTCTATGCCGGATTGGCAAGTTTAGCAATCTTTTCATACCCGACCAGCAAGATTCGCTATTTTTTCACACCCAATTGACAGAATTCGCTATTTTTCGACACCCAATGTCATGAACATATAATATTTTTTTTAATTAACTTCATTTCAAAGTTTAATTTACTGTATAAATTTTTGTAAATTTCCATGCCCTATAAAAAAACTTTGCGATATTTAGACACCTGATCGACCAAATTCACAATTTTTTCAAAGCCAATCGATAAAATTCCAATTTTTCCGCACCCAATTGACAAAATTCGCCATTTTTTCACACCCGACTGACAAAATTTACTATTTTTCTACACCTGATAAAACACAAAATTCCCTTTTTTCCATGCCTGATCGACGAAGTTCGCTATTTTTCCGTGAATCAACGAAATTTGAGATTTTTCCACTCCTAATCGACAAAATTCATAATTTTCTACACCTGTTCAACAAAATTTTCTTTTTTTCCATATCCATTCAAGAAAATTCCCCTTTTTCCTGCGTCTGATCAACGTAGTTCACTATTTTTCAATGAAACAACGAAATTTGAGATTTTTCCGCACATTATCGACAAAACTCGCACTTTTTCTATGCCCGATCAAACAAATTCGCGATTTTTCTACGCCAAATTGACAAATTTCGCTATCTTTTCATACCCGACCAGTGAAATTCGCTATCTTTTCACACCTTATTGACAAAATAAACTATTTTTCGACACCCAATCAACAAAATTCCCTTTTTTTCACACCTGATCAACAAAACTCTCCATTTTCCCCGCACCTGATCGATGAAGTTTGCTATTTTTTCGTGATTCAATGAAATTGAGATTTTTTCCATTCCTAATCGACAAAATTCATGATTTTCTACACCCTTTCAACAAAATTCCCTTTTTTTCCACACCCGTTCAACAAAATTCCCCTTTTCTGCCGCGCCTGATCGACGAAGTTCGCTATTTTTCCGTAAGTTAAGGAAATTTGAGATTTTTCCGCACATTATCAACAAAATTCACGCTTTTTCTATGCCCGATCAAACAAATTCGCAATTTTTCTACGCCGGATTGACAAGTTTCGCAATCTTTTCATACCCGACCAGCGAAATTCACTATTTTTTCACACCCAATTGACAAAATTCACTATTTTTCGACACAAAATCAACAAAATTCCCTTTTTTTCACACCTGATCAACAAAACTCTCCATTTTGCCCGCACCTGATCGATGAAGTTTGCTATTTTTTCGTGATTCAATGAAATTGAGATTTTTTCCATTCCTAATCGACAAAATTCATGATTTTCTACACCCTTTCAACAAAATTCCCTTTTTTTCACACCTGATCAACAAAACTCTCCATTTTCCCTGCACCTGTTTGACGAAGTTTGCTATTTTTTCATGATTCAATTAAATTTTGACATTTTTTCCATTCCTAATCGACAAAATTCACGATTTTCTACACCCTTTCAACAAAATTCCCTTTTTTTCCACACCCGTTCAACAATATTCCCCTTTTCTGCCGCGCCTGATCGGCGAAGTTCGCTATTTTTCCGTGTATCAAAGAAATTTGAGATTTTTCCGCACATTATCAACAAAATTCACACTTTTTCTATGCCCGATCAAACAAATTCGCAATTTTTCTATGCCGGATTGACAAGTTTCGCAATCTTTTCATACCCGACTAGCAAAATTCGCTATTTTTTGACACCCAATTGACAAAATTCACTATTTTTCGACACCCAATCCACAAAATTCCCTTTTTTACACACATGATCAACAAAATTCCCCTTTTTTCCCGCACCTGATTGAAGAAGTTTGCTATTTTTTCGTGATTCAATGAAATTGAGATTTTTTCCATTCCTAATCGACAAAATTCATGATTTTCTACACCCTTTCAACAAAATTCCCTTTTTTTCACACCTGATCAACAAAACTCTCCATTTTCCCTGCACCTGTTTGACGAAGTTTGCTATTTTTTCATGATTCAATTAAATTTTGACATTTTTTCCATTCCTAATCGACAAAATTCACGATTTTCTACACCCTTTCAACAAAATTCCCTTTTTTTCCACACCCGTTCAACAATATTCCCCTTTTCTGCCGCGCCTGATCGGCGAAGTTCGCTATTTTTCCGTGTATCAAAGAAATTTGAGATTTTTCCGCACATTATCAACAAAATTCACACTTTTTCTATGCCCGATCAAACAAATTCGCAATTTTTCTATGCCGGATTGACAAGTTTCGCAATCTTTTCATACCCGACTAGCAAAATTCGCTATTTTTTCACACCCAATTGACAAAATTCACTATTTTTCGACACCCAATCCACAAAATTCCCTTTTTTACACACATGATCAACAAAATTCCCCTTTTTTCCCGCACCTGATTGAAGAAGTTTGCTATTTTTTATTGAATCAACGAAATTTGAGATTTTTTTGTACATTATCGACAAAATTCACACTTTTTCTATGCCCGATCAAACAAATTCCCGATTTTTCTATGCCGGATTGGCAAGTTCAGCAATCTTTTCATACCCGACCAGCAAGATTCGCTATTTTTTCACACCCAATTGACAGAATTCGCTATTTTTCGACACCCAATGTCATGAACATATAATATTTTTTTTAATTAACTTCATTTCAAAGTTTAATTTACTGTATAAATTTTTGTAAATTTCCATGCCCTATAAAAAAACTTTGCGATATTTAGACACCTGATCGACCAAATTCACAATTTTTTCAAAGCCAATCGATAAAATTCCAATTTTTCCGCACCCAATTGACAAAATTCGCCATTTTTTCACACCCGACTGACAAAATTTACTATTTTTCTACACCTGATAAAACACAAAATTCCCTTTTTTCCATGCCTGATCGACGAAGTTCGCTATTTTTCCGTGAATCAACGAAATTTGAGATTTTTCCACTCCTAATCGACAAAATTCATAATTTTCTACACCTGTTCAACAAAATTTTCTTTTTTTCCATATCCATTCAAGAAAATTCCCCTTTTTCCTGCGTCTGATCAACGTAGTTCACTATTTTTCAATGAAACAACGAAATTTGAGATTTTTCCGCACATTATCGACAAAACTCGCACTTTTTCTATGCCCGATCAAACAAATTCGCGATTTTTCTACGCCAAATTGACAAATTTCGCTATCTTTTCATACCCGACCAGTGAAATTCGCTATCTTTTCACACCTTATTGACAAAATAAACTATTTTTCGACACCCAATCAACAAAATTCCCTTTTTTTCACACCTGATCAACAAAACTCTCCATTTTCCCCGCACCTGATCGATGAAGTTTGCTATTTTTTCGTGATTCAATGAAATTGAGATTTTTTCCATTCCTAATCGACAAAATTCATGATTTTCTACACCCTTTCAACAAAATTCCCTTTTTTTCCACACCCGTTCAACAAAATTCCCCTTTTCTGCCGCGCCTGATCGACGAAGTTCGCTATTTTTCCGTAAGTTAAGGAAATTTGAGATTTTTCCGCACATTATCAACAAAATTCACGCTTTTTCTATGCCCGATCAAACAAATTCGCAATTTTTCTACGCCGGATTGACAAGTTTCGCAATCTTTTCATACCCGACCAGCGAAATTCGCTATTTTTTCACACCCAATTGACAAAATTCACTATTTTTCGACACAAAATCAACAAAATTCCCTTTTTTTCACACCTGATCAACAAAACTCTCCATTTTCCCCGCACCTGATCGATGAAGTTTGCTATTTTTTCGTGATTCAATGAAATTGAGATTTTTTCCATTCCTAATCGACAAAATTCATGATTTTCTACACCCTTTCAACAAAATTCCCTTTTTTTCACACCTGATCAACAAAACTCTCCATTTTCCCTGCACCTGTTTGACGAAGTTTGCTATTTTTTCATGATTCAATTAAATTTTGACATTTTTTCCATTCCTAATCGACAAAATTCACGATTTTCTACACCCTTTCAACAAAATTCCCTTTTTTTCCACACCCGTTCAACAATATTCCCCTTTTCTGCCGCGCCTGATCGGCGAAGTTCGCTATTTTTCCGTGTATCAAAGAAATTTGAGATTTTTCCGCACATTATCAACAAAATTCACACTTTTTCTATGCCCGATCAAACAAATTCGCAATTTTTCTATGCCGGATTGACAAGTTTCGCAATCTTTTCATACCCGACTAGCAAAATTCGCTATTTTTTGACACCCAATTGACAAAATTCACTATTTTTCGACACCCAATCCACAAAATTCCCTTTTTTACACACATGATCAACAAAATTCCCCTTTTTTCCCGCACCTGATTGAAGAAGTTTGCTATTTTTTCGTGATTCAATGAAATTGAGATTTTTTCCATTCCTAATCGACAAAATTCATGATTTTCTACACCCTTTCAACAAAATTCCCTTTTTTTCACACCTGATCAACAAAACTCTCCATTTTCCCTGCACCTGTTTGACGAAGTTTGCTATTTTTTCATGATTCAATTAAATTTTGACATTTTTTCCATTCCTAATCGACAAAATTCACGATTTTCTACACCCTTTCAACAAAATTCCCTTTTTTTCCACACCCGTTCAACAATATTCCCCTTTTCTGCCGCGCCTGATCGGCGAAGTTCGCTATTTTTCCGTGTATCAAAGAAATTTGAGATTTTTCCGCACATTATCAACAAAATTCACACTTTTTCTATGCCCGATCAAACAAATTCGCAATTTTTCTATGCCGGATTGACAAGTTTCGCAATCTTTTCATACCCGACTAGCAAAATTCGCTATTTTTTCACACCCAATTGACAAAATTCACTATTTTTCGACACCCAATCCACAAAATTCCCTTTTTTACACACATGATCAACAAAATTCCCCTTTTTTCCCGCACCTGATTGAAGAAGTTTGCTATTTTTTATTGAATCAACGAAATTTGAGATTTTTTTGTACATTATCGACAAAATTCACACTTTTTCTATGCCCGATCAAACAAATTCCCGATTTTTCTATGCCGGATTGGCAAGTTCAGCAATCTTTTCATACCCGACCAGCAAGATTCGCTATTTTTTCACACCCAATTGACAGAATTCGCTATTTTTCGACACCCAATGTCATGAACATATAATATTTTTTTTAATTAACTTCATTTCAAAGTTTAATTTACTGTATAAATTTTTGTAAATTTCCATGCCCTATAAAAAAACTTTGCGATATTTAGACACCTGATCGACCAAATTCACAATTTTTTCAAAGCCAATCGATAAAATTCCAATTTTTCCGCACCCAATTGACAAAATTCGCCATTTTTTCACACCCGACTGACAAAATTTACTATTTTTCTACACCTGATAAAACACAAAATTCCCTTTTTTCCATGCCTGATCGACGAAGTTCGCTATTTTTCCGTGAATCAACGAAATTTGAGATTTTTCCACTCCTAATCGACAAAATTCATAATTTTCTACACCTGTTCAACAAAATTTTCTTTTTTTCCATATCCATTCAAGAAAATTCCCCTTTTTCCTGCGTCTGATCAACGTAGTTCACTATTTTTCAATGAAACAACGAAATTTGAGATTTTTCCGCACATTATCGACAAAACTCGCACTTTTTCTATGCCCGATCAAACAAATTCGCGATTTTTCTACGCCAAATTGACAAATTTCGCTATCTTTTCATACCCGACCAGTGAAATTCGCTATCTTTTCACACCTTATTGACAAAATAAACTATTTTTCGACACCCAATCAACAAAATTCCCTTTTTTTCACACCTGATCAACAAAACTCTCCATTTTCCCCGCACCTGATCGATGAAGTTTGCTATTTTTTCGTGATTCAATGAAATTGAGATTTTTTCCATTCCTAATCGACAAAATTCATGATTTTCTACACCCTTTCAACAAAATTCCCTTTTTTTCCACACCCGTTCAACAAAATTCCCCTTTTCTGCCGCGCCTGATCGACGAAGTTCGCTATTTTTCCGTAAGTTAAGGAAATTTGAGATTTTTCCGCACATTATCAACAAAATTCACGCTTTTTCTATGCCCGATCAAACAAATTCGCAATTTTTCTACGCCGGATTGACAAGTTTCGCAATCTTTTCATACCCGACCAGCGAAATTCGCTATTTTCTCACACCCAATTGACAAAATTCACTATTTTTCGACACAAAATCAACAAAATTCCCTTTTTTTCACACCTGATCAACAAAACTCTCCATTTTCCCCGCACCTGATCGATGAAGTTTGCTATTTTTTCGTGATTCAATGAAATTGAGATTTTTTCCATTCCTAATCGACAAAATTCATGATTTTCTACACCCTTTCAACAAAATTCCCTTTTTTTCACACCTGATCAACAAAACTCTCCATTTTCCCTGCACCTGTTTGACGAAGTTTGCTATTTTTTCATGATTCAATTAAATTTTGACATTTTTTCCATTCCTAATCGACAAAATTCACGATTTTCTACACCCTTTCAACAAAATTCCCTTTTTTTCCACACCCGTTCAACAATATTCCCCTTTTCTGCCGCGCCTGATCGGCGAAGTTCGCTAATTTTCCGTGTATCAAAGAAATTTGAGATTTTTCCGCACATTATCAACAAAATTCACACTTTTTCTATGCCCGATCAACCAAATTCGCAATTTTTCTATGCCGGATTGACAAGTTTCGCAATCTTTTCATACCCGACTAGCAAAATTCGCTATTTTTTCACACCCAATTGACAAAATTCACTATTTTTCGACACCCAATCCACAAAATTCCCTTTTTTACACACATGATCAACAAAATTCCCCTTTTTTCCCGCACCTGATTGAAGAAGTTTGCTATTTTTTCGTGATTCAATGAAATTGAGATTTTTTCCATTCCTAATCGACAAAATTCATGATTTTCTACACCCTTTCAACAAAATTCCCTTTTTTTCACACCTGATCAACAAAACTCTCCATTTTCCAAGCACCTGTTTGACGAAGTTTGCTATTTTTTCATGATTCAATTAAATTTTGACATTTTTTCCATTCCTAATCGACAAAATTCACGATTTTCTACACCCTTTCAACAAAATTCCCTTTTTTTCCACACCCGTTCAACAATATTCCCCTTTTCTGCCGCGCCTGATCGGCGAAGTTCGCTATTTTTCCGTGTATCAAAGAAATTTGAGATTTTTCCGCACATTATCAACAAAATTCACACTTTTTCTATGCCCGATCAAACAAATTCGCAATTTTTCTATGCCGGATTGACAAGTTTCGCAATCTTTTCATACCCGACTAGCAAAATTCGCTATTTTTTCACACCCAATTGACAAAATTCACTATTTTTCGACACCCAATCCACAAAATTCCCTTTTTTACACACATGATCAACAAAATTCCCCTTTTTTCCCGCACCTGATTGAAGAAGTTTGCTATTTTTTATTGAATCAACGAAATTTGAGATTTTTTTGTACATTATCGACAAAATTCACACTTTTTCTATGCCCGATCAAACAAATTCCCGATTTTTCTATGCCGGATTGGCAAGTTCAGCAATCTTTTCATACCCGACCAGCGAGATTCGCTATTTTTTCACACCCAATTGACAGAATTCGCTATTTTTCGACTTCCAATGTCATGAACATATAATATTTTTTTTTAATTAACTTCAATTCAAAGTTTAATTTACTGTATACCTTTTGAAGACAATTTTTGTAAATTTCCATGCCCTATAAAAAAACTTTGCGATATTTAGACACCTGATCGACCAAATTCACAATTTTTTCAAAGCCAATCGATAAAATTCCAATTTTTCCGCACCCAATCAACAAAATTCCCTTTTTTTCACACCTGATCAACAAAACTCTCCATTTTCCCCGCACCTGTTGGACGAAGTTTGCTATTTTTTCGTGATTCAATGAAATTTTGACATTTTTTCCATTCCTAATCGACAAAATTCACGATTTTCTACACCCTTTCAACAAAATTCCCTTTTTTCCCACACCCGTTCAACAATATTCCCCTTTTCTGCCGCGCCTGTTGGACGAAGTTCGCTATTTTTCCGTGAATCAACGAAATTTGAGATTTCTCCGCACATTATCGACAAAATTCACACTTTTTCTATGCCCGATCAAACAAATTCGCAATTTTTCTATGCCGGATTGACAAGTTTCACAATCTTTTCATACCCGACCAGCGAAATTCGCTATTTTTTCACACCCAATTGACAGAATTCGCTATTTTTCGACACCTGATCATCAAAATTTCCTTTTTTTCTGCACCTGATCGACGAAGTTTGCTATTTTTCCATGAATCAACGAAATTTGAGATTTTACCACTCCTAATCGACAAAATTCACGATTTTCTACACCCGTTCAACAAAATTCACTTTTTTCCCACATCAGTTCAACAAAATTCCCCTTTTTTTCCCGTTCCTGATCGACAAAGTTCACTATTTTTCCATGAATCAAAGAAATTTGAGATTTTTCCGTACATTATCAACAACCATTACAAGAGAAGACATGGCACGTTGTTGCAGATCTGCAACAAACAAAAGTTTACGCTTATTTTATACATATTATAAATTTCTTAGCTCGATAATGGTCTTTAAATAAAGAATTTAAACTTACCTTTGTAAACAATATACTTGTCTGCAGACTTTTTTAACTCCACTATTTCAAAGGTTAATTCAGCAAAAATCACATTTAGCTGATCAAACGACAGGGGTCTGTCCAGACTTTCCTGTCAGGGTCCTGTTTTTGTGAAATTGTGAAGAGTTTTTTTACATTTGTGAAAAATCTAGTCCTAATTTTGTGAATTTGAAATGAACGTTATACTCAGGTTCTTTTTTATATATTTTTAAGAAGATATATGTATGTAAAATACATATATTTTCTTTATATCTGTAAAAGTGATAGGTCAGATTTTACTTTTAAATGATTAAATTTGTGAAAGGTTTAATTAAGAGCTGGAAAATTTTTGTAAAAGGCCTATTTTTAAGACAAGGAATTTTGTGAAGGGTCCTTTTTTAAGGCAAAAAGTTTTGTGAAGGGTCCTGTTTTGAGATGAAAAAATTTGTGAAGAGGAACCCAAAAGGACCGTTAAAGGACCCAATTTTTTCCTAAACAGATCCCTGAACGATAAATGAAACTTTGGCGTGAAAAAAAAAATAATTATTCGCCATCTGTTGCGGATTTAATGACATAATTATACTACTAGCAGTGTAGTAGCATCTTGCAGGTCTTTCGTTATTTCTTCACACGATACATCTGTGGGGATGCCATGCAGCAGGAACCACGTGGTAATGATTTCTTGTTGGAGAACAGGTGATACCGGTATTTCTTCCAATTCTTGGATGTCTAAGATTTGTTGCGCTGTTTCTAGAGAGCTTGTCGTTGCTAAGTTTCCCTCGCCAGGTTAGTTTCAATTCATTAATTTGGTCATGACTGAATATTTCCTTGAATTTCGTTCTTTAGACGACGCGGGTGTATGCTTGGGAGAGCCCCATTTGCTTCCAAAAAGATTATAGGGTACTTTTCAGTTAGCCGGGTGCCAGTGTTATGTACACATAAATATATGTATATACACATGTATGTATACACATATTATATATATACACATGTATGTATATACATATATTGTATATATACACATATATCCACATATATGTATATCTATACATATGTATATATACATGTATACATAATACTAGCACCCGGCTAACCGAAAAGTACCGATTTTAATTTCCTCGTACATATCACTCTGCAGCACTTGTATTCAGGCCCTCTTTATGAAGCCCGTGCTTACCCACTGAGATACGAAAGGGCCCCCAATTTTACTTTTCAAAACTAATTATTAGAAAAAAGAAACTCAATCAGGGTAAAAATGCATTTTTTTTCTTTTGAAATTTTTTTGTTCTTACTATGTGGCAATTTGTAAATCACAAATGATATTTTGAAATATCCTCAACTGTAGTTCCATATTTGTCATTTACAAAATAAATTGGTTATTTACAATTAAAAATATAATAAAATACTTTTTCATAGTATGTATATATAGGTAGTTACTTTTAGTTTAATATTAAGTGTTATTTACTCTAAACTTTGATGGTAAAATTTCAAATTATTTAAGCATACGAAAAAGGGATTTAGTAAATAAAAAAGCAATTTGTAGAGTAATAGGGGGCCCTGTGTGACGTCGGGCTTCCCCTACTTCCAAGTGTTAAACGGGCCCTGCTTGTATTATTTCCTTTGGTGAGATATCCAAATAATAAACGTTGTTTTCCTGAATTGAAGATACGCCGTTTGCTACGGTGTCATCCTCCATCTTGCTGTCGTTCATTTCTCCATTATTCTGTGAGGGCATTTGAATCCATTGCACTTTCTTCACTTTCATTTTTAGAAGATATCAATTCCTTTTTCCTAGTATTAGGCTTTATCCTTTTTGAAGTCCGAAGTTTCGATCCAGTTGAGCTCATATTCTAGTAAAAGTTTCTCTTATTTCTTACAAATTTCGCTACTAATAACGCCCGCCACGCCGGCCACGCAGCTCGATGTGTGGCTGTGGCTCGATGCATGTAAACACAAGGAAAGGAGTGTTGAGTTGAATTTCAGCTACACATGCGAAAATAAAAATCAAGGCCGTGATCGAGATAGATTTTCGCTGTTAGCGAAACGAAATCCACTAATCAGAAGCCCGTATTTTTGCGACCTTTTCATTGTTTGCAAATATGCAGGCTTCTGATTGGTCAATCTCGTTTGGCTGATATCGAAAAATGTATCTGGATCTCTGCCCAAATGTTTAAATAGAAATTTGAAAGAAATTAATAAGAAATAAACGTTTTTCATTTGATTTTTGAAAGCAGAAGTAATTTTCATAATAACTGGAATTTATGCTTGATCGATGATAAGGGATGCATTTAGTAATCATCAAAAAGAGAGAGTTTGCGTGAGTGTGTGTGTGGGGGGGGGGGGAGGCCACTGCCCTTCCCCCGATTTTAAAATTTAACTAGCTAATTTTCTTTTTGATAATTTTGAAAACTTCATAAAATTTATTCTTTTCGAAGAATTTAAAATAAAAGAGGAAGTAAGGAATTTTCTGATAGGGCATGGGAGGGCCATTGCCCCTCCCTGCATTTTAAAATTTGATTAATTAAAATTTATTTTTTTCCTATTTTGAAATACAGAGTCAAATTTATTATTTACGTGTAACTTAAAATAAACATAAACTAAGAAATTTCCTTTGGGGGAAGGGGGCTTAGGAGGGCCATTTCCCCTCCCTCGATTTAAAAATTTAACTAACTAAATTTTATTTTTCTCCGATTTTGAAAAAAAAAAAGTAAAATTTATTCTTTCAAGTAACTTAAAATAAAAGTGGAACTGTGGATTTTCTGTTAAGGAGGGGGGGGGGGGGAGGAGAGGTCCATTTTGCCCCTCCCTGGATTTTGAAACTTATTTAATTAAAATCTCTTTTTCACCAATTTTGAAATGCACAGCAAAATTATTTATTTCGAGTACATTAAAGAGGAACTAAGAACTTTTACTTGGGTAGAAGGGGTCATATGAGAGCTATTGCCCCTCCCTTGAATTTGATTTAATCTAAATTATTTCTAAATTTTATTTGCAATGATTTTGAAAAACACAGTAAAATTTTCTCTTTTCGAATAACTTAGCATAAAAGAGGAATTAAATATTTTCCTGTAAAGTTAGAGGGTTTAGGTGAACCATTACCAGTACCGCAGATTATAAAATTTAATTAATTAAAATTCTTTTTTGCTTATTTTGAAAAACATAGTAAAATTAATTTTTTCAAGCGACTTAAAATAAAGGGGAACTCAGGAAATTTCCGTTAAAGAAAGAGGGGGGGGGGAGGAGCCCCATTGTCTCTTCCTGGATTTTGAAATTTAAATAATTAAAATTTGTTTTTTTCCCATTTTTAAAAAACATAGTAAACTGTATTTATTTCGTTTACCTTAAAATTAAAATAGAATTGAGAATTTTCGTTTTTTTTTCGGGGGGGGGGGGGGGTAAATATACTATTTAAAATAAAAGTACTAATTTTTTCATCCATAAAAAATATATAATTTTTGGAAAATTGGAATCTACAGTTTTTTTTTTTTTTTTTTGCATAAAAAATGCACACTTTTCGCGAACACGGAATATTAATTTATTTTATGCAAAAAATGTGCACAGTTTTTGACAACATAGGATATACACTTTTTTGTATGTATAAAAAATACAGACAGTTTGCACAAAAGGTGCATACTTTTCGAAGTGTTCAAAAATAGTCACTTTTTTTGCACAAATTGTGTACAATCTATACTATTTTGCAAAAAAAGTGCAAACATTTTCTAGCTGGGTGTACAAAACACATCTGGCTTTCCAAACTTTGTTACGATGGACATAGTATCATTGTATCTCTCTATCATAGTTCAAAGAGACCCTTGAAATGAAGAAGTTAGAATTATGGTATTTTTGCAGTAACAACTGCATCAGCGGCTCCTTGAGCTACAAAATTCCTGAGGCCAGAATAATCTTCAGCATGAAGTTATTTTTGCTTCTTGTCTTATAAAAGTCAGATTGTTAGCTTCCACTTATAAGTGAGTGTCTATTATCCACTGTTGAGTAAGTTTTTCACTATGCAATATTGAATTAATCTTGTTATCACGAATCGTTCCTTGCGCAACTTTGAAATGAAGCATTGATATCCAACACCAGATGAGACACCAGGATAAGGTGATAGTGATGAATTTGTGGTCCAGACAGGCTCTCGATTTGGGTAGAAAATAGGATAAGTCATTGGATCTAAATTAGGACTTTAAATGTTCAAGTTCACAAAAAGTTGGTCAGTATTTCTTGGATACATTCCGATGTCGCGTCGAAAGAGTGATTCACCATAATCATTTAGAATAACTATAGCTACTTCATTTCATGTCAGCAAGATATATCGTCTGTTGTCTGAATGGCGATCTCTACGAAAAACCAAATTAATTTTTGGGATTTGCAAATTGTATCTCTGTGCATGTTGTTTTTGTTCAGTCTCCATCTCACTCAATCTTTTGAAAACTTTAACGTAAGGATTTTGCCGCGTATGTAGATAAAGTTCACGCAAAACATTTATTAAACAGTTGTCATTTTCAGAAATGTCAAGACGCTCTTCAACAGCTTGTGTTGTATCCAAAATATACAGTTGATCAAATTTTCTTTAGGAGGGAATAAGTGAGAAATTTGGTGATAAATTTGGTCTTGATCATTACAACAATATTGGCCGTGTCCTAGAGCATTTTCAGCCAGGTTATCACCCAATGAAATTAATTAAATGGCACTATTATATGAGCGGATATTTTCTTTGAAATTACGATAATTAAGTGCATTTGAATCGGCTGCGGCAACTGTACCTAATTATATTTAACAAATTTAAGATTGATTTGAAAGTAAAAAGATAAAAAGAAATACGTTAAAGCTATAAAAACAAGAGAGGTAATTCAGTGTTGGGTGAATGTCAACATTGGTTCCCTTTTTCTCACGCAAGCAATTTCGTGGCGCTGCGATAGATACCCAATGCGCGATTTTTTTTAAGTGGACAATTCTCAAAAATGAATGATTTGCCATGACAACTCAGCGCTTATTTACTTTTAGCAAAATTAAACACGGTTTCTAAAAAGATTTAACGATAGCGCAAAACATTAAATTTTTATAACTTTGAATGATTTTATAGAAAAATATGCTGGACAGATGTGATTTAAGATAGAAGAAATTATAAGCCAGATTTCCGCAAGTTTACGAAGCCTAACATGACCGTTATCAATAATGCTTTAAAAAGTTTGTTTGAATTCGGGCATCAGAAAGTGTGATTTGTAGCCAAAAGATAGTAAAAATAGCTATGAAAACAAACTTGATGATTTCTCTTGTTTATATATGTATTTCAATTAAACATATATTTTTTGGTTGATTTTTATGTACAAATTACTTCTGGCTTTGAATAAAATTCTATAAATGGCTTCTTTATGTTAAATAAATTGTATAAATACTGACAAAAAATGCTTGTGTATATTAACCCCCTGACCACCGAGCAAAAGGGCAGAATTTTTATGTTGTTTTTCGTGTAACTTTTTAAAAAGTCTCAAATAAGATTATTTTTCTAGCATGACATAAAAAAATTAATTACGTTAGGAGTATAAGCCGTGAGAGTATTAATCCTATCAAAATGTTTTGATACTTCGTTATATTTGTAGAATTATATTAATTTAAAAAATTCTTCTGCTGCAGTGAAACTTACAGCTTAGTGAACGGATATATCAGTTCGCGGCGGTGAGAAGGTTGAATGAAACATTGAATAGGTTAGCAGAAAATATGTTGCCAAATTCCCTTTTCCGCCAAGGCAGTTTTCTCTATTTTGCAAAACCCATATACTGGAAAAGTACCGAGAATTTAATTTCTGTATCCGGCAATGTTAAGCCCATTAAAATCGGAGAGTTAGAAGCTCAGATAGTACAGCAGCATGTAGTTATCAGTATTTTATTAGTAGTATCTCGATGAAGATGTAACGACGTATATTGTCGTATATTACACTTCAAATTCTGAGCCATACATTTTTTTTTTTGAAAACCTGGAAAACCTGGTTTAAATTAAATTGCGATGAGCTCGATTATGGAAGATTAATGGTTTTAAATGGGAATTTCTCCAAATTAGCCAGATATCGCCAAGTTGGCTTCATATATGGCAACTTATTTTTCTCGCCACGATATTTCAGCAAGTTGGTCAAATTTGGCGCTATCGTGGAAACTCTGCATTAGTATTTTTCAGAAGTTGCTCATTACAATGAGGCGGTCCAACCGGAATTGTGAGGGACACACAGAGACTTTGATTTTATATAAACTAGGGGAGCGTACCCGGGCTTCCCGGGTTAAAAAATATAGGTGAAAACATTTTTTTTATTGAAAACTAATAATTTTTATGTGCAATAATTTTTTTAGATTGACCACTTACATTAAAAAAGCGTTTTTCATATGGAAAATATGAATTACACAATCAAATACATTTTTTAAATTTATCAAAAGCGACAATCAGTAAACTGAGATGAACTTTGCAAACAAATTCCATTTGAAGGAAAAATATCCTATTTGGTGATCTAAAAATTTAAATTGTACGATTACAAATATGTTAGATTTATGTTATTTCAATGTTATTCTTTTATTTGTTTATAAAAGAAGTATTAATTTCGTTAATTTGTCTTTCACAAATATGTTAGTTTGGTGGTTTTTTTAATATTATTCTTTTATTTCTTTATAAAGGATGTATTAATTTCATTATGCAAAAATAGTCAGAAACAAATGCTGAAAAATGTTTGCTGCTTTATAGTGCAAAATGTTTATTATTTTATGTATTGAAACCGGCACGTGATAAGGTAAACTTAAAAAAAATCATGCTTAAAAATTATTTTAGAAAATATAATACATCAGTCAATGAATACAGTTTTTAAACAAATTGCATTTGAAAGTACATTTATTTCCCTATGCGACAAAAATTGAAAATGTACGATGGTCAGAAGATTGAAAAATTGCAGTAGCGAAAATTTCAAGACCGAAATTTGATCGTGAAGTATTGCCATTCGCAAAATGACGTCAGTGTTACGCACAGATACATTTATTCTTTATAATATAGATACATAATCAGTAAAATATAATAAGGATCTGTTATTAGGATGTGGTTATCAATTGAGGCTTTTATGCTTGGATTTCCGGAATGAAAAACAGCAATTTTCACCTTCTCAAAATATGCATACGCACTTGTTATATCCATATTTATCATTTAAAAAATAAAAATTGTATTTTGTTTCATCATTTAAAAATCATTTTAACTCAAAACTTGAAGTCATGATTGTCAGCAACATATTTTATGTGAACAGACGCACTCTTTATTTGAGATTCTAATCTCAATTTTGGAGAGTAAAAATTTACGTAATTTATGTTTTTTAGACGCATTTGTGTTAAAAGGCTTAGTTTTATCGAAGGAAATGATCGTTTTCTTTTAAATATGACTTCATTTTCATTTAAATAAGTATTTCGCCTAGTGTCTGAAACTTAATATCAGTACACATGCAGAAGGAAAAACAATATAGAAAATTTATGAGGAAAAATGTGTGTTTTCAAAAGCAGTATGTCATTTTCCGTTATTATGCCCCTAATATAATATTCTGCTCCTAATGGGAATTTGCGCCAGTAAACCCTATACAACAATTTTTATCAACAATTTTGCATTTTTATCATAAAATAGCATGAATAAAGTTTAAAATACCTCATTATTTCTCTCTTGTCAGTAGCAATGAAAGCTATCTAATTTTCATCATTTTGAAGAAATTTCATAAAATGCTTTTAAAATTAAAATATAAAAGCGGGGATATTTAAAAAAAAAAAAAAAAAAACAGATAGTGCGACCACATCTACAATGGAAGAGCTTTCAGTTTTTAAAAATATATATATTAGTAAAATTGGTTCAGCAGAAAGATCAGGGCAGATTACTAAAAAGCACACTTGTGTTTTAAATATATAGATTATATAAAATTAGGAAAAATTAAATTAAGCAAATTATGTTATTTTGATAAATTTATAGTAGAATGTCCTAAGGAATAGCATTAAAATTTTATTATTCGAGGGAATTTTCGACAAAAACTTAAGGTACACGATATTATTTTAAACCACGAATTATTTGTTTGCTTGTCTAACTCGGCGAAGCAAATCCATCCAGTTGAGAATCCTCAATTTCTCTAATATAAATCGCTATTATTTGCATGTCACCTCTCTTTTATAAAGACACTCTACATTTTTGTAAAACATTGAATTTATCAGTGTGTGCTTTCGATTACATTATTTTCAAAAGGGAAGCATTTTCACCTGTGAAGAATTTCAAAGCAGCTGGGTTGTGAAAATGACGCACTTCTACAAAACATAATTCAGGTTTTAGAATTAAAATACACGCTTTTTTATAAAATGACGTCATTTGCATCCGCTAAAGCAAATGTGCTTTTACAACCCAGTCTTAAACTTCGTCTACAGAAAAGTGTGCATATGACGTCATTATCACGGAATAACAGACAATATTCTTGACATAGCCCATATTTAATTTTCAACTATTTTTTCATGTTTTATGAGCAAATAGCAACAAAAAGATACAATATCTCCTATTTTCAACTATTTTCCGTTTACTTTCAATGACTTTCAATAGAAAAGAGGTACTTTTGTTGCCACGATAGGAAAAATGGTATTAAAAACTGCAAAAAAATTAATATCTCAAAAAATTAATAGAGATACAACTTTCAAACAAATTGCATTTAAAAGAGCATTTTTTCCCTGATACCACGGTGTAAAAATTTAAAATGTTCGATGTTTAGAAGTTTAATAATTTGCAGTAGAGAAAATTGCAAAACCAAAATTTCATTTCAAATTTCAAAGTGTTGCCATTCGCAAAATGACGTATGTGTTACGCACAGATATGTTTGTCCTTTATAATATAGATAGATGAATATAATATTCATTAATTTTTTAAATAGTTTATGTGTAAATACCTTTAATAATTCTACATAAATAGTAATTGAAATGTAATATAAAGATAAGAATATTTGAAAAAGTTTATTTTGTATACCCGAGCGTATATGTTTCTGAAATATGTTAGGAGATGACTTTTAACAAAATTGTATATTTACTAAATTATTGCGAAAGGAAAGTAGTTATATACCTACAAATGAAAGTTTTACAATAATATTAAATTATTGTTAATTTATAAAATTAACAATAAAATAAGTTTCTTTGAAAAATAATAATAATTTTCACGAAATTTGATTAATAGTAGCTGATATAGATCCCAATAGCAGGACAAAGAGTAGAGTATTTGGAGAAAATTAGTACTAAAAATAATAGCACTCAAAGAATATTAAATAGAAAGACTTCAATTTTGGTTCTATCCCGAGTAAGTGAAACTACTATTGGAAAATAATACACATTTTAGATTCCTTATGGAATATAAAATGATGGGTTGACATTTGATGTTACATCAGAATTTTTTGGAACGAAGTCTTAAAATGAAGACAGACAGTTGAACAAATGGAGATATTTTCTATTTTCTTAGAAAATATATAAAATATCTGTGCATTTGTAAAGCCTTGAATGGAATATCCAATAACAAAAGACCACATGTGATAATAGTTTATGCAATTCTGTAAAATAATATAAAATAATGTAAACATTTTCCAGTAGGAGACATTGTGTGATGTAGATACGATATATGAATACGATGTACGAATTTTCCACACTTCTGTATAGTATGCTGACATTAGAATGCATTTCAAAGAATAATAATGTTAAACAGTAACAGTGGTATTGGGTCCGAACTTTATAATGGTATCACATAAAATAATTAGTAAATACAAAACATTCGAGTGGAAAAAAGCGCCAAGTTAGAATATTTCCTTAACTAAAAAACTTTTAAAATCTTAGCAAATGCTAAGTTCAAAATATCCACTGAACTCGTATAGAGTACTTTAAACGCATTTATCAAAGGTGTTGAAAGCAAAAACTCAAATTCAAAGATGACAATTCTTTCAAACGCGAAAACTTAATTGAGGCATAAACATGTTATGGCTAATTTAATCTAGCCCACAAAATAATGGCGTACTTTAGCCAGTGCGATTTTTTACATATGTTTCAGCAAAAGCATTAATAATATTGAGATTCCTTTTAAAGGAATTTGTAGGTATCACTAATAACTGATGAGAATGATTAAAAGTAGGTCTGATTACAAAAGATCATATTTTCAAAGGCATCATAGGAAAAACTAAACTACTAGAAAATTAAAGAATCTCTCGATTTCTAACATAAAATACAACAAATTGACTTAATAAATTGCATTTTTATTTACAAATAATATAATAAAATTTGATATGTTACATTTTTAATTAAATATTAATGGAAAAAAGAAGACTTTTTTGTCTGCTTTATGATATTAACTATTATTTAAGAAACTAGTAATTAAAAAATGAAAAATATTACCTTTAAAATTTATTAATGTTTACGAAATAAATATTGTTCTTCTATCAGAATGAGAGCACCATCCATATTTATTTTAATATTTAGTTTCATAAAGTAAAAAAGGCATTAATCCCTATTGTAAAAAAAAAATTAATTATGTATTCCATTGGCAATTCACATTTTTAAAATGAATATTATCAACCGTACGATGGTAAAATAGGTAATCCATATTGAATTTACTTTAAATAAGCAAACAATAGAATATTATTAATTTGGTATTCAGTCTTGAATTAATGAAAATAAAAGTAAATACGTATTTAGGGTTCTGATGATGAATTTTTTGATGAAACACAGTTTAATTAACTTTTACATAAAAAAATTTTATTTATAGGACTGTAATTTTTTAATTTTGTTGGAATGAATGTTAATGGTACTTTGTACCTTATGAATTAATTATTTTGTTATTGCAGTCCCTTTTTTATATTTAAGTATGTGTTTAGTATTTTCTTTATTTTTTTCTCTCTTAGTAAAATATTTACTTTTAGTTGCTACGGGCAAAAACATGCATCCGAAAATAGCAAAAAAGAAAAGAACTCATTATGAACGCATTCAATTTATTCCTAAAATGTCGCAGCACAAATAGTACAATCAATCTGGCTAAAAATTGTTTTTTCTTTTCGAATATCAAAGCAGTATTTTATAAAGTGATCTTTTATCTATCAAATTTTATATCAACTTTGATTTAATAAATGACAACACTGATTTTTGACATCATAATTGAGTTTTCTGCATAACACAAGGCAGAAAAAAGGGCATAGTTTATTTACTTTCTCATAAATTTCCATAGAAGTGTAAAAGAAAACGTGTTAAGTGTTTATCCCTTAATTTCGGAAAATAAAATTTTGTTACATAGGAAATAAGCCCAAACATACAAATGTTCCTAAAGATTTTACACAGAAATTTTCAGGATAAAATATACTCATTCGATATTAAAAATAATTCTTTATGCAGTTTACTGGTAGCTTTTCGAATCTTCTTTCCTGTGGATCATGTGGTAACTAAGGGTAGTCTCTTTAATTATAACTTCGGAAAGTAAAATTTCTCTATAAACCTAAAACATATAATAAGAATCAGTTGTAAGAGGACATAGGGGTGTTTTGGACGAAATTGAATGTTATTGTAGAACATAATTCATATTTTTTAATATAAGTTTTTTAATATTATTTATCAGAATAATATGTTTTTCAAAAAAGCCTCATGTAGGGTAGAAAGGAGCAGGTTTACGCATGGGGTATGTTTACTCAGTGCAATTTTTCCGAACGAGTTATAACTGGCACGCCACCAGTCATAACAGAATGATGCTGCTCACTATTAGGTATTCTCACACGTTTTTGAGCGTTAGTCGAGCTTCGGTCTAGCATGAGGAAAGGATAATCTGTTTTCTGTCAAGGTGAGTAAATTTTATGTTGAACATATTGAAACTTATTGTGAACTAATAATACTTAGTTAAGAATAAACAAATGTATGAGCATTAGCAGAATTTTATCCTCTTTCAAGAACTGTATTTGCATGAACAGAAATCTTATTAATTTTCGTTGCATATTAAAAATAAATCCAAACATGGCGACGGGGCACGTTTACGCATTGACATCGGGGCACCTTTACGCACGTTCAAAAAGAAGAAATTACGTAAAAATTTACTAGTTTCTCCAAACATTTACAAATACGTCACTAACCCAGAAATCGCAATTAATAATCTAATAGTCGTAAAGAACGCACTTAAACAATCAAACAGTATAAAAATTTATACGGATGGATCCCACGCCAATTCAAACACCACATTTGGAATAGTAGCATACTCACAAAACAATAACATTTACGAAAAAGCAAACGTCTACAAGAAGGCAATTCGGTATTTCAGGCGGAGCTGTAGGCGGAGCTGCAGGCGGTGGTCGAGGCGGTTCAGTGGGTCCTGTCGTCTAAATACACTAAATTCCAAATCTTTTCAGATAGCTTATCAACAATATTATCACTCTCTAATTTATTCCCAAACAATATCACAATTTTAAATTTATTTAAACTAATCACAGAACATAAAAATAAATCAATATACCTAACATGGATTAAAGGACACGCAGGAAATTTTGGTAATGAACTGGCGGACAAACTGGCGAATGATGCCGCCCAGTACTGCAACCTACCAATTTGCCGGGAAGTAAAACTTCCCAGGTCGTTTTTAAATAAGAGTCTAAGAACATTTTTATTGGATAGATGGCAGTACAGCTGGTATAACTCAGAGGGAGGCAGATTCACCTATGCAATTGTATCAAAGGTTCAACTTTCGTTATTATGCAAGGACAGGGTCTCAGTTTACTTCTTGACAGGCTGCGGCAGTTTTTCGACCTTTTTACACAGAATAAATAAAAAAGAAGATGATCTCTGTCATTGTGGTCGTCGTGGAAATCCAGTACACTATCTTTTTGAAAAATGTAAGTTTATGAAATAGAAATTTGCTAGAAAACATCCACAACTGCTAGACGATATATTAGAAATTTTAAATAACAAACAGTCCCTCAGTCAGCTTTACCAAAATTATAATATTCTTAATGAAAAATACTCGTTCATTAATTATAAATTCATGCTAGTATGATTTGTACTTGTGGCCTGACAATGATGTGGGATGCGGAAATGGAATTATAGTGGAAAAGCGTGATTCGTGATTGGTGTTGTTCTTTTAGGTATCGTATTGCATTCTACTAGAAATATTGAAAATAGTAAAATATTGAAAAAATTAATTGAATTGCAAAAGTGTTGTAAATAATGTAAATAATCTGGTTACTGTTGAATTTGTATCGAAACTTGTTTGTCATAATTTGTAACTATATTGATTAATTTAAATTTTACGATTATTGCAGAGTTGTGTTAAATGAGTGATTGGTGAAGTTCTTTGGATATCATTTTGCAATCTACTAGAAATTTTGAAAAAAAAGTAAAATAACGCTTATATTAATTGTGTTGCAAAACTGTTGTAAATAATATAAATAATTTGGTCATTGCATCCAAGTTATAACTCTATGCATATTGGAAAATGTACGTCTAATTTTTTTTTTTTTTTTTTTTTTTGAGAAGCTTTGATCGACAGAACAGAAAAATGATACAGTGTTACAATTTTAAAATGACATTTGCAATAATTTGTAATGTATCACCAAACAATATATCAAATATTGCATTTACATTCAAAATCTAGACGCAATGCCCTGTCATGTAGTACATCTTGGAAATGTCTCTGATAACTTTGCAATAACATAGTATGCGTGTAACCGCTTTTTTTTCTTTTTTTTACGACTGTGCAGCATATCTTTTTTATTTAAGTAATTTATTACGATACACACAAATCGAAAAATATCTTAATAGCTACTTTTATTCCACTATCACCTTCCTGAGTTACTTATACACTCAAGCTTTTTTTCAACGTTTTTTCGGTACTCGATGATAGGCAGTGCGGAAAAGTTGCCACTGGTGGCACTAAGATTACACAAAATATTGAGATTTTTTGGACAACTCCTTCATTTGCCGTAAATGGTTTGAAGTTTTGCTCAAATGCCAATTTTCGAACTTTATAGCCAAACTTTTAAAAATGTTAAATTAAATCTTTTTAGCTGAAGTTACTTGTAATGTCATGTTTAGTGTACGAAATGTTTAAATAAGTTCTTATTATGTATTATTTAATAGTTATGTGGGTTTTGAATTACGCGATTTTCATAGCCTTTTCGTGCATAAGTGAGCAAATGTTGCAAGTATTATTTGGTTCGTTCGTCGGTTTCTCTCTTTTGACTTTATTATGTTCCTCGTTTTTTCTTCTGTTTTTCAATGCGTTCAGGGTAACATATTTGGATGTCGGATCACAGCATGCCTTGACAGCAATTCTGGAAGGAGAAGAGAATGTGGAACAGAAACCAATGAAAGCGCAATCAGTCATCAGGAGTAGGAGGGAGGAAATAGAAGACTGGAGAAACTGCGAGATGGGATGTTTATTATTTTTCTGCTCTAAATTACAGATATTGTCAGAAGATTCAAATAGTGGGAACTTTGAAGCAGACAGTTCGTCTGAATGAGAATCTGAACCAGAGCCTTCAAAAGCAGACACTCCCAAACGCATACTCCTTTCTCACACAACATTCACCGCATTTAGAACTGCTATATCACGTAAGTAGATTGCGTTAAGAGCTTCATCTGTGCTTAAGGATGCAGGAACTATGACAACAAGGAATAAGGAGCTCGCCATCGATGAAGACAAGGTCAGGAGACAAAAAAAGAAACTTAGAATGAAGATACAGGAGGAGGAAGATCTTGGGGGAAGAAACATTACAAGCATATCTTTTGATAGTAGAAAAAATAAAACGATCTTCATTGAAAATAAGGGGAGAGCCAGCACCGTTGACAGAAAAACGAAATAAATATCACCATGTTGTCTGAACGTTGTTGGTTGTTGGGAGTGTCTGCTTTTGAAGGCCCTGGTTCAAATTATGATTCAGACGAACTGCCGGCTTCAAAGTTAACACTATTTGAATCTTCTGAAAATATTTGTATTTTACAGCAGAAAAATAATTAAAATCCCATCTCGCAGTTACTCCCATATCTCCCATTTCCTCCCTTATCCTCATGATGACTGATTGCGTTTTCATTGGTTTCTACTCCACATTCTCCTCTCCATCCAGAATTGCTGTCAAGACATGCTGTGGCCCGGTATTAAAGTATGCGACTCTGAACGCATCGAAAACCAGAAAAGAAGAGCGGGGAACTTAATAAAGACAAATAAGAGAAACCGATGAACGAACCAAACAATACTTACAATTTTTGCTCACACACGTGAAAAGGCTATAAAAATCGCATAATTCAAAATACACCTAACTATTAAACAACTCTTGATCATAGCTTATTTAAACCTTTAGTACACTAAACATGACATTTCAAGTAAATTCAGCTAAAATAAATTTAATTTAACATTTTTTTTTTTTTAATTTTTGCTAAAATAGTCCAAAAATCAGCATTTGAGAAAATTTTCAAGCCACTGGTGGCAAATGAAGGAATTTTCCAAAAAATCTCAATTTTTTGTGCCACCAGTGATAACTTTTCCGAACTACCCATCATCGAGAATCGAAAAAAAGTTTTTTTTTTCTTCCCACTCTAATATACATTCCACTGACAGTTAGCAAGGTGAATGCTTAGGTGTAACTTTTACCCTTCGTCAGGGTATTTCTTTCGGGCAACAATTAAAGCACCATACCTAAAAAATAACATACCGTTACATAGGCCAGCAAACAAAGCAGATGTATCATTGAACGGTTCAATACTGATAATCTCTAGTGCAATTTTTTAAGTTCTAAGAATTGCACATTTCTAATTTCACACCGTAGCATAGCGAAATGTACTTTTAAATGTAATTTGCATGAAAAATGCATCTCAAATTATATTTGAGTTATTATTATTTTTTAATGCCATTTCTGTAATTGTGGCAACTTAACTACTCCATTTCTGTAGAAGTAAATGAAAAATAGTAGATTACTACAGCTGTTTGAGTGCTGTCAAACACAATGTTGGGTTTGAAATATTTAATCTATTAAACTTGTTTTGCTTTATCACGAAACTTATTTAATTCTTAAAAATAATAGATATAGGACATTCGAACATATGCTGACACTGACAATTATGTACATATTTACAAAATATAGATTATTTTTATCTTGAATTCGGATCACTGTACATTACACCAAAAAAAAATAATAATAATATACGTTTACTATCTGCACTCTCTTGTGTACGTTTACTTTCTGCACATCAAGACAATTGTTGTCATGGTGTGTCCGGAAAATCTTCGGAATTAGTACGGAATTCTAAAAAAATATTGATATAAACAGACAATAAAAAATATATATAACATAAACACTGGAAGAAAATTCTTAATAAGCAAAAATAGATGCAAATTTTATTTCATAAATTTTAACACCTTCTAGTGAGATAAAAAATGCAAATGAAATGAAAAGAAAATCCACAGCAACGAGTCTCGTATATATATAAAAAAATAGTTTACAAATTTCTAACATCTTTTTGTTGCTATTTTTTCTTAACAAATGAGAAAAAATATGTCATTAAAATACGTTCTACTTTGAAAGTATATAAATGATTGATTTCTGATAAAACATGCAGCTATATTTAATACAACTTAAGCTATATTTAGTTTTAAGTGTCTGTATTAATGTTACAAATAAATGAATACATGTGAATCCTTAGATAGCCGATATTTTTGGTCGAGTTTCTTGAATGACGACATCGCTTTTTGCTGGGTTTGTGCATTATTCTGCAATAGTGACGTCATATGCAAGTCTTATGCGGATGATGTTTAAGAGTGAATCGTAAATATGGAGTTCTTTTGCGTATGCTAATGGCGTCATTTTACATAAAATAAAAGCGTATGTTTTCAGTCATAAAACTGAAACATGTTTTATATCAATATTTATCTCTATATTTATTTCTCTTTGGGGGTGACACTAAAATCTGAAAAAAGCAGAATTTCTGTTTTCTAATTTATATTCTGTTCTGTTACTTTTCTTTGTAATGATTTCTCGTTAAATCGTCCCATATGTATATGACGAAGATAATATTTTGAAAAAGTTTTATGAATATAATAAAAAAAGTAATTTATTTCGGAAAATTGTTAATAACAAGTTAATGAATTTGGATGCCGAATGTGTGTTTAAAAACTAATTTATTGATCGAAATGTTTACTAAAATCTCTTCTGTGTAATTTTAATACACATTGAAAGTACATATTTGAAAATAGGAATATGAATTTAAATAAAGTATGGCCTCTTTATTTTATCTTTATTTATAAATATATGGAGTGGGCACCAAAGAACGAAACTGCATTGGCTACTAAGAACTACTCCATTTATTTAGCTTCCTTCTTTCGCAACAATGCTGAGAGAAGAGAAAGCCAAAAATCTGGCCCCGATTTAGTGTCTGCTGCTTACCACGCCATTACTTCTGCTATAAATAAATAAATAAATAAATAAATATTAAAAATAAATAAATAAATAAAAAATCCTGGCATTTTACATAACTCTCCTGCAAGATATTTTTTGATAGCTGTCACCATATGCAACTTATTAAATTTAAATATCAATCAGCACGTTTTAGGACTACCGATATTTTAAAAAGGGATTGGCACTTATACTTTCATTTCCTAGATCTTTCATTGATCTTATATATATATAAGCCGTTCTCTGTGTGTATGTCCTTTATACAAATCTTTAATTTTTGACCGATTTGCATGAAACTCGATGTACATACGTTTTAGAACGTGGGAAAGATCACTGTCTACTTTAAAAAATCATCAGACCACTAGTTATCCCTTTTTTCTACCATGTTCCGTAATTTAAAATTATAGAAATATATCTATATTATAAAGGACAAACATATCTGTGCGTAACGCATACGTCATTCTGCGAATGGCAACACTTTGAAATTTGAAATGAAATTTCGGTTTTGCAATTTTCGTTACTGCAAATTTTTAAACTTCTAAACATCGCACATTTTAAATTTTTACACCGTTGTATAAGGAAAAAATGCTCTTTTAAAGGCAATTTGTTTGAAAGCTGTATCTCAATTTAATTTTGAGATATTAATTTTTTTGTAGTTTTTAATACATTTTTTGTAATTGTGGCAACGGAAGTCCGCCATTTCTGTTGAAAATCATGGAGGGTTTAGAGGGAAAGTAATCCCCGAGTAAAGACAATAATATATTACTGTAGCTTTTGTTGCCGTTTTCTCATAAAAACTGAAAAAAAATATTGAAATTACAATGCGTGCTATGTCAGCGATTTTTTAAGTTTCCAATTCAAAGCCATTTTCAATTTTTACACCGTCAAATAGAGAAAAAAAATCTACTTTCAAATGCAATGTGTTTGAAAATTGTATCTTAATTGACTGAGTTATTACGGTTTTTAAAATAATTAGCTGCCCGTGGCGAACAGTTTGGTCTCCCTTAAATGGAATGCTAGGCATTATATCGTGTTACTTTTATTCATAATTTAATTTACTTACTCAATCCTTCGCCAAATCGGAAGATTCTGATAAAGAAATCAAGAACTCTGTATTTTTATGTTAGTCGGGCACAGGTGATAAATCGCCAAACATAGTACCCGTCGTATTTTTTCATATTTCTAAAGAAATATAAAATATTAAGTTAAAATATAACCCTTTCACTCATTTTAAAATGGATAACTTTAATTTAAAACTGAAACATTTCAAATTCACGAATTTCACTTAAAAAAAAAAAAAATCTTTAAAAAAGGAAAAAGAAAAGAAAAGAATAAATACCATAAACCATTTAATTTCAACATCAAAGCATTGTTTTAATTTACACCTCGAAAAATAAAAAATGCTGTTGGCGAGTTAAAAAATGCTATTGGCGATAATTGCGTCGAGCTAATATGAAAGTACGAACTTTTTGCGATCATAGCAACTTTTATGTAGCATTATTCGAAAAAAAATATTTTGATGAAATAGGTTGCCAGAAAGTACGTTGCCAAATTTCTTTTCTCGCCATGGACCTTTTCTCTATTTCGCCAAGTACCTATACTGGGAAAGTACCTTCATTTATTTATTTATTTATTGTATTTTAAATTAGATGAATAAAAGACGGCACAGGTGTCATATACGCACTACGTTGGCACGACTTTTTTCTGACGCCAATGTCATATACGCACAGGGGTACTTAACTGGCGCCAAAGTGTCGTTATTGTGCTTGATATGGTAGCCCGGATGTTGTTGTTTATTTATTAATAAATTGTTTATTTATTTTTATTTTTTTAATTATGTAAATTGTTTTGTTCTATAGTTATTAATTAAACTTTTTTTTTATTTATTGTTATTCCCTTTTTAAAAATATTACACAATAACCAATAAGATACGTTACATTCAGGTGTTGCCATTAAACAATTAACAAATAATCGCGATTTCTGTGCCACCTACGATAGCATAAAATATATAGATTTTCAAGCATGAATTATTTTAAAATTTATCTATCCCGTGTAGCTCGATTACGAAAGATTAATCTCCTTTAAAAAAATGTAAAAAGTTCAGCATTTGTTTCCGTCTAATGTTGCATAACAAAATTAAAACTTCCTCTATAGAAAAATTAATAAAATAATGTAAATAAGAAAACAATTTAACAGACATGGGATTGAACCACGTGCTTAAAGCACTGAAATGATCGGAAAACTTCCGTAAGTCATAAAATCTTGGGCTAATAACTCCTGGCATGCGCTGACATGTGAAAGTATCGCTTTTAATAAAATTTAAAACTTTATTTGATTGCATAATTGATATTTTTCAGATAAAAATTCTTTTTGATGTTAGTGGGCAATCTAAAATATATATTACATGTAAAAAAAAAAAAAAAAAAAAAAAAAAAAAAAAAAATGGTTTTTACCTATACTCTGTAACCAGAGGAGCTCGGGTTCGATCCCCTAGTATTTTTAATTTTCTAATTAAATCGGTTCTTTCCCGTTGACATACCCTAAAAAATGACACAATAATGTGAAAAAAAAAATAACGATAACGCGTTGCTATATTTTTGCATTTTTGAAATTGACGTCATTCTAAACAGAAAACGCACATTATTTATATATAAAAAGAAAACTTCAACTATAAGAGCTGTAAAATGACGTAGCACCTTAATTTAATTGTTTTTTAAAATTAAAATATCTACTTTAATACAAACAGTCAAATTTCATGAAAACAATTTAGGAACAAGAAAAGAAAAGGCTAGACATGACCTCACATTCCATCAAATCTTTTCAACGTGTAGTCAACTCACCGTAAATAAATGGCTCCTATATTTTGTTTACTTCTTCGATTGCATACTACAGCCATAATCTGTTAAGTTCGTGTTTTATTTTATGTTATTTTTGGCGTTTTAATTTCGTTTGCCAATTTAGTTATTGAATATTACACGAAAACAAACAAATTCTAAATTAGTTACAATGTTTTTGAACAATTGAGTTAATATTTTGTAATTGGGTTACAAGCATATTTAAAAATATGCGTGCTTGAAAATTACTTTAAAATCCATAAAAAAAATCTGTAAATTGAGATAAACATTACAAACAAATCTTACTTAAAGTACTTTTGTTTTCTATAAGACGTTGAAACAATCGAATGTGCGAGGTTTAGAGGTTAAATTGCAGTAAAAGGGAAATTAATTATTGTGTTAGGTTTTTGCCACAGAAAATATGATACCAGGTTACTCAGAGACATGTCTGTTCTTTATACTATTGCATTAAGAGTAAACGGGTTCATTTTTCGTAATCGGGTTGCACGCACCTTTAAAAATATCCATGCTTGAAAATAACTTTAAAATCCATTAAAATCAGAAAATTGAGATACAATTTTCAAACAAATTTCATTTGAAAGAACTTTTTAATATTCGACATTGTAAAAAATGAAATTGTGTGATGTTTAGAAGTTAGAAAAATTGCAGTAAAGGCGCAATTTATGGGTTACAATTTATGGGGCACAATTTATGGGCACTGACATAGTGTTTCTACTTTATATATATATACCATGCAAACGAGAATTTCACTAAATGCTGCGCGATTTGGTGGAATTTTTTTTTCTTATTGTGAGGAAAATCACATATTTTTCGCTTACATCCAGCAAAGATAACGCGCATTCTGTTATTAAAGCTCAAAGATTTTACTATGGTTGAGAGACAATAACGTCATGTTTTCTGATTGCCTTTTTAAGGATTTGTGGATGGGAGTGAATGCTCAAGTTTCAGTTATTGTGATTGTTTATCGTTTTAATTTATTTTACCTGGAAGGCTCCTTATAATTGACACGGGCGAAGCCGGGTAGTTCTGCTAGTAGTCATTATTTTTTTCAGCAGATAAACATTGTAATAAAAGATAAATGTTTCTTGATGTAACAATAATGTTTAAGAAAATATGATATAACATTTAAGAGTTACTTACGATTCTGATAAGCTTTTTTTGTCTTCACAAGCCTCAGAAACTAATAGATTTCCCATGTTTAAAATATGTAATTTGGCAATAAAAATGGCTCTTCTGTCCGTAATTTTTCGAAAGGTTAATGAAGTAGTTTTTCCAACGTATTAAGTAATTTTCTTAAGAGCCATTATTTTGAAAATCAGACAAGTGTAATAGTTGTATTTTTTGTTTTGCTTGATTTTTTTTTATGTTGAAGTAGATCACATTTAATGAATAATGTGCAATTTTGAAGCCCTGAAAAAATCTTCCCTTCCCTGTAGAAAATGTCAAAGTTCAAGTTTGTGACCGTCATTTTTCATGAAAAGTGAAATGCGAGTATGTTTGCAGTGCTAAAGCTTGCGAGAGCAACGACATCCCAAAATTCTTTTGCGATGAAATATTAGTATAGCACTATCTGCTTAGTAGACTGTATTAGTTTCCATGGGGCATTGTTATTTTACTTTGTTATGTTGCCTCAAAATGCAATGAAAATGACGTTTTTGTCCGTTTTCCGCACGTATTTTCTTATTTAACCAATAGTACCTCTAAACGTTTTCTTATAGAATATCAAAGTGTACTTCTAGGACAAGGTAAATAATATAAAACTTTATCGGAATATTGCTGCTGTTAGCAGGAATGATCTGTTAAAAATTCAAAAATTTTAAAAAAGGCAGCATTTCAATTAGTCTTTTCTCAAAGCAGCATCACCGTTCAATAAAGCAAATATATCACGTAGTAGTTGGAAGTATGTACAAACACATGGAAAATAAAAAAAAAGTGGGGTCTCGTCATATTTTTATAAAAAAAAAAAATGTCAAAAGTCACAAAAAAGACTGTCATTTATCATACTTTTTTCCTATCAGAAAAAAAAAACATCCCGTTTCTCTTTCCGCTAGCTAAGTTTTTTCCCTATGAGAAAATGGAATATCCCCTTTTCTTTCCCCTTCCTTGTTCAAAATGGAAAAAGGGAAATTTAAATGGGATATTTTGACAGTGAATTTTTGTAAATTTTGTTATTTAAAAAAAATAAAAATATGACGAGACCCCACTTTTTTTTTTCTTTTCCATGTGTTTGTACATACTTTCAACTACTACGTGATGTATTTTGTTTTATTGAAACGTGATGCTGTTTTGAGAAAAGACTAATTGAAATGCTGCCTATTTTGAAATTTTTTGAATATTTAACAGACTATCCCTGCTAACAGCACCAATATCCCGGTAAAGTTTTATATTATTTAGCTTGTCCTAGTAGTACACTTTGATATTCTATAAGAAAAAGTTTGGGGATACTATTGCTTAAATAAGAAAATACGTGCGGAAAACGGACAAAAACGTCATTTTCATTGCATTCTGAGGCAACATAACAATGTAAAATAACAATGTCCCCATGAAAACGAATACAGTCTACTAAGCAGGTAGTGTTATACTAATATTTCATCACAAAAGAATTTTGGGATGTTGTTGCTTTCCCAAGCTTTAGCACTGCAAGCATACTCGCATTTCACTTTTCATGAAAAATGACGGTCACAACCTTGAACTTTGACATTTTTTACAGGAAAGGGAAAATTTTTTCAGGGCTTCAAAATTGCACATTATTCATTAAATGTGATCTACTTCAACATAAAAAAAAATCAAGAAAAACAAAAAATACAACTATCACACTTGTCTGATTTTCAAAATAATGGCTCTTAATCTGATACCAATGCGAAATATCGTTTTTTCGGATTATATCTGTTTCTAAATAAAGATTTTCATCTTCAATAGACATGCTCAATAAAGATTCACTTTATTAATTTAGCGCTACCATTTGTAATATATCCGTTAAGGAGACAAGGGACCTTCGAACTCATTTTGTATTTCTTTTATTGCACTTTAAATATTATTCAAGTACACGTTATTTGAATAATGGCATATATTTACCATACAAAAAATTGAAAAAGAAAATTTTTGAAGAAAAATAAGGAATTTTCCTGAATATTTTAAGCGTTATGAAGAACATTTTAAAACGACCCATGGGCATTTCATATCAATTAAAATTGCAATATTTTTAATGCAAGTTTGGTTTACATATACAAACAAAACTGTTAATCGAATTTTATATATTTGATAAAAAAAAGTATTTTCTGAATTTTATGAAATTTTCAGCATATTTGCATCATATTTCAGCTCAGATTATTTAATTCCTTTAACTTTTCCAATTTTATTTAGTTTTTTAAAAAATACACAGTTTTATTCGTACATATAAACATAACTGGTATTAAAAATTTTAATTGATATGGAATGCGCATGTGGCATTTTGAAAGTTCTTCAGAACGTTTAAAATATTTAGGAAAATTCCATATTTTTCTGCTTTTTTTTAATTTCTTGTTTGATAAATATATGCCACAATTCATATAGTGCGCTCTTCAATAGATTTAAACTGCAGTAAAAAAAAATAAAAAAATAGGTTTGAAGGTCTCTTGTACCCTTAAATAAAAATAATTGAAATTGCACACAAGTGGGTCCTTAAATAATTTGAAATGCTTTTATGTAACAGACATCTTCGCATATGTAAATTCTAGTATGGAGCTAATAATGTTTTTTTTTTTTTTTTAAGTATAAATAGTGCTAACAAAAAACATATATTTCGTTTTTATACCAGATTAGAAAACTAATAAACACACTGTGAAAAACTTTTCGTTATGCTTCCGAAAAATACGGGAACCAAATGAGAATGTTGTTTGAGAAATCTCTTATAAATTTTAGAAATATAAAGAATTCGGACTTTTCTGAAGATATATTGCGGTAGTGAAATAAATCGCGATACTTATATTACACTTTACTTATACTTACATAGCCTTCATGATCGATTAATAAATAATTTTCTTTATAGTGCAATCCATCTGAGAACATGTTTTTAAACCTTTCAACTCACAACACAACTAATTTGGAAATAAACTACGCGTAAAATTTCTCGTACTTGTCAGAGGAAAGGGTTTTAGAAAAAAAAGGCACTTACTATATTAAGCTTAGAAATTTTGAAACGAAAGTTAAACTTTCTTAAAGAAAACATTTTTATATAAGGAGCATATTTGTTGTAGTTTTTCATAACAAACTGCACGAGAAACTTTATTTAACATAAAATTAAAAACTCCGCTATGCTATTCAACTGCTTTATATTTATGTCCAACACCTTTTTGTCAATCACATGTTTTACTTTATGAGATTCGAAAAACCACATAAAGAAATCCAATAATAAAAGGCGGAAGGTTTGTCTTTGCGCAATAATTCGCATTTGAAACGCAAAAGAATATTTTTTCATGGACGTTTTCTTTCGAATACATCTCAGATTATAAACTACAAACATTTTAAAGATATAATTCAATTTAAGATTTAACAAAACATACATCGAAACTCCAAATGTTACAAATATTTTTAAGAGAGCTATTTTAGGTATATATTTTCGAGTATCATTTCAGATAGTATTTTGAAAGATAATTTTTTTAAGAAGATATCATAAATGTATGAAAATAAAATATTAGGTCACGTATTTTACTTGTAACTTTGTATTTCACGCATTTTAAGAATGGTGCTGTTTATTTATTTCTTTTCGCCACTTCTTGCTTGCATGTACGAAATTTAATATATATGTGAAAACAATTAAAAGCGAATATATAAGAGAAATATCAAATGAAATTGATATGTATAAGATAATGTGTTGTACGAGGTGGCCATAATTAAAGTGACAGTACTCACAAGGAAGGTCTCCATACGTGCATACTCAGAAAAATCTGAAGAAAATTCAGAATGTTCTTCTCCCATGGGTATATATATTTATAAAAAAAATTTTGGCGGAACGTCGGTAGAACGGCCGTAAAAAAATAATGAACATTTCGCTTATTTGGAGACTTATCACCGTTTGGTTAAGAAATTAAAAAAAAAAAAAAAAAAAAAAAAAAAAAAAAAAAAAAAAAAAAAAAAAAAACGCGTGTCGAATACTCTTTAAGGAAAAAACTTTTTATGTTGAATTTGTTTAAATAAGTTTAATTTAAATAAATTTAGCTTTATCATTTTTAGTTTGTTTTAAATATAGTTTTGTCATATGTATTTATATGTACTTATAACGAATTTTAACTATCATATTTTACGATTTAAAACAAAATTTAAATTGATTAAAATTGTTCCAAACTCAAAAATATGTCCCATCGAGCACTGTCGATTCAAATTAGTTGCTATGGAAACAACTTCTTCTTTATGGAAATGTATTACGGTAGCATTATTCATCTGGCGTTAAAAGTTATTTTTATAATCGATAAAGCCGTTTAAATTTAAAAAAATGTGGATTGGAGAATAAAACAATGGCAAAATTTCGTTCAAATCGGCAACAAGCAACAAGTATAATACAAAATGTAATAATAATAATAATAATAATAAATTCTTTCATGGCTTACGTTTAAATTCATTAAATACCGCATATTCTCAAATCAGTTAACAAACAATTTTCAGATTCATTAAAATCGTTAGCTTTTGGCGATGTCAAGTGCTGCTCGTCAAATTGCGTGCCGCTTTCGTCTTTTCACGCCAACTATTCGAAAGTATTTTATTTTTTTACAGATTTTCTACTGTAATTCCGCCGCTAATTTTAACTGATCCTTTATTACATACATGAGTACTTTCACTAGCATTTTTTTTCAACATATTCTGAGTATGCCCAGTATGGAGACCTTCCTTGTCAGAGTGTTCTCTAGCGCGATCTAATTGAGAGAATGACGCCAAATTCTGTAAGAAGATTAAACAAGACGGGGGACGAAGGATTCCGTGACAAAAAGTTAGTGCCAAAAGTGACCTCCAGAGGAATATGTGGCGCTTTGTTAGAGAAAAGAGAGTTTTAAAAAATTCAGAATGAATACTGAAATAAAATTACCTTTTATTTAGCATTTTAACGATTTTAATATTTATTCTGCATTTAAAACACCCTTTTCTGTTACACAGCGCAACATAGTCCCCTAGCAGTGACGTTTAGAACTATTTTTTTTTTCACGGAATCCCTTGTCCTCCGTCTTGTTTAATCTTCTTAGAAAATTTTGCGTCATTCTCTTAATTAGATCGCTCTACAGAACACGCTGAATAGTGTCAGTTTAATTATGACCACCTTGTATTTCTTTCCGTCTTTTTGTCTTCCTGTCAGTGGGTATGTCCGTATTTAAACATTTAAATGTACAGTTATCAAAAAACGTTATCACCCATACTAACTCTGGCACAGATCATAGTATTAAAATATGACAGGTACTTATCGATAAGCAATAACATCTACTAATTACTCCGATATTTCAGTGTTGCTTAGTGGATTGCTAACATATAGAAATTCTAACCAATCTAAACATTTTCAATACGAAAGCGTAATTTTGACTTTTTTTAGGGATTCTTTATTAAATTTTACTTTCGGTCACTAAACGGGAAGTCATTCAATCGAACTGTTCAGAAATGATGGAGGTCTAGAATTTGCTCCTAATGTTAGTTTAATTTTGAATCGTGGCGAAACATATTGTAATACGGGTATTTTTTTAAGCCATTGATAAAGTTTAAATTCCAACCGATAAAAATTCTAAATATGTGCGTTTTTAGAAAACATGCTTTCATTAATTTGCATACTGGTAAGAATTGATTTTTTCACTCCCGATATTTCGAATTCAAAGACACAGTTTAGGAAATTTTGTTGAAAATACACTGTTAAAAATTTGCGGCATTCTGGCAGGTCATTTGACCGTTTTTTCCGAAAACTGTTACACAACCGTAATTTTAACACTATTCTGACCATATTATTGGCCATTTTATGGTCAGAATATAGTTGAATTATGGTTATGAAACCGTTTTTTCAAAAAACGATCGAATGACCTGCCAGAATGCTGCAAAATTTTTAACAGTGTATGTACAATATAATGTCAAATTTAACCAGTATTATTATGGTATACGGAATATTACAGATAAATGCAATGTAGACATAATATTACTGATACCTTGCCAGGAATCTTTTCTTACGCAGTTTAAAAAAAAAAATATGTTATAATATTTAATAATAATAGTTTGCAAAGGAATATTTAAATTTTAGTGTTACTGTAAATATAAAAATTACGGTCATTTAAAAATTAATTTTAAGGATTTGTTTTATGAAATACCGGTTACAAATTCATTCACAAAGGATCATTTATATGTATCAAAACCACAAACTCTGACTAGTAAACGTTGTTATCTTCATTTATATCACTGTATCGTAACTTGCATAATGTGAGGCTCCAAACTTAAGCTATAAAAAGCCTTATTTTACATTCAGAATTCGACTAAATTCTTATTTGACTCGCAATTATTGAACGTCATATCCAGTTGGTCTACATCTACCAGAAACAACAACCATATTTCTTATATTAAATGGTAAATATCAAAATACTTTAAACCAACTATATTGTTAGAAATGCAAACTTATCCCGGATAAGCGAGTATTTATCGTTTTTTATATTTCATCTAAAGAAATCAGGATAGCATTTTAAAACTACGTAAAGAACGGCGAGATGGAAAAGAATACAAAATCAACACTAAAGAAATATATTTTTTTGAAGTAGTAAATAATATTTTCTTTTTAATGAGAGATACCATTGCAACCGGAAAAGTCCTTGGAACATTAAAGAGTTATTTTATTCGAAATGTCTGAATAGCAGATACAAAATGCAGAAAAAATAGAAAACGTGAGAATGAATCGAAAAACAGGACAAACGACATGAGATCGAAATTAAGAATTCTTTTTTTTAAATTACTAAATATCAATATGATTTTTAAAAACAGCGCCAGTCAGAATCGGAAATGCACCCTGATTTTGCATTTTATGCTGGGTTTACGGATGGCAATTTAAATCTGGAGAAAGAAAAACTAAAATATAATCGAACTCCATAAAAAAAAATATCCGTTGTGATAAAATAATTTTTTAAACAAAAAATACATTTAGAACGCCGCAGCAAAAAAAAAAAAAAAATGTGATTTTTCTTTATCTCTACGGGTGACTCGGCCATTCGATTTTAAATGCTGAAAAAGGACTGGACCGTTTTCAATTTGTCTGATTCATGACATTTTCAGAAGCACGATAGAATATCAACGTTTGCGATGCTCCTTTGGATAAGTACTTTCAAATGTACTGTCTTTGATATGCATAGCCTCAGAGATACAGGCAACTTTATGCCAAATATATATGCTTCTCGTTCAGGGACCTCTTCAGACACACACACAGCGGGACAAACTGATAAGCATTGATACATCCATCTTTCTTATGATAAATATCCTATATTTAATTTCTTGTATAATTTTTATTTATGTCTTTCTCATTGTTACTGCTGTAGTTATTTTTTCTGATTGATTTTTGCGATTTTTTTTTTTGTTGCTATATTTTTATTGTATAATTTCTAGCAAAACACTAATGTTGCTCAAAATGCCTTGAATTCTTATAAGTTTACTTTAGATCTCACAATACCAGCGCTTTTCTTTCCTTTATGAATGAAAAAAGAAATTCTGTAAACCTTTTTCTTATATCTATATTTGTATCAGCTGTATGACAATTTTAATTAACTATATTATGTTAGTTTAGTTATGATATTCTTTTATGATCAAGCGCAATGTGTCATAACATGTTACAAAACAAAGTATAAAACAAACATATATCCAAAAAAAAAAAAAAGAATAAGCAATTAAAATTTGACAAATATTATACAGACAACAAATGTATAGCTTAAATAAATCCAAATAAAATAAGAATAATTTTAATACAGATGTGCAATATATTTTTTTTATATGTTCCAACCTATCCCTTCTTCGCCCCTCTTCGTTCGTGCAGGAAGCCTGATATTAGTATTAAAGCCTGGTATTAGTGTCTAATATATTTCAATTAATTAAATTCAAAATTAAATACTTATTTTCGAAATATTAAGATGTAAAGGCCTTGCAATGAATATTTCGAGACATTGAAAAACAAGAAAAAAAAAAATCATGCGTCAAGCGTAGATTATGAGACACTTTCGAAGACATTTAAAAAAAAATCTTCGAAAACTTCACTGTTTAATTTTATGAAGGATGACGTCTGAATAAACACATTAGAAAATGAATAACATAATTTAACCAATTCTAATCTACAGTCTGAAAATTATTAGAAATCTTTTGCGCAACTCTGTATATGATCTGAAGATTTATATATGTATACTGCATAATTTCCCAAAATTGCATCCATTTATGCAACACATAACAACCTTGATAATTATCTTTCAGTAATGTCCAACAGACATCAGATTGGAGATCTAATTTTGTGAGCGTTACTATTATTATCCTAAAGGCTGTTCTTGTAAAAAATATATTTTCCCCTTGAACCGAAGATATTAATTTATTTTTAAAGTAATATTTCTGACAAAACTAAATTATTTCAAGAATTGTCTTAGAATTAAACTAGGAAATCAGTAATATAAATATGTAATTTATAATAGTAATAATTTAAATTATTGAGTATGTTTATATAATAAATTTATTAAGAATACATTATTTATAATTTATCTTTTGTGTACAAGCCTTCATTTATTTTAATGTAAATCTTAATCTGTGTCACCGAATAGTGAAAACTTTATTCCACTTTAAATGTAAAGGCTCACACAATTTCATCTTGCATGACCAAATAGAATTTATATTATCACTATTCGAAGAGCTCGCGGCTTACAATGAAACGCACTCTTCCATACAGCTATCTTTTATTTTGAATATTTTAAAGATACCAGCCTAACTGAAATGTCGTTCTGTCACAAGAATAACTGGGCATAATTTTAGTAACTCGGATTAAACAGAAAAAAATATTCTTTGTTTTAAACAAAAGAGTCTTATATTTCAATAAATTAAAGTCAAAATTAAATGTTTATTTTCGAAATATTAAGTTTTAAGAGCCTTACCATGAAATTTTCTAGACATTGAAAAACAAGGAAAAAAATCATGCGTGAAGCGTACATTATGAAACACTTTCAAACGCATTTTAAATAAGGTACCAAAACTTCACTGTTTAATTTTATGAAGTATGACGTCTAAATAAACACATTAGAAAATACATAACACAATTTAAAACATAATTTAAACAATTCTAATCTACAACTGGAAAGTTATTAGAAATTTTTTGTGCAACACTATATATGATCTGGAATTGACTTTAAAAACAAAATTTTTATATTACTTGTATATACAGGCTGCATAGGAAAGTCCCTTTAACCTGAAAATACTTGCGAACGGACAGAGCTACATCTATGCAAGTGAGGTAACGGTATAGTAAAGTGACTACGCCCGACCTAATTCAAACGACAGCAGCGCCCCTAGTGGTGAAATTTGGAAGATAGCTATTGCAAGTCGAAAACGAAAAGGGATAGAGCAAAATTTCCAATTAGAAAGTTTTAGAGCATCAATTAATTAGTACGAAACGACATTTCATTCGCACGGATAAGATAAATTGTCGCCTGTATACCCAAAAATATCCGAATTCGATGAGTGACGATTCTACTTTGCATATTCACATTTCGGAAATGTAGCGGTGCGCAATTGCAAATTGTGACGTTGTAGTGTACTGCAATGTCTGTAAAAAATTAATTTACAATGCACTTAAAATTTTAGTTTAATCCCTTCAAGGGCAGAAGAATTTTATTCTTGAAATGATGAAATAATTGATTGACACCAGAATAGTCAAACGAATTTCCTATAAAAATAAAAGCCCGCTAATTTGCACTTTCATTACAAAGCAAAATTGTATAAAAATATTCTTGGCGTCACTTGTCAGTTTTGGAATTAAAATTATGTGGCTAGACAGTCTAGCCACCGCCCTTGAACGTGTTAAATCTATGTCGTCGTATTGAAGAGGCTGGCAATAGACGTTCCATGCTGAGAAATGTGCATGCAAATTTACTCTCACGAATACAAATGTGCATCGTGAGAAACAGCGAACTTTTCGAACATACTGAATATTAATTTTTTATAACTGTGAGACAGTTTGTCTTTTTTTTTGTGTGTGTGATATTATCAAAATTTATTGAGATAAGTACCTGTTTATGCAATAAATTGTGCGTATTTCGTCATACTTATGGGTATTCCATTCAAACGTTTACACGAAATAGAGTGCATCGATTTCGGACATTTTTGGGTATACAGGCGAAAATTTATTTTATCCATGTAAACCAAATGCCATTTCGTACTAATTAATTCATGCTTAAAAACATTCTCACTGAAAATTTTGCTCTATCTCTTTTCGTTTTCGAATTGCAATGGCTATCTTCCAAATTTCGCCACCAGGGGCGCTGCTGTCGTCTGCATTAAATCGGGCGTAGTCGCTTTACTATGCCGTTACCTCACTTGCATAGCTGTAGCTCTCTCCGTTCTCAAGTATTTTCAGGTTAAAGGGACTTTCCTTTGCACCCTGTATACTACATAGTATGCCAAAATTTAGTCCATTCATGCAACACATAACACCTTTGAAGATTCCCTTTCAGTAATTTCCTACAATAACCAAAAGTGTGCTATCCTGTATATAATCTATTGAATTCATATTTCGAGTTGTATGCAAAATATTAGATGAATTTAGAAAAAAAAAATCATGCCAAAATTATAAACTCACTTCAAGCAATTATTGATCAAATACATATCTGTAAATAAATAATTTTGTGTGTCCCTGTAAACGTACGATAAAGAATATGAAAACAATATTGTATATCAAGCGTCTTATACTGGACATCTATAATGTATGTAAATTTTAATGTATTTGAAATAGTGTAATGTCATTAAAGTACATTGAAAAAATTTTCCCTATTTACCGTAATGTGAAGGAATTGTTTTGAGTGCCCAAGTAAATCAACTATTAATGTTACGCATATCAATTTCAATAAAGAACATACCATGGTAAACCTCAATACAATATATGTATTACTTGACAATTCTAGCATACTTACAGAAGATAGAGCGCGGACAGACAAACCGAATCCATGAACACTTTTCAAATTTACCGAAAGTGCTAAAAATTTCCAAGTAAAGTATAAAAACTACTTAAAAACGAGTAAAATAACAATATGTAGGTTGGAGAAATGATTGCTATAAAGATATATCTAACATTAAATATAAATTTAATTAATAATAAAATGTCCATAAAACTAAACTAAAACCAATGCAAAAATTATGAGATCAAAGCGAAAAAGGGAACCCTTAAATTATTACTAAAAAACCACCTATAACAGGTAAAAGGGAAATAAACGTAAAACCTTTGTTGACACAGTCGAAAAAAGCTATACAACTATATTATTTTTAGGTGATATCAAAAAAGTTTTCAATTTTCTTCAACATGTAACTTGCAATTTTTTCTATGAAATCTCTGTTTTACTCAAGATTTTTCGTTGTTCTTGTTGTTGTTGCTTTGTCAATTCTTTAATCGGCCTGTTTTTCAATTAAGATAAATTTAAGACTATGAATTTGCTATTTTAAATATTTTTAAGGATATGTTTTCTGTGCTGGACGTATTTCTGTAATTAAAGTGAAACTACAATATTATTAATGACATATATTGAATATAGTTGAATGTAGTTTCCTGATATTAATTTTGAATTGTTTTCAAAATCTTTGCTGAAACTTATGTAATAAATGATTTACAGTTGATGCCATTATGTATCTTTTAGTTTCAAAATTAAGAAAAAAAATATGTATTCTTGATATTTTCCTATTATGATGTCGAGTGTGCTCCAAACATTTCAAATTCCTTATCTGGGTAATCAAACAGACATAAATCTTATACACGTTGGCATTGATTCTACAAAAAGAGTGTAATTTAGCTCTATAATCACATGTAATCTTTTGAAAAAAATTATTTTTATTACAACAAGCATTAATGTTATGATAAAAGACGCATTATTATTATGATACAAGAGGCATAATTGTTATGATAGAAGAGGCATTATTGAAAGAGAGAGGCAATCGAGACGCCAGTACTTTTTCCGTATTTTAACGAAAAATTTCCCCCATAAATACCAGAAAAACGGACATTTTTCTGGAATTTAGGGAGGAAAATTTCCTTAAAATTACGGAGTTCTGAAATTTATCGGGGAAATTTGCATTAAAATACGGAAATAGTTATGGCGTCGCGACTGCCAGGAGAACCTCCGTTTTTTAGTCCCTTTTTTTACAATGTACGCTGTACGCTGTTTCAATATTTTCTGGATGTTTCGTAATATTTTATTATAATTTACTTGTTATCAATGTTGTTATATGATGGTGAATTTGCATTATATGGAAGTGAGATTGAAAGGAATGGCGTTGATTATTTATAGATATCATATGAAATAAAGAGTTTATCTAGAGTACGGAGAAAGTTGCGAAATATTGAATTTAAGAGTAAATCTTGTAAGTTAATATCATTTTCTACGTAAAACATTAGAAGTGTGAAAAGCGCATACATGTATTTCTAAATCTGAAATGAAAACCGAACATCAACATCGACAGTTATATCCGTTTTAAAAAATGAATAACATAAAGATGTTGTTTAGCATGCACTTTGCATGCTTAGTACAAAATTTGCGATATATTTTTTTTCCCCAAAACTAAAACGTATATTTCACTAAACTCATTTTTGAATCGGGTTTGTACATAGTTATAATTGTAAAGGGTTTATGTTTAATGTATTTTCACTGTATTAATCCAAAATAATATTCTGTTCAAAGAATTCTAAATGTACATTTGAGAGCTTTATGTTAATTTATTATAATATATTTTCTAATATTATTGCAATAACTTTCATCGTTTCTGACGGTCTGTTGAAATTTGAACTTGAAATTTACATAAGTATACTTTGAGTAAGTGTTTCATTCGTTAACTTTTCACAGAAAAGGATTTCAATATCCTGAAAAGACTGAAACACATAAATCTAAAACAAAATAGGGATAAATGATTGCTATTCCCAAATGTACTGTCTTCGGTGTTTACACCGTGACAAAGATTTAAATGCAAATTCTAAAATCTCTCCAGCTTCTCTAAAAATAAAGAAAATTTCCTATTAACGAAAAATTCAATGTCTTTGAAAATTAATCATTTCGTGCATAGCTTTATTCATAATTGTATATATAAATACATTAACAATTTTTTTTATTTTACAAAGCGTTTTAGTTGAGTTAATCTGTACTTAAAAACCACATCAAACATTCAGTTATTGGAATGTAAGCAAACTATATAGAAGAAAAGACGCAGAAATTGCAGAAATGTTTGTAAAATTACTGATTAATGTTTTGAAACGTGGCTGAACATCCATATTTACACCAAAACATTTTGTCACAAAAGGAAAAACGTCAATGTTACATAATTATAAAATAAGGACAGTAGAATGAATGGAAATTTGCAAGAGGTATTTTGCAATTAACAGTCTAATTGCATTCCAGAAAAATAGGAACACAAACAATTTTCAAACACGAACAAAATAAAATTTTGAATATGTTATCAATGGAATTTTAATATAAAAAAGGGTGGGGGATTTTGGAGTTACGGTAATTTTATGTTAGTGTTTGTTTTAATGAGAGTTTGTCTTTCTTTTCTTTTCTTTACTTTTCAGTAAAAATAATTTAGACAAATTGGATCGATAAATAATGATTGTAACAACTTGTTTATACTTCCCCTAAAACAAATTAGCAGAGTTTAAAAAGGAAAAAAAAAACTAGCTACGAGTTATATCTACTATCCAGGTCTCTCAAGTTATATTATTTTTAATGATCTGAGCGATTGAAGCTCTTGTTTGTCCACTCTTATATCTCCATTGCAACAGTAGTTTTGTGACGCTAATCCTCCAAAGCTGTTCGGATTTTGAACATCTAATTCACCACAGAGATAGACGTCATCACCGATATAGTTGGCATAAAACAAATCTTGCAAAACATGTGCCTTTGAAGATCAATCTTAGGCATGTGACATATACTTAAAGTTAAAAGGCAGTAGATGGTCACTGGTTTACTCAGTACGGAATCCCTCTGTACAAAAACCCTCGCTTGGGAGTATGTTCCTTATGCATTCTGCATTTTTTGGTTAATTTGCATGAAACGTACAATATACAAATATTTAAGATCCGGGACAAAATTGCTGGCTAATTAAAAAATTTCTAACACCACTCTTTATCCGATTTTCAAACTACAAACCATAGTTTATCCATATACAAATAACTTTTATTTTTATTTTCTAATGTAATATTTTTTTCTGTTGACACACCGTCCGAAATGTCGCAATAATTAATATATATATATATAACACGTGTACTTTTTTTTAATAAGTGAACAAAATTCAGTTCTTTCAGCTACTTTTGCTTCTGCATATGAACTTGTCGTCATTCTGAGCAGATAATTCGGATTTTTCTTATCCAAAATTTTTCGTAAATGTGTTAAAATAATTCTGAATGTAATTGTTGTTACATCATGGACTGTAATACAGACATTTGAATTTATTGAAAAATATTCATAGGGAAAATTAAGAAGGAAAACATAATCTTCTAAATAATGATATCACTTTAAATTGGAAGCTTTCAGTGTGGCATCAAACTGCCACTAAGCGAAGGATTGCCGTTTTACTACCTAATTAAATTGTATATTACTGTTATACTTTATATTTATAGCTCAATACTTAACTGTTTTACTGCTTTAAATGCATTTGTAACATTTTCTAAGACTTATGTTAGACAGGAAATGGATTAAAACAACCGTTTTTATATAGCGAGTTCTTTCTACTTTTAATCAAAAATTCATTGCCGACGTCGAGAATAAATGCGTCTATAAAATGATACCAGGTTCAGTATTTCAATATTTTGCAATAGTTTTCAACAAAATTTAGATTGAGTTTTTATAAATGAACTTTAAAAATATTGCATTTTTATCAGTGGAAGCTGTAATGTAAATGCAGTATTTTCAAGTCATACGATATATTATTTTTCGATTTCACTAAATGCTACACCATATTGGAGAACCTTTGGTACTTTTTTCCCGTCTGGTCTAAAAAATCTTATAGCTTTCCGTCGCATCCGTTAAAGGAATTGTGCATTCTAATTTAGGGGAATAGTGGATTTTACTATGATTGTTTTGAGGTATCGGATTTTTTTATTGCCGTTTTTATTTGCGCGATTGCACAGAACTCCGATAGTGCGATTGGATTTTCGTTAAGCATGAGTGGTGAAAAAAGGCTTATGAAGAAATCTAGGGTTTTCCTAATAAGAACATAGAAAAGTATTCATCGGAAACTGTTTATTCCACCAGAACATACCGACATAAACAATTCCGACACTATGAGAAATCAGAGCCATCCTGCTTGAGCACGAACTAGTTATTCATGCGAAAAAGATGTTAAATAACAATTTAATATTCTACGCGACTTAGGACACCAGGTAACAGATTAAGTAAACAGCACAAACAGCACAAAAAATCTACTTCTGAGCTCATGCTCGAGCTATTTATTAGAATGCGTGGAGGATCCGATTGAAATGCAAACTTCAGGCTAACCAAATAAATTCATGAACGAGACTCGAAATGAAATTGCGATCCGTCACTCAACCAATGGAGAGCGATCGAGAAACGTCAAAGAAAAGAATCCCGGGGCTGCTATTGGAAGGATTTCGATGTGAATCAGCTGACACTTGCCCAACTAGCGATAAAATGAGATGTAATAAAATAAAAATGTAAAAATGGCTTTTATAAACATTCGAAAAATAAAGTAACTGCGTTCAGAATTTTACAGTTGTTAGACGATAAAAATTAATGAAAGGATTAAAAGTTTAGATTAAGTTTTTGCATAAAACTACTATTAAGATACGCATTTTAAATTTAGGGATTTAACTAGAAATAAATAATAGAGAGCATTAAAAAAAAGGAAATAATGAATATGGCGGCAATTTAGAATAATTTAATCGAATAGTAAAAGTAAAATTTTTATATAACAATACCCCTACCCCCTAAAAACCGGTGAACTGGTGGATCGGTGACCTACAAGTTCATTGGGGAAAATCATGAACTCTGATTACAATAGTGTTACCCGGTAGTCTAAAATTTTCTCCATTTCTGTCAAAAAACAAATTAATAAGTTACTTCTTAAGCGCGAAACTGTGGGAATTGTTTTTTAAAAATTACAAAGATAATATAAATATTTTTCTAACATGGAGTAAATTATATTCTAAATAATCTCCTCTTATTTTACTAACAAATTATTACATACATTATTGACAGATATTGATAATATTAGGAATTGTCTAGGAGTTTTCTTAGGAATTTACATTCTTTCCACATCACGATTAAACATTAGTTTAATCTCTATAACTTAAACTCCATAACATAGAATTTTTCCGTGCAAATCATAAGTTATATAAATAAACGGAAAAACATGAATATAATAAATTAAAATTTTATGTACAAAAATTTCAACTGAGTATCAATCTCCTACAGTTTTTTAACTGGGATGATATATTGTCCTCATACTATGCTATAGTCCATTGAAATTCAGTTATTGCTCCTTTTTGACGCAAGAAAACTGTCAAAAAAGCTTTGCTATAAGCACTCTCTAGTATTGCGTTATTATGATAATAGCGGTACCATACTATTACCACTTTCCATAAATTCTCTAGTAAGTATTCTAAATTCATTATGTTCAGATGTTATCACAAAATTAATAAAAATAAATTTAATTTATGAGTACTGTCAGATATCTCATATATTGACTTCATTAATTCATAACACTTATAAGTATTCATAATACTCAAATATTTCTTTCTTACCTCTCTTTAATCTCAATATTCAATAATAAATTTATCTATACTTTCTATCATACAAGAACTAGCAATAGAAAAATTAATTCAAAAATAACAATAACTCAAATTTCTCATCAATAATTTCAAAGCTATATTTTATTTCATCACTTCAGTAAATAATAATAAGAGATTATTGCACTCAATGACGTTGGCTGGGTAAAAAGTTACATTGTATAAAAAGTAATCTCCTATCAATAATAGATTCAATAAGAAATGAAATTATACCAAGTCAAAATGAAAATAAAAATAATAAATTCTTAAAATCTCCAGCAATATCATTGAAACAAAATCTTAACAGGTGTTTTTCGATATGTGTCGAAATATTTCGTTCATTTTCCAAATGGATACGCAATCAGTAAATAATAAATAAATAAGCAAGAGAAAAACAAGTTGGGTTTGAAATCCAGGACACTTGCATAATCAACGATTACTCGCATAAATTCTATAATGTTTTAGTATTTATAATTATAGTTTAATAATTGATATATATATATATATATATATTAAGTTAAGTTATTTTAATCCAGTTAACATTTATTCATAGTTATAATATAAATTTAAAATTTATTTAATATTCTAATCTAATTCAATTCAATATCAGAAAATTTTAACTCAAATCAACCCATTTACGCCCGCGTAAACAACAAATTCAAGTAAAACTTCAGCAGTAATGTTCTCGTGGATTCTTCGAGAACACACTGTTATATAGAAAAGCATTGATTGATTAATTATAATTTATTTAGTTACTTTTTATTAATTTTATGACTATTCTAAATTTAATATTAAGCCAGGGCTTTAATATTAGTTTGCTGTGAATTCTCATGGGATAATTTTAATCGATCTAGTGAAACGTAGGGACGCAATTTAGATACATAGACAATATCCGTATTTCTATTTTGACTTTGCCTATCAATTCGAACATTTACAGGAGATAATTTGTTAAGAATTTGATTTTGAAACAAGTTTTTGCTGGTCCTTAGGACTAATTAAAATTATATACTTTCTAGTGTTAAAACGTAAACTTAAAAACAATAAGATAATTTTCAGCAATAAATAAATAAATAATTCAAATTTCAAGTTAGACCTTTTGGAATAATAATCTTTCAACATAATAATATCTAAATAACAATATTCAACAAATTTAAATTTGTTTATAAGACAAGAACAGTTTTACATATTTATCCTCAAGAAAGGTTATTAAACTTGAATATGGGAAAATAGATCATAGTCCTAGAAACTTTTATCAAAATGTGGTGAAAAGCAAGGTAAGTTTTGCTATATTTAGTCAAAGTAATAATTTTAACAGATACTTTTTTTTGACGAAATCCCAGTAAAATATTCGCTCGATCCCATCTCTTCCTACTGAATTTAGTTAAATTATAAGAAATTGGGGAAAACTAACTTTAACCAGAAATTCTACTCAATAAAACATAGAAATTTAAGTATATCAAAGTTATAACTTTTTTAAATTCAATTAATTCTTTTTTAATTCGAAATATATTTAAAAATTTAAATTGCATGCAATCTTAATTTAATTTGCAAAATTTAATGAAATTTTAAATTATAATTTATCTAACTAAATTCTAGCACAAATTTCGCTAATTCCATCTTTTCTTACTGAATTATGTAAATTATAAGAAACTGGGAATTAACATTAACAGCAACCAGAAATTCTATCAAACTAAACTATGATTTATTAATTTATCATCCTACTTGCCTTTAAATAAATACACAGCTTTAAACAATAAATGAAATTTACACTATTAAAATAAGCACTCAATCCATTTTCTGGATAAAAACAATTTATTATTGTCAAATGAATTTATATATTCTTTTTCAATTTCATGACTATCACAAGTTTACTTTTAATTTCATAAGAAAATAAGAAATGTCATAATAAACTATGTAAATAAACTTTAAATAAAACAACAAACGTAAATATTTTCTTTTCTAATAAATATTAACAGTAATACAATAAATGTAAATATAACAAAATATAACAAAATAAACAAATAAATCAATAATAAACCTTTCAAAATTTACGATCTTGGGTTTTCAAACATCGTGGTTTTCTTTCTTTCCTATAACTTTTTATTAAAAAGAAAACAAAAATGACATTGTAGTTGCTTCATCTATATAGACGCACATTAAGGGTAAAGGTAGATTATGAAATCGTGGTTACCAGGTGTCATCGAAAGGGTTTCTATTGGTATCACCATCCCAAGAACACTTTTTATTGAAGGTCTCCTTATAAGGTTGTGTACAGTAGGTAAACATAATGCTTTGCCGGCTTCGTATAACGAAACAAATTAATGGGTTAAGTCGAACAATCATGTCGTACTTTTTACGACATATTACTGAATCAGTACAATATTTTAATCAGACATTGGGGAGGTTGTAAAGCAGTCGTACCACTTAGTGCAAGCATCGCTATTGGAGGTGTTAACACTGTGGAAATTTATCAGCTGTGGACCGATGATAACATTGGTAAAGCCCAATCAAACACTCATTTATTCATGATGAAGACAAGGCAGATTAGGCCGCATGAGTGGTGAAAAAAGGCTTATGAAGAAATCTAGGGTTTTCCCAATAAGAACATAGAAACGTAGTCATCGGAAACTTTTTATTCCATCAGAACATACCAAAATAAACAATTCCCACAGTATGAGAAATCAGAGCCATCCTGCTTGAGCACGAACTAGTTATTCATGCGAAAAAGATGTTAAATAACAATTTAATATTCTACGCGACTTAAGACACCAGATAACAGATTAAGTAAACAGCACAAACAACACAAAAAATCCACTTCTGAGCTCATGCTCGAGCTATTTATTAGAATGCGCGGAGGAAATCCGATTGGAATGAAAAACTTCAGGCTAACCAAACAAATTTACGAACGAGACTCGAAATGAAATTGCGATTCGTCACTCGGCCAATGGAGAGCGATCGAAAAACATCACAGAAAAGAATCCTGGCGCTGCTAATGGAAGGATTTCGATGTTAATAAGCTGTCCCCCAGCTGGCGGGAAAATGAAAAAAAATCCAAGATCTAGATCAACTATTTCATAATTTAATAATAACAGAGCAAAAATATTGTACAAAAATAATACAAAAAAAAAGCATTTTCTAATACATTTTGCATATTCTTTTTAAAACATGCTCCATTTAAGAGAATATAGTTCAGCTTTACATGTGTTTTATTCTTTAATGTCATATAATTTCTGAAAAATCGATATTTGAAACGACGAATGTTTGTCTTTCGGTCTATTAAAACTGAAGAGTTATTATTTAAAAACAACTTAATTAAATAAATGTTTATAGAGTATGGAATTTATTACAGAAAATTCAATAAAGAACAATTTTAGTTGCTTTCTAATTCGTTGCTTTAAAGGATACATTGATATTCAAAATATGATGGAATATTTGTTTATTTTATTACATTTTATTGAAATAATGTAATGAAATATAAAACAACTTTCTTAAAAAAAAACAGTATATTTCAGAATTTTACAAAAAACAATAAATATAATACATGATAGATAAAGTGTCTATCCTTTGTGCTCTGTGTGGTATAATGTAATGATTGCATTTTTATGATATTATGATACGTATCTAGATATTAAATATCTGCATGAATAAAAGAATTCAGATTGTATTTTTGCATTTGCAGTATTCAAATATTTAATAATTTTACTTTTTAAAAGCGTTTCGCTGCGTTCATCATAATGCATAAATAAATAAAAATCATAAACATGGAGTGGATATGAGGGTACGCCGTCTGACTCACTATATATTCTAATTTTTGCTGTAATATGCTGCAAACCAGAAAAATATCTTTTGCGATTTTCAATTTATCAGTTGGGAGTATGTGAGTTAAAAGATAATTTTCTTCGCTATAAATATTGATTATTCCTTTGATTGCAAAATAAATGTTGTGTTTTAATGAATAATATTTCAAAATGTTAACCTCATTTAAAGCAGTCTATTTCATGGAATACTTGCCGCATAGTTTAACAAAGAAGCATGACAAATTACACTGCTCAAAACAATTAAAGGATATTGCAGTTTTAGGTGGATTTTGTATATGGTAAACTGTTTAGCTGATTGATACATGGTCGACAGACATAGTAGGTTATATCAGAATAAATTACACATGTTTGGCAGAAACAAATGCATTTTATTGCGCATTTGTGTACTAAAGGAAAAAAACACAATTTGTGCATATGAGAAAAAAAGAATAAGAAAAGGTGTTTTCTTCAAAGAAAATCATTTTCAGTAGGGTGTATGGTTTCCACGGGCGGCCAGCAACGTTGAACACCTTTGAGGCATGGACTCAATGAGGCTATTAATGACAAGTTGGGGTATTCTGCCCCACTCTTCCAGAAGAGCTCTCTCCAGTTCTTGGAGAGTTTGTGGGGGTTGTTGGCGGCCAGAAACTCGTCATCCTAGAGCGTCCCAAACGTGCTCGATTGGATTCACGTCTGGAGAACACGCTGTCCATTCCATTCGAACGATTCCTTCCTCGAAAAGGAAATCCTCCACCAGGTTTGCACGATGTGGCCTGCAGTTATCGTCCATTAAAATGAAGTTATCTCCGATTGCTGCAGCTTAAGGGACTACAATAGGTCTGAGGATCTCATCCCTATATCGGCGACCAGTCAGAGCTCCATCTCGAATTATGTAGATGTCAGTGCGGCCGTCAATGGAGATGCCACCATACACCAACACTCCTCCACCGCCAAATCTGACACTTTCGTGCACGAACGCAGGATTATGCCTACTGCCACGGTCCCTCCAGATGAAAATACGCCTATTATCCGGATGCACAGAAAAACGGGACTCGTCAGAAAACAGAATATTGCTCCATTCATTTCTCCTCCAGTTGACATGCTCGGTTGCCCACTACCTGCGGTCGCGACGATGCCTTGATGTTAATCTAACACATACCATCGGTCGGCGAGCATACAGACCTACATCATAGAGCCGGTTTCGGACAGTCTGAGTTCAAATCGTGGTGCCTGTAGCCGAGCGAAGGTGTTGCTGGAGAAGAGTAGCGTTCATGGTTCGGTGTCTCCGAGCTGTTAATGCTAAATACCGATCTTCATTGGCCGTTGTTGCCCGTCTACAACCTTGCCCTGGTCTTCGTCCTGCACATCCACTCTCCAAAAAACGGTTCCAGATCCTGGAAATGACACTTTGTAACACTCCAATGGCTTGCGCTACTCCGGCTTGAGTTTGGCCCCCTTCTAACCTACCAACAATTCTCAAAGCTTCTGTATCTGTCAAATGACTTCGCTGAGACATCGTACTCATCGAAACAAAGCAATCACTGAATGCCTATCATCTTTGTCTTCATTCTCTTTTATCCAGTTGAAAGTCAAATTTCATTCGCTGCCGCTGAAGCGACGTTTTTGACGTCGAACTCAAAATTTGCATACTCCACAGTTTGAAAACCAGAAAAAATTGCATTTGTGATTCTCTTCTTCTATTTTCGGCAAAAAATATTTCGTTTATATCTTTATTTTATATAAAACTTCAAATATCCTTTAATTGTTTTGAGCAGTGTATATCAATATCATATAAGACATTTGCAATACATGAGTGGTGTTTAGTCTCCTTGAATGCAGGGCAGAAAAACTTCCATTTAATAAGGTTGGTTGGTTGATTTTTGACGGCCGATTATCTGCACTAGGGATATAGGCCCGAGGGGGGAGTGCCCTTCTTGGGTTTCTTTCTAAGGGAACCTAACCCGTATTTACGCATGGAAATCCATGGCTCGAAGAGAACCACGAAAACTCCGAACGATTAGGCCGACGGGCGCGATTGGGCTCGAACCCAGCACCTCCCGTCCACTTAATAAGAGTTCCGTCTTTTATATCAATACTCTTAGCAAATTTTGTGTTTAGTCTCAAATTTTACACGAACCTCTAAAGAGACGGATAGCGTACGTAGTGCGCCACTCAATGAAAAAACAGCATCAAATTCAAAATAATTACACAATTAATATTTTTGCTTCATTTTACATCTTCCAACAGAATTTACAACCAGTTCGTAATTTTTTATGCTCTATATCAATATTTTTATTAGTATGCCACTACTGGCATCCAGCATTCGTTTGTTTAAATTATTATATTTCCTTTATTACTTAAATTATATGTTTCATAAATGTGATGACTATTACTTTTTTACTATTACTAGACATTAGATGCTGTTCATATTTAGGATCGAAAGTTAGCATTTAGGCTTTAAAGGGGGTTTGTGCAGGGAGCAAGCCACCCGTGTTTTAATGTTACTGCACACCACCCGTGTTCTATTAATTATAATTAAATCAATATTTTTTAAACAATTTTATGTTTGTTACATTTATACTACTACTGAACATTGCATAAACAAAAATATCATTTAAATTTGTTATTTAGTCCTTAAAATGCCATGGTGTATTGCCACTTTTTTTTTTTTTTTACTACTAACATTTCTGTTTTTAAAGGTTGATAAAATATTTCTCTCTCTCTCTCTCTCTCTCTGTGTGTGTGTGTGTGTGTGTTTTGTTAGTTTTTTAGAGATGTCTAAAGAAATGCATATCAATTAAAATTTTTCGAATTTATTTCAAATAAATAGAAATCAAGGGCGAATGCAGCAGAAGCTCAGATTTATGATTTTCTCTTCTTTTGTTGTAATATTTTAAAGAAACAATTTGCGTATTTTCCCGAGCTGTCAGCTTCGAGCGCGATATCAAGCCATTTATTAATGTAATCCAAATTCAACATTTTTGGCCGAATTAGTAAATTTCAACCTCTTTTTAATAAAATATGTCCCAAATTTGCACAGTGATTATGTAATATTATATATATATATATATATTTTTTTTTTTTCGAAAAGTCTTCATTTTGCCAATAATGAGATTTTTTTTTTTTTTTTTGATACCTTAGCCATCCGATAACATATTTTTTTTGCATTTAAACCTTTTTTACTTGTAATATACTTATTATTTCCTACTAACAACAGGAGATTTACAACTTGAGGACAATGGTCGATAGAAGCAGTTATATATAATTATATATTTATTTTTATTTCCCTTCACTCTATTAAAAAAAAAAAAATCCATTGAACTTTTTAGTTTTTTTGTATTCATTTAAATTCCTTTCTCATATAAAAAGTCTAGTGCGAAACATTTTACATTGATTTAATCTAGCAATAAAACGACTGGCGTTTTGACCTCCGCTCAGTTTTTAATATTTTTCTTTGTCTATTGTATTTTGCTTCAATTTTAGAAAATTGCATAGTATTTAAAACAAATTTCATTTAATATGAATACAAGGTCACTCCTTTTCTTACTCCCTGTTCTCATTTTTCAATAAATGTTTAATATGTGATAAACTTTGTAACTGCTCGAGTAACTGTTGACTTACATACTTGGTAGGGCACAGATCTACAATCATGAAATTGTAAACAATTTGAAAAAAAAAATGTTCATAATTTTACACGAAATTTAAACGTTGTGGAAGACTCATTTGTTTTTTGTATAATATGAAAACGAACTGGGCCATATTCTGTATTTTTACAATTATTTCCTGTAAAACGTTTTTCATTAATATTTTTAATTCACTAAATATAAAATGAGTAAAAACTTTTTATTAAATTAACACTACTAAAAATTTCTGTTTTATCATTTCACTTAAAAGTTATCTTCGATATAAACCCTTTAAAAAGATAAATATTTAAGTCATAAAAATTTATCTTACTCATATATTTTTTCTCCACATGTCTTTTAAATAGATAACGCCTCTTGATTCACTTTTATTGTTCTAATAAAAGCAGTTATATCTCTTTCGCCGTAAAATTTATCAAAGTTTTTATTGCTTTTCTTTCTTTATTTTCACTCTAAGAAATTACTTCTTATACTTATTTTTTTTACGCTGATAATTTGTAAACAGAAGTATTCACATTAGTTTTACACTTTATAGTAAAACTACTCTCTTTATACATTATTTGGCTTAATATATCAGGTATAATTAAATTAATCAAATTTTTAAGTACTGTTTTATGAATTTTAGTAATACTTTAAAATTATTTAATTTTTTATACATACACAGCTCCCCATATATATAAAAATAAATGTATATTTCTTAATAACAATTTGGGTGGTTTTTTGGTGGCATGTCTATGCGAAATCTGACACTGGGCAATACCTTTGCTAAGTACGTTTACTTCAGAATGCAATTTCTGCTAAAATCAAACCATACGAGCACACGTTAAGTAATGCGCAGTCGATCATTAAAAAAGAGACAGGTAGAAAACCTAATACATTTTAATTACCAAATTGTACATAACAAATAAAGAACCATTTGATTCTTAATTACGTTCTATTTAATCTTATCGTGGTAAAACAACGATCTTAGAGAGACGCCTTCATACTGAAATTGTAACAAACCTTGAATCTATAGATACAGACACTTATTTTTTCATCATATTTCACCGTTTTGCCGGTTATGGATGTATATCTTACAATAAAATTGAAATTTATGTCTTATGCTCATTTACAATTCTTTTAAAATAAATTCAATGCGGATAGTTATTTCCACATAACTGAAGAGTTGCTTAGCAGTTTAAAAACCACATAAGTGTAGAATTTAGAAATTAATTTCTGTTAAACCATTTATAGGTTATTCATAAGATTTAAGATATTTTTTAAATTATTTTTCTAAAGATTCATTATATGTGATCCATGTTTTAAAAGAAATGAAATTCTAAAAGTTCATATGTGCGGAACAAAAATCATTATGTCAAGTACATTTTTAGTTATGCTTAAAAATCTACCCACATTGCAATCGGTTTTGCAACGATTGCAAATGAATTTAACATTAAGTACTTAAAACTAAATAACACACAACACATTAATCATTCATAAACTACTTACCCGATACAATTTACCTTTTAGTATCTAAGAGTAAAATGCACCTGAAGTTCGAAATGTAATCTCAAAATTCGTTTTTAGTAATAACAATTTCAGAGTTTGGTTTAATTTCAGAATGATTAACAACTAAAAGCTTACATTTACTAATAAATTAAAAATGGCATAATTTCCAGTCGAATGACTGCTCACGTTTTCAATTTGACAAATTTGATATAAAAACTTACAGTCTTTTTTTTTTCCAGACATTGCAGTAAAAAAATGTACACAACAAAAACTGTCTAAAATTATGTTTAATCATTATTCAAAATTAATGCAATGCCATGAATATTTTACTGTAAGAATTGATTACTATAATAGTTTTATACGGTATCCTGTCAAGCATTTATTTTTGTTATCAAAGTCAAGAATCGTCGGTTTTAAAACTAATGTATTAGCAAATCAAAATCCTCTCTGGAGCCTATAATACAATCTTTAATTAATCTCGCTGCTTAATTTTGAAATATTTTCTGTAATATTAATGAAGTTATTCAACGCATCATATAATATGGAATTGATTTGTATCTTAAATGTTTGTGTAACTTAACGTCGTTGTTAAAAATCTTGATATCTATTTAATGAAAAACGAACTGTCCCTGTAATCCTTATCGTTATAATATCAGAAATGTCAATGTGTGTCCGAAAGTTTGAATGAAGTGAACGTCTAAACGGATGAATTAATGTTTTCGTATCCTTGCATATAGGTGTATTATAAAACGGAAATGAACATAGGCTATAATTTATTTAATTTATTCAAATAAGTTTCTTAATAATTCAAAATTTCATTTTTTTCATCTTTCTTTCTTGTTGCCAAGAAAATCTAAATCTGGAATAATAATTTCTCCTGTACAATTAATTAAAAATTAAAATAAAAAAGAATTCAAATGAAAATAAACATGAAGTCATACTTGAAACGAAAAATAGGGTATTTTTTATTATACATGTAGGATGAATATCGGTTACGTTAATAAGGGGTTTTCTGCCAAAAATGGGGTCAAAATTACAAGGAGAAAGAATCATATTATTAATAAAGTTATTCGCTTGGGAAAATATTGAATTAAAATGGGTATTTCCAAGTGTTCGTTAAAAATACAAAGGGCTTGAATATCAGTAACTAATGAAAATAGATAAATAATGACGTCATATTAAAACGAATAACAGAAATATTTTTACAAATGGAACCTATTCTTGCTTTCCGTTCGGGGCTATAAAAATCGCCAACTTACCAATTATAACGTCACAGGAATACTGTGGATACTGATTAAAAGGTTTGAATACAAGTTACATACAAATGAGAGTTTTCGTTCAAAAAACACATTATGATTATCAGGAGAAGACATTTTTTGTGGAAAAAAGAGAAATTAAAACAGATTAATATAATTTTTTGACACTATTGCCTCATTAAAATTAAAAAGAAATCAATTTCAATTAGTATAAACGGTACAAAAACATGATTAAAGTAAATTTTCTAAAATTGAAAACATATATACACACATCCAAGCTTCATGAGTGAATTTATTCCACAAAAGTAAAAATCGTCTGTCGACATATTGACACAGTCTAAATATAACTTCTGTACATTTAAGTGGATAGTTATTGTCCACATTTCATACGAATTAAAATTAAAAAAAAATCATATATTATTTTAATTAATTAATTTTAAAAGATGGCAGTTAAAACATGTCACAGAGGCGTTTTTAATAAAATTTTTTATAGGTTAAAAATGATGCAATATTTTTTCATGGAAAGCATTCAATTTAATACGAAATTATTAACATATATTTATTTTAATTTCGTCAAAGCAATGTCATTTTCATCACACCAGCTTCGAAAATTAAAGCGACATCTCAAAATAACAATATACTTTTCAGAAGTAAAATTTTGCATCAAAATTCTCATTCTTTCAAAATGAAATTTTAGCTTACATTTTAAATACATTTTCTTACATGAAATTTAGCATATTTCTTAAAAATAACGTTTCAATGTTTTTCTAAATGTGCAATAACATTGGATTTCATTAATCGATTTCATGTTTTAAATAAATCAAAATATTTTAAATTATTCATGAAGTGAGAGAATATATATATATATATACTAGGGGGCTCTGCCCCCTGCCAGCTACGCTCGCCAACCCCCGTTCAGACACCACAGAATCTAAAAGCACGCTAATTTGATAGGTATTAAAAAGACTAGAGAAGATTGTATTATACGTAGTGAAACAATCTATAGCAATCTCCCTGTAAACGGGTTTCCATTAAATTCCCTTTGATTGAGAAAATTTAAGGCCGAATCAGTTGCTGTTACGACATCCAATGGTTGTTTTCGTGTATGATTAAAGAAGACCAGTTAAACAGTTGAAAGGAAGCTAAATTAAAATGTATTAAGTAAACAGAATCTTTGCCTAACGGTATTTTTAAAAGCGTTATAAAACGATTAACATAATACAATTTACTACAGTTTAATCTTTAAAACTTTGAAGGGCGGTGGGTCATTTTTGGACCACTTAATTTTAATTCTTAAATACCACATTGGCACCAGAATATGGGAATGAAGATTTTCCTTTTATTAAGTAAGTGAGCAAACACTATCAGTATATAAATACTGTGCAATGATTTCTTTTGATATCAGTGGTGCCTTCGACGTTTTGGATTGGGGTATTGTAGCCGATATCATAAATATCTTACCTATTTTTGATTACATGAAGTCCACACTTAAAAAATACATGAGTCATAGACTTATTTGTTTTAAATATACGCATGGATTAACATGGTTTCATGTATTCCATGGCTGCCCGCAAGGGTCATGTCTTGGGACACTAGTTGCTGACAGGATTTTAAAGAGTTGCAAGCAGAGAGGATTACTGATTATTTCTTATGCTGATGATAGCGTTATTATAGAGGGCGCAGATACGCGCTCTGCGCTAGAACATAAAATGAATACTAGTGTTCATCACTTTTCGGATATCTGTTCTAAACATTATTTGCAAATTAGTGCAGAGACGTCAAGCCGCAATGCTGTTTGGAAGCCACACTCTTAGTAAAAGAAGACCAATTTTTAAACATAATGACAAAAGTATCAGTGTAAAGGACAATATTCTTTATTTGGGATTTCTACTTGACAGCAATTTTCGCTGGATGGATCACCTAGATATGATTCGAACTAGGCTTAACGAATTCACGTGTAAAATGCGCCAAACCAGAATCCGTGATAGAGGTATTCCTTCTATTTATCTTAAAATATGGTACAATACCGTCTTGAATAAACGTATTTCATATGGACATGAGATCTGGATGCCTGACTTAAATCAACATGGAATAACAAGATTACTCTCATGTCAACGTCTCTGTCTGTTATCTGTCTTAAAGGCATATCGTACGATTTCTAATGACCCATTGTGTGTTTTGGTGGGTGCTCCACCACGTGACATAGAACTGAATTTGTCTTCTAAGCGTTATAATATCATTTATGGAAATGGTACAGTCTTGATTGACAATATGTATTTTAAAGGTGAAGATTTTATGGATAAACTGAGGACATATAATTATCCTTACTTTTTTGAAAACTTAAATATAAAATTTGTTAAGCCAGTGGTTGATACAGTACCAGTGGTGAATCATCCGATGTTGTATACTGATGGTTCTCGAATGATGAACAGTGTAGGAGCTGCATTTGCGGTTTGGTATAGGGATTTTTTATGCTAGACATGAGATTAAAATTACATGACTATAACTCTGTTTTTCAAGCAGAATTGGCTGTGATAGACGAGGCTATCGGTTGGTGCATCGGCTCCCTGTATGATTAATTTCATCTTTATACTGACAGCTTGTCATCAATTTACGCTCTTCAGCTCTTATTTCCATCTAACGGTCAGCTTTTTAATATCTTCAACTCTTTGCGCCTGTTACATAATAAAGTCATATATATTGGCTGGATAAAATCGCATGTTGGAATATCAGGAAATGAAAGAGCGGACATGTTGGCAAAATCAGTTATTATAAATGATCTGTATGATAAAGTTCTACGCATTCATGTACCAACTTCTACTTAAAGCGTCATTTTAAAACACTTCTACATGATCAATGGCAGGTTTCTTGGAAAAATTCGGAGAAGGGAAGAGATACTTATGCGATATTAAACAAGGTTGACGATTTATTTCTATGTGAATCCCAGGTGATAGGTTATTTTCTTTCTTCAAATGGAGCATTTCCACAGTATCTGTTTAAAATAGGAAAACGCCCAAATATAAGGTGCAACTGTGATGATGTAGGAAGTATACAACATTATTTGTTTGGACATTGTCCGTTAATGCCTTGTACATTTAAATTCAACAGGAATTGTACACTGAGATGGAACATTCGAAACGTTCTCATCTTCCGTTCAAACTATAGAAAACTGTGTGCTGTGTACAACGCACTTAATAGGGAATACTCATTTTTTTGGTATAAATTTTGATAATTTTTACACTTGTAACTATTTACTTCTATCATACTGTTAATACTCATCAGTGGTTCGCCACAGACATTACGTGGTTTCCTGACACTACATCAAAAGCTCAACATTTTGCCTTTTATAGTAACTTTCTTTTGTCTGACAATTTTGTTGGCGGTGATTTTCTCTTGAGGTCTGAACATTATTGTGATCTTTCTTCAAGTTAGTTTTTCTTATATAAAACTTTTATGAACATTTTTCTTTCGAACACTGAACTCATTTGAACATTAGTGAACAGTGAACTTTAATGAACATTTACACTTCATAATCTTGAACAAGGATTTATAGTCTTAACTTTTGTTATACATTTAAGTCACTTCACTATTGTTTTTTATTTTTATTATTATGATGAAAGCAACATCAATGGTTTTGTAAATTTTCGATTTACTATGTAAGTTCGTCAGAATATGTGCCTTTTTCCTTGTTATTTTGGGTGCTTTCCGATGTCCGGCATCGGTGATTGTTGTGGGGATTTTCCACCGGAGCGTTACATCTTATGCCATTCTTTGGTTGGTACTCCGGTCGGGTGATCAAGTAAGTGGGCAAAAGCATTTTCGTATTTCGAAATTTGTTTGTAACTTCTGGTGCCATTCACTGATTTCAACATTTTACGAATAGAAGTACCTTGCCCCTGAAAGGGTTAAATGCATATTAATGCATTTATTACTTTAAAGTTTCCTTTCCCTTTTAATATTCACGTGTAAATACAATTTTCATGACATAATTTTCAATATTTTCCTGCTTTTAACACATTCTCATTTAATAGTAAATTTAAAGTTTTTTTTCTGTTTTTCATAGTTACGTGTAAATAAATTTTTAATCGTTAGGAAATATTATTCATTGCGCTGTTTTTTGAATTGAAAACAACCTCTATAATAATAGTCTAACTCATGTGACTATTATCTCCATTTCCGGGCAGATCCCTTCGCTTTTTATATTCGAGGCGACCATTTTGGTACTTTAATGTTAGCCAGCTATAGGCTATAAGTCGCCAAATATTATTATATCGCCATCATTTCACTTATATTGTAATAGTCCAAGTCATGTAACTTCCACAAACAATTACAAACCTTCGCTTTTCTTAAGAAATGTTTCCATTTTGATTAAAGAATCAAAGTTATTTTTTCGAATAAAACTACAAAAAAGTTGCCATGATCGCAAAGAATTCTTTGTACTTTTATGTTAGCCGGGTGCAAATCTCACCAATAGCTTTTTTTTAACTCGCCAGTTAGCATTTTTTTTTTTTTTTTTTTAGAGTGGTAAATTCAAACGGTACTACTTGGTTATCCCATCGACCAAAAATCTATCGCCAGACTATAAGATTAAATACCAATAACGGTTGATCGTAAATGTCACATTCACTTGACTGTAAGGAAGTTACGCGAGTTTACGCCATCAAGAGATTTATATTTCGACGTTTAATTTTTATTTTTATTAATGTTATCAGCAATTTATTTGTTCTTTCGTTATTTAAGATAAAAATTACGTCAATTTGTATAATTTGGGGAAAGATTTGGCGATTTATATAATTTGGCGAAAGTGGTCGAAAGGATAAATAAGTAACTTTGCTTTGAATTTGAAATTAAATGTCAGGATTTGTTTCATTATTTAATCGCGTTTGGCGTGATTTTTTTTTTCACGACATTTTGGCGAAAACCTCGTTTTCAATTCCAGTTACATATGTATTTTTAAATTATTTTCTATTATTTTTAAAAAGAAATAACAATAAAAAAATTAATTAATAACTATAGAACAAAACAATTTTTAACATTTAAAAAAAAATGTAAATAAACATTTATTAATAAGAGCAACAATAGCCGGGTTACCATGTCAGGCAAAATAACGCCATTTAGGCATCCCGGTGCGTATATGACATCTGCGCTTAATATTTTACTTTTCGTGTCGTTTTAAAAAAAGAAAGAAGTGAAAGCCATTAATTTTAAATTTTTCTGTTTTAATTGAAAGTTTTGTATAAAATAAAATGATAATATAATACAAAAAAAAAGCATTGATCTTAGCATACATTTAAGGGAGGCCAAGCTGGTCTCCAAATTAGTTTAAAAAAATAACCTTTGATAAAATATGAGTAAAAAATATTTGTTATGATTATTATTTGAGTTGCCATCATTAGAAAAAAATATTTAAAATTAGAAAAAAAATTAATATTTCGAAAACTAATTCTAATTTAAAAATTCTAATGTCAGTTTTGAGATCTGCGGATCAATACTGATTTTTGGTGTTAATTTCATGGCAAAGTATTCCATATTTTAGGAGAAATCAGTTGTTAAATCAGTCATTTCTTAGAATCGTTTCATAAATTCGTTACATTTCAGTCGTTTCATATATTCGTTTCATAAATTCGTTTCATTAGGATTCTATATATATATGGTAGGTTTGTTTCGTCAATTATCATTCCGTAGGTAAAACTAACCTAGTGAAATCGTCGTCGTATTTTAAATCATTAGCTTCTTATTTTTCAGAAAATATTAGCATTTTATAGCAGTTATACAAAATGGCGTGATTTGCACAGAATTTAACAATCGCATATATATAATTTTGACATCCTTTTACCGTACAATCTCCCAGAATACTGGTTTCAATAAAATTTAATAAACGGCAGAGCAAAGTCGACTTAAAAATGTTTAGTAAATAATTTCAATTTGAGATTAGGCATTACATGTGGCATCATTTATGTGTAAACAACAGCCAAAACCACTAATTAAGCAATAAATTTACCTTTCACCTCACATCCCTCTAATTTTTAAAGAGACAGTGTTTATCGAAAAGCGCAAAGGAAGAAGGGAAATTTTCTTTCGATTTTAAATTAGCGAAATCTATAGTTAAAAACCTCCCTCAAACACGATCTCTGTTCCCATTGGAGCATATCCTGCAAATTTCAAAGCTTTCATTAGCCAAAATTACGGCACAACAATATATGAAAATGTTTATTCACAATGGGTGTCCTTTTCCCTAAATAGATTTATTCCGCGAAAGCAAATCTATTGCTTTAATTATAAGTATTTAGGCACAAGAGTCTTCGAAGCGGGATAAACATTTTGATATTATTGGTATATCTTGAGCTGATAAAAGTGTGGTACCGTGAAATTAATATGTAATAAATATTTGAAAGTTAAAGATATTTCTCGTACTCTTAGTATTTATTTTTTAACTTTGATGCTTCACGACGTTTGATTATTATCTTTATAATACCATTTATCTTTTTTTTTCTTCCAAGATTGGATTTTTTGGAATATAAAAATAATGTTGCTTGTTGATTTTTCGATTTTTCTAATCATATCAAAGTCACATCTGAAGTGACCTGCTAATAACCACTTTCCTTTAAAAATATTTATTAATATATTTCTTTAAATAATATTCTTTGTCTCGAAAACATAAATTAAATCAATATCCTTGAATGGAATAAATGTAGAATAGAATAAATATAAATAATAAAATCGAATAACGGAGATTTATTCCTCATTTAATCTTAGAAAAGGTGTATGAAAATCCATTCTCACGAAAGAAATTTAAAGGATCCTATATATATATAAACAAAAATAAGCAAACTGGGATCATCAGATCCGTTTCTACTATAAAATGTGATAAATGGTTAATTATACATGTTTTTAATTATCGAAATTTTTTAATTAATTGATGAATTTATTCTTATTTAAATGTTACGTGAACGTAGTCGCGGGTAACAGCTAGTTTTTAATAACTACTACAAATGTTACTTTAAAAAATTTAATAACACAAACCAGCAGCAAATTAATAACGACACACAAGGCATTAATATCAAAATAATTCTTGAATATAGTTAATGTTTACAGGTAACAGTTTCAACGATACCACTTTTTATAATATTATGTAAGTTCTATATGTACTTTTACGAACTACTTTAACAATAACATGAATGCCGAGTAAAATTATGTAAAACTTTTTTTTTACTTTTGTTTACTTTAATATCGCTGCGTGTAGACGAATAATAAAAATGCATACTTAAAGAAATGTTCACGAAGTATGATGAAATTCTAGCCATATAAATGTAATCCATATTAATAGATAATATGCCAGGTAAATAAAAATATGTTTATTCTAATCTTTTTTATTGGTTACTTTCTGTTTATTGTCCCACAAGAGCTCAAATTTTCTGAGTTAGAATTTCCAAAAGAAAACATTAAAAAGGACTTAAACAGGAAAATATTTGTAAAATATTTCCTGTAGAGTTTACTTAACTGATTTACTTTTATAAAAAAATTTACCTTTGATAAAAAATAACAGTGCAGAGGGACTAAAACAAAATAAGTAAATAAGAACGCAATGCATATTTAAGAAGGAAACGTATATATAAAAAAAAAAATTCTAAGATAAAAAACAATATAATTCCTGTAAATGTATAATATAAAAAATAATTTAACTCCAAATTAGAGAGAAGAAGGGGAAATAGTATATAAAAAAATAGAGTAATTTTAAAGAACATCATGAAATTTTATTATTTCAAATGTGTAAGTATTCTGTTAAGATAAGTCCTCTACAATAAACTCATTTAATGTTTGATGAAGAATATTTTTAAACAGTAGTGAAGTTATAAAGTATAATTTAAACGTCTGAATTGGGGATTTTTATATGGAAAGCTGTTTGGGTTATTTTCTATCTGCAGAGAGCATTTAACTAAATTTTCGTAAATATTTAGTTTTCGTTTATATTTTATCTGTTCTGTGTCATCTTTCTTGATCAATATATATATATATATATTACACCAGAGGAATTAACGATAAATAAACTAGTTCGCTTGGATGCCTTCTTTAGCGCCTTTGAACGAACAAAATCTTGATTAAATTTCTCCAGAAAATTAAACACTGAAAATATTTCAAAATAATAATAATAATAATATAGTAATGATAATAATAACAATACATTTTATACAATGAAGAAAAGTGTAACGATAAAGAAAAGTTACAAACTTATAATTGTTCACAATGATTGCTAATTCAAGTACATTTGGTGAATGGGAATATTGTATTTCTTTGCTTCTCTTCTAACCATGTTTATTCTGCCGTAAGTAATCGTATAAATGAGAAACTATTAAATCTTACCATTTATTAGTATTATGTAAATAAAATCTGTTCATGGGGATTTAGCGTAAGTATTCTCAAACTGGGAACACTTCAGACAGTACCCAAAACAAAAAAAGAAAAACGAAATCATTTACCACCAATTATAGTAGACATTATTGAGAATTGGTTGGTACCAATATCGCTTTTAGATGATGATTTTGATTAAAATTTGCGTGAAGAGAATTATTCCGTGTTACCAGAAATGAACAGTTTCTTACATAATTTTATTTAAAATTTAATGAAATATAAAAGATTATTTTTTTGTAGAAAAAAATATTTTTATTATAGAGTAAAATGTTTCATCCTGAGACTAAATTTCTTCAACGGTATTTTACCTCGTTATTTTGTTTCACTTTATACAAAGATTGTTTGATCTTTAAAGTTTTTATAGTATAACTAGGGGGATCTGCCCCCTGCAAGCTACGCTCGCCAACCCCCGTTCAGATAGCGCAGAATCTAATAATACGCTAATCTGATCGGTTTAAAAAATATTATAGAAGATTGAATTATACTGAAAAAAGCTGTGCAGATCTACCCGTAAACGGGTTTCCATTCAACTTCCTTTGATTTCAAAAATTGAAGGCAAAATCTGTTGCTGTTAAGACATCCAATGGTTGTTTTCGCGTTTGATTAAAGAGTTAAGCGTTTGAAAAGAAGCTAAAATAAAATGAATTAAGTAAACAGAGTCTTTGTCTCCCGGTATTTTAAAACAATTTCTATAACAATAGCCTAAGTCATGTGACTATCATCAACAGTTCAGGGCGAACCACTTCGCTTTTCATATTCCTGGTGCCATTTTGGTACTTTAATTTTAGCCAGGTACAGGTGATAAGTCGACAAATATTATTGTATCGCCATCATTTCATCTATATTATAATAGTCCAAGTCATGTAACTGCCAGAAATAAATACGCTCTGATCTCTTCGCTTTTCATATGAAAGTTTGGCCCAGATATCACATACGGCCCCATATTGGCGCGTTTTTTTTTTTTTTTTTTTTTTTTTTTTTTCCGACGCTAATTTGGGGAAAACATCAACAACAACATCTGGCTTAGCAAATCAAGCAAAATAACGATACTATGGCGCCAGTTAAGTACCCGTTGCGTATATGACATTGGCGTCAGAAAAAAATCGCGCCAATATCGGTCCGTATATGACATCTGTGCCGAAATTTTTCCCATTTGATTAAAAAATCAGATTTCTTTTTCGAATAAAACTACATAAAAGTTTCCATGGTTGCAAAGAATTCTTGGTACTGTTACGCTAGCCGGGTGCAAATCTCGCCAATAGCTATTTTACAACTCGCCAGTTAGTATTTTTTTTTTCGAGTGGTAAATTAAAACATTCCTTTGAAGTTGAAATTAAATGTCACCTTTTGTTACATCATTTAATATTTGGCCAGATACGATATACGCTCCGGGTTTGGCGTGATTTTTTTTTTACGAAAATTTGGCGAAAACCTCATTTTCGAATACCAGTTACATATGTATTTTTGGTACTACTTAGTTATTCCGTCGACCAAAAACCTATCCCCAAACTATAAGATTAAATGCCAATAATGGTTGATCGTAAATGTCACATTCACTTGACTTTAAGCAAGTTACACGTCTTTACGTCATCAAGCGATTTTTATTTCGACGTTTTATTTGTATATTTATTTGTATATTTATTAATGTTATAGTATTTTCTCTGTTCTTTCGTTATTTAACATAAAAATTATGTCAATTTGTATAATTTGGCGAGTGGTTTGGCGATTTATATAATTTGGCGAAATTGGTCGATGGAATAACAAAGTAGTACCGTATTTTTTAATTATTTTCTATTATTTTTATTTTAAAGGAAAATAGCAAAAAAAATAATTAACTATAGAACAAATCAATTTATGTTATTTAAAAACAGAAAATAAAGTAAATAAACATTTATTATTAAATAAACAACAATAGCCGGGTTACCATGTCAACCAAAATAATGTCATTGTGGCGCCAATTAGGTTCCCCGGTGCGTATATGACATCTGCGCCTAATATTTTTCTTTTCATTTTGTTTAAAATAACAATGAAGTGAAAGCCATTTATTTTAAATATTTCAGTTTGTATTAAATAAAATGATAATGAAATACAAATTGAATTATGAAAAAAGTAACATGATACATTTCTTAGCATACATTTAAGGAAGGCCAAACTTCTCGCCAAATTAGTTTAAAATAGTAACCTTTTCTAAAATCTGAAAAAAAAAAATATATATATATATATGTTATGATTAAAATTTGAGTTGCCATCATTAGAGAAAAGTATATAAAATTAGAAAAAAATTAATATTTCGAAAACTAAATCGAATTTAAAAATTCTAATACTAGTTTTGAGATCTGCAGTTCAATACGGATTTTTGGTGTTAAATTCATTGCAAATTATTCCGTTTTTAGGAGAAATCGCCGTGAAACATAATGATTTGTTTAATCATTCGTTTCATAGAATCGTTAGATAAATTCGTTTCATAATATAAGTTTCATTAGGATTTTATATATATAGGGTAGAAATACAATTGAAACTTAAAACAAATGATTTTGAATATTCTAGAATACATTTTAAAATATTCCATACAATAAAACATATATTATATGATCTAAATTTCTGATGAAACAACTTTTTGATGTATTTAAATGTTTTTAATTATTGAAAAATACGTTTTAAAAATTATGGAGCCATTTTCATTTAGCTCTTCAATTATTTATTACTTATTTTTTCCCAAAAGAAAGAAAATTTATATTAGTGTGAAAATTAATTTTCAATTTTGAACATTTTAAATATTACATCTTTGACTAATAATCTTCCAAGACGAAAGCAAACACAAACAAAAAATTCCTTCAAATTTTCTTGTTCACTTTGCTATTGTTATTTGTGCAGACAAAATACATTTTTGTCAGTATTTAGTAAACATTTATTTATTTTTTTTTTTATGAATATAATATAATTATTTTAAAATTTTAATTTTCTCTTTTCAACAGAATATGGATTTACTTTTTTATAACACAATGTAAATTATTGCTATTAGTAAATGTTTATTGCAAATGTACATATCCCAAAAAGAGGAAAAACTCTTGCCCAAGATCCACTGTTTAAAATTTTGAATTATTATTTACAGTAAGTACTGAAATATATATATAAAACGGTTTAGTATAATAAAAAAAAAACCATTATATATTTCTTTCTTTCTTTTTCTGCTTGACATTTTAAAATAAATTACATTTATATGATTATAACTTTAGTAATGCTGCTTGAAGAAAATGTATGTAATCATGTTAGAAAAAAAGAAAAATATATTAATGCCAAATAAATGATACTGCTCCATTTTAAAATGCAATTTGATTAGAAACTCGATGCAGAATATAAGATTAAAACCATTCAAATGAAAAACTGAATTTTTATTAAAAATAGCAGATGTGAAATGAAAATAGTAAATAAAATATTATTTTTAATGTAAGTTTATAAATATATGTATACTTATTTATAAAATTAAATACATAAAGCAGAATACATTATATAAAGTTCAAAAATTAACGAAATTATTATTATGCTTTTTTTATTAAAAATTTGTAATTTATGAATTAAAAAGAGAAACATATTTAAGTAGTTTGTGGACTGTGTTGATATTTCTATAATTCGCCATTCAATTTTAAACGGTTTCTAATGCTAAGATTTTAACACGCAATATTTCTGAATTTAATAGGAATTTTTGTGTTGAAATATGACATTAATTTCAAAAGCATTATCACTAAAACGTTGTGGTCAAACATCCATTCTCAAAGAAGCTCGACGGTATTAAGCTAAATTTTTAATGAACAAACTTTGTTGATGCACCCAAAAGAAATGCAATATAAGTAAGATAAATATGAGCAATGGCAGCAATGCACGAGCTATTAGCAAACTATTTTTCCCATTTTCTTTCTTAAGCAAGATACACAATAAAAAAACAGCACACGTTTCAGTCATGTTCTCACTAAATAAAAAATATATATGCCAAAATCTATCCCTTAGAGGATGACATATAGCTAGCTCTTAAATAGGGAGTAACTGATCATAAAGGAACCACAAAGATCTGGTTGCCATTTTTTCTGTGCTAAAGTCTAATTGAATATGACATATGTTGCAATTCAAATTTCTAGATGCCGATATATAGCTATAACGGTTATCAAGAAAACTCGAACATAATAGCGCCACCTGTTGAATGAAATACGCCGAAATCTAATAGGAACTAGTTTTTTCAAGATCTAACAAAATATGATTTTTTATAAAATTACGTGCATTAGTTCTTCTGCTAAGGTTACCACAAATTTGAGTCATATACAATACATAGATAGACACAGACAGGTATTTTTCAATATTAATCAAATCGTTATGAGAACATCCCACAGCATGTAAAGCAAGATATTTCACTATTTCTTTTTTCTATTGCCATGTATATAAAAGAAAACAAAAATCATAACATTTACTTAACATTGTCTTAAAACTAAAATACATATTTTTCTATCCATTTTGCAAGCTAAATAAGTAATTATACCTTGGTAATGATCTCATCTTATTAGAGGTCTGAAAAAAAAGAGAAAATGAAAGAGATAGTAAAAGTTAATTAGCTTGCAATTAGGGTGCTAGAATTTAGACAAATTACTTTCTGATTACGCAGATTTTTATCATTGCAACAAAAAAAGTACTGACTTTATTGACTAATTAAATACATCATAAAATATTAAACTAATAATCTAATGTTATACACATTTTCAATATTAAAAAATAACGCCTTATATAGTGGAATACTTTTTATAATGGCAAAAGTTTTGGACACTAAGAATGAATTTTTTTTCAATTTTATAACTTACTGTTAAAATAAATATTCTATAAGGTTTAAAAAGAAAAGGGAAGATTGATTCTTTTGAAATACTCTTTTATTTTATGTTTTTAAACTAAAATGTGTAAGACAAAAATTTCTAAAATAAGTAAGATAAATTATTTAAAACTAGTTAAGTACTGAAAAGTATATAGTTATAAAATACTTTAGAATACAAATAATGTATTATTAAAAAAAAATGTGAATTAGTTTGAATATATTTTTTATAATAGGGTAAAAGAAAAAGAATGAAAGTGACCTTTTATAGATTACTTTGTTTAACTGTTAATTCGAAATGTATGCATAAATTCTTGGAGAGTAAATTAGAATGTAAAAGTTGCCTGCGGATCATGAAAATTAGACCGTTTAGTAACTGATGATGTCGAGTGAGAAGAAAGCTGGTATACATAGGCCATTATAAAGCTTCCTTCTATAATATTCTAATACATTAATTTAAACAGCTCTGGTACACACCACTAAATACAAAGCAAGGTACAGCCGTGGAAAAAAGTAAACATCCCCATGCTAACTCTGCAACAAGTTACTGTAGAAAAAATTTACCGATACCAAACGATTGAAAAAAAAAAAAAAAAAAAAAAAAAAAAAAGCTATTTAAAAAATTAGAACGACAATTTGGAAAATGATTTTTTCGAAGACTAAAATTTAAGGCATAAAAAATCGCACGGAGTTGATCCTACATTACGTACGCCACGAATTAAAAATTAATAGTGTTATTACACGTAAAAATAGCAAGCGACAAAAATCGCCTGCGACCCGTCAGATTTCTTAAAACTTACGCATTATCCACCTGAAACTTACGCATTATCCAAACATTTCATTGGCTGTTAGGGAAAATGCTTTTCCATCGTAGAAATCTGACGACCCATTTTAAATGAAATTTCATTCTTAAACTTCTAAACATCCCAAAATATTACTTTTGGCCCCGTAGTATAGAGAAAAAAAATGTACTTTTAAATGCAATTTATTTGAAAGCTGTATCTCAATTTGTTTCTGAGTTATTATTTTTTTTTTGTAGTTTTTATTACTTTTTTGTCATAGTGGCAACAGAAGTATCCATCTCTGTTGAAAGTAAAAGGAAATACAGATTACTGTATAGACCCATCAGAAAACGAATAACATGCGGATTAAACCAATAAAAAGCTTCAGATATGCTTTTGATTTCCTACCCGGACGAGGACAATAACCATTTTTTCAAATGGTTAATAAAGTCTATTTTGAAATGATGTACATAAAATTGGCTTAGGGGCCATCTTCATATCAAAACGAGCCCAAACATTGTTTTTTCAATAACAATACCTAAGTTTAACACAATAAATAAATTCTACACCAATAAATCCAAATTTTCATGAATTTCGTACGATTAGTGTCAGAGAAATTAATTATTTTAGAAGGAGCATATTTTAGGGATTATATCAAATTGTATTTCGGTACTCGATTGTTGAAATGCTACCGGATGGTGATGACATCTCTATTAATGTGTTATGTCTTGTCAAATAGGACCATTTCACTCACTTAATGTGTTTTGACTATTGCCAGCACAAATATTTCAATAAAATGAGTAAAATATATTTTTTCAAATTATGCTTTTATGCATATCAGAGATGGCCTCCGAAGGGGGCATTAGGGTGGGCCGAAAATGCACTTTTGCACAAACTTTCGAAATCGATGAGGCTTGGGGGCGGAAAAGTTGCGTATTGGGTTGCTCAGTAACCATGTAAAAATTTTTTGAAATTGAACAATATCTTCAGGTGGCGCCGGCGCCTTAAAAATTTGAAATTTTGACTAAAGCAGACCTTTTTCTTCTAAAAACACGATTTTTGGCATTTTCGAAATAGATTACGCTCTAGTGCGGAAAAGTTTTGTATTGGGTTGCTCAGTAAACATGTAAAATTTTTTTGAAATCGAACAATATCTTCAGGTGGCGCCGGCGCCTTAAAAATTTGAAATTTTGACTAAAACAGACCTTTTTCTTCTAAAAACACGATTTTTTGCATTTTCGAAATAGATTACGCTCTAGTGCGGAAAAGTTGTGTATTGGGTTGCTCAGTAAACATGTAATTTTTTTTTTAAATCAAACAATATCTTCAGGTGTTGCCGGCGCCTTAAAATCGGAGATTTTATTCAAAACAGACATATATTTTCATGAAAAGAGAATTCCTTATCGGTTTTCTATTTCACCCACCTTCTTCTACTAAATGAAATGCTCTCGCACCTGCAGTCCACGTGACCCTCAGTGGTACAGGATTGTCTCTTACATTCCTTATCAGTTTTCTATTCCACCCCCCCCCCCTTCTTCTACTAAATGAAATGCTCTCGCACCTGCAGTCCACGTGACAGTCAGTGTGATAATATGCAATACACAGTTATCGTTTAGTTCAGTCTAGTACAGAAGCAATCAATAAGCTTACTTTATGTCGTTTGTTCATCGAAGAGCAGTCTCTTTAGATATTTAAATGTCATTAACTAGTTAGTTATAGTTATACTTTTGTCACAATGGCCGGTTGTCTTTCAACTAGAAAAGTTACAGATTGTTTTGTTTTTGGTTTGCCAGAAGAGCTGAAACCTAACGTCTTACCAACTTACAGTCAAGTTATGAAATTTTACTTCCTTATAAGAGAACAAGTGAAATCTTCAAATCACGGCAAAGATCTAGCTTTTACTGACATTGCCAATGTTGTTGCTGAGAGGGTAGCTGATTTGTGGAAGAAGTCCTCGATTCCTACTATTTCTCATTGCAGAATTGTGCGCATCTTTAAATCATATCATGCTAAGTATAAAAATATCCTGAAAAGTAAAAACAAGTCTACGGAATCCTATAGGAACAAAGTAAAGGAGTTTTTGGAAGACGCCGAGAAAACTCTCTTTGACATTGCCACATGCAAATGTCATTCCTTTAAAGCATGCTTCTGTGAAAAGGATAGAAAAGTGCCACATTTAGAACAACCATTTTTGATTGATCAACGAACCGTCAGAAAAATGATTATCGGGGGCATTGATTTAAAAGTAACTGAGAAGCTGCTCCGAAAGCAAAATAGGCAATCCAGGACAGTGTTGAAAGCTGCTACAAGGGAACAGCAGTTCCAAACACCAAAGTCTATGTTCGAGTCGCCTGAGTTCGAGGATTGTGAGAATTTGAATATGAATATGAATATGAAACGCGTAATGATGAAGAATACACTCCTCCTAGATCCAGAGAGAACCATTCCAGAAAAACGAAAAGAGAGACCAAGGTAATCAGCCATATGAGGATAAAACTGCCAACCACAGCACTCGCCTGCGATAGTGCAGGGATTGGAGACAGGCCTGCAGCGAAAATTATTTCTGCAGTTCTTGAAGATGTCGGAATGATTTCTGATAATAACCGTTCCAAAGTTACAGATAAAAATAAAATAAGAAGAGAGAGAAAGAGAAAACGAAGGGAACTACAATGTAAAGGAAAACCAGAAGAGCTTCAAGCCCTCTTTTTTGACGGACGAAAAGATAAAACTTTAGCAGATCAAATCAAGGGAAACAAAAAGCACAGGACAACGGTTATTGAAGAACATGTAGTTTTAATACAAGAACCTGGATCTGAATATATCGGCCATGTTTCTCCAGCTAGTGGTTCTGCAAAATCTATTAAGAGCAGCATCGCTGAATATCTTTTACAGAATGATATCAACACTGAAAATCTTTTGGCAGTTGGCTGCGATGGGACACCCGTTAACACACGTTGCAAGACTGGAGTTATACGTCTCATAGAAGAAGATGTTGGTAGACCTCTTCAATGGCTCATATGCATGTTACACGCAAATGAGTTACCGTTGCGGCATCTTCTAAAAAAGCTAGACGGTCAAACAAGTGGTCCTGAAACCTTTTCTGGTCCAATAGGAAAAGATCTCGAAACCTGTGAGCTGAAACCGGTAGTCAGTTTCAAAAAGGTTGATGTCGTAGAGTTAGTAGCAATATCAGAAGAGCTTCAAAAAGATCTGAGTACAGATCAACGATACATGCTGCAAATTTATGAAGCTGTAACATCAGGTTACTGCTCTGTTGCCCTAGCAGAGAAAAAACCAGGAAAGCTAGCGCACTCCCGTTGGCTAACGGCAGCATGTCGAGTTTTGCGCCTGTACATTTCAGTTACAAATGTTTCAGCAGAACTGAAAACCTTAGTAGAGTTTATAATTAAAGTGTATGTGCCGATGTGGTTTGATATAAAATCCAAACCGCATTGCAAAGATGGTGCTAGACACTTATGGAAGATGATTAGCTTGTCACGTTATCTCCCAGATGACTTGAAGACTGTCGTGGATGGCGTAATAAGCCGAAATGCTTTTTTTGCGCATCCTGAAAATATTCTTCTTTCGATGCTTACGGATGAACGAAATTACATCCGACTGCTTGCAATACGAAGAATTTTAAAAGCCAGGGAAAATAAACAAGAAGGTATCCGGCGGTTCACTGTTCCTGTAATAAAATTCGAAGCAAAAGATTATACGGACCTAATTGATTGGCACCAATCAGTTGTTACGGAGCCACCAATGCTTCGTGCAGTAAGCAATGAAGATTTTCGAAATATTCTAAAGGAGAAAATATCTTTACTAGAAATAAAAGAGTTTCCATGCCACAGCCAAGCAGTGGAGAGGGCAATAAAAATAGTGACAGATGCTTCAGCTTCTGTGGTGGGACAAATCGAAAGGGATGGCCTTATAAGGGCGAAATTAGAATCACAAAGAATAATTCCTTCATTTGAAAGCAAGACGAAATACAAAAAAGGCCAAGTAGATCAGGCAACAGAAAAGTGAAATATTTAATAAAATCTCAGTGTCCATTATATGGTTGGGTGGTTGGGAGGGCACGGGTGGAACTCGATATGCAGCCACCTCCTCGTGGTGAGTTCTGGGTTATCTCAGTAAATTTCCTCTGAGATAAGCAAAGAGCTGCATTGCTTCATGTTTGTTTGCTTACTTGGCACACATGACAGCAGTAAAAGATGAATTCAATTATTATTTATGTGTTTATTGACGTTTCCTTTTTTCTGCTGAACAAACCGAATTTTAAAGGCTCAGGCTCCACCTGAAGATATTGTTTGATTTTAAAAAAAAACTTACACGGCTACTTAGCAACTCAATACTAAACATTTCTGCACTAGAGCGTTATCTATTTCGAAAATGCAAAAAATCGTGTTTTTAGAAAAAAAGGTCTGTTTTAGTCAAAATTTCAAATTTTTAAGGCGCCGGCGCCACCTGAAGATATTGTTCGATTTCAAAAAAAGTTTACATGTTTACTGAGCAACCCAATACACAACTTTTCCGCACTAGAGCGTAATCTATTTCGAAAATGCAAAAAATCGTGTTTTTAGAAGAAAAAGGTCTGTTTTAGTCAAAATTTCAAATTTTTAAGGCGCCGGCGCCACCTGAAGATATTGTTCGATTTCAAAAAATTTTTACTTGGTTACTGAGCAACCCAATACACAACTTTTCCGCCCCCAAGCCTCATCGATTTCGAAAGTTTGTGCAAAAGTGCATTTTCGGCCCACCCTAGGGGGCATATCAATCGCTTGAAAACACCACTCTGTAATGTTAAATCAATGGGCAGGTTATTTTCGAATTTCTTGTTTAAATTTATTATATTTGAACAATTTTTTTGCATAGGATAGATGAGGTTCATCTTTAATATTGCTGTCCTTTACTTTTTCGATTTCGGTTGAAGATTTTTTAAAATAAATGTAATTTCACTTTCTCATTCTTTTCTCGAATATTATTTTCAAAATTCATAATTCATATTGTAAAATTTTGAAAATTACAACTTCAATGTATTTGTGCTTGGAATTTTTAATATTATATCCATACAAAATACGATTTCGAAACTGAAAGTACCTTTAAAAAAATCTGCAACCAAAATCAAAAAAGTAAAAAGTAGTCATATTAAAGATAGATCTCAGCTATCCTATGCAAAAAATGGTTTAAAACTATTCAAATTTAAATGAGAAATTCGAAAACGACATGGCTATTGATTTAACTTTACGGAGCGGATGTTTTCAAATGAGTGTAGTCGTAATGAGTTAGTCATAATTCGAAAACTACTTGGAAGAGAATTTTTAAATTGAGAGTACGCATAAAGCACGACATGTTAAACATAAATATATAAAAAAATAGTAGGTTGCGATTAATTTTTTTCTCGAATATTAATTTCAAAATTCATGTTGTAAAATTTTGAAAATTACAACTTCTATGTATTTGTGTTTGGAATTTTAAATATTATATCCATACAAATTGTATCACATTAGGATTATAATTTCAATAAAAATATGAAAATGTAATTTAACATTAGAAGCTCTAAATTTTGAATGTTTGTAATTATTCAAATAACTTAAAGTTTTCGTTTCTAGGCATAATTTGAACCGAAGATTTAAAATATACCAAAATTGGATGTTGCAATAGAAAAAAAACAATGTTTGGTTTTGTTTTGATAGGTAGACGGCCCCCTAATCGAATTTTATATACATCATTTTAAGGTAGACTTTATTTCCAATCGCTTGGCAGCAGTGACTTTCTTCTATTATAATTAGTTGCAGAGTTAGTAGGGGGTGTTTATTTTTTTTCAACGACTGTATATTCCTTTGAATTAAATTAGAAATATAAATGTGTTATAAATAATTTCTTGATTAAATTTCGTGAAATTACATTCAATAGATTCTAAGATATAGAATAATGAAAATATTCTACAACCCAGCACAGCAGCACCTCTTGTGGTTTGTAGAAATTAAAATTGGATCAACATAATTTGAAAAAGATATCTTACACACATTTCTAAAAATCCATCATTTTGATGCAAAGATATATTTAAAACGGAAATCGTAGAAAGCACATCACAACCATATTTTATAATCTTTACAATATTTATGATTTTTCGAACCACCATCTCGCTGCAAGATATGACTTCAGAGACTCTTACCTTTTTTATACAATTATTTTTTAATCAAAAGCAGGTTCTAGCGTAAGACAGAATTGTTATTTTGGGCTATTACAGGCTTATTAGTTTTTTAAGTTTGTTAGCCAATGATTGAGTTTGGACATCTCGTGTACGTTGACTTAAAAGTTGGTGGACTAACAGCCATAATTGCGTCTAAGCCAACGGTTGGTTGATGGTTGGGCTAAATCGGCAACTGAACAATGATCAGGATACATCTAAACCTAAATAGTAACTTTTTATGCGAAGACTAAATAGAAAATGCTAAAATTCCATTAAAAATGCTGTGATATCAAGAATATAGTGCATAACGGATCACAGCAGCGCCAGATATTTTAACAAAACCAAACATGAACTAAAATATGTTTTAATATATAAAACATAATACATTTGTTGAAATTCCCTTTCATAGATGCTGATATAGATAGCAAATAAATGTAACAAAACATAGCACACCTCCGCCGTTTTTGAGAAAAATACACCCATAAATAATCAGTAAATTTTTAAGTTAAGGTCAAATTTAATATAAAATTTGATCAACTTTCCGCAACAACCACAACGTGACATCAGCAACCCAATTCATGTCGAGATATAGCCATCACTGAAATCGATGACGCATCATTGAAGGTTAACATCACGTTATGTTATGGTATATACATCAAAACAGTATCAGCAACTATATATGCGTAGGTCTCACAGAATATAGCATTTGATGAATTCTGTCTCTTAGATGCCCATATACAGTTATAACGAAAGTCGTGAAAGCATAGGACATGAGCGACTGCTGTTATGATGGCAAATTTAAATTAACATAAATTTTGATAAATATCTTGCATAGTAAATCTAATGAAATTTCATTTCACTGATCATTTCACTATCTCAGAAATATAGTTAAAAAAAGAAAGAAAAATCAGCAGTTGAAGTTTTTAACATTCACCTAAATCTAAGCAGTATATTTTTATGACAAGATCCTAAGTGTATACGAAAGTTGATCAAATTCTATGCCATATAATCTAAGGTAATGCTATCACGGAAATAGTGAAAAACAGGGCATCGTCAATCCACCTACTCCATCGCAAAAATAACATAAAAATTATAGAAGACACTGAGAGGACAAATTTAAAATTCAATAAACTTCCTTTTGATAAATGTTTTACATATTAAATTTGGTGAAATTCAAACCCATACTTACTGAGGAAGGACTATTATAGGGGTCATTGAGAGTTCAACACATCACAGTTACCTGCTGTGCAATTTACGCACGAAAATTATCAGTTTTTTTATGTCGACGTCTGTGTGAATATGATCAACTTCCATCCCATTGATGCCGAGATAGAGCTGTTACAAGAATAGTGAAAAACGGAATATATAACACCATCTGTAAGTGTTTATCAATACAAAAACCCTTAACGGGTTAAAAGTTTGTGACGCAGCACTTTATCTTATGCTCTAAGAATTTTAAATATCGAACTTAAAAATAGTGATATCAAATTTTGAGAGACGCTATGCTATCAATTATAATCTCTCTCTATATATTATTTATTTCATCTTTTTATTTTTTTTATAATCGCATGTGCAAAAAATATGTTCCATTAAAAAAAAAAAAAAAAATGAATAAAAGTTTATTCATTGATGCTTTATGATTTACATCTATCATAAATTCCAAGTATGAGTTTTAAAAGATATGATATCAAAATTTTATTGACGCTTTGATGTGGCTTTAAACGATTTGTTTTAAAATTAAATTAAATTTTTTTTTCGTTTGGCTAAGATATATTCACACATCTAAACAATAGTTTTAATTTTTCAATATACTTTAAATATGTCACTTTCACTGAATTTATATAATGCATTTAAATGTATTTATTTGAATAAGTTGATTTATCCTTTGTCCAATGCTATTAAAAATTTAAAATAAGATTTACGTAAATAATTTTTGTTGCCTCATAGTATCCATTTGAATACATTTCACTTAGTTTGGATACAATGACGCAAAAAAATTATTTTCGATTATGTAGCAGACAGACACAGAAAATTCTGCTTCTGGGTACGAAATTCGCATTTTTCTCGCGATCCTTTGACAAAATTAGTGATTTTTTTTTTTTGCAATTTTTTGACAAAATTAGTGGTTTTTTCGCAGACTTCTGACAATTTTCACATGATGAAATGTGCGTTTTTGCAGCCTTTTAATAAAATTAGCATTTTTTCTGCAATCGTCTGATAAAATTAATTATTTTTCTGCGTTTATTTAACGAAATTCACATTTTCCACGATTCTGTGACGAAATGTGCATTTTTTTCACAATCCATTCATGAAATATGCGTTTTCCCATGATCGTTTGACAAAATTTGAGGTTTTTTTCGCGCCGTGTTGATGAATTTCGCATTTTCTTGTGATTTTTTGATAAAATTAGCATTTTTCCCATGGCCCTTTGATGAATTTCGCATTTTTCTCGCGATTCTTTGACAAAATTCGCAATTTTTTTCATTATCCTATGATAAACATTTGCGAAATTCATGTTTTCTGCGATCTTTTGACAAAATATGCATTTTTCCAAAATCCTTTCCCGAATTATATGTTTTCCCGTGATCGTTTACGAAATTCGCATCTTTCTGGACCCTTTGACGAAATTAGTGTTTTTTTCTCGATCCTTTGACGAAATTCGCGTTCTTTTAATAAAAATAGCGTTTTACCAAGATACTTAGACGAAAATTGCGTTTTCTGAGACACTTTGAAAAAAATCTCGTTTTTCTGCGATACTTTGACGAAAATAACGTATCGTCTGACGAAATTTCCTTTTTTCCTGCAATCCTTCAGGCAGAGCAGGTGATAGTTATATGGGGGTGGCTATGTTTTCATGCTGTTCAGTTCTATATGCGGACTAAATGTGTGGTAGGTAACAGGAAAGAAAAGGTCGAATGAGAAAGAGAGAAAAATTAAGTCAATTTGGTGCTGTTTGTATTCACATTTTTGTTGTATTTCGTCAGATACCACTAGCTCCCTTCCCCTCCTAAAAATGTCAAAAAATTTTAATGCAGATTTGCACCGATCCCAGGGATGATAAAATTCAATGTGCCGAAAAAGCGGAATTCCACGTCTTTGCAGAAAAGTAATATGTATGCGACTTTTTTCATGTGAACATTGCATGAAGTTTTGGATTCCCCCTCCCCCCGACATACTATCAAATCTCGCGAGGTTTTTTTTTTTTTTTCTTGAGATGTTCCCACGACCGAGAATGGAGCGGGTTTTTTATAATCAACTGATTAATTTTGTTTTTCTTATTTTGCTACTTTTTTATGTTAGCATGGTGATCTTTCAAATGCTATCGCCCAACAGGCGATAAACGCGCCAGTCTGTAAGTGGCACGGCAACCCTCCAGCGTACAGGTTGAATTGAAAAAAAGAGTTTTTGTAGTCGGGATATGTGGAATGTTAAAGAATAGTAAATGGTTTAATGAAAGCAGAATGAAAACTTAATATTTAATTTAAGATGATAGTCAGATTAATATATTAACCCTTCACCGGAAATGTGCCGTCTGTGAGATGGTTGCGTCTACATATCTACAATTTACACAAAAATGAGCGCGTAATCAATCTTATCACACAGTCTAATCTTTACGCTACTGGTCCTCTGCCTCCCCCACCCATTTGCAACAACTGCGCATTTTTAGTTATTGAAAGAAAATTTATTTTATTTTCAACGCAGTCTGTGAGACTTCATGTTTCCGTTTATGTAATTTTTTGCTCTGGGGTATTGATATGGTGGAGCTTTCCAAGCGGGTACGCTACAGTTTTAAAAAAGACTGAAGAAACTGCTTTGAGATTGTTTGATGAAGTATTAAGTTTGAAAGTATTTCAGATGATGAATATATACATTCTGAACACAAAAGTGACTCAACATTGTCAAAAATGAATAAAAAATACAGATGTTTAGAACGTGCTGCAATATTTACTATTAAATGTTTTGTTAATTTTACTGCGTAATATTTTTTTTTTAATTCATATCGTACCGAAATATATAAAAATATTAGCATTTATTTAATTATCATGAAGAAAATTTGTTATTTTGAACAATAATGTGTAATTTCAAAATTTTTTCTGTCTCCGACATTCAAAACTTATTTTTATGCTGTCATATTAAAAAATTGGTCCTGTTAATGCATTACTAGTAAATATTAAGTGTTTAAGTTCACTATTTGGTAAATTATTAAGAGTTATTTTCCTTTTAAAATTTTATAGCAATTTTTTTGAATTTAGCAGTTTCACAGACGGCACGTTTCCGTTTGTGCACGGGATTTTAATGTTTCCGGTTAAGGATTAATTGAAATATTTAATAAGTAATCACTTTATTAGTTTATACAAAGTCTAATTATCATGACAACTACAATGCAGCTGCCAATGAAATTTTGTGAAACCGATCTTTTCTAAATAGTAACATGTTCTGAATTGTTCTTATTTACAATAATACTTCATTACCACAAACACCATACAAGGGAGCTGGCTACTTTTATATTTTTTAAAAGTAAATTATTTAAAGCTTTCCTTTAAGCATATTAACTTTAAAATTGAATAAAAACAAGTATCTTACTTTTGCAAAAAAACTGTTTTATCTTATTTATCCGTAAACGTTAATTACTAAATAAGGAAAAGTATCATGATGAAAATTTTTACTTTTAGGAGCTCAAAACAACCAGCCAGGATAAAATGGTTCATTTTGAGCTAATTGTGATAATTTAAGTATATAAAGTAGAATTTACTATCAGTCAAAAATATGTCCAAGACTGAAATTAGTCCTGAGACTGAAGGTCTTGCACCCATGGCTGTAATCAATTAACCTAAAAAAAATGCTTCAGTGTTTGTTTGGTTTTTTGTTTTTAATTTTCTTCTGTTTGTCTTTTGTTACAGAGATAAACAGGAATAAAATTTTTTTCCCCTTTAGATTTAGTTTTATAAAAATAAAATACTAGGATGCTTTAATTTTTGAAGTTGAAAACAGTTATATAAAAAAAATAAGCAAAATATACCCATATTTCGGAAAAGACGTCATTTTAAGTAAATTTTCGTTTACAATGTTATTAGAAACGATTCAAGAAATGAATCATTTTATAAACGGGATATGAAATCTGAATTTTGATTTCGTCATATCTTTTATTTAAATTGTGCGTTCTTTAAAAATGAAAGATTTTGTTTAATTTATTTAAAAGAAAACACAAAACACAAAATTAAATTGGTATTCTATCTGTAATACAGTCACGTATTACACTTACATAATACAATACCTATGCCACACGTGAACATTATTTTGTAAAGAAAACAGTTATAATTATTGTTGAAAATAAAAACAATTCAGAACATTTTATTAATTAGAAAGGATCTGTTGCAAAGAATGGTGTCTGGATAATTAGAAATTGTACTCACTTTCTCCTCTTGGGATACCATTTCAAGACCTTTGATATTTCTTATTTCTCCAGTCAACTTCGCGTATCGCGTAGTGATACAGGGCGAAGTCTTATGGCGAACGTGAGGAATTTTCATTTCGATACGAGAAGTTTCGATAAATATCGAATTTCGATAGGGGAATTTTCGAAAAAATGTGAAATATTTTCTCCTTAAAAATGTTTCCTTACTATGAATAACAATGAAATAAAATACATATAATTAAAAAAATACTGCTCCATTTAAAAAAATCAATCTAAGTATTTTAAAGCACATAATAAACTGTTTTTGTAGTTTAAAAAAAGATTTATTGCCAATATTCAGATTTTTAACTGTGACCTAAACCGCAAAAAACCGGTTTGCAACGTTGTGTCTGCTAGCCCATAGAATAACATGTAATCCGCGATCCTAAGAAGTCCAATTTTTTAAGCGGAATATATAAAAATTAATAGCTTTCCTAGATACTAGGTTAGTTTTATTTAACTCATCAAAAACAGATTCATTTTATATGTTAAGGTGTTTTAAAAAAATCTAGACCGTTTCGGAGAAAAAAAAAAAAAGACAAACTTACACCATTGAAATTGCTTTCAAAATGGGTTTACAGATCTGAAAATATACTGCACGTAGAATTGTAAAAAATTCAGAATAGGATTAGACTGCAGATATAAGACTGTTTAAAAAAATCAGAACAATAGGATCTATATTTGCTGAGTTATTAACAGGCGACTTTTCGCATTTTCTTTGATGTCGAGTTAGCTGTATATATGAGCTCCGCCATCTACGAATTCTACGATACGATACGATACGATTTTAGGCTTAAGGCTGCGTCACTCGGAATACTACCGTCTTCCATGATACACGAAACTCTTAATAGCACCTACAATGTGCCAATGTGAAACTGAACATTATGTTTTCTAAAATGTCATCTAAAAGATGCCCATATAAAACTATGAAACAACCGAAAAATATATTCGTGCTTTATTTCTTGATATAGAGCGTCTACAAAAATTGTGTCCCATACATACAGAGAGTCAAAGAAAGAAACACACAGAAGTTTAGACGTTCATATTAAAAAAAAAAAAAATCAAATATTTTTATGACAACCAAAATGTTTAAATCCATCAAAATACGAAATAAGAAAAAAGTGTACTATTATAATACATTCTTCTTATGTCTATGGAAAAAAGTAAAATTTTCAGAAACTTTTCTTTATGAGTTCAAATGTTAAAGCAATAAATGGAAAGATATATTTCATAACTCAATCAATAAATTTAGAAAATAAATATAGTATTTTAGTTTACGTATTTGCTCTAAGATTAGCATTTCTTTTACATTCCTTGCATTAGAGTGCTTGTTGATAAAATTATAACCAAATTATATATCCTGGATGCCCATAAAAATGCATTCATAATATAGAAGGATTTAGATACCAAACTTTTCAATAAATTGGCTTTAAATTTAACTAGGAACTTTAATTTAGTCTAAGAATGTGATGGGGTGAAAAATCTGTTTGTTATTGTAACTGTTTTGATTTTTTAAAATGGTAGTAACCATTTATAACACTTTCCAACAAACTTGAAAAAAGAATTTTGTTTGTCTGACTATCCGTCTATCTGTCTGACGGGCTCTAACTCTCATAAATATGAACGGATCGCCATGAAATTAATATAGTTATTGAGGTTTACATTGACATGTTCGGCATTCATAATAAAGTGTGTAGCAAATATCGTTTGCTTACAGGGAAATAGAAAATTTTCCGTAACATTACAGTATATGAAGGAAAAAGCATTTTCTGTTTATCTTATTTGTGATACATAATTTTCAACATATTGAAATTTATATGTATCACTGAAGTGCACTACATGTCTTTTAAAGTAGAATATGGAAATTTTCGCGGAATTTATCTTTCATTTATAGGGACAGAGAAATGAATTTGGTCACGGTGCTGTCCATGAACATTCATTGCTGAAAGCGCGTTTTTAGTGTTTTTACGCCCTTAAAAATTTAACTGTTTTTTAGAATATTATTTGATGTGTAGGAATTCTGTAGATAAGATATAGCGCTGAACAGAAAATCTCAAGTACATTTCCGTTATTTGACCCCATTTTCTGAAGGATGAATTTTCAAATTTGGTATTCATTTTCTGAACTTAACTAAATTTTAGCATAGTATGCAGTATACATACAAATCTATAGATAATATATATAACTTCACAAAAGAATGGGATATTTTTCCGACTATTATTTCTACTTGAGGATTTTTTTGTTTTCAAATGTGATATTTCGTTTACAAATTTATTTTCTTAGACAATTCCCTGGGTTGCACGTAGCTGTACTCTAAATGAAAAGCCGAGTTCCTCGGTGGCTAATCCTTGTCATCCCTTGTTTAGTAAGACATCATAATTCCCTTTAAGTAAATGTTTAAGTAAATGTAAGTTTTGTTACAGTATCCTGACTTATATTAAAATGTGTTTTAAAATCTATACTTCATGTTTGATTTTACGTTATTGATTGTATCGAAAAGAAATCTTTGTTTTAAAAAATAAATACTGTGAAAGGATGTCTTTACATTAACAATGCACGACTTAGAACATATTAAAATAAGAGCAGTGTGCAGTCAATAATGACTGTTACAGAACTTTAATCACAATGTCATCCTTCGTCATAGTGTGTTTACATAGAATTGTCATGATATCTCACTCCATTAACATTCTGTCTTTAGCAAACTAATTAAAACTCTGGTACAGACGTCGAATGCTCATAGGTATCCTTTTCTGATATACACCATTATATAAGATGTCCCGGAAATATCTCATAAGTGCTTCATTGTTCTCAACAACACCTAATATATATCACATGTATCATGATATGGGAATGATAAAAAAATTGTAATCGAAATAAAAAGTTTGGTTTTTTATCTTCGTAATCACTTCCATTGTTTTCCCTATGGATATTCTCAAGCTCATTTTTTTAATGCTATATATAACATTCAGAGTTTATTGACGTTTTTTTAAAACTCAGTCGAACATTTTGTGATTCAATAAATTATATTTTTTCTATCGGAAGATTTGGTTTGAATTATCTACTTTAAAATTAATTAAAAATCTGATCTCCAGAACTTGATATAGCTAAATGTAGAGTAACATTGTACCACTATCGTGATAATGAATATCTAAAAATTTATTCAATTAGTGCAGCTCTCTGGGGATTAATGGTTGAAATATTTGGTTTTATTCCAGCAAGTGCTGCGGTCATTCCGAGATGTCTAAACTGCCATCTTGTAGTTTCAGTGTTTAATAGTTCTTTTTAAGGACTCTTCTACCTTTTAAACGCATCGAAAATTAACTAAAAACTTCAAAGTTTGAATTAGTCTATCTTCAAAACTTTTTTATGCATAAAAATAAAATTTTGGATATTGATTAAACAGATTGTGCTTTGTAATATGCTACTATTAAACATTTATTAGCCTTTTACAGAATTTGTGTATTATTGAAATCAAAATAACTCTTTTTGTTTTACTCCAGAAATCATTGCGCGCATGATATCTTGAGAAAGTATGTATGGATTGCCATGAATTTTGGTAGAGATACTAAACAAATACCTGTGTTCAAAATGAACTACTTTTAAGTGTTTACGATGGTAATATGTTTTCTTATGGCTATTTCTATTCATTAATAATACAATTTTTTTTTCAAAAATATTTTTTTATATAGTTAATGAAATAATTTTAGTCTAAGAGTAGTTCATTTTAAACTCACAAATATGTTTAGTATCTTTACCATATTTCATGACAATCCATACATACTTTATCAAGATATCTTGCGCGCAATTACTTCTGGAGTAAAATAAAGAGCTATTTTGATTTCAACAATACACAAATTCTGTAAAAGGCTACTAAATTTCTAATGACAGCATACTAGAAAGCGCCACATGTTTATTCAATATCCAAAATTACACGTTTATACAAAAAAGGGTTTTGAAGATAGACTAATTCAAACTTTGAATTTTTTCGTTAAATTTCGTCGATTTTAAAAGGTACAGGACCCCTTAAAGCTTTCTTTTTATTTGAGATGAGGGGATTTTTATAGCGTTCAACCTTATTAAATTAGGAGACATTTGCAATTACTAAAACTGTCTATATTAATATGAAATTAATTAAAATAAATTTCTCTCAATAAAACTGCATAAAAATCCATTTTAAAAGTAAATTTTTATGTCTTGCTATCCGTTCTACATATTTTGCGGTATAAACGAAAATTCCACGTACGATAAAAAAAAAAGGTATTGCAAAACAGTAACTTAGCCTGTAAACGAGATTTTAAAAAAGCCAGTCAAAACTGCATTGTTTCCTAGAAAGTTGCTGTCTACTTGCTAGATTTTCATGGATATAAACATCCTTTACTCTTTTAATGTTATATTTATAGTTAAAATTGGAAAATGTTGTATCAATTGTTTCTCAAAAGATTTTTTAAACTTTTTCATTTAATGTAGCATTATCATCTCCAGTCAATTTTACTCAACGGTAGTGTGCCATCAAATGATCTTACGTTGCATAAAAATTTATTTATTAATAAAACTGTGATAAACTGAAATTGTAAAAAGATAATATAAGTGCATAGTGTGTATGCGAAGCTGCATTAAACTCTGTTGGAAATTCTGCAAACAAGAAGTAACTAATGATAAAATATGCGATATTGCCCACAATTCTTTCTTTTTTTTTTGGTTAATGATGTGAGCTAATATTAAAAAAAAAAAATGTTTCTTTGTATTATTAAAATCTTTCAATCACATTTTGTCTTCCTATTTTCAATAATCGCTATAAGTATTTTTCCATATATTAATGCTTTAGCATTTTTTTTTCTTTTATCCTGGTACTTAATACCGGTTTTATTAACTTTCAATCATGACGTTCTCAAAACATATATCAGACACTGTTCCATCGAGTAATAAGGAAATAAATAAACAAGAAGTGAAATAAATAAAACATTTAATATGCTTCTTTGCAGAAAAATCAATGTTTGATTTTAAAATTTAAAAATTTATTTAAACTTTAATAATCCAGAAATTAGTTTAGTGATGTTAATAATTAATTAACAGAGATTAAATTACCTAACGATATTAATCAAATATTTGATTAAAATGAAAATTTAAAACTATAGTTGTTTTAAATATTGTAGAGAACTGCAGTAGAAGAATCAGATTAGAAATGGGATTTCTTTATCAGAACATACAAATTTTTTTCAATGTCGAATTTATTCAAACCAATTAGTTGTATTTCTTATTCTTCTAATTCGATAAATTTGTAAATTTTCTTGGCTGCTCAAGATTTGACTTAATGTAAGCTGATTATTCGCTTTAATAATTGTACACAAATCTAATGTGTTTCTGAAAATACATTTGGTTATCTTCGTTTTTTCACCATCAAATTACTGCTGTGTTACAGAAATTGTACTAATGAATGTTTAAAACTTTTTATCGTTATTTTAAAATTTATATCTTACGTATTTATAAATTGCATTATGTTATATCAAAACGCAGAAATATTTTAATAATAATAAGAATGTAAAATGGCTAATACCTCTGTTTTTTCCATGCGCTGTTTCATTAGACATAATTATTTTAAAGTCATATCATTCATTTGAAAATGACTTTGCATAACGACATGTGAGTTTTGTTCTTCAAAGTCAATAATTCTTATGAAATTTTATGTATAGTATTATTGCCATAAATTGATATAATTTAAATATACATCTATATGATTAAAAAAAAACAAATATAAAAAACAATAAAGTTACTTTAAAATTAAAAATTACTAAATTTATCAATAGTCCAGGCAATAGGGAATTTTACCTAGCAAAATTAATGGTAGTTCTGGAAATCGGCTTACTTTATGTTTTTTGGGTCGCTGAATCCGAATTTGTAACTTCACACCAAAATTTCACCCGGCAATCCCCCCCCCCCAAATTTTGGTAAAAAAAAACCAAAAAGGTTTTTATTAAAAAAATCATTTTTTTTATTGTTTTAGACGAAAAGTATCTAGAAATTCAGAAAGTAGACAAAATTTGCAACAAATTAGATGTATGACATTATGACTTAAGATGAAGGGAAAGGGGAGATCTGCCTCGGAACATGCGCGCGGTGCTGCGTGGACTAAGTTGCGCAATTCCATTTAACCACTCACACGTTTACATTCGCCCTCTCATCTCCCCTCCGAACTTTCCTTATAAGGTTTACTTTAAGTGTTTTGGGTCGCTGAATCCGAATTTTTAACTTGCCCACAAAATCCCCCCCCCCCCGAAAACCCCCCGAAATAGTTGTTATTAACTTAAATTTCTTATTTTTTTTTATAGGAAAAGCATTACGAAATTAAAAAACTAGACAAAATTTGCAACAAATAGGATATATGACATTATGACGTAGGATAAATGGGGAGAGAGGGGGCTGCCTCGGATCATCCCCCGCGCGCTTTTCTGAAAAACCAAACTTTTTGGGTGGTTGCCGGGTGAAATTTTGGTGGGAAGTTACAAATTCGGATTCAGCGACCCAAAAAACATAAAGTGAGTCGAAATCCAGAACTAGTATTAATTTTTCCAGATAAAATCCCCTATTGCCTGGACTTCATAACTTAGTGCATGTTCAGAGTGCATGTTCAGAGGCAGCCCTCTCCCTCCCCGTTCATCCTACTTCATAATGACATGTATCCTATTTGTTGCAAATTTTGTCTAGTTTCTGAATTTTGTAATGCTTTTCCCCTAAAATAATGAGAAATTTAAGTTAAAAACAACTATTTTTTTGGGGGGGGGATTTTTGGGGGAAGTAAAAAATTCGGATTCAGCTACCCAAAAACTTAAAGTAAACCTTATAGATAAAGTTCGGAGGGGAGATGGGAAGTCGAATGTAAACGTGTCAGTGGTTAAGTGGAATTGCGCAACTTAGTTCACGCAGCACCGCGCGCATGTTCCGAGGCAGATCTCCCCTTCCCCTTCATCCTAAGTCATAATGTGATATGTCTAATTTGTTGCAAATTTTGTCTACTTTCTGATTTTCTGGATACTTTTTCCCTAAAACAATAAAAAAATTGATTTTTTAAATAAAAACCTTTTTTGGGTGGCTTTTTACCAAAATTTGGGGGGGTTGCCAGGGGGAAATTTTGGTGGGAAGTTCCAAATTCGGATTCAGCGACCCACAAAACATACAGTAAGCATTTTTCCAGAACTACCATGAATTTTGCTGCGTAGAGCCCCCATACGGTCTCTATTGCCTGGACTACAATCTATGTGAAAAGTTTACTTGAAATAAAAATTTACCTGTTTAATGAACATTTCATAGTCAAATATTTAAATAACTTATGCTAAGACACACTGTAAGAGAAATATATTTTATAATTGTAGTAACCATAATTCTGTTAATTAATTTTTAACCCATCTATGACGATCTTTATGTGTGCTAAAAATACAATTTTTTTTTTTAATTTATGAGAAATAGTGCTTTTTTTAGAATTCCCTAATTTACCAGTGAGACATGGGGAAATTATATTAAATAAAAAATAAAAAATATACATAATAACTTTACTTCTATTAATAACTTAAAAATAGAAATAAAACGAATATTTGTCTTTCAAATTTTAAATATTTTAAATATTTCGGTTATTTAAAAAGCAGTATAAACTAGTGATCATTATTAAACGTTTATACGAGTATACGTATAATACGTATTATACGAGGTACGAATTTCAGATACGTATAATATGGCTACAACGGTTATACGTATTATGCAAATCAGCATATATGGTACATCGTATATTCGTACCTTATCCAAGCGGTTAAACTTATAAACACCTAAATGTTTTTCGTTCAAGGCATGGAAACTGATGTTTTAATGCTTATATGCGGATTAGAAACATTACGAAATATCCTCTATTAGACTCCCGTATATATATAAAAAAATAAATATAGAAAAACTATATTTCAAGTTGAACGACAGATTCACCTTAATAAAATAAATGAGCAATATGAATATTAAATTCACAATATATATCTTTACTTAATAGATGCTAAAATACATAAATGTTAAAACATTTTAAAAACAATCATGATGTTAAAACATTCGAGTCATATGATGTTAAAATCCAAGCGCTTTCAACTAAAGCATTAGTCGTCATCATTATCACTGCCGGATGAAAGACAACTGCTGGTTAAATACCAAAGGGCGAAACCAACGAACCACAAACAGGAGGGTATGTAGGAACGAAATAGAGCAGTAGCTAACCTGAAAAAGAGGGAGTGGGGAGAGAGGGAAAGGGAGGAGGGAAATGGTTAATCAAAACCAAATTCACCAGTTACCCCTAGTATGTTAAACCAAATTCTTGGTATATTATAGGATAGGACGTCATTACAGGTACGCTTGCCTCTTGCGAAAATTTCCAAAGACTCTCTGATTATACAAATATTATAATGTGATGCATGTGCGATGATTTTGATTTTTTTAAATAGGATATCAATATCTTTATCGAGTCTTAACCGGGATAGGGCTGTGGATAGTTTACCCTTTTTTATATCTGTCATATGTTCTTTAATCCTTTCAAATAATTTGTGAGTAGTCATTCCTACATACGTATACGTTTTTGAACTGCTATTAACTTTAAAAGGGATAATATAAACTCCATATTTATCATAATTATCTACAGCATCAATCATTCTGTGTACCAGATACTGTAACTTTGTCGGTGGTTTAGCGATATTAATTACATTGTATTTCTTCAAAGCATGCTTAATCCCCTCAAAAAGATTTGGAATATATTCCATACTAGTAAATTTAGTAGGTTTTTCTTTATCTTTACTAACATTTGTAGATATTGTGCTACTATTATTATATTTATAAATTAACTTGTTGATAAATTTATTCGAAAACCCATTTTCACAAGCAATCTCTTTAATTTTAATCAATTCATCACTTACAGGGTGACAATTATTTAACTGTATAAAATTAAACCGTCAAAGCTTCTCAACGGTTTGCGCGATGAAGTTCAAACATCGTGGTTGGCCGCAGGGCGTGATGGGAATTAGTATGCGCGTGCGCACGCATCTTATTGTTGTAGGCCATTTTGACGCATTTGGTGCATTTGGGGGACTCAGAATCCGCATTTCGCAATCGAGAAGCCTCTCCATCCTCAACGGGTGACAGTGTGGTGTACAATGTCCAGTCACGCAATAATTGGTCTAATATTCGTTGAAGGCACGGTGACTACTGAACGATTCGTGAATGTTTTGGAAAATGGTTTTATCCCCCTTCTCCAAACTGACCCTGATTTCGACAAGATGTGGTTCATGCAAGACGGAGCTCGACCCCATCAGACAAAGAAAGTTTTTGATGTCCTGTAGGAGCACTTTGGGGACCGCATTCTGGCTCTGGGCTACCCAGAAGCCACTGGAATGGGACTCGCTTGGCCGCCATATTCTCCGGATCTTAACGCTTGTGACTCATTTTTGTGGGGCTACATTAAAGACAATGTGTACAGAAATAACCCCAAAGACATTGCTGAGCTGAAAACTGCCATTCGGGAGGTCATCGACAGCGTCGATGTTCCAACACTTCAGCGGTTCATGCAGAATTTTGCTATTCGTCTGCGCCACATCATATCCAAAGATGGCAGCCATATCGAACGTGTCATAACCTAAATCCGAATATCTGTAGTGACGTTTACATGTTGAATAAAGTTTCTGCAATCAGTAGTGTTTGAATAATTTATGTTTTATTTCATATAGTTAAATAATTGTCACACTGTAGATAAACATCCGAACAAACATGAATATCTCTTTTAACATAAAAACGGCATGCAGCAGTTTTATAGTTGAATGGAGCATTACTGACATAGGATATTGTATTGTTTGACCTGCAAGGTTTTCTATAGACTTTCATATCGATGCTTTTTCTTGAAATATTCTTAACCAGTTCTACATCTAAAAAGGGTAGAACAATTTTCTTCCATTTCAGAAGTAAACTTTATATTTTCATGTATACTGTTAGCATGATTCAAAAACTCAGTTAATGTAAAGATCCCGTGATTCCAAATTATCAGTATGTCAACAACGTACCTAATCCATAATGCGGGTTTGAGGGTAAAGGAAGAAATGATATGATTTTACAGAGGTCGTGATTTAAGTTCGGCCAATAGTCCAGAGATTGGTGAGCCCATTGGGGCCCCTTCTGTTTGCTTGTAATTTTTTCCATTAAAAAGGAAGACATTATACTAGTTGGAAATTAAATTTAAGCTTGAAATAATAGTCCGCGAGCCAGCAACAGGTTTTGATGACCAAACGCCTCTTGGCCGATAATTTGTAAAATGCTTCTCAGAGATGTATCATGAAGCTCCATTAACGTCAGCTACGGTTTTGAGGGTTGGTTGAGCAGCGGTAGCCTCCCAAACATGTAAAAAAAGAAAAAAAAAATAGTCATTTCCTCCCGGTTGAAAAATTTTCAAATTATAGCTAACCCAATGAAGAAAAAAAAAAGTCAGCTGATTATAGAGCGGTGGGTTATTCGTCAGCTGATCACACGAACATGAAAAAAAGGGACTATGTGCAAAGGATAGTCCCGTTAACCGTAAAATACTTGCGAGCGGAGAGAGCTACGGCTTCAAACGACGGCAGCTCCCCCTAGTGCCAAAATTTGGAAGATAGCTACTGAAAATCGTAAACGAAAAGAAATAGAGCAAAACTTCCAGTTAGAAAGTTTTAGAGCATCAATTAATTAGTACTAAACGACATTTGGATCACACGGATAAGATAAGTCGTCGCCTGTATAACCAAAAATGTCCAAAATTGATGTACTCTATTTCGTGTAAACGTTTGAATGGAATAGCCAGAAGTATGAAGAAATACGCACAATTTATGGTATAAATATGTGCTTATCTCAATACATTTTGATAACATCACATAAAAAACAAAAAAGACAAACTTTCTCACAGTGATAAAAAGTTAATATTCAATATGTTCGAAAAGTTCGCCATTGCTCACGATACATTGTGTATTCTTGTACATTCATTGTGCATTTGTATTCTTGAGTGTAATTCTACATGCCACATTTCTCAGCATGGAACGTCTATTGCTAGTCTCTTCAATACGACGACATAGCTTTAACCCTTTCAAGGGCCGTGGCTAGACGGTCTAACCATCTAATTTTATTTCCAAAACTGACAAATGGCAGCAATAATAACATTTTGCTTTTGTAATAAAATTTTTCTTTTCTAGTGAAAATTAACGTGTTTTTATTTTCTCAGAAATTCGTTTGAATATTCTTCTGTCAATAAATTACTTCATCAGTTTTTGAACAGAATTATTCTGCCCCTGAAAGAGTTAATCTAAAATTTTAAATACATTGGAAATTAAATTTTTACAGACATTACAGCACAGTACAACGTCACAATCTGAAATTGTGCACTGCTATATTTACGGAATGTGAATATACAAAGTAGAATCGTCACTCATCGATTTCGGGAATTTTTGGGTATACAGGTGACGATTTATCTTATCCGTGTGAACCAAATGTCGTTTAGTACTAATTAATTGATGTTCTAAAACTTTCTAATTGGAAGTTTTGCTCTATTTCTTTTCGTTTACGGTTTTCAGTAGCTATCTTCCAAATTTCGCCACTAGGGGGCGCTGCCGTCGTTTGCATTATATAGGGCGTAGTCACTTTACTATACCGTTACCTCACTTCCATAGCTGTAGCTCTCTCCGTTCGCAAGTATTTTATTGTTAAAGTGACTTTCCTTTGCACACTGTATAATTTTTTCATGTTCGTGTGACCAGCTGACGAATAACCCACCACTCTATAATCAGCTGACTTTTATTTTTCTTCAAGAGATTGGGTTAGCTATAATTTGACAAATTTTCAACCGGAAGGAAATGACTATTTTTTTTTTCCTTTTTTTACATGTTTGGGAGTTTACCGCTGCTCAACCCACCCACGGAACCGCAGCTGACGTTCACGGAGCTTCATGATAAAACTCTCTGAAGCATTTTACAAAATATCGGCCGAGAGGAAATAACTGACAAATTTGCACCTGGCTCGGGTACTATAAGTATATTTTTAATATCGTCGTTATATAATGGGTTATTTAAAATGGAATCTTCAATGATAATTTTAACCTCGTGAACATTAATGGAAGGATATAAAGATTTATATCAAAACTTACTAATATGCTGCTCTTTTCTAATTTATAATCTTTTAGTATCTTAGCTAGATCTGCGGTAGAGTTTATAACGTGTTTAGATGGGGTCAAAATGGTTTTAAGTAGAGGCACAAACGCTTTTTCAATAGTCTACGTCGGTCCTAAACACTTCGAAACAATTGGACGGAGTGGGAAATCTACTTTATGGTATTTCAACCGCCCGTGTAACCGGAGGGGGGGGGGGTGACTGCAGTTTTATTGATGGAAAGCTTAACTTTCATGTCACTCGGCCAAACACCGTGTTTAATTAGTTCTTGGGTTTCCGGTTGATAGTAGTATTAGGATCTTTATTTAATCCGGTACAATTCATATCCTTAATGCAGCATTCCATTTTATCTATATAATCTGTAGTAAACATAATTGCTAATTTATTCGATTTATCTGTTTGTATGAGAATAATATCTGACCACTCTTTAAGTTGCTTTATTGCATTCGTATGATTATCACGTTGCTGGATAGAATTCATTATATGTTTTTGAACGTTATTATATAACATACTTCTAATTTCTTCTTTGTTATTATTATCCATTGCATTGACTATTGTTTCACAATCCGCAATAACAGTTTTAGAGTTGAACCGTCTTTCAAACAAATGTTTAGGTCCCAATGATAAGATGTTGTGTAGCCGTTCGTGTATATCATAATTAGTAAGGTTGATGTATTGTACCGTTTTTTTCCGTGGTAATTGATAATCTGTATATTCTATAAGCTTGTTGATTTTTCTTTATATAACTGCCTCTTTTCTAACTCATGATATAGATGTCAAGATAAAGATGTTGATATCCTATTTAAAGAAGTCAAAACATCACATTATAATATTTTATAATCAGAGAGTCTTTGGAAATTTTGGAAAGAGGCAAGCGTACCTGTAATGACGTCCTATCCTATAATATAATAAGAATTTGGTTTAACATACTAGGGGTAACTGGTGAATTTGGTTTTGATTAACCATTTCCCTCCTCCCTTTTCCTTCCTCCCCTCTCTCTCTTTTTCAGGTTAGCTACTCCTCTATTTCGTTCCTACACACCCTCCTGTTTGTGTTTCGTTGGTTTCGTCCTTTGGTATTAAACTAGCAGTTGTCTTTCATCCGGCAGTGATTTTCGCTAATGACCACTAATGTTTTAGTCGAAAGCGGTCGGATTTTAACATCATATGACTCTTGTATATAGACTGGTTTACCGGGGACGTCGCGATTCTTTGTTCAAAGAAGCACGATGGCCTGGGGTTTACCTACCTTCTGGTTGGTTCCCAGGTACTTAAAAAATCTGAATATTTTTCCTCTGTTTATATTTCGGTTGTTTTTCCTAAAAACTAGGCTATTAATTATTAAATGTTTTACTATTTGTAGTGGATAGCTCCAAAGCTACCTTTCGCAGATCTGTAGCACAGCTTCTTTAGATTTATTGCATGGGCACTTCGCACATTATTTTTGCATGCGGCCAAAGACCAGAATTAAATTTACTTTATATTTTTTTAGTAACATTAAACAATCCAATACCTGGGATGTTTTGTAATAATACCTTTATTGTATTTAAGAATATTGTTTTCTAAGTTTAAAATATTTTGAAAATATATTTTAATCTGAGAAAGAAAAGAGAAGGCAAATCATTTCAAGAATGTGCAATTATCGTTCTAAAACGTGCAGGTTCTTTATTTGCCAGTCTATAAGTAATCGAAATTTATAGGTACTTTATACAAAAAAATATATATGCCAACATTAACAAATCTTAAGTGTAATGACTTACATTTTGTATTAAAAATACCTTGAGTATCATGATAAAAAAATGGATGTTCCTTATACATTAACAGAGTAGAAAACATCATCTCCTTAGAAATAAAAACATTTGCGCCCGAATGCAATTATGAGTGTAACACACACGAATAAAGAAATTTTAAAAGATTAAAAGAAAAAAAAACATACTTATGAAGGATTCACAATAAATCTGAAAGAATTATACTGTCATTCTTTGCTCAAAAAGTTTTTAATTTTGCTAGTTACTTACAATGAATACAATATGTATATATTATATACACAATATATATATATATATATATATATATATATATATATATATATATTAATATATAATGAGGTATCTGATCTCAATACCATGAGATAAAAAAAAAAAAATCTAAATAAATTCAAAGTAAAAATTTGCGTAAGTACTTTTTTCAATTCACTGTAATAACTTTCGGTTTTGAAATAAAAACACTAACACATTAACATTTTCGGAATTCAAACAACTACGTTTGGATGTTACTATGTTACCTGTAGCTGAAAAATCTGTTTCAGAACAGGCAAAATCAACAACTACATCTCCTTATCCTTTCAAATCACTTTCTTAATAGGCATACATGAGCATGTTTACTCCGAGAAGAAGTTCGTGAACAGAACCAATACCACACTTATTTTTTAAACCATTATGAGAACATAATTAAAACACCTATAATGGCTACTTTCAGCAATCTTTATTTATTTATAAAATAATTTAAACTGTTCCATTAAATTTACGTAACATTTTATCACTTAATTTAATGAAAATTAGAAGAAAATAAATGAAATAAAATATTTAAAGGAAAAAATAACAAGATGTTATATATGAAACATAATATGCAGATTGCTACGGTAACGCCACTGATTTCCAGCTTATTCTCCATTCAGTGACGTAAGACTGATAAGGTCAATTGCTATTAAAAGTAGATACGATACTTGAAATATACGTATACTTTAAATGTACGTATGCTTAAATATATGTTTAACCGATGTACCCTTATACGTATCCGGATACGTTTAAACGTATATTTTAATGGTAACGTATATTTAAAAGAAGCGTATTATACCTATATACGTATATCGATTAAACGTATAACTGAAATACGTATTCCATCGGAAGCACTAGTATGAACTCTTTCTCTATTTCTCTTTACAGTTATAAATCACTTATTTAATGAGCTCTTAAATTATATGCATTATTTTTTTAAATGTAAGCGTTTAAAAAATTAACAAGTACATCAAAAATCTACAATCATATTTATTATCAGTTACGTCGATAAATCACTAAATAGTTCAGACATTATATGTAAGGAATACTATACGCAATTACTCCACAATGCTATTAATACTTGTAATAATTTTAGCAAAACATCATTACAAATTGAAAGTAATTATAGACAAGGATTAAATTATCAAAAAACACCGAAGCTTGAGTGTAAAATTTTAAATTATTCAAACCTTCTTATTATATAAAAATTTCATAAAAGTCCCATTAAACTTCATATTATAACTATTGGTTGTAATACTTATAACAATGCCCTCAGCTAGTCATTTATTATGAATGTTGCGACCGATATATACAATATAATGACTAACAAAAAAGAAAAAATCATGCTTCAAACATAGATTGTTAAATACTTTCCAACACAGTCAGAATAATGTAACAAAACTGCAACGTTTAATAAGCTAAAATATTATTCCTAGTGCAACCGTATGGGAACGCTTAACACATTTGAAAGCTGAATTTCAGATGTTCAATTCTACAATCGGAAAATTATCGTCTTTGTGCAGCCCTGTATAGGATATATAGATTTATAAGTAAATTTATAACTATTATTAACTAAATGCATGCCAAAATTGTGTTCATTTGAGAAATACATACATATTTTAGTTGAAATTTCCATTTCAGAAATTTCCGCTAATAAGGAGGATGACACGTGAATTCTTTTGTGCAGCCCTGTATATGAGATACAGAATTTATATAAAACTAGTAAAACTAAAAGGAATAGTTAAATTAAAATAGCTAAATTTCAAAGCGTATGCCGAAATTGAGAACGCATTTCAAGCAATTATTTCTCAACGTCAGTACAGTTTTTTGTGTCCCTGTAAATAAGCGATAAATGTTATGAATGACTTATTCTTTCGTAATCATCATGTAGTGACATATTCAGTGATTTATATCAGTTTCAGTACATTTGATATAGAGTAATGTCATTAAAATACTCTGTAAACTTAAATTAAACTAGCTAAATGTAAAAGTGCATGCCGAAATTGAAAACGCGTTTCAAGCAATTATTACTCAAAGACAGTACTTTAATCGATTTTTTTATGTCCCTGTAAATAAACGATAAATGTTATGAATGTCTTATTCTTTCGTAATCATCTTGTAGTGAAATATTCGGTGATTTATATCAGTTTCAATACATTTGAAATTGCGTAATGTTATTAAAATTCTCTGCAAACTATTTTTCTCCATATACCATGATGTAATGGGATACTTTTGGGTGCACCTGTAAATGAACTATTAATCCCACATATTTCATATACAATACAAAACATGCCTAGTTGATCCTAAATAACGTTTATCAATTGTAAGATAATCCGAGTAAATTTACGGGAGTTAGAGCGTGGGCACTCGGACAGACGGCCAGATGACAGATGGACAGACAAACTGAATGCATAAAAACTATTAGGTCGAACGAACTAAAAACTAATAGGTCGAAAACGAAAATAGGTCACCTTATCTTATATAATTATGAAACAATATAAAATGTTAAAATATCTTAACGCAATATTTTTCCAAAATTTTTAATAGCGTTAAAATTTAATATATATATATATATATATTATTCTATTAAGGTATTATTAATTCAAGGATGATTAATTAAAGAAATTAAAAATAATTTATTTCTATTAAATATTAACCATAACGGTAGTCTTGAATGTTCTTTCATCTCTTACTTTAAATTCTAGAATATTTCTTCGATTCACATATATCAGGTCTTCTCAAATGCTGCACATTTTTATTGTTAATAATCTTACATATTTTCCTATTTTTCCGTTTGTCTTTATAGCATCTTCTTTATTTTTATTTAATTCGATACATTAAAACTGCAGAGATAGACTTTCATGGAAAATTTATCTTCCCTATTATATGAAATGATGCATTATTTTGCGACTCGTTACTGTTTTTGCAGACTAATGATTAAACACTTAGATGCCGTTTTATCATTTAAATCTCCGTCATCAATTTTTTCATATTCCATTATTGTATCAATTTATGATCAAATAATTTCTATTTCATTTATGATTGGCCTCATCTATCTAAATAAGTTTTTTCCTTATAATATAGAGATATCCTGAGAGCTTTTGTTTATTATCAGAAATTAAGTTATAATCCAGAAAGTAAGTTCCGTTTAGCAACACAAGAAAAGGAAAAAATCATTTGGAACTAAGTTTTATTAAATATTGAACTACAATGGTCATTCTAATTTTCGACATAGATATCACTATTCTTTAGGCATTTATCGTTGCTGAACATGAATATTAAATTATATTGTTTTTTAATTAAACAATATTACGGGCTTTCAGTTGAAAGTTTTTTAGCAAAACCTACAAGCAAGACTGGAAGACCGAGGCGTTTGTTCTTATATCAAGATCTATAAAATCTATATTTAACATCATTACATCATCTTCTATTAATATAATGAAATAAATGTGTGCAGAACTAACCTAAAAGAAGTACAATTATGTTTCGTATTTTTCGCAGCAATTTTTCGTTAAAATTGCTATAAAAAATTCGTTGTTTTTTATATTGTTTTGTTTTAATAAATTGTTTACTTTGCTAACTATTTCATATCGGAAAATCGGTACTAAAAATTATGCTAGATTGTACAAACAACCTTTTGGCAACACATCCAAATGCTTAGAAAATTGGCCTACTTATGTTAAATATACAGCTAATAGTTAAGAAAAATCATGCATATATGCAAATAAGCATGCCCTCTTTTAATTCTAATACACTTTACAAAGGACAGTCTCAAGCTCAAATTGCTTTCACCAAAAAACCATACGAATCAGTGTGTTCTTCCCAAATTTAAAACTCAAATTTAAAAATCTTTTATATAAAACTCTATAAAGGTATTTATTTCTTCGACATAGATTTATTTTAAAAGTTTGCAATTTAATTATCATTATTTTGAATCACAATTAATCAGTATTATTCTAACATATTCACTTTCCACAAAATATATTTCAGAACAAAAAAAAAGAATGTAGTATTATCTCCAGACAACTTTCCATCGCTCGTTACAAAAGTAATTGTCAAAAAATTGTCAAATTTACAAAATATTTTCGTGCAGAAAATAGCCAGTATTTTCACGAAATTCTTGGTTAATAATGATAATCTTCTTAAGTTGTCTGAAATTTTTATGCAACAACATGTATAATAAGACAATTATTTTCAAATGATAACTTAATATTACCTATGGTAGAAACATTTTGTTATATTTTCTGAAGACAGTGGATAATAAATTATTCAGCACGCGTCACGTTCTTTTCAACGAATGCTTGATAAGATGCATATTTTAAAGATGTAAATTGCAATTTCTCATCTTATCAGAATACCTAATTATCGTGGCGACTAAATTATTTTTTCGGAAGATAGTTAAACTATTACAAAAGTGTACAAATTTCTTATCCTAAACAATTTCCCAGACATATATAAATCGGTTATTTCGCTTCAGTGTTCACATGACGCTAAACATAAAACATATGAAGAATAAGAATAAAATAAAAACCTTTATCTAAAATTGCATGAAAGCGTACCAATAACCGTAATAACTGAGATAAATGTGTAAAACAAAATCAGTACTTTACATTAACAAAGCGATTTAACCAGGCAACTCTGGTAGGAGATGTTTGATTTATTACCGTTTGGTGTAAACCATGTAGGTAATATTAATTTTCAGTATAAAAGCTGATATATATATTTTTAACCTTTAAAATATATTTTCTTAGATTAACCAATAACGACATCAGAATTTATTTTTAGAAATTTCGCGTATGTGTAATATCAGACGTTAATGAAAATAAAATTCTGCATTTCTAATAATTGTATCTAATAATCTTTTATGTTGTAATAGTGTCAGTATTTAAATGCGTAGTCTAATTTCATGCCTGTTATATTTCTGACTTACGTATTTATTTAATTTTTTGAGACAAATCAATTTTGTTTGGAAATTAAGTTGCGAGATATATTACACGGAAACAAACGAATGTCAAACTATGTACATTGTTTTAGGAGCAAACGAGTTTATCTTCCATAATCCTATTGCCCATATATTTTGGTGAGAGATTACAAAAGTTTATGCTTAAAACAAAAATTATAAAAAGATAAAACCATAAAAAATCCACAGTTATCGAATAAATTACTTTTGAAAGTACATTTTAATCTCTATTCCACATCGTAAAAGTTAAAATTGTGCGAAGTTTAGAATTAAAAAAAATATTTATAAGGCAAAACTGATTGTTCAGGAAATTGCCACTGTTGATTTGACGCAGCGTTAATTACAGATGTATTTTTGCTTATTACTGAAAATACAAAGTATTCTAATCCGAGTTTTTCTGGTTATAAGTTCGAGAAAATCATTTTTATTTAAATACACTAACAAAATTTTACATGTAATGCATTTTACACCCCGTTATTAAACCCGCTTTTAATAACAAAAAGCCATTAAATTGCAATATTTATCCTGTTTGTGAATGAATTTGTTTCCTTATATGTTTTTTAAGAAATGGCTAGACTAATATTTCTAGTCAGCAAATTTTCTCATTAGGAAAATAAGAGGTTATGTACCATTGAAATAAACATTGACATTAAACGTTTTAATTTAATCGAAATTAAAGATAAAAGAGAGAAGTAAACTTTATACGGATGAATTTCCCTATAGTTTTAAAAATTGAAAATTTTTATTGGTAGATGATTTGTTTTCCTTTTAAGGGAGAAACTTTATTTGAATAGAAAGAATTTATTTTATTTTAATCTAAATTCAAGGTAAGAAAAAATTACACGGAAGCATTTCACTATGGATTTTAAAATTGAACGTTCTTTCGGTAGATTTTTTTATGTTAAAGGAAGAAATTTACCTTTAATTAGATTAGAATCAGTTTAACGAAACTATTAACTAATTTCTTTCAATCATATTCGAAAACTTCACAGTCAAAGAACTGTTTACAATATATATCTTTTTTTTTAACCTTCTTTTAGTAAGCTCTGTATTACTATTTAAATTTGTAGATAAACATTAATGTTAAACACGAGTTTTCAATTTCTGTTCAACTACGATACAGGAAACTTATAGATTATTGTAAAACATTGTAAAATGAACGCTCGTAATTTCAAACTTTTTAAAACAAATAATTACATGAACAACACCTAATATAATTATCCTGTATCTCGTGTATATCGATGTGTTTTTCATCCAAACGTATTAAATAAACGTATTACTTAATTATCAAGGTTCAACTAAAAATAGCTTATAAACAGTAACGTGCTTAACATTCAATGTTTGAAAAATCTTGAATTAAAATAAACTAAACATTATTTTACATGTTATTGCTAGATTATGTAATTTCTCTTGCATAGTCTTGTAGTATTTCACTAATGAAAAAATACATTTATTTTCATGCGCGTGCATCTTACAATCCCTTCGCTCCATTGATGAATGAAACGTCATTATTTAAAGTTGAGAATTTATACCAGCCGCATGGCAACAAACGGTATCTGATATTCATCTTTATTATTTTTCCTGTTCCATTTATTCTTCTTGTGAAATGTTTGATTAAATGTTGTTTGTGTGAATTAAAATGCCTTTATTATTTAATATACACACGAAAACGCACTAAAATTGTGACCCACATTGGAGCAAGTTAAAAGAACTTTGTATTAAGTGAGTAATATTTTATCTGATTTCGGAAAAATTATGAGGAACAATCGATTCTTCACAATCTGAAAAAAGGAAATTGTTATCTGATTAAGAACTCGGAGCTCGTAAACCCCGTGATCTTTTAAGGGGGTAGATAACATTGAGCAGCCAGAAAATGACCGTATTTAAAACAGTACGAAAAACTCTGTAGTTTCTTAACCAATGAATGAATTTTTTTCTTTACTTTCACGCATTCTTATGGCTTGATAAAATATTCAAATGCACATATATTTAGTAATATTAATTAATTAAATCAAAACGAGTAGAGTGACTTTTAAAAAATATGAATATTAAAATATGCATTTTCCGCGCACGATTTTACAAATTCTACTGCAGATATATGTTTAATGTTTCGTATTTTGTTACTTATAATACTGTATTTAACACTGATCCTAAATTTCAAAGTATATTTAAATTATTTAGCATAATTAATGACTTTTCTAAAAATACTTACTAAACTTCACCAACAAACGTATATTTATTTTTTTAATCCACAATTTTATGTGAAAAACATAAGACTAAATTGATTTTCAGCATAAATTAAAATATATAAAAAAATAAGAATATACACAATTTAACGGGTTTTTTTATAATTAATTTTTAAATGAGGGTGAACGCAATACCAAAAAAATCAATTTTTAGAAAAACGATTTCAAAGTTGCCTTATAACTTTACAGCGTATTAAATGTTGTGCAATTAAACAAGAAAGTATTGTTCATTTATTTGTTTAAATAATTTACGATTCTAGACAATAGCTTCAATAATTATCACAAAATCGATCGATTAGATTTCTTTTTTTCTTTTTGAAACAGACAAAGCCATTTAGAGAACCCCTGTTAAAAATTCATTCAAGAATTTAAAATCGTTATTTACATATGGAAGATGAATCTTGTTTACGAGATTTATTGCAAAATATGTTTGTTACGGCTCGTTTAGATAAAAATATATGTATTTAAAAATAATCGTGATGTCATTTTAGTTTCAGGGCAAAAGGTAATAATGTTTTCGTAGCATTAGTGCTTTTTCTCCCGAAATTAAAATGATATTGTGACTATTTTATTAAATGTACATAATTTTACCATTTTATGAAAACAAACTGTAACAAAAAATATTTTGCAATAAATCTGGTAAACAAGATTAATCTTCCATAAGTAAATATTCAGAAAATATGCGCAAGTGATGCGCAGATAGTAGATTTTTGGTTATATATGACGTCATACTAAAAACCCACGTTATCAACACCGTCCACAAGATGGCGCAGCTGTGTCAATTTACGGTAGATTCCAGCATTAACACTGTACGCTTAATGTATATGCAGTTTTTCTCACCACATCACATGGTTTAAAAAAAGATTCTACAGATTGGAGACCTGTCGGATAGGGTGGAATGAAAGAAAAAAACGAAAATCGGAAAATCAAAATGTAATAGCACGCAAAAGTTGTGTGTGGTCCTCAGTAACGAAATTGCACAATTTTTTCGAAATCAAATTTTACCTTCCGGTGCCCCGGACCCCTCCCCCCAATTTTTGCAAAATTCGTCAAAACGCCTTGTAGAAGTTAGAAATAAAAATTATAAAGCTGGAAAATAAAAAGGACATACAGCGAAAAAGTGCGAATGGTATGTTGTAATATGCCTACACAGTTTTTTCGAAAACACATAATATCTTACAGGGACCCGGCCATTCGTAGTTTTGAAAAAAATTGCCGTAAATTCCCTTTTATATGTTGTCCATGTAAAATAGAATGCATCACACAAGAAGCGAGAGTGCAATAAAAACATTTTATCTGTAAACAGTACAGAAACAATTAAAGTTCAAGAATGAAAAGTAGTGATGGGCGATTCTCGAGAATTCGACAATCGAGAAAAATCGTCATCGTAAAAAATCACAATCGATACAGCCATCGATTAATTCCCAGAATCTACAATCGAGATGTTTTACAATCGATTATAACGAGAAAAGCTAAAAAACAAACGTTGGAAAACTTACCTATTATTCTGGCCGACAATTTCATAGTAGTGATAGGGCTTAATGATGGGCGATTCTCGAAAATACCAATCGAAAAAAATGGTTATCGTAAAATACACAATCGATACAGCCATCGATTACTTTGGAGAATCTACAAAGGAATCTACAAAGGTTCTAGAATCGATTATTGAAATCATTGTATTTACATATATATAAGGCAGATTTTATTAAATATAGGGAAACTGAAAACAGGTGGAATAAAAAAACAACAAACCAAAAGGAGGCTCTAATGGAGCCACAAGACTGGGAAAGTCTTGTAAGGGTGCCGCCTGGTTGAAAAAAGCTGAAAAAACGCGAGTAGCTATGAAGCGGTAAGGGGAGTTTAAGTATCAAAAATTGAATTTTTCGGCAATTAGTACCAAAATGGCCAAAGAAATAAGAATCAAAAAGCACCCCCTAGTGGCAAACATATGCACTAAAGGATGATAAAAGGGATAAAAAAATTTTATTGATTTTTCTACGTCATTTGAGATTGGACCTTTAATTTCCCCATTTTTAGAAAGTCTTCGACTGGAATACATTAAATGAACTCCCTCGGGGAGCAAAGTAGGAGAGAGGGGCAAGGAAAGTGCATAATATGAATAAGTGGTCACAGGACTTTCCACGATATCTCACAAGAGGGGTGTCGGCTAAATTTAGAAAAGTGCCCCCGCGCATGGGTAAAGTAAGGGGAGGGGCGCGGGCGAAATATAAAATGAAATAGCAGTCACAGAGCTTTCCAATGATATATCACATGAGGGGTGTCAGCAAAAGATAGAAGAGAGTACCAACTCCCAGGATTCCAATTATCGAGCCCCCCGAAATATACCCTGCTCATCCTTCCCTTTGAAATTTTCATATATTAAAAATTATTTATCGGAGGGCTCCGTAAAAAAATCCGATCTAAAATGTTTAAAAAAGCGACGATTTCAAAAAAGTTCGAAAAGTGTCTCTCTCGGGGCGACAAACTAGGGAGGGAAGAAGAAAGGTTCCTAATATGAAAGAGTAACTTTCCGATGATAACCGAAAACTTTCCGATGATATATCAAATGACTGGTCCAAGAAAAGTTTGAAATCTACCCCTCCCACGTGGGTTCACTCTTTTATCCCAGAATATACCCGGAAATCACGCAGCCCCACTTTTAAAATTTTATATTTAATAAATAATATTTATCGGAGAGCTTCATTAAAAAACCTCATTTATGATATTTACTGTAGAAATCTCTACAATTAAAAAAAAAAAAAAAATCACTCCCGCACCGCTCTTCCCCGCCCCCTTCCGGAATTCAACTCCGGGAGGAGAAAGGTTCATAATATGAAAGAGTGGTCAAAGGACTTTTCGATGATATGTCAAGGAGAGGTTTGGTAAAAGTTTGAAAATTACCCCCCCTCCTTTGTCCACTCTCGCGCCCCACAGAATTCGCTCACCTTCCTCTTTCAACTTTTTATATTTAATAAATGGTATTTATCTGAGTCTCCAGGTATGGGGCAGCTTGGCAGAGCTAAAATAAGAGAAACATTGAAAATTCGGGGCAAAATGAAACTAAATTCAACAGTAAAATTTGAAACTAGGACTATACAGAACTGAATACATAAACCACTATGCTTCTTAACCCACATCGGTTAACAGCAATAAAAAGAAAAGTGCCAGTTAAACTGATGGCATTGAGCTCACAGGTTATTCACACGAATTGTATATTATACTCTTATTTCAAAGAATAATGTGCCTCAAAAAATAAATGAAGGAAAATATCCCCCGTTTGCCCCTTTTATACTTAACCAATGAACCTCCAAATCTAATCAAGGCAACTTCTTAACATAATAAACCGGTATACCAAATTTGGAGCACATCGAATAATTCTGCATGAAAAACCCATTTATCTAAATTAAGGAGGGAGGCCTACCCTCCTTTCCCCCCTTTATCCTTAACTAATGAACTTCCAAGTTTAATCAGGGAAGCTGCTTTACATAATAAAACGGTATAGCAAATTTGGAACTATTCGAATAATTCTGCATGAAAAGCCCATTTATCTAAATTAAGGGGGGACCAGCCCCCTTCTCCCCCTTTATACTTAACCCGTAAACCTCCAAATCTAATCAAGGCAACTTGTTAACATAATAAACCGGTATCCCAAATTTGGAGCAAATCGAATAATTCTGCATGAAAAACCCATTTATCTAAATTAAGGAGGGGGTCTACCCTTCTTTCCCCCATTATACTTAACTAATGATCCTCCAAGTTTAATCAGGGAAGCTCCTTAACATAATAAACCGGTATACCAAATTTGGAACAAATCGAGAAATTCTGCATGAAAAACCCACTTATCTAAATTAAGGGGGGGGCAGCCCCCCTTCTCCCCCTTTATAATTAACCCGTAAACCTCCAAATCTAATCAAGGCAACTTCTTAACATAATAATCCGGTATACCAAATTTGGAGCAAATCAAATAATTCTGCATGAAAAACCCATTTATCAAAATTAAGGAGGGGGCCTACCCTCATTTCCCCCTTTAACCTTAACTAATGAACTTCCAAGTTTAATCAGGGAAGCTCCTTTACATAATAAACCGGTATAGCAAATTTGGAACAAATCGAATAATTCTGCATGAAAAACCCATTTATCTAAATTAAGGGGGGGGGACAGCCCCCTTCTCCCCCTTTATCCTTAACCAATGAACTTCCAAGTTTAATCAGGGAAGCTCCTTAACATAATAAACCGGTATACCAAATTTGGAGCAAATCGAATAATTCTGCATGAAAAGCCCATTTATTTAAATTAAGGGGGGACCAGCCCCCTTATCCCCCTTTATACTTAACCCGTAAACCTCCAAATCTAATCAAGGCAACTTGTTAACATAATGAACCGGTATACCAAATTTGGAGCAAATCGAATAATTCTGCAGGAAAAACCCATTTATCTTAATTAAGGAGGGTGTCTACCCCCCTTTCCCCCCTTTATACTTAACTAATGAACTTCCAAGTTTAATCAGGGAAGCTCCTTAACATAATAAACCGGTACACCAAATTTGGAACAAATCGAATAATTCTGCATGAAAAACCCATTTATCTAAATTAAGGAGGGGGACCAGCCCCCCTTCTCTCCCTTTATCCTTAACCAATGAACCGTCAAAACTAATCAGTGGAACGCCTTATCAGAATGAACATTAAAAAATTGAAGCAAATCGTACATTTCAATCAAGAGTTATCGCATTACGTACATACATACGTGCGTGCGTACCTACATGCATACACACAGAACCGATGGATGCATTAGCTCTCAGGCTTAGATAGCCTGTGAGCTAAAAAGAAATTGGATAAGCAGATGGACTCCTTTGAGAATTATGACTTAAACCAGAAATGCGGTAAGTTTGACTCTGAAAGCTTCATTTCTATCTCATCTCTATGATTTTTCCAGCATTTCGACGCTTCCAGATGGGAAGCTGCTCGATGTTTTTGTTCTCTCGCGGTTTTAAACCTTTCGGGATGGGAAGTCTCTCGATAGTTTCTCTCGCCCTTGTTTTCAACCTTTCCCGATGGGAAGCCTCTCGCTGGTTTCTCTCGTCCTTTTCGAAATCTCCCAATGAAAAGCCTTTAGAGGATTTCTCTCGCGCTTTTCAACATTTCCCTATGATAAGCTTTTCGAGGATTTCTCTTATCCTCGGCAGAGAAGAAAAGTAAGAAAATTCATCGAGAGTACCAAGGGACTAGATAGAGAAAGAGGCATGACAATGAGCTGTGAAATGAAGCCCTAATTTTCAAAGTTTCTCTTATTTTAGCCCTACCAAGATGTCACATACCTGGAGCCCTCCGATAAAAAATATTTATTAAATATAAAAATTTCAAAGAGGAAGGTGGGTCGGGTGATTTCGAGGGAGGAGGACGTGAGAGTGGACTCTTGCGGGGTGCAATTTTAAAAAATTTACCGAACCCTTCCTGTGGCATATAATCGAAAAGCCTTTTGACCATTCTTTCATACTATGAACCTTTCTTCGCCCAAAGGGAGATGGGGAAGGAGCGAACAAATTTTTAAAACCGTAGCCGATTTCTATAATAAATTTAAATATCACTTTAGATGTGCGTTTTTTATGCAGTGTTCTGGTAAATATTATTTATTGAACATAAAAATTTTAAAGTGGCGGCTGTGTGAATTCCAGGGCGAAAGAGTGGCCCCACGGGGGGAGGGAGGGGGAGCAATTTTCAAACTTTTTTTTGGACCAGTTATGTGATATGTCATCGGTAAGCTCTCGGATGACTCTTTCATATTATGAGACTTTCTTCCTCCCCTCCCCAATTTGGCCCCTCACTGCGAGGGTAGTTTTTTCCGTTTTTATCATTTTAGATCGGATTTTTTTATGGAGCCTTCCGCTAAATATTATTTATAATATATGAAATTTCAGGGCACTTTTCCAAATTTAGCCAAGACCCCTCATGTGACATATCGTTGGAAAAATTTGTGACTACTTATTGATGCTATACACTTCCGGTGGCCGCCCCCCACTTTGTCCCCCCCGGAGGACACTTTTCCAAATTTAGTCAATACCCCTCTTGTGAGATATCGTTGAAAAGGTCTGTGACTACTTATTGATGTTATGCACTTCCGGTGACAGTCCCCCCACTCTTTGCCCCCCCGGGGGACACTTTTTCAAATTTAGTCAAGACCCCTCGTGTAAGATATCATTGGAAAGGTCTGTGACTACTTATTGATGTTATGTACCTACGGTGTCCCCACCACCACTTTGCCCCCTCCCGGGGGCACTTTTCCAAATTTAGCAAAGACCCCTCATGTGAGACATCGTTGGAAAGGTCTGTGACTACTTATTAATGTTATGCTCCTATGGTATCCGTCCCCCCATTTTGCAGCCCCCCGGGGGACACTTTTCCAAATTTAGCCAAGACCCCACATGTGAGATATCGTTGGAAAGGTCTGTGACTACTTATTGATGTTATGCTCCTCCGGTGTCCGTCGCCCCATTTTGCACCCCACCGGGGGACAATTTTCCAAATTTAGCCAAGACCCCACATGTGAGATATCGTTGGAAAGGTCTGTAACTACTTATTGATGTAATGCACCTCCGGTGACCGCCCCCTCCTCTTTTCCCGCACGGGGTTGTTTTTCTAAATTTAGCCGAGACTCCTCATGTGACATATTGTTGGAAAGGCTTGTGACCACTTACTCATGTTATCCACTTCCCGCACCCCTCCCCCCTTTGCCCCCACGGGGAGGGCATTTTTATGAATTCAGATCCAGACTTCTCATGTGACATATGGTTGGAAAGGCCTAAAGACCTGTGACGTCTTAATCATATTATGCAGCTGCTGTGCCCATCCGCTCGCTTTGACCCCTCCCCCAAGAGATCTGGTCCGAGGTTCATTCGTTTCGATATTATATTTTTTACAAGATTTTGTATTGCGTGCTCACCACACCACACCTGCTACCATATATCAGTGCCGTATATAGCGGGTGACCTGTTCGTGATTTCATATTACAAGATTACGTATAAATTAGAACCCCGATTAAAGGAGGGACCCGCTAGCGGTCGAAGTTACCTAGTCTTTATTAACATCGACTCATTCCAGTTCACCCGCAGACAATTCTTGATAAATGTATGACGTATATAATATATAATATATGATTTATAAAAGAAATTTGCAAACTGGAGTCATCGAGAAAAAATTTACACAATCGAAAAATATCGAGATGTCCATACAATCGAGAAAATCGAGAAAAACATCTCGTTATCGCCCATCACTAATGAAAAGGAAACATTTAAATCTGTTAAAAGTGTTCAAAATTTTAAAATTCAATTAAGTCAGTTCGTGCTCTAAACAAAATCTAAATATTCGAAATGTTTCTGATTGGTACTTATTGTTGGTGCTGCTGGAGTTTTATAACCTTAAAATCTGACTTGGTCTCAAAATATGTCACATTGGATCTTATGAATCAATCCATTTTGCCTGTACCACAAAATGTCGCGGCATCTTTAGAGACCGCTCTCACACACCTTTCTACACTTTGAGAAAACGAAGTTAAATCTTCACGATCACGTTAGTCAATGTATATCTTTAAATCATCGCATGAAAGATTAGTCGAAATAGATGGTTTTATAACTTCTACCTTATCCCACTGAATCAGATCAATATAATCTGCTGCACTAAACTTGATTGCAGGAACTTGGAACTGCATGACTTCTCCACTAGTGTTCGCATTCCGCGAATTCTATAGAAATCCTAGCTCGCGGATGTGTTTCCGATCATCAGATAGCATGCCAATCACCATGTTTTCCGGATAGGCAAAAATACATTGTGCTGGATTACTGGGTCAATTAAAACTTTAACTGGCAGTGGCATAGCCCAGGAAAAATAAACAATTTCCTAAAGGTGGCTCGGATTAATTACAAACTATACACGTTCGTACATCTTGACTAGAATCTCCGTCAATATCTCCCAATTTAACATTGGATCCCGAATTCCAACACAGAGTTTCCAAATTCTGTTGGCGGTGGTAACCCATCTGCTATGTGAAAGTCTACAGGAAATATATTTGCATGGTCTTCTGAACAACTTAATTTTTTCATAGATAGGATCATTTTCTTCAGATGTTTTTGATCGGTACTAAGATCATAAATAACTGTTTCCAGGTTATGATTATTATCGATAGTCTGTAAAGGAACGATGGGAAGAGATTGACACTGGTCAAACATTTTCCAAATGAGCCACTATAACTGTATGATTCCCTTCAGTCCCTTGCGTCTAGCACGAACTGATTTAATAAAACTTAAAAAATTTTTAACACTTTTAACAGATTTAAATGTTAATTTTTATTCTTGAACATTGCTTTTATGTGTACTTTTCACAAGTAAAATGTTTATATTGCACTCTGGCCTCTTGTGTGATGCATTCTATTATACATGTACAAGAGATAAATGAAAAATTATGGCAATTTGTTTTTTAAATTTCGAATAGCCGGGGCCCTGGAACATATTACGTCATTTTAAAAAAAAACTGTGCAAGTATACTATTACGATTTATTTCGATTTCTAAATTGTACAAGTCATTTTTGACAAATTTCGCGAAAATTGGAGGCACCTGGGGCACCGAAGATAAAACTTGATTTCGAAAAAACTGTGCAGTTTTACTACTGAGGACCATACACAACTTTCGCGCACTATTACATTTGGATTTTCGGATTTTCGATTTTTTCACTCCACCTTACTTTCGGACCGAGCAATTAATGCACAAAAAATAAAAGATAATTATAGCATTCCAACAATTTTAGACCTTACTTCGAATATTCACGATACAAAAAGTATACGCTATACATATATTTATTTCTATTTATAAATTTACATAAAAGTGCCATTATTACATCGTTTGTTTATTTGAATGTACAAGAATGCAATTCGGCCTTTGCAATGCAGCTGCTACATTTCAATGGTACATATATTAAATTACACGAGATCTCCCATTTGTTCATGTCTTCATTGATAACATTCTATCAGCATCTCGTACACCAGAAGAACATCTTGAGCATTTCAAAATCCTATTTCAACGAATACGGATTAATCTTAAAACCTTCAAAATAGAATTTCGGCATATCATTTATAAATTTTCTAGGTTTTAAAGTTTTAATAATTTGGTTTTGAGCTCCTACCAGATCGTGGTGATTGCATTTAAAAAATTCCTCAACCTACTACTTTTGCATAGTCAAGACGTTTTCATGGGTTATTTAATTATTACCGTCGATGTATATCAAAAGCTGTAATATATTGGCTAAATTAAATAAATTATTGGAAGGACTAAAAAATTGAATAAAGTCTAAAAGGCACTCTGAAAAGAGTTCACACGACTCAATTCAATGGACTGAGGAGGCTGAGCAGGCTTTTTTAATGACACCAAACAAGATTTAGCTAATGCAACTCTCTTTCCACATTCCCGGCGAAAAGTTAAGACTTCGAATTGACGCAAGCGCAAATCCGTTGCCGGTTCTCTTATGCAGCTTAATAAAAAGTATTGGTAACCCACTGATTTTGTATCAGTCAAGTTTTCAAAAAGTCAGCAGAAATGGTACGTTAGAAAACATACAACAGACAATTCTTCCCAATGACCACATCAATAAAGTGTTTTCTACACATGCTTGAAGGAAGGAACTTTATCATATATGCAGGTCAAAAGCCTTTAATATATGCCTTCAAACAAAATCCAGACAAATATTGTCCACGCCAATGGCGACATCTAGAATACATTTCTCAGTTTAGTACAGATGTACGTTACGTAAGCGGTGCCAGCAACACAGTTTCAGATGCACTATCTAGAATTCAAGTAGATCAAATCTTCAGCTCACTTTTAGACTTTGACGACTTTCCAAAAGTTCAGCAAGAGGATATAGATCTGCGCAGCTTGCAAAATGATAACAAAATTTGTTTACAAATGATAACAAAATGTGTTTAAAAGCATGGGGTCTCCAATGTCTACATAGAACTGATTTGTGATGTATCAACAAGTTGACATTTCTAGCAGTGAGTTTTCGTAGAAGTGTATTTGAATGCTTCAATATTTTTTCTCAACCGTATGCTCCAGCATACTGAAATCTCATTGGATTACGAAATGTATGGCCAAATATGCAGCAAAATGAGAAATAGTGGCTCAAAAGTTGTGCCTACCAACGTTCAAAAGTACACAAAAACACGAAAGCACGTCTCGGTACTTAGTCATTACTTGATGCAAGATTTTTCGCACATTCGCATACAGTGGCGTTCAAAAGTTTCCGGGCAGCATAAAAGTTTTGGTTAATTTGTAAGAATACCCATATGAAGAGGAATCTCAAAGAGATACTTATGCACGTTATTGACATAATAGTTATAAATATATTTATGGAATAAAAAATAAATATCAATAAATTTAATTGACAAAATTAATTGCAAAAGAAAACGCATATTCGCAAAAGTTTCCGGCCATCTTGGAAAGTTTGGAAAAAATAGTGTTATAATAGAAAATAACAAATATCAGTATAATTTACAATAAGTATTTTGTCTTCATGCATTTAACAAGAAGTACTGCGGCGCAGCGATGTGGCATCGATTCAATGAACGGTTAAATTCGTTTATGGTAAGTTTTTTAAAGGCTTTTCACGAACCATCCAAGTTTTAAGAAGATTTACTTTTATCAGGCATGAATTTTTAATGGTAAAATATCAGAACTAGTGTAAGCGTCCATTCTGTGACGGTGAGTAAAGCTAGTGGAATTCATTAAAAATTATAAATAATTGATATAAATGTTCACGTACTATTATTCCGTAATCCAGATATTTGGTTTAAAAATCATAAAATGTCAGTAAATTGAAATACAGTTTCAAAACACTTTACATTTGAAAGTACAGCCTCCCTATTCAATGGTGCAAAATTCAAAATTATGCGTTGATGAGAAGTAATTCAGTTTTTTTTTAATTTAAGGGAAATTAAAATGGATTAATGATTCATCAAATCAATTTTTACAAAATAAATTAAACATTAAACCTGAAACAAGCAAACTAAAGACTATGTTTATTACATTAGTACTCAGAAAATAGAGTATTTTTTTTGTTAGTTTGACGATGTTATATATCGCCAAATATTGTTCCCATTGATATCATTCATATTGCATTAATTTCACTTAATATAAATCTTTAACACACTTCATTTAAAAGCAAAACTTTTACTTAAAATACAAACATTCAAAATATACATATATTGCTAAAATTAAATTACAAGCCTTTCTCCCATTTCCTTTAAATTACATAACAGTAATAATAAATACCCTAGCAATTTATTACAACTTTAAAGCATTGTTTCTAACTCACACACGGAAAACAATAACTACTATTGACGAAAAACAAACCTATTATTCACTGGATTTGCAAGCCGTATAACATAAAAGTCTAAGCCTTTGCGTTTAAATAAAAAATTATTTTCATCGTTTCATAGGCGGATGATATGAAATGCATATTAAAACAACTGGAGTTAAAGTATTCAGTGAGCGAATGTTATTAAATTTTCATCAATGAATTTTCAAATATGAATGACTCACTTCGCAATATTTACATTTGTAAAATTAATCACAATTTCTAAAATGTTCGTTTGTTTATGTCAGTAATCTCTTATTGATAGCTGGTTATTTTTAATTTAGAGAGTAAAACATTATAATAATAAAGTTTTTGAAGGTTTTAGAAAAAATGAAGAAAAATAGATGTGAGACAAGGTAATTATTTCCATATGTTGAACAACTGCCTTACTTACAGCATTGGAAGGATGGCCGCGATATGTTCCTTTTTTTTCGAGTATGAGCGCGAACCGGTTTCGTCACCTCAGCGTATTATATATATAGATAAAAAAAACTACCGAAAATAAATTTGATTTAAAAATGAAATATTTATTTATTTTCTAAAGAATACAAGTTTACGTTTTCTATTTTTATGAAATTTACATGTTCTCCAATATTTACTATTTTATCTCTCTTACAGGTGAAATCCGTCAAGAGGTTCAGAACAACAACAACTAAAAAAAAATAAATAAATACCTAGCATTTCGCTGATTTCTACTTTATAATATTAGGATTAAAATAACCGGGACTTGAGATTGGCCTGGATAAAAGCAGATATTTACAATAAGTAAAATTTACACATTTTTCTTATAAACCGCACTTCAATTGGTTAAATATATAAAAATGTTTGTTTCTTTATTTCTTTATTCATTTCTGCACATAAATTTATACCATTTATACTAGTATATTTTTAATCGAAAATACAAAAAAATATTTAATACTATAATCAGATAGTTAATTTTTAACAATAATTTGTTTCTCAAAATAAGTAAAAGGTTTTTTTTTTTTGGTTAATACCTGTATTGTATTATGTATTACCCCAATTTTCATTAGGTATTATCTCATTAAAAATGGGGTCTTTAATATATGTAAGTGTTGTTTTACAACTTGTAAAGATAGTTATTTAAAATGTTTAATACACCATATGAAAAAACACTTTCAGTTGCTTTTCAATAATATTTCTCCCACTGTAAAAACAGCATTTCATATTGGTATAATAAAAATGAAAATTTGTAGCAATACCTCTAAAAACATATTTTTCTTTAAAATATTCAATCAAAAAATTCTTAATGGTTTATCCTGTAGAAACCTAAAGTTCATTTTAAAAAAGTCTGAGTCTTTATAAGTACAAAAAAAAAATTCAATAGAATTCATATTCTGTCTTTGCTGTCACCTTTATCAGACAGTATTCACTCCCCCTTTTTGTTTGAATAACGCTTTCACCTCCTCTAAGGCATCTTCAGTTCAAATGAAAAAGGGTTCTATGATTCTGGCCGAAAATTTTCCTTTTTCCCTCTTTTTCCCTGTTGTTCATTCATAATCTTGCGCCATCTATTATTCAATAGTTGCGTGGGTAATTTCATTGCACAGTTTTTCTTCATTTTCCTCCTTTAATATTGTAATTTATATGACATCTCTGATTAAGGTATTGTGTAAACAGTTGTAGTTAGCTATTTTTTCAATGGACACTATACATTTTAATCGGGATTTCTACATTGGTTCATACAAAATTTGTTGTTGGGTTATAATTCTTTAAATCGCGGATATGTTCTTTCAGTCTTTCTTCAAATTTTCTTCTAGTTATTCCCACGTTAAATATGTCATCGTTTTTGCTACTTTTACAAGAAAATTTGTATATTCCGTCTGTATCTGTCTTTCTCTGACAGAAAAAGGTACAAATAACACCAAATACACCACTATTTAGACTAATACGAAATGATACAAATAAATGCGATAATTAACAAACATCCGGAATATATAAAATTTCTGCTAAAGATATATTTTGTATTACATTTTTATTCGATTTTGGTTATTTTTCCTTAAATTAAATTAATTCTTCAATATCTTTTAATTAATATACACAGTAAAGACAACAATGATGTATTTCAAAATAAAATTCAAAAATTCATAATAAAATAAATATCGCTGAAAAATAATACATACTTTTTCCCTCCGTTACTAAATTTGCGCTTTATTGCGTATTTATTTTTTTCCAGTATTAAAAAGAATTTCCCCCATTAATAACTTGCATATGTTAACTGTGAGTGGCATTATATATATAAAAATTTTTTCAATAAAGCTGATTACATTAACTTTCACAGTTTTTGACGTAGTCTGCAATAAGGAGTGCTGACGAAACAAAATTAATGTACAAATTTGGAAATATATGTTAATTACTTCCGTTTACTTTTTTTTCTTAAAATAAGTTAAGATTGCGCATTAATTATCGAGAATAAATGCGAAGATACTGAGAGTAAAAATATTTTTATTAAACTGAAAATTAAACAAGCACACACATTTTTAATATTATGATAAACAATTTAGAAAATTTTGTGTGTTCCATTATTAATTATCGTTTAATCAAGTATTTTTTAATGAATTATTTTATGGTTAGATAGTGAATATACACTTTTTTGAAGGAAAGTGAACGACACATAAAAAGGGCATAGTAAATCATGGTGAAACATTCGCAGAATACATACAAATGCTGCTGAATATAAAATAAGAAAAATCTTCATAATATTACAATTCTCAAACTTTTAAAATATATATACTTAAATGATTTAAAAAATAAAAAGTACCATACTGTTAAACATCTGATAATGTATCATATTTTTAAATGGCAATATTAAATATGTACGCTTCACTAAATAATTTTAAATCTCCCATTTCCATTAACGTTTTATTTATAATAAGAAGCAACCAGTATAATTAAACCTTTTCCATAATGTGGGACAGCATTTACAAATACTTTATTATGCCCAAAGCGCCAGTGGCCGCCCCTCCGGGTGGTTCCGAACCGACCCCTTGAGTGGGGGAGGAGACCGGAAGCTCGGCAGAGTTCGTTGTGTACGAATGCGAGGGGGCCGGATGGGGACGAATCGCCACCTCCTCGAGAGACTCATCTCCGACAGGCGTTGAGTCCGGTGGCCACGGTTAGCGGACGTTGTGTATAGGGCCGTGCTCGCTTCGGCGAGCTGTGTGCGCCGGTCCTCCGGCACCCGGGTTCTCTGGGCAAAGCCGGGTAGCGACGCTCCATAGTCTGATCCCAGAGCCGGCGGTGGCCGGGTGGTGACTCTGGGCAAAGGATAGCTAAGGCGATAGGACCCCATCCACCTATTGACTAAGAGGGAGCCTGAAGTATGAGTGAGGGCTTTGTAGTGGAAAGTCCTCGGTGCTCGCTAGTGACGACGGGGCTCGCGGGAACGCCATGCAGGGACTCCCGGAGCAACCGAAGGGCGAGGGTTACGGACAGCGCCCAGGTTACTTTTTGACTTGGGTGGCTCATCCCTCCGAGGACCTCAGCTGGATCAGTTGGGAGCCGACCCTCAGGGTGGTAGGGTTTGGCGGTGCCCCCGTCGACCAAGGAGCGGTCGCGTGGGGAGGCCAGTATGGCTCTGGTTGCTCCATGTCGTGCCGTGACCCTTGGGAGGGGGTCGGCCGGCAGGTCCACCATCGAACGCTATTCCCGCAGGGAAACGGGCCGGAGGCTCGCCGGTAACGCGGCGGCTCATCGTGCCTCAGGTGAACTCTTGGTCCGATCCAGGTCCTCCGTGTCTATGCGGTACCGGAGTTTGCCTCGCCTGGTGATGAGGACCTAGAGGTGTCTCCACCTAACTTTCGAACGCACTAACAAAGGTAGCGGTCGGTCACTGCACGGGGTCAGGGGTCTTCGGGCCTGGGTACCCTCGACGGCCGTGAGGTAAGGTAGTGGTGGGCGGGCTTCTGTCGGCCTCCGCTGGCTTCTCTGTCCTAGGATGGAGTCGAGTCGGTGGGGGCTGGCGGGACTCCGTTCCATCCAACCCCCTAGCGAGGCGGAGTCTATTCCGTCTAGGTGGAGCTTTCCGTGCCCGCCTGGGGTCGCTAACGGCACCTTGTCTGGGCCAACTGGCTCCCGGCGTGATCCGCGAGGGGTTCCGTCGGTTGAGCCGGGTGGACTGGGCGAAGAGCCAGGAGCTGGGTCGCTTTACGGCCGGAGGGATTTTCCCCGTCCTCCCTGGTTTTCAAGCTAGGGGCTCCTCACTAACTTTCCGATCGGCTGGCCCACAAAAATGTCTCTGCCGGAAAATGGTATCTGATCTTGGGGGCCTGTCCGTAAATTAAATTCGGGTCGGGAAGCCTCGGTTCCGCCCGTGGGCCCAGCGTCTTTATAGGCGTCTGGTTCCTGCGATGGTGTGCGGGGTCTACCGGCTCGAGTAACCAAGTTTAGGGACCACTTGGTTTTTCTAGCTGGGTGGTGAGGACTGTCGTAGCGGCCGTTCGTCTCTTCTTGGGAATAGCCGTCACCGTGTGCGCTGGGCAGCGGTGTCGGTTTGACCGGAGTTGGCGCGGGGTTCCGCTCTGTTGGAGCTTGTCTGGCGGCGACCTTCGGGACGCGCCGCGGGGCTTGTTTCACGGGTGGTTCCTTGTGTCGACAAATGGGCCTGAAAAGGGCCTGGGACCGGAAGATGGACCCCCCATCTATGCCCAAAGCGCCATTGCGTGCCTGCAGTGCCTAGCGTTTAAAGTGCCATCCAGGAGCGATTGATGACAATAGTTCCGCCCAACGCATGCGTGCTAGAGAGAACCTTCGGATCGAGAGACGCTCATGGCGAGCAGGGAAAACACTCGAACTGAAGTGGGATGAACGATATTAGGATGGGATAAAGTAGACGAATGTTGCTGTTTTGCTATTGAACTGGAGAACAGAGGAGTGTAGAAGATGATAAGACAACAACTCAATTACAATCCAAACCAGAAAACATTCAGTGATGAATAATGGCTTGTTGGAAAGCTCTTAATTTAATAATGTGCCTTTCGAAGGTCGGATATAAAAAATATTCAATATTAAGGGAATGGCACACATTTAAACTTTACATAGCGTTCCATAATTTAACAATATAGAAATATCTCCTTCAAACCTTCTTTCATGTTGCCACATCCTTAAAAGCGGTACAATAATTTTAAATAAGTGATAACACGCGTATTTTGTTTTAAATAAAAATCAGATTTTCTCGCTATATTTTTGCATTTTTCAAATTGACGTCATTCTAATCAGAAAATGATAAATTTTCCTATATGTATGTAAAAATTTTAACTAAACACGTGTTAAAACGACGTAGCATCTTTATTCGAATGTTTTTAATGTTTAAAAATCTATTTTAATACAAGAGATTTAATTTCAAGAAAACAATTTAGGAAAGGATAATAATAAAAAAATCGTTTGCTAGGTATGACGACAATTTCTGTTTAACTGACATAACTTTGTAATGATGTTTTATTCTGAAAAGAGACTCCTGCTATTCTGTGAAAGATTTATTTTTATGTCATACGAAATAAATTTTCGGTAAATGCTAGTTCATATGGTTGTATTTATTGCATTTTCCTGCGTATTGCCAAGGAAATCATGTACTCCTATTGCACGCGCCAAAGAAAACATGCATTTTAATGTTAAAAGCTGAAACACTTTACTATAATTATGTCATTATAACGCCAAATGAAATTCAATTTCGCGAGTTAAAAAAAAAAAAAAAAAAAATTAATATTGTTGGAACGAAAGTAATAGCCTAAGACAGGCACGGCGAAACTATGGCACGCGTGCCATAAGTAGCAGACTATTTTCGATTATTAATCGTGCAGATTATTTTTGGCAAGGCATAGATTTAAGTTTTACATAAAAATATAGTAGAATTTTACAAAATGCATTAATTAATATAGATGTCTGTATTACTTGAATCCGATTAGTTCGGTTGGTTGTGATTGTCACACAGATTGAAGAAATTGAAATATAACTTAATTTATCAGAATCTAGCTCAATATTCGCTCAGGAAATTTTGGGAATTAGAAGAATATCGATAAACAAAAATTAAAAGTGTAATAAGCAAAAATGCTGATTATAAAATTATAACAACTTGGAATTCAATTCCAGACACTAAAAGCTGTAGTTTCTGGCACTTGGTATTTTGACAATTTTTTCTGCAACACATTCTTCTCGTAAAAAAAAAAAAAAAAAAAAAAAAAAATAGCAATTTAACAAATTAAAACGACCATTTGGAAAATGTCTTTTTCAAAGACTAAAATTTAAGACATAAAAAATCGCACGGAATTGATCCTACATTACGTATGCCATGGATTAAACGATAACATTCCTGGACCCATCGTGAACAAATTTTAAAAGAAATTTCAGTTTTACAATTTTCGATACTGTAAATTTTTAAACTTCTTCATACATTACGTACGCCATGAATTAAACATTAATAGTGTTATTACACGTAAAAATTGCAAGATTTCCTGAAACTTGCGTATTATCCAAGCATTTCATTGGCTGTTCGGGAAAAGGATTTTCTATCATCAAATTTCCAAAAAATCTCACGACCAATTTTAAATAAAATTTCATTCTTAAACTTCTAAACATTCGACAATATTACTTTTTATACCGTCGGATAGAGAAAAAAATGTACTTTTAAATTCAATTTGTTTGAAAGCTGTATCTCCATTTGTTTCTGAGTTATTAATTTTATTTTTGTAGTTCTTATTACTTTTTTGTCATAGTGGCAACAATCTGTTGTCCATCATTGTTGAAACAAAAGGGAAATACAAATCACTGTATATACCAATCAGATAACGAATAAATTGCGGATTAAACCAATGAAAACGTTCAGATATGCTTTTGATTTCCTACCCATTTTTCCAAATGGTTTAAAAAAAAAAAAAAAAAAAAAAAAAAAAAATCCCCTAAAAACGTCTTGTCAAGTGAGTGCAATTAAACTTGCATTCTATCGAAAATAACTAAATAATATTTTTTAAATAAATTTCTGCAGTATAACATCAAAAGTTACCAGTATTTTTTAATGCTAAAAAAAAATTTTAAGTAGTTTTGATTAATTATTATTTGATCCATTATTTTTTTTTTTATTGTTGGCACGTCATGATCACGTAAAGCATATTTTTGGAAAAATTTGGCACGTGAACGTGAAAAGGTTCGCCATCCCTGGTCTAAGAACTAGCAATGTTTTCGTCACTTGATTTTAGCAAGGCTCATTTTTCTATATGCTCTTCCATTTTATGGTGTAGTACGTAGGCGGACAGTGTGGCTGGCGGGAGAAAGGGGTTATGAAGGTGAAAAAATTCAATTTTACGTCATTATAGCAAGGCGCATGTTTCTATATACTATTCCATTTTATGGTGTAGTACGAATGCGGACTGTCTGGTTTTCGGGAGACGTTGCGTCTCCCGAGGCTATGCAGGTGAAAGAACTTCAAAACTTCGTCATTTTAGCAAAGCTCAATTTTATATATGCTCTTCCATTGTATGGTGTAGTATGTATACGGAAAGGCCTGGCTGGCGGGAGACGTTGCGTTTACCTGCGGGAGAAGAGGTTATGCAGGTGAAAAAATTTCAAAAATACGTCATGAAACAATTCTGACCTTCCTTGTAACTTTCAAGATCAAGGTTGAGAAAGGTTGTATGAAGGAATGTCTTTATTTTGTTTGCTAGAAAAGTAGAAATATGGCTTTTGGGATTAAATAATCCCGCGCGTGTACAAACGATGCATTTCTATATCTTCATTCGTTACGGGATAACACACACTTAAATAATTTTACTGAAAGAGTGAAATAAAAGCTACCTGCATATTTTGATGAAAGTGTATTAAATGTAATTACTGTAAATTTTATAAAATAATTCATGTTTTAAGAGGTAAAACAAATCTTTGCATATTTTCTAAGGGAAAAAAATGCCATTTTTACAGAAATTGTTATAAAATAAGAAAATAAATATGAAACGCTTGATTTTTCCCTAAAAAGAACTAGTACTGATTTATTTTACAATATAGAGTAGGCTTGTTTTTAAAACGCATTTAGCCAAAAATATAATGGTAGACAAAATGAGGTGAGATTTACCCCACGCGTGTGTTAACGTTACAAAAATAGATGCGTGCGCTTACGGTTCAGTTAATTATGCCCTAAACGATGCCCGATAACATGCGCCAATTGTCTGTAGGCTCAATTATATAAATTATCCGTACCAAATACGCCAATTGTCAATAGACTCGTTTACGTAATTTATCTCCTTAATTAATGCATACTTTACAAAGGACAGCTACTTTACAATTTTCCTGATTTTTTGATTAATGGTTACAGTTAGATGTAAATATGTTAGTCATTATCGCGATATTTTAGTTTGACCTTCGAAATATTATTATAAATATCCAATATTAGTAATATTTCTGATATTATTTACTGGTGTATTGTATAATATTTTCAATCACTTTTGATCATTTTTCTGCATTCAGTCGTTTTCAGACTTTTTTTTTTATTTTAAATTCCCATTAAGTCCCCAAAACAGACATTTCCCTTTTTATAGTTTCTTTCGCAGTTTTAATTCATTTCTTATAACTGTTTTTTACCCTAGCTTTTTGTGTGTTTGAGGGGTTGGCCTAGGATACTGTATAGTCCCTTAAACCAGAGGAGCTTAGGTACGTTGCAGAAAAATTCAAGAGATCACACTATGTATAACACTTAGTCTAAGGACTAGTCTGGCGGTCAGTCCTGAGTAAAGTATAGGTCAATATCCCAATATGGGGTTTAGAAATAAGTATAGGGTCATCAGAGCTCTTGAAATATACTGGTGAACCAATGTTTCTGTTAGTTTTTGATTGGGACAATTGCTTGGGCCGGTTAATTGGGATCATTGGTTGGTTAGTTGGGGCAGTTGTTTGGTTAGTTGAAGTCGGTTGATTAAGTTCCTGAAAGGATCTGAAAAAAAAATGTGAAATGATATAAAAAACTGGTGGGACCAGAGAGAAAAGTAAAGCTCGATCAAAAAATGTTACAGTAAAAATTGTCAAATAGTTTCAGTTTAAAAAAGTAAGTAGTGCATAGAAAAATAATGGAATCAGATTATCTGTAAAGCTCATGAAATTACCCAAATTTTTGTTGATAGCTGAAAATTTAGGAGAGAATGGAGAGAGAATATTTGAGAAGGCTGTAGCCGGTCTATATTTATAATTAAAAATAGACCGGCTACCGCCCTCTCAAGGCTGCTTCAAACTAAAGATATTGACATCCTTTTTAATAGAGCAAGAGTCATTATGCAGGCTTCCGATTTTAATATTTGTGCTATTTTAGAATCTTTGGAAATTTAACTCAAGCAGAAAATTGTTGTAATGACGTATTATCATACCAAATTCCGCGTATCTGGTTTAATTTAGATAATATTACTGGAGTGTTCGGTTTCTCGGAGGATTGAGCTATCTCTACTTTTCCCTCATTCAGTTTAATGGATACGACCACCTGCGGGCTTCCTGAAGTGAGTTTTCGGTCAATGTGTAGCAGTGAACATCGAGCGTCGAGTGTTTTTATCAGTCAATTCTCTTCTCCTTGACAAAGGATTAAGGTTAGCCGAAAGCGCTCGGAGTAGCTTTTTATCATTTTAACATCTAGTGTTTTTTATTTTTAAAAACATTTGTATGTATTCTATCACACCTATGTAGTAATGTGTTTAAATGAAGCATTTTAAATGTTTCCATGTTTTTATATAATCTAGAATAGTATGGGCATAAATTCACAATCATTTTAAACAGTTTAAATAGCTGATGTATTTAATATTATCATTATACTCTTCAATAAGCATTTGATTAGATAAGCTACAGTGACTGCCTGCACATGAATTTTTGAATGAGGGATATTACATTTCGCATGGCCCCGCTATGATGTCAGTAGTCCAGATTTTCCATCCGCGGCAGCTTCTTTAAGTACTATATATCTCACAAACTTACTTTAGAATTTCGTTAGATCGAAATTACATCGGTAAATTGAAGTAAAAATAGGGAACAAATTCAATTAAATAATCTATGCTTTTTAAATAATTAAATTAGATATAACTAAAAACAATAACGAATTTCAATTGTTTTCAAATTCTGCTTTTAAACATCATATTAATTTAATATTCAGAAATTGCTATGTAAACGTATCTTAGTACATTTGGTAAAAATCTTCTCATGATTGGTCGCTAATAAATCTATCAAAAAATCAGATATTAAAATGTGATAAAATTTTTATAATAACTATTTCTCAAATTGTGTAGTTTTAACTCGCTATCTCTTTAGGTAGACGAACTAAAACTTCAATGCCGCGACGTCAATTGTGTTATTTGCCATTCAAAGAAAAAAAAAGGAAATTGTTACAGTGATTTAAGTATTACACTTCTCATTGAATAGAATGTGAGCCAGTTAGATAATAAATTATGTACATTGTACTGTGAATTTCCCATAGAAGAAATGCTTTAAATGCAGTAATGTGTTTCACTTTTTTTTTAATGGTGATGCTTTATTATGTTACATTTATCTACAATTCTTGGCATAGGATTTTAGATACGATAACTAAGTCGCATTTATGGGTCATCACATTTCGTCGCATTGATCCTATTGATAAATAAACAAATATTCCAAGCATTGTAAATCTTGAGAGAAAATTTCATTTATATCTCTTTATTTACTTTGCTTTGTCATATCTAGTTACGTTATGCAATAAAACTCCGGTTACAAACTTCTAAAGGAAGTTGATCACACTTCAACAAGTTATTACCGTATAGAGAACTATTGCCGGTATTGTTTTATTTAGTTAAAAATACAGGAAGTCTCGTGCCAATCGAACCCATATGTTTGTTTATAAATTTATTTTTCTAAACTGTAACAATATCACGATAAGTGAAGAAAGTGTCCACATCTGCAGTCAAAGAACGTTGCAATTGATGTGATCATGCTTCACAATTTTGCCTATATTGTGCATGGTACGATTAAAAATTGCTTTATTTTCAGAATATTCCGCCAATATTTCATAGGAAATAATGTAAGTCTTTTGAAAATAGATTTTTTTTGTTTTAGTGAAGTCTAATGTTTTTGTTTTAATGGACTTAAGTGAGCAGAAGTAATTTCTCATACTCTGTAAGCACATTATGTTTAAAGTAAATTTAATGTGTTTTATCAATCCTGTATTCAAGTACCCCATTGTCCTAACTCATAATCATTGTTTTATTTAATATTATAAAGTTTCTTTTTGTGATTTTTTTTGGAGTAATTTTCTCAGTTTTTTCCATTATGAGGGAAAATCCTATAAAGCTGAGAAGATATCAGCGAATGAAATATATCCTCATTAAACAATAAAATAATGGAAATTCCAGATACACCGCAATTAAGTTAACATATTTCGCCTAGTACTCTGGTCAGTTTCGCCAAACTAAACCTCGACTAAAACTAATCATATCGGTTCCGCATTCTACAAACAATACGAACAGTATTGTGCTATTATATTTCCTAATGTATCAGGCAAAATTTGTGGTGTTTGTGACAAATTATTTTTGTTGATCATTTACAGTACAATTTGGTAAAGAACGATAGAATGACATGCATATTAATAAAAGCTTCCCTAAAATATTACATCCCTAACAATGCAAGTCTCATCTATGTCCGTCTAGTAGAATATTTTATTCTTTAATAATTGTATTCAGCTCATTATAGTGCTTTCCTCCATAAATCTATAACTAAACATGTAGAATACTATGTAATGTACTAAAATCTTTCCTGAAAAAGTATCTAACCAAGTCCCATCAAAATCGACTCAGCAGAATTACAGTTATAAGCAGACGTTACGGAAATTTCCATTTGAATTTTTATGTACAGTATATAGTAGATATAAAGAAAGAGTACTTTTTTGTAAATTACAAAAAAAAACTGAAAGTGAATATAGTTTTAAACTTCAAACAACAATTAAAGCAAAAAAAAAATATTGCTGAATTGCACTTTTAAGGTTTTTATTGCCTTAATCTGACTAAATCAATGTCCCATCAAAATCCATTCAGCAGAATTCAAGTTATAAGCAGACGGTACGGAATTTCCTTTTGAATTTTATGTACAGTATATAGTAGATATAAAGAAAGAGTACTTTTTTGTAAATTACAAAAAAACTGAAAATTAATATAGTTTTAAAAGTCAAACAATAACAAAAGCAAAATAATTTTATTAATTTTGGCATTTTTAAGGTTTTCAATTATTGTTATACAATTAGTACGTAATTTAAACTCACAATTCTTAGAAATACTTTATGATACATATTTAAGTGCTGCAACGTAATTCTCAAAAGCTCGGTAGATTAGCACTGGCAACATATGATTATGAAAAATTGTTTTATATGTTTAGCACTTCGTAGACAATTTTTATTCCTTTTGGGAGAGCAAAAAATTAATATTTCCAGTAAAGGATATTAGATAACGCACAAGATGTTCAAATGATACCTTATAAACATTTCTTTTTAAATTTATATATCACAGACGCAACATACTACATAATAGTAATAGTAATAAATTTATTATAATATGTAAAAATTGTTTTGATTAGCCTAATCATTTCTGAAAACAATGTAATTACTTTTCTACGTGTGTAAGTAATAAATCGGGTTAATTCTGCTGGTACTTGGATGGTTAGGTTTAGTTAGTGTTTTTAAAAGGGTAACATTAAGAAAATAATTTTCCTCTTTTTGCAAATAGATACAATGTAATGTTTTCTCCCTGTCTTCATAGACTATTTTATGCATTTTATTATACGCGTATGATGACATGAAAAGTGAAACAAATTGCAGCCGATTGTTAAGGATGATTGTTCATTTTTCTTTTTCTTTATGACTTTAACATTAACTCTTCTGTTATTATGTTTATTTATTTTAGTTTGAAAGGTTAAGCAAACTTACCAAAATAGATGATCATATACTTAAATACAAACCAGGATTAAAAGTATTCTGTCTTTAAGCAGTTGGAGTTATGTTGCACTTTGACGTTGAAGTTCTTTTTACATCGCAATTTTGCATCACAATACGAAACTCAAAATGGATTAAAAGCAAAAATAATCATTGAAAGACATGATCAACGTCAATGATAAAATTGAATTAAATAACAATGTCTTTTCTTAGACATTTATTTACAGCAACTGTAAAGTTTGTTTAAAATAGTGTCAAATTTATGAGACATGTCCAAACAATGGCTGGCTTATTTGTATTTGTTATTTGTATAAATATTTAGATAAGCTGAGCATTTTGTGATTTATTTTCAAAGAATTGTTTAGAAAAGTAAATAACAGAATTTTCATTTATATGAGTTGAATGTTTGAGTGTTTTATTTTAAATGTTAAGGGATTTATTATTTACATTCCCAAAATAATTCGCATATTACCTTTTCAACATACATAAATAACATGTTCCGTTTCAGAATCGAAGTATAAAAGACAAAAATCTAATAACAAATATGTGAATTTAAAAATATTATAAATGAAAAATTTCTGTATTACTATTTTTTTAATGATATTTAATATTGAGACATTTAAGAATGATTAATATAGTTGTGTATTAACAGGGAACACCGTGTCCAGCGAGCAATATTTTCATAACTTCGCTTTTAGTTGAATGTATCCAAGGCAATTTGTCAAATATAATTTGTAGAATGTTTTGATTAATAACATCACTTTTTAGGTGCGTTCGTAATTATATAAATACGTAGCACCTGTAGTCGTCGTTCAGTCCGTCCGTCCGTCTGTCCGTCCGTCCGTCTGTCCGTCCGTCCGCTCCTCTGTCTGTCCGCTCATAACAGAGCAAAAACTACCCAACCGAACGGTCTGAAATTTCAAATGTATGATTGTTGCAAACTTTTGTCGAGCCATTTCAAATTTTATGAAAATCGGATGTATAGTTTAATTACAGGGACAGTCAAAAGTTTTTCTTTATATTACGGCCAATGGGAAAAATTATTGCAAGTGCATTTTAGTGATGTTACAGCCTTTCGAATGGTCTGAAATTTTAAAGATATAATTGTTGTAAAATTTTGTCGAGCCATTTCAAATTTTAGGAAAATCGGATGCATAGTTTAATTACAGGGACAGTCAAAAGTTTTTCTTTACATTACGGTCAATTGTAAATATTATTGCAAGTGCATTTTAATGATGTTACAGCCTTCCGAAGGGTCTGAAATTTTAAAGATATAATTGTTGCAAAATTTTGTCGAGCCATTTCAAATTTTAGGAAAATCGCATGAATAGTTTAATTACAGGGACAGTCAAAATTATTCCGTTACATTACGGGGAATGGGAAAAAAATTATTGGAAGTGCATTTTAATGATGTTACAGACTATGCACTTTATGAAGTGCAATAAATTATACATTCAGTACAATATGGGGTGCAAAAAATAATTATAAAACTAGCTGCAGTACGAACATTTGCCACGTTTGACGGGCAATTTCCAACTTGTTTTAAATTAAAGGCACTTAATTTAAACAACTGATGAAATAGGTTTGTTCCGATGGGGTATTTAATACATGAAATGTTTTATCCTTTCTACGTTGTGGCAATGTATCGTACTTCTAAGGTGTTCGTATCAAATTGACCCATGGTTAGATAATTAGGGTTATGGTATTAAATTAACATTCTATTCAATATTAATAACTAACATATTGATTCAGCCATTGTTTTTTCCCCTTTTCCACTTTTTTAAACATTTAATATTGCTTTTCATGTAATTTTTTTATAACCATATGATATTATAGATTTAATGAACATCTCTATATTTATGGAAAAACCTTGCTACAAGTCCATCATTCAACGCCAAAAATCATTGTTACCATTCGAATAGTGCAATGTAAGACGTATCTTTACAGTATCTCTCTATTCTAAAAAAAAGTAACTACCGCTGTCACCGCCGCCGCCGCCGCCGCCGCCGGTTTTGATTTTTTTGTGACCGGAGGCCTTTCTTCGTTAATATTAACAAAAATAATGCATACAAAAATATGAAAATCGGTGGTTTTATACAGAAATGTTTGATAAATATGTTGATGTAGACAGTTTTCAAATCGAAGAATTATTTTAAGAGTTATTTAATGCTAAATTTGGACAAAATCATTCCACTAAAAAAGTTTTATAGCAGCAAAAACTATACATGGCAGTGTAATCATTTTTAGATCATTTTATGCGTTAGAATTTGCCGGAGTGCAGCTTGCATTAATTTTTTTTATTTTGACTCATTTTTTCAGGTTTTATTTCTATTTTAAATTCAAATTTTCAGCATTTCTAGAGATATTTTTTACAGATTTCAGAAAATCGTACTAATTTAAACTGTTGCCAACTGTATAAAAAGCGCAAGCAATAATGTTTGCTTCAAATTAAAAATTTATTTACACGTGACTATTATAAACTCGAAAAAAACTTTCAAATTAGAATTAAATAATTACGTATAAAAAGCAGGAACTTATTAAAAATTACGTCATAAAAAGTATACACTGAATTTTAAAAGAGAAAGGATATTGTAAAATAATAAATTCATTAACATGCGTTAGAAGTCTTAGGAGAAATTACGTCATATTTACGTCACATTATAGTTATTACATAAAATGAACACAAAATAATATTGCAAAAAAGTTTAAATTTAGAAACTGCGCTAGACATTTATTTGATATTTTGAGAATTAATTTAAAATGTCTCATTTAAAAGAACTTTCTTTTCGCTTTGTTAAAAAATACCAGGAGACAAAGACTCTCTTTACTTAATTCCTTTTATATTAGCTTATTTTGAAATGTTGTCACACGTGTATACGTCATCAAGTTATTTTTATTTCGACGTTTTATTTGTGTTTTTATTAATGTTGTACGAATTTATTTGTTCTTTCGTTATTTAAAATAAAAATTACATCAATTTGTATAATTTGGCGAGTGGTTTGGCGATTTATATAATTTGGCGAAATGAATCGACAGGATAGTCAAGTAGCACCGCAGCGGATTTGGCGTTAAAATTCTCCAATCAAAGAGAAATGAATAGAAATTCGTTTATAGGAAGATCGCCACTGTTTTTTAAATTATAATTCAATCTTTCGAAATCTTTTTAAAGCCGATCAAATTAGCGTGCATTTAGAGTCTGCGGTGTCTGGACGGGGGTTGGCGAGCGTAGCTCGTAGGGGGCCGAGCCCCCTAGTTTATTACAAATCTCTATTATTAAATTCGTTTGGTATAACAAAATTTATATGAAAACATTCAATTATGTACAATCATTACAGTCTTGAATAAAATGTGTTCTGCAATTAAATTTAACACATTTGTGACACTTTACAGAACTTTTATTATCAGCCTTTGGCAGCAGTGACGTTTTCCAATTTTGCCAGTGATTTCTACATTACCGGATGTTTCAGGTCAGGTTTCAGATTGTCTTACATTTTGAATACTCACTCCCAATTCTCGCCAGCACTTGCTCTTGACAGATTCTTTCTTTTTTCAGTATCGTAGGAAACAAAAGTCATGCCGAGTTTTTCAATGAAAAATCTAATTTTTAGCTCACAGGCTATATAAGCCTCAGAGCTGATGTGCCCGATGCTTCTGTATGCATGTACGTATGTATGAACGTACAGTCGTGGAAAAAAAAAGTATGCACCCCCTTCTAACTCCTCAACAAACTATCGTAGAAGAAAGTTATTGGTACCGAACGATTGGAAATAAAGTCTACTTTTAAATGATGCACATAAAATTTGCTTAGGGGGCCATCTACATATTAAAACGAATCCAAACTTCATTGTTTTCAATAGCAATGCTAAATTTTAACAAGATATTTCAAATTATCGGTTCAATCTATGCCTAGACACCAAATTTCAAGTCATTTGTATGATAAGTTTTGAATTATAAACATTCAAAATTAAGTGCTTTTAATGTTTAATTACATTTTCATATTTTCATTAATATCTCCTTAAATTAAACTCCTAATGTGCTAATTTTTTTGTATAACAATAATACTAAAATACGCAAACATAAATACGTTAAATTTGCAATTTTTATAATTTTATGATATGAATTATGCATTATTAAATTAATATTAAAAAAAAATTATGAATTGCAACCTGCAATTTTTTGATGGAATTAGATATATCAAGTTCTGCTTTATGGATATCCAAAATGTCACATTTTTCTTCCACGTAGTTTTCAAATCATGCTTAAAAAACAGCAAAATGATGGTTTAAGGGGCCGTCTATGATAGAAGTGGCTAGATATTTTGAAATTTCTTATGCTATCCTGTAATCTAGCAGTCTTCAATGACTGCTTGAGAGGTGCTTAAGATGCCTTGAGCAAGAAGTGGGCTCTCTCGGTCAACAATCGAGTATGGAACTTCAATTTGGATACAGCTCCTAAAATACGTTCAATTTAAAATAATTAATTTCTCGGAATCGTACGAATTACATAAAAATTTGTTTATAGGCTAATTAAAAGGTGTAGATTTCATTGATGCTGTCAGAGTTGTGTATTGCTATATAAAAAAACAATTTTATGGTTTGTTTTAATATGTAGATGACCCCTAAGCAAATTTTATATATATCATTTAAAAGTAGACTTTATTAACAATCGTGTCGTACCAATAACTATCTTCTACGATAATTTTTTGCAGAGTTAGTAAGGGTGTTCACTTTTTTTTCTCCACGACTGTACATAACGCGACAACTCTTGACATGAATATCAGATTTGTTTCAAAATTTGGATATATGATTATTCTGATGAGAAGCTTTCTTTATTAGTTTTTGGGGTTCCTTGGTTAAGTATAAAGGAAGGGAGTGGAGGGCTAATACCCATTAATTTAGATAAATGGGCTTTTCATGCAGAATTATCCAATTTGCTTAAAATTTGGTATACCAGCTTCTTCTGATAAAGCGCTTTCCTCATTAGATTTGGAGGTTCATTGAATAAGTATAAAGGGAATAACGGGGGGGGGGGGGCAATCTCCACCTCAATTAATTTACTTAAATATTTCTTTCATGCAGGATTATCCGGATTCTTACAATTTGTTCGATAAGATGCTTTCCTGATCAGATTTGGAGGTTTATTTGTTAAGTATAAAGAGGAGATGGGGGAGATAATCGCTCACACTTAATTTAGCTAAATGGGTTTTTTGGTCGATCTCTTTATTTTTCAATGGGCATTATTCTTTAAAATAAACGGTCAAGTGGGTGTATTACTCACACTCTGAGGGTTCCGTACAATAAATATATGAATTATTAACTGTATTATTAAAAAATTGTTACTGAGAGAAAAATAAGACTTTGTAAAAAATAATACAACGTAGGTTTTGGTATAGCTGCATATATAATAGAAAAGTGTGAATGGGTCGTAAAAGTTCAAAGCGATATGAAGCCTAAATAATATCAAATATTGTTATTTTGTTTAACTCTTATTTAAACTTTATCCTAATCTCAATATAATGAACTTAATTCGGCACTGAGAATAAAAATACTGTATATTTAAACTTCATTTGGCATTTCATGAAATTAAATTCAGCATCGTAATAATCTTTTCTTTTTATAGTGTAGCCAAAACAAAACCCTTGTTCAGAGTTTAAACTTGGCATTTTGCTAATCACGCTTCGAAAAGAGGTCGCAAAGTTGCAACGCCTTGGTCCATACCGCGTTCTTCCAGATAGGTTTTTAATTAACTTTTAAAGACACGGGAGGCGTGTTGAGAGATCTACTCAATGCAATCTAGTCGTAAATCCCATAGTATTTATGGGATTAATTCTAATTAAATTTGTCTATTTTCAACAATTTGACGTTCATTGCTTGTTCTGGAAATCGGCTTACTTTATGTTTTTTGGGGCGCTGAATCCGAATTTGTAATTACCCAAAAAAATTTCCCCCGGCAACCACACACACCCCAAATTTTGGTAACCCCCCCCCCCCCAAGAAAGGTTTTTATTTAAAAAAATCAATTTTTTAATTGTTTAAGGAAAAAGGTATCTAGAAATTCAAAAAGTAGGCAAAATTTGCAACAAAGTAGATATATGGCATTATGACTTAGGATGAAGAGGAAGGCAGGATCTGCCTCGGAACATGCGCGAGGTGCTGCGTGAACTAAGTTGCGCAATTCCACTTAACCACTCACATGTTTACGTTCGCCCTCATATCTCCCCTCCGAACTTTCTCTATAAGGTTTACTTTAAGTTTTTTGGGTTGCTGAATCCGAATTTTTAACTTCCCCCCCCCCCAAATCCCCCCCCCAAAAAATAGTTTTTTTAACTTAAGTTTCTTATTATCTTAGGGGTAAAACATTACACAATTCAGAAACTAGACAAAATTTGCAACAAATAGGATATATGACATTTTGAAGCAGGATGAACGGGGAGGGTGAGGGCTGTCTCTGAACATGCACTGCGGCGCTACGTGCACTAAGTTATGAAGTCCAGGTAATAGGGGATTTTACCAGACAAAATTAATACTAGTTCTAGATTTCGACTCACTTTATGTTTTTTGGGTCGCTGAATCCGAATTTGTAACTTCCCACCAAAATTTCACCCGGAAACCCCCCCAAAAAATTGATTTTTTGAAAAAATTTGGTTTTAGAGAAAAGCGCGCGAGGAATGTTAGGAGGCAGCCCCCTCTCTCCCCATTTATCCTACGTCATAATGTCATCTATCCTATTTGTTGCAAATTGTGTGTAGTTTCTGAATTTCATAATGCTTTTCCCCTAAAACAATAAGAAATTTAAGTTAAAAACAACTATTTTGTTTGGGGTTCGGGGGGGGGGGGGGATTTTGAGGGTAAATTAAAAATTCGGATTCAGCGACACAAAAAAGTTAAAGTTAGTCGATTTCCAGAACTACCATTAATTTTGCTAGGTAAAATTCTCTATTGCCTGGACTATCTACTGAACATTTCATTACACAAATGTATCATATGGTACATACAGTACAACGCCCCTGTCATTATGCATGTCGAAATCATCCGTGTCTTTAAGGGTCAACATCTCGGCTAATTACCGACAATTTTCTTCAAAAATCATTATCAACAACTCTTTTATACTTCTGCCACGATAGGTACATTCAGCGCTTTTCAGCACCTTTTCTGAATGCCCGCAAATCGAAATTTGTGTGTAACGGAAAAATGCGCTTCTCTCAAAAACTATGTGACCTATGGTAATTGTTATAATTTGCCTGCAAGGTTTAAATTAACCTTTACTACTTCTACTTTTTTCATAATTTTAGTTTCAGTAGATTCGGAAATAGATGGGATACATATTTTTGCACTACATTTTGAACGATTTCTCTGAAAATATAATACCTAAAATTAAATGGAATGTATTTTTGAGTTAAGCGTTACGGAAGCTTTAACAAGATACACCGCACGGTATACAAAGAATATATTTTTTTTTCAAGTAACTTAATTATCCTCTCTACATTCTTCCTAAAAATATTTGTAAATGTTTAATAATCTGTAAATATGTGGGTCAATGGTCTTTATAAAAAAATTTAAACAATTTTACTTTTCAATCATTCAGTCATTTTACTTTATTTTCCATTATATTTTACTTATAAATAATTTATCTACATAATTAACTCCCTTTTCAAATTGCAAGTAGTTTGTTTAATAGAGTATTTCAAGGCAGAATCGTTTATATATTTTTTTTGTTCAAACCATTTAAAATTATATATATATATACATATAAATTTAATGGAGATTAAATTGCCATTCACCATTTGCCTTTAAGATACCGTATTTACTCGTGTATAACGCGCACCCCGTACTTTACAAGAAAACAGAACGAATTTTATTATCTCGTATATAACGCGCACCATAAATTTGACATGCAGATGAATGTTAAATTTATTTCCAATGCTAATAAAATTAGCGTTTAAATAATGTTACTAGCGATGTTGTATAAAAATTTGCAAGGAGTGAAATGAAGATGCAGCAATACTTCTATTATGTAAGACTTTTCCAGTTTAATTTCTTTTTTGAATCTATTTCTTGATTCATATGTATATCGTGTGACTACATCCAGCAATAAAAAATATTCCGTGTATAACGCGCACCTAGGATTTTTGTCCTGCATTTTTGAAAACAATGTGCGCGTTATACACGAGTGAAAACGGTATTACATTACCTATTTGAACTCAAATTAATATTTTAAATTTTGCTTATACATTAAATAGAAAAAAAAATATTTTGAAACACAATTTTTTTTCTGTCAATTGTTATTCTATTTGATACATGAAATTATATGGACGACGCGTCACGAACTAATTTAAATAGTAGATTGAGATATACGTTTCCTATCATTCAATTCCGTGCCACTTTCCTAATTTACCGCCTTATGAAGATATATTACGTAATTATATAAAAATGTGCGAGGGCGAGTTCAGTACTTGTGGAAGCTATAAATGTTGATTACTGTAAGTATTTATAATGTGTTATGGATAAATACATTTTAGAAGAAAAACAAAACTTTCTGAAGTAGTTTTATTTTCTTATTAGTGAGTATTTAGGTATTGGGCAAGTTAGTGTGCTGCTACTACTAGTTTTCTATTCCTTTATTTATGAAACATTAAAGAAATATACAATGATAACACGACACACGTCTGCATATGAACATTACAAGGATCATATAATATTTGAAAATAAAAAGATATAATCGAAAAACTTTTACATGAAGGAAATCAAATATAATGCGGAATACCAATTTACAGGACATGTAGTCTGAAGAATTTGCAGCTTAGAAAAATATAATTTAGTCAAACATTAGTGAATTTAAGACGCCTAAATCAATGTTGAAACTTTCCTAACAACTTTTATAGGAGATTTTTGCGATTACCTTGATGAAAACTATCGGAAAGAACTAGCGAGAAAGAGCATGTCCAGATTGGTAGCAGAATCTCCTATACATTATGTTAATATTTATATAATGTGAGTGAAACAAAAAAATAATTAAAATACAATGATTATATTGATTTAACATTTTTTTTAAATAGACTATTTCACAAATGATTAATACTTACACTTTTCAAAATCCAAAGTTGTTAATGTTATTTAATTATCAAATTATGAGAAATTATTTGTGGTGTTGTTTAAGGACTTCGTGCTAGCAGTTTTTTTGTGTAGTAATACAAGGCTTTTTTTGAACGTACAGGCTATTTACCACTTAAAAAAAAAAAAAAAAGTTTAACACAGTTTTCAGTTTTTCTAATAAATGAGTTTGAAACAATTTTAATTTTTTCGATAATTGAAACACCCATAAACATATTTAAGTAATTCACAAGGCTTCAAACACCATTTTTAAAACTCTTTGTTTGACGAATCTCCTCTGCATGATTATTTCTGGTAATATTCTTAGAAAAAAACCTGCATTTGGCTGTTAAGAGACGATTTTATAACAATTATCGTTTATTTATGTGAGTTAACCAATTTTCATTTAATTTTTTAACGTAAAATTGCATATTATTGCACTATTGCATATTATTGCATATATGCAACAGAGACTAGATACATTTCTACAACTAAAAAGTGGTCCAATATGAAAGAAGTTGAACGACAGTTATTAGTTCTGATTTTATGAATGACCTAATGTCACAAGAACAGCCAGTAGTATGTCGCTAAATATTATTCATGCAACTATACTGCTGTAGGTGCATGCTAAATGAAATGGATTTTACTTTTGTGAATATTTGATTATTTTCTAGCTTTAATCGAGGATCATACGCATCAAGGGATTCGGGGGATTTTGGGTATTTTAGTATCAGAAATTTCGTAAAGTACTGATTGCTATATCTGAAGACAAATTTATTTTTTTCATTGAATTAGAAAATATCAAGTTGCTAGCTCCTTTAGTAACCACAGATATCGAAATTTATAACGTTTCTTGGCTCTTGCAAATCCCAGGTGGTAGTAGCACCGACATAAAATATAGCGTATATTAGAACAAGGAATGCCTTTGTATTAATTTGAATCCATTACTTTTGAAATAGGTTTGGTATTTCTAGAGATTGCATAGAAATCGTAATTTAGAAATTTTTAGAACACTTTTTGAACATTTCTAAAAAATTCGAAATTTTAAAGCGGTGGAAGCTGTTCTTAGAGAACATTTACATTATTTAAGTAACTACTTCTCCAAATTTTAAAATTCTAGCTTCTTCAGTATCACAAAAATCGAAATTTATACGGTTTTTTACTCCTGCACCCACTTAGGGCTGGCGGCAAAGACATAAAATATAACGTATGTTGGAACAGCGACTACCACACACAATTTCCCACCATTACTTTTGAAATTGGTTTGGTATTTCATGAGGTTGCACAGAAATCGTTTTAGAATGCTTTTAGAACGCTTTTCGCACATTTTCACACGTTTTGAATTTCTTTATTTTAGAAACTGCTCTTAGAGTGCATTTATATCATATAAGTAACTATCATACGAAAATTCAAGTTCCTACGAGTAGGCCCTTAAGTAACACAAAATTCGTATTTTTAAAAAGTGTTTTGTTCCTGCACCCCTTAGAAGCTGATGCATAGACATAAAATATAGCCTATGTTGTAACAGGTGCTGCCACCATTATGTTTGAAATCGTTCGGATTGTTCCAGAGAATACCACATACAAAAAACACTCAAAAAAGTCAGAACAAAACGCAAAATGCCACCTTGATTCAACTATAATGCAATATGAACTTTAAAAAGCTCAGTGGTCTACTTAAAAGGTGACTAAAATAATAGAAGATATGTTACAAGTTAAAAATACATTTTTTTCTAAGGAGTTATGCCCCCTGCAAGCTATGCTGGCCAATCCCCTTTCAGACACTGCAGAATCTAAAAACGCGCTAATCTGAAGGGGTTTAAAAATATAAGAGATGATTGAATTATACTGAAAAAAGCTGTGCAGATCTCCCTGTACACAGGTTTCCATTCAATTTCCCTTGATTGCAAAAATTTAAGGGCGAATCAGTTGCTGTTAAGACATCCAATGGTTGTTTTTGTTTTTGATTAAAGATCATCAGTTCATTTGAAAAGAAGCTAAAATAAAATAAATTAAGTATACAGAGTCTTTGTCTCCCGGTATTTTATAACAACCTCTATAAGAATAGCCTAAGTCATGTGACTATCATCAACAATTCCAGGCGGACCACTTCGCTTTTTATACTCTAGGTGCCATTTTGGTACTTTAATGTTAGCTAGACACAGTGATAAGTAGCCAAATATTATACTATCGCCATCGCTTCATCTATATTATAATAGTTCAAATCATCAACTGCCATAAACAAATACGGTCTGATCCCTTCGCCGTTCAACTGAAAGTTTGGCACAAATGTCATATATTGGCGCGATTTTTTTAGATTAAATGCCAACAATTGTTGATCGTAAAGTTCACATTCACTTGACTTTAAGCAAGTTACACGTGTTTACGTCATCAAGTGATTTTTATTTCGACTTTTTATCTGTATATTTATTAATGTTATACTAATTTATTTATTCTTTCTTTATTTAAAATAAAAAATTATGTCAATTTGTATAATTTGACGACTGTCTTGGCGATTTATATAATTTGGCGAAATTAGTCGACGTTGTAACTAAGTAGTACCGTATTTTTTTATGATTTTATATTATTTTCTAAAGGAAATATAAAAAAAAATAATTAATAAATCTAGAACAAAATAATTTATATAATTTATAAAAAGAAATAAAAGTAAATAAATATTTATTATCAAATAAACAAGAATAACCGAGTTACCATGTCAACCTTTTCGGAAATATGAAAAAAAAAAATCTGTTTGATTAAAATTTGAGTTGCCATCATTATAAAAATGTGTATAAAATTAGAAAAAAATTAATATTTCGAAATCCAATTCGAATTTAAAAATACATATACCAGTTTTTAGATCTGCGGATCAATGCTGATTTTTTGGTGTTAATTTCATCGCAAAGTATTCCATATTTTAGGAGAATTCGCTTGAAACATAATCAGTTGTTTAATCAATCGATTCATACATCCGTTTCATAAATTCGTTTCATTAGGTTTTTACATATATACGGTAGATTTAAAACCTTCTTCGTACTTTCGGGTTTTCCCAAGCCCTTCATCAGGGAATATTTAACAACTGATTGCTGTTTATTTATACAAATAAGTCTCTTCGTTTTGAAATGAGATAGCCAATTATTATTAGAATGGAAAGTAGAAGTAGCAGTCTCTTGGATTGAATTTAAGTAGAGAAAATATATATTAACTGCAGTTCCATTTATTGTATTACATCTTTTTTTTCTTATATGTCACTATCTTTTTAAATGCATAGTTGGTTAATATTCCATCCGACCAGACTTACGCCCGAAAAATTAGATTTCTCACGCGTAACTCTTCGTTTAAAATTAATAAAATATATTATCGATGCTGTATTAATTAGGACTTATGCTTGACGGAGGATTCCGGTTCATGAACTCATTCCATCTTGTGCTGTGGTTGCAGCCATACCAACATTAAGAGTGAAGGGTACCAGGCTACCTGTGTCGTTCTAGGTGGCTCAAAAGAAAGAGCGTCGGTGTGCCGAACCAAAGACCTGGGTTCGAAACTTTGACTGGATATTTTTTCACTGTATATTTTACGCCTTGTTAGAAGTGTGAATAAAAATTCACGCAATTAAATTTCGTTTTCTCAGGCCTAAGTCATCCTTTAAGATTATTAAGAATATATTATTGATGCTGGATTAAGTTGGACTTATGTTTGCTTCACGATTGTGGTTCGTGAAGTTATTCCATTTTATATTGCGATTGCAGCCTTACCAACATTAAAAGTGAAGGTCTACGAGACTAGGTGTGTCGTTCTAGGTATCTCAGAAAGAAAAGCGTCGATAACTGAACCAGAGAACCCGGCTATAACCCTGGACTGGATACTTATTAACTCTGTCGGTTTTACGACTTGTTAGCGTTGTGAATAAAAATTCACGTCATTAAACTTATATTTCTCCGGTGTAAATCGTCGTTTAAAATTATAAAATATGATATATGCAAAAAAACAAAGTTTTCTTGTAAAAGGGGCTCCTACGCCCCTCCTAGAGACATTACAAAATAAAGTAACTATGTTAAGTATTAAAGTCACAACAGATTAAAGTAAAAATGTTGTAACATTTCTTCACTGCTCACAATTATTAGTAAGAAGCATTTAATTCATTATTTACTTAGAAAAAATGGCAAAATTATTATGCTCTAAACAATTATTTTTATAACAAGAACATTGTTTCCAAGATCTTTTAAATCCTTTTAAAATACTGTGCATAATTTAACATCTACATTAATTTAATAGTTACAAAAGTTACAGCTGATTACATTAAACAAGAAAAAATTTATTGAATATTTAACAGAGTGAACTTTCAATGTTGTCGTCGAAAAACTTACTTTCAATGTTGTCGTCGAAATATTAAAATCCCATTCTTCTAATTTTTGTTTTCACGAACAAATCCATCTCACTTAGAGCATAAACCAGAGACCAGAGAGAATAAACGAAGCTCCGATAAACAAGAACACAATCTAACATTGCACCTTTTAAAGAGACGAGGGATATGTAGCGAAGCTTTGGATTTTTGTACATTTGTATTGAATTATTCCGATGGCTGAAGAGTTGATAACGAAGTGAAACAATATTAACAGAACGAATTAATCCATATTGCAGAGAGAGACAAGCCGAATGTTACAACTAATTCTTTATTGACCAAATCGGACACCAGGTTCGGGTAGTTTTTTTGCAAGGCGAGCCCTCGGCCAGAGCCGGGCGTTGGAGAGAGAGTCTCGTTACATTCTTATGCTCAGAGCATGCGAGTTCAGAAGGCAGTCTCCCCAAAATTACACTTTCTCGAACTCTCGAGTGTTGGCAAGCGTACATACACAATTTCGCCAAATACATATACTATATGGCGAGATTAAAGAGAGAGAGAGACATGTGGTCAAAGTACAATAATTGCAATTGAATGGGGAATGTAAAAGAGTAATAAGAAATATTTAACGCCAGATGATTACTTAGGAATTATAGCACATAAACCGCAAACGAACATTTGATAGGGTTTGCTAAAGTTCTCATGGGATTGAAGCGGCCGAACGAGCACGTTAAAAAAACAAAAACAAAATAAAGACAGGGTTAATAACTGAAATGACACATCTATCTAACATCTGGACCAACGGCTAAAAATGTAGAAGTAATATGTCTGACTAATTTCTGCATATCATCAAACTAAGGCAGAAGGATGAAAATTAGAATCCAGTTATTAGGCGAGAAAAGGAAATGATTTCTTTTCTTTTAACTGTATTGCGCTGCGGTTAAAATATTAAAGAGACTGAGAATTGAATGCTTAATTTATGAAGGGAAAAGAGCGCTAAAAACTGATTGAATTCGAATGCAGACAGATAATTAAATTTAAGAATTTAAAAAAAATGTAATTAAAAGGGGGGGGAGAGGAAAGGTCTTAATATTAATATGTGAAGGTAGGCGCCTTCACATATATCTCCCCAACAGCCGAAAAGGAACGAAGTGAACCACGAGAGAAACAAAATTGACCCCATGCCTTCTCTCAAATACATTACACATAAAGAAAAATATGTAAAAATGTAATATTTTGTAGTGGGAACCCGGTGACCAACAGTTTATAAACATATACAGAAAAACTAAATATGTAAGGAACAAGTAAATCATGTCTCATATAAAAAGCATGCCTATAAGCATGGCAAAGCAAGTTGGTACCAAAGACTTGCCAAAATCAAATATATTGAAAAAAATTTTATGAACCACAGTTGAATACTTCTGGACAGCTGTTTTCTTATTTTCTTCTTATTTTTTTTTTAACGTGTGCACACAGTTATCTTTTTTTTTAATTATTTCCAGAAGATTTTAATATATAAAATTGCTTGCACATTCACTTCAAGCAAGAGCAATTCCCACAATTGCTACAACAGTTGGTTATGCTCCAACTTATAAAAATATTTTTTTTGAGACATGAACTGTAAATAAAAACAAACATTACATAGTATAGTAAATATAAAAATTGTTCATTTTCAGCACTATTTGTGACATTTCAAGTTTTCAAAGGTGTTATAACTGGTAAAGGAGAGGAAGATGGGGGTAAATTATTTGTTAAAAGTTGAAAGTTGCCCTCGTTTTATCTTGTAACTAAAGACTTAATGTGTTTTACTGAGAACCTAATTTAACTAAAGTGTATCTTAAAATATATTGCACTCCTATAAGGTATAAAAAAAGAGGTAGTCAGAACTTTCCAGAGAAAGTACCCCTTAAAAAAATGGTAAAAAATGTACAATAAATTTAATGAAATTTAATAAGCATTATACAACAGGTGGCACAAAAGTATGTATGTGTGTGTGTGAATGTAGTCTTAAATAACACCGTTTGGTGTTACGACTGGTATATACCAGTAATAAACCACATGTGTCAATGAGCATAACAAAAACCAAAAAAAAATAATGCACACCTGTGTACTGAGTGATTGGAAAATCGTGCATAAGAGAACTACCTTATCACGTGAAATACCTTGAATAGCCAAGAAAGGTACCGAATGAAAAAAAATAAAAAGTAAAGTGTAATCCTGTAAAGTTACCAAAAAAAAAGAAACCCTTTTTTAAAAAATATATAGCATAAAAAAATAACAAACGTGTGCTAGTATACAAATGAACACTAGAAGTGTATCACAGTGACCGCAAGTGAAAAAAAATATAACACTGAACCAAAGAAATGTATCAATGAAGTAAAATGCCTAAGTGTTTTGAAAATCAGTTGTAAAAACAGTGACAATTAGTCCCTGATGCACGCAAAGAATTGACAAAGCAATGAACTCGTGTAAGGGTTTTTTTTATGAACTAAGATAAACTATGAACTACTGTGTGTGCAAACTATGAACAAAAATTCTCTACATGCACCAAGCACCGAACAGCAAAATGTAACTGAAGAGAAAAAAGTGTACCGTATTTAAAAAAATCGTTACCAAAGGGTTAAATTTAATTTTTTTTTACTGTAAATTTCATAAGATATTGCTGCATTCGTTGAAAATATATATATATATATATCTACTCAAAACGCATCAATGTAAAATTGATAGGATCCATACCTTTAAGTTAAACAAACAAAAATAGGAGTGTTATAGCAAAAGATACACTGTCCCTTGAAAATATAGAAAAATAAATGTTGTTTACCCAAAGAAATCTTTAAAATCATGACATATGAGTTTGAAAAAGAAAAACAAGTTCCTCACTCGATAACCAGTGAGAATCAAACACAGCACCATATTTCTGTGATGATGATGATGTCTTGCACAGGTGGTTCATTTTTGCTTAGTTTCCATACTGAATACAAGGCTGAAAAATTAACTGTTACTTATTTTAAAAGGAAGGCAAGAAACTGCTAAGGTAGAAATTATCTAAAGTTCTTTATTGTCCACCGGGATCGTTTCGAACATAGCCGAAATTACACGGCTAAGGCCGATGTTGGAGAAGGGAGCAGAAAGTTACATTTTTTACGTTCACAGAATCAGATCTTCGAAGCAAGTGCTGCAATTACACTTTCTCGAACTCTCGAGTGTTGGCAAGCGTACATACACAATTTCGCCAAATACATATACTATATGGCGAGATTAAAGAGAGAGAGAGACATGTGGTCAAAGTACAATAATTGCAATTGAATGGGGAATGTAAAAGAGTAATAAGAAATATTTAACGCCAGATGATTACTTAGGAATTATAGCACATAAACCGCAAACGAACATTTGATAGGGTTTGCTAAAGTTCTCATGGGATTGAAGCGGCCGAACGAGCACGTTAAAAAAACAAAAACAAAATAAAGACAGGGTTAATAACTGAAATGACACATCTATCTAACATCTGGACCAACGGCTAAAAATGTAGAAGTAATATGTCTGACTAATTTCTGCATATCATCAAACTAAGGCAGAAGGATGAAAATTAGAATCCAGTTATTAGGCGAGAAAAGGAAATGATTTCTTTTCTTTTAACTGTATTGCGCTGCGGTTAAAATATTAAAGAGACTGAGAATTGAATGCTTAATTTATGAAGGGAAAAGAGCGCTAAAAACAGATTGAATCCGAATGCAGACAGATAATTAAATTTAAGAATTAAAAAAAAATGTAATTTTAAAGGGGGGGAAGAGGAAAGGTCTTAATATTAATATGTGAAGGTAGGCGCCTTCACAGGATACATTTTCTTACGAGGAATAAAAATTCAATATTATGCCTCTTATTTTACGGTATATTACATTGTTTTCCTATTACAGAAGATCTTGTTAGCCGTCATAAATGAAATAACCCATTACAAAGTACAAAAATATCGCTTCTTTTGGTTTGATAACATGTGTGTTATCAAATATCAGAAATCATAGATTCATTTTTGATACAAACATACTAAATTAGATATGAGTACATCGATTTACTAATTTTTAAAACTAAATTTTTTCAGTGTCTAAATGGAAATAACGGTTGATATTTTAATAACCCAACCCCCTCACCCCGCTAAATTAACAACAATGCAATTCTCCTTTAATTCCGCTCTCTAACATCCTTTGTATCTCGTTTTGTGTATGTCTTTACCGTAGTAGAGAGAGATAGACGAAATCATGATACTCAGATGTGTCATAAAAATTATTATGATTAGAGATGATTATATCTATTGATCGTGAGATTTTAAATATAAGTTATATGTCTACTATGTTTTATAATGTATATTATGGACAATAAAAAAAGAAAAAATGAAACTCGCGAAGATTAAACAAATACGACAGCGGTCGAACAATATTTTTATGTTTTCTATGTTTTTGTTACTTTCTACTATGCTAACAATAATTTTTACACAAAAATTAATAAGAATATTTTTTTCTTATATTATAATGGACCTCAATATCACAAGTACGAAACACTATTTGTGATTCAAAGATTTAATATCTGTTTTCTTTCTGTTAAAAAAATTAAGCGTGATATTTACTTTTGTTGTTTTATCTTTGGTTATAACGTATTAATCGACAATAAAGATATTTTTGAATCCGTATTTATTTTCAGTTATCATTCAAGTCATTCCTATAAAATAACAATGAGCGATGTTTAATATAAAAATTAAATCTAACTATACGTAGGCTGTAAAAAAAAAATCTATAATGTTACTAACGTTTTTCTAGGAAACTGAGATTCCTAGAACTTTTATATTACGGCAACAAAAATTCATGTAACAGATACACCTTTGAACTGTAACTCAAAACATCTCTAAGGTTACTAAGAATTTTTTGGGAAACTGAAATGCCTAGAACATTTTGTGTAATTGCATGCCGGGTTACAGCTAAAATTTTTGTAAGGTAACTATAATTTTAGTAGATTCTTTTGTAAAGCTACAGATTTCAGTTGCTTTAAAAAAACTGGTTTTGAAGATTTACATATTTTTTTGTACAATGTGCAGATAAAATTTTAGTAAGCATACATTTTTCTGTAACTTGACATGCGTTGGATTTTTTTTTTTTTTTTTTTTTTTTTACAGTGTTCAATTTTTAATCGTATAAGCGATTTTGGTCCACTCCCTGGAAACGTGTGATAACCGGGTTCGACTGTATCAAAGAAAAGTTTTATCTGCGTTCTATTTCAACACGGGCATTAAATTACCAATTACATACCTGGCAGAAATGCTTATTATAAAATTATTTTATATGTTTCTAAACATTGAGTTATAAAAATAAGCTTTTCAAATATCTGATGCTGCTTTTTTCAGCGTCAAATCACAACCACTTTCTACACATAAAAAATGAATATTGTTTAAAATCATTTCTACAGTTTACAAGCTGTTTATTTTAGCCCTTATGATAAAAAACATAGCTTAAAACTATTACATGGGATATGTGGCACATAATGAGAATTTACTGTTTTTTTTCTTAAAAAGTATTATTTAAACATAAAATAAATAAACAGTGTTTTATATATAAACTAAAAGACTCAGAAACAATATATTAAAAAATCATTTTGTTGAAGCTACATTTCTAAGAATAAATCTTAACTTACCTAAATAATGCTTAAAGCTTAAGTAATTGTCAACGTGTTTAAATATTCATGCTATGTGAGTAAGAAAACAAATATCTTATAATGGAAAGTACTTACAACTAAATTAAAAACTCATTTACAATAAATAATTATAAGGCATTTTGGAGCAAATTATCACTTTTTAAATTCAAACTGATTTTAAAATTATTAAATCTCGCAACAACTTTTAAAAAATAAATTAGTGAAGTAATAGTATTTTTTTTTTGTAATGCATAATAACACTTATTTTTAAAATTATAAAAAAAAAAAATGTAAATTTGAGTTTGGCGTTACTAGGGCTTTCACACAATATAGAAAAATAATATTAGCCACCATAAAATTTTCATAAATATATTTGTGAATGGTTAATATTCTATAAATATAGGGTCGAAGGTCTTTATAACTTATATCTAGTTTAAACTTCCCACGTTACCTAGTTTACGAGAATAACGGATGTTACAGACGTACAGACACACGAGTAATGTTATAATGGTTCCACTTTTACTTTTTAAGTACAGAACCATAAAAATCCCTTTTGAGTATTTTTGCCACTTTGATACCACAGTGCGACGTAGTAAACAAAATTCTGCAATAAATATAAGCTAAAGGAAAATCATAATTTATCAAAATAATAAATATTATTACGTAATATTAATTTTTAAAACACGTCAACCCAGACATTTTCTATTATATTTAGTATTTCTATTTCTTCTTTATAGCTAATTAATAAACACTTTATTATAGCTTTCATATTTCGTGCATTACAGAAGATATCACTTTAAATAAACGATTTTTTAAATTTTAAATGTTAACATCATTTAGTTTAACTCGATATAACATTCGAAATGTGAATATGTTATACATGTCGATATTAATGTAAATCTTGATGATGAACACATGCAATATCATTTGCAACGAGTAATTATTGCGTACAATAGTTATTTTACGTCGTAAGTGGGTAACAGTGGAAGACAGGAATGAAGTCATTTCCCATTCAAAGAGTCGGCATAATCATAAACGAATTTATTGAAATTCACATGTTAGCACAATTCCATTAGTCATCCAGTTGAAACTCATATCTGTGCTGTACCACGTCATAGCAAAGAATGAAGATGTTAAAACGTATTAGAATTAAAACATTTTTAAATAACTCCACCAAATGACATGTGTTTATTAGAATACTAAAAAACGTACAATGTTTCTCTCCAGGTCTCTGTAAGCTGTATAAATATCAGGAAAATACGTAAACGTACACTGACATGCTCTATGACGGAGCCCACGAAACTCAATTAGAGGGGAACTAGTAGTCTAAGAGCTAGGAACGTTTTCGTCACATGATTTTATCAAGGCTCATTTTTCTATATGTTCTTCCCTTTTATGGTGTAGTACGTTTGCGGACGGTCTGGCAGTTGGGAGACGTTACGTTTACCTGTGGGATAAGGGGCTATGCAGGCCAAAAAACTTCAAAATTACGTCATTTTATCAAGTTTCATTTTTCTATATGTTCTTCCCTTTTATGGCGTAGTACGTTTTGCGGTCGGTCTGGCAGTCGGGAGACGTTGCGTTTACCTGCGAGAGAAGGGGTTATCCAGTTCAAGAAACTTCAAAATTACGTCATTTTATCAAGGCTCATTTTTCTATTTGTTCTTCCCGTTTATGGTATAGTACGTTTGCAGGCGGTCTGGCAGTTGGGAGACGTTGCGTTTACCTGTGGGAAAAGGGGTTATGCAGGTCAAAAAACTTCAAAATTGCGTCATTTTATCAATGAATATTTTTCTATATGTTCTTTCCTTTTATCGTTTAGTACATTTGCGGATGGTCTGGTACTATGGAGACGTTGCGTTTACCGGTGGCATAAGGTGTTATGCAGGTCGAAAAACTTCAAAATTACGTCATTTAATCAAGGTACATTTTTCTATATGTTCTTCCATTTTATGGTGTAGTGCGTTTGCGGACGGCCTGGCTGTCATGAGACGTTTCGTTTACCTGTGGGAGAAGGGGTTGTGCAGGTCAAAAAACTTCCAAATTACATCATTTTATCAAGGCTCATTTATCTATATGTTCTTAATTTTATGGGATAGTACGTTTGCGGACGATCTGGCAGTCGGGAGACGTTGCGTTTACCTGCGGGAGAAGGGCTTACGCAGATGAAAAAACATCAAAATTACGTCATTTTAGCATGACTTTTGTTTATAACATTTGTTTCTACTAATTATTTGTGATATTAATCCATTATTGCCAGACGTTGCCAGCGTTGCTAAGACCCCTCCCAGATCTACATTTATAGGTAACATATTACTTTTTGGCTATCAGGCAATCTATAATTTATTTCCAAGACACAATTTTGGTTGCAAAGTTAATGCCAGACGGCTTTAAAAGTGGAACGAAAGTGCCTGTTTCAAGAGTGGTTTATAGTTTACAAATTATAAGTCATCTTTACGTCATTTTATCAAGCTTAAAAATAACAAGATACAACTCTTTGCCTATCTGACAACCTATAATTAATTTGCCAGACACAAATTCGGTTGTAAAGTTAATGATGAGTAAGCAAACTGTTTTCAAACCTTAACACCCTAAAATGAAGATTAATGTCGTTTAAAGTGAAACTTTATTGAAATACACATCTAATGACATACGTATTATTCACTTTATCCTATCATGAATCCTGTGTTTTAAGTTTTAAAGATAAAGGGTTGGATCGATTAAAGCAAATGAATATTTTTTTTTTTTTTTTTTTTTTTTTTTTTTTTTTTTTTTTTTTTTTTTTTTTTTTTACAAATAAAGAAGTTTAAATTTTACTAGAATACGTATCAAATTTCTAGAAAAACCTTTCAAATATACATTATTATAAGGTATGCTGTAAAAATATATTAGTAATTTTTTGAATTATTTTTAATAAACATGAATTTTTACAAGGTAATAGACTTTATTGTCTCAGTCATTTCTGATGCACATGATAAGCAAAATATTTAAAAAGCTTCAACATCTTCCTTTGTCTTTGGACAATTGCACTGTTTTAGAAAAATGATTTTATTTGGCAAAATTTAGAATTTCATATTCGAGCGATATTTCTTTTCAGAAAAAGGCAATATAAAAAGAGCTACGCATTAAATGAATACATTTGGAAGTGATAAGTAGTTTTGCTTTTTATGAGTTACGTTAAAAGTTAGATCGTCTCTCCAATATTTTCATTACATATGCGCAGCACTATCACGTTTAAAAATCTGCAGTTGTTGCTGAACAATCATTCCACTGCTTTTATAGAATATCTCTATTCTGACCAATGAGAAAGCACCTTAATATGGTACTTCAAGTAACTGACATTCTAATTAAGTTCACACACTTTTTTTAGAGCTTTGAAAAATGTTCATGAAGAGATATATTTAAAGGAAAGTTTTCTAATACAGATATAAATGCCTTTATAGTTATATCCCGCATTTTAATAGACTTCTATTGTTTTTCTTATATACAGGATGGTAAAAAAAGGTATACAATAGATTGGTTGCTGTGCAGTTTTTGATGGAATATTAGTAAATTTCAGACATTGTCATTAAGTGGTTCGACATTAAATTGAAAGTTTTTAATCGTGTTTAATCGTTTTACTTTTAAAATTGTGTTAAAATTTTTGACACACTATTTAACCAAAACTGCATTTTCCAACAGACTCCATAAATATTTCTATTAAAAGCTCCTTCAGTTCGTCCATTTGTAACAAACTTACTTCTGCGATGCCTGAAGAAGATGCTAAACCATTTCAGCATGTGTCTGACCCCTCTTGGTATTTTCAATTTTCTATGCTGTTTAGCCTAAAGCGAATATAAAAAAAATAGTGTTGCACAAACAATAAACGAAGATACCAATGTTTATTTACAAAATGCATTTTGCATCAACTCAGTTATGTACCATTCGTAAAGATCTCTCGGATAATTTAAAGAGATAAACAGTGAATAATATCTCTAAAACGTTCTGCTGTTATGGCTATGTTTAAAACAAAACTGTCAGATTTAAACTTCGATTGCAAGTTTTCAGCATTTTTTACAAAAAAAGCTTACACGTATTGGCCGTTAAGAATTTGACCTACTGTCAGATTTCAATAAACAAGTTTGGAGAAAAAGACATCAGACGCTAAAGAGGCATAATTTAAATATTAACACTTTCAACGATTTAAAATAACTGTCGGACTGTGCCTGTGATTTAATATAGAACAATTTTTTATTTAAAAAAACTGGATTTCTACCATAGATTCAGTTTAGATTTTTTTTTTTTCATTTAAAGACACCATGAAATAAACAAACAGTAAACACAAACTCTGGTAGATTAGTGATTTTTGACGAAAATACGCACAATTTAAGAGAATTTATCGCACACTGAATACGTGCAATTTTATGCGTACAAATAATACAGATATGCGTCTACCGCCTCGAAACTCCATATTCCCTTACACGTTGTAGACAAATGTCTGTACTAAGACTGTTGAATTAAAAATGTGCTAATTCACAATTTTAAAAAATCAGCGAATAATCTTCATAGCAGGTACAACAGGCGTATTGAAATAAAAACTTCATCTTTGCTGCAGGTAAAAAAAAAAAAACATGCTTCTTCCCTTCATTTAAAAATCTGAATCTTCGTTGTATGTTTTGTCCTAAATACGTACATTTTCCAAAAGTAAAGAACTGTATTCTGCGCTTCAGGTTATTGTACAAAATACATCACTCTGGTGCATGTTGACGAATGTAGGATATTAGGTTCGTCTGTAGAGATTTTCATATAAAAAAAAGAATTTCACATGGAAATATAGAAATTCAGGTCTCGTTTTTTAAATCCCGTGTGTGCACTGATGAAAATAGTTCGCCTTAAATACCGTGCTCGATTGATTCGACATTCGTTAAAAATAAATATATATATATATATAGTGAAATTTTGAAGATACGTTTGGAAACGTTGACCAGCTAGCTGTCGAAGCCTGCTTGTTTAGTATACTATGTGCTTATATAATATAAATTAATTTATATTCACGGCCTCAAAATGAACTGGGATTATTGCAATCTATTGATCATATTTTTTTTTAATTTCGTTTTCAGCTTTCAGCTCTATTATGTATCTTTTTCCTGAACAGAATTTACGTTTAAAAATTTCTATGCAGGAAAGTGAAAAAATAGCCGAGTGCATTTTGGTCCATTGATGAAAGGTGCTAAAGGTAAATTTTTGAGTGCAATACGCGTTTTGAATCTATGACAGAATTTTTGCACATTATATATATGCACTGTATATACAATACAGACCTATACATCATGGGCATTGCACATAAATTACAACATTCCGGCTATGGCAGGTAACTGCTGAATTCTTGTTATCAAATGTGTAATGCAGCATATATGTTATTTAATTAGATATCTCCTTTCATCTTTTTAACCGTTGAAGTTACATTATTTAGGAAGTACTGGAACGTGTTTCAAAATTAGTGCTTGATACGTGATTTTTTAATCTTGTTATACTATATTCGAATTACTAAATAAAATATAGATTCTTCATTATTTTTTAAGGTTAGAATGACAATGTGCCCTTATCAGAATATGCACTATATTATTTATAAGAATTTCAGCGTTGAAATCGAAACTATTTTTGTGTTAATTAGAAGTGAAACTCTAACTCGCATTTGAAATTATTTATTTATTTTTATTATGCGTAACATACTTGTCAACAACATTATAATATCATTTACGACAAATGTAGTTAAAAGTTGCATACAATTTCAAAAGAAACAGTAATTTTTTAACAGTATAATAAAATTTACACAGGAAATATACGCAGAAAGCCATCGCAGTATTTTATTGTAAAATTGGACAAATATTTGTATTCTTATCACTAGACAATAACTTTTCTCAGGAAACAATACTGTCAAAAATCTTCCTCACTTGGGAAAAGGACCTCAGAGAACAATATATCAGATAACTAAATGTTAAATGAGTCACTTTTGCCATTTTATGAACTTAATAAAACCTGTCTTTCTTAAAGTATTCATCAGGGACATAACTTTTAGACATTTATTATTTTGTTTATTTTGACAAAATGTTATTGTTGATATATATACATACAACACGACAACGTTATTTCATATCGCAATTTTTAAATGTTTTATTTTTTATTTATACTTTTAAAGAGGAAAATTATGTTTGTTTGTTTGTTTAACTGTATTTAGTTAATCTCTAGAACTGCTAAAACAGAGTTTTCAAATAATTTTCGCAAAATTATGCAAATTGTCTCTGCTCTAACATAAGCCATAATTTTGAGGGCCTCCCTACCCACATCCAGGTCCGAGAGAAAAAAATAATAAACGGTCAAATGCGAGCATTATTCGCGCACAGAGTTTTCCGTAGAATAAATATATGAATTTGTAATTGTATTATAAAAAAAAGTTGCTACAAGAATGCTAAGACTTTGTAAAAAACTATACAACGTAGGTTGTGTATAACTGTTTATATTACAAAAGTGTAATCGGGTATACCATGAAAGTTCAAAGAGATATGGAACCTAAATAATATCAAATATAGCTATTCGTATAACTCCTTTTTACTTTCTTCTATCTTCAATAGAAGAAAGTATTGTAATCGAAATTTTTTTCGACTTCCGGTTTTCGACGGATTTGCATGTTTTAGGGGTCAGAGATTCCAAAAAACATGTTTATAGAAAATGTCTGTCTGTCTGTGTGTCCGTCTGTCCGTCTGTCCGTCTGTCTGTCGCCATTGTACCATCAAAAAGTGTATGAAGTTATGTATAGAATTAAACCAAAATTTTATTATAAGTTTTTGGCTATGGCAAGCAGGTCCTCCCGGAATTTGGAAAAAATTCGCCGGTAGGGGGCGCTGATATAACAATTTTTGTGCGATTTTGAATATTGTACCACCCAAAAGTGTATGGAGTTATGCATAGAATTGAACCAAATTTTTAGTTTAAGTTTTTGGATATGACAAGCAGGTCCTCCCTGAATTTGGAAAAAATTCGCCGGTAGGGGGCGCTCTAAATGTGTTTTTTGTGCGATTTTGAATATTGTACCATCGAAAAGTGTATGAAGTTATGCATAGAATTGAACCAAATTTTTATTTTAAGTTTTTGGCTATGGCAAGCAGGTCCTCCTTGAATTTGGAAAAAACTCGCCGGTAGGGGGCGCTGTAATAGCGATTTTTGGGCGATTTTGAATATTGTACCGTTCAAAAGTGTATGAAGTTATGCATAGAATTAAACCAAATTTTTATTTTAAGTTTTTGGCTATGGCAAGCAGGTCCTCCCTGAATTTGGAAAAAAATTCGCCGGTAGGGGGCGCTGTAATAGCGATTTTTGTGCGATTTTGAATATTGTACCGTCCAAAAGTGTATGAAGTTATGCATAGAATTAAACCAAATTTTTATTTTAAGTTTTTGGATATGGCAAGCAGGTCCTCCATGAATTTGCAAAAAATTCGCCGTTAGGGGGCGCTGTAATAGCGATTTTTGTGCGATTTTGAATATTGCACCATCGAAAAGTGTATGAAGTTATGCATAGAATTGAACCAAAAAAATTTTTAAGTTCTTGGCTATGGCAAGGAGGTCCTCCCTTAATTTGTAAAAAAATCGCTCGTAGAGGGCGCTGTAATAGCGATTTTTGTACAATTTTTGTGCCATTTTGAATATTTTACCGCCGAAAAGTGTATGAAGTTATGCATAGAATTGAACCAAATTTTATGTGTTTATTTTTGGTCATGTCACGAAAATCCTCCCTGAATTTGGAAAAATTCTGCCGGAAGGGGGCACTATAATTGCGATGTCTGTACCATTTTCATTATTGTACCATCGAAAAGTGTATGAAGTTATCCATATAATTGAACCAAATTTTTTGTGCATGTTTCTGTCTATAGCAAACAAATCCTCCCTGAACTTGAAAAAGTTCCGAAAGAAGGGGGCGCTATAATTCCGATCTCTGTGCCATTTTCATTATTGTACCATCGAACAGCGTATAAAATTATGCATACAATTGAACCAAAATGTTTGTGCTTGTTTTTGGCTTTGGCCAACAGGTTCTTCTTGAGTTAGGAAATATTGCGCGGTAAAGGGGCTCCGTGCTAGCGATTTTTGTATACTTTTCTTGATTTTTCGTAGTTCTATTGTGCATCGGCGGCTCATGCAGCGGTGGGAACTCGCTTCCTGCTATGCCGGCTATTCGCAAACAGCTGATAACGACAGAATAAGGAAAAATTAATAATTTTAACAAATATCATGATATAGATTAACTCGTTTTTAGTCCGTTTAATTGACTTGAGCAGAAATTTAAGATGAAAATCAAAGTTGGTATAGTATTGAACTAATAATATTGAAGTATTAACATGTGTAACAAGGTGTTGAAATATTAAGATGTATAAGATAGAAGAAAGTTTTGGGATTGGCACATCCAACTAGTTTAATATTATCCTAATATGTTTATGATGACCTTAATTCGGTACTGACAATAAAAGCAGTGCATAGTTAAACTTCATTTGGCATTTCATGAAACTAAATTCAGCGTAGTAATAACCTTTATTTCTACAGTGTAGCTAAAACAAACCCTTTGTTCAAAATTTAAATTTGGCATTGTGCTAAGCGCGCTTCGAATTGAGGTCTCAAAGTTGCAACGCCGCCATGGTCAGTGCCGCGTTTATCAAGATAGGTGTTTAATTAACCTTTGAATTCACTCGAGGAGTATTAAGAGATACAATCAATGCAAACTATCGCGAATCCCACAGTATTTATGCGATTCATTCTAATTAAATCTTTCGAGGGCGATGCCCTTAAAAAACGAACACCTAATTTTAATTCCAAAACAGACAAACGGCACCAAGAATATTTAATTAAAATTTTCCTTTTATCATGTACATGAAAAGAAGCAAGTTCGCATTTTCTAATAAATTCGTTTATAAATTCTGGTGTCCGTTCATTATTTCGTAAGTTTATAAATAGAATTACTCCGTGCCGGAAAGGATTAAGTGGTCGCAGGACTCTTAAAGCTTCAAAATTTAAGAAATTTTATTTTTTTTAGATGTTAACTCCTATCTTTTCTGAATATTTTGATATAACTATTTACTTGAAATTCCCATTAGAACAGAAGTTTTGACTTTTAGAATTATACCCGCTCAATAGCTGAAGCGGCGTTTCCGAAACTTTAACGTCATTATTTTCCAAATGGCGTTTTGGGGGCATAACGCGCAGGATACCCCAAAAACTTCTGAATATTTTTTCATGAAATTTTTAAAACATATATTTCATGTTAGTCTGTATAAACTGAACCTAAAATTTCCTTTTTATTGTTCAAAAAAATATTTTTTAGGCGATTTTACTGTTGGAATTTTCAAAATTTTTGTATTAGCTAAATGCAACATTGCATTAAAAATATAAAAATGCTTTAAATACAAATTTATTTAAGTTCAGGGAAATTATTATAATCTGAAGTATAAGTAAGCACCAAAATTTTCATTCTAATTGCAATATTTATTTTGTAATCCTGCGCGTCAATTTTTTGTTCAACAAATGTCTAACAGTTTCGAGCCCCCAATAAATACTAATTCTGTATCTTGCAATTTTTTAATTGCATGAAACGAAAGACCATACTTATATCTTTCATTTCAATTAAAATTGTGTTTTAAAATCATGTACACTTTAAGACATTAAATGTTTAAAATGGTCTTTTTTTGCATTTTTTCCACTTTTTAGAGTCCCGAGACCCCTTAAATGAGTACGTTTTTAACAATTTGACATTTATTGCTTTTATACTGTTACTGGACATTACATTACACATATATATCATTAAAAGTTGTTAACTAGGCATAGAGTACGCCGCCCCTGTCCTTGTGTATGTCCAAACTGACCGTACCTTTAAGGGTTAATATCTCGTCCAATTACCGATGATTTTTTTTTTTAAATCATTATCAACAATGCTTTTATTCTTCTGCAACGATAGGTATATTCAGCGATGCTCAACAATTTTTCTGAATGCCCGTAAATCGAAATTTGTCTATAACAGAAAAATGCTAATTTCTAAAATCTATGTGACCTAGGGTAATCGCTATAATTTTCCGGCAAGGTTTATATTAACGTCTACTACCTCTAATTTTTTCATAATTTTAGTTTCAGTAGACTCGGAATTAGATGGGGGGGAACATATTTTTGCGCTACATTTTCAACAATATCTTTGAAAATATAATACCCAAAAATTAAAAGGAATGTATTTTTGAGTTCAGCATTACAAAAGCTTTCACAGGATACCCCACATGATATACAAAGAAAAGATTTTTTTTTCAAGTAGCATAATTAGCCCCTCTACTTTTTTACTAAATATAGTTTATGAATGTTTATTAATCTGAAAATATGTGGGTCAGTGGTCTTTATTACTTCCCCGAATTTGAACTTTCCACGTTCCATAGTTTACGAGTAAAATGGCTGTGACAGACAGACGGACAGACACAGGAGTGATCTTATAATGGTTCCGTTTTTACTTTTTAAGTACGGAACCCTAAAAAACGTTCTACAATTCGATTCGAGTGATACTGTTGAAGCTATAAACTTTATATTTGGCATGCATTTACGTTTAGATGTAAATGCTTGGTAAGTACGGCTTCAAAAAATCTTCAAGATACAGGACTGATAAAAAAGATGCAGTAGTAAAAGACAGGACTGACTGCACAACACAAAAGTCGTTAGGTTATTGTAAGTCGTTATTTCTAAAATCTTCAATAACTTTGTATAAAGCACGACAAGGTTGTGTAAAATAATTGTTATTGCATATCAAAGCTGATAATAAAATTTGGCATTTAGAGACATTTTGTTTATCTCAGAAATAGTCACAGTTAATTACTTTGTTTCACACGCTGTAAATCGTTTTTGTTCTCATTTCAAAAGAAAGAATTCAAGAGAAGTCAATTATCTTCATTTTCATCAAATTGTCTTTTACAATAATGGATTTTCTTTTGTGCCCATACTTCCGTTACATAATATTGTTGTCTGTACAAATGAATGTAGTAGCTCAAAATTTTCAGTTCAAATCTCGCACACATGGATAGTTTAAATTTAACAATAATTTCCACAGAAATAAATAACAGATTGTATGACATACACTATCGCAATAGAAACTATAAAACTTAAAATACATTTTTAAATTTTTGTCTCAAAGGAATAAATTACGAAAATGGCATAATAAACAACATTGTGACAAGCATGCGAAAAGCGATAACTCTAAGAAAAATCTCTTTGATCTTTTCACTTTAGAAAATCTTGCAAAAGTAGTGTACTATAAAACTAGAGCAGTAATATGCTAATTGGTTACATATTACTTTCTGCTACGGACATTTTATCCCCTTGAGGGGCGGTAGGATATATTATATCCCACCTAATTTTAATGAAGATATCCACCAGAAACTTTTAATTAACTATTACTATTTTAACACTGGTGGGAAAAAGTTCAAAACATTGCTTCCCATTACACTGTGGAATACACATTTTGTTGCTTAGATCTGGCACTTGTTTTTTGTGTAATTATTGGCATCTAAATCCAAAAATGACCCCAGTTTTTTTTTTCTATCACGCCAACTTTTTAAGCTACAGGATGCCCCCAAAATCACATTTAACGTGGATGCAAAGGAAAATAAAGAAAAATTACCAAATATATTATTCATACAACGGCTGTATATACTAACTATACACTACATTGTGTTCATACAAGTAGTAAAATCCTTTTACAAAACGAAAAAAGTACATATTAAGGTAAACATTTTCGGTTTTAATCTTTCCCTCGAGTGTTTAATTTGCGGACAATCTCGCTTGATGCTCCAACAATCGTCAGCCATCACATGTTCATCATATCTGCCTTGATACTGTTCTTCAATAAGCTTCAAATTTTGGTGAAATCACTCACCCTGCTCATCACTGACTGCAATTACTGATTTTCCGGGAAGTCATCAAGATGGCTATGCAGAAAATGAAATCCGATACTCATGTTGCAAACCAAGCCTTTTGAAGCTCTCTAAAAGTTGCTGGACAATTTCGGTGTAATTTTCTACTCGCGTATTTCCAAGAAAGTTCTCCACAAGGTTTTTGAATGACAATTAAGCATTATTTTGGAGTTCTGCCATTGCTCCGATGAAATGTTCATCTCTAATGAGCTGACGTATCTGTGGGCCGTCAAATGCTTTGGCCTTTATTTTTTCAAAAGACAGGTTTGGAAATTTCGAAATGAGATACGTGAAACAGTCTCCTTTCAATTGACAAAGCTTTTACGAACTGCTTCATTAGATCCAGTTTTATATGCAGGGGTGGAAATATGATGTTCTTTCTGTCGGCAAGATGCAAAATATTTGGATCTCCAGATCTGAGGTGAGATCTTGGAGGCCAATTCGACTGGAACCAATGCTTCTCGCGTGTTCTGCTGTCCCACACAAACCAAAAACATGGATATTTGGTATATCCACATTGCTGGCCAAGAAGGAAGCACCCCAATTTGAGGTCAACAGAGATGACCCACTCGTGAATATGATATTGCAATAAATCAATGGCTCTGTTTATGTCCTCATATTCTTCGCGCAAATAAACTGAATGGCTTATTGGGACTGCTCCAAATAAATTTTCGTTTTGAAGGAGTACGCATTGTAAGCTCCTTTTTCAGCTATCGATGAACAGTCGCCATTCAGTTGTGGTATAGGATGAAATTCCCAACTCCTTCATTAAACCATGTACGCTATGGCAAAAAACAAATCCACCGTTATTTCGAAAGTATTGAAGAAATTCACTTTCTGTTGATCGAAAGTAGGATTCATTAGCTTCCTTTTCATGCAAAAATTTCTCGTGCAGTCTTGATGCTAAGGGTCTGAAGGTTTTTTTCATCCTATGATTCACGCCCGATTCAGCGTAGAGTGGCCACATTAATGTAAGCTGTAGAGAAAAAAACTTGACGTGATAGAAGAAAACTACTTGTAGTTTTGAAATCAGCACGCTTTTTTGACTTAAAAACAGCTAAAAAATCAAAGTCAACAGAAATTGAATTAAAAATTGTTACCCAGTGTTATTCATAAATTGAATTTATTTAATATTCCGGTGTGAGTTACAACATGGCATAAATACAGTTAACTGAAAGTGTTAAAGCCAAGAGGGCGAAAGACAGGACTGATAATATGACACCAAAGTCGTTATATCTGCAGATGTAATCGTCGTAGAAATATGCTGTTTGCTTTATCTAATTTATTAAATCTTTATTCTATTTAACAAATTAAAAATGTGCACTTTTTAAGCATTTTGAACCCCTTACATACTTAAAGGTTAAGTTAATTAATGCTATAAAAAGCGATAAAATATCTTTATTAAGATTGACGATCGTTTCATCGCACAAACGGCGACATTTTCAAAATCATTCACGATAGAAAATATTTTCACATAATTTAAAAACAATAACATAGTAAACAATGTCACGAGACATGATGCATAATGCAAAACATTGTAAACATAACATAAAGTTAAAATTAAATTAGCTACTTGGGAGCGTGGATTAATTTTCACATAATTTAAAAAACAATAAAATGGTAAGCAATATCACGAGACATCATGCATAATGAAAAACATTTTAATCATAAAATAAAATAAAATTAACTTGGCTATTTGCGAGCGTGGATTAATTTTTACTATTTCTTTCTAAAATTGCATAGCATCTGTGTCGAAATTTTAGGTAAATCAATGGACACTGAATCATTGCAAAAAACTCGTTGCGTAAAAATATCTCTATTGATTCCCGGATTTTGGATGGTAAATACAATCTTGATGGAGAGATTAACTTGCTATTTTAAAAATCGATCTGAAAAGGTTCTCCGCTACATAATCTGACCAAAGCTGTGGTCTTCTGCTGTATTTGATGGCTGTTATATGTTCTTTGATTCTAGTTTTCTGCTTGTCATACCTATGTAAAACTGCTTTGTTCCATCTTCTTTGGTGAAAGTATTTCGTATACTCCTGATACCTGGTTTGACTCAATTGGATCTATTTTCTTGCATACTATATTTTTTAATTTCATGGAAGATTTTGTGACTAGGGTGATATTGAATTTATTGAGATTACATTTCAAACGTTCGAAGAAATCTGGAAAGTATTGTAAAGTGGATAAAATGGAATTTTGTGGATTGAAATTTCTTTTCTTTTTATTCTTCAAGATCTTAATTATTTTTTATGGTGCTTTCTTTGTATCTATTGCTGCTTGCAATATCATATATTTTATTTATTTCGTTATTTAACTGCTCAGGGGTACAAACTGTTAAATATCTATGAATAGAATGTCTAAATGCAGAAACTTTGTATGAAAAAGGTGCTTGAGCATTATGAGGGACTGGCTGTGGGTTTTCAGTAAACAATTCGTTGTACTTCTTGGTGCGTCTTGATTAATAATTATAATTAATACTAAACAATTAATATTGCTATCATCAATGATTTTGAAAATGTCGCCGTTTGTGCGATGAAACGAACGATATTTTATCACTTTGTATAGCATTATTTAACTAACTGAGCGTTATTTAACCACTGTTTATAAGTGATTATTATACATGTTATTATACCTAAAGGTATTTACCTGAAAATAACAAAATTAGGTGTTCATAACAAAGCATGAAATTTTGTGAAATCATATTAGAAATAGCCTTTACAAAATGTATAACGCGAGGTATTTTTAATTTAATTAACCAAGATGCATTGCAATATAACAAAGTTGCTAATGTAAATAACTGAATTCAATAAATAAAAAAAAAATATTCATTCTTGATTATTTTATGTCAGTGATAGTGATTGATAAAGAAATTGCACGAGTAGAATATTTCCAAAATGTGAAATATATAAGTACTACGAGTCGAAAATGAGGATCTCTTGTTTCACGTACAAAAGCTCTACAAACTGAGTTATCACGCCAAAATCAACTGCCGTACTAAAGAAGAAGCGATTGATGATTTTCCCTGAGTGTATTGTTTCGATCAGAGTTATCTAACATATCGCAGTTGGTAAAAAGTGTTCACAAAAGGCAAAATGTCTGAAGATTTTTTCATTAATTTGTAAATTGTATTGTGCATCTGAATGTTTTCAGCGTCAACTTTTCGCTTTGGTTTACTGGCTATTTGATAGAAACTTTATAGAAATTTCACAGTTAAATCTCTCAATGTGATATGAGTTTATATTTGTTAGACACTGACAGAACAATACTTCCTGTTCTTAATGACTAGGCATCTTTACTTTTAAATTTGATTTCATAATTAACTTTATTTAAATCATAATCATTTAAATAAAAATGTAATTCCCACAAATATCTTTCTTAAACTCTCTACGGCCGGTATGTTTTTCTTAATTCTACTTTAAAACCCTTGAGTTGTTTCTTTATAAATATAGCTTAATATTTTTTGCAAAGGTTACTTTCGTTAATTTACGAATTCAAGACGGTACCGCATTCCAGATACGTCATTTCGTTACAACTGCTATTATTAGACATTATACAAATTTGTGTTTCCCGTAATTTAATTTTATTTTCGTGTTTATTTAATGATGAATTAAAGTAGTTTTTAAATGTGAATGTCAAAGTCTGGGCTGCATTTCATACAATCCATATAATCTTTCCACTGAGATTATTACTTATGAAAAAAAAAACCTTCATCACATTTTTTTTTTACCTTTTAAGATGAATTGTACTCCTTTGATGGCATCATATCTTAACAGTAATTAAAAATTATCCAGTTATCAAATCAGTCAACTAGCTTAATTTCCACTTAGCGTTATTACGGCCAGAGTTGTGAGGTCTGCTTATTTAAGTTTTTCCTTTATATATTATGGTTCGATATACGTCCGTACAACAGATACGAATGTTTGAGCTCATGCATAGTAGGAAAACATTTTACAGAATTATTGTACTGTGCTTTAAATTTGTTGGTTTTGTTCAAGAAGAGTTTGGTGTTAAATTTACTTGTTAGAAATTATTGTAGTATTTCATTCTTATACAAATTAAAGGTATCATTATAACTTCCACAATGAAAACAAGAGAATTTTACTAAATGTAAATATATTTAACAATTTAATTTTCACTGTATCACTCATATGTTGGAATTATTAAGTAGAAAGTTTTCTTTAATTGTATAAGTTAGGAACTACTTTAAAACAAAGTTCTTTTAAACTTTCGAAACAGACTTAAAAAAGATTACATTTTTGTCAGCTCGAGATTCTTTTCTTTTACCTTGATTTTACACTTCGCTAAATATTTGAAGGTAGCTCTACAGTTTCTTTAATGTGACAACTCTATTTATTTTGAAAAGATTAGATTTAAAGTGGAGAGTAAAATGGCTCAGCTGCGGATGAAAGATTTTCTCCCAAACATTCATTCAAATTACGTGCAATTATAATTAAAAGTTAATACCATATGAAATTAAGAGACATTATTTTCAACGTGCATTGTAAATTAACTACTAAAAACATATTTTACATATTTTATTATTTTTTTTTCGAATAAATGAATTAATTGAGACTTCAATTTCATATAATAGCATGTCTGTTTTGCTCCTTTATTAATATGCAATGAATTTAACTCAAAATCTATAAATTATGTACATATGTGTGTGTGTATTCTTTTTTGAAGTTGAAAGATTAAGAGGAAAATAAGCATTCAACTGGAGAGTAATATTTTTAATCCATGAAATTATTTCAATAAAGAAGAGAAATGCAAAGCTAGAGAGTCAGGAAAATGGGTTATGATTCCCTCATGTATAACTTATTCTGTGTTTATCATACCAAAGGTATGACATTCGAAAGGGCTACGAGTTATGTAAAATAAAATTAGTTGCTTCTGTAAAAGTAGGACGAATTTAAATACAACCATACAAATTAAACAGGTACCTTCATTGTTTGATGTGATAAAATCTCAACCAATATTTATGTCTCATCGAGAGTAGAACCGGAAAATCAAAAGTAGTAGTAGCTTCTCTTTAACCATTTATGTACTGAACTATAAATTTAAAAAAAAATGATCTTCTAAAGCATTGTTCGTGAATTTTTGAAACTACACTAGAAGATATATGGGATGATACTCTATTTATAAATCATAACTCACTTCTGAGACGAACACTGACATTTATCATCACGAAGACAAAACAAAAATACAGTTAAAAGCACTCTTTTCAATCTATATTTAGCTTAAAAAGCAACAACTTAGGCTTCATTTATTTAGCACCTTCGAATATTTCTAAGATTTTCTTACGTAGTTTTAAATCTTCTATCTTATTTCGTCAAAAATGTTCTGTTCCTTTTAACAAAACCCGCGTCATTCGAACTCTTTCTCGTTCTATTTACTTTTCTGCATTTTCACTTCACGCTGCTTAGTTACCTTTTTAATCTCGAAGCGGAAATACTGAGTCGGGGACATTCAGTCTGATGCGAGTGTTCTTACGAAATTTCCTACAGATATACATAATCATTTAATAAATTTTAGAAGGATTTTAGAAGGATTGATATGGATTAATTCAATTTTTTAGGGATTTATAGTGATTTTGTGCTATAATTTTAATCCCACCCAAATTTTTTATTTTAAATATTTTTCTTGGTATTTTGTAGAATTACGAAATGTTCAAATGTAATGTTCTTACAATAGAAATATTTCCAAATTGAAAAATTCAAAACCCTCCCCCAACGCTAAGAAAACTGAAAAGATGCAAAGGCAAAATAAATAGTCCTTTTAAAAATATTTTCTTTTGTGTAACCAATAATGCTTTTGGAACAATATAAAGTAATGCATCTAAAACTCATTCTAAACTGTATTACTAATAAACGATGTATTAACTGAGTTTTATAACTGGTAATTTTAATGGTACTTTTATATACCGTCATTAGATATAGGGTTAAACAAGACATCCTATTAAATACGAATGCTCTATTAAGCATTAGAGTGGAACACCAGTTCAACTGTGTTGTGTAATAAAATATTAGCTGGAAAAATGCAGATAAAATTCCCTTGTTTACAAATTTATGAAAACACCAGTTTCACTAATTTTCTGCTTTTTAGGTAGATTTCGTATGAAATACTACCCATTGGCGTCGTTCCTAGGTTGGAATTTCTGAAATGTTTTTTGCAGATCTACACCGATCATGACTTCTAGAGCCCAAAACCACCCTAAAAAAAACTTTATCTATCTATCTGTCTATCTATCTATCTATGTATCTATCTATATATATATATCACTTTCTTCTGGGCACGATAACTTCCACAATTCTGCACCAATCTCTTCCAAAATGATACATTAAATCAAGGGGCATAAAATCTCGGTTAAGTTCGTTAATGGGCAAAATCGGACCAAGGGGATGGAAATAGGGAGGGGTTTTGTGAAAACAAAAAAGAACGATTTTTTTTTTTTTTTTAATTTTGTACATATCGAATCAGTTTAAAGTTTTTATTACTTCTAAAAATAGGGCCAAATATTTAAGTGTCACAGATTTTCGAAGTTAAAAATGGGCTCAAGGGGCGCAAAAAATAGGGGTTTTGGGAGAAAAAAATTCATAACTTCGTCAATTCTCAAGATATCAAATCCAATTAATTTTATCATGTATCTCCTTAACATTATCTATATTCACAACTTTTATATACAAATTATACTTTTATATTCATAAGTTTTTGATAGGACTAATTTGTACCGCAAAAAAAAAAAAAAAAAAAATTAAAAACGAAAACAAAAAGGGCGTTTGAAGTGGAAAAAATCCATAACTCCGTCAATTCAAAAGATATAAAATCCCCATGATTTTATCATATATCTTCTTAATATTGTCTACAACATCTATATAGACAAGTTTTGGATAGGACCAATTCTTACAGCAAAAACAAATTAAAAATGCATAGCGGTTGAAGAAAAAATCATCTTAGTAAGGGTGTATTCAAATCCAAACTGCTTATTTTATGTATCATTTTACAATTCATTTTTACTCTCAAAGGCTTCCAATTGGTACCGTTTCTTACCCAGAAATTATATAATGTACCGTAATGGTCAATTTTTTTATAGAGGCAGAATATATTTTAAAACATGCTGTGAAAGTGGGCCTTTTGAACCGAATTTCCTGAAGCGGATTGTGATGGAACATTGTATTAAGAGAGTATTCAAATCCAAACTGCTTATTTTCTGACTCATTTTTAAATTCATTTTTGCCTTCAAACTAATCCAATTGGTATATTCGCTTATTCAAAAACAATATAATGTACCGTAATGATCGATTTTTTGACAGAGCCAGAATATATTTCAAAAAATGATGTCAAAATGGGCATTTTGAACGGAATTTGCCGAAGCGATTGTGTTAGAAAAGAAAAATATTGTCTTACTGAGGAAATAATTGTTTATATATCAAGTTTTAATTAATTGAACTAAAATTAAAAACACAGGTCGCTTATAAATCTCTTCAAAAACCACGTAAACAAGTTTCATGTTTTCCTATTAAAAATGAATCTGGAGTTATGCCAGAAAATTTGGAGTTGTTTAGCATGGAAAAGTATTTTTTTTAATACCGCCCTAAAATGATTCTGATAAAACCAGTTATTATATAAAAATGAAATAAAAACTCGTCATAAGCGGCCAGATAAAATTGTTAAAGTGGGTTCATCTCTAATCATGATTTGGTTTTTGTTTGTGAAATCAGTATACTTCGAAAATTACCTCCGCCTGTAGGCCGGGCCGGCAGGGATTTTTTTTTATTTAAAATATCTAACAAAATCTTTGCGTAGATATCTTTGACATTTTTAATCACGGAACATCACACACCAAAATAACTGCCATACTGAAAGTTTTTAAAACACGTAAACTCATTCGTCATTATATAGCCACCGTTCTACCCCAATAAAATATCTGATGAGATTTGAAATAAAAAGGGATTTTTTATAAGAGTATAACCATTCAAATATATAAAAAATGAACAATGTTAAGCATTCAGTGCATGTTTTCCGGTCACATATCGGAGATTTGTTGTTAATTGTCTAAAGCCGTGAACTGTGACAGTAAACAACTTTCTACTAAATGTATTAATATATGTAAGATGTCTCGATAAGATACTAATAATGTGCAACATGAGCCGAAGCCGCATATGTGTTCACGATCGGAGAAAAAATATCAATATTTTATGTATTTTTTTTTTCTGTCGTCCGAAAGTTTCCATATTTTATAGATGATTTAAATCAGGTGTACAATGAACTTTTAAAACTATTTCGTTGAAATACGGACGATTAGTTAATTTCAGTTTAGAAAAAAGTGTGGCTCTGTGAGACTCAAAGTGACCTATCGTCTTACCATTACCTGAGATTTATTCTGTTGAGCTGAACCAGATTTCAGACCAGATGCTATAATTAATAAGATTAGTTGGGTGAAAAAATTCCATCTGATTCGTCCGGGATAGCTCAGATGGTAGATCATTGTCGGCTTCAGCCAAGAGATCCCTGGTTCGAATCCTGTCCGGACATTTTTCGCCTAGTTGGAAATTTACATCTGATATTAACATTCATATTTTTAAAAACAAAAATACACCGTCTAAACACATCGAAATTGAACCTATTCGACATTTTATTAATATGGACAACAATCATACATTGTCGACAGATTTTCTCGCTAAGCAAAAGAAACAACAGTGAAAGGAATTTCCGCCAATTGATGCCAGACGATTTTACAAGAATTTTTTAGAACGCTGTCTAGTTTACATCTTGCGGATTGACCAAAAGGGTATTTTACACCTCTATATTTTGCGTTCTATTTACCATACAAAACAAAATTCTTGTTTCTTTGGAATGGGGCGTATCGAGTGACGAAAGAAGTAAAAGTAAAGCGGACTCGGACGAATAGATTTTCAAGCAAATGAGATTTTAAAAGCTATGTTTTTTTTTTTAATTTTTGATTTCTTGTTCAAACCAAAAACTGCTTACAGGACTACAGCAACGTGTAATTATCGGATATTTATTCGGTTTGCTGCTTATTTGTTTTATAAGCAGTACAAACATTTAAAATTCCATATAAAAATACGAGTTTTTTTTTTTTTTTTTTTTTTTTTTTTTTTACATCTGTTTAATTTACTGAATTCCTACAATTAGCATAGAGGAAAAATAATACTAAATAACATAACTTTTGACAAACTTGTCATATACACACGATATTCAGATATGTCACTACAATCGTCCCAATTAAGCCCTCTATTGTAAGGCGGCATTGAAGCATTTACGATTCGTTTACAGTGTAGCTTAAAAGATCTTGATTACATTAGAGCTCATGGATGTGACATGTATTTTAATGAATCTATATTGTTCAATGTTTTTTAAATTTTTATTACGTTACTTCAAAAATTAGTATAAATTAATTTAGTTCGACTGAAATGTCGTCGATCCAGGTTTCCATTTTATGAAAAATGTTTCTATTATCAATTTTATTAAAGATGCTTCTAGATCTCAGTACGCTCCTTTTTAAAAATCCAATACCATGGGGATTTTTGGATACAAAATTTAGATAACAATTAAATGAAATTGCTTGAATCGTATTTTTTTAGGCGGAGGTATTGCAGACAAAAATTATTAGCGGATGTCCTGATGATATTCGAGGAGAAACTAGATTATAGAAACGTACCAGTGAACTTCGATTATGGAAAAATTCTGTGTAAATATAGAAACTACAGAGAAACTACAGAACATGTTCAAAAAGATAATGTAATCACTTTAATGACTCGGAGAATACTTACAGTCAGAAATACAAATCTACAGAACTTTAGGATTATAAATTATCATACTGAAATAAATGATAAAATATTCTTGTAAATTACAGTAAATATTCGGCATTCTATTTATTATAAAATTTTTTGGTGTTAAAGAAAGGAATATAAACAAACATATGTACAACTTTGGTTAGATTTTGTCATAATAACAGAAATAATTTTTTTTTTTTTTTTTTTTTCATTTCATTTTTTTTTTAAAAGCTTATGTTGGATAAATTATCATTTATGTCTTTCTTTTACTTTTAAACTGATTATTATTATTTTTTTTAATTTTCATACAGGCTTTACATGTATCTTTTTTCTGTCTGTCTTTCTGTATGTGTATTGCACATATACTCAAATATTTTTCCGATAGTCCAAACTTTGCAGTTTAATCAATTTAAGACGTTGTACAAGGGTAATATAGTCAGCAAACGTTTTTTATTAAATAACTTTAGATTCAATATTTAGAATAATTTTGTATCAAATATTTTGTATGGTTTTATTAGAATATTTTGTTAAGTTGTCATTTAAAAAGGTTAATAAGGAGAGCTATAAAACTAATCAACTCTATGATTTTGGATTTGTTAATTAAAGAGCGTAATCGATGTGCTATAAATAGCTGTTAGTTAAATTTTAATTAGGATACAATGCTAGTAGAGCAAATTCATATATGACCAAAATTAGGAAATATTCTCTTATAGCTATTAACTATCAAAGTCGGATCTTTAGTGAAATGAATTATAATTTATCCCATGAATTATCCGAAATATGTGGGAAAATATTTGGAAAGTATACGACTCAGCATAACTTGTCAGTCACTTTAAAAACAAACAGGAATTTAGAAAGTATATACATCGAAAATTCAAAAAATCTAACGAGTGTTAGAGCTTATACAAACATAAAAAAGAAGCTTTATGAGATAACCAGCGTTTCGGCCGCGCTTATTAGAGGGACGTTAGATTTAATTTAAAAAAATGATTTTTTTTAATTAGCTCAAACATGCCCCCCAATAAAACAAATGCTCATTATTCAATCTGTTTTCAAGTCTTAAAGTATTTTGTATAAATTTATATGAATTTTGAAAATGTAATGTCATTGATTCAAAAATTATTAGGATAAAATGCGTGTTGAGTTAATTAATGAATGAATCACCCTATAGCTTAAAGAACAACAGCAAAAATAAAATATTTCTGTTTTGTTCGGCATATTTTATCATTTCTAAAACATAAATGAATTCTTCGATTGAAGATTCCATAAAATTGATTTGTCCAATATTATTTCTTATTGGACATATTACACATTTGAAAATGTATAACGTCACTAATATTATTATTTTTTTTATCTCTGTGATCATTGTTTTATCTTTCATTTTCCGAATTAAAATAAAACATGTATAATGTAAATGAAATACCTTACAAAAAGGAGTGATATCTCGCGAAAAACAACTTGTTGTAAATGATTCCAACACGCCACAAAACAAAAACATCAGTCATAATATATATATATATATATATATATATATCTGGGAGCACGGCAGTGCGTCCGCCAAGTTCGCACAAGCCGTAAGCTACCTTTTCCTGAACCATTTCGGCATACTTTTCACCCCCTCATAACGTCGTTTTAGGGAGAGGTATAGAAATTTTTCTTTTATACGCATGTTCGTATGATCAAACTGAACTAAGGTTCCACGATTTCATGTTTCTGTATTTAGTAGTTTTTGAAATATTAAATTTCGAAAAAGCGCTTTTTTGTCACTGACTCACTTCGCATCATCAAATAACTAAGGTACTTCTAGAAGTCGTAGAATAATGAAATCTCACAAGTAAATCGGTTTTGCAGCACAATTAACCAGAAAAATCTGAAAACACAGAATTTCCGCCTCTAAACCCTTCAAAAAGGGGGTGTTGATTTGGCCGTAAACAGGTCCTAACACATTCAATTGTGCCAATGTTGGTTGCCAAAACTCGATTACAGAGTTTTGAAGGGATCACGTAATTTCAAGCAGAATAAAATTTTATATATATGCTTTTCCAAAGATGTTTGTTAAATAGAAAAAATGAATATAACCCAAAAATTTTAATCAGTATAGGTTATGATATATTTACGATATTAAAATATTTAACAAATATAATCGCAATTCGGTACGTTTCCGATATAGTAGCCTTGGCGAAATAGAGAAAATAGCCTTGACGAGAAAAGGAATTTGATAAATAACGTATTTTCTGGCAACCTATTTACTGTGTCATATACACAAGCAATTTTTTCCATATGTATACAATTTATTTAATGTAAGGAACCCGTTTATTTATATTTATAAACCAACATAAATAATTTGGGCACAGATGTCATATTCGCCCCATATTGGGTCGATTTTTTTCTGACGCCAATGTCATATACGCAATGTATACTTAAGCGGCGCCAAAGTGTCGTTATTTTGCTTGATATGGTAACCCGGATGTTGTTGTTTATGCTGTTGATGTTTTCGCTAAATCGACGTCGGAAAAAAATCGCGCCAATATGGGGCGAATATGACATCTGTGCCATAATTTGTCTATAAAAAACAATATTTTATACATGTATAAATAAAATGTTTATATGTATATAAAAAACATAAAAGTTCATCAGGTTCGTTTTCATAGTTGTTTATATCATTTGGCATCATTTCTCAGTTTCTGAAGTCCGAATTGCGCCAAGATTTAAAAAAAAAAAAAGCCAAAGTTCCTATAGTGGAAAAATATCCTAATTCTCACATGAAAACCTCCATTTAAAAACCATTTTTAAACCATTTTTAGACATTTAAAAACCTCCTTTTAATTAAATGTAATGTGTAACTAATAAAGCTGTCTTTAACGATGCGCGACAGCGTCCGAAGACCGCTGCTAATGTTATTATATTGCATTATTAGCCAACTTACTGTTAATTTTAAATATGTAAAAGAAAGATTATAATTATAGATAATATATATTAGTCACCAAAACCCGATTACAGAAAATTAGCCTGAGTTATAAAGGTGTTACATGATTTGAAGCTGAAAGAATTTTTATATGCTTTTATAAAAATCTTAAGGCAAATCTTTCAGTTTATCTGTCCATCTTTCTATCTTTTACTTCCTTAAAACAAATTTTATTAAAGACCGGGAGGCGTCTGCACAGATCATCACCTCATCGAGTTGACGGCTGAAATTTTAGGTTTAGTTAAAAATAGATTAGCGTATTAAAATGTAACTGGTCTCCCGATTCCTATCTTTGTGGAAACCACCTACAGACCCGATTTTACCGGTTAATTGATGGATTTTCCATTGTGTTTTCCTGCACCCATTCCTCTGTTTCCATACTTTTGGATGCAGGAAAATACAATAGTAAACCTATCAGTCAACCACTAGGTCTTCAGGTGGTTTGTACTAAGATATGACTTAACAGACCAGTTGCTCTTTAATATGCAAATCTAGTTTTAACTAATCCTAAAATTTCAGCTGTAAACTCGATGAGGCGATGTGCAGACGCCTCCCGGTCTATTATAAATGTCGAAATTCTAATCTCAATAGCACTCTGTTCAATCTGGCAAATATCCTTAATGTTTATGGAGCACTATTCTTTTCAGTGCGGTTTAGTGATGTTAATGAACTTTATGCATATGCAGGGGTCGCAGCATATAGGACAAATTTTATTGTTCTTGCCAGTTTTTATCAATCTTCATGGTATAGTCCTATTGCATATCTTATAAAAATGTCTCTTGACGATTATTGATAAAATATATTGATAGGAACAATACAATTTGTCCTATATGCTGCGACCCCTGCATATGCATCATACATATTATACATATGCATATAATACGTGATACATTTGCATCATACGTATTATAGTTATATGTATAATACATAATACATATGCATCATTATGACGTCAGAATAAACAAAACATTTTTTGTCGTTAAATTTGAGAATTGACATGATATATTACCAAATTTGGCGACACTTCTTTAAATGTCAACAAGCTTGGCGAGTATTTGACGCTAGTGGCTATTTTTCAATGAGTTAATTATTAATGGGAGTCATCTATTTATATTTTTCCGCATATCATCTGAATAGTTAAATGGTATAATGTACAAATATTTCCAAAGTGCCAATAGTTTTGTCACTGCACAAACCTCTGCTATTGTTATTATATTTTACTGTTGTTATACTTACTGTGATTATGTTGTTAATTTTTAATCTGCTAAAACTTCTGTATTATATAAAGAGAATTTACGGAAACTATTAAAGTACCGAAACTGCCAGTTCTCCTTATTATTATAATTCTATAATATGTAACCTGTTAATCGATGTGTACGTTAGAATGAATCTTCTATAATCCGGTTCCTCGCATGTTAGTTTTCAGGTTTCGAATAAAATTTGCTTAAATCTTAAAACAATGGCACATTAGCTAAGTCTTCAACACGATCAGATGAGAAGAATGGCAGATTTTCAAATGGATCATGGCAGTGAGCCCGTAGACCTTCTATTCTTCCGTAATCGAGTCTATTGAAAAGGTTAACATGAAACAAAAAGATATTAGCATCAATATGGTTTAATGCAAATGCAAATATTTTTCAAATGATTTCATAACAACCATTTCACTTGTACCCAATCGTATCAATTAAAATACAACAATTGGCAGTGAGTCCAATTAGAAAAGATTACTTAATAGGATTAAAACTTTTCGCATTAGAGAACGAATCATAACTGATAAGGAAACATGCATAAGTGAGTTAAGAGATATTTGTCGCGAAAGATGAAATACATAACACAAAATATATGATGTGCTTCCATGATCGTAAAGAGTTCTTGATTTCTCTATCAAAAGCTTCTGACTTGGCGAAAGAATGGGCAAGTAAATTAAATTAGGAATAACAGTAACATGATGCAACGTTTAACAAGCAATTAATAGAGTAAATACTGCTTGCTAGAGGCGGCTAGTATTTTATTATAATAACAAATAAAGTATAAATTTGTAAAGCTCAATAATATAAATTTAGGTATTTTCATGTTCAACTCCATTGTTCATACTGCATTCATTTCATTTAAAAATATAAACTTTTCAGTCATCGCATTTAAAATAGATGAATTTCTTTCATTTTATTTAATAGAATATTTGACATAGAAATAAATAAATTAGAAATAATAACATAATATTATGTTATTTCATATTGTTCTTTAATTATTCATGTATAATTTCTAATTTACACATGTGAAAAATGAAAACTGCTATTGGCGAAAAAACAAAATGCTAATGAGATTTGCTCCCGGCTAACATAAAAGTACCGAAATTAATTTTTTTTAATATCAATATAGTTTAGACAAACAAACTTGAAAAAACATACAAAAAGTACTGATATCCCAACAAAAAGTTTTCGGTAAAAAAGAAAAGCGCCAAGTTCTCTTTAATGTTTCGGCCAGAAAAAGTAGTGATATCTGATGTTCGCAAAAGTTAAAAGCCAAACATCCCAAATCTTTCATTGAAAATGGCTTCCTGCGACTTGGCCGTTAATGCCTTCAAGAGGGTTTTTCAAATTCTAAAGTATGTACAAATGAACTTTATACGAAATCCATATTTTGAGGATTTTAGGCATTTTGTGACACAAAGTAGAGAAATAAAATACACATTTAAAGAAAGCATATAAACCACTTCAGTCTATTTAAATGCTTAGAAGTTAAAAATAAGAAAATAACTGTATTCAGAAGATAATATTCCAACAGGACTAATTGCTAAAACACAATTAGTATCCGCTTTGAACAGTTTAACCCCCTCAAGGGCGGTGGTTTATTTTTGGATCATTTAAATTTAATCCCTAAATGGGACATTGACACCAGAATTTTGATTTGGAAATTGTCGTTTTAGTTAGTACGTGCATAAGTGACTACTTATTTTCAAATACATTTGTTCGTAAATTCCGGTGTCATTCATTCATTTCAGTATTTTATTAATAGACGTTTTGCCCCTGAAAGGGTTAAAGCGAATAAGTGCATTCTAAGGTTATTGCAATACCTCTTAATATATGCAAACAAACTATAATATATGTTCAAATGAAAAAATCTCTTTTGTCAATGCACAAGATTTCAATATTATACATTAAAATATAATGTAACACATTATGAGACTTGAAAAAAGTAAATTTTATTTTATATCTTGGGTTTCATGTTAATGACTTTAGGTTTAGACCGTACAAAATAAATTTCAATTAAACCATAAATGAACTAAATGATTTGTAATAAAAACTAATGTCTGTTGAAACTCAATAGTATTTTTGAGAAATCTTTTACTTGTAATGTCTTCATGTGAATTCGCCTCTTTGCATTCTAATATTACTTTTAATATTTAAATAAATCATAAATGCGTAATTTACATTAAATTGAAAATGCTATAGAAGGCATTAACGGCCAAGTCGCAGGAAGCCATTTTCAATGAAAGATTTGGGATGTTTGGCTTTTAACTTTTGCGAACTTCAGATATCACTACTTTTTCTGGCCAAAACATTAAAGAGAACTTGGCGCTTTTCTTTTTTACCGAAAACTTTTTGTTGGGATATATATATTTTACATAAACAGAAGTGATATAGATTTGCATACTCCGAGTGCCGTGTAAAAATCTATCACTACTCAAAAATTTTCCAAATGACTCGGAGTGAAGTACAGTATGTGAAAACCGCTTGGAGACCTTCAGGTGTATGTAATATATGCAGTATATCAAATGTGAAAAATTGTGAACATCAGAAAAAAGAATTTTAAATTATCGTTATATCACTTTTATAAATATTTGCAAGAGAAACATCAGTAATAAATCAGAAAGTGTTGTGACACAAGCAGGAAACAGTACGTACGTGCGGTAATCATCTATGATCACAATTATACTTTTCCACATTTTTTACATAATCTTTAATTACATAAATTTGTCTAATACACTGTTTTAAATTAAAAGATAAAAATGATAAAATGGATCCTGTTTTGGATTTATTTCTTAAACGAAAAAATGTCACGTTTCCAACATGAGGAATAATATATAATACTATTAAAACAGAAACCTAACAATAACGGATTTTCTCCAGTCATTGTTTTCCACGCAGGTTTTTCTGCAATATATATCCGTTTAGTTAACATCTAATATTAGGTGCATTGTTATTAATATGCATATGGTCATTATTTTTTTTATTTTTACAAACTCAAAATGTTTACATGTTTACTTAAAAATTTCTCCTCGTTAAAGTGGTATTTCTCTGGTATAAATAAAATCATATTAAATTATAAGCAGAAGTTCTCTTATACGTCCATTAAAAATATTTCAAAAATATATATTCCAAAAACACACTCAAAATATGTATTAAACATTTAATTGCTAAAAAGGACGTCAAACGTTAATAAAATACATTAAAAGATCTTAATAATTTGACATGTTTCGATTGAATTTACTCAATCATCATCAGAAAAACAAATAAAAACAAAGATGGAAAATGACAATAAACTATTACAAATGAAATTTAAAAATAAGATAACTAATAATAAGCTAGAAGCAGCAGGAGTCTTTCGGTAGCTTCATCGCCCTCCCGCTTTTCGGTGTCTTTAATTTGTGTAATTTCCCTTTTAAATTTGTCCGGTTTCAATTTTTGAATTTTTTTTTTCATTCTGGCTTCCGCAAAAGAGTTTGACTTGAGTAGATGAATAAAAGGCTGCGGACGAAGATGGGCCACTCGCCGCGGCCCATACACGCGCGTGATTTTTATTTTTATTTATTTATAACTTGATTATATGAGATATAACTTTTTTAAATGACGCGCTTTAGATTTGTGGCTTTGCGGGACCATTTACAACGAATTGTTTTTCGTGACATAATACTTTTTCGAACGGATTTGGCAGTTAGAAAGCAAATCGTATGTAGAGTGCGTTAATTGTTTTTTTTTTTCGTGTTTCAAATAGTTAAGCTAGATCTGCGAAAGAGGATGAAAAAAAGAACTACTGAAGGTTTTTACGTTCTTCAATGCTAGCCAGCAGTGGAGCACCAATTTGACAACAAAAGCAAAATCTCGTTGCTGTTTTAAATTGATATCTCGAATAATTATAAAAGACAAATAATTCTCACCCTCAGGTAAAGAATAATACAATTTGAATTTCCTCGTCTAAATTTTCAGGCCTCTTCGTGAAGTAGTATATTTTCCTAGCCATCACGGACAGACAGGAACAGAAGTAAAACGGGCTATTGACCCACTTATCTATAGATTATTAACAATTCACAAATATCTCTCTATTCTAAAAAAAGGTAACTACCGCTGTCACCGCCGCCTCCGCCGGTTTTGAATTTTTTGTGACCGGAGGTCTTTCTTCGCTAATATTAAAAAAAACTGTTGCATACAAAAATATGAAAATCGGTAGTATTATAGAAAAATGTTTGATAAACACGCTGATGCAGACAGTTTTCAAATCGAAGAATTATTTTAAGAGATATTTAATGCCAAATTTGGACAAAATCGTTCTATTAAAAAAGTTTTATAGGAGGAAAAACTGTACATAGGAATTTAATCATTTTTAGATCATTTTATGCGTCAGAATTTCCCGGTGTGCAGATTGCAGTTAGATTTTTAATTTGAGTAATTTTTCGAGGTTTTATTTCTATTTTAAATTCAAATTTTCAGCATTTCGAGAGATATTTTTTACAAATTTTAGAAAATTGTATTAATTTAAACTGTTGCCAACTGTATAAACAGCGCAAACAATAATGTTTGCTTCAAATTAAAAATTTATTTTACACGTGACTATTATAAACAAAAAATATAAAAAGCAGGAACTCATTGAAAAGTACGTCATAAAAACTATAGTTACACGTGAATTTTAAATGAGAAAGAATATTGTAAAATAATAAATTCAGTAACATGCGTTAGAAGTCCTAAATAGGAGAATTTACGTCATATTACACTTATTACGTAAAATAAACAAAAAATAATATTGCAAAACAGTTTTAATTTAAAAATTGCGCGAGACATTTACTTGACATTTTAAGATGATCATAATATTTCATTTCTAACAAAAGTATTTTGACGTGAATATTAAAATGAGAAAGAAAAGTTTGGTGAAAATTACGTCAGATTATAATTGTCAGATTATAATTATAATTCAATCTCCCGAAATCTTTTTAAAGGCGATCAAATTAGCGTGGTGTTAGAGTCTGCGGTGTCTGAACGGGGGTTGAGGAGCGTAGCTCGTAGGGGGCAGAGCCCCCTAGTATGTACGAAAACTGTAGGGGGCTAATTAAGTTACTTCAAAATAATTTTTTATATATATCGTGTGGTGTATCATGAGAAAGCTCTAATAACGTCGAACTCAAAAATCACATATGTTTTAATTTTAGGTAATATATTTTCAGAAATATCGTCAAAAATGTAATACAAATGTATGTCCGTACTCCCTCTATTTTCTAATCTATTGAAACTAAAATTATGAAAATGTTTGGGGTTGTAGAATTTTAGTTAAACCTTGCAGAGAGACTATAGCAACTACCCTGGGTCGCATAGATTTTGGGTAAATCGCATTTTTTCTGTTACACACAAATTTCAACTTAGGTTACTCAGCAAGGAATTTGATTGGCGTTTGAGGTACCTAACGTCTCGGAAATATAAAAAAAATATATATATATAATAACCTCGAACTCAGAAATCACATTTGTTTTAATTTTAGATATTATATTTCCAGAGATATCGTCAAAAATTCGTTGCAAAAATATGTTCCCCCTCTATCTATTTAAACTAAAATTATGAAAAAGTTTGGGGTTGTAAAAGTTTACTTCTATCCTGCCTGGAAACTATAGCAACTACCCTAGGTCACATAGATTGAGAAAATCGCATTTCTCTGTTACACACAAATTTCACTTTAGATTACTCAGCAAGGACGTTGATGGGCGCATGTGGTACCGATCGGCTCGGAAGTATAAAAGGTATGTTGACAATAATTCTCGAAAAAAATAGCCGGTAATTATCTAGATATTAAACTTGAAAGAAACGGTAGTTTTGGACAAACATAAAGACCGTGTACTATGTGTGCCATTGACTTTTAAAGCCTAGATAACAAATTTAAGGGAACTTTGGACCTTTATTTGAGCAAAAATTGAAATTTCTTTTTGTGTGCATTATTATTCTCTAATATGTACTACGTCATTCGTGGAAAACCGCATGCAGATGCGATTATTTTACGCAAAGTTACAAGTGTTTTAATTTTGTTCACAAAAATTTTTTGGCCTTTTAATATACATTAAATCTGTATTTCTCATTACTGATGTTTCATCTTTTTTTTTTAATTTTTGAAATACGCCTTGCTGCTTAATTTTTGATCAAAATTCATGAAACTGATAAGGAATAATCTCGATATTGCTCTAAAAAGATTTGTGTATGCATTTTAAAATTCGATTTCATTAAGACAATTAAATTTGATTTTGAAGTTATTAAAAGGCATAATTTTTATGAAAATCGATATGGAATCCAAAAAAAAAAAAAACCCTCTAAAACATTAATTATGTAGAGGATTAAAAAATCGACACACAGATTTGTTTTTAATAGAGTTTTACGTGATTAAAATCTAAAATCGAGGAGATATCTATAACATTAAGACGCAAGGAACAATTTAAAATTTCATTTTAAAATTAAAAAAAAAATTAAACATCTTAAAATTAGAATACGATTGGAAATTCTTTTAAGGTGTTCTACATACTTATGGTTAAATGTATATTTGCACAAAATTTCAAATCTCTATTATGAAAATGAAAAGAATTTTTTTAAACGTCCACCATCCTCTTAATAATATATTTGAGTAATACAATATCGAGTAGTTGTGTAAAAGCAATAAACATGAAATTGATAAAAACAGACCAATTTAATTAGAATTAATCACGTATTTTTTGGGGATTCGCAAGAAGGTTGCTTTTAGTGGCACTGTCAGTATGTCACCCGTGACTTTAAATGTTAATTAAAAACCTATACGGGAAAACGCATCACGGAATAATTCGACGCTGCAACTTTGAGACCTTCTTTCGAAACGCTCAATGGCAAGTTGAAACTTTGTAAAAAGGTTTTTGTTTCAAGTAAAATATAAAAAAGAGAGAACATTATTACTTTACATTTGGGCATATTTGGCTAAATTTGTAATATTACAGTTCCTAAATAATATAGTTATTGTACGGGGCGCTCTGTGCGCGATTAATACTCGCACATGACCGATTATTTTAATTTAAATACATTTTATCTTTTTATGACTATTAAAAATATTTCCTTATATCTATATTTAAATATTTACTTACATTTTAGTAATTTAATATACATTCTCTTATGGCTTTCGAAGTTTTAGAAATGCAGCAATAGAAGAATAAGAAATGGATGGAGTGCTTTTGGGAAGAACAATATTATTCTGAAGAGTAACATGCCTGTTTGATTGAAAAGAAAGGTATTTAACCAATGTGTTTTGCATGTGCTAACTTATAGAGCAGAAACATGGATGCTAACAAAACGGATGGTGCAAAGATTACAAACAACACATAGTCCAAGAGCCGACAGCACAAAAACCTATGTTATCAAGCACAAGAAAAAAACCTTTATTTTATGGAAGAGTAGAAGTAGGTGAATCTAATGATCCATGTCTGCCGGAAGTGAAGTGGTGCATAAACTAAAAATTAATACCAGGAGTGGTATGACTCGTATGTTAATCATTGTGTTTACCTGCTCCCTGTTCTCTACGTTTTCATACCTTTGTTTGTAGGATAAGCACAATGATAAGCCTACGAGTCAACCACTAGTGGGATTAATTTTGGCTTATGCACCACTTCACTTCCGGCAGACATCGATCATTAGATTCCCATACTTCTACTCTTCCATAAAATAAACGTTTTTTTTTCTTGTGCTTGAAACATAGGTTTTTGTGCTGCCGGCTCTTGGACTACAATAGAAGTATGGAAAGATGTATGCTAGGTATAACTAGAAGAGACAGAAAAAGAATAACCTGGATAAGAAATCAGACGAAAGTTTTTGACATCACTGAAAGAATTAAACGGCTAAAATGGAAATGGGCTGGACACATTGCAAGAAGACAAGACAATAGATGGAGCACAAACACCTTACAGTGGTATCAATGTGATGTAAAACGGCAAAGAAGACGACCACATGTAAGATGGAGTGATGAAATCAAAAAAGTAACAGGTGTAAATTGGATGACCAAAGCACTGGACAGGAAACATTGGAAAAATATGGGGGAAACATACGTCCAGCCGTGGATTGAAAACGATTGATGATAATAATAATAATAATATATATATATATATGTGTGTGAGTGTGTTAATAAATTTTTATCGTGAAAAGTATTTTTTTTTTTTTTTTTTTTTTTGTGCACTCTATTATTTATGGTCCGTTCAAATTAATTAACCTTTATAAACATAAAATTAGGTGACAATATATACCATTTTTCTCAACATGAGTTTGCTTATTTTATAGATTTGGGATTCTTAAATTCAAATTCTTTATTATTAAAACGCTATACAAATACATGTATACATAACATATAATGTTTAAATGTATAATACTATTAGAAAGATTTTATTTCTGCGCAAAATTATTTTCTAGAACAGTGGTTCCGAAACTTTATTGATGATATATAGGTTAGAAACAGTTTTTTGTAAAATTTATATTGAGGAAAAATAAACTTAGGTTAAAAAAATAAAAATACAAGAACAGTATTATCTAATACGAATGTAAAATTAGAATAATCTAAAGCCATACATGAGGAAAATATATTTATTGATGGAATTGTAAAAATATATGACAAGGTTTGACATCACCTAAATTGCCTATATCGGGTCGATAACACTTTTTTTCATACTTTCGAGCTGTTTTACACAAAATTTAATAAAATATAATATTTTCACAATGTTATCTATGTGTATTTTCTTGCGTCATTTCAATTAAAATTCCCATAATATTGTTTTCGTTAAATTATTGCTGCAGATAAAATTATTCATAATTTTTTTTTAAATTTTTGTCGAGCTTTCCACGGCCCATCAAAACATCGCATGTGACCAAGCAGTACACATCAACCCATATATGTATAATTGCTAATCTGGTTTTGGTATCATTAAAGTATGGTTAATACGCACTGAATCGTAAGACATCTGAGTTACTGATCTGTGTTACTAAAACATATCTATAATACTTTGTATAAAAAATATACTCGTAAAAAATGTTTTTACATAGCTATTCATAAATTTTATAAAACAAAAAGATGCGCTAATCAAAATATTTTATATATTAAATGCAATTACGAAAATAATAGCGAAATAGCTTTAAAATATAATTTCGATAATGTGAAAAAAAAATTTCTATTTTATAATTTTACAAAAAAAAAAAAAAAAAAAAAAAAAAAAAAAAAGATGGACAAATATTTTTTCAATATGATGTTAATTTTTATATATTTTACCTTAATGAAGTATTAATGATGTTAATGATATTTTATGTGAATGACTTTATTTGTCTAAGAAGGCCAAAAATTCGCATTAATCACGCATACACTAATGTACACACATGCATAAATGTACGCGTACACATATACGCATATACGCGCAGACATACACACAAATATATATTAATCATTTTCTGAAATGATAAAAACAAATGTTTATGGATATATTCTGAATATCCGAATATTTCGATAAAAGACTTTCTAACTTTTTAATGAAACGCATCAAAATAGTTAATAAGAGTCATTTACAAAACTGTCAAAAAGAAATGACTTAGGAAAGTTCCATCAAGCAGCGAAGCTTTATGAAAACGGCATAAAGTATATGATGTTTGAAGTGGTTACATTTTCGTTGCTAAAATGTCAGATAGTTTAAATTTTAAAAGAAGTTTTGAAAAAGCTTTTAAAAGTTTTTGAAATCTGATATGCACTCAAGTATTGGCAATACATAATAGTTTAGATAAATAGTAAGTATCATAATTTATACAAGCACCAAAATATATGCAAGATTATGCAGAAAAGAAGCACATTTCTGACTTATTTATAAAAGGCATTTTCACATTTTTTTTAGCGTGATTCTACTTTCGTGTATGTTTTGTTAAAATCTTAATATGCTGTTATAAGTATCAATAATAGATTTTTTTTATTTTAGTATTTAGCAAATAAGCATTTATACTTATTACAGTGTGAAATATTTGAAGAAAAAATTAAATTGGTATTAATTTATTATTATTACTTTTTAGTGCTATTTTTAGAATCTATTTTATTAATTTATTTATTTTATGCACTTTAGTTTCATTCCCACCACAACATGATGCTCAACTGCTCCGAATACTTATGGAAAATCAAGGCATTTGCAAATATATAGTATTATAAAATTGTTATTTTCTAATACATTATACTTTATTTCGCAATATTTTAAAGTGATGTTTCTTCTTAGTTATTAAATAAAGACATTTGGAAACGGAAACGCTAGGGACAGGAAAATATTTCTCTTTAGGCAGGTTTATATCTTCTCAATTATATATGTGTGGTATTGCTTAATTTGGAACAAGGAATTTACGGCAGGATTCCGTACAGACCAGTTCCGTTGTTACAGGTTTTGCTTTGTTGTGATTAAATATGTTCATCAATATTTTTAACTTTATCGCACTTTATAACATGTTAATGTTTATATAATTATTTAGATCGCTGTTACATATTTCCTAAACTATTGAAATAATCAAGATTTTTTTTTAAAGTCCCATTAATTAGTTTGACAATTTTTGTTAATATACAATGCTATGCATTGTTAAAAATTTGCAGCATTCTGGCAGGTCATTTGACCGTTTTTTCCGAAAACGGTTACGCAACCGTAATTCAACACTATTCTGACCATATTATTGGCCATTTTATGGTCAGAATATAGTTAAATTATGGTTATGAAACCGTTTTTTCAAAAAAACGGTCGAATGACCTGCCAGAATGCTGCAAAAATTTTAACAGTGTGGGTATCGTGTTTTTTTTTTTTTTTTTTTTTTTTTTGGCGGTTTTTGGAAGTTAAGTCAAATATTTAAAAATGTATTATATTAATAATGTTATATTAAAATCTAAAGAATATAACACGTTAAAATTGGATAGAAAATAATATATAACAATAAATTAAAGAAAAATTTTTAAAATTAAATACTGCACAGAGATCAGTTATTTATTTGTGTCTATTTATTTATTAGTCTGTCTCATTTGCGATAACTGCCGCAAAAGCATCCGACATGTAACGAAGTAGGTATGTTGATAATACACCAGGAATTAGCTGAATGGTTTTTTGTTAAATTTCATTGATTCCTTCAAAAATATAGATAATTTCTTTTCAATTGCGAATGCTTTTCAATTGAATGCAAGTAGATTTTAAAATTTCAATATTCACTGAAAAAAGTGCTCATTTTAATAATTGATTTAAATATTAAATCACGAATTCTACATTTTCCTTATCTATATATACTAGCAAACCCCGCGGCTTTGCTCGCGTAATATTTGAAATATGCCAAGTGATATTTATATGTCTAATTTTTATCAAAAGGTACTAACTAAATTTTTATTTTATTAAAAGGTAATATTTTATTTTATTAAAAGGTACTTATTACTTTTAGGAATAATTCAAAAATTACTATTTAAAACACAGTTTGACTAAACATCATTATTACACTGTATTAGGCAGAAATGAGACTTAAATTAATAAAATGAAATAAAGCTAAATAAATGATAGTTTAGAAAATATTTTGAAACTTTTATGCTCAATTAATACGCTCATTTCAGTATTCATTTGAAGTTTTTAATTTTTTAGAAACCATCTTCTTTCATCTTAAAATTAACCATCATGTCAAATTCCAAGTCCTACCACCTCTCTCAACATAAAGGGGTATGTTGAAACAGGAACTGTCACCATTAATTTGCCAACATTAATTTTGAAATCGGTTTGTTATTTCCTAATATTCCACAGAAGCGTAATTTAAAAAGCTTTTAAAGCCCTTTTCAGAACGTTTGTTGTTCCTGTGAACCCCAGGTGGTAGAATCACCGGCATAACATACAGCATGTGTAGGATCAGAGACTGTTACCATTGATTCGCAACTATTACTTTTATATTTGGTTTATATTTCCTGAAATTGCATAGAAATCGTAATTTAAGACTTTTTTAGAATGCTTTTCGCACCTCACCTTCGCTTCACACCTTTTTAATTCGAATTTATTTTCGACGTTCCTTCGAGGGCATTTATATTTTATAAGTAACTACCATGTCATATTTAAAGTTTCTAGCCTTTTCAGTATCACAGAAATCGCAATTTAGAAAGTTTTTAGCTCCTGCAACCCTCTGGTGGTAGTGGAACAGACATAAAATATAACTTATGTTTGAGCAGGTTCTATCACCAAAATTTGTCATCATTATTTTTTTAATCGGTTTGGTAATTTATAAGTTTGCTTAAAAATTGTAATTTATAACGCTTTTCACTCACTTCATTTTTTTAAAATTGGAATTTTCTTTCGACTGTTCTTGGAAAGCAGTTGCATCTTGTAAGTAAATACCATGCCATACTTCAAAGTGTTAGACCCCTCAGTTGTTCAAAAAATGCAAATTAGAACATGTTTTGCTTTTGAAACCCTCAGATGGTAGTGACAGCAACATAAAATATAACCTATGTTATAGCAGGGACTGTCACCATTGATTTGCAACCATTACTTTTGAAATAGCTTTGGTATTTCCTTAGATTGAGTAGAAATCGCAATTTAGAACGTTTTTAGGACGCTTTTTGCGCATTTTCACCCATTTTTAAACTTCCAATTTTTTCGAAACTGTTATGTAATACATATGTACCTTGCCTAATTTTAAGTTGCTAGCCCCTACCGATCACAAAAATCGAAATTTAGAACGCTTTTTTGCTCCTGCAACGTCTTGGTGATAGTGATACCGACATAAAATAGCGTCTATGTTAGAGCAGAGGCGGTCAGCATCAATTTCCTACCATTACGTTTGAAATCAGATTCATTCTTTCTGAGATATTGCCGACAAATCGGCATTTAGAACGTTTCTAGAACGCTTTTAGCGCATTTTGCTCCTGCATCTCCTCTGGCGTAGTGGAAACAGATATAAAATATAACTTATCTTGGAGCAAGATCTGTCACCATCATTTTTACACCATTATATTTGAAATGGGTTCAGTACTTCCTGAGATTGCATAGAAATCGCAATTTAGAAAGTTTTTTTACAATGCTTTTTGCGCATTTTGACCCCCTTTTAAGTTTGATTTTTTTTAGGAAATGTCCTTAGAGATCATTGATATCTTATAACTAACAACGATTCCAAATTTCACGATTCTAGGCCCTTCCGTAACGCAAAAGCTGCAATCAGAATTTTTTTTGCTCCTGCGCCCCCTTTGGGGTAGTGGCACCGACATAAAACATCGCCTATGTTAGAGCAAGGGTTTTCACCATTATTTTGACGCAATTATTTTTAGATCTGTTTGGTATTTCCTGAGATTGTGTAGAAACCACCATTAGAACGTTTTTCAGAACGCTTTTCGCACATTTTGACCCCTTTTAAATTTCGAATTGTTTAAGAACTGATCTTAGAAATCTTTTATATCTAATAAGTAGCTAATATTTCAAATTTCATATTTCTAAGCCCTTCGGCAACGCAAAAATCGCATTTTTAGAACGTTTTTTTGCTCCAGCACCCCCTTTCGGGTAGTGGCACCGACATAAAACATGGCCTATCTTGGAGTAAGCGTTTTCACCATCATTTTGACACCAATATTTTTTAAATCGGTTTGGTGTTTCCTGACATTGTTGTACAAACCAACATTAGAACGTTTTTCAGAACGCTTTTCGCGCATTTTCACCCCTTTTAAATTTCGAATTGTTTAAGAACTGATCTTAGAAATCTTTTATATCTAATAAGTAGCTAATATTTCAAATTTGATATTTCTAAGCCCTTCGGTAACGCAAAAATTGCATTTTTAGAACGTTTTTTTGATCCAGCACCCCCTTTCGGGAAGTGGCACCGACATAAAACAGACTATGTTGGAGCAAGGGTAGTCACCGTCATTTTGACACACTTATTTTGACATCATTATTTTTTAAATCGGTTTGATATTTCAGAGATTGTGTAGAAACCACAATTTAGAACGTTTTTTAGAACGATTTTCGCGCATCTTCACCCCTTTCAAATTTCGAATTGTTTAAGAACTGTTCTTAGAAACCCTTTATATATAATAAGTAGCTAATATTTCAAATTTCATATTTCTAGGCCTTTCAGTAAAACATAAATCGCATTTTTAGAACGTTTTTTGCTCCTGCACCCCCTTTGGTGTAGTGGCACCGACATAAAACATAGCCTATCTTGGAGCAAGCGTTGTCACCATCATTTTGACACCAATATTTTTTAAATCGGTTTGGTATTTCCTGAGATTGTGTAGAAACTACCATTTAGATCGTTTTTTAGAACGCTTTTTGTGTATTTTCACCCCTTTTAAATTTCGAATTGTTTAAGAACTGTTCTTAGACATCATTTATATCTCATAAGAAAGTAATATTCCAAATTTCATATTTCTAGGTCTTTCAGTAACACATAAATCGCATTTTTAGAACGTTTTTTGCTCCTGCACCCCCTTTGGGGGTAGTGGCACCGACATAAAACATAGCCTATCTTGGAGCAAGCGTTTCCACCATCATTTTCACACCAATATTTTTTAAATCGGTTTGGTATGTCCTGAGATTGTGTAGAAACTACCATTTAGAACGTTTTTTAGAACGCTTTTTGTGCATTTTCACCCCTTTTAAATTTCGAATTGTTTAAGAACTGTTCTTAGACATCATTTATATCTTATAAGTAACTAATAGTCAAAATTTGATATTTCTACTCCCTTCAGTAACGCTAAAATCGCATTTTTAGAACGTTTTTTGCTCCTACACCCCCTTTGGGGTAGTGGCACCGACATAAGATATAGCCTATGTTCTAAGTTGGGCTAACACCATCATTTTGATACCATTACTTTTGGAATCGGTTCGGTAGTTCCAGAGCTTACCTCCGACAAATAAACAATTTTTTCCTCTTTATAATAGGAGTATAGATAAAAGAAAGTCTGGATTTTGTATTAATCAACGCGCAGCCCAAACTACTGAACCTAAAATCTTGAAATTTGGGGTAAAAATACTTCTTATGACATTGAGTGCCGCTAAGAAAGGATTTTCTAAAATTCCACCCCTAAGGGGGGTAAAAAATAGAACGAAATTTTAATAAATTCCTTAAAAATCTGATTTTATAGTTATTTTTCAACTGATAATAAATTTTAGTGTATTTTAGTATGCTGAATCGAATGGTACTAACCAAATTATTTTAAGTCTAATAGTTCATGAGATATTTCATATTTTTCTAATTTGGCGCTATCTTTGGCGCCAAAACCTCAAATTTTCAAGTGATAATTTCTAAAAACTCATTCTCTTCATTCTGTTACTATAGCAAGGGAAGAAATTCAAATCGAATAATTTTTTAATCAATTCTTTTGCTTAAATTTTCAAAACAACTATGATAGTTAGTAAAAAAATTATAAACGCCTCAAAAACTAAAATAGAGCTGTTCACATCACGTGACTTTTACCGGAGAACAATGAAAATAGCTGTAGGACACACAAATAGAAAAAGCATTGATAAAGGTAGCGATGTCTGTCCTACAGCAGCAGCAAAAACCTGTTCGTGACGTCACCTTGCACAGCTCTATTAAATAATAATAATAATAATAATAATAATAATAAAACTGTAGTACTTTTTCGTTCTATCAACACTATACCAAAATGTATGGTATCGCGCCATTTATTTCTACACTTAGCGTGCAAACGATTTTTATTGCAAACCGTGCCAAACATTAACATTTGCTATTTATTGAACGTGAATATTTCTTATGAGTATTATTCCATCGTAATCTCGTAAAACTTTTTAATTTGTTATTTTTTTGAATAGAAAATATTTATTTTTAAATTACTAGACGGATATATCAATCCCAAAACTTTCTTCTATCTCATACATGTTAATACTTCAAAATTCGCTATCACAGTGCGAAAATTAAATAGAAATCTATGCTCATCATGATGATTCTAAAAAGATGAAATTCCGTACATTAGTTCTTGAGGTAGGAATATCGCTGAAATCTTCTATATCCAGTAAAAAAAAAAAAAAAAAAAGCATAGAAGCGCCACCAGATTTGCACCAGAACTTAACCAGCAATAACTTATGATAACGTCTAACTGAATATGAAGTTTGGGGGAAAATCCGTGCATTATAAATAATTTATTATAGTTCTGGAGACTGAGCTATTGCGGAAATCGTGAAAAATTCTGCATAGCAGCGCCACCTGTTGCGCGATTTACACCAAAAACTAATCAGCACCAATTTATTTACAGTCTTGCGTCTGTTCGGGTTTATCTGCGTTACCTGACTCGACCAAACCCGCTGATCGAGATGACGCATTTTTTTTTTTCTTTTTTTTTACGGGTAGGGTTGAATTTCACTTTTTCAGCTTTAGGTGGTTTCGAGTTGCGTTTTGACTCATTCATGTCGAGTTCGAGTTGACCTAATTTTTCAAAAGAATGTCCAAAATATTGTTTCAGGTGGAAATATATAGACAATAATATTTTCATGGATGCTTCCGAATAGCAAACAGCTCTATTTAGCGAATGCTTTTTCAATTCCTAAAACTTATATATATTTGTATGGTTTTACCTCTAAACAGTTGACACGTCCAAATCTACACGCACTTAACTTGTGGTGTGTGTGTCAATATACTCTTACTTATACAGGTGTTTTTGTCTATATCTTAAACGAAATATTGGTAATATTTTTGATATTCCGAGAGAAAAAATCCCTGCCGACTGCGCCTACAGGCGGAGGTAGATTTCGAAGAAGTACTAATTTCACCAACAAAAACTAATTCATGATCAGAGATATACCCAGTTTAACAATTTTATCTGGACGCTTTTGACGAGTTTTTAATTTCATTTTTCTGTTAGAGCTAGGGCTGGGCGATATATCGATACAATTCATATAAAATGCAAATCGTGATAACGATATTTAAAAACCCTACAAAACGGTATATCATAATCGTGATGTAAACCGCGATTATCATGGTTCTTCATTAAACCGCAACATTAAGTAGCGCTTCTTCGGCTTTGAGTTCTGTAGATTCCCCCAGTCTAAACCGTTGTATTAAATACCGAATCGTCTGTTCCGATTATTATGATACTAACGGGGTGACTTCTCTAAAGTCTAAACCATGGTATTAAAAATACATATTCCTCGGTTTCGGTATTCTTGATATTAACGGTGCGACTCCTCCCAGCCTAAATCGTGATATTAAATACCGACTCCTAAGGTTCGGTGTTCATGATACTAATGGTATGTGATTTCGTTTCGGTGGGTGATAAATATCATACATGCAGTTTTCGATGCGATCGCTGACAGCAGATGATATACTATATATATATATATTTTTTTTTTTTACGGTATTGACGGTGTAAGCTGAATCTCTGAGCGTTGGGCTAATTTTTATTTACATTATTCAAATATTTTTCTTAATTCAAAATTTCGCTTTTTCATTGAGAATTAACGGACATTTTCTAATAAAATTTAACTTTTTTCCTTCATTGTTGTAAATAATTCAAAAGCTGTAATAAAAATTTGCCTATTTTTAGTTGAATGATTTTCACGTGAAACATGAAACTTGAATAGTTTTTTTAAAGAACTATGGGGCTCTGCCCCTTACGAGCTACGCTCGCCAACCCCCTCTCAGACACCCCAAATTCTAAAAGCATGTTAATTTCATCGGCCTTAAAAAGATTGAATTATAATTTTAAAAAACAGTGACGGTCTCCCTGTAAACGGGTTTTCATTCATTTTCTTTTGATTGGAGATTTTTAAGACGAAATCAGCCGCTGCTAAGAGATACAATGGCTGTTTTCGTCTTTGATAAAAAACAAGAAAGAAAAATCATGCGTACTGCATAGATTATGAAACACTTTCCAACACTCCCTGAAAGCTTTAACAAAACTTCGTTATTTAGGGAAATAAGGTAAATAAGATAACTAACTAAACATTTAAATAACTGATTTCAGCAGTTACCATCCATAGCGAAATATTTATTTTAATTCTTCCGAACAGCCCTGTATTTGAACTGTAGGCTGATATATATATACTATATAATAGAAAATTTAGTTTAGCAAGAAAACGCATAACAGGTTGAAATTTCTCTTTTAGCAATTTATACTAATATATGGAAACATACTTGAATACTTTTGTTCAGCCCTGTTGTTTTCCTAGTACCTTTATTACACGCCACTATTTAGCTAAACTTTAATTCAAACTAAATCACTCTTAAAATTACAGAAATCGCATTTCCAGAATTTATCATCTATAGGCGGCCATGTATCCAATTCTTTGCGTGGACCTGTATATCATTTTATCTATCTTCTACAAACATTTCATAGAAAACTACATGCAGTTCAGCATAATACATTTTAAACCCACCTTTCACAATATACGGTCATACTCAGTAACCTTTACGAATTTTTTTGCGTAGCCCTGTATATCAACTATAACATTTACACGCACCATATAGTATGCATAAATATAGTGAAACTTAAAAGCGCATATCATAATTAAAAAAGCATTCCCTGCCATCGCCGCTAATATACAGTACTTCGGGTAGAAAATACTTGTCTGAAATGTTTTGTATGTTCCTGTGAATGCTATGCACTTCGTATTATGCATGAAATAACTTAAGTAAGCCTCACCGACGTATATCAATTTTATTATATATGAATTTGTATAATTAAAATACGCCGCAAACAATTTCCCCCTATACCATTTGTAATGAAATTCTTTTGTGTAGCCCTGTAAATGAATAGTAACTATTCGTTGCACGGCATATGCTACAGAATATTCTGCATATTGTAGTGCATTTCGTAAATGAATAAATTTTTTATTATGTTTGAAAGGGTGTAACATCTTTAAAATTCATTTGAAATGATTTTTTCCCATTGTCCGTAATGTAACGGAATACTTTTGAATGTCCCTGTAAATGAACTAAACATGCTACAATCTTCATTTGAAATAGGGTTCGTGCTAGGGTAAACGTCAATAACCAAAAGTTTCAGTGCGATCCGAGTATATTTACGAGAGTTAGAGCGCGAACAGACAGGCCGAAATCAATAACACTTTTCAACTTTGTTGGAAAGTGTTAAAAATTAGTTAAAAATTTGAAAGTAAGCTAATGTAAAATGAATTAAGTCTTTGTCTCTCGGTGCTTTTTAACAACGCTATGAGAAAGTTCTTTTAAATGTACCGTTTTAAATCTGACGTAATTTTCACCAAAGTTTCCTTTCTTTTTTTGATATTCACATGAAAATACTTTTGTTGTTAGAAAGGAAATATTATTTGCGCTGTCTTAGAATTCACGATAATAGTTGAAAAGATTATCTCAAAATATGAAGTAAATGTCTCGTGCAAATATATTTTTAAATTTAAAGTGTTTTGCCAACTTTTATTTATTTGGCCTTTTTAAATATGACTTAATTTCCTTCATTTGTGACTTTTAACGCAAAATAATGAATTTAGTATATAAAAATTTTCTTGCCCTTTTAAAATTCACGTGTAACTGTTGTCTTTATGGTGTTATTTTCAATATTTTCCCGATTTTTAACACGCAATCACTTAATTATAATTTGAAAGTTTTTTAGAAGGATAACTTTTAATAGAAGGATAGCTTACATTTATTACTGACACTGACATGGATTTTACGATTTGGCAGTTACTTGGTGACGAGGAAGGTTTAATAAAATTATTTCAGAACTTAGGAATTATACCTATAAAAATGTTTTGTTAAAAAACGTTGAACGTCTTCATTCAAAAAATTAAATGTTTACTGCAATGGCAGATATGCTTATTACGTACGCCACGCTACAATGATAACCTGAAAGACATTTACAATTCGAGACCTGCAGATTAAATTGACTTTTTTTTTATTATTTTATTGTAAAATAGTTATTTTTCCTTTTATTTTAAGTATTGATATTTATTGATTTAAAAAAATAGTTGGTGAAAGTATGTAATTTTCAAATGTTATATATTTTAAATGCTCATTTTTGTATCAACAAAATTAATTTTTTTTCAAATGTTTCATTTCATTTTGCGCTAATTATTATGTTTGGCGACAATGGTGTTGGTATAACGGAAAAATACCAAAACAGTTACTGATTTTATTTAAAATACAAAGAAAAGGGGTTTAATAAGAAATAAATATTATAAAACGGAAATATTTAATTTAAGTATGAAAGCAATGTTTGTACAGTTTAAAAAAGTGTTCATATTCAAAGGTTTAAATAGAAAAATATTTTGCAATTTGCCATTTTCTCCCACGGATAAAAAGAAAAAAAATGGATACTTTTATATTAGCCGTGCATAAATCTCGCCAATAGCATTTTATAAATCGCAAATACCAATACTTACAATTTTACTCATCATCATCTACTATATTTACAAAACGGAAATTTTTATTTCATTCTGATTGACTATAACTCAGGTTCTACTGAACATAATTTTGTAGAACGTACACTGTTAGTTTTGTAATTTATTTTAGAAGTGTTTTAATGTAAAAAAACAGTTCTACATTGAATTAGTGATAAGTACGGGACTTTTAAAATTAGGTGAACCCGATTATGAAAGATTACCTTTAATGTAAAGTTCTATTAAATGGATTTTGATGCTACACTATGACGCAAAAGTTTAGACAATGACGTCATTCAGCTTTAAAATGTAGAATTATGACGTCAGAATTACAAAAACCTGTAAATATATTCAAAAACTGATTTAAAATGCTATGTACAAAAGACAGTCGTTTTATTTGCTATAATACTAATTTTTTTCATAAAAATTCAAATGTGCTTGTCGCAAAAGTTTAGACACTATTCTAAATTTCTTTGAATATTCGCTGGCATATGCAAATTTAGAATCGATGATGTCACAAATTTGGAGTACTTAAGTTCTGCAAACGATTGCGCTTCATAGTCGACATGCCGAGAGCTAAAGAAATTCAAGTGAATGAGGTTTCAAGGATTTGGCAGTTGAAAGGTGAAGGGAAAAGCGTTTCTGAAATTTCTCCTATTATTAATAGGTCAAAAAAATCTATTTATCGAGTTTTATCGAGTGGTTCCGAATATAAAGCAAAATGTCGGTCTGGGAGGCCACGTGTGACAAATGTACGAGAGGATCGCCTGATACAAAGACTAGCGAGTACTCAACAAATTAGCGTACGTGGAGTTCAAAGCTCATCGGGACTCTCTGTATCAAAGGATACGATTCGTAGACGAATTTTGGAAAAAGGAACAATCGTTTATAGCAAAATGCAGAAGAAACCAGCTCTGAAACCACATCATAAGTTACAAAGACTTATGTGGGCTCGAAAGCATATGTCATATGGAGAGAAATGGCAGTCAGTTATATTTAGCGATGAAAAAAAGTGGAATCTGGATGGTCCAGATGGTTGTTTATCGTATTGGCATGACTTGCGGAAGGAACCTCGACGTTTTTTTAGTCGCAGACAAGGAGGGGGCTCGGTGATGGTTTGGGCAGCCTTTTGCTATAATGGACAAGTATCTCTGACCTTCACCAGTGGTCGTCAAACTTCACAGCATTATACACAGACATTAGAAGAAAACCTACAGCCATTTGCTGAGCTTCTAGGGGGTCCTCAGCGGGAATTTCAGCAAGACAATGCTTCAATTCACACTGCAAAACATTCAAAATCTTGGTTTAATTCCCATAATATAAGAGTTCTCGACTGGCCAGCATGTAGCCCAGATCTTAACCCTATAGAAAACCTTTAGAGCATCATGTGTCGCAAAGTTTATAGCAACGCTAGACAATACTCTTCTGAAAAGGAACTTAAGACATCTATTGAGAATGCATGGTACGATATCGATCCACAAACTATGCAAGATTTAGTTTCTTCCATGCAATCTCGTGTATATGACGTAATACATAAGCATGGATGCGCAACCAGGTTTTAAAAATTGTTTATTTCGATTTTATTTAATTTGTGTCTAAACTTTTGAGACAGCAGTTTATTTTTGTTACCATTTAATTTATTGCAATATGCACAATTCCACTTTTCTTTGTTATAAATATTGTTTATATGTACAGCACATTAATTTCAAGCAGTGATTTGAAAATTGAATAAATATTTTTCAAAGTATGTAAGAATTTCTTCATTGTCTAAACTTTTGCGTCATAGTGTATGCCGGAAAGTTCTCTGTGGTGTAGTAAATTACTATAAGAGGATGTACGCTATATGCAATCTGTATATACTAGAGAATATATATTCTATAAAGGTGTGCAGGGTTTCTTAAAAAATCCAGTGGGTATATAAAGTAGGCCTACCCCTACATGTCTGAGAGTTCTATAATCTGGTTAACGCGATTATGAAAGATATATTTAAATTTGACTATCTATAATATGTATGAAATGCAATGAGAAATTTCGTTTGGGCCGCTTACAACCTGAGTTCTGCTGAATAGATTTTTGATTGGACTTACATTGTTAGATAATTTTTCAGAAAAAAAAAGAATACATCATATCGTTCTACGTTGCTTAGTTAAATAATTATGGGGGAAAATTCAAAATCAGAAGAACACGATTATGAAAGATTGGCTTTTTTAAAGGTTCTGCTGGGTGTATTCTGGTAAGACAAACTGTTAATTAGATAATTTTTAGGGAACGTTTTGGTACATTTGCAAGTTTAAAAGATTCTGCTAAGTGGATTTTGGTGGAACTGGCTCAGTTAGTTAATTTTTCAGGGAATATTCTAGTATAAATCACATATTGTTCTAGGTTGCTTAATTATAGAATTTTGGATGAAAGCTCTAGAATGAGGTGAGCCCAATTATGAAAGATTAGCCTTTTTCATAGTTTCATTGCATTGTTTAGTTGCATTGATAAATTTTCAGAGGAAGGGTATAAGTATATTACATATTGTTCCATCATACTTTACCAAATTCTACGGTAAAGGAACAACTAAAGAAGTTGGTCCTTAGCAGCTCAAATTTTGTCTGTCTCAATAGAAAATACAATAGTATAATGACGTCCATATCGTTTGTAGCAATTCGGATGGGTATGCCAGGTTGATGTCCATACTGATTTCAAACGAATGATCAAATTCACAGATATATTTAGTTTGATTCATGGTTTGTTTAGAAAAACAGACCAGCGAAGCGTGCGAAGGCTGCTAGTACACATATAAACGATTCCGATCGTTTTGATAATTGTAGAGAAGAATTGTATTCTGTATCTAACGAATATGACGCATTATTGGGACGTATCTGGATCTGACATCTGGGTATTAACCTTCAAGAAATTGATTTTAAAAAGTGCAAGCTATAAATAGCCTTGATGAAATTATTTCAAAATATCCAGAAATGCTTGATGAAAATGTGGGTTGCATTCCACGTCTGTAAGTGTCACTCCAACTTCGTCCAAAAAGTACCCCTATCTATATTATAAAGGACAAACATATCTGTGCGTAACGCATACGTCATTCTGCGAATGGCAACGCTTTGAAATTTGAAATGAAATTTCGGTTTTGCAATTTTCGCTACTGCAAATTTTTAAACTTCTAAACATCCCACATTTTAAATTTTTACACCGTCTTTAAAGAAAAAAAATTACTTTTAAGTGCAATTTGTCTGAAAGCTGTATCTGAATTTATTTTTGAGATATTAATTTTTTTATAGTTTTTAATACCAATTTTCTAATCGTTGCAAAGTACTTCATTTCTATTTAAAGTGGTTTAGCTATCTTTATTGATTATATTCTTACTGATGCCATTTTCTCATTACAATTAAAAATATTTTTTTCATTCCACTGATATTGAGTTTGAGAAAATAGGCAAAATATTTTAGAGACTGAAAATGACGTCATATTTAAAAGAAAACGATAATTTTATTTGATAAAACGAGATATTTCCCTTTGAATACGTCTAAAAGTTATAAAATTCTGGAATTTTTACGCGCAGGTACAGAGATTATACTAAATCCTCAAATCAGGAGTGGGAATTTTCGCATAGAAAGTTGTAATAGTTGACAAAGGTGACTTCAAGCTTGAAAATATATTTATTAATAATCTATTGCTCTTTAAAATGTTTTTAAATGGTTAATATGGATGTGAAACGTGGAAAATGACTTGATTCGGTTTAGATTTAAAGGGGGAATAATTCTATGATTATGTCAAGGTGAAATCATTTTTGCTGATTTTTCATTCCGTAATAGCAAGCAATAATTGATAACTTAATCAAAATTACTTATCTTGATTATATGTTACTTATTACGTATATGAATAAAGTTTAATTTTTCAATAATTTTAACAGTTGAAGTTTATGAAAAGTATTTTATTACTCTTAGGTTAAAATATGTCTTTGAAGAATTAAACTAACAAGTGTAAGATGGATTTTTTATTCTAATTATTTAATTGTTGTCGATGTATTATAAATTCGATGCAACAGTTCTTTTGTAAACATTTTCTTTCGTCGAAATTCGACGGGATCCACCTCGTTTTTCATAAAGAAAGAGATGTACAGTCGTGGAAAAAAGTAAAGACCCCCCACTAACTCCTCAACAAATTATCGTAGAAGAAATTTACTGGTACCGAACCATTGGAAATAAAGTCTACTTTTAAATGACATAGATAAAATTTACTTGGGTGACTATCTACATATTAAAACGAACCATAACTTTGTTTTTTTCAATAGCAGTACACAATTCTGACAGCATAGATGAAATCTACACCCTTCAATTAGCCTAAAAACAAATTTTTATGCAATTCGTATCATAAGTTTCTGAGAAATTAATTATTTTAAAACGAGCGTATTTTAGGGCTGCATCCAAATTGAAGTTCAGAAATCGATTTTTAACCGAGAGAGCCCCTTGATCAAGGCACCTTAAGAAGTAAATGAAGCCTACTAGATTACAGGACAGCAGAAGAAATTTCAAAATATCTACTCACTTCTATTATAGACTTAAACCATCATTTTCCCGTTTTTTAAGCATAATTTGAAAACTACTTGGAAGACAAATGTGAAATTTTGGATATATATAAAGCAGGACTTAATAAATCTAAATCTATCAAAAAAATCGTAGATTGCAATTCATAGTTTTTTCGAATATTAATTTCATAATTCATTTCATAAAATTATAAAAATTGCAAAATCAGCGTATTTATGTTTGGGTATATTAGTATTATTGCTACAAAAAAATAGCACATTAGGAGCATAATTTCGGGAGATATAAATAAAAATATGAAAATGTAATTTAACATTAGAAGCACTAAATTTTGAATGTTTATAATTCAAAAACGTATCATTCAAATGACTTGAAATTCGATGTCTAGGCATAATTTGAACCAAAGATTTGAAATATCTTGTTAAAATTGGGTATTGTCATTGAAAAAAATGAAGTTTGGAATCGTTTTAATATGTAGATTGCCTCCTAAGCAAATTTTATATACATCATTTAAAAGTAGACTTTATTTCCAATCGTTCGGTAGCAGTAACTTTCTTCTACGATAATTTGTTGAGGAGTTAGTACGGGGTGTTTCCTTTTTTTTCCACGACTATGCCCCCCGAGACAAGGTAAATAAACAATTGGATTCACTAGAAGCACAGAGAATTATTTTAAATGTTGCTACGACTGATTGGGAATCTCCTCTAGTTGTAATACCGAAAGCAGATGGTAACGTTCGACTCTGCGTTGATTACAAAATTGGGGTAAATGAACGTCTTCTAAGTGAAAACTGTTCTATTCGACGAAACGATAACATCCTTAACAGTCTCCGAAATTCGAACTATTTTTGCCGCCTAGACTTGTACAAAGACTATCTTCATGTACAAGTAAATGAAGAGAGCAGTAACATCCAAAATTTTTCTAACCACCGCGGAACTTACTGCATAAATCGATTGTCATTTGGAATTAAAACAGCTCCTAGCGAATTCAATCGCATACTTGATCAAATTCTCCAGAGCCTACCCAAAACTCTATCATATTTTGATGACATAATTATCCACGGGGAAACAAAAGAGGAATGCTGGAACAACTTGGAATTATGTCTTCAGCGATTAAAAAAGCACGATCTTCACTTAAATAGCAAGAAATGCTCACTATTTAAAAAACGAATGAAATATTTAGGGCACATTGTAGAATTTAATAAAATTCCCAAGAGTCCCGAAAAAGTCAGAGCAATTATAAACATGCGAAAACCATCAAATGTCGCAGACGTACGCAGATTTTTAAGTATGATTACATATTATTCACGTTTCTTGCCAGATAATTCCTCAGTTACCTACCCCCTTCGGCAACGTCTACGGAAAAACGCTAAATTCCAACGGACAGCCGCGTGTGAATCGGCATTGATCAAATTAGAATTGGAAATAGCAAGTGATAAGACTCTCGTTCCGTATGATCCTATATTAGAAATTTTTCTTACATGTGATGCTAGACCAGCAGGTGTTTCAGGAGTACTTTCTCACATAATTGATGGTGTGGAACGACCGATTGCATTTGCATCTAAGCCACTAACAGAGGACGAACAAAATTATTCACAGCTTGATCACGAAGCTCTTGCTGTCGTCTTCTCAGTAAACCACTTTTTTAACTATCTCTTTGTAAGACACTTTAAGTTACGAAAGGACAATCGACCCTTGACCAGAATATTTCATCTAAATTCAAAGATACCACCAATGACGTCAGGAGGTTTATTACGTTATGCTACTTTCTTATAAACTTTTGACTATAAAGTGGAATTCAAGAAATGCAGTGAAAACATAGATGCCGATTGTCTTTCGGGAACTCCAGTTACACAGAACAAAACATCGAGCGACATGACTATAAATAACGAAATCAATCAAGTGTGTATGACTTCAATAAATGAAATTTCAACTGTCCTATTAAATGCAGATACAATTCGAAAAGACACAACTTCTGATGTACATTTATCAAAAATTAAACAAGAAATTCAACTTAACACAGAATTATCGTATGAACATACTCTTGATGATGGAATCTTATTCAAAGGACAGTGGGTGATAATAGCAATGACTTTACAGAAACACGTCTTAAATGAATTACATCGAACTCATATTGGCGTCACTAAAATGAAATAGCTATCGTCTTCTCAGTAAACCGCTTTTTTAACTATCTCTTTGGAAGACACTTTTAATTACGAAATGACAATCGACCCTTCACCAGAATATTTCATCAAAATTCAAAGATACCACGTAGATACTTTTATTGGAAAGGTGTCGATAAAGATATTGAGCAGATCTCACGAACATGTGAGCTTTGCGCAGAAACAAAATCAAATCCCTCAAAAGTTCCATTTCATCCCTGGGACGAACCTAAGGAAAATTGGGACCGAATACACATCGATTACGCAGGACCTTTTCAATAGCATTTTTTTTCTCCTCGTAGTAGACGCAAAATCAAGATGGGCTGAAGTAAAAACATGCCGCAATGATCCTTCTTCCATTTCTACAATTGAACTATTATCTGATATTTTTGCATTTCATGGTTTTTCAAAGGTCATGGTCTCAGATAACGCAAAAATGTTTTTAAGTGACGAATTACAGTTATATTGTGCTAAAAATGGAATTTTTCACAAACTAACTGCTCCGGGTCATATATCAACAAACGGATTAGCTGAATGAAATGTGCAAACACTCAAAAATCGTCTAAAAGCAATGTCTTCTGAACCATTATCTATGCACGCAAAGGTAAGACAAATGCTATTCAGATATAGAGCAGCTCCACTGTCCAGTAATCAAACACCAGCAGAACTGAATTTGAAACGAAATATACGAATTCAACTTGATATATTACGTCCAATGAAACATATTCAAAACAATGATTACCTATTTAAAGACAGAAATTTAAGTGTGAGAGATCGAGTACAAGCGAGATGCTATGCCAGAAATAGAGAATTGTGGAAGTTGGGTACTGTACTTCAAAAATTTGGTAAATTGCATTATCAAGTAGAATTAGATAATGAACACATATTCAAGCGTCATATTGATCAACTGAGAAAAACCGAGATTCCAAAAAAGACTGTCACATTCACACAAATTCTAAACACGATGAGTATAAGGATCCAAGTAATGAAAAGGAATCTTCTCAATCCGTAGGGATAGCACTACCTCGAAACAATTTCCAACAAACCGACGGAAAATTGCAGAGACCACCAACACCAATTGGACATTATGTTCATCTACGACGGTCTACTCGTCAACGTAAACCCCCATCATACTTCCAAGATTTTGCCGTACATTTACAAACATTATAACTGTTGTGTACGTTCCATTTTAAGCTGGGAGAATTATTGTATCTTTAAGAGATGCATGTTGACAGCGCGATATTTGTTAACAGTTGATGGCAACCATATGTGTTGTTTAGTTGCTAAAGTTTCTAATTATTATGTTTTCGATTTGCTTTTGCTCTGATATTTGTCGATGCGGCGATTTTCAGCTCTAAAAATAAATGTGTGTGTTGTTAATAATAAGAAGGCATCGTTATTTTCATATACAATATCACTCGAACACAACACTGTTTTTGAAATTGATGTCATTCAAAGAAGAAAATGCACATTTTTCATATATTTATGTAAAACCTCCAACTATGCATGTTTTAAAATGACGCAGTACCTTTGTTGAATGTTTCTGAAGTTAAAAAATCTAATTTAATCAAGTCGTTTCAATATCAAGAAATCAATTCAAGAAAAAGGTAATTATAAAAAAATCGTTTGCTGCTAAATATGACGTCAATTTCGCCAATATGATTTCAAACTGTTTCTAAAAACAGGCTACTACAATTTATTTCCTATTTCCTTGTAATGCTGCATCTTTAAATATATCATTTAGATAAATGATTTAATACCTGAAATACAGTGATAACCTTCTACGGATCTAACGTTCTACAGTGATAACGTTCTACGGATTTAAATCGGATACGGTTATATAAAATACGAGTTTTCTACGATTTATATTAAATAGAAAATATAACATAGCTACTATTTTTTAGGGTAAGCTTTTTTCTTAAAAAAAAAAAAAAAAAAAAAAAGTCAGGACTGACATTGCGATTGAACACGGCTGCGGATTTGGATTTTATGAATGGAAAATGAGTTTCCATTTAAAAATTATCGGCAATGAATCTTTGTATACATCTGTTAAAGATGCCTGATATACTGCTCGTTAATAAAACATAAATAAAAATCTTTTTTAATTTGAAACACGAATATAGTTTTAACGTTTAGTATATTTGTTAGATTTTTCGACAACTACAGGGAAAAGTATTTTTGGAACTTTCTTTTTAGCGATCAGTTAATCATAAGTATTTTCACTATATTGCACATACTTATCTGAGTAGCAGATTTCGCCCGCTGCGGGGATCTGTTTCTCCAAACATATCTTGAATTAAAGGAAATATATCGGTGAATTTGATCTCCCATTTTAAAGCAATATGGATATTTATCACAAATATCCTTCCGTATGGCTGAAAACGATACGATCGTCACTGCGCTGTAATATATTCTAATGTGTAAGACAACATTTCTGCTTTTAAAGACCATATTTTTTAGTTGATCAATTATAGTAAGATTCAGTCTTTGAATGATAGACGGATATGTAACATAATAAAATTATTCCACCAAATTTATTTAACTATTTAAAAGGCTGATCATTCAGAATTGGTTTCACCTGATTATAAAACATTCGAGCTAATTCTATAACAAAGCACATACAACAAAATGTTATATACTAAAACTATTCCAGAAATTTGAGTTCAAAATAACAGTGCAAATTTCATAAAAATCTGTCCAGTAGAACTTTTTAAAAAGGTTAATCTTTTATAATCGAGCTCACCTGACTATTGAACTTTCTTCCATAATTTTAGAACAAACCGAAGTAAAACTATATCAAATATTTAAAAACCATCCGTGTAAAAATATCTAACAAACAATGCAAGTTCCAATGAAATCCATTCAGATTTTTTAAAAAAAGACTAACTTTCATAATCCGGATACACATGGTTATCGAATTTTCCCCATAAAAATTCTTCAACTAATCAGTGTATAAAAATGTTACTTACCAAAACCTTAACTGAAAAATTAATAGTGCAAATTAAATTAAAGTTATTTCAGAAGAACACACGTTAGAAGCAGCCGGTATGAGATTCCCACACGAAAACAAACAAAGAATGAAATTTTCCAATTTAGTTATGAAAAGTACACGAAAACAAACAAAGAACGAAATTTGCCAATTTAGTTATGAAAAGTACACGAAAACAAACAAATACTGAATTATTTACAATGTTTTCGAGCAATTAAGTTAATCTTTTGTAACTGTGTTGGAGGCATATTTAGAAAAATTCAAGCATGAAAATTACGTTAAACAACATGAAAAATCTGTAAATTGAGATATACTTTTCAAACAAATTACTGAAAGCGTTTTTTTGTTTTTCATTAGACGTTGAAATAATCGGATGTATGGTGTTTAAAGGTCAAATTGCAGTAAAAGCGTAATTTATGGTACGTTTATGTTTTTACCACCAACAATATGATGTTAGGAGTTACTCATAGATATGTCTTTCTTCATAATATTGCATTAATAGCAAAATGATATATCTTTCTTAATTGGACACAATCTGTAAATTGAGATACGCTTTTCAAACAAATATTACTGAAAGTACTTTTTGTATTCTATTAGACGTTGGAACAATAAAATGTACAATGTTTAAAATTCAAATTACAGTAAATGTTAAATTTATGGTTGGACTAGTTTGTTGCCTCCAACAATATGATGCTAGAGTTACTCATAGCTATGTCTTTTCTTAATAATATTGCATTAAGAGCAATCAGGTATATCTTTCGTAATAAAGCTGCATGCAGATTAAAAAAATATCCATGATTGAAAATTTCTTTAAAATCCATTCAAAGAAGAAAATTGAGATACTATTTTCAAATAAATTTCATCTGAAAGAATTGTTTTCTATTCGACAGAGTGAAAAACGAAATTGTATTATGTTCAGAAACTAAGTAAAATTTCAGTAAAAGCACAATTTATGGGTTAGGTCGTTGCCATCATCAGTATGATGCCTACAAACACAATTGACATCGTGTTTGTAGTTTTTTGTATATTCTGAAGGTGACCCAATGAAAGAGTCGAAACAGGTGAATTTTTAGCATTTTTAATGTGTTTTTTTTGTGGAAATGGCGTCATTTTAGCAAATAAGGGTATTTTAATATATGTTTTGACATTTGTTTGGAATATATTTTATTATGGTATGGAAAATAGTAGGCGTAATTAAGACTATTTCACCTATATTTATATTTCTTATTGGTCTTTTTAACGATTCATGAACGTGAATGCACCAATCTCAGTTATTGTCATTGCCGTATTATTTCAATTTAATGTATTTTATCCTGGATGAGCCTTATTACTGACACTGACGAAGCTGGGTAGTTCTGCTAGTATGCCTATAAATTTTTTTCAATTAAATTTATATATATATATACGTGCATACATACAGCTCCATGTCAAAAAATTAGAATAATTCATTTCATTTATATTTGGAATTGCATTTAGCTTCATTTCAGTGTAATACAATTAAAAAGAGCAACGGTTGATGTTTTAATGAATTTGCATGTTTTTAAAGAACATTAAATCTATCAAAGTTTAACTTTTGAGTGAAAAATTTTATTTTTCTAAAATTATTTTCATTATCCAAAATATTAGAATTACTAAAATATGTGGTTCAGAAAATTGGAATCCTTATTTATGATTTTACCTGATTGGTTCAGAAGTTCGCATAAATTAATCATAAAATTACCTTCGGAGAGACTTCGTCTTAAGTTATAAAAACGCTTTGCATCATCATTGTTTTCATTTTGCGTGAAACATGGGTCGTTCGTCGAACATAACGGAGTTTAAAAAGCATCTTATTATTGATTTGCATAAAGAATGTCGTTATCAGCAATATATCGCCTGTTATTTAAATGTTCTAAACCAAGTGTTAGTAGAGCAATAAAGCAGTATTTTAACGACAAATATTTTGAAAACAAGCATCTGAATAGCGATCGAAATTATAGTTCTTACTATGCTCTCCATCTTCATTGGCGTTTCGGTTTTAGACGGAGCTCATTTACTAGACCTTCCTCTGCGAGGCGTCTAGACTTATCTAATTGTTGAATTTTTAATTTTTACTACTTTTCCTTTTTGGGGCGTTACAACACGACTGGACCGCCCTTGGTGGTTTCATAAATTATCTTTGGCATGTCGTAAATGTTTTTGGAAAGCCTCAAAATTTTTTATTTTACATTGATTCTTTAGTAACGTCTATAACGGCTTTCCCGTTATATATTCATTATTCCTCCTCTCCCCTCAAAAATCAACTTTTAACCTTACTGGTTCATTATAAATTGTCATTACCCCCTCTCCCCCTGCAAATAAAATATTTAGTTTAAATTTGACATTTTATATTTAATTTCATATGGCTTTAGTTATTCTCCCCCCCCGCCCCTTCACACCACTGTAAGTTTCACTTTTACTTTTTAAAGTTCTTTTTAAATGCAGACATCATTTATCTCGGTTCTTTTTTCTGTCTCTCAAGTTCACACGGATAGAAAAAGATCTTAACCGCAGAGTTTTCCGTTGAAATAAAATAAAACAATAAAATACAAGTGAATCTCTTTTTCGCTTCGCAGCCGACGATATGTAATGCATATTTTCTCAGCCTCTGGGCTTGCATTAGTATTCAATTCTCACCCTTGTACTTTGTCGGATACAAACTATATGCCCCTTGCTGACTAATTTTCAGCTATCGTTATATCTTTAACGTGCATATAAAATCACGTGTTCCTATTTCTTTAAGTCTCTCTGCTTACCGCTGGAATGTTAGTTATTGTAACCCTAAAGAGCCCGCCATGGCATAGTTTTTAACTCAATGTAAAATTTCTTGATTGTTTTGTCTACCCAATTTGTTTTTCTCCAAACATCTTACATATCGTTATCTAGTGTTCGCCAATCTGTATGTAATAGTAACAAAATCTAGCTCACTTTTGCTCCTGACCTCGAGCTATGTAGTCTGCAAATTAAGCCCCGCTGTGGGGCATCTGCCGTCGGGCAGTTATTGAAACTCTCCCCGTTCATCTGTACTTTTCACGGCCTTCCTTTAAAAGTTCTTTACAATAAATGTAAGTCTTCTAAAGTATTGTGTTGGAGTTTCTTTTTATTCATTTATGAATCGGGGTATACAAAATCTCCTCCACATAAAATTGATGCCGTTTGTCCAGGTCCCCAACAATAATAAAAAAAAAATTACGGGGAGAAGTTGTTCCTTCTTTTCCGCTTATCAGCGACGCGAAGGACCTACGACAGATCTTTTTTCCTACGGGAGTTGAGGTTCCTGCCCCGACTCGGCTCGCATGCTCCGGCGTTAACTTTATGGGACATTGTCGCTCTAATGGTCTTACACAATGTGCTTTTTGATGACTCTACCCTCGCCTAACGAGATGTCCGCGCTGTGCCGTATTGGTTATCGAAGACGCTGTATCAGAAATTGCGACTTTTATCTGCAATCAATTCCAGTAATCAATCCAGTATCAATTTCAGTAAATTACCAGTTTCTTTTCATGTTAGTTTTGTTCCCTATTCATACTTGTACTTTCATAACAATTGCTGTGTCATAAATTTATTTTGTGTTGTCAGCTTGAACGGAGAAATTACCTCTAAGCTAATTTTAAAATATAATTATTAGTGATAGCATTCTTAGTTCATTTTGTTTCTCCTTCCAGGCTGTTTTTGTTTAAAAAAAATAATAATAATCATAAGTGCATATGCTAGTTGAAATGATATTTTTATTATACTGTTATTAATATTTCATTTATATTTTTGTGTTTAAATTATGACATACGTCTCATATATTTTTTTCTCCCATGAGTTTACATATACATGCTATGTTTTCTTTTGTATAAATGATTTTTTATGCATTTAAAATCGAGAATTAACCCTTTAGCCCCACTGGCATACTTTGAAAGGATACTTATTATGCCGATAGTCAACAAAAAAATTCTCTGCTCCAAGTTTTGCAGTATTTGATATTTTTATATAAATATGTGCATATTACGCTCACAACATTTGCACATTTGCACTGGTGTGTGATATTTACACACTTACTCTCAGAATGTGTTGCTCGACTCTGACCTTGTTTGCTTTTTTTTTTTTTGTATTCTAATCAAGAATTACAATTCAGTTACCTGTTTTTTTATTATTGAATTTTGGACACTTTAATCCAAATGGATGTAAACAGAAATATGACTTACAGAAATCTTGTGGTTGATACACTCATATTTTTTTTACACTTCCCCCCACCCTTTCATTTTTCCTTTTGTGTATAAATTATTTATGCAACTTATTGTGTTTTATTTTATGTGCATGCATTGCATTTCTGATAAGTATAGTTTTTGCATACTTACACCTTTTTGAAGTACTCGTATTATTTATTTTGCATTATTTGTGTTGCGCTCTCTCTCTCTCTCTCAAAAAAAAAAAAAAAAAAAAAAAAAAAAAAAAAAAAAAGAATCCTCCTTTTTTTTCTATTTTGGCTGTTCAAAAAAGTAAACAACAGAAATTAAATAAACACGAGATAAAAAAAAAGGTTTTGGAGATAACAGACACTTCACCAGTTTATTTTTACAAAATGACATCAAATGATGAAAATTCTGTTAGTGATTTAAATCACCCCATTTTTGTATCTCCATGGGTAGATTATTTCGAAGAAATATTACTAAGATATTCGGATTCCATTAATATGGAAGCCACATCTATTCAAAATTCACTTAAGACCGAAAATGCTGCATCCTTGTAAAATATTATGGATTTTCCTTCAGATCATTAAATTCAATTTTCAGGTGCTTAAACAAAACTTTAATATTCTGAAACATGATTATTCCAAATTACAACAGGACAAAGATAATTTATTTCTTGTAAATCAGAAACTTGTAGAGAGATTACATGAAATCACAGCCCAACAGAAAAGTAAGGTGAAGCGTACTAAATGTAGTAAGACTATGGGTGATCAGGTGGTAGATGTCAACAACAAACTCCTTCTATCTGCCCTACATAAATCAACTCAAACTGTCCCCTCTTATATGTGTAAACAAGAAAAGTTACCACAACTGGAAAATGATAAAAAAGACACATATCTTAGCCCCGACCTGCACACTCAAGGTAAGCACAATGAAAAATTTACAGATATTAGCGATTCCTCTCTAAAGTCCTTATCCCCTGCTAAACTTTATGTACCTAAGCCTATTCGTGTCATTATTTGTAACCTCCCTGACAATTTAAATATTCCTGATATCTTGTTTGGTATTTCAGATTTAATCCATGTACCTGAACCTGATTTTCACGTTGTTAAAAAGTACAAGCTCCTACATATTAAGTCCTTTAATTGGATCTTGGAGCTTGCACCACAGGATGCTAGGCAATAATTAATGCATAGAGAAATTATGATACAATCAAAACCGTACCCTGTTAAACCATATATAAATGTTAGACGTTGTTTCAAGTGTCAAGTATACAATGATCATCTTGCAATTTCGTGTTATAATGACATTAGATGCTCTGTGTGTGCCTTGCCACACATTGACCCTCAGTGTAGAAATCCTCCAAAATGCATTAATTGCATTAGAAATAATGAAAGCAACAACACCAACTTTGACATTTTCCTACGTACATTTAACCTACGTAAATTGCTTTCTAATTGATATATGTTATTAAGATTTACTATGGAATGTTAGTTATTAAAAATTGTGTGTATAGAATTTCTAGTTCTCTTACGAGTTCGCTTCACTCGTTAGCACTCGCGCCCATTTCCATTACGTTAGTATTCGCATGAGATAAATCTCACCCCATTTTGTCTCCCATTATATTTTTGGCTAAGCACATTTTAATAAGGCAGTGGCGTGTCGGTTTTTTGCGGGTACATTTTTGCAAGCAAAGTTCAAATTGGTGTAAATATCTGCGAGACGATCACTAATGTAAGGTTATTTCTACTGTTCCCAATTATTCCAGATCTCATGAATAAATGTATAATTTAAGCAAACTGTAAATTTATATCTTCATTGGAATGTAATATTTGAATATTAAGTGAAAATTGTTTCTTATTTTACATTTACTGCATGCGGGGGGGAGGGGGGCGACGGCAAAAAGACAGAGCGCGACTAATTAAGTTCTGAAAAAATGTGCGACTACTCTTGGGTTAAAAACAAATCTACTGCTCTATACTTTAACTGCATCAGAACTACTTTTTTAGGGGGGATGAAATCATGCTTTTTATATTTATTTTCCGTTTTAGTAGCAGTTTCTGCAAAAATCACATTTTTTTTTAAATATTAATTACATTTAAAACCCTTTCATCATTATATACAAGTAGCTTTTATGTTAGTCATTCGGAAAATTATTTTAGTATGTATTATTCCGTAAGAATTGAACGTATTGAAATGAAACCTTTGTACACGTGCGGGGTTATTTAATCCCAAGTGATATATTTCTCCACTCCCAGAAAACAGCGAAAAATAACTTCTTGCCTCTTCTTGACCTTGACAGGTACAAAGAGTTCAGAAGCTCCTTAAAAAACATTATCCTTTATTAAAACATTATCCTTCATAAAATGTGATTGGGTGAGGTTTATCACAGCGCATGTGATTACGAGTTAACCCTTTATCTACGGACGGTACTTATAAGTACCGTTAACATAACTTGTTATAAAATTCATTTAATACATCGATTAGTAGTAATTCAGTTTAGAGTGAATTATAGATGCATTACTTTATCTTGTTCCAGAAGCATTATTGGTTACACAAAACAAAATATTTTTAACAGGATGATATATTTGGCCTTTCCCTGTTTTGAGCTTTCTTGGCGTTAGGGAAGTTTGGTATTTCCGAATTGAAAATTCGGAAATATTTCTATATTTCAGCATTGAAAATTGTAAGAACATTGTTGAACATTATTGTAAGAACATTGTATTTGTGCATTATCTAATTCTACAAAATACTAAGAGAAATATTTAAAATAAAACATTTGAGTAGGGTTATAAATATTGCAAAAAATCCGTATAAATTCTAATTTAATTAATCCTTATAAATCCTCCAATCCGTCTATAATCCTTCTAAAATTTATTAAAAGTTTATGCAAATCTTCTATGTAGATTCAAAAATTCGCGAAAAATGTGTATAGAAGATAACATTTTCAAGAATTCATAATTCAGTATATAAATGTTTAAGGGGCACACCAGTTACATAATGGTGTAGAAAAATTGTTTAAGATGTATTTTTACAATTTTACAAAGAAATTTGTATGCATCAATGAGGTGTACTACAGATGCTTACTGTTGGATAGGGTGCGTGTAACTTTTATAGTTTATTTAAAGGGGCATACAAAGCAATTTTTTACTGTTCTCTCTATGAGTGAAAATTTCTAGAAATGCGTTTTCAGTTCGGCACACGTATTTAGAGAAAACCATTTTTTTGCAAATTACTTCGTGTGTGTAGAAGCATTTGATCATATACAGAGCTGCTCTAGTACAGTTCCGTTTACTGACGGAGATTTCTGTAGTTGAACTTTCAACTGCGGTATGCACTTCATAACTGAGCTAAATTTTTGCGAGGTATATAGTACATATTCATGTATATTGACCAAGCTACACATAATAGGCCGATATTTATCCGACTATAGATGGTAGCTGCTGAAATTGGGTTTTCAGATCTGCTATGCATTTTTCAAATTTTTAACTAACACATCATCTTTCACGTTATTAAAATTAATGTTTTGTTACAGAATTATCAATACTGGAAATAGTTTCATAATATATGCTTGGTACTTGAATTTTATCTCATATAAAAGTTTTAGGGTGTCACATACTGTTGCAGATTTAATACATATACTTCATAAAAATAGATGGTTTCTGAAATTTGTAATTTGTTTTATTAATGAACGGATTTCTTTTTTAACATACTCACTTATTTTCTCAAAGTGATACACATAGTATTCATTTAAATATACATTTCGTTTTTTCAGAAAATAGCGATATATGTTAATTAAATTTTATTGTGACAAAATATACATATTATTTCTTAAAAAGTCTGTTTAAATTACTGTTACAAGACTTTTGCTATGCTCCTTTATAATAAATTCAGCAAAATAATGTCTAAATTATAGTTGCATAGTTACTTGCGCAAAGGCATATTGTGGTTTCTTATTAATTTTTAAGTATTTTCAAAGAGCTAGAATTTGGTCACGAACTTTATATATTCTCCCTTATCCACATATAAAGTATATGCATAATTTAATTAATGGTAGTTTGTTTAATAGTTTTTAATTATTGTACATAAAATTTGTTTTGGGATATTTAACACGAGTTTCATATAGTAAATAAAAATAAGAATTATATAACAAACATTGTGTATTTATAATCTTCGTTACAATATTATTAGCATAACTATCACCCAATTATGTAGAAAATAAACTAAACGTGACATAACTGAGAGAAAATACGTCAACCAACCTAATGTTAAGAGAGGGAAAGATCCATTGTGTATATATATATTTTTTAATTAAAATTTCTGCACTTACAAAATAACGAATCTACAGAAATGCTGTGATACATATCGAAACAGCAAACGACGTTTATCAAATGCATATTAATGCAAGACTGAAGACTCTTTTTTCTGAAAATCTTATCATAACAATAACAAGTGTATTACGTAAATCATTATAAATAACAAATATATGAAAATTATTTCGAAGTTGTTTTTAAATATTTCAAATAGAGATAATTCTTTAAACAACTTTAAAAAACTGGAAATAAAATGGGATAAACTACCATGTTCTTTCTGCGTCGATGAATATATCAGAAAGTTCTAAACGCGTAAAGTAATACAATAGTGTTATAACGCTTCTGCGGAGCGGAAAATAAGATAGCATATCGTATCTGAAATGCCAGAAAATGCTCTGAATATTTTATGCTTTTCTCCCCAGTTAAGCTAGTTGTTTATCAGCAACGTTTATATTTTAATGAAAAAGATAACAACTTGATCTTAAACAACTCATTAGTTTTAATATATTTAAATAATTGTTTAGATGATTTTTAAATGTAGAATATAAAGTTAGAACTTAGCACTACTTGACATTGCATCTGCCAAAATATAATTTTTATTGAGGTTCAGAAACATGTTATTTTAAACATATAAAATCTTTGTACTTTAATATAAATAATTTTTCATTAGTAGTATTTCAATTAATTCAAGTCATCTCTAGAGAGTAGAAAAAATAAATTCCAAAAAATTGTAAAATTCCCATGATAAACATCAAACGTATTCATTATGATAAAGAAAACTTATGCAAAATGCAAAATTTATTAAATCATAGTCATGGAAAGCAAATTTTACTCAGTTCAAATTCTCGGACAAATCTTTGTAGAAAGATCTGCTTCTACCAATCGATTATTAATTACGTCTACTAATTACGCTGTACTTAAATTTCGTATAGGGTAATATAGAGAGTGTTCACGATTGAAATACAAATCTACGTGAAACCATCATGTTTGACTATCAATGACACCATTATTGAATTCCCCGGTAAATTGTACCCAGTTTACGAAACAGCATGTCTTCCTTTTGTCCACTAGTTTTGGTATTATGGCAGATTTAAATTTTTGGAGCGTCTCATATCAAATCCATTTATAACCCATTAGCGACGAAATTTGACTAGTAATCATTACTTTACGAATTTAAAAATGTTTACACTATTAGATTATTCGCTAAAAGAATAAATTTCTTAGTAAAGCTGGCATCACCATATATTAACAGTAAGAAAAAATAATATGTCTAATGACACACTTTCTTTGCAAATGGCGTTAGCCTTTTATGCCCTGATGGTATTTTCAATGTTTACTATCCGATTAAAATGTAGTCGTTGAATGCATTCGCAATAGTAATTTTAAGAAACAATAATAAATGCATCGCCTTTCCTTCACTAGATAGCAACAGTACCTCCAGTAAGCTGAAAATTGTTTAGGAAGCTATTTCGGAGCATGTGTCTCTCAATTTTGCTTCCATTTTGCTGTCTGACATAGTATCCTAACTTTTGCTTGTAATGATCTGAAATTTTAAACGTAAGGGTATCATATGTTTTTTGTTGTTTTAAATAGATCCCTTGACAATATTTTGCATTAAAAATATAATTTTTAGTTTCTTTTACTTTACGAAACACTTTTCAAAGAGGTACTTTTGAGTGCTGTCTGGATTACATTGAACTGGATTTTTACTTAGGTTTTTAACTCTTGAATACATATGGTCCATAAAAACGTATATATTTACTAGGAATACTTGGTTGCTAGACAGGTGGATTTTCAAACAATGTATTAGAAGATATTGCATTATTTATGTATGATATTGATGAATAATGAAGCAAAAAAATATGTTATTTTTATCTTTAGAAAAAATATTGTATTTTTTATGAAACAAAATGGAGAAAAAGTACAAGAAAAAAATCTAAAAATATTTTTTTGCATTTTTATAAATCATTTTGCGTTTTCTACATCTAAAAGATCGCAAATCTCTTTCAAATAGGCTTTCCATCGGACGATAGTGTTATAACTATAGAATATCCTTCTGACGGCGAAATGCTCACTGATGATACAACAACAGCATCATATTCTAATTTATATACATCATTTACATATATACACTAGATATATGCATAGCAAGACACATTAAAATAATAAGAACAAAATCGTTATAGCTTTTTTTTTCTAAGTCTCGATTTTTGTCCATCAGTTAAATCCTAATGTTCTTTTAAGTTCCATATCAAGTAAATAGCCGTAATTAACAAAAAAAAACTAAATCTTTCATTTTTAACCCGAGAGTAGTCGCGACATTTTTTAGAACGTCAGTAGTCGCGTTCGGTCCATTTGCCGCCGTTACCAGCAGGCCGAAAACGAAGGGGAAACTTGCCGGTGTTATCAGATGATCGAAAACGGATAACGTAGGGTGAAAATATTGACCGAATTTTAAAAGATTACAGCAATTATTCATTTTACAACATTTTACAGCAATTATTTATTTCACAACCTTTTACAGCAATTATTTATTTCGCTTAAGTATATATTCAGTTGGCATCTAGATAAGCGTTTTTAATAACTCTTTCTTCGTTTTGCATAAATACTTAAAAGTAAATAGTAAATGATTTGATTGAATTTCTGATGTTACTATGAATAATAATTAGTAGGAAAACATTTACGAATATGAATCTAAATTCGTGATAGGGTTATTTTATTTATTAATTTATTATTATTATTATTTTTTTTTGGATGGACATAATCAGAGTCAGGTAGATTTTTATGATACTCCGGCACTCTATATCCATTTAATAAAATAAAATTAATAAATTTAGCATCAATACATTACACTGGCATTAAACTGAACAATTAAACTGAAAATAAAAATGGAACCTATGACATGCAACACAAAAACCAAATACAATGCCACTGATTTACCAGCATATTATATATATATATATATATATATATATATAATAAAGAAAAAGGTAAAAAATACTTAACTTCGAAATTATAAATGTAAATGTTGTAACTACGTTTTATTTATTTATTTTGTGGGGTCTCTGTGTGTGTATGAGGGGGGAGAGGAGGGGGGGGGGGGTCACGAGATTTTGTGATTAAATCCATTTTTCAAATGAAAATGCACGATTTGTAGTTTTTGTACTTATTTAAGGGTGGGAGCAGCGTCCTTGAATAAAAACGCTGGATACGAACTTCGCTTATATAAAGTGAATAATAAATAAGTTATTGAAATTATATATTTAATTTAAATACATTTGCAATTGTAGATTTAAATTCTAAGATGGATAAATTATTTTAATTAATAGAATCATTGAAAGGTTCATCTTAATGGGGATGTATTTTACAGCAACTATTTAATTAAAATAAATATACAATTGTACATTTCATAATAAGGTATTAATATTATAATTTATTGTTTTGTAATAACATTCATTAAAATAATAAAAACAATAAGAAAATTTTCTCCGAAATTATAAATATGCAGCAATAATTTAATTTAAATGAATTTTCTCTCATATTCTGGAAAACATTATTCTGAAAAATATTTTGAACAATTGATGAAGGACAACAAATTTAAATTTGTTAGATACCGCCCCCAAGCCTCTATTGGATTTCAATAATAATAATAATAATAATAATAAAAACATTTTCTGCGGCATTGTTTAAAAAAAAATGTGTTTTTACTTACAGTATTAAAATTTAAAAATAGATAAATTTTAGAAAAATACTTAAAATATTTTTTTTAATCATAGTATAAACATTCACTGAATTATCCAAAAGAGATTTTTATTTCGTAATTTCTAACCTACATTATAAAATTCTCATTATTTTTCTTATTGTACAAATAAATTATATGTATGTTCTTCACAGATATACATACTACATTTCTGAGAAAATTGTTTTATCTTTCGAATTTGTTTTATTGTACAAAAACGATACTTTTCAGATTTTGGAGATACGGCAATTTTTTTACTGATTCCCACAAAATTCTCTTCTCTCTTTTTTAATGGTTTGGCAGTGTTATTGTCTGTTTTCTTTCCTTTATATGTTCCGGTAATAAATGAGAAGCAAGTTCTTTGAAATAATGATGATGAATTTCCCTTTTTTCCATATTTAAACGATTGTCAATTTGAGAATTTATTCCCGCAATATTTGACAATGAAAAAAAAAATGTAAGTGACCATCCATCAGTTTTTTGTGCGAACTGACTTCACAACTAATATAATAAAACAATTTTAAGTCACATTCTAAAAGTAAATAAACTATTCTATGAACGCGTAAAATAGCAGATAGAAAGAAAGACGAAATAACAACAGGCAGAGAGTCCGGACTTCCAAGAAACTTTCCCCCACAGATTTCGCGGAAATGGGAAAGAATGAACACGAGGGGAAAAAATTCAACTAACGCAAGTGGTCGCAACGCGGTCATTTAGACCGATTGAAACTTAAGAATGCGGTAAAATGTTAAGAAATAGCAGGAATGATTTGCAATTTTACTACACAAGAGTGTGAACACTCAAGGTCAGCTACACGGAATTTGGCTATCGTAACTTTAATGGGAAATGAGTTACAGGAAGATAACGAATTTCGGGCGGGGAAAAGACCAACGCGCGACTATTAACGGGTTAAATATTATGTATTTCCGAATGTATCATAGTAATAGACCGGTAGACGGCAGCACAGACTATCACTCATCGAGTTCACAGCTGAAATTTCAGAATTAGTTATATCTTGTATATCGATATTAGTTTATCGATTCACATATTAAAACACAATCGGTCTTCCAAGTCATATCTTGGTAGAAAACACAAATCCCAATTTTAGCGGTTGACTCGTAGGTTTACCTTTCTGTTTTTCTGCTCCCTGGTCTCCATATTTTCATACCGCTGTGTGTAGGAAAGCACAATGGTAAACCTACGAGTAAACCACTAAAGTTTTTCCACCAAAATATGACTTGGCAGACCGATAGAGTTTTAATAAACGAAGCGAGTTTTAACTAATTTTGGAATTTCAGCCGTGAACTCGATGAGGTGATTGTCTGTGCTGCCGCTTACCTGCCTATAATACAAGGGAAAAAGTTTCGACAAGATAGTTCTTTAAATTCATAATTTTGGATATAAAGAGTTAATGAGACAATCATAGCTGTAATTTTGTATACGGATATTTTAAGATTAAAAAATCGATTTATTTTCAATTTTTTTGTATTTCATTTTTTCCCACAAATAATTTTGAAGTTATAAATATTTTGAAGGGAAATTCTGAATCAAATATAAATTGCAATGTACGATTTTTAGAAGCTTCAAACGACTAGCCACATTACAGTCTGTTCTGCAATAATTAAAAATTAATTTAACATTAGGAGTTCTATTTTTTAAGCATTCATAATATCTAAACGACTTAATCGAATGACATGTTTATTACGATTCTAAAATAAAGTTTCAGGAGAATAGAAATATGGTCAATATTCGATATTAGTATTAAAAATACTTGAAATTGGTGCAAATTATATATGTGAATTTTCCTTTAAGCAAAACTTAAGAATTGCATTAAGTATTAGACATTATTTCTAACCGATTGCTACAAGTTCCATTTTTAACATTTATTATTATTCCATTAAACGTTTTCTTACTTCACGACTGATAACACGCAACAAATGGACCTGAAGTGTGTAATATGGGTCTTATGAACACAATTATTGAATGTAATGAATCTAAATATTTAAATTTTACATTGCAAACTATGTCCTCCTATTCGATAGTGCGATGTATTTTTTATTAGTATACTCAATATAATTGCATACATATTTTATATTTTGTAATCTTATATTTTTACATATAGGTCCAATTTACCGATCAGTATCTCTCTATTAATTATAACATTATAAATATATTCATTTACTTCAAAATGTAAATAAATTAAACTCATGACTTTTTAATGTCATCGCTGAATGACAATCCTTAATTTTCCTTCCAGTATTGAAGGTAATGGAATTTGATATTGTAGAACAGACATTATGAACCTACAATCTTTATTAGACTGTATACTATATAGCCAGCACTAGACAATTTGTGCCTTATCATACATTGTTTTATAGCTGTCCCATACCTCCCTGTTAGTGGGGAGGGATGAGACACAATTTGAAATTTACAATTTCTTTATTTACGAAATTGTTTCTGCAAATTATGTTTCTATATTGTTCAAGGACATTATAAAGTGTTTCATTTTGTATTCTATATATCGAAATTTTTGTTTTCATGTCAAACAAAGTCGATGTTCTTATTTTTGTAAAAAGTGTCCCATCCACACTCTCCCCTATACCTTGATATGAAATGGGGCTGATTATGTTTTGGTGTATATCGCTCAGCAAGTGAAGCTGCTATGCGGCGTTTCCCACTATTACCGTAACAGCTCTATCTCAAAAGCTAATGCATGGGTTTTCGTCAAACTTCAGATTCAATTAAATGTTGATATAAGATGTTGCTGATTATATTTCAATGTAAATCGCCCAACATTTGGCGCTATTGTGCTTCATTTTGCAGGATTTTCAAGAAATTAGCGATATTCATATCACAAAAATTAATACACGGAATGTCATAATTTTAGAATTCTCATGATAGAGATCTCTTCATAGATTGTCATTTATTTTTTGCACCGTGATAGTGACTTTTGAAGTATTAATACGTATAAGATAGAAGAAAGTTTTGGGATTGGCACATCCGACTGGTTTAATATAATTTTATGTACATTTAATTAAATTCTTTTAATATTTTCTCATATATTTTCGATAAAAAAAAACAAAAAAACAAAAAAGAAAAAAAAACAAAAAAAAAGAAAAAAAGAGAATGAATTCTTAAAGAACTGATTTAATCAAAATATACACCAGTTTATAAACTAGTTCTGCGACGATATTACATATAAGTGTATGTATATATATTATTAAACACTCTTTTGAGTAGTGATCGAGGTACGTTTTACTAAAAAACACACGAAAGTGCATATTAATTCCTTTATTTAATGAATGCAGTAATCATTTTTCAGCATCTTCTGCACTTATGACTGTACATAACAGCAGGAAAGGGTACTGTACATAAAAGGAGACTGACTAAATTTAACATTATGAGAGAAGAGTGCCACCAAAAGTATATTCTAAAATATGACGATAATTATATATCAGATGACTTAATAAGAAATGTCCTCTTTGAAAAACCTAATTAGCATTTATGGATTAAATGTAACCTTATTTTTATGTTAATTTGAACTAACTTTTATTATAAAGATTTAATCTAGTTTCCATACTCCAAATCTCATAACTGTCGAATACTAGAAACTTAATTAAATTTATAGCTTAAGTTATCACCTAATTTTTATTATGAGTTATGATTTTAACTACCCTATTTCAAAATAAACATGTCAATCAATTTCTAATTTAGTACATTGGTTTAATACTTAATATTAATTAAGATGTTTTTGATGGTGTGGCTTTTAATGATTTGAAGTGTTATTTGTGGGAGATATAGAATTTGATTTAGCAACTCAGGGAAAAAATATACTGATTGAAAAATAATTATAAAGCATGTTATCAATTTTACAACATATATATACAGTGGCTACAAAAAACTGCATCACCTGTGTAAAATTAGAAGACTGTGAAAATAATGTGTTTTATGTTTATTTTTCATGTAAATATGATATTTTTGCAGGAAAAAAATCGTTTTATTAATTTGCCATACAAATCAGTTTAAACACCTAATTACGTTGAATAACTTCTGAAATGGTAAAATGTACTATTTTATCAAAGCATGGAACAAAGTACTTAACTACAAATGCAGTATATAATACCGTACATACTCGCGTATAAGTCGAGGAATTTCTGACAATTTTCGGCAAGAAAATTGGAGGGGGGAGGTACACTTATACGCGAGTCAGTTAAAAAAGGAAAAAAAAATCGATTACTGCAAAATTCTAGCTTTTTATGTGTATGAATATTAAAATATTATATAAAATATACAACTAATTATAATTTATCATTAAAAAATTTCCAATGATTTGTTTCTGTTTACTTATTACTTTTTCGCATTAGCAAATGAAATCTTTGGTTTATTTTCTGCAAAACTGAAGTTAAAAATTTAAGGGTAGACTTATACGCGGGTTTTTGATTTTTTACAGAACTTGCATTTGAAAGTTAGGGGATCGACGTATACCCGAGTATATACGGTAATTAATTTTCATAACTGCTGTTATGTTACATGCCTGTCTATGTGTTTGCACCCAACATTATCCCTCAATTATTCTCAGTTTAGTCAATAATTTAAATACAGATTTTCTTTCAGATAGGCATGCACCTAAATTGGGTACATTAGGTGGAATATTACTTTATTAATATATTTTATGTTATGGATAGAAAATTTTGTAAATCACACAACAAAATGATTTAGGAATAAATTAGATGCTACCTACAAATTTCGCGGTATCAAAGGGTACTAAATCTTGTTATAAAGAAGTGCATTTTTCTGCAATTCAAAATTATTTTAAGAGCTGGGTTTAAAAACTCCTTTTTCTAGGAAACTAGGATTTCTAGAAATTTTTATGTAACTGCAGCAACAAAAATTCATGTAACAAATACACTTTTGTGCCGTAAATCAAAAATACTCTAAGGTTACTGAGATTTTTTTAGGAAACTTGGATACCTATAACTTTTTGTGCAACTGCAACTCGTGTTACAGGTAAAAGTTTAGTAAGATTACTGTGATGTTAGTAGAATCTTTTATAAATCTACAGACTTCTGTAGCTTTACAAATACTACTTTTGTAGATTCATTTTTTTTTTTTTTGTACGCCCATGAAACACAGAGCTATCGGTAAGCAATGGGTCAACATCCGCTTGCTACAACTGGCGATATTGGCATGATACCGGTTGGTGCTAACGGTTCCGTATCTTGTTTGGTACGCTACGCGAATACGGCCCGATTCATGAAGAACGCAGCCAGTCCGGTATCGGCGAACCCTATGCCGACAGAACGCGTATAGCTATTCATTTGAATACCGCCAACAGACCGACACAGCATGAATTGAAAAAAAATCTGCTTTGATGGTGCCATCTATGAGCCATCGTGGCATGCATATTTGAAAGGAACGTATTTCGGAGCTTCAAATTACTGGGACGACGACCCCATGGACAGAAGGTAAAGGTCTTAACCACTTGGCCACTGAGACTTGTTGAAGAAATCATTCTACGAGGTAATAAGGGGAAGACATTTCGATAAGTGATAGTTTTTCGTTGAAAGTAGCTGGGTAGATGGGAAAATTGGAATTTTGAAGCTTTATTTATTTATTTATTTATTTGTAATTGTCTTATGCGCATGTATTTAAAATTTAATTTAATATTTTAACGAATGAAATAAATATCTTTGCGAATTAGTTAAATCAAACGAATTGGTTTTTCTTATAATTTTAAGAATAATTAAGTATATTCATGTGTTGCGTTAATTTATAAAATATATATTTTTAACATGGGAAAACTTATTTTAATAAATAATAAGTTGGTAATTAATAACTTTTAATTAGAATAAATTTCATTTTATGTCGTTTGGAGATTTAATGTAGAACATATTTTTAATGACTATGTTACAATATTAATTTGTTACTTATCAATATTTTTAATTTAAAAATAAAATAAAAATATTAATTTACATTTTTTTTTCTTTTCGGAGAAAAATTTTTAAATGGTGGATATTTCTGAATATTTCTTATAAATTTAAGAATGCTTCAGTATTAAATAAAATAATTGAATTTGAGAGATTTTTCTGTTAGTACAATTTTGTCTTTAGGAATTATCGTATAATTAAATAGGTTAATTCAAAAAAATATTTTTACCATAGGAAACTAATTTTAATAAAAAAAATAAGTTGTAATTAATCACTTTTAATTAGAATAAGAATTCATCTTATGTCATTTGATGATTTAATGTAGACTATATATTTTGTGATTATATAGCAATATTAATTCTTTTACTTATCAACATTTTTTAATGTTAAAACAAAATAGAAATATTAACTTATCTTCTTCTTCTCTTTTTTTTTTTTTTTTTTTTTTTTTTTTTTTTTTTTTTTTTTTTTGCTATTATTATTATTATTTTTTTTTTTTTAGAAGTGAAGGTTTCTGAATCTTTCTTTTAAATTTTAATGCTAAAAAGATGGGTAGTTTTTTTTTTTTTTTTTAATAGCTTGTACAATAATTTTAAGGGGCGATTTAAAAAATTCTTTTGATGACTCAAATAATTATAAGTCCTTTTTAAAGTGAATTTAATAACATTTTTTAAAAAATAAATAAGGCTATTTATCAGATACACAATAAAACATGTCATTCAAATCTATAAAGGTAAGTAAAAATACTTACCGATCCAAGGTAGGCGGCCTTCTTTTGAATCAGAACTTATTCATTCCAGGATAGATTCGGCAATTAAAAATAATTCACATCAAATAGTCGGAAATGAAGAAACATCTCTTGTCATTTTAGATTATTTATATGGCTAACTTATACAAAAGAATATTTACATTATATACATAAGATGAATTAATATCGAATTCGATTTGATGGGGGAAAAAACCCACATCTCAAAATCATTCATCTTTCGTTCGTTCTAAAAAACAAAAAGTTTCTGTTGCCAAACGACAAAAATAAATAGTCCTCATTCGAAGAGAAAATGTCCATGGAGGTCGGGAGAAAATGTCCGTGGAGGTCGTGTTTTGTAATACTATTATTGAAATTTTTTCTGTTTATCACTGTTAGACATTTATATGGAATACATGATGTATACATTAGGGTGGGTCGAAAAAAAGAAATTTTTGATTTTCGTGATGCTTTAGTGCGGAAAAGTTGCCTATTGTAATAAAAAGAAAAACGGCATAATTTTTTTTAGAATCGGTTAACATCTTCCATTCGCGCGTCGTACTTAAAGTTGATAAAAAATTGCAAAAATCGCGCCTTTTCTCTAATATTTTTAAGTTAATTAAAACTTTAAAAATAAACACGATTTAGCTTTTTATGCTTGTTTCATAGCCTATATAACCTAAATAAATTAAATTCTAATCAATAATCTATTTTTTCCATTCGCGCAACATCTTAGAAAAAAACATAAATTTAGCAATTTTTCGAAATTTTCACCGTGCAACTCTTCGTTTGTTAGAACAAAACGACGCAAAATTCACCACGTGGAGGTGGTTGCACGTAGAGTTCCACCTCCGCTCTACTCAACCAACCATCCAGTTGTTGGGTGTGGCATTTACATTATATTTGCAACTATTTACAAAGGTTTTATATAGAATAGCATTCTTTGGCTTACTGTGTTTTTTACGTTTTCTTTTTTATATCTACTACACATTTAAAGTCTGTTTTTTTTTTGGAGAAATGAGGCATAACCGATTTAGACTTCAGTGTTGTTCAGATATAGCCACCTCTAGCTTCATGTCCATAAACTTTATTCGAGATCTATGTCACAAGTTTGACACACATCTTAACAGTCTCGGTGTGACAGGGAAACATTTCTATTTCTCTGATGAGAGTAGTGTCAGAAATCATGAACTATTTAACATCATCTTCACTCAGGTCCCGTGGCATTGGGAAAGGATACACAACACAAGAATTCCAATTAATAATTTATATTTAATCGGAAGCTTGAAAGTTTCCATTCGGTGGTATTACATTTCTAACAGTCTTCTTCTTTGGGACGGTTTGACTTGCTTTTACGATCCTTCTGTAACCAATATCCCGAATACGTTTTCTCTAATCGACAATCATTGCCAACAGAACATTCTCTGGGTGCGCAAAAAACGCATTTCGTTCTATTACTGGATCGACAATTTATAGTAATTCGTTGGATAAATAGCGTGATGTTTGGATTGCTTGAAATACATGTTTTGGTCCGTCAGTAAAATATTTGCTTATTTTATGGACACAGGCATATATGATTTTATGATGAAGCCAACTATTTTTTTTTAAAACTTTTCGGATGAATCTGATAAAATCTAAGGACTCGGTTGGCCAAAGTTAGTCATCTGGATTCGGACAAAGTACCAGGTTTCCAGTTCGCCAAGTCTTCTGGACAATGTCCCAAGGTGATTGCATTAAAAATTCCCCCAAAATACTGTTGTTATTCGCTCAAGAAAGTCCTGTCTATCTCACGAGTCGAACAATCTGCGGGTTCACAATCGACCACAGGAGCTTTTCACAGCAAGTGAGCTTCTACTCGATTGATGCACAAAAAGACCTAGGCCCTTCAGTTTGACCGTGAATATGTTGGAAAATTTGGCAATAAGAAAGCTCATTAAAATGCCGGATACATATGTTCCACATTTTATTATTTTCTAGTCGGTGGAAAGCACCGTTATTCCATCCAGTGTTCGTTACAGTACTATCACACCCTACTACTTCTTGTTTTTCTAGTGATATTGATAGTTCAGAGAAACAAGAAATAATGCTTTGACTTATATAATTTGATGAACTTGAGAAAGGAGATACATGTCCAATATATCTTGATCCATATTCCTGGATAAGAGAATAGTGTTCCTATTTCACATTCATGTGAAATTGCTTGGCATTAAATTTTTCCGCGAACAAAGTATCTCATTTTTGTCCTTCAAAAAAAGACGCGAACTTTCCTCAGGGGGTGTTAATCGGCTTTTCAATCCGTCCTTAAATGACTCTTGTCTCTTTTTATTTTACACTTATCAACCACATCAGAAGATTCTGTAAGGATTATCGAGAACACTTGACGCTATGACAGCTTTTTTCCGATCAGAAACTCCGAAACGATCGCTATTTAGCGATGTTGGGTTAATTTTAATTCTTATCTGCCATTTGGGATTTTAGTCGATGTACTATGTTTGTATTTATCTTCCTTATACTCCGAGTATTCAAGAGAAGTGTGCTTGAGTACATCAATTTCATAGTACACTGACTGTTTTGTAAATACATCCGATTTTGGTCCAAATTGTAATTCTTTTGAAGAGTCATGAACATCAACTCAAAGACACGAATTTTCATTGTTTTTTTTTTTTTTTTTTTTTTTCTACATAAGCATTTAATTAGAATTGCAAATTGACATGCATGCACTCTTTTTAATATAATATGAATATCGCAACCAACAATTGGACGGTTGGTTGGGTAGGATGTGGCTGGAACTGAACGTGAAACCACCACCACGTGGTGAGTTCTGTATCGTTTTGTTTTAGCAAAACGAAGTTACACTCTGAAAATTGCGAAAAATTGGTAAATTTAGGTTTTTTCTAAGTTCTTTCGCGAACAAAATAAATTGGATTATTGATCGGAATTTAATTTATTTAGGTTATGTAAATCATGAGACAAGCATAAAAAGCTAATGTGTCTGTATTTTTAAAGCTTTAATTAACTTAAAAATTTAAAAAAAAGGCGCGATTTTTGAAATTTTTCCTCAACTGTAAGTACGATGTGCGAATGGAAGATGTTAACCGATTTTAAAAAAAAATTATGCCGTTTTTCTTCTAATTACAATAGGCAACTTTTCCGCACTAAAGCGTCACGAAAATCAAAAATTTCTTTTTTTCGACCCACCCTAGTATACATCTCTTATCAAAACTCAAACTCAAACAAAATTAAGAAAATTGGGCCACTATCAGAAGTGACATATCGGTACTGCGTCGCTTGCCGGTGTAAGCCGCTTGCGATATATAAACTTATGGGGCCCGATTACGGTAACCGGCAGTCAAAAAAGCATATTCTTAAGATTCAGTAGCCGACATGCTGCCAACAGTTCACCGAAACCACTGTGCCGATGCCGACACTTAACCGACACTTCTGGTTGCGGGCCAAGCGTGTGCCGAAAGGTATGCGTTTGTTCGGCAGCGTACAGATAAAATTTTAGTAAGCATACAGATTTCAGTAATTTTATGTCGTTTACAGTGCACATTCCACTTGCCGTCTGAAACACGGAGGAAGGGATTAGATTCATTCTAAACAGTTCATTAGATCTACTGAGAGCTTGTCAACGAAATGTTTTTGCACCCACTTCTGCATATTAGTTTTGTATGTAAAGGCTAGTAAGCGATAAGCATTGAGACCACATTACGTTAGCCGATATAAACATTTCGTGAACTTAAATTTAAATCAAAGACATTTTAAAACTCAACTTTTAAAACAAGAGTATACTTGCAGGAAGATTACGAAGATATATCGGGTTCAGATATAGATTGTCAGACATTGTATTTAAGACTTGTCGGCCTAATCAGGATATTCTCTCGACATCACCAGCTTAGTTCAATTGAATCACTCTAGCACATGTAGACTGGAGTCATCGTAAGATTTACGTGATCATACTTCTCTACAATCCGTCTTTATTTAAAGCAACTGCCATACGTTTGTCCGGAGAGTGAATGGGAAATATGGAACAATACTTTCACGGCACCAAAAATCACAACAATTGATCATTCTCTCATTTTAGCACACTATTGATAAAATCTGGTTGATAGATTTATTTTTAATTGTTGTTAAATGTATTAGTGACTAGCAATGATACCATGCGTTACTTTGAATCAACTAAATTAATTTTAGACAAACAAAACAGTCATTAAAATTGAAAAACGTGTATTTATCCATTTAACGTTGTTTTTTTGTCCGGCACTGTATATACCGGGTGTCCCAAAAAGGACCGACTGATTTTAAAATTCGATTACTTGCAAACGGTGACAGATATTTAAAAAATTCTTGCAGGAGGGTTATGCATAAGTCCAAAAGGTTTATTAGAGTGATTTTCGATTTTAGTTCAAATTACAAACAATAGATGGCGCTGTAAGCAATAGTCGCTAAATACAGGCTCTATTTCTGGTCCTTTCCCTTGTTCCATGCTGAAAAAGGAAATGGAAATGTATTATCCGGGCCACGAAGTACCAAAAATCGAGTCTGAATTAAGCGTCTATTGATCGCAGCGCCATCTATTGTTTGTAATTCGAACTAAAATTGAAAATCACTGTAAAAAATCTTTTGACCTTATGCATAACCCTCCTGCAAGAATTTTTTAAATATCTGTCCCCGTTTGCAAGTTATTTAATTTTAAAATCAGTCAGTCCTTTTTGGGACACCCGGTATGTACATTTACTTAAATACATATATAATTTTTTAGGCTGATATTTAGATGGCAACCACAAATTAAATGTATTTTTTAAAACTTAAACTAATAATAATAATCGTTATTATTATTACTATAAATATAATTCTTGATTTCAAATAACTAAAATAATTGAAGAGCTCAGTGGAAGAACATGTTAAGTAACAAAAATTGCAATTGAAGAAATTGGATGTGAAAATTTTTGTTCTCAATTTTAATGCTTTATTTTCTGTTTGATACCATGTGTTTAAAATATTAACAGGTGTGGTACTAAACTCTATCAAAAAAACTTATTCATATTTAATTTTTAAATATTAAAAATATTAATATTATTTGGATTATTAGATATTAAAATATTAAATATTAATGAATAATGTCTTAAATCTTCAAGGCTAAATAGAACTTTGGTATTTTAGCTTTACCATGTGATAGAATACCTGATAGCCCCTTCGTCCAAAAGATAAAGTCATTTTTAAGAAAATGTAGCATAACACGTTCTTCCACTCAGCTCTTCAATTAAAATGCACTAAAGAATAATTAGTTTCAGCAAAATAGCTATAATCTTAAACAAATAATAATCAGAACAGTTAGAATAATTTTATAATTACATTTTTTATATATTTTTTCAAATCGCGTAAATATTCAAAATATGTAGAATGATTTCTAAAGTTTTATCTCCAGACCTAGCCCTTTCTTTGTAAATTTGGTAAGGTCACATCAATTTCACATCAACGGTTCAGCCAAAATGTTTCTTGTTCTATACATTGTTGTTATTTTTAGAAAAAAAATTAAATAAACTTTATATTAAAGATGAAGGATATGATTGATTATTCAACGGAAACTATACAATAGATTTACTTTTATTTTCTTTTTTGTAAACAATTCGACGCTGAATTTTCCTAAACATCTAAAAATAATTTATAGTTTAACACAAAATATATACAATGAATAATATGTTTCGGCCAGGTTAGAGCCTTTTTAAAGCTTTATTTCAAGGCAGCAAAATATAATGCAGTTTAAGACGCGTACAAATAAAAAAATATCCCAGAATATTTTAATACAATTTTTCAGGCTCAGTAAACATAATTTATTCCGTTATGTTTAAATTGGGTATGGAAAAGCTATACGTGTTAGAAAAAAACGAGAGTAAACGGCTGCAAAGTGCTTTTGTTTTAAAAATTCAGTTTATCTACATTTTTTATACTATGTGGAATGTATTAAAATTCAACTAACAATTAATTTTACCAATAATATGTCATAAAGAATTTTTGCTAACCATTAAAAGAAATAAAATGTAAATTCAGACACAGGGAAATTCAGACACACTCAGATTCGGAAATACTTTATATATAGAGAGATAGAGACATATAGAGACATGATCTCTAAAAAATCGCAATAACCTAAGCAAACACCACTGCAGACACTGTTTTAAATATTTTTCACTCCAACAGGAATTTCAACGGCAGATTAAAAAACTGGTCAGAAACGTTTACGAAAATCAGAGAGCTTTAGTTTCTTAAATGCTTCTTTAAGCCTCTAAAATGTATATGATTCTAATGTTTCTAGAGATAAAGAATGTCTGGCTGAACGCGTCAAGAGTTTGGCTACTACATCAGTTCTGGATCCCCTGCAAGCACAACATCGACAACTGTTTCATTCTCCTGGCAACCATGTCGAGCTCTGAGCTAGCGCTTTGAATTGCTTCCACATGGATGGGGTCTGTTGCTCATGTACTACGCAAGCTGTGTTCTCCGATTGTGTGCAGCTTATAATTTTGATATGTTGATTCTTAAATAAATATTAGTGTTTATTTAGTATCTACGACTAATGTTAATAACATAAGTAATAATATTTATGACCCAAACTTGACCTTGGACAAACGAACACGTACTTCACCATCCCCGCTCGAGACAAACAGATGATAGCACTGAAAACAACCTCAGCAAGTAAAGCCTGTGAAACGTTCACAGAACGCAAAGACTGTGCAACTATCACAACACGCAAGCAGCAAGCAAAAATCTGTAAAAAGCTCACAGTATACAAAAGCCTGTGAAACACTTAGAGTACGATAGCTGCGCGCAAAGACTGTGAAATGGTCACAGCACACAAAGCCTTTGACAACTCTCATAGCACAAAGCCTGTTGCACAGTTCATTTTCGGGAAAACACCTGCAATTGGCAACACGACAGCATATTTCTGACAACCCCCAACGCAACACCGCTACACAAGTGCACATCGCTCGTCCAACATTAAGAATACATTCTTCTCACTGGGGGTGGAGTATTGGGCGACGCCATCTTGCACGGTGAGTAAAACCAGTTTCTCGTAAGAAGGAATTGTGGTACTCTTATGCTTGGCAGTAAACATCTTGCCTTCTGACCGTGGTTCTCCGGTTCGAAGCTTGCCACCACACATTACTCCAGCAAATGTTTTTAGGAATTGTCATTCGAACGTTCGAAAGATGTTATTCAATATTTTCGTTCATGCTTACATTATATTTTCCTAGATTAGAAATTATCGGTCTTATTTTACGATGTACATTTATGCGTGTATGTATTAGATGCATATTTATGCGTATTATTATATATATATTTACTTATTTATGCGTGTATATGTAAATAGAGTGTTTTAAATGTATATATACGATGTAATTTATTCCCTAATAACTGGCATATTGTTCTTATCCTCCCAGGTTCAATCAACATTAAAGGCTGAAGCAAAAGAAAGATTTGTGGGATGGACGTTTATCATAAAATGTTAGTGCATGTTCGAAAACGTAGCTGAAGTGTGGAGAGAGATTACAAAAGAGATTGAAAACTCGACATTCATTGATATAATTACAGATCATTTTGAGATAGTTGTAATGGCTCAAACAAGTCACAAACAACGTTCGGTAAGTACATGGTCATCAACAAACACCGAAAATGATGGAAGGATAAGAAATTGGCCAGGTATGTGTTGGTGTTTTTTATTACGGCTGATTATCAAAGTAAGTGATACATTCCGACTTCTTTGTGCCCTCAATTGGGTTCTTTCTATGAGAACCTTTCTTTATGAGAATTCGTATTTTTTCAAGGTTACACAAGGTTCGAATAAAACCAAGGAAAAATCCAAACGTATAAATTGTCTGGTCGATTGGGTCTATTGATATGAAACTATAAAATTTAAATGTCCACAACATTTGAAATCACCTGCATTTGAAAAATTATATTACGAGATTAAATCAGCCTGTCTGGAAGATAATCCGCACAATATTCGTAATATTATAATAATTCAAATGTTGTATATACATTTTATTAAACACACTGTATGTGAATTATGAACATGTGCAACAGATAATGTGCTATTAATATTGCAAAATCATTGCACATCTAATTTTGATAGCGAAGGGGGGAAAATACAAGCGTTTTCTCATCAATCGTTATCAAGGGGTATTTCAATTAATTTTAATTATGTTTCGATTACTTTTAGGTAACTTTCATTACAAAAAGCTACATATTGCAGCCATTCGGAGGAAAGCTATTAAAAAAAATGGTATATTTTAATCGATCATGACCCACAGACCACGAAACCACCCTCCGTTCAAAAGTTTATATATATATATATATATACTAGGGGGCTCTGTCCCCTGCAAGCTACGCTCGCCAACCCCCGTTCAGACACTGTAGAATCTAAAAGCACACTAATCTGATCTGCTTTAAAAAGATTAGAGAAGATTGATTTATATTGAAAAAACCTATAGCGATCTCCCTGTAAACGGGTTTCCATTCAATTCCCTTTGATTGCAAATATGTAAGGTAGAATCAGTTGCTGTTAAGACACCCAATGGTTGTTTTCGTGTTTGGTTAAAGAAGATCAGTTAAACATTTGAAAAGAAGCTAAAATAAAATGAATTAAGTAAACAGAGTCTTTGTCTCTCTGTATTTTTTAACAGCGTTATAAAACGATTGACATAATACAATTACTAAAATTTGCAGCTGTAACCCCTTCAAAAGCGGTGGTTCATTTTTGGACCACTTAATTTTAATTCATAAATGCCACATTAGCATCAGAATATTGGGATGAAAATTTCCCTTTTATTAAGTAAGTGAACAAAAGCATTTTTGTATTTCGAAATTTGTTTGTAAATTCTGGTGCCATTCACTGATTTCAAGATATTACGAATAGAAGTGCCTTGTTCGTGAAAGGGTTAAACGCATATTAATGTATTTATTATTTTAAAGTTTCCTTTCCCTATTAATATTCACGTGTAAATACAATTTTCAGGATCAATAATTTTCAATATTTTCCTGCCTTTAACACGTACTCATTTAATAGTAATTTTAAAGTTTTTTTTTCTGTTTTTAATAGCCACGTAAAAATAAATTTTTAATCATTAGGAATTATTACTCTTTGCGCTGTTTTTAAAATTGAAAACAATCTCTATAATAATAGCCTAGGTCATGTAACTATCATCAAAATCTCCAGGCGGATCCCTTCGCTTTTTATATTCCAGGCGGCTATTTTGGTACTTTAATGTTAGCCAGCCACAGGTGTGATAAGTCTCCTAATATTATTCTTTCCCCATCATTTCGTTTACATTATAATAGTCTAAGTCATGTAACTGCCATAAACAACGGGCTGATTCCTTCGCTTTTCATATGAAAGGTTTCCATTTTGATTAAAGAATCAAAATTATTTTTTCGAATAAAACTACATAAAAGTTGTCATTATCACAAATAATTCCTGGTACTTTTATGTTAGTTGGGTGAAAATCTCCCCAATAGCTTTTTTTAACTCGCCAGTTAGCATTTTTTTTTTCGAGCGTTAAATTAAAACGGTGCTACTTGGTTATCCCATCGACCAAAAATCTGTCGCCAAACTATAAGATTAAATGCCAAATATGATTGATCGTAAATGTCACATTCACTTGACTTTAAGGAAGTTACACATGTTCACGCCATCAAGTGATTTTTATTTCGACGTTTTATTTGTATTTTTATTATACTAATTTTTGTTATACTAATTTATTTGTTCTTTTGTTATTAAAAAAAATGTCAGTTTGCATAATTTGGCTATTTATATAATTTGGCGAAATTGGTCCACGGGATTAGTAACATTAAAACGTTGCTTTGAAGTGGAAATTAAATCTCATGATTTGTTGCATTGTCACATACTTGTGTTTGGCGTGATTTTTTATTATTTTTTTTTTTATTTATTTATTTTTTTTTTTTACGACAATTTGGCGAAAACCTCGTTTTCATATACCTGTTACATATGTATTTTTAAATTATTTTCTGTTATTTTTAAAATGAAATAACAATAAATAAAAAAAATTAATTAATAACTATAGAACAAAACAATTTATAACATTTTTTTGTAAATAAAAAGAAAATAAATTCAAACAAACATTTATAAATAAATAAGCAACAATAGCCGGGTTACCATGTCAGGCAAAATAACGCCATTTCGGCGCCAATTAGGTACGCCGTTGCGTATATGACATCTGTGTCTAATATTTTTCTTTTCGTTTCTTTAAAAAAAAAAAGAATGAAGTAAAAGCCATTTATTTTAAAGGTTTCAATTTTAAATGAAAGTTTTGTATTAAATAAAATGATAATGAAATATAAATTGAATTCTGAATAAAATAACATGATGCTTTTCTTAGCATACATTTAAGGGAAGCCAAACTCGTCGCCAAATTAATTTAAAATAACCTTTTCTAAAATATGAAAAATATATCTGTTATGATTAAAATTTGAGTTGCCATCATTAGAAAAAAAGTATTTAAAATTAGAAAAAAAATAATATTTCGAAAACTGATTCTAGTTTTAAAATTCTAATAACAGTTTTGAGATCTGTGGATCAATACGGATTTTTGGTCCGAACGCTGCATAAATTGTAAGGGTGATCATCCAGCATACTCCCGTTCTTGTCCTAACTGGATCCGTGAAAAAGAAATAATTGCTATTAAAATAACTGAAAAAATTTCCTATCCCGAAGCTCGTAAACTTGTTGAGTCTAGAACCCCGACTATCGGGGTTTCTTACTCTAGTATACTCAAACAACAACCAAAATCCGTAAGGCACATCAGTACCCAGACCGACTGCTCTTTTCCACCAAATAATACATCTATGACACATTCAACCAATACTTCAGGTAAAAAAACCCGGGACGTCTCTCTTGGTAGTAAATGCTATGGTACCCCATTATTGGAACGTTGGCTACCATCCTCAGAACCAGTTACAATAGAATATCAACTTACTCAGTCACAGAAATCTCCAGTTGGATCCAAAAAGTCATCTAATCAACAGACTGAAACTAAGGCTGCTTCATCTCCAGTTCTATCATTACAGAAACCTAATTCTCCCCGAACATCATCAGTTAAATCAAAAATATCCGCCGGACATAAGACTAAACAAACGCCAGCTCCAGATAAAAGCAAATCTGTGAAACCTATTGTTCGTCCAACTCCGAAAGAAAATGAAAAAACTTGTGCGCAAAAAGAAAGAAAGAAACCTCCAACTCAAATCTCTTCACAGTGGAAAACTGTGAAGAGAAAAGGCAATAAATCATGTCTTAGCCCAGCAATAACTAATATTAAAGATCACAAACAGCTGCTCAACTATGCAGAAGAGGCTATGGACTCTTGTAGTTATGACTCTGATAACGATGACAGTAATACAGTTTTTGAAGTTATTCATCCTACGTAGCTTTATATTGTTTTAAAATTTTGAATTATAACTTCGTTCTTAAAGCAGTATTATATAACATTTTATGCTTTATTTCCTGAACATATAACTTTTCATAACTTTAGAGCTTTTAGAATTTTTTAATTTAAATATTCTTGTCTTTTAACTATGTTTTAACTTTTAAAACCTTGTGTATTGTTGCTTTCCTTGTGCATTATTTTAATTACATGTATCATCATGTATGCTTTCTTCATTTTACTTTGTTATTTCACTTTTATATTTCTGACAGTATTTTGCTGTAACTTTTAATTTTTAACTATGTTTTACTCAACTTTTTCTTGGCGCAGCATGTCCCTACAGGGACTTTGTGCCATAAAACTCCAACCAACCAACCAACCAACCAATACGGATTTTTGGTGTTAATTTCATCACAAAGTATTCCATATTTTAGGAGAAATCGCCGTGAAACGTAATCAGTTGTTTAATCAGTCGTTTCATAGAATCGTTACATAAACTCGTTTCAATTCGATTCATTAGGATTTTATATATATATCGGGTAGATATGTATATATCTGATATTTGTCACACTGTAACTCTCATATTTATGATCCAATTTTGAGGTAACTTCATGAATACGTAGTGCATACCAATGCCTCGACCGAGTTCGTTGGCCAGCTTCATCCGTTATCTTGTTTCAAAATGGCGGCCATTTAAATTTTTAAAAAAATTAAATTTGAAAAGTGGTACCAAAAAATTTAAAATTCAAAAATATTTTTTCTTATGTGTTTGACCTTGATACAAATATTCTGAAGTAATTTTTGTTTTGTCTATATCTTAAAAAATGGCTGAGTTATAGCACTTTGAATTTCTAGCATAGCAGACATTTTGAAACAATCTGATATTTGTCGCGTGATAACAAACGTATTTATTAACCTATATCGATGCAAGAAGGCATGTGGATAGTATATCGTAATGTCTCGACCAAGTTCGCTGGCCAGCTTCATCAGCCATCATGTTTCAAAATGGAGGCCATTAAATTAAATAGAAAATTATATTTAAAGTGAGGTGCAAAAAAATTAGAAATTGGAAAAGGTTTCTTTCTTAAGTATTTGACCATGATATAAGGATTCAGAAGCATTTTTTGTTTTGTCTTTATCTTAAAAAATGGCTCAGATGTTGCAGTTTCAATTTCTAATGTGGGTAACATTTTGAAAAATCTGATTTTTTGCCTGCGACAGCACTTGTATATATCAACCGATTCCGATGTGAGTGAGCATGTGCACAGTAATTACTAAGGTCTCGACCATGTTCACTCCTTAGCCTCATCCACCATGTTGTCTCAAAATGGCAGGAACTTCAAGATATTGCCATATTTGGCAGCCAAATATAAGTTACTTTAAATAAAAGCAACTTTTATAAAGTTGACTAATTTCACGAAATTCTCATTCATAATGATTTAGTATTGATAAAAATTAGTATTGAATATCCTATAATCGGTTTCCACAAAATTGAGCTTCGTGTGTTTGAATAATATAAGCTTGTTTTTAACAACAAGGAATATGAAAGCTACCTCTTCCTCCCGGCACTGGCCGGAAGGACTTTTTTTCTTGTAAATTTTATATATATTTAAAATTTATTTAATTCCTTTTAATTTCAATTTTATTCAAAGAAATTTCACTCGAAAGGGGTATACACTAAACTTTCCATTTAAGCAAAAGAGGAAAGTCCTTTATTTTAAAAATCATCGAATTTTGCAAAACGTTTTCTTCACACGATAAAGTAATCTGTCTGAAAATTACTTTAACTGAAAAGAAATCTATACTTCATAAGAGATGAATAGCTGATAGCTTTCATGTCGTGCAGAATTATGCATCGGGTAGCACTAACAAAATGGGATTGTTTTATAGTGATTGCATCAGATATCGTTTTAAAATAAATCTAGTGAATACATGAATAAAATTTATATTTTTCATCCTTTCTGCTACAAAGCAATTGCATTAAAGAAAAAAGAATCTAAAGCTTTTGAAATAATGTATTTTTTGTATAAATCCAAAAAATACATTTTTCTAATAAATATTATTCAATAGATTTTTAACCGTTTCGTGGGGATATTTTGTTTCGAAATCTTTAAATTTTAAATTCTGAGAAGTAATAAATTTTAATTAGGTAACGGTAGTTTTATTTTTGAAAGGACATATTTTTGAGACATTTTGAAACGACTTGATTTTTGTCACGCGATAACAGGCGTATTTATGAACCGATTTGGATGTAACTTGGTGTACATAATACATAGGAATGTCTCGACCGAGTTCATTGGCCAGCTTCATTCGTCATCTTGTTTCAAAAAGGCTGCCATTTAAAAAAATTAAATTTTAAATTTTAAATGAGTTATCAAAAAATTGAAAAATGAAAAATATTTTTTTGTGCGTTTGACCTTGATACAAAGATTCCGGAGCATTATTTTTTTCGTATATATCTTAAAAAATGGTTGAATTATAGCACTTTGAATTTCTAGCATGGCTTACATTTTGAGACGATCTGATATTTGTCACATGATTACATGCGTATTTATTAACCTATTTCGATGTAAGAAGGCATGTGGATAGTACGGGAGACCGGGGCTAGTTGGCTACAGGGATAGGTAGGCGCAATCCCCATAAATCGCCTGTTTGTGGATAGATTGTGCAACCAGTCACAGAATACATTTCTTCTTGGGTTTTACAATCCTCATTGTAGTTTTGGAGCGTTACCTACGTGCAGTGGACATTTATTACGATTTTTCTGTTTTTTGCGCTCATAAGTAATTTTTTGTTGCTCATTCTTTTTCTAATTTCTAATACTTATCTTCATAATTGTGATTTAACTTGTGCAATTTTTCTCAGTGTATGATTAATTGTACCTACCCCGTATGTGATTTACGTGGATTATTTATGCTTAGATATTTACGTGTCCCTTTTGTGAAGAAATTTGTTATGGGGCTAGTAGGCGCATTGAACACGGGCAAGTTGGCTCGGTGTCTGGTGTATGCTGGTAGCATGAAAAACAGCAAACACCGAAAAAAGCAGTTGCAATGCAAGATTTTGGGCACACGGGGCTTGCCCAAACGGAGACACTCGATTTTTTATTTGTGACAACTCTAACTCTGATGATGTTATCGAGTAGGATAGAAGTTACTCAATGTTAATGTTTTATTCATTATTTTTATGTCTGTATAATTTAGAATTTACATTGTACGGCGATAACGCCTTTCATTAAACCTACTAGTAATAAGAAAATTGATTTCTCTTAACTGCGTGTCTTATTTAAATTTTTATAAAGCGTGTGCCGACTTACCCCATAGGAATAGGCAACTTGCCGCGTGACAGGGTAAGTTGGCGCACAATTTTCCTTTTACTTTAGGCTTCTGATAAACATAAAATACAAAAGGTACAAACTCAAAACTCCGGGTAAATATAGCCCAATGCCTCTTCTTTAAAAGTACAGTTAAAGTTCCATAAAAAAACTTAAACAAAAAATTAACAAAAATCAATAACTAAAAACTGCGCCTACTAGCCCCGGTCTCCCCTATATCGTAATGTCTCGACCAAGTTCACTGGCCAGCTTCATGACCTAACTTTTTTCAAAATGGAGGACATTAAATTAAATAAAAAAATATATTTAAAGTGAGGTGCAAAAGAATTAGAAATTGAAAAATGTTTCTTTCTTAAGTATTTGACCATGATATAAGGATTCTGGAGCATTTTTTGTTTTGTCATTATCTTAGAAAATGACTCAGAGATAGCAGTTTCAATTTCTAATGTGGGTGACACTTTGAAAAATCTGATTTTTACCTGCGACAGCACATGCATATATCAACCGATTCCGATGTTAGTGAGCATGTGCACAGGAATTATTAAGGTCTCAACCAAGTTCACTCGTTAGCCTCATCCACCATGTTGTCTTAAAATTCAGGAACTTCAAGATATCGCAAACAAATATAAGTTACTTTAAATAAAATGAGCTTGTATAAAGCTGACTAATTTTGTGAAATTCTCATTCATAATGATTTAATATTGATAAAAATTAGTATTGAATCTCCTATAATCGGTTTCTACTAAATTGAGCTTCGTGTGTTTCAATAATATAAGCTTGTTTTTTTTTTTTTTTTTTTTTTTTTTTTTTTTTTTTTTTAATAAGGAATATGAAAGCTATCTCTTCCTCCCGGCACTGGCCGGAAGGACTTTTTAAATTTAAAATTTAAATATTAATTTTGTATATAACAACATTTATTTTTTCTGGATAATATAGCTAAAATATGTACTTTTGGCAGATAGAGTAAGCAACTATCACATATATCTTAATTGCATTTTATTTGTGTTTTATTACTTTGAAAAAGTTTTTGATACTTTCGAAAAACTCAAAGGTCCTGTACCCCCTTAAAATTGATAAAAGTTCAGACATTATCAATTTTAACGTGTTAATTAAATATCCAGACGTAACATGATTGTATTATTGAAAAATGAAACTAGCTTTCGATGATACAGAAAGAGCTCAAATTGTTTTTGCCGAAACATCCCTATTAAAGAGAGCTTTTTCACAGGGTTTCTTTTAAAATGTTCGCAAAAAACACATTTTTATATAAATTATTAATAAGAAAATAGATGTTGTCACTGTTTAAATGTACCACACCTCAATACTAAATATTTACTCTAAATTGCTAAATATAATTGTTTACATAAAGGACAATGGAATGAATATGTGACAGAGATCATGTAATATTTATATTTTCTAAAGTTAAATTTGTACATGTGTTACCACATTGCTTCAATCGTGTTAAGTATTTGTTATTGCTGCATTTATCTTTCATTCTCTGACGCTATTGAAACAGACTATCACTTTTTTGTATCAACAGATGGTGAACATGGCTGGGAATATTTTGTCCTCAATCACGGACCTGGTTTTCCAGACACGCCACTGCCTTGGTGGTTTGGGATTGCTGTAATAAATACATTATGCATTTTCCGTAAGAGTGTGATGCAGGAACGTTTCACTTTTTTTCTTTGAAAAAGCAGTGCAAACACGGTTTTAGACGTTTTAAGACTTTTCGCAATCCTTTGATACCGTCCAATCAATGAATATGCACGCCAATACCTTTGTTTTTAAAATATACTACTGTGTGTGGATATTGCGAAGTGCTGGGCAAAGAAAAAAAGAAACATTTCGCAGCATTCTTAATGCAGCAGCCAGTTTGTATCGTCTTTGAAAAATATCTATGTCAGCCATTGAAGTTCAACCAATACGTACGATTTTAACAAAAGTGCCGTCATCAGACTCATATTAATTAGCTGCACTTTGATACAAAATACGAAATTAATACATAAAAAACAGAAACTATTGTAGGTGTATTAAAAACGTTAATTTATTTCATTTAATAATTTTAAATATTTTGTTTTTTTTAAGATTAAACATGCATACTTAAAATATGAAGATAGAAAACATTTGGTTATTCCTTACTATATAAGAATATTCGGAAAACGCACTAATTAATAAAACTGATATTCAGTTAGAATCAAGTAATTTATACTTATAAAAAATTTTTAAAATTACGGATATTTTTACAATTTTACGAAATTTTTTGTGATAAAATTTATAATAGACTGGAGTATATATCTATACCTATGAACAAAAAGGTCTAAAATTGAGAAATTTTAGTTAAATGTACGAATGGATTCAGTATGCGATATAAAGTAATTGTTAAAAGAGCCAAAGTCCTCCCAATATTAGATCACTGAAAACAAAATATTTTATCGAGGCCAATGTTACTTACTGTTAACTTAAAAATGACCAATTTAAAATGTAAAAAAAAAAAAAAAAAAAAAAAAAAAAAAAAAAAAAAAAAAAAAACTAAATCAATGTAACATTAGATTGTAGTGAGAAAAACATTACTGAATTGAAAAGTACAACTTTGAAAAATAATAGTACAGAAACCGTAGCAAGATTCTTAAACTTCCTCAAACTTAAATTGGGTTTTCTGCCATTTGAGAAAAATGGACATTGGCCCTTTTTGTTCCAAGGTACAAATATCTATATATGACGATTTTTTACGTTCATGGGTGAATCATTATGTTTTGCCATCGTAATGTCTGGTATATTTTAACATCATAATCGACTCTTGGACAATCAGTGCATATGGATTTGGACATATTGTTTTGAAACAGATTGCAATTCCAATTTATTCCTTCGGATGGATATTCATTTAAAAGTACAAATCATACAAATTCGTGGGTGTACATTTCAAAGGCATTGTGTTCATTAACATCATGATTGCTTCGAAAGATTTTGTTTAAAACTATAATATCAAAAAGAGACCAGAACATGCGTATCATGCATAGTGTACGCTACCAAAGAGAGTTGAGCACGCAACTCTAGATTCCTTTGGATGGATCTTCGATTAAACATGTAAAATAATATAAATTCAAGGATATACCTTACCGAAGGCAATAACACCCGATACTACGTTCGTTTGGTAAGGTTTTCTTTGAAAAATATAAAATGATCTAAAACTAATTTTAGGTATAATTAAACCCATTACATATTACTAATTTATTACTATATATATTATCCCTGTTACGTGAAACACTAGCGAGTCAAGTAGTAAGTCCAAATATATTTCAAAATAATATAGGCTCTGCCGAAGTTCACCTGCATTTGTTTAAATATGCGTACGTTCACTATTGCATAAAACAAAAATCAGCAATCGTTCTGTATTAGGGATGTTAAATGCGCAGTCTCTACGTCACTAGTTACAACGCTCAGTCACAAAATCAGTTACTAAATCTAGTCATTTTCCTTCATTTAACTTTCTTCTATCTTATACATCTTAATACTTCAAAACCTAGTTACACATGTTAATACTTCAATATTATTAGTTCAATACTATACCAACTTTGATTTTCATCTTAAATTTCTGCTCAAGTCAATAAAACGGACTAAAAACGAGTTAATCTGTATCATGATATTTGTTAAAATTATTAATTTTTCCTTATTCTGTCGTTATCAGCTGTTTGCGAATAGCCGGCATAGCAGGAAGCGAGTTCCCGCCGCTGCATGAGCCGCCGATGCACAATAGAACTACGAAAAATCAAGAAAATTATACAAAAATCTCTAGCACGGAGCCCCTTTACCGCGAAATATTTCCAAATTCAAGGAGAACCTGTTGGCCAAAGCCCAAAACAAGCACAAACATTTTGGTTCAATTGTATGCATAATTTTATACGCTGCTCGATGGTACAATAATGAAAATGGCACAGATATCGGAATTATAGCGCCCCCTTCTTTCGGAATTTTTTCAAGTTCAGGGAGGACTTGTTTGCCATAGCCAGAAACATGCACAAAAAATTTGGTTCAATTATATGGATAACTTCATACACTTTTCGATGGTACAATAATGAAAATGGTACAGACATCGCAATTATAGTGCCCCCTTCCGTTAGAATTTTTCCAAATTCAGGGAGGACCTTCGTGACATGACCAAAAAGAAACACATAAAATTTGGTTCAATTCTATGCATAACTTCATACACATTTCGGCGGTACAATATTCAAAATGGCACAAAAATTGTACAAAAATCGCTATTACAGCGCCCTCTACGAGCGATTTTTTTTACAAATTAAGGGAGGACCTCCTTGCCATAGCCAAGAACTTAATTTTTTTTTTGGTTCAATTCTATGCATAACTTCATACACTTTTCGATGGTGCAATATTCAAAATCGCACAAAAATCACTATTACAGCGCCCCCTAACGGCGAATATTTTGCAAATTCATGGAGGACCTGCTTGCCATATCCAAAAACTTAAAATAAAAATTTGGTTTAATTCTATGCATAACTTCATACACTTTTGGACGGTATAATATTCAAAATCGCACAAAAATCGCTATTACAGCGCCCCCGACCGGCGATTTTTTTTCAAATTCAGGGAGGACCTGCTTGCCATAGCCAAAAACTTAAAATAAAAAATTGGTTTAATTCTATATATAACTTCATACACTCTTGGACGGTACAATATTCAAAATCGCACAAAAATCGCTATTACAGCGCCCCCTACCGGCGAATTTTTTCCAAATTCAGGGAGGACCTGCTTGCCATAGCCAAAATCTTAAAATAAAAATTTGGTTCAATTCTATGCATAACTTCATACCCTTTTCGATGGTACAATATTCAAAATCGCACAAAAAACGCATTTACAGCGCCCCCTAGCGGCGAATTTTTTCCAAATTCAGGGAGGACCTGCTTGTCATATCCAAAAACTTAAACTAAAAATTTGGTTCAATTCTATGCATAACTCCATACACTTTTGGATGGTACAATATTCAAAATCGCACAAAAATTGTTATATCAGCGCCCCCTACCGGCGAATTTTTTCCAAATTTCGGGTGGACCTGCTTGCCATAGCCAAAAACTTATAATAAAATTTTGGTTTAATTCTATACATAACTTCATACACTTTTTGATGGTACAATGGCGGCAGACAGACGGACAGACGGACAGACGGACAGACGGACGGACGGACAGACGGACGGACGGACAGACGGACACACGGACAGACAGACATTTTCTATAAACATGTTTTTTGGAATCTCTGACCCCTAAAAGATGCAAATCCGTCGAAAACTGGAAGTCGAAAAAAATTTCGTTTACAATACTTTCTTCTATTGAAGATAGAAGAAAGTAAAAATAACATTTTAAATCATCAAACATATTTTGCAAAGCAAACCAAACCAATACATACTTAAAATGTTAATCTTCCAAACACTTGCAGAATTAAAAATTAAAACTTCAACAATGTTATAATATAAAAAAGTTTAAAGGAACTGGAAGAATAAAATACAGCAGAATGTTAACATACATTAAAATAAACAACTTATAGTTTATGTAACGTTATTACGAAACGTGCATTTTATTTTTCAAACAAGATACATTTTATTTCTTTTTCGAATAATAACAAGAAAAAATGTTTTAAACAAAGTGAATTAATACACCATTATCATTTTATAACTTACCGCGATAGATACCATCACGTTAATTAAAGTTTCGTTTTGAAAAGGGATATTATCATTGTTTAGGACTTTCTGTGCTTTCTTTTCGATAATAATGCCTCAAAAACTTTGTTTATGCTTCTGTTAGAAAGAGTATTATATTCATAAGATGTATATTCCTACAATAATTAAACCTCTATTTTCTTTTTTATGCATCGGGAAAATAGATTAAAAAATAATAAGGATATGAATCTAAATAGAGTAATCCTATTTCTAAAAATAATATTTATCCTATCAAAATTAATTTTCGGATATTTCAGTCTATAGTGAATTATTATTTTGTATAAAAATGAACGTTGCGAAAACGTACTGACAATATTTTCTATTTAATAAATATTGACGCGGAATTGTCTACCGTAGCAAGAAGAAAAACATCAATATATCAATATGAGTTTCGTTCTTTCTCTATTAGTCAGTAGTTAAGCGTAATAAGTTTCTATCAAAAAAATTCCACAGACAAATTTTCAAAGTTCGTTAACGACATTGTCTATGAACTCTGAGACTGGACGCTCTCAGTCCTTCAAAACGTAAAAGACCATGATATACTACTGTATTAGAAGAGTAGTTGCGTTCTTTGGCTAATATTTTATTTGTCTTTTCTTTTCTTTTCTTTTCTTTTTTCCTTCTTTTGTATATACAAAATTATATATATGCATTTTTATATTCTCTTTATTAATTTACTTATGTAAAATTTTCTAAACTTAAATTTATCCTTATATTTATAATGTATGGCAATAAAATTGTCCCTTTTTTAAGGTGATAGGCAGCTTTTATCAACAACTAGCTTCAGTACTTGTTCGTCAATGACGGGTATTTTATGGACAGTGTAAGCCATTATATCTTCACTTAAACTCGCTTCTCGGTTACTTATTCTTCTTAAATTAAATATTTCAATCCGCCTACTTTTCTCGAGTTATCCAGCCACAAATTTTTAGCATTTTCCTATATCTTTTATCGCTTCTTATTCTCTATAAATGCATTCTTTCTTTATTTTATTTATCGTATCTAAATTTATTGTACATTATTGTGCTATGGATAGACTGTATTATTATGGCTTCTCTATGATGTGATATAAAATAGATCATCTTTCACAACGGAGTAGCACTGCTACTTTTATCCCAACAATGAAATCACCTATTCATTTGTTAGCCAGAATTAATGGCACATTAACGCACTTTAAAAAGAGTAACTGAAAGTTCTCCATAGTATTTACAACTGTTTATCTCATATCTGAAACATAAATGCCTTTACAGGGTGCTAATTATTAATAAATGGAGTTTCGAGAATAATAAAACTTCTCTATATTTTTTTTAAACCATCCTCAAAGTAAGTTTTCTTATATTCTGCATCAAATTTTCAAGCACTTTACGTAGATCACATAATGCTATTGCAATTTAATTCCATATTGTTCGAGAATTTAAAAAAAAAAAAACATTCAATTTTTTTAAAAAATAGAGAGAAAAAATTATTTTTTAAATAAATATATGTACAGTAATACCTCGACTTACTTCAGCAATTCGTTCCAGTACTGGCGACGTAAGTCGAGGTACATTTAGATAAGGACAAAAAAGGTAAATAATAATACTCCAAAATCTAATGAACATATTCAGTTGTATTTAGGGACTATGTTACATACATTTAACATTAGCAAAAAATTTTGTTTATAATACACGAATTTGGAATACATCAAAAAATTGTTAATGTAAATTTATTGTTCTTCTAGCTTCTCCGTTCGAGTATTTGAGGATGTGAAAAAATTTTGCAATGAAGTCTGAATCGACTTTTTTTTCTCTTTTTTTTTCTCTTAGAAGTTCTTTGTATCAGTGTTATTTCTAATAATTTTCTAGTAAAAATTTTTATTTGTTTGTCACTATCACTTGGCAGTCGCGGAATTGTTTCCCTTCAAAGAACTAAAAGTCATCAAAAAAGTTGAAAGTGCGTCAAAATTAAGGATTTTTTTTTCAAGGCCAGACGACGTAAATGCTGCGTGATGTAAGTCTGGGTACTACTATATAGATATAATGGTATGTGTATGTATATAATGTATGTATATACATACTAGACCGGAGTGAAAAACAAAAAGTTCTGCAAATGGAATCGTAATAGTGCGGAAAAGTTGCTACTCGTCATTACAAGCACAGTGAAAAAAAAATTTTGAAATCGAAGAATATCTTCCGTTCGCGCATCGCTTTCAAAGTTTTCGAATTTGAACAAAAATTGTACAAATATACGAAAAATCGTAAAAAGGTGTAAACTTTTTCCGATTGAACACATTTTTTGTACATACCATGGCCTTGAGATGTAGAATGGAGGAAAAATACCACACACTCCTCCTTTATACCCTCGAAACCCCCTCAAGGGGATGAAAAAGGCTAATTTTCGTGGAAAATACCGAAATTACAGGAGATGTAAATATTGACGAATCGGTCGCATTTTTTTGCATAAGGCAACCTCGAGGCTAAAAGTCGGAAACAATCCCCCACCTACCTCGAGAGATCAAAATTGTGCAGCTCTTGGCACGTCCTTCTAAGGATGACTCAGGACTCACCATGGGAAGGTGACTGAACTGCGAGTCCCACCCACACCCTACTCAACCAACCAACCAACCAAAATGTGGGCGTGGAGAATTATGCAGATTCAGGTTCTGCAAATTCTGATTTAGTGTCAAATTTTATCATGATAGCACGAGAAGCGAGGGTGGCTCTTATAAAACCATCACGTCGCTCATGCCCAGACACTTTTGAGGAGGCCTGTGTTACCAGCTTAACACTGCGCTCTACGGCTTGCGTATGACATGGTATGTCTGCCAGATTCAAAGGAAGAGTTGGCTTTTCCCCCTTGGAAATCAAGTCTGCAATGTCAGCTGAAGAAATGTTTACTAATAGAGGTGGACATGTAATCTATGTTTGAATTGGTAAGAATTGCCCTGCACTTTTCTTTTTCTCGTCTAATTTTGCTTCTATCAACGATCAGTGATGTATTACTATCAGTAATAAGACCTACGTCTTTTAGCACGCTAGAGGTAATGGCAGCTGTTGTTCTGTCTGACAGACCAAAGCGATTACTTGTCAAAGCAGTAGCTGGAAGCGACATGTGCATTTGTGGAGAGTCTGGGCTCCTTGACAGAGCAGACAAAGATCTTGTGCGCTGAAAATCTAAATCATCTTGATCGTCATTGACATCAACATTTGTCTCCTCTCTGTCAGGATCAATGCTGCACAACAGGCAAGCTTTGCATTTGTGTGCTAAGCACATCAAGATGACGATCCTTTCTTTGCAACCATGATGTAAGTTTTTGTGTTTCCTTTTTATGCACCGTCGGTCCTATTTTACCTGATCTAAGGTGTCTTTGTGCGTAAAGAAACATCAGTTCCAATGTAGGTATTTTCCTGTCCTTAGGGCAATCGCAGCTGACAGCTATAGGATTAGGACAAATACACTTGTCAAAGTTTTTCCCTCAAGTGCATTCTAGTGTCATTTCGTATTTGCATCTGATATGTCAAATAATGTGTTATACGACTGATGGATGAAATCATTGTACTTCTTCTGTTTCCCAGCCGTGTCTTTGTCTCTTGGATATGATTTATGAAGAGAATAACAGCGATCGTGTAGTTGTTTCATCTTTTGAACGACTCTTGTGTGACAAACTGTAAGAATCGAAGCCTTCAAATACAGTGACTCAATCTGTTGAGCTACAGTGTTTGCCACTTCTAAAAAGCTCAACTTCCTTCCAGGTTTAAAGTGACCAGACTGCAATAACATGGCGTATTGCACTTCATACCAACTTTTGACAACGTCAGCATTGATGGGAAGAATTGCCGATGGCAGTGGTTTTGGTGCACCAAAAAATGGGCAGCGAGTATGAACGCTTCGAGTGAGCGCCATAATGATGATAAAAGAAGCTAAATTTTGATCGATGAAACCGTTATCCAATTCAAGCTACGGGATTCTAAACGAAGCCGACAAGAAAAGTTTTCAGCAAGAGCAGCGCTTCTTTTATAGGCGAGATATATTCTTTTACAAGCCAGACAAGCAGAAACACGCAGCAACGCTGAGGCAAAACTGAGTGACGCACAGCATTCGTTAACCAGGTACGGGTACTGGGCTAGCTCCTCCCCCACTCCGTTTCTCGGAATTCCAGCGGTGCGCACGCGCAGCGAGCATTACAGTGCACCGAAGAAGAAAGGGGCTGACGAGATGGAGAGGTCGAGTGACCGGGCGGCAAACAAACCAAAACATAATGTTTTCCGCAAAAAGTCGCCCCCTAGACAGGGTTCAAAGCGGATAGAGGACCTGTCGAGGGGGGGGGGGGAATGTTTTCGACTTTTAGCCTCAAGGTTGCCTTATGTAAAAAAAATCAGGTCGATTCGTCAATATTTACATCTCCTGTAATTTCGTTATTTTCCACGAAAATTGGCCATTTTCACCCCCTTGAGGGGGGTTAGAAGGGGATAAAGGAGGAATGTGTGGTATTTTTTCCTCCATTCTACATCTCAAGGTCATGGTAGGTACAAAAAAATGGGTTCGATCGCAAAAAGTTTACACCTTTTTACGATTTTTCGTATATTTGTACAATTTTTGTTCAAATTCGAAAACTTTGAACACGATGCGCGAACGGAAGATATTCTTCGATTTCAAATTTTTTTTTTCACTGTGCTTGTATTGACGAGTAGCAACTTTTCCGTACTAACGATTCGATTTGCAAAACTTTTTGTTTTTCACTCCGGTCTAATACATACTGTAAAAGTATGCATGCTTTTTTGTTACAATTAAAAAGTGTATAGTCTTATGGTTTAAATGCATTGATTAATATTATAACTTTAAAGAAAATTTCCAACGTATGTAATTTGTTTTATAATTTTAATTATTCACTAATTATAAATTTGGGAAAAGGCAATCTCATAAATTTACTAACGATATTATTTGTTGAATTACTAATATTTGGATGAAATATATGGGGCATAAATTTATTTCAACGTATAATGTCAAAAGTGTTAGAACAGAAGATTTCAAATTGAGAATTAATGTATTAAAGAAAATTAAAATGTGTTTTCATACATTTAAATTTTAAAATTTAAAACTTAAGAATTTATTATATGATTTAGTTGATTTTAAGTTACTAATTAAAGATAATGTTGATAAGGATATTATATATTTTAAAGTAAAATTTCCGTAAAAGTCTCTCGATAATTTGAATTTAAATAAGATTTGTAAAAATATTTATACCCTTTTTCATCTAAATGATTGTACAAGTTTAATTTCATATAATCATTGTAAATCATTAAATACTAAGATAATTACAGACATACTGTTTTTTTTCACATTTCAATATTACATCGTTAATTTGTTTTTGTAAAGACATTGATTATACAGATTGTGTTGATAAATTTTAATGTCCATGTAATTACAGGAGATTTAAATATAATTAAAAATAAAAATGTAAAATTGATGAATTTTGGAACTAAATTTAGACTTAATAGTAAGATTAATTGTAATAACTTCTTAAAAACTTTTAATGTCAATGTTAACATTTTTTAAAAAATCAAAGTTTTAAATTCAGTATGCCATTGGAGGATTTTTTTAAGGAAATCTAGACTATTGGGACGTTTTAAACCTTTTTTTAAAGATTATTTAAATGTCAATGTATATCAGCATCAGAATTTCAACAGTGATGATGCAAATCTATCTAAGAATTTTCAATTTCTTTTGTAATTGTTTTTGCCGCAAAACTGCTAATAATTATGCAATAATGTGTAAGCAATTTTATGTTGAAAAAAATATAAATTAAATTATTTGAATATTCATGCGAAAATTAATTTGAATAAACATCTTATTGTAAAAAAAAACGTCTTGAATATAAAAAGCAATGTGGAAGTATGTATACTCATAATTTTAATTTTTAAATCACTCTTGTTTGCACTTTATTTTTATGACGCCTAAGGCTAATGCCCGGCGAATGTCTATTTGCACGCTTTTTGTTTCAACATGAAAAAGAAACACCTTCGTATGTAGGTGTTTCTTTTTTATGTTGCAAGAAAAATCTTGCAAGTCGGTGGTTTTCTCGATATTAGCCTAAATTTCATAAGAATCCCTTACATTTAAATATATTTCTTGCATATCAATGAGTATTAACAGAAATTTCCATATAGCTTTCCAGAGTATATTAATATATACGTATATGGGTTCTTAAAGATTAAATTTAAAAATTCTATTAGCACACCTTTTGTTTCAACATGAAAAAGAAACACCTTCGCTTGTAGGTGTTTATTTTTCATGTTGAAACACAAAGCGTGCAAATAGACGTTCGTCTGACATTAGCCTAAATTTCATAAGAATCTCATTACATTTAGATATATTTTCTGTACATCATTGAGTATTAATATAAATTTTCATATAGCTTTACAGAGATATTAATATATATATATATATATATATATATATATGAATTCTTAAAATTAATTTTAAAAATTCTACTTATTGTTCAATGGGTAATAGAAGTAAAATTATGGATAAATTAGATATAAATTGTTAAGGTATAATAGGTATTTGATCGTGAAACTCTCTTTACCAATATAGGTATTGATAGCTAATAAAATACAATTTTGAAAACAATTCATGACATATTTTATATAAAAGTTTAATTGAATATTAATAGAGAATTCTTTTTAAGTTTGTGCCAATTTTTGTTGTTATAACAATTACGTAACTTTCAATAATGATAATTATAATCATTTATGTGGCATGTGCATGGTGATAATTTTTTCTAGAACTGCTGTTAATTTATTTTTATTTTATTATGTATAAGAATATAGTGTAAAGTATAATAAAACTTAAAAAAAAATAGGTATATTGATGACGATTTGATTTTCGATTTTGATTTTTGTATTGGATGTGACGTAATATAGCCTAATTGTTTAAGGGGGGACAGGGCCATTGAATTTGTCGAAACGATAAAAAACATCGCATTTTTCAAAATACCAAAACACAAATAATATTTAATTTATATATTTTTCCCTTTCTACCTAAAGCATATATCCTTAGCTATATTTTATCTAGAAAAAATAATGTTGTACATAAAAAAGTAATGTTTAAATTTTAAATTTAAAACTTCGTTCTTATCAATGCGTGACTTAAAATCATTAAGTGCTACGCGCATGATAAAACTCTAAATTATGCATATATAAAACAATTTTTGAACGAAATAGAATCATAACGCGCATATGTCTGAAATAAAAAAAATATATACAAAAAGCTATGTTTATAATTTAATAATTTAATTTTAGCACAAAAAAAAAAAAAAAAAAAAAAAAAAAAAAAAAAAAAATGTACAAAATTTTTAAGTTTCTCAAGCTCAAAAAAAAAAAAACTAAAATATGGGATTTTTTGTTTTGGTTTGGTTTTAGCATGAAAACTATAAAGAAACGCATATTTAGCTATTTTTTTTTTTAAATCTGTAGCTTATATAGTTTGAAAAGTAACAGCGTGGGCTTCAGATTAATTAACTCCAAATTTACTAATCTGAGAAAACACCTTTTAAATTTTCAGTATGAACGGACTTTCAATTGTACTCACTGCCTACAAATGATTATAACTCCAGAAATAATGTAGATTTTTGAATGGTGTTTTTTGCATATTGTTGAGAATTTTTTAAAAATTCAGGGTAAAGCAAAATCCGAAAACTGATTTTTTGAATGTTTAAACGTCCTGTGCCCCCTTAAAGAATTTATGTTTTGAATTGTTTAATAATGCAGGACTAGGTCGTGTTTCAAAAAACTTCAAGATTTTTTATATTGGAGGGTTGTGTTAGTTCGGTTTGTCCACCCTTTGAAAAGAAACATGCAGTATTTTTGCTTGTGTAGATTGTTTAAATGATTTGGAAGTTCATTGCTAATTGTTAAAAATTTTAATATACACCTTCTTTGGTATTTGTTAAGGTGTCGTAATTTTCACACATACACACACATATATATATATGCGTGTGAGTGTTAAAAAAGATGTTTCCTTAAATATTTTATTCTGGCTGGATCTTAAAAAAATAATTTATTTTTTCCACAACAAATATATCACAAATCGAATATTAAGATTTTAAATCCATCATATAATCTAATTTATGTTGTCAAAAATTCTTTTTCTCGAATAGTATGCGCACTACAACGAAAAATGCGCTACCGTTGGATAGGCATTTTTGTAAACATCTGACATTTCATCTTGAATTTTACTAATATATAGCCTATAACGATGCATGGGGTATCAATGGGTAGGGTTTTTTTACCACATCTTCTGACATTGCATACTGAATTTTCATTAAAATGCTTGATTTAATTGAAATTTCACTTAAAATAAAAATTCCATCATAATAGGTATTATGACGTTATCTATACTAGGAGATCTTACACGGGCTTCCCGGGTTACAGAATAAAGGTGAAAACATTTTTTTTTTTTTTAATTGAAAACTAATAGTTTTTTTTTACATGTAATATATTTTTTAGATTGCCCACTAACAATAATATAACAATCTACATATCTACAGTAAAATGGGAAGTTGATATGGTTAAACATTTTAACCTCAAAGTAATGCATATATAAATCTGCTAAAAAAGGGCTAAGGGGATTACCCATTGCTAAACCATCTATCATAGAATAATATTGATTAGAAATTTGAAATGAATTTTGTTTTAAACAAGTACTGAATAACTCAATAATGTGGTTGATTTCATAATCTGTGTAATGAAATTCTTTTAACCTAGCAGTGAGACATTGTAGTGCACCTTGAACTGGAACATGGGTGAACAGAGAAGCAACATCAAATGAAACCATGAGAAAAGAGGGGAAGGGGGTGAAGTTTTTAATCCGATTTCCAAAAGAACTCGAATTCTTAATAGTATAAATATTAGAACTTGAAAGGAATGAAAAGCGTTTCACTAAATATTTAGCAAGAGGGTATGAAGAGGGTATGAATAACTCAATAATGTGGTTGATTTCATAATCTGTGTAATGAAATTCTTTTAACCTAGCAGTGAGACATTGTAGTGCACCTTGAACTGGAACATGGGTGAACAGAGAAGCAACATCAAATGAAACCATGAGAAAAGAGGGGAAGGGGGTGAAGTTTTTAATCCGATTTCCAAAAGAACTCGAATTCTTAATAGTATAAATATTAGAACTTGAAAGGAATGAAAAGCGTTTCACTAAATATTTAGCAAGAGGGTATGAAGCAGAACCTATATTGGATACGATAGGCCGGAGGGGAACCCCAATTTTATGAACTTTAGGCAGAGCGTAAAAGCGACTACTGTTAGCAATAGACGGAATTAATGACATTTTAATACTGTCATTAATACAGGGAGAGGTGTTTATAAGTTTTCTGGTACTTATTAGATCACTGTCAGAAGGATACCGATTTAATTTAATGTATGGGCCGGATTGTAAAAGATTCTGTACGTTATCTAAATAAGCTGTTTTATCTTGTACGACTATTTGACCTCCCTTATCCGCTTTAGAGATAACAATGTCATCATTAGATTTTACAGAGGATAAAGCTTCTTTAAGATCCTTCGTTATGTTTGGTTTAAAATTCATAGAATTATGATCAACTGTGTTTTTAATGAGAACCCTAATGGGATCCTTTTTAGAACTAGATAGTTTGCTAAATTTGAAACTTCTTTCAACTGGAGCAATAAGATTAGGTAAATCTGGACGTTTGCTAAAAGAAAAATTATAATTATGTTTGAGAGCTTTCTCCTGTGTAGGTGTCAGTTGTGAAGTTGAAATGTTTACAATAGCATTGTTATTCACTTCTGGAAGCCAAGGAGGGTGTGTAGCAGTAAGAGGGAGTGAATTTGAAAGTTTTTTTTTTTTTTTTTTACTAATGAAAGTTTATGAAAAGCAGAGAACTTGACAGACCGGTACCATGATAGCCGATCAAGTTTGTCAAAATTTGTCACTGAGTTTCCAAGAGAAAGATGTAAATGAAAAAGCTCTTTTTCAATAAAAGCGAGTTTACTACGAGTATCCTGAATAATGTCGCGAAGTAGCATTAACTTACAAGTGTGTAAAGATTTCAAAAGACGTTTAGTTAATTGGAATTTAAAACCCAAGCGAATAAAACGAGGAACAACACCACGACGTTTACAACTACATAAAAAGTTCAAATGATTTAAAACATTTTCACGTCTTAATCTAAGTTTGTAAAAACGATTAAGACCAGACATGATAAAAACCCCCAAATAGGTCCGTTGCAACCAAAAGTAGTAAGTACAGAACTTGTGTGGAAATATAAATTATTTAAAAACAACGTTTGAACACACAATAAAATAAGTAGATTTGATCATACGTATACGTTTAGTGAGTACTATGGACTCACATCCTCAGTTTAAAAACTTTAAAAACAAAATCCCCCAAACTACATGTACGATGAAGACCCAAATGTCAAAACAAAATACCAAAAGACAACCAAATTCGAACAGCCAATGAAATTAATGCGGAAGTGAAGTTGAAAGAAGTTTCAAATTTAGCAAACTATCTAGTTCTCAAAAGGATTCCATTAGGGTTCTCATTAAAAACACAGTTGATCATAATTCTATGAATTTTAAACCAAACATAACGAAGGATCTTAAAGAAGCTTTATCCTCTATAAAATCTAATGATGACTTTGTTATCTCTAAAGCTGATAAGGGAGGTCAAATAGTGGTACAAGATAAAACAGCTTATTTAGATAAAGTACAGAATCTTTTACAATCCGGCCCATACATTAAATTAAATCGGGATCCTTCTGACAGTGATCTAATAAGTACCGGAAAACTTATAAAAACCTCTCCCTGTATTAATGACAGTATTAAAATGTCATTAATTCCGTCTATTGTTAACTGTAGTCGCTTTTACGCTCTGCCTAAAGTTAATAAAATTGGGGTTCCCCTCCGGCCTATCGTATCCAATATCGGTTCTGCTTCATACCCTCTTGCTAAATATTTAGTGAAACGCTTTTCATTCCTTTCAAGTTCTAATATTTATACTATTAAGAATTCGAGTTCTTTTGGAAATCGGATTAAAAACTTCCCCCACTCCCCCTCTTTTCACATGGTTTCATTTGATGTTGCTTCTCTGTTCAACCATGTTCCAGTTCAAGGTGCACTACAATGTCTCACTGCTAGATTAAAAGAATTTCATTACACAGATTATGAAATCAACCACATTATTGAGTTATTCAGTACTTGTTTAAAACAAAATACATTTCAAATTTCTAATCAATATTATTCTATGACAGATAGTTTAGCAATGGGTAATCCCCTTAGCCCTTTTTTAGCAGATTTATATATGCATTACTTTGAGGTTAAAATGTTTAATCTTATCAACTTCCCATTTTACTGTAGATATGTAGATGATTCTTTTGCACTCTTAGACATTTCTCTATATTCTGTTGACAATATATTTACGATTTTAAACTCAATAGATTCAGTCATTATATTTACTTATGAAGTTGAAATATATAATAGATTACCATTTCTGGATGCGTTGGTTACACGTCAGCTTAACACCTTTGACACTTGCGTCTACCGTAAACCTTTTGCTGTCACACTCCCCCCCCCCACCCATTTCAATTCATGTCACCCCCCTTCCCAAAAAGCTTCGGCTTTTCTTTATTTGATTAGTAGAGCTCGCTTAATTTGTTCAGATAATAATTCACTTATTACAGAATTAAATTATATTAGATCTGTGGCTATTGGTCCAGGTTTTAGTTTATCCTATATCAATAATTTAATTTCTTATAGTCTTAATAAATGTGTTAATAATCTTGATTCTCCTGTTACTGCTGTTTCCATTTCTAACCTTATAATTTTACCATTTTATAATAGCATTAGCTTTAAGATGGCTAATATCTTAAGGCATTATGATTTCAATGTGGTTTTTAAACCAGTTAATAAATTGACATTTTCGCAACTTAAGGATCAAATTCCTCCTCATAATTATTGGGGAGTCTACAACATTCAATGCCAATGTGGTTTATCCTACATTGGACAAACTAAACGAAAACTCCGTTACAGAGTCAATGAACACAGAAACTAAGTAAAGAAAAAAGAATTACAGAAATCCTCTATCGCCTCTCATTGCTGGGGGGAGGGACATAATTTTGATTTTGATTCAGCTACCATTATCAAGAAATGCATTACTCCTCTGGATTTGGACTTTTTTGAGGCGGTTCATATCCATAAATTTAAAGACTCCTTGGTTAATGATTTATCTAGTACACCATACATCTCAACTTTCTGGGTGGATTTGCTGTGTCACGACACTTCACTTCCGCATTAATTTCATTGGCTGTTCGAACTTGATAGTCTTTTGGTATTTTGTTTTGACATTTGGGTTTTCATCGTACATGTAGTTGGGGGGATTTTGTTTTTAAATTTTTTACACTGAGGATGTGAGTCCATAGTACTCACGAAACGTATATGTATGATCAAATCTACTTATTTTATTGTGTGTTCAAACGTTGTTTTTAAATAATTTATGACGTATGCGTTACGCAGAGACATTTTTGTCCTTTATAATATAAATATATTGCTGCAATCTATTGCAAAACCTGACATACATTTTTGTAATCAACAAACCTAATCTATATAAAACATGTATTACAGGATTCATTTTTCATTTTCCAATTTTCGACTCAACTGGTTGTAAACCCCCATTGTCCTACTCGAATGCTGGACCCAAGAGTGTGTGAATTTCGGTTACAACTGCATTGTCCTAGAAGGTTCCTTTCTGTCCTCAAAGAATCGAAAACATTTCGGATGCGGCATTGCGTTCTTTTGTTCCCCTTTATATCTCTAGATAAGTTATGTTCTCACAAAATGCAACCATCCACATTATGTGTCAGTATGCAAGTCGCACTAATGGCTGACAGTGCGTGTTGTATTCAGTTTGTATGCAATTGTATTTAGTACTGGCATTATTCAGTACAGACATTTTTCATGCACCTATATTCAGATATAAGAATTTGCAATGCCAATTCTTTGCACGGATCTACTGGTATTATTCTCTTATTTATATTTATTGTACTTTTTCAATGAACATTATTATTATGTTTTATTGTATATAATTTTTTTATTTGGATATAAATATGTTTTAAAATTATTATTTATAAATCATTCAGTTAACTTTTTTATTTCCACGAATCTCTGACATTTGAAATATTGTGTGATTTTTTGTATAAATCTACTATAGTTAATACAATACACGTATGATGCCTTATACAGATAGAATGGACGTCTTTGTTATGAAATGTTCAACTGAAAAGGATAAAATTTCATTTTACAACATAAATATAAACTGGTTATTATGTAGTCCATAACGGTGTGTAATGCAGTCCATAATCATAGGCTTGATTTGTCAAATTCTCAGATCATTAAACTTTATCGGAAATCCTCATTTAGTACATACTGTATGAAGACCATAATAATCGAACTTATGATTTTGTTAAGAAAGTACCATACATATTGATCTCGTAACAAGAATTGCAATGGACATAAATTAATTTTAGGATGTGAGATGTCATCATAAACAATTCTTGTAGAAAGCATTTATTCTACCAGTGACAACGAATACGGGCGCAGTCACGTTTCCAAAATGGCATATTTTAGTCACAGATTCTGTCCATTTCAAGCACTTTTTATCATGGCATACCGTTTCATCCAAACAAAAGCATGTCTATTAAAAAGTTAGAATAACTTTAATGAAAGTTCTTAAGTGTATCTTGGGTTAAAATTGAAGAAGGATGCATTTTGTATGTAGTAGGTGAATTTAGTAAAAAATGGTTTACATAACGCGTTCTGCAATTTATCAGATATTTTTTTTTCCGGATGGCAAAGAATCGATGCGTTCATATTCGGAAATATTAATAACACAATTTACCACGATAAAGTAAGTATAAAAACAAAAAGAGGTTTTTTATTTTTTTTTTTTTTAAACACACTTTTATAAGCCTTTATGTTCATTTTGAAAATAAAGCCTATTTATGTTTTTTTACTGTTTTGATATTTTTCCCACACAAAATTTCGTGACGATACATTAATTTAGCACGGCTCCGAACTTGATTATGATAAATTTGCTGATTTTTTTACTCTTCGTAAAAAGCGCTAGCATGTGAATTTATGAAATAACATTAAAATTTTACACAGTTTCTTTTTAAAGATATGGCAACTGGAAAAAAAGAAACATTATTTAAAATATATGTTTGGTATATATTGATTTATTAACGTATAATCGTAAATAAATATTAAACTATTAACGCATAAAAGAGTATTTTAAAAATAAATATTACTTTCTTAATTTTTTATTTATAATTTATTTTCTGCTTTTTAATCTTAAAAATGATTTACTGTTACACATTCGCATAATTCAATCTATTGTGTTTTCAGCACCCATATAATTACTTGCACGAGTTACAGAGAATATATGGTAATTTATCACCTGTGGCGGTAGAATTATATTAAAATGTGTTAATTAATAATTAAGTTGTGAACATAGTAAAACTTTGCATTTTCTTCCGAAACACACTTTTGTACATAATTTGTAAAATTCTAGCAAATCAGGAGGTGGGTTTTAAATCGATCAAAAATTCCATATTTACATACAAAAACCTAGTTGAGCAAAATAAAAATGTGTAAAAAGGTAAAGCATGTGGATATAATTAAAGACATTTTCCATATAAAAACAGTGTGCAACATATTTATCGAATGGATTATTCAGATAAATTTTATTTACAAACCAATCTTTTGAGATAAATTAATGATATTTCAATTTATCATGCGTGTGCTCGAAGGAAATGTCCTGTAACTTGTGACAGAATTTTGCGTAAATATCTGAAATATTATGCATACGATCGTACTTCACATTTCAACAGGAATATTCCTTTGCTAAAACATTTCAAAATAAATTCTAAATGGCATATTACATTTCTTTCCAAATAAAGCAATTACCAAGTCAAGTGAAAAAGTAAAAAATATGTAAATGTATTGCAGTTTTACAGCAAAAAAGCATTAATCCTCTTAAAGCCAGTGACTTTTTATGGGAATACAGAGAGAATAATACGCGTAAGAAGAATTTTGATATAAACAAAACCTACGTCACTTTATCTCATATATCTACCCTATATATATAAAATCCTAATGAAACGAATTTATGAAACGGATTTCATGAAACAGCTGATATGAAACGAATTTATGAAACGATTTTATGGAACGACTGATTAAACAACTGATTATGTTTCACGGCGATTTCTCCTAAAATACGGAATACTTTGCGAGGAAATTAAACCCAAAAATCCGTATTGATCCGCAGATCTCAAAACTGGTATTAGAATTTTTAAATTCGAATTAGTTTTCGAAATATTAAATTTTTTCTACTTCTCTCCAATGACGGCAACCCAAATTTTAATCATAACAGATATATATATATTTTTTAATATTTTAGAAAAGGTTATTATTTTAAACTAATTTGGCGATCAGTTTGGAGTCCCTTAAATGTATGAGAAGAAATGTGTCATGTTACTTTTATTCATAATTCAATTTGTATTTCATTATCATTTTATTTAATACAAAACTTCATTTAAAACTGAAACATTGAAAATAAATGGCTTTCAATTCTTTCTTTTTTCAAAAACGAAACGACAAGAAAAATATTAGGCACAGATGTCATATACGTAACGCTGTACTTAATTTGCGCCAAAATGCCGTTATTTTGCCTGACATGGTACCCCTGCTATTGTTGCTTATTTACTAATAAATCTTTATTTGAATTTATTTTCTTTTTATTTACTAAAAATGTTATAAATTGTTTTGTTCTATAGTTATTAAGTAAAAAAAAAAATATTTATTGTTATTTCATTTTAAAAATAACAAAAAAAAATAATTTAAAAATACGTATGTAACTGGTATTCGAAAACGAGGCTTTCGCCAAATTGTCGTAAAAAAATGTCCGCCAAAGCCGGTGAGTATATGACAATAAAACAAATCATGACATTTAATTTCAACTTCAAAGCAATGTTTTAATGGTACTACTTCTTCCGTCGACAAATTTCGCCAATCCACTCGCCAAATTACACAAATTGACATAATTTTTTTTTTAATAACGAAAGAACAAATAAATTAGTATAACATTAATAAAAATACAAATAAAACGTCGAAATAAAAATCACTTGATGGCGTAAACGCGTGTAACTTCCTTAAAGTCAAGTGAATGTTACTTTTACGATCAACCATTATTGGCATTTAATCTTGTAGTTTGGCGGCAGATTTTAGATATAACAGGCAACAGAATGTGAATCAAACGCAAAAACAACCTTTGGATGTCTTAACAGCAACTGATTCTGTCATACATTTTTGAAATTAAAGGAAATTGAATGGAAATCCGTTTACAAGGAGATCGCTATAGGTTTTTTCAGTGTAATTCAATTTTCTCTAATCTTTTTAAACTCGATCAGATAGCGTGCTTTTATGTTCTTCGGTGTCTGAACGGGGTTGGCGAGCATTGCTTGGAAGGTTCAGAGCCCCCTAGTGTTTAAACATAAATAGCATAATTATAAACTGACGAAAAAGAACCTCAGTAACAAAATCAATAATTGAAATTTAAAGAACTTAAAGGTAATTATATCAGGTAAGATATTCCATTCTGTAGATGAAACTTATAATAAAATATGCGTATATACTTATTTATCTAATCTTTTTAAACTCGATCAGATAGCGTGCTTTTATGTTCTTCGGTGTCTGAACGGGGTTGGCGAGCATAGCTTGGAAGGTTCAGAGCCCCCTAGTATTTAAACATAAATAGCATAATTATAAACTGGCGAAAAGAACCTCAGTAACAAAATCAATAATTGGAATTTAAAGAACTTAAAGGTAATTATATCAGGTAAGATATTCCCTTCTGTAGATGAAACTTATAATAAAATATGCGTATATACTTATTTATCCAATCGCCATCTCGTAAATACTAGTCTTGGGCACTACCGCAAACATGACGGCAATCGTAGTCGGAATTTTCTATCTTCTCTTGTAATTTAATACCAACAACTTCTAAAATATTGTTCTGCCTATTTTTTCTGAAATTTAACGAGTAAAAGGAACGTGTTAAAATACTTTTGTTTAAACTCGGGAGATTGTACAAATGTTTAAAAAATCAGCCTAAAACTGACATTTTTTTATCAGAGCTCAGACCTGAAGTCAAAAGGCATCAGATCAGAGTCAAAAGGCAGGTTATCTAATACTCACTGAATCTATCACGATGACAACTTAGTCCACACAGCTCTATGCGGATAACACGTAGTTAAGAATGAGATTCGTTTTCATTAAATTTCAAAGAAAGGATAGAGCAATGGCTATGTCTACATAACTGAAGTCATTAGTCTTTTTTAAGTTTGCAGTAGTAACTTTATAAGAAGTAAATAGTGTTTGTTTAGTTTAACTTCCGCAAATAGTCTCTGATCACAGCATCAAGTCGGTAAAGTATTTCGTCTTTAAACATGCAGAATTTAAAGGCCTACAGCTGACTAATATCATTTTTATCTTTTTGTCTACTAATAATTACTTAAAAATGGTTATGGTACACTCCTGCAAATCTGCAAGGTATTTGTTTGGAATTTGTGGTAAATAAAATAATTTTAAAAAATCTACAGTGACAGCCTTTTATTTAAGCTGTTCTCAAGTTCACTGCTCAACATGCACGGAACTTTCTGACACATTTTTTCTGACTCTCTTTTAAAAGTAAATGCACAAAAGTCGGAGGTATAACAATTTAAGCCATTTGATCAAAATGATTTTCTGTTTTTAATAAATATTTTTTTTATTGAATAACAAGCGAATTTGGTGACGTGAAAACATGTTTTTCTCCTTTCTCTGGCTAATTTCGTCTGGAAATTCGTTTCGAAATGCCAAACTTAACAATATTTTCTTAACCCACTAACTGTCCAGCTGAAGGACAAAATTTACTGTTGTTTTTTTCTGTAATTCTTTAAAAGTGCTAAAAATGATTATTTTTTCAATGTGATTACATAGTTTTTGAAGGACAACACTTATCAATTTCATTACTTTTTGAACAAAACTGAATAAAAAATGTGTCAGTAAGTACCCCTTTGGATCTAAGAACAGACGAAAACAATATATATTAACAAATTCAATGAATGTATGTATATCCTGTTCGCTACGACGATCATGAATTGTAACGCAATCATCTGCAATAACGTCCAATCTCTGATATCGATTATTTTGTCTTATTCTTAAGATGCTTGCTACTACTAAAATATTGAAATTAGCAAAAATGTTTTTTACTGCGATAACACTTGCTTTTGCAGCATTTCATAATTTCACTAAAAACTCTCTTTGGTGGATGCACTTTCTTGGAATAATTTGAGGCAATTTTAACAAAGAAGTAGGGAAATAATAAAAGGAAAGAGGCATTCACTAGCAACTTTTCCTTGAACTATAAATTCCTAACTTCACATTCAAGATTCACAATAGATAACGCTATAAAATAATGCCCGCCAACTACAATTTACATTTTTTCATCACTTTTCTTTTAAAAATAAATATGTCGAGGAAAATGTAGAACATTGAACATTTTTTTTTCCTAATGTAAACATTGAACGTTGCCAAAATATAATAACATTCCATCTATAAATAAGTATTAGAAAATTTCAGCATTTTAAAACATCTATTGCAATTTACCCCCTTTTTTTAAGCCTAATCATCTGTGTTCTTTTGTTTATAAACATCCCGTGGTTTATCATAATTAAGGTAAAGATATATCTGTGCCATTCTCACATAATTTTAACTTTCACGAATAAAAATTTGGTGAAATTAAACTTAAATTAATAACATTTTAAACTTATAGAAGGATGCCTTAACGATTCAAAGCAACGAAAACATGGTAAGCATTGATGAGTTTTAATACTATTTTATTTAAGTAAAGAACAAAATTAAACTTGCGTTTTAAAATTTCCCTAACTGTCCCTTTGAAATTTTACCTCTGTAACATTTTATTTTGCATAAATTTTTACTTATAATCAATTTGTAAAGTACTCTTAGAATGTTTCAGTAAGAAATAATAACAATGTAGTACTTTTAGTATAAAAATCCGGTATAATTATTTTGGTATCATCGTTTTGAAAGCTGAAATTTAGCAGTTTACCTTGTTTTATGCTGAATTATTTTATTGCATTATTATTTACCTGTAACAGACATGTTTCAGACATGGTAATTTATTATATATACCTACCAAGGTTCCAATAAATAAATATATTTTGTTATTTAAAAATTCTTTCTAAAACTTTAGTGGTTTCAAACATAACTATAAGAGCAAGCACGGTAAAAATGTCACAGGGACGATAAGGAGTGTAGCAAGTAATTATACATATTTAGAATATTGTTTCTCCGATTGTTGGTCGACATCAGATAACGAGAGTCTTCGAAAAATGCAATGTTTATATACAAGAAATATCTGTTATTAAATAATAATAATCAAATATTTTATAATTGGTATTAATGCTAATGTAGTCTGATATGTAAACTTAAACATGTATTAATACACGGCTGAATTTATATATCGAAGAAAGGTGAAACAATTTTGTGGATGCATCTGGAGAGGTGTTCTGTATAATTGTAACAAGAAAGACGTTGAAGAATGCGAAATAAAGGGGAGATAAAAATATATTAATAACCGTAAAAATGTGTGTAGGTTAAAGTCTTGCTGCATGTTTATATAAAACAATAGTCTCAACTTCGGAAAAAAAATACGTCGAATCACTTTTATTAAACAATTTTATACAAACAGCTCCAAATTTAAGAATCAGAATCAGAGACATTGTACGATAAGGAAGTTCACGGTACATTTCGATCGACAACATCGCCCAAAACATATTTATCTTCTTAATATTGTTATACAGTCATGCAATGCCATATTTTACAATATAATAAATATAAAAAAAACACCAAGAAAATGTACTAAAATAAACATTATTATTCAGGGACATGAAAGTTAAAATTGTATGAGAATGCATTATATATAGGGTATTTTTGATGTAAAAATATATTTATAGCCTTGTATTTAAATTACAATATATCAATTTAATTTTATTTTCCCAGTATTACAATTGAAATGTTCGTTTTTTCTTATAGCAGTTATTACTTATTAGTCAATGAAGTGCAATATATTTTTATTTCCGTTTGTTATTATATAGGGTAATCCGTTTGTTATTATGTAGGGTAATTCCGGGATTTATGCCGCACATTTTTTTTGAATGTGTGTATAAAGTCCCATGGTGGACATGAAAAAAAAAATAATGCTGTACTATTTAATGTAAAATATACAACGCGTGTATTGCGACAAAAAATTTCAAAACAAATTATTAATTTTTTTAACAATTTTTTTCTAAAACATTACACTGCGGCGCGTCACCCGTACATTCAGGCTGAGACGCCGCACTTGTACGGTAGTTATGCCGCGCTTGTAATATGAATAGAATGAAATTATAAATAAAAATATTTTAAAAAATATATTCATATCTGGACTATAATTAACGATGTAATAACAAAATGAAACTAAATAAGTACAATGAAACGTATTAGTATATTCAAATAAATAATTGTTGCCTAGTTTCACTATTAAAATTATCGACTTATTTTTTTACATTAAATTTTAATTGTCATTTCCGAAACATCGTAACAACAATTTATTAGAAAAGGAAAAGAAAAAAAGTAAAATTGTGTTTACGTAATTTATTTGTTAACCCTTTCTGGACCGGTGGCTTTTATACAAATTTTATTCGGTTGGTACCACTTTTTTAAAAAGAATTACATTTACTTAAATAATCATGAAAATGCTTTAAATAAGCAAAGCCAATATTACTTTTCTTTTTTACTGGTGCCAGAAACAAATTTTGTAAGCTCTTTATGAAGGTGCTTAGATGTAACTATGGTCCCGTATGGGTTAAGATACCCCTTTTTCGACTACAATCTACAGAAAAAGTGTCGAAAAAGTACAGTCTCTGTGTAACTATATTTAAACACATGATACAACAAAGCCAATTACACTTCCTCTTTTTTGAAGTAGTTTTCTAAACATTCCTTGCAAAGAATGTCTGCGTTAAGCGTAATCCAATTTTTCATTATTATCATCTTAACTTTCATCTTTCTTGCCCTTCTTACTTTTTATTTTCGGTTTTTTCTCCTTTGGTTTTAGTAAACTTGATAACATGCCTAACATGGTTAGTTTGTGCAAAAAGAAAAGGAAAAGTTAATAACACTTAATCATCCCGTTCAAAAGAAACTGCGGCATGTATACCGGAATAGCAGTGCGGCATGTATCGCATTTTGCATGGTGCAGACGTCGGCCATCACAGTTACCTGTCATCGCTAAGGGGAATGGCGTAACCATACACACAGTACTCTATACAAACGCTACACTTAGTTTTGACTTTGAAATCACGCATGCATTTAGTAATTAGTGTATGAAAAATATTTAAACATAACGTGTTTAAAATTTTCGACAGTGAAATCATGCACTTACGTCAAATTAAGGATTGTACTTCCAGAAGTAAACATCAAAGTGTGACTCACGCTATACACTGGTTAAAAGAATCTCATTGCGCACTTATAATGTGCGTTTGACGACCATCTATCGATAATTACAAGAAGTACAAGGGTGCGGCATCTATCCCGTATGCGGCGACTCTCCCGGAGTTACCCTAATATATTAAATTTAAATTTTGAATGTTTGTTAATAAGTACTTTAGTAAAATGACTCTAAACTACAAGTGATATATACGATACAAAAAGCAATATAATGAAATGGATTTTAACGAATAAGGACTAATGTGAATGCTACTAATTATTTACAACCTTGAAACAAAAAATAAAGAATAAGCCTTCTGTTTACACAGGTTATATAGCAAGAGACATAAATACTCAACTGAATTTTGGACAAAAAATTCTAGATTAAATATTGTAGACTCTGCATATATTAATGAAATTATTCTATTGTTTTTATGTCCTTTCGACTAAAACCGATTGTAACATTTCTCTGAGCAGATTTTGAAAGTTACTGTAAATAATGCCGCTTTACTATCGAAATTTCATCGTAAGTAACAATAAAAGAAAAGTTAATAACGAAAATTTTGTGTGAAATATCGCTTTGCATGAAAATAGCTTTTATGAATATTCTGAAATGCTCATCATCGAACTCTCAATTACCGGTATAAATATTTAACTAGTGTTGAACCGGTATTTAATAGTGTCGAATCGACATTTAATTGTGTCGAATCGTAATATAATAAGGAATTACATTTCACTAATTACAAAATATGTGCTTGTCAGGCACAGTTTATTAAAGTAAAACGTAAGCACTACAGCAAAGTAATGTGATAAACAAAAACTTCGAAAACAAATCTTGTAGAATTGAAAATTTTTAATATTATGCATTATGTCTTCAACTTTTGCGGAAATGTGAGAATGTCATGGTGACCAATTCATGTTGCACGCATCCAGAAAACACAGCTCTCCGCACTGACATTTTTAATACAGGCTGCCTGCTATCGATAGCAGATGATCATGCATTTTGTATGTTTCCCTTGGAGGATGCATTTATGAGATTTAACTTGATTTCTTTCATAAAATGAGCTTAACTTTTTTATGTTATGCGTTTTATTAGTAAATGTACACCACTATTAAAATGCAACACTTCTGCATGTAATTTCGAGCGACATAGGTGCAAAATATTAAATGTCGCAGATTCAAAAATATTTTTTTACATGTAAGTCATCATTCCAAACTAAATCGACGAGGGATTATAATTTCGTAATTGATATTTTCCCATATATCGTTTCAGTTTTTCAGATAGAATCGTTCCCTGTTTGCACCTTTTCGGCGCAATAACCGTTTCCTCGCTTAGATCATAGCCACCACTATATCTAGGCACCCTATTTATGGATATAGCCTTTTTAATAATGGTAGGGGTGGACAGGATTTTAATGTGCACCCGGTGTATATATTGTTAAATATTTCTAATTTTAAATTTTATATTATAAATAAGTGAAAAATGCGAATACAGTTACTTTTATTAGCGTCACCACTTTTAGTACTGTTTCAATTTACTCAAGATACATACATAAACACAGAAGGAATAATTAAAGGAACAGCGCTGTTATAACTTTAAGAACAAATTTTGTTATTAATGAATGTATTACAACTCCTTCGGTAGGTCTTAGGAGAACTTATGAAAATATCCATGCATTCTGATAATTGTGCTTTGGTGATGAAACACGGAATATTTCACATACATTGATTTTTTACAGTGTAACGGTTTAAACATTTAAATATACAGATATTTGGTTTATTTTAATGAGATTTGTTGGGGAAGATTTTTAAATTTTAGTTCATATATAAAAAAGCAGGTATGCATATTTTTGTAGGTAATATCACTATTACAAGTTATAAAAATCTCTCTTTATAGCATCGCATTGGTGATGGATAGCTAATTATACAGTGTTGCTTCGTACAAAAGTTCAAATTGCTTTGTTTATAGGGACCGTAAATCAAGGTTGCACTGCATTACCAAGAACGGGAGCATGTAAACTTAATTTTTATTACCAGTGACTGGATTTGCATATTTTTGTTACCTCATTATAAATAAAATTCACAGATACATTGACTTTTAAATATATATTCTAATTATAATATATTTTAATGAAATATTTTATTGCATAATATATTTTCTAAAAACCAATAATTTGTTCCCAAAAATTTGTCAAAATGTTTAGCTAACATTATGCGTACAATTAATATTATAAGATATTAGTTCGGAAAATACCAGAAATTATAATAAGTTTTAAAGCAGAAATTTTGTTCCAAATAAATTTATATTTATGACAATAACCCTATTACTAAACCTCTTTAACATGAGTTAATTGAAGGCAACAATGTCAATGAACTTAACCGCAAGGTATAAAATCTTTAAAATATCTTAAGGAACTATTTTTAAAGTGTTGTATATGTAAAGTATAATTCGTTATCTTTAGAAAAGCTAAATTCTTAAATTTCATATATGACGCATGATCATTACATTTCCCTATTTAATAGCGGTTTAAATACAAAATGGTAATGTATTGTACTTACATTTTAAAAGAACCTAGAAATATATTTTGTTAAATTAAGGTCTAATGCCTTTTTCATATTATTTCTTTTACAGATTCAAAGTTAGAAATATTTAATAAAATATATATTTGCAAATGAAATAATGTGTTATACTGCATTAATATATTTAAAAACTTTAGGGATATATCCATATTTTATGGCAATAAAAAAGACGACACTAATTCACCTATCAGTTTTATCACCTATTAGACTCGGTGAATAACGATGATAGTCATTTGACTGAGAGTTACAATTTATTTGTTTATTTTTATTAATAAATGTGGTCTTCATATAGAAATTATACTGGACCTTAACATCATATGAATAATAAGAAAATTGTACCACAGAAAATCAAAAGAGATGTAATTCGGTGAAAAAGTTGTTTCGTAATTTTGAAAGTTTAAAGTTTTGCGCTCGTAATATTCACTTATTTTATAATAGTTGTAAAACAAACTGTAATACAGTTATCTGTTTAAGCATAACACAAATAATTCTTGTTTGAATGATCTGATATTTTGAATTCGCACATTTCAAGCATTTTAATGTCTAAATATTTAAAGGTTGCAATTCCTATACAAGAAATAAAAAAAAAAAAAAAAAAAAAAAATTCGAATTTAATTTTCGGAAAAATTTGTAATCAAAAACTATTTTAAGAAAATTAGATTTCGAGAAGTTTTAAATTTGCAAATCTAGTCTTATAGATCACTCAAATGTGTAGTTTTTGAGTTTTGTTTGAAATTCTAAATGCATTGCAGTTTGTATGCAACTATTAAAAGAAATTTAACTATAGGAGTTCAAAATTTTAAATCTAATTATTCCTTAATTTCTTTACCCGAACGGCTTTCAATTCGATTTCGTTTTTTTCCAAAAAATTTGAATACTATGTCAAAGTTATGTTTTCTATTTAAACTTTATATGTTAGATATAGTTTATCTCTGAAGACGAACTCTTAAAATTATTTTTAGCATATATTTACAGAATACATTAGACCCAATTGTTTATCGTTTTTCTCTGCACCTATTTACTGATGAAATATATAGGACAGGTTCCATGTTTTTCAACACACTGTGCATTAGGGCGTATCGAAAAAAATCGAAATTTCTTAAATCTTTTAGCGGTAGTGCGGAAAATTTGTGAACTCCCTTCATTAAAAGTTTTGCGGAATCTTAAAGCCGTGGCTTGATATCTTCTGTCGCCTCAGTGGGCCGAAAGTTCCAAAAATTTGACTAAAAATGATTAAAATACAAAAATTAATAAATGATCACAGATTTCGTTGATCGGTTTGAGGTAGTGATTAAAAGGTACTATGTTTGAACAACAACAACCAAAATTTTTTTTAGAATTATAGATTACTATCTGCTGCTGCGTCATCGGCATCGAATTTTGGAAATTTTGACGCATTTTGGTACTTTTCTGCATAACGGTTTACTGCTTGCTTAATGCACAATCCAGACAGACTAGGTTTGCGAATTACACCATTAGACACACCTGTGTTCACTACAGTGCCGTTACACCCGATAATAATAAGGTTGCTAAAATCATCCAATAAAGAACCCTTTACGTATTTGTAAGTGCTATTAGATATATCAAGATTACAACCACTTTCAGGTGTAATATGTCCCATGTACGTAGAACCAGATTCCGATACAATACAATAATGCGCTTCTACAATTGTTCTTTGGAACTGTTTGGCCTCGAGTGTTTCTGATGCTAAAGTTTTGTCATGCCGTCCATCAAATAAAAGACCAGATAGAGTGGAACAATTTTCATTTTAATTTCAGACCAATTTTTTGTAAATTCTCGATTTTTCCCATCATATTTTATTTTTGTCTGTGACGAGGCTAATACATGATTCCGATATTAAACCCAAATCTTGCATAAAACTCGATGCAATAGCAGCCGTGGCTCTGTTCGATACAGCATATATTTTACTGACAAGAACCGACAACTGACAAGTTATTCACTTTTAAACGCATTTGGACGCTCCCAGTTGACTGCTGAAGAGACGTTGTATAGGACCTGTGTTCCCAGTTCCCCCCTATCTTCACCTCCATCATATATCTCCTATTTTATTTTCCCTTTCATTCTCCACTGAATAGCTTAAAGCAGAAGCAAGAGACGCCTGTTTTGCAGATCGAATAGTATCCTGTTCCTTTAAAATTTGACGTTTTATAGCCGCATTGTTTCTGGAAGATTATCACTTCCAACGAACATTTTTGTTTCTGTTCATTGTCAATAAGGAACACCTGTTCTTTTGCAGAAACTTTGCTTTCTTTCGAAGAGATACACTCCTTAAAATCGCTCATTTACAGTCAGATATCTCAAAAGATGTTTTTGCTTTCATTTTAAAGTTTTCAATATTTTCGAGAGTAGTTTTGCTTTTTGCAAGACGTTTTATATTTTTCATAATTGGTCGACATTTTCCATGGTATGCACGTATCATATCGCTAACACGTTTATGTAAAACTGAAGCAATGGATGTATCGATGTATAAATCTTCCATCTTCAAACCAACAATTTCTGACATAACTGAAAAACATGGTAGCGCCTGCCTACTGCGCTTAGCCGGACGAAAGAGAATGGTCAAGTGATTTACTGATCGCTCTGATTTGTTTCTCGGCATAAAAATAGGGGTCTTCTACTTTTTTGGCAGAGTGCCAAACTCTGTCTATCTGGATTGTGCATTGAGCAAGCAGTAAACCGTTACGCAGAAAAGTACCAAAAAGCGTCAAAAATTCCAAATTTCGATGCCGATGAGGCGGCAGCAGATATTAACCTATAATTCTAAAAAAAATTTTGGTTGTTGTTGTTCAAAAATAGTACCTTTTAAGCACTGCCTCAAACTGATCATCGAAATGTGTGATAATTTATTAATTTTTGTATTTTAGTCATTTTTAGTCCAATTTTCGGAACTTTCAGCCCGATGAGGCGACAGAAGATATCAACCCACTGCTTTAAGATTCCGCAAAATTTTTAATGAAGGGAGTTCACAAATTTTCCGCACTACCGCTAAAAGATTTGAGAAATTTCGATTTTTTTCGATACGTCCTACTGTGCATATTGAATGTTAAAAATGGCGTCTCTTCCTCATATATTTTCTTTAAACTGTAAATGTTTCCCTGTTATCTATTTCAGGCCTTGGAATGTTTCTCATGTTAAAGTAATTATATTACATATGTCAAATAAATGTTAATAGCAATTTTTATTTTCAAATTATAATTACATGGCTCGTTTTAAATTTAAATTGTTTTTAACCTAAATCTGCACAGAATATGTAGAAAGAGAATTCAGAATTCTCGAATCGAAAAAAAGAACTATATGTCATTTGTACTATCCTGCCGGATCAAAATGTTCTCCATGGATAACTGGATTGACATTATATGAGTTACTCTTCTCGTGTCAATTTTGCTTAAAATTTCAAAACTATTATTTCAGTGTCTAAACATTAAAAATGTGTATGTTTAAGGTAGAATAAGAGTGTCGTTTTTAGTTTGCTAATTTATGTTAATTAAAATGGAATTTTACACTAAAATGGGAAGATTGTTAATTTTACTAGGTTTTTGCAACTCACATCGCCTTTGTGGAAAACTTACGTTGATAAACTGACTTAGCTGTTTATGATGAGCATGTTTCTATTCCACACTAATTTATACTATATTGTGGTCAAAAGTAAAAAGCCTGTTAGTGGCGTATCTACAGTTGTAAGTGCTTAAGTATCGGTTACTTATAAAATTTCTTTTTGAATTTTACTCAGATTCATTTACACGTATATATTTTTTTTATATAAAAAGTGTTTGAACCAATGTTTCATTCTAGACATCTTAAAGTGGAAGTTTTGTGTCTTTCTATATGCAACACACGAAAATTGCATTACGTTAGATTTTCTCCCTTTTTAATTCTTACAAGGAAGGTCTCCTTACAGGGCATACTCAGAATATTTTGAAAAAAAAATACCAATTAACACGTTCCCGTCGGCGCGGTGGGTCACGCTCGACTATCTCAGAGCTGCCAAGTCTCCGGCTTTTTGGATACAGGTATTTTAATACAGAAAATGTTGTTTTATTTAATTAGAACAATTTGGCGATTTAAAGGAACAACATTTTCTCTAAAATAACAGTGGTGTGCCAAAAGCCGGAGACTTGACAACTCTGAGTCAGTCGAGTGTGACCCACCGCAACGACGTGAACGTGTTAAACTACATATGCATGTAATAAAGGATCAGTCAAATTTAGCGGCGGAATTACGGTAGAAAGTCTGTAAAAAAATAAAATACATTCGAGTATTTGGCGCGAAAAGACGAAAGCGTCACGCGATTTGGCGAGCAGTACTTTTCTTCGCCAAAAGCAAACGATTTTAATGCACCTGGAAATTGTTTGTTAATTGATTTTAAGAATGCGTGTAAAAAGTATTTAATGAATTTAAACATAAACAATGAGAGAGTTTAATAAATACATTTTTTTCGTATTACATATTTATATTGCTTGTTATTTAATTTTATTATTTTAAAAACAATTTCATACATGAAAAATACTTTCATATATTTAAGCGTATTCCAAAATAAATGCAAGATTCATTTACCAGTTATTCATTTCAATATCAAACAATTCGTCGTTTCCATAGCAACAAAATTCAATCAACAGTGCTCAATTGGGCTTAATTTTGAGATATTGAAACTATTTTAATTTATTTTACTTTTGTTTTAATTCCTAAAATTTGATATTTAACTTTCATTATATATATATATAACCATTAATTAAACATAACCTACCACCGTCAATTAATATGAATTAAAGCTGTAAGTATAAAAGAAAAAAAAAATATATATATATATATATTATAAGAAATATTATGGAAGAAAAAGAAAAAAGTGGACACCGACAAAAATTGAAAAGCTTATACATTGAATTACGTTATCAAGGGCACAGAATTCAATGATATAAGCAAAATGGTTGTTTTCTGTGGGAAAAATAAGCTAAAGCTAAAAATTATTTTCCCCTGTGCCCAAACAACCATTAAAATCAAGTGAATTGATTAAAAATGAAAGCAGAATAGAAACAAATAATATGAAATGGAAGAATCAATAAAACGTATTTAAATATTTATAGGAAATAAAATATAAATAATAAACACCATACCGATTAATATTTCAGTATTTTACAAAAATCCACGCGCACATGGCTACCAGAATATCATAAAGATTAAGGTGAATAAAACAGTTAAGAAATCACAGTAAATGATACCAAAGGATGCAGTTAATACATTTTTAAATAAAATTTGAAATACCTTGTTAAACACATTTAATCTAATATAAAATAAATAGATAGTAATTACATTATTTAAAATGCACTATTAAATTAATTAATAACTGTTTAACAATATCGTAAAAATTTAGCTAAAAATACCCCCTGGTGTATTAAATTATAACTGAAATGGAGCTAGAAAAATTAAAAATTTAGAGCTATCTTAAAGAGACAAATTTGGTGCTGCCATCTAGTATTACTTTTATTAAACAACTGTCGCAAGATAAATATTTGTAAGCAATTGAATGTAAATAACTGTATAAACAGCAAAACCAAACATATCCTTATATATAGAGAATTATAAACCTAATATAAACCACACAATGTATTTAAAAAATATTGTTAATAAAATTTAAAAGCATACAATATATTCTATTAGCTAACTTATTTAAACTAAACTAAGAATTTAAATAATTCTAGAACTTTGATAATATATAGCATATAGCTATATGCTATAAAACAAAATAAATTCAGTAATAATTAATATAAATAATTTTTAAAATAATATAAAAATTATTTTTTAATCAATTATACATAAGACATTTATAAAATGAACAGGAAATAAAAAACATGTGGAAGTATATAAAAGGTTAAATGATACTTAAATTCCCATTGCATAAAAAGCACAAATATAGAGTGTGGATTATTTTCAGACATCCATAAAAATCCAAATAGTATGAATGTGGGATATTTAAAAACATTAACCTGATAATAAATATTAAAAAGAATAGAGGAATAATAATAAAAATAATTACCCAATTTTAATGCATACAGTATAACTATATTTATATTAAACATACTTATATGTATATTATTCACTATAAGAATGGCATACTATTAGTAATTAATATGATATTGTCCTTAGTAAATTAAAATTTAATAACAAATAATTGTAAATTAGATTAATCAATAATTAAGCTAATTATAATATTAATGAAAATCTCCAATTACATATAAAATATCAAATCAACATCCATATAAAATACGTAACAAAAATATAGTGATAATACAAAAGCTTCCATTTTTTTTTATAATTAATCATTGCGTATTATCCAGACAACACCACCCTCCTCCGTACTCTAACATCTACCCACCCAACCAACCTATAATAATTTTTTTATATTATTTTGCAATTTTTAAATTTTTATAGATATTTTTTTATTTTATAATTTTTTGTAATTTTGTTTACGCATGTGTTTTTTTTTAATAGATCATGTAAGAAAAGTACTAATTGTATATTAATGAATATGTGAATTTTGGAAAACTATGATTTAATGCATCATAAATTAGTTTTTTAATATTATTATTAATTAGAGGAGAAGAACATAAACATTTTATTCTATATAAATGATTAAGTATTATATTCCGAAATACAGAATGATGTAGACAAGATTAAAATTTGTAAATGTATTAACTGTGAATTTAAATTCTTTACGTTTGTCATATAAATCTGTGATAGTTTTATTGTCTTTTATTGTAATTTTAAGATCTAAGAAGTTAATTGTATTGTTAGATAAAAGGTTTTCCGTTAATTCCAAATTAGTGGGATAATCAACTGGAAATCGAGTAGTTGCAGATTGATCAGTATCAATTAAAATGATGTCATCAATATAACGATATAAATGTAGATTATTATTAGTAAAATTACGTTCATAATTATATAAGTATAAGTCTGAGAGTAAACTGGAAGTACAACCGCCTTGTGGTATACCGACATGCTGCAAATATAAAGTATTATCTTGCAATATATAATTATTATAGATAATGAAGTTAGTTAAAGATTTAAAATATGCAATATCTATATTAGCTGGTAATTCCAGTTTTTTATAATACTTTTTAAATAATGCATTTATAATTTTATGTAAATCAAATAGGTCTATATTATTAAAAAGATCTTTGAAGTCATATGTCGTTATATTATAAACACAATGAAGATTTTTTAAAATATTGACAAGTTGATAGCTATGTTTTATACAATGTGTATTATCATTGTTTGTAGTAAGTACATATAATTGATTAAGAATTTTTAAGAGAAGTGTATTGGCTTTATTATTATATGTATTGCAACCTATAGTAACAGTCCTAAATTTAATAGGAGTTTTATGAAATTTGGGAATAAGAACTAAATATGGATAATTAAAATTAGTAGATAAAATATTTAATAGTTTATAATAACTTCGAATTTTACGATTATTTACAATTACATTTTCATTAGTTTTTTGAAATGACTTATTAGAAGAAATAGAATTTTTAAGAAGTTGGTGATAATATGATTTACATATAATAGCATAATTGTTAGGAGATTTGTCTACATATGTAATAACGTAATTTTTTTGTAATTTAGTAATTTGTTGGAAATAATGCTTTGTATTAATAGAAACCAAATCAGCAATATTATTTTTTAAAGCCATAGTTAATTTTTCAATTACTAATATTTTCTATTGATTAAAATATTCAATAGGCTTATTATAAGAGATAGAAATTTTATAAATAAAAATATCAATATCATATGTAAACTGTTTGATAATAGATTTAACATTAAATTTAGATGGAAGTCTATATTTAGTACCATAACCCATTAGTTGTTTCAATTTAAAATCATGAACAATATCAAGATTTCCAGTGATTATATGTCCATGATCATTGTTTATGTATTTTTTTTTTAGAGTGGGGTCTTTTATATATATATACGACAAAACTGTAGTTAATTTAAGTTAAAACTGACAAAACTAAAGTAATTTACATTAAATTTATTTAAACAAGTTCAATATGAAACATTTTTATCTTAAAGAGCATTCGACATAAAGAGTATTCGACATAAAAAAGTAATTTTCGAAATTTCATTTCATCGCCAACCGATCTTAAATCGCCAAAAAAAAACGAAATGTTTATTATTTTTTTACGAACTTTCTATCGAGGTTCAGCAAAAAAAAAAAAAAAAAAAAAAAAAAAAAAAAAAATTATATCCACATAAGAAGAACACTCTGTGATTTTTTCAGATTTTTCTGAATATGCCCGTATGAAGACCTTCCTTGTTAGTTTAATATCTTGATAGTTTAAGTTAGTTCCATTTGTATGTGTCACTCCCACTGACCGTTAAATATAATTTTTAAATGACGTTTCAGATTTATTGCCTGGCGGGATCATTTACAACGAGCTGTATTTCATGAGATAAGATTTTCTATTTCATCTCGCACCACTTACATAAATTAGAAAACTTTCACATGTACTTTAGCAACGCATGCAAGAGAAATGTACAACAAAATTCGTATTTTGAAAATAGTTGTGTCAATAGAATATAAACATAGTTGACAGTGAAAGCTTTTCATACTGAAAATCTTTTGAAGATTCACTAAATAGAAGAATAGAGTTATATCTAAGTAGCGAAATACATATGAAAAGTTGGTGTCTGAACTGGGTTAATTATTTCAAACAATTTTTTTTATGTTTAACTTTCGCAAATAGCTTAATTATACCTGAAGTTATGGCAGATGTCTAGCTACTGTGCTGTAGTTAACGGTAAATTTCGATATTTTGTGTGCGATCGAGGTGTCCTAAATCGTAACACTTGTTTGTGAATGAGACCAACGCATTCATTTCTTTTCCAAAGTACAGTCGTGGAAAAAAATTAAACACCCCTACTAACTCCTCAACAAATTGGGGAGCCATCTACATATTAAAATGAACCAAAACTTTATTTTTTCTATGGCAGTACCGAATTTTAACACGATATTCCAAACAAAATTTAGTGCTTCGAATGTTAAATTATATTTTCATATTTTTATTACTATCTCCTAAAATTATATCCCTAATGTGCTAATTTTTAGTGTAGAAATAATACTAAAATACCCAAATATGAATACGTTGAATTTGCAATTTTTACAATTTTATGATGTGTATTATGAATTATGAAATTAATATTCGAAAAAATTATGAATTGCAACCTAAAATTTTTTTGATGTATTTAGATATATTAAGTCCTGCTTTATGGATATCCAAAATTTCACATTTTTCTTCCAAGTAGTTTTCAAATTATGCTTAAAAAACGGCAAAATGATGGTTTAATGGGCCTTATATGATAGAAGTGACTAGATATTTTGAAATTTCTTCTGCTATCCTGTAATCTGCAGCCTTCAATGACCGCTTGATTGGCGATTAAGATGCCTTGATCAAGAAGGGGGCTCCCTCGGTCAAACGCCGGTACGTTCGTTTCAAACGTACAATGATGTTATAATCATAGATAATAATAAGATTAAATCCAGTGTTTGTTGTTATTAAACTGGTATAATATTTAATATTACTGTTTTACTTACCAAGATATGCCATATAATACAGAATTATTTCATTTGTTAAGAAATTGAAAACAAAAGGTCCAACTACGCAATATGGATATTAATCTGAAATATTAAACTAACGACTTCAAATTCCTTATTACATAAATTTGTTATTTGAAATCGCTAATTATAAAAGTGCATATAACATGAGGAACAAATTGCAGCATAGTATAATTTTCTTCAACATATTTTAAGTATAGATTTGTAAATATATTGTTCTTTATAAATATTTTGTATTTAAATATTAACAGAAGTGCTTTGCTGTCATATATCGCATTAATGATTCTTCAAAATTAGAAATACTGTCTTACTATTGTTTAAAATTCAAAGGATACTTGGGTAATGATGAACAATGTGTGCCTTTGATTCTTTAAGCTTCATTTAGAAAAAATTCTAAAGATGATAAATATACTCGTAAAAATCGAAATTACTTGAAATTAAAATTATATTTTTCATTTAAGTTTTTAATTGTTACACTCTCTCCACGTGTGCACTCTTTAAAATTTCAAGTGAAAAAAACCCAGAACAGGTACATTTTGTATTTTGACGTAAAGAAATATGTTACAAGTTTATAAACTACACCACAGACTCACAGTGGCAAATTATTTTTTGGAACTTCGGTTTATGATAAATTCAAGAGATTTTGATTGCGAAGTATACTTTAAAATTAAAACTGTACGAATAACTCCAATAATTTTTAAATGCGATTTTTTTATTTATAACTTCAAATTTATGGAGTAACTTCTAACCTTTCTACACAGAACATTTACTCAGGCTAACAGTCTGTTACAAATAAATTGCATCAGTAACCTCTGCTGGTAAATAATCGAATAAATCAATTTTTAAACATCAATTCGACAGTGTACCATATTTTTGAATCTTCTGAACATTTCCTAAATTTAAGCGTCACCAATTATCTACATTTCAAAAGAAGATTTTTTTTTAATGCCACATGTTTAAATGTTACTTGTTTTAAATTTGACAGTGTTTTTTTTTTTATTTATTATTATTTGGAATCTTTTAGAAGCGACTTGAGTATAGTAGGTTTGTATAATCTTAACGAAACATGAAGATAAAACTTACAAATCTCATGTAAATAACGTGACATTATAAAAAATGCTCTATAAATTCTTTAAACATATAAATAGCACATTACTTCGGAAAATTTGTCGACCAAAAATAACACGCATTATCTTAGCCAAATTTGATACCAATAGATCACTAATTTGAAGAAATTCTCATTTAAACTCGAATTATCTTCTCTTGAAATGTAGATTATGGGTGACGCTTAATTTTAGAAAATGTTCAGGATATTCAAAAATATGTACACTGTCGAATTGATGTTTATAAAATAATTCATGCGATCATTTACGAGCAGAGGTTACTGATGCAATTATTTGAAACAGATTGTTAGCCTGAGTAAAATTTCTGTCTAGAAAGGTTAGAAATTACTCCTTAAATTGGAAGTTGTAAATAAAAATACAGCATTTAAAAATCATTGTAGGTCTTCGTACAGTTTTAATTTCAAAGTATACTTCGCAACCAAAATGTATTGAATTTTTCAGGAACCGAAGTTCCAAAAATTAATTTGCCACTGTGAATCTCTGGTGTAGTTTATAAATTTGTAACATATGTTTGTACGTCAAAATACAAAATGTATCTATACTGGGTTTTGTTAACTTGAAATTTTAAAGAGTGCACACGTAGTGAGTAAAATAATAAAAAAATTAAATGAAAAATATAATTTTAATTTAAAGTAATTTCGTAATTTCTATTTTTATAAGTATATTTATTATCTATAGAGTTTTTTCTAAATGAAGCTTAAAGAATCAAAGGTGCACTTTGTTCGTCATTATCCAAGTAAATCATAAATGAAGCAAATAAATAATGAATTGGGTTGCAACGCTTCTTGTGTACTTGAAATTTTAAAAGGTGCACACGTAGAGAGTAAAATATTTAGTAAAACTTATATAAAATATATAATTTTAATTTCCTAAAGTAATTTCTGCATTTCTAAGTATATTTATCATTAATTAGCTTTTTTAAAACAACAAGAAAATGAAACTTAAATAATAAAATGTTTATGTTTCACGTCATTGTCCAAGTGACTCAGATTTGAAGCAAAGAAATAACGAATTACATTACAACGCTTCTTTGGAGCGGAAAATAAGACTGTATGTCGTTTCAGTGCGCTGGAAAATAATGTGAATATTATACGCTTTTGTAAGCAGTTGACTCACTGGTATAAAAATAAAGAAGCATATAACTTTATTAAACGTTGAAAGTTTGCTGCTAATGTATGTATGAGAAAAAATATTTATACTGTTAAAATAAAAATACTACTGTACGCTTTAAAATTACGTATACATATAAATTAAATCTATTTAAAATTATACATATATAATACGTATATTTAAAATTACGAATATATTTATTAGATATAGATACTATATACATAATATTTATTATTTAATACTACGCCTATTTTGATCTACAAAAAATGCAACTATTAGGATATTTTTTTTAAATGCATTTATCAGATCTCCTAGCGCTAAATGTAGTATTATGACGTTCACAAATCCTCAAACATGATTGTAAAACCTTTAATAATTTTCTCTGCTTTACAGCTTTGGATTTGTAATCTTATTAAAGGATTATTAGTCTACAAAGTATTATCTAGTTAATGTAATTTAACTCTCTTGGGATTTAAATTAATTAAGTTGTTTTGTAACTTCTAAAACATAATTTAATCATGCTTATTAAATCCATGAAAAACTATTTATTGTACGGATATTAAAACAATTTATTTTATAATCTGTGCGTAGTCACATATAATCATTAGCACTACGTTGCATGATTTTTTTTTCACATAAAAGAATTATGTGATTCTAATCGTATCTAATTGTATATTCAACGCAGGAAGTACTTTGAAATTCCCATGTAATTTTTTTCCGAAATTTATGAAAACTATAAAAGTGTGCCAAATTTCTGCAGCATGCAAACATGCAAAATTGCACTCGTATTATAAGAAAAGCATTGTGGTCGGAAGAAAGAGCACACTGATTAAATAAGTGTATGGATGTTTTTCGATAAAAAATAATCCTTATGAGGAAATTTAACTTGTTAATCATTGCACAATTTTGTTCCCATAAATTGTGGTGAATGGAATTTCTCAAAGCTTCGATCCGTTTGATTTTGGAAGTTCATTGAAAAATAACAATGTACGCTAGTTTCTTTACTGAGCTACAGGAAAATTATCTCTTAAAATCTATTTCACTTAAAATGCAATTTTAAATTATGATATAAAAACCTATTTTTGAATGCACTCCATAATAAATAATTATAATAGAAAAATTAAGAGAAACTTAGTGGGGTCAAAGGAACGCAAACCATTGACCTACATGCTTAGAGGAGAAGCTGATAATATTAATTTTGCAATGTTTATTTGGTAGCCTCCACCCTTGTCTTGTGGCTGAAAGAAACAGCTAGTAAGTAATATTATGAGGTTTGTTCTAAATTTGCGTTTTGGAAAAAAAAAAAAAAAAAGTTAAACTAAGTGCAACACTTCTAATCTTTTTATATCACTAGTGCCTTATGGAATAAATAAAATTGCAAGCAAGTTGGACGGGGTAGATAATTATTGTTGTGTGTGTCAAGAAGGAGTTTTGTAATAATCATAGGCTTATTCAAAATAAATAACAACAGATCCGTACGCTGAATAATCCTTTCTTTTTTGTCAGTGTTTAAATAGTTTATAAAAACAATATGTGTATTATTAGTTTTGCAAAACAGGAAATAATATATTCATAGTTAAAAAATAAAAATGAATGATTATGCTATGCTTTTGCTTTTGCTTTTCTCCGCATGGATGTTCATGACTGCTGCTTATCTCATACTATTTAAATAAATTTAAACCTTTCCGAATAAAATATAAAACATATCCTTCTATATACCGGGTGTCTGAAAAGTCTGGAAACGGTCGAATAATTCGAGAAATACAAAGCAGATTGAAAAACAAAAATATACGTGTTAAATATTTTTGAAAAAGCTACTCAGTGGTACCAAGTTTGACCCTCGCATCCGACCCCCGTGGATCAGAGAGGGTCCAAAATTGAAATCTTGAATGATAACCCCCATTTTTTATTGCAGATTCGGATTTCAGACAAAAATACGTAACTTTTGTATTTAACATTTTTTTCTAATATTCGAAGATCACTGTGTATTCGAGCAAATAAAACAGATACATATTTTGGTTTCCCCAACCAGGTTTTGACATCTCGAAATCTGATTGGACAGAACTTTCATCGTTAAAGTAGCCGTCTTTTGCGGGAATAGTGTTTCTCGAAAATCATCAGTGGTGGTTGTTTCGATGACGCTTTATATGCTTTTTCCATAAAAAATAATAGAAATATATTAAATTAGTAGTGTATTTGCTTATATATATATATATATTTATCCAGTCAATCATTTCAAAATAATAACGTGCGTATTTTGACTTTTTTTTTACGTGTAAATATACACCTTCCCTCCTGGACAGAAAAAGGATAATATTTTGCATTTTGATGCCTTCTGCTGATTTTTTTTTTTTTTTTAATATCATCTAATTCAGGAGACTGATGCTGGTGTACAGTTTTTTAAAATTATTACTATAGAACAAAATTTGGGACAAAATATGTATATTAAAAAAAAAAATGATATAAAAAGTTTTTAAGCTGTCTGAGCAAAGGATGGGGAAGTAGCGTAAATTTCAGTGGGGGTGGAGTTATATATTTTGATGATTGATTAGTTACTGTAACTCCAAAATATCAAGTCGGGCAGACATTTCTGCAATAACTCTTATAAACGTAATAAATTATTGCAATTTAATATATTTTTCAATTTAACATTTTTTTCATAATTTTAAAATTAATAATTTTAAACAATTGAAAAATTTTGATCTTTTAAACTTTTTCATTTAAACTCGTTAAGCTCTCTTGATTATTTCTGGGGAAGACGACGCTTTAATTTTCATAGGGGAAGGATGATGTAGAAAATTGTTTAATTATTTATAAATTATTACAATAAAATATCAAATGTGACAAAATACAGGCTGTCCGAAAAGTTTTAAAACGGTCGAATAACTCAAGAAATTCATATAAGATGGAAAAACAAAAAAAAAAATACGTGTTAAATATTTTTTTTTTAAGATATTCCGTGATACCAAAGTTGACACCCCATTCCGAGCACTTGGGGGTCAGAGGCGTTCCAACTTTGAAATTGTAAATAATAATTCCCATTTTTTTATTTCAGATTCGGATTCTACGGGGGAAAATGCGTCACTTTTGCCATTAACATTTTTTTTTTTCGAATCTTTGTAGATGACGGTGTAATCCAGCAAAATGTGACAGATACATATTTTGTTTTCTCAACCATGTTTTGTAATCACGAAATGTGATGGGCCAAAGCTTTCGTTGGTCGCCTTAGCTCGAATTGTGTTTGTCGAAAACTATCAATGTAGGTTGTTCGATGGCAAATGTGCTTTATATGCTTTTGCCGTGCAAATTAACAGAAATATTTTGAATTAGATTTCTATTTGTGTTTTTATTTTATCCATTCAGTCCATTCTAATCAATTAACCTGCGTTTTTTTAAAAAATATTTTGATGTGTAAACATGCCCCTTCTCTTCCGAACAGAAAAAAAAAAGATAATCTTCGTTATTTGGTAGGGGTAGGCGTGGATATTCGGCATTTCGATGGCTTCTGCTGTTTTTTTTTTTCTTTTATACTCTAAATCGTGGTCAGGAGGTGGGTGTATGGGATTTTTTTACTATTACGATAGAGTAACATATAGGACAAAATAAAAAGAAGTACATATATATTTTTGTGTGTGTGTGCGGGCGGAGCAAAGAATGGGGAAGTAGTGTAAAATTCAGGTGGTGGTCGGATTGAAGATTTAGATCAATAATTAGTTGCTGAAACCAGAAAATAACAAGTAGGGCAAAAATACTTTCCATAATTCTGAAAAATGTAATATTTTTTTTGTAAATTAATATATTTTTTCAATTTAACATTTTTTTGCATACATTTAAACAAAAAAAAATTTTATATTTGAAAAATTTATTTAAAAAATATTTTAACTCTTTAACTCTGTCGGGATTTGTGAGGCACATATATTCATCGTCAAAAAGTGCATGTAGAATTTGTTTTGGGCATCATTAATAAATGTATAATATTATTTACTTTTTTAATTAAAGGATGTTTTGGTATTTCACAAGTAAAGAGGACAGTTGAAATAAACATGGTGTATTCCAAATAAAATTTGTGTACGAGATGCGGTCTCCAAAGGGTTAAAGTGCAATGATTATTTGCTGGGGTAGACAACGTGTTAATTTTCATAACAGAAGGATAATGTAGAAAATTGTTTGCTTATTATTGTAATAAAATAACTTATGTGACCAAAAATATAATCTAAAACATAATTGGCAGAACAAATTAAAAAAAGATCAGTTTATTTTCTTCATTTTTTAAGCCCTAGATGGGCATGTATTAATATATTTCATTCAGTTAGTTCTACGTTCTTAAATTTTTATAACAAATAAGTTAAACCAATTGAACATAAAAACATGGAAACATTTAAAATGCTTCATTTAAACACATTATTACATAGCTGTGATAAAATATATACAAATGTTTTTAAAAATTAAAAACACTAGATGTTAAAATGATAAAAAGCTACTCCAAGCGCTTTCAGCTAACCTTAAGCCTTTGTCAAGGAGACAAGAATAACTGATAAAAACACTCGACGCTCGATGTTCACTGCTACACATTGACCGGAAACTCTCTTCAGGAAGCTCGCAGGTGGTCGTATCCATTAAACTGAAGGAGGAGGAAGGTAGAGAATGCTCAATCCTCCGAGAGACCGAACTCTCCATTAATATGAATTAAATTAAACCAGATAAGCGGAATTTGGTATGATAATACGTCATTACAACAATTTTCTGCTTGCGTTAAAATTTCCAAAGACTCTAAAATAGCACAACTATCAAAATCGGAAGCCTGCATAAGGACTCTCGCTCTATTGAAAAGGATGTCAATATCTTTAGTTTGAAACAGCCTTGAGAGGGCGGTAGCCGGTCTAGTTTTATTAATTTCCTGCATATGCTCTTTAACTCTTGTTTGGATTTTTCTTGTGGTCATACAAATGTAATTTAATACTTTATTTGTTTCTTTACTTCTGTATGGGATGATATAAACTTCTGACTTATTTTCCATAGTAGTAGGATCAACTCTTTTTTGCACAAGATTAATTAATTTGGTGTTATCTCTAGCTATTAACGTTATACTATATTTCCTTAGGATGTATTTTAATTTTTCATATAAACTGGGAATGTAATCAACTGCCATAAATTTAACTTCTTTTTGACTAATACACTCTATTTTAGCTTGTTCTGCGTGTTTAAACTTATAAATCAATTTTTCAATAAATTTAGTGGAAAAACCCTTACTATTAGCAATTGACTTAACTTTATTCAGTTCTTCTTGCAGGTGGGTATCAGAGCAAACTTCAAATGCACGTCTAATATAAAACCGGTAAGCTGAAGCTTTATAATGAAATGGAGATTGGCTAATATAAGGAATTGTATTGTTTGTACGACATGATTTTCTGTAAACTGTCCTATCAATGCAATGAGTAATTTCATTCCTAGTGAGGGAAACATCCAAAAACGATAACGTTCTATTTGTTTCTAATTCAAAAGTGAATTTTATCTTATTGTCACTATTGTTGGCATGTTCAAGAAAATTCATAAGCGCTGGAACATGCCAACACATGGAACATGCCTCGTTTATATGAAAAATTAAATTATATCCTACGGAAATATAGTATAACGTTAATATCTAGAGATAACACCAAGTTAATTAATCTTGTGCAAAAAAAGAGTTGATCCTATTAGTATGGAAAATAAGTCAGGAGTTTATATCATCCCATACAGAAGAAAAGAAACAAATAAAATATTAAATTATATTGGTATGACCACAAGAAAATTCCAAACAAGAGTTAAAGAGCATATGCAGGATATTAATAAAAATAGACCGGCTACCGCCATCTCAAGGCTGTTTCAAACTGAAGATATTGACATCCTTTTCAATAGAGCGAGAGTCATTATGCGGGCTTCCGATTTTAATAGCTGTGCTATTTTAGAGTCAATTTTAACGCAATCAGAAAATTGTTGTAATGACGTATTATCATACTAAATTCCGCGTATCTGGTTTAATTTACTTCATATTACTGGAGAGTTCGGTCTCTCGAAGGATTGAGCTTTATCTACCATCCCCCTCCTTCAGTTTAATGGATACGATCACCTGCGAGCTTCCTGAAGAGAGTTTCCGGTCAATGTGTAGCAGTGAACATCGAGCGTCGAGTGTTTTTATCAGTCAATTCTCGTCTCCTTGACAAAGGCTTAAGGTTAGCCGAAAGCGCTTTGAGTAGCTTTTTATCATTTTAACATCTAGTGTTTTTAATTTTTAAAAACATTTGTATATATGTGATCACACCTATGTAGTAATGTGTTTAAATGAAGTATTTTAAATGTGTCCATGTTTTTTTATATAATAAACAAAGGTGAATCTGGCGTTCAATATTGGACTACTTTATTAAGTCAATTTACCAATTGAACAATTTTTAAAAAAGCAAACAATATGATACATAAAACCCATTAAAAATCTAGGTTCCGTTAAAAAGAAATCTAAATAATGTTTAAACTTTTTTTCCTTTTTAAGTTGCAAATATTTGTATTGCAGATTTTGTATTATGCTTATGATGAGTGTGTACAAAATGATAAGGCATATGTAAAAAAAAAAAAAAAAAAAAAAAAAAAAAAAACATTTTTAAAAGTCTAAGATTTATTTCTATTTAATTTGAAGGGAAATTTTAGGGATTTTTAAGGTATTTAAATTATCATATTGTTTAAATTTTATTTTTATTTTTTAATGTTCATTTGGTTTAACCCATACCGGCGTGGAGTAATTCTGTTTATAAACTGATGAAATGATAGACTGACATCAGAATTTATAAACGAGTTTATTTGAAAATACAAACTTTCTTATTTTCAAGTACGTTATAAATGAAAAATTTTAATTAAATATTCTGGGTGCCAGTAAAATAAAAATTATGAGTCCTTTTTAAGGACACTCGCTGTCCGCAAAAGCTCTAACTTATTTGTTACAAAACTTTAACGTTAAACATCGAAATAACTGAATGAAATATATGAATAAATGTTCCTTCTCGGGCTTAAAAGTTGTAGGAAAAAAAGATTTGCTTTTAATTTGTTCTGCAAATAACGTTTTTGTTTATATATTTTTTTCACATTTGTTATATTATTGTAATAATTAATAAATAATTAAACACATTTCTACATTATCCTTCCCTCATGAAAATTAAAACGTCTTCTCCTCTAGGAAATAATCAACAGAGCTTAAAGAGTTAAATTATATTTTTAATTCAAAAGTTTAAAAGATCAAAAAATTTCAATTTTTAAAAATTATTGGGTCGTTCGGAAAGTCGTGTCCGTTTGGAAAAATCAATTCGTACCGGAATATTCTATCATTTAATAATTAGACATTGATTCCTATATCTAATGTCTAATAATGTCCGGGTAGGATTTTCCAGTGCGAATTGCTTTACCTAAACGGACACAACTTCCCGAACAACACAATAATAAATTTAAAATTAGGAAAACAAAATGGAAAAATGGAAAAAAAATATGAATTCACAAATAGTATTACATTTATTAGAATTTTTGAATGTTTTCTGCCCTACGTTCTATTCAATAGTTGCAGTAACTAATCAATCATCAAAACCTATAATCCCACCCTCCTCCACCTGAAATTTACGCTACTTCTCATCCTTTAATCAGCCAGCACAAAAAGATTTTATATGTTTGTTTGTTCTTTTGCTCCTTTATGGTATTATATCGAAATAATAAAAAAAAAAAAACCTCATACACTCCCATCCGGCCCCGAATTAAGTGATTTTTTTGACAGCAGAAGACATCGAAACACAGAATATCAACACACTCCGCCCCAAAATAATGAATACTATCATTTTTCTGTTCGGGAGGGGAGGTGCTTATTTACTCGTTAAAATATCAAAATACGCAGTTTATTATTTAAAAATGATCGTTTTGATAAAAATACATGCAAATAGAAAACTAATTTAATATATTTATATTTATTTTTATGGAAAAAGCATATAAAGCGCCATGAAAACGATCTCTACAGATGGTTTTCTGGAAGCACTTTTTCCGCAAAAGACGGCAACTTTGACGTTAAAATTTCTGGCCAATCAGATTTCGAGATGTCAAAACCGATTGGGAAAACCAAAATATGTATCTGTTTTATTTGCTCAATTACACCGTAATCAACGAGGATTAGAAAAAAAATGTTAAATACAAAAGTTAAAAATTTTGTCCGTTGAATGCGAATCTTCAATAAAAAATGGTGCGGTGCCTGTCATTCAAAATTTCAAAGTTGGACTACCTCTAACACCGGGGGGGGGGGGGGGGGGTCGGTTGTGGGGATGAAATTTGGTATCATTGAGTAGCTTTTTAAAAAATATTTAACACGTATATTTTCGTTTTTCAATCTGCTTTGTATTTCTCGAGTTATTCGACCGTTTTCAGACTTTTTGGACAAAAGTAACGATTGGCAAATGGACCAATAAAAATCTGCGTAGATCGTCCCGGTACAATCCTAGATCGGCATCCATATTTCTTGTGACCGAGGGGTCTTTCTTCGTTAATATTAAGGAAACTGTTTCATAGAAAAATATAAAAATTAGTGCTATTATAGAGAAATGTTTGATAAACAAGCTGATCCAGACAGTTTTTAAATCGCATAATTATTTTAGGAGCTATTTAATGTTAAACTTGGTCAAAATCATTTCATTAAAAAATATATATATCAGAAAAAACTGTATTTATTTTTTTTTTTAATTTGACTCATTTTTTTGAGGATTTATCTCCATTTTAAATTCAAATTTTCAACATTTCGAGAGATATTTTTTACATATTTTAAAAAAGGGTATTATTTTAAACTGTTGCCACTTTTAAAAACAGCTCGAAGAATAATATTTCCTTCAAATTAAAAATTTATTTACACGTGGCTATTATAATAAAAAAAACTTTCAAAGGAGAATTAAGTGATTACGTGTTAAAAATCAGGAAAATATTGGAAATTACGTCATAAAAACTATAGTTACACATGAATTTTAAATAATAAATTCATTGTTTGCGTTAAAAGTCGCAAATGAAGAAAATTTACACCATATTTAAAAATCCAAAGTTGGCAAAACATTTTAAATTAAAAAATGTATTTGCGAAAGACATTTATTTCATATTTTCAGATAATCTTTGCAACTATTATCGTGAATTCTAAGACAGCGCAAATAATATTTTTTTTCTAACAACAAAAGTATTTTCATGTAAATGTTAAAAAGAGAAAGAAAACTTTGTGTAAAATTACGTGAGATATACAAAGTGGTTATAATTAAAGTTACTCTGTAAGACATATGTAGAGTCCGCTCTGGTTGGCAGATATTGTTGAAACATGGAATATATTATATATGGACCATGGGGAAACGAAATCTGCATTAAAAAAATTAATTCAAATTTCGACCGATAGATGGCAGTTTTCATCTACGAGAAAGGTCCTTATGCAAATTTGGAGCGGTTTAAAAAGCCAGTAGTCGCTGCCGTAAAGTCATTCTGCACCCTGCCGTTAGAGAAGAAGGAACGAGCGTTACTGTTGAAGTTGGTTTATCAGAACGGCAGTAATTTATCAATTGCACTGAGAGAATATCGGCGCTTGAAAGGTTTACGTAAAGGACTAATGTCGAGGAAGACTTCAAACAAGATGATGTCAAAATTCGAAGGGACTGGAGAGCTGGGTGTGCTGCAGTGGAGAGGACGGAAACGCATTTCAAGTGAAACTGCCTAAGACGTCGCTCTTGCCGTGGTCGAAAGAGCGTCCGATTCCCAGTATTCTTCGACAATTGTTCGAGGGTGTCACGTGATTTGTCTCTCCCTTGGCCAATAGTACGGTAGGTTCTTCGATCCATTATAAAGTGGTATCCAAATAAGATCCATGTTGTGCATGTGCTGAACCCTGCAGATGCGGACGTACGAACTATATTTTCGAGGGTGTTTTTGGCCAGAATAGCGGTTCACAATGCATGGGCTTGTAACATTTTGTGGTCGGACGAGGCGAATTTTATCCTAGATCGACCAGTCAATACTCAGAACTGTCGCGTATGGGGTACTGCATGTCCTAATATTCTGCATGAACAGTCTTTGCATCCTGATTACGTTACTGTATGGTGTAACTTTACGGTAGATTTTACTCATGGTCCCTTTTTTAGAACACTTCTCAGGGTCTTAAAATGTGTATCATTACGTGTACCCGTTACTGCGTCCTCCTTCAGCAGCAGGTCATTCCCTCCTTACAAGAGCGAGAGTGTTTAGAGACTACCATATTCATGCAAGATGGTGCACCACCTCACATAGCCCGAGCAGTGACGGCACTACTTCGTGCCCTCTTTTGAGATGATTGGGTAATTTCTAGAAGTTTTCCGACAACCTGCCCTCCTCGTTCTCCAGATTTGAATCCCTGTGACCCTGTGATCTCTTCTTGTTGTGGGATTCCTGAATGATCATGTGTATGGAGGAAGCATACGGTCTCTGCCTGAGTAGAAAACAAGCATAACTCGTCATGTTGCTGCAATTGATCGAGAAACCCTTCGTGCTACTCTTGAACATGTTTTAATGCGCTTTGAACATGTCCTTGACGCAAATAGAATGCACATTGAACATATGCTGTAAATAAAAAAAAAGTTTTCTGTTTCCAGTTTGAGATTTTTGGTCTTTTTGCATCAAATGGTCTTTATGCAAATCCTTCTCACCTGGTGGTTGAATTTTGAACTATCTTTTATTGCAAATTTCATTATTCCATTGTCCATATAACTTATTCTCCAAGTTCCATCGATATCTATGAACCAGAGCGGACTCTACGTAGGTTTAAACAGGGTAACTTTAATTATAACCACCCTGTAAAACGATACATTTCTAATGTGTTATTTAAAAGAACTTTCTTATAGAGCTGTTTAAAAACCGAGAAACAAAGACTCTGTTTACGTAATTCATTTTACACTAGCTTATTTTCGAATTTTTAACTAATTTTTTTTAATCAAAGGCGAAAACAGTCATTGCATTCCTTAACAAACGCTGATTTCACCTTAAAATCTCCAATCAAAAGAATATGAATGAAAACCCGTTTACCGGGAGATCGCCACTGTTTTTTAAAATTATAATTCAATATTTTTAAAGCCGGTGAAATTAGCTTGCTTTTAGATTCTGAGGTGTCGGAATGGGGGTTGGCGAGCGTAGCTCGTAGGGGGCAGAGCCCCCTAGTAAATCGTATGCAAAAAACATGAGATAATTATTTTTGTTTTTAAATTTTCATTTTCCGGAAATTTTGAAAAAAATATTTTATAAGCTGTTTTAATTTACAGGAATAATAATAAAAATATAACGATTGATAATGATATTTCTATCCTCGGGTAAACTTTTCGTAACGTATTTTGCCTAGTGAGATCTGAGTATCTCGTCTGCACATATTTGGTCTGATAAAATGGCATTTCGAAAATATAGATATTCATGCATACACTTAGGTGGATTGTACGCATACTATTATTTCACCACGTCTCACAGTGGGGCAAAATCCCAAAAAAGCTGGCCAAGATTAAAAAAATAACGTTACTATGTAGGACATTTTGACTATACAGATGGCTAGAATAATGTTTGGAGGGGCAGAATCTATATTTATAAAAATGTTTTCATTTTGCTTTGGCGACCTGTATCATTTCAAAAGTGACGCTTGGAGGATTATCATCTGAGGCGAACAAAATGAGCAAAACAATGCTTCTTCTAAACACGTGCTACATTTTCCCATATCATCTGATTTTAATGTTTTAAAATGTATTCACACGATGATAGTGTGTACGTTTTTTGCCCATGTTACAAAAATTATATTAAGTACATAAAATTTAATAATTTCATGATTATTTTTTATAATTGTTTAATATATATATATATATATATATATATATATATATTATTTCAAGCATAAAAAAGTTTATAAGTTCCACGGTGTTCAGCAACGACATATAATGGAAACAATAGCCTGAACTATTATCTAATGAATCATGAAAAATTAGCTGCCATAAACTGACATTCTGCATTTACTGCAGGTTTTTGCAACCACAAGCAAAAATATTACTTTTTTAGTCGTTTCAAAAGTTATGACATTTATTACTTTTCACAGTAATTTAGCTGGCAAAGATTTTTGAATTTTTTAGATTATTCAGTTTTGTGATAGATTATTATGTATTATATTACAAATAAGTATTATAATCATAAGCATAACGGAATTTGATAAGCAAGATTAGTAACAAAAAAATGAAAAGAATTCTCTATCATCGATACAATAGAAATACATTTCCTTATCTTAATAGCTAATAATTTTGTGTATTCTATAGTAATTAGAAAAATTATCTTGTCAATTGCAATCTTTGCTAGATCATACTGCAGCACGTATTTTATTAATGTAGACGGAAATTATTAAGAATCTGACTTCTGAGAACATTACCAATCTGAATTTTATTTTCAAATGGGGGTGTGATAGTACATCTTGTCAAAGTACTTTTAAACAAAAATTTAGCGTTGATGATATTAGAAATTCAGTTCAAATCGATTTTTCACTTCTCTAGTGCCAGTAGAACTTAAGTGTTGCGAGTAATTCAGAAATCGTTATCTGGGACAATTCGAGACCTTCATCTCCTCGATTATTTAGGCTCATTAGAATACATTTTTGGCACGAAAATATGGAAGCTACTGTCAGTGAAATGGATTATATTACAGATCAGGAGAGTAAACTTATTCTCTTTAAAACAATCATTGATAGAAAATAAGTAGGCGTAAATTACAAACTAGCTTTAACGATGATTGATTGTAAATTTTTTATTGTCATTACTAGTAATTTGTCAACTCAACGTTGATACCTATATCAGGCAATGTGACGCAGGATGTACACGTCACATGCCTATATAAGATCTTTTGAGTGTAGCTTGCATTTGGCATACAGACGGGATATAAAGGAATGGCAAATGTGCACTCCTGACGATAAGAATAAAAAATAAACTTGCAAAACAAAACTTACAAAAAAGATTTCGTTTACAATTAGGACTTCTCGTCGATGAATCAAAACTCGGATTTGGAACCACAAATGATTACAATACGGCTCGTCGATTCTTTGAAAACGCAACTATTTCTGTTTTCATAAGGAGCGCAGACGAAGATTTGATCAACCGATTCTACGTCATATTACAAGTAATTTCTTAACATTCACTTGACTAATTTTGTGGATTATTGCTCACAAACATCTTGTGAAATCGTCGAATTGCATTCCTAGTTCTATATGCCAACTTCATTGCACAAACTACTAACTGCTTATTCATGGCACAGAAATAATAGCTTCCTTATTATTGCCTTTTGGGCAAATGTCGGGAGACGCTCAAGAATCGTGCAACAAATTGATCAAGAGGTATCGAGAAGATTTCTCCCTAAAATGCAGTATCCTATAAACAATGGAAGATTTTTTGTGGCTTTTAATGTCATCAGATCCCTTCATTTCAAACTTACGTAAATTACTATCGAAGAAACTAATATCCTTGGCCCTAGATGCACAGAACTTCTGTAAAATATTTCGACATCTCCCTTTCTGAAGAGTCTACTTAGTATACTACAGATGATTCAGAAGATGAATTTTAGAATATCCTTTCGTTTTATTTTAATAATATATAGAAGTTAAACCTTGTAGTATTTTATTTTTCTTTAATGTACTTAATTGTATTTCATAAATAAATATTCATCGTTTAAAGAAAATAAGTTAAAACTGGTGTGAATGACTAAAAACAAACAATCTTCTTGAAACACCATCAAAAATTTGTAAATTCGCTAGGCCTTTCGAAAGATCTGAGTCTTTCTTCGTCAGGCGCAAAAAAGACGTCCTTCTACTATGAAAGCAGAGGCAAGACTGAAATGAGAGACAAGGGAAAGGAAACAAGCTGAAGAAACAGCCAATAGGAAGTTAGAAATCAACAGCCAATAGGAAAGTAAAAGACAACAGCCTGTCACAGAAGAGAATAATCAAAAGAAAAGAACACAAAATAGGAGGAGCAAAAAATGGGAGGGGGAAAAATACATATAATCCAATATGGGAACACATGAAATTAAAATGAATAAATAAATGAATAATATATATTAAAAAAAAAAACCAGACTAATAATAATACAAAAATAAATTAAATGGTAGTACTGAAAAGGTTTTCCTTTTCAGTACTACCATTTAATTTATTTTTGTATTATTATTAGTCTGTTTTTTTTTAATATATATTATTCATTTATTTATTCATTTTAATTTCATGTGTTCCCATATTGGATTATATGTATTTTTCCCCCTCCCATTTTTTGCTCCTCCTACTTTGTGTTCTTTTGTTTTGATTATTCTCTTCTGTGAGAGGCTGTTGTCTTTTACTTTCCTATTGGCTGTTGATTTCTAACTTCCTATTGGCTGTTTCTTCAGCTTGTTTCCTTTCCCTTGTCTCTCATTTCAGTCTTGCCTCTGCTTTCATAGTAGAAGGACGTCTTTTTTGCGCCTGACGAAGAAAGACTCAGATCTTTCGAAAGGCCTAACGCATTTACAAATTTTTGATGGTGTTTCAAGAAGATTGTTTGTTCTTATTCATCGTTTAGTTTCGATTATAAACATCTTAGTTCCTTGGAAACACCTTGTACCGTTTAGCCTTGAAACATTTTAATTTCGAAACTCGAAATATTTTATTTAAATCTAATTGTTTTTATTTTTAATTCGCCATTTTTTTAAATGTAATTTTTGAATCGTGCTTAGCATCCTCAAAAGTACCTGTATAAGAAATTTCATAAAAATGGAATAACTTTGAAAGCATTTTAATTTTATGTCCGCCATATTGGATCCGCCATTTTGTATTTTGCAATTTTAATTTTAAAATCGAGATCAGCATCCCGAAAAACACCTGTGTACGAAATTTCGTGTCATTTAAATAACTTTTTTCATATTTTGGCCAACTTTTCGGGATTTTGCCCCACTGTGCGTCTGTTATGCGATCTTATCTTTGTGATAGATTAGTACAATCTTGGTGTTATTTTAAAAGTCACTCTGCCTTAATACCAGAAAATATAAAGTATAACACTCCAGACTTTTCAGTGTAAACACTTTATTTCAAACAACTTATATCCAATCAAATTGGATTTAATCTCGATGTACATATCAGTCACCTTGTTGCTCAAAGAAATTGTAGATAAGTAACATAATGTGTTCTGTTTGACGAACTTTTACTATGAAATATCGGTCATCATTTGTTATGTAAGTCCCTGGACGATCTAACACTGGGAAAAGTGAAAATTTCCTACTTCTCAGAATCAGTTCTACATTCCTGAAATACCGGAACTTGCGATACTCACAGATTCAGGAACACTGTGTTGTGTTTCTCCGTATTCTAAAACTAAACTAACTAATCTCTGTGGCTATACAATCCAAGAAGGATCTGTGCCGACAGTGCCCATCTCTGTTTTCTTGACCCTTTTCTTGACCCATATTATATTCTCCTAAAACCAACAAAGCAATTCATTCCGGTAAAAATCGTTGCTGAAACAATTTCAAATAATTTTTTCTCAAAAAAAAAAAAAAAAAAAAAAAAAAAAAAGAACAATTTCATTGTATGAAGGATACAGCGAAAAACAAAGCCTTATAGCGTTTGTGAAATTTCGATTTCAGCACTTACATATATTTCTGGGATTTGTGATAATGAACGTCGATTTGCATATGAAGTTTTTTTTTTCTTCTACTTTCTGGTACAGGTACTATTCGTGTTTCGTTTTATGTACTTTAAAAAAATCTATGAGGTTACTAAGAATTTTCTAGGAAACTGGGATGCCTAGAACCTTTTATGTAACTGCAACAAAAATAATTTTATAATCATCCCGGTGTACCGATACAATTTTAGTAAGCATACAGATTTTTGTAGCTTTACAAAAACTAGTTTTGTAGATATACATTTTTTTACTTTACAGTGCGCAGATAAAATTTTAGTAAGCTTACAGTTTAGTAACAGATTTGTGTAGCTTTTAGAAAAACTAGTTTTGCAGATTTAAATCTTTTTTTACAGTGTGCTAGTTATCAGTGTACTTATTGCTTCCCTATTTTTTTAGCAGTGTATCTATTCAATAAAACATTTATACTACTAGAACTTAATGTTTCAATAATAATAGATTATCATTTCTTATTTAAAAAAAAAAAAAGTAATTCTTTCTTGAAACGAAAGTTGAATTTTTTTTTTTTTTTTTTTTTTTTTTTTTTTTTTTTTTTTTTATGAAAAATATGCAAAATAATCAGTTGGTTTAAAAATTGCAAAAATATGCATAAATTTATTGTACACGTTAATAAAAATTTTTGCAACACACCTTGCTGAATCTTATCTTTTACAAAGATAGCACTTTACTTAGTAATATAAACATCTCAGGTTTTTGTTAAAAAAATTATATTAAATAATTTTAAATTAAGAAAATACTGTAATATTAAAATTTCAGACTTTTACTATAAAAATTAAATTAAATATTTTTTTTAATCAAGACAATATTTTTTACGTAATCATATTTGTTAAAATGTCTTAAATATTACGCGCATAATAATATAAGGTTGATAACTCATATTTAAAATAATATGAAACGCCAAAATTTTAAAAATGTCTAGCTTTCTAAAATTTCTTCAGATTGAGAAAGTGATATAAGCGTTCAGATGTAGGTAATTAAGAGTGCAACACAGCTCTTTAAACAACAAAACTTTGTGTGTTTATATTCTCAGGTGTTTACTTTAACACGATAGGAGATGGAACTTTCTTGAAACTCACATAGTACACAGCAATAATCCACATTAGTGAAATGTTTAAACAGCTTAGCGACGTATAATTAGTTTACATTATCTCATGAATTTTTAATCAATAACGATAACATGTTGTATAATATTTAGGAAAATTTATTTATTTAAGAAATCTATTAAAATTAAAACTTTATGCAAAATTTTAAAGTGTTCCTGTACATCAGTTTGAAAAAGTATAAGCATGGCATTTATGAATTATTGATTGCATTTTTTGTATTTTATTAATATCTTAGGAAAAAATATTACAAAAAAGGGCAAATAAATAATGCAGTAATACGAAATATAAAAATATGAAGCATTAAATGAAACCGTAAAATCATTTTATAAACTACGGTTTCTCAAAGTTTTTAAGGTAGCCCTTGAGGGTACGCGAAGAAACTTTATTGGGTACCAACTAGAAAATCTAGGGGTTATCAAAATATGATACAGTTCAGACAAAAGTGTCGGTAAAAAATAATCTTCAACTCATTTGTTATTAAAAAAGGGAAAAAAAAAGACTAGATTTTAAGGATATCTTATGACCGTACTTTAACTCATTAAACGCCAACGCTCCCGTTGCGGGAACAACAATTTGTTATTTTTCCCCTCAACATATTTTTGAATTATTTAAAAAATACATTTTGTGCCGAAAAGTTAATAGTATGGCGTGTAGTATACATATTTTTTCAGAATGATATATATATATTTACTATTTTTTGCAGATTTTTTAAAAAAGAGAATTTCTGGTTTTTAGACTTCCTCAAGTAAAATTGGTAAAAAGAAAAAAGTAAATTCTTTAGTTTTTACAAGTGCAGTGAATATTTAAAGCCAACAGATCATCTAATAATAAATTCCTAATACGAAGTAAATGTATTCATTTAAAGCAATATTAGAAAGGTTTCTTTCGCATGTTCCCACAACGGGAGCGTTGGCGGCTTGTGGTTACATTCCCGTCCCTTTGTCTGCAAGCGCGCTTCCATAAAGAGAGGAACATTTTATATTGGTTTTTCATGAAAAACAGTGTATGTCAGTTCACTTGAATGTGGATTTGTAATATTATACGGAAAAACAGAACCATTGTAAACAAAAAACCCCTTAAAATTTACCTTTATGATGTTCATCCACAGAAAAAAAAAAAATCTTTAAATTACAATTAAAATGCAAGATGCAAAAATAAAAGATTGCGTTTTGCATGGAAGTAAGTTATTACTAAAACATTAAAAAAGAATTTTGGTAATTTCTTGTAACAGTAAATTCGACCATAATTTAAGATATAATACAGTAGTAGTTGGCAGCTACATTTGAAACTTAAATCCATAGGTAGATTCATATACAATATAAAAAAAAAGAAAAAGAAGGATTACGAAAATTCTAAATTGTTTCATGTTATTATTAATTGTACTAACGGTGATACTGTTGTAGATGGATATAGCATACATGCAGGCCTCTTATTAAAGAGATAATTGCCGAAACGTCAGTGAAGGCTTACTGTGGAGACACGAAAAGTTTTGGTTTCCGTTAGTCTGTCTGTCTGTTCCGCGATAACTGCCGTAAAAAGCATCCGATTATCTTAAAATTAAGGATGCATGTTGGTGAAATCCCCGGATTTAGCTGTATAGTTTTTGGTTAAATTTGGTTCATTCGTTCGAAATATATAGAACATAAATTTTCTTTTTAAGCACATATTTAATTGTTTTTATTATCTTTTAACTGTTACCTAGCAGCGAACTACACCTAAAAATATCGTAAATGTGAAAGTATGTGTAATTGTTTGAAGTTAAATCAAAGTCAAAAGGGTCGAATTAATGCCTTTGAGTCTTTACATATAGATGGAATTTACCACAGAACTAAAGAAAGACTATGTTCTATTTATTTTGTTCAAATATTTTTCTTTTAAATTAAAAAGTTCATTATTTTCATAAGGAATAAATCGACATTTTGCTATGAAATTTAACATTTTTTTTTTTTTTTTTTTTGCCGTTGCCACGAAAATTCAATCCCGGAATAAAAATGTATCCTAAACAGTTAATTTTGATTTGAAAGAATTTTATGTGCGAGAGGAAGATGAAATAAAAAATAGACATGAATACGCCTTCATATTAGAAATAAAGTGAAAATACGAAAAGAAGGTGAATTTGACCTCATATATCAAAAATAAAATGAATACGCTTTGAGGTTGAAATAAAAGGGGCTTGTGTTATGGAATTAATTCTTATTATTAAAAAAAAAATGTTACTAATATCTCATGGTTTATCGTCTGCACACAGCTAACAGAAATGTTAATTCTCAATCGAAAATTCCAATGAGAAAAAAAAAAAACTTTTGAAAAGCAAATATATAGTAAATATCAAAATTATGCACCGCAAAATTATCGCTGTCGAAAATGACGTCATTGTATCGAGAAATAAATATTTTCATCCTTAAAAACCAAGCATTAACTAGATTGCCTGAAAAAATGTTTTTTGACGGGTGTTACTTCTTAATGCCGCCTCATTTCAGAAAATAGGAATGAAAATTATTTTATTTTTAAACGAAATTACATTTTCATTCATAAAACATAAACGTTTAATATAATTGCGTCAATGTAAATCATTTTCTGTGTTACCAGTATTGAAAAATACGGCTTGGAAGTGTAAAAAGAAATCTAATATTTGCGCTAACCATTAGCGCAATCAATAAAAAGTTACGTATGCAAATTATTAAGAACACGGGGGGTTCAGGGGGGTGGAGCCCCCCTGAAGAATTCTACTTTATTATTTAAAAAATATACCAGAATTAACAGCTCATGAAAATTTCGAAATATCCTTCCATAACGTTTTTAATTTAATGCTTCTGATGTCTGAAAACTTCGTATTTTTTATTCTTATAAATAATTACATAATTTAAAAAGTTTAATTTTGTTTTTGTAGAAAGATTAATATTACGCAAAGTTTGCTAAAAACAATAAGTTTCAGAGATGACGTTGAGGCTCTTGATCTGCAGATTTACTAGTATCTATATATTTTTTAATAATTTGAAAATCGATATTTGGTAATAGTAACATGAAAAGCATTTATTATATTGAAATAAGAGATGTCTCAATTTTCATTTGTAAAACAACTACTTTATTTGAAACAGGTAATAAAGAAAATTCAAAACATCATTTAGGAATATATAGAGTTATATATATCAGTTACGTGTCGATGAAAAAAAAACTATATTCTAATATAAGTATATGCCAGAAATCTAGGTGTAAAACAAATTTATACATATGTGCGTGTAGTGTTTATTACAACATAATGTTATATCTGAGTTATTCCTTTCAAGTTTCATAGGCAATGTGTAGGGAAATAATAATATAGAAATAGTGACGTTATATTTCTAATATTTTGAATATTCGTTAAAAAATTTGAATAAAAGTGATTTATGAATATTAATATTAAATTTTTATTCCATACATTTTTTGTAATTGTTCATATGTTTGTTTATTTGTTTGCATCATTCTTAAAAATGAAGTTTTATTAAATTTTCTTATTGCAATTGCATTATGGCAGGAGAAAATAACGCGCGTTTCTTTGCAGTTCAGAGGAAGGTTCAACCACCATTAGGCGCCAACGCTCCCGCTACGGGAACATGTTATACATTCTAAACGGTTACAGTTATTAAAAAAATTTCAACTGCTTTATCATAGGGGCATCTTATATATATAAAATATATAAATAAATTTTATTTATTTAACGTACTTAATATAGCGGCGCTTAATGGGTTAACTAAAATACAATAGTTCAGTAAATACCAATACATAGTCAAACATAACAATCCAAATCTGCCTATCTGTGTGGTTTACATGAAATTTTAAATAAACATATAATTATTTGTTCTGTTCATTCGATACTTTGAAGCTGTTTTTGTAGTAAAAAAATAATAAGAAATACACAAAATATTTTTAATTCAGAAATGATAAATAATGCATACAAATTTAGCATTGAGCTGGATGATATCGAATTTGTATTAAATGTAATTTATTTTTATATGGAATACTAAGGAAATCTGTAGATGTGTTTTATATATTTAAGAAAAAACTCATAAAATTACACTTGTACGTTTTATTGCTTTGTAACTACATACGTCAATTTGCATTTTGAACAAACTTATTAAATAAGGTATTTTTGAGACGAACCAAATTAAAAACCATGTTTTCTACATCCTGCGTTCTATGTTTTATACAGAATGTAGCATTCATCTCATAACATCTTCGAAAGTGAATATTTATCTTTCGCTTGCTTACATTAAAGTTATTTTCATCCAGAAAGTATTTTAATTACAACTGCGCTCGGCTTTTATGTTAAAAAATGCGTTAAAGAATTTACCACTTCCTTTGAGAAATTTATAGAAATAAAATTCCCACTTATATGGCATGTAATTATTTTTATCAGAACTTAAAATATGGTTATTCAAATGGAAATAATTCGATATATATGTTATTACTTTGATTTTTTTTTTCAAATAACGATACGCAAATTTTGCACTAATATTCAATTATAATGTATCTGACGAAAAAAAATAATAAGTTAAAAACAATCGAATTAAAAAGAATTTTTTTTTTCCTTTTAAATAACCATTTTTTTTTAATTTTTTTTTCAGTTTTGCTAAAATAGATTACTTGAATTGCATTTGTTAGAATTTTATTTCTATAAATTTCGTTTAAGATTTAATTATAATTTTAAGAGCTTTAAATATACGAAAAAAAAAAAATATATATATATATATTTTTTTTTTTTTTGGGGGGGGGGGGGATCATACAAAAAAAATATGTATATTATTAACAAATGAAATTTTGCAAATGACAATAAAGGCATACAAATAGACTATAAAGAGGTATTTTATAGTAACTAGGGGGCTCGGCCCCCTACGAGCTACGCTCGCCAACCCCCGTCCAGACACCGCAGACTCTAAATGCACGCTAATGTGATCGGCTTTAAAAAGATTTCGAAAGATTGAATTATAATTTAAAAAACAGTGGCGATCTCCCTATAAACGGATTTCTATTCATTTCTCTTTGATTGGGGAAATTTTAACGCCAAATCCGCTGCGGTACTACTTGATTATCCCGTCGACTAATTTCGCCAAATTATATAAATCGCCAAACCACTCGCCAGATTATACAAATTGTCATAATTTTTATTTTAAAGAACGAAAGAACAAATAAATTAGTACAACATTAATAAAAATACAAATAAAACGTCGAAATAAATATAACTTCATGACGTAGACACGTGTAACAGCATTTCCAAATAAGATAATATAAAAGGAATTAAGTAAACAGAATCTTTGTCTCCCGGTATTTTTTAACAAAGCGAAAAGAAAGTTCTTTTAAATGAGACATTTTAAATTAATCGTTTTTAATCTGACGTAATTTTGACCAAACTATTCTTTCTCTTTTTAATATTCACGTGAAAATACTTGTGTTAGAAATAAAATATTATTTGCGCTTTCCTAAGAAAACAAGTAATATAAAAATTTTGTTTTTAAAGTCAATTCCTACTTAGGCCATCAAAGAAAAATTTAATATAATCCCTTAAGCTAATATTAGTTTTTGTTGCATTAAAATATCTCAATTTGTTGATTTTCTATAAGCAAGTAGGTTTACAATGGAACTCTATGGGAATTTGGCGAAATATTAGAGCTATCGCCAAGTTGGCATCATTTTTGGCGACTCCTTTTGGCCGCCAAATTTGGCGATATATCGCCAAGTTGGCGAGAAAATTGGCGGTATTTGGCGACAGAACAGGGTCTCCCCTATGGTAACCCCTTATTGAAAATACTTTCATTGAATTTCAATAACCAATGACCGCTATTTTGTTTCCCATGCAAAACTAAAATTAATTAATTAATATTTAATTAAATAATTAATATTTGAAAAAAACTGTATTAACATCCATTGTCATCCAGTACAAGTTTAAAAAAAATTATTTCAACTTGATAGGATGAATAATGAGTATTTTATTAACGATTGAAAATTTTAACAAGATAAATATATAAATATATAAATAAATAAATATAGGGAGAGTGTGAGCTAATAGTAGGAATTGAAATAGTTGAAAAGTATCCTCTCAAAATATCAAATAAATGTCTAGCGCAATTTGTAAATTAAAACCGTTTTGCAATATTATTTTGTGTTCATTTTATGTAATAACTGTAATGTGACGTAAATATGTCGTAATATCTCCTATTTAAGACTTCTAACGCATGTTAATAAATTTATTATTTTACAAATTCCTTTCTCTCTTAAAATTCACGTGTAATTATAGTTTTTATGACGTAATTTTTAACAAGTTCCTGCTTTTTGTACATAATTATTTAATTCTAATTCCAAATGTTTTTTTCTGTTTATAATAGTCACGTGTAAATAAATTTTTAATTTATTACACGTATAATTTTTTTTTTTTTTTTTTTTTTTTTTTTTTTTTAAGCAAACATTATTGTTTCCGCTGTTTATACAGTTGGCAACAGTTTAAATTAATATCACTTTCTAAAATCTGTAAAAAATATCCCTCGAAATGCTGAAAATTTGAATTTAAAATAGATATAAAACCTCGAAAAATGAGTCAAATTAAAAAAAAATAAATCAATTCTGCACACCGGGAAATTATAATGCATAAAATGAACTAAAATTCCAATGTATAGTTTTTGCTACTATAAAACTTTTTTAGTGGAACGATTTTGTCCAACTTTAGCATTAAATATCTCTTAAAATAATTCTTCGATTTGAAAACTGTCTGCATCAGCGTGTTTATCAAACATTTCTGTATAACACTACCGATTTTCATATTTTTGTATGCATTATTTTTCTTAATATTAACGAAGAAATACCTCCGGACACAAAAAATTCAAAACCGGCGGCGGTGACAGCGGTAGTTATTTTTTTTTAGAATAGAGAGATTCTATTGTGAGATTAACAATTGGATGGTAAATCAAGATGACGTTTTCAAGTAATCCAATGGTATTCACTTTTGCGACATTAAATTATGTAAATGTCTGAAGTGGCCGAAATGTCTAGCGACGGCCACAGTCCGGTTGGAACGTAAGTTATCTATGTATTCTAAAAGGTTCAGACGGGAGCCGACCCGTCTATATTTTTGCAACTCACGCACGGATTTTAATAACAAATTATAAATATTCACATAGATTTAATTTTACATATTGTTTGCTGAAAAGAGTTTACTAAAATGAAAAAAGTTATGTTATATAAATTTTGAAATATTTCGAAGGATAAGGGCGTTTTTCGTAGTTATTCAATAAATACAGAATATATTGAAAGTTAAGTAATTTATTTAAATTTTCTTACTTTAAATTTTATATGAGGGTAAACTTAAATTTCTATTTTAAAGGAAATTCTGTTTTATGGAAATCCTTATTTTTCTATCGATTTTGTAAGTTTTATGTTAAATGGATCATACAAACAAATTTTAAAAAGTTAGTTTACTTTCTCTAGACCTTATTCTTATACTACCCCTGCATTTAATCGTATACGGTTTTTAAAAAGTAGACTGTGCATTTTTTTAAAAATAGATTTAATTAATTTTAATATTTTAAAATTTCTGCATTAACCTGCTATTAATAGATTATTAATGATGTGCATTCATGCGTGAAATAAAAAGTAATTACGAAATTTCTTATTGAAGCATGAAAATAAAAAAGCTTAAAGAATATGAATTGTTAAGCTATTTCTGGAGAACAAAACTAATTACCTTTTTTATCAAATAATTTTTAAACCTACTTAATAAAAGATCAACGATTGTATTTTGAAGCTCATAATAAAAAAGCGAGAGAATATAAAACGGCATTAAACTATTAATTTTAGTATCAGAAACTTCAGTGATACTTACTATAAAAAAGATGTGTTTTTTTCGTAATACTTTAGAATAATTCTGTTATAATAAATGATCTTAATATGATAATTTTTTTCCAGTTCGAAATTCCATATTGTCAAATGTTTCAACTACCTCGAACTTCATTTTTAAATATAAATGTTTAAGATAAATGTAAACTTTCGTTCACAGACAATAAGCAATAATTAATAACCTTGCGTGGAGGATAGATTAGTAAAAAAAATTCCAACACACACAAAATCTTATAACAAAACTTGACAATATAATAAGGTGAAACATTATATATATGTCAAAAAAATTATAATAATAATAACTCGCATAGCACATTTGAAAACCCAATTTGCATAGTTACAATCTATAGTTTAAAAAATATCGCAATTATATTCTGCAGCACTGTACTTGGTGTTTAGATTTTAATATAGATTATATGCAAAAGCACCTTGCAATGAACTTGATGATGAATATAAAATTCAATACGTTTGAAATAGTGTAACCGCAATAAAATACATTGGAAACGGATTCCATTTATGCAATGTAACGGAATTATTTTGAGTGTCCCTGTAAACGAGCTGTAAAAGCTGCATATTTGCATATTTCAATTAAAATACGGAGCATTGCTTGGTAATCCTTAATAACATATATCAATTACATATAAATATTTACTCGAGTTTGCACATGAACAGACTGGTAGCGAGATTAAAAGATTTCATAAACACTTTTAAACTACTTGGAAAGAGTTAAAAAAGAAAATATAAGACATATTTATTAAGGTGGGTCGAAAAAAAGAATTTTTCGATTTTCGAGACGTTTTAGTGCGGAAAAGTTGCCTATTGTAATAAGAAGAAAAACGACATAATTTTTTTTAAAAATCGGTTAACATCTTCCATTCGCACATCGTACTGAAAGTTGATGAAAAATTGCAAAAATCGTGCCTTTTCTCTAATTTTTTAAAGTTAATTAAAACTTAAAAAAAAACACGCTTTAGCTTTTTATGTTTGTTTCATAGTTTACATAACCTAAATAAATTAAATTTTAATCAATAATCTAATTTTTCCGTTTGCGCAACATCTTAGAAAAAAACATAAATTTAGCAATTTTTCGCAATTTTCACCGTGCAACTCTTCTTTCGTTTTGCTATAACAAAACGACCCAAAGCTCCCCACGTGAAGGTGGTTGCACGTAGAGTTCCATCTCCGCCCTACCCAACCGACCATCCAATTGTTGGGTGTGGCATTTAGATTATATTTGCAACTATTTACAAAGGTTTTCTCTAGAGTAGAATTCTTTGACTTACTGTTTTTTTTTTTTTTACGTTTTCTTTTTTATATCTACTACACATTTAAAGTCTGATATTTTGGAGAAATGAGGCATAACCGATTTAGATTTAAGTGTTGTTCAGATACAGCCATCTCTAGCTTCATGTCCATATACTTTATTCCAGGTCTCTGTCACAAATTTGACACATATCTTAACAGTCTCGGTGTGACAGGGAAACATTTGTATTTCTCTGATGAGAGTAGTATCAGAAGTGGTGAACGATTTAACATCATCTTCACTCAGGTCCCGCGGCATTGGGGAAGGATACACCGCACAAGAATTCCAATTAATAATTTCAATTTAATCGGAAGCTTGAAAGTTTACATTCGGTGGCATTACATTTCTAAGAGTCTTTTTTTTTTGGGACGGTTTGTCTTGCTTTTACAATCCTTCTGTAACCAATATCCCGAATACGTTTACTTTAATAGACAATCATTGCCAACAGAACATTCTCCGGGTGCGCAAAAAACGCATTTCGTTCTATTAATGGATCGACCACTTGTGGTAATTCGTCGGATAAATAGTGTGATGTTTGGATGGACTGATATACATGTTTTGGTCCGTCAGTAAAATATTTGCTTATTTTATGGCAAATTACACAGGCGTGTATGATTTTATGATGAAGTCAGCTATTTCTTATAAGTTTTCGGATTAATCTGATACAATCTAAGGACTCGGTTGGCCGAAGTTAATCATCTGGAATCGGACAGGTCCCAAATCGCGAAGTTTTCTGCACAATGTCCCATGGTGATTGTATTCAAAATGTCCCCAAAATACTATTGTTACTCTCAAAAAAGTCCTGTCTATATCAGGAATCGAACAATCGGAGGGTTCACAATCGACCACAGGAGCATTTTCTTAGCAAGTAAGCTTCTACCCGATTGACACACTAAAAAATCTATGCCCTTCAATTTGACGGTGAATATGTTGGAAAATTTGGCGATAAGAAAGCTCATTAAAATGCCGGACGCATATGCTCCACATTTTATTATTTTCTAATCGGTGGAAAGCACCGTTATTCCATCCAGTGTTTGTTACAGTACCATCACACCCTACTACTTCTAGTTTTTCTAGTGATATTGATAGTTCAGACAAACAAGAAATAATGCTTTGAGTTATATCATTTGATGAACTCGGAGAAGGAGATACATGTCCAATATAAGTTTATCCAGATTCCTGGATAAGAAAATACTGTTCTTATTTCACATTCCTGTGAAAATACTTGGCATTAAATTTTTCGCCTAACAAATGGTGTATCTCATTTCTGTCCGTCAAAAGAGACCCGAACTTTCCTCAGGGGGTGTAGATCGGCTCTTTAAATCCGTCCTTAAACGACTCTTGCCTCTTTTCACTTTTCAACCACATCAGAAAAATCTGTGCCGGTTATCCAGAACATTTGACGCAATGACAGCTTTTGGCCGATCAGAAACTCTGAAACTATCGCTGTTTGGCGCTGCTGAGTTAATTTTAATTATCATCTGCCATTTGGGCTTTTAGTCGATGTACTCGGTTTATATTTATCTTCCTCATACTCCGAATCTTCAAAGGAAGTGTGTTTGAGTTCATCAATTTCATAGTACACTGCCACTTCAGGAACTTTAAAACTATTTGAGAAACCACTCAGTGCTTGCTGAAGATCACGAGTTTTCCGCTCGGCCGTCACATTTAACTTTTTTGTAACTGTTTTGTAAATACATCCGATTTTCCTCCAAATTGTAATTCCATTGAAGTATCATGGACCTCAACTCAAAGACACGAATTTTCTTTCTTTTTTTTTTACATAAGCATTTAATCAGAATTACACGTTGCCATGCATGTGGTCTTTTTAATATAATATAAATACCACACCCAGCAATTGGGCGGTTGGTTGTGTAGGATGTAGGTGGAACTCAATGTGCAACCACGTGGAGAGTTCTCTGTAGTTTTGTTTTAGCAAAACGAACTAAAGGTTGCACGGTGAAAATTGCGAAAAATTAGTAAATTTGAGTTTTTTCTAAGTTCTTGCGCGAACAAAATAAAATTGGATTATTGATCGGAATTTAATTTATTTAGGTTATGTAAACCATGAAACAAGCATAAAAGGCTAAATTGTGTTTATTTTTAAAATTTTAATTAACTAAAAAAAATTAGAATAAAGTCGAGATTTTTGCTATTTCTCATCAACTTTAAGTACGATGCGCGAATGGAAGATGTTAACCGATTCTAAAAAAAAATTATGCCGTTTTTCTTATTATTAAAATAGGCAACTTTTCCGCACTAAAGCGTCACGAAAATCAAAAATTTCTTTTTTTCGACCCACCTTAATATTTATGTCTATCACTAATGACATTATCGAATATATATTGATATATATTTAGAATATGGTTTTAAACTTCTCATTCATAGTAATAAAAGCATTGAAGCGAAATTTGTTTAAAGCACGTTTGCATACCACTCACTCAGGTAAATCAATTTTCTGAAAGAATTTTATTTTAAACTTTTAAAAGAGAAAACTATGAAAGATAATTTATAAAAATGTATTAACACATTGAACGCGATGGCACAATAATATTTATGTGAGACACATTTCCAGTGCGTCCATACCATATTAATACGTGCGCCATAAATATTTTCGTTGAAGAAAAAGGATTTCTAGGAAACAGAAATACTGATATTTTATTGCCATGTATTTATACAAAGAATCTCGTGCACCCCCTCCCCCCGCCATTAATTTTTAGTGATTTCGTTCGGCGTTCAACTTGTAAGAATAACTAAAATTTCATTGTTTTGAATTAAGAATTTATAAAATGCACGCTATGAAAAAAAAAAAACCATTGGGAATTGAAAATCGTCTCAAACAACACTGAAAATCGCTTTGTCAGTGTGGCACCCAACGTGTTTAAAGAGACCTAATAATATTCGAACATTCCACATAAACGTAATACATTTCGCTTCCTTCAAGAATTTGTTTAGAGTTATTTTATCAAATATTTTTTTTGAATGAGATCTACACTGAATAAATTCATAGAGCAAACATTATTAAAATGCCTTTAGAAAATGGACATTATCTCATAATACACGAATATTTGAAATTTCTTTTCATTGAAAATATTTTAAAAACTGAATTAATATATAGACTTCCTATTAGTCATATTTTTATGAACCGCACCATTGAAAAGTGTAATTGCATATACTAAAGGATGACATAAAGAAATTGAATATGTAACTGAAAAAGAGCAGCGCAATAATTTTAAAATATTGATTATTTTTTTTATAGGATTTAAAACATCATTCATAGAAACGTAATTTAAAAATAATTCGAAAATGGAAAATTAATTCGAAATTTCTATTTATGCCATTATATGATTTCAAACATACATAATAATCCATCCAATGAAATATAATACATACTTCTAATGATTAATTAGGTGTTGTTTTGTAATTATTTTATTATTATTTATTCCTTTTTTTATAATCGCTAACATAAATGCTATGGGCCTACACTAAAGAATATGGAATTCTTGTTAGCAGAAATACAAAAGGAAACTGTCTTCAATAATAAGTAAGTGATTCATCTAAATCGAGAAAACAAACAATTGTATGTCGCACATTGATTGTAAAATATTTTCCACAATTGGAGAATATAGTTAAAAGACCGCCATTTTTTTGTGTGTAGTGGAAATATATTTCATATTAGAAAGTTGTTTTCTGTTTAAAAAAAATGTGTGACAAGGCAAATAGTATATACATATCTGTTTGCATGAGGTCTCTCTGGTCACCTGCAGCACATGCAGATACATATAAGTAAATACATCATTTTATAATATAGTTGTAATATAAGTTTAACAGAAAATTAACGTCGTTAAAAAATAAAAGTTTAATCTTGGAAATTTTGGTCACATATGTTTCTAAAAGAGAAATTTTGGCGCATTTTTCAAAGTACACGCCGCTATAATCATAGTGATTCGTTTAACTTAATACAGCAACTATATCATAATTTACATGTGTTAGTACCAAATCTTTGTGTCTATTTGTTGATTAGGTTGATTAAAAATCTTCTTTTCGAAATTATTACAAATGTTCTCTGAGACATATCAGTAAATGTATTTTTAAATTGTAGGACAATTTTTATTTTTAAATTGCAGTATAATTATTAATTTTTAAATTGTAGGAATATAGAACTGCAGGATATTTGAGTAAAATATAAAATACTAGCAGTTACCCGTGACGCCGTTCACCTACCATTCAAAAAACATAAATGCAATTAATGACGAAAAACATTTCATGCCTGATAATGAAAAACATATATATAATTAACCAACGCGTTATCGCATTTTGTAGGAGTTGATACGGTATTTTATTTATAGGATTTATAGGATATTATTTATAGTGATCTTATTTATAGGGCCCCTAACATAACTAGGTCATAAAAAAGCGAAATGTGTGCAAAATAATACAAAGAATCGCGAAAATGAAGCTTCATCGATTGAAAAAAGAGGGTCAGGTAAAAACGTGAAAATCGACGAATCTCTCTTGATAGAACAAAAAAAGCAGTTTTGCTGGCAGTATTACACACTATTATGGTAGTGAATTTTAAGTGATATTAGATGCCAAATTTCTCTCTATATATGCATTGCAACATATAATACTACAAAAATCTATCTTAAAAAAGCATTAAAAAAGACTTACTTAAAAATGACAACAGATGTTTACTTTTCTAAATGTAGAAGATATGTGGAATTAAAATCCTATTGCGAAACCGCGATTTACAAACGTGTCTCCAATCAGAAAATACCAGAGATATCTATACTTTTTACTGCGGATGCCAGGGTCTAATACACTTCCAGCTTCCGAGCCAAAATTCAATACTGATATTCATCTTTAGGTTTTATGAATGAAAAAACAACTTTCTTTTAATAAAGTAATTTTTATTCATAGTTTCTGAAATGAACGGCTTTAAGAATTAATGTTCGTCAAAAAATTTTGTTTTTTTCAGGCAATCGAGTTATTTTTTTTTTATATTAATAATAATAAAAAAAAATTCCGCTAACAATGACTTCATTTTCGACACGGATCATTTTAAGGCGCATATTATTGACATCTGAAATCCGTTTTCTTTCCAAGCCCTTTTTAACATTTTTTTAAAAATTAAATTAAATGTTAATCCTTTATATTAGGCGTGCGCAGATGCTAAACCATTAAGAATTGCTAAAAATGTTCCTTAAATAATGAGATTCAATACTATATTATATACTATACTATACAATACTATGTTATATACCGGGTGTCCCAAAAAGGACTGACTGATTTTAAAATTCAATAACTTGCAAACGGTGACAGATATTTAAAAAATTCTTGCAGGAGGGTTATGCATAAGGTCAAAAGTTTTATTACAGTGATTTTCAATTTTAGTTCGATTTACAAACAATAGATGGCGCTGTAAGCAATAGTCTCTAAATACAGGCTCGATTTTTGGTCCTTTATCTTGTTCCATGCAGAAAAAGGAGATGGAAATGTATTATCCGGTCCACGAAGTACCAAAAATCGAGCCTGAATTTAGCGACTATTGCTTACAGCGCCATCTATTGTTTGTAAATCGAACTAAAATTGAAAATCACTGTAATAAAACTTTTGACCTTATGCATAACCCTCCTGCAAGAATTTTTTTAATATCTGTCACCGTTTGCAAGTTATTGAATTTTAAAATCAGTCAGTCCTTTTTGGGACACCCGGTATATACTTCTTGGGTTATAACCCAAGACCATTTTCTTTTAACATCAAAACATATCCGTTTTATTTTCCATGACGTCATATTTGCCTGTTTCCGTACTTACTCAAATTCATACAACTTATACTATTAAGAAGTATTTGAACATTTCTGTGTTATTTACAATTGGCGATATATTCATCCTTTTTTTATTCTTAATTTTTTAATTCATTTTCCTTTTTGAAATGGAAATCTTTCAATAGAATATTAAATTTTTATTCCGGGTTTTGATGCTAATGACGACGTCATTTTCGACATGGATAATTTTATGGTACATATTATTGACATTTGTTATTAATTTTCTCTCCAAACTTTCGTAAAAGCTTTTTTTTTCATTTTAAAATAAAAATTAAATCTTTACATTATCTATTTGCAGAGGATAAACCTCCAAACTTATGGTTGCTATGTTTCATTTTTTACTTAATATAATTCGTAGAAAATGTTACCATTGCTTATAAACCCATTGGGGCATGTTTTCCCAGTCGCAATATTTTTTTAACGTTGCGTTAGATAACATTGTCAGTCCAGCCAAGTATGCGTTTCTTCGCTCTCCTCCTACAACATAAGCACCATTGAAGTCGGAGCGTCCGTTAAAGAATTATTGAGAATTTTCAAAATTTTGCAAAGGTGAGTAAATTTCCTCTCTTATAAGTAATCGATTTTTATTTGTTTGTAAATTACATTTTAGATTTTGATATATAATAATTCAGAAAAATAATTGTTCGTAGTTATTGTAGGGCATGTTTTTTATTGAAATACTTTCAGAATAATACAAAACAAATAGGTGTTGCTATCCAACGTACAATTTATACACAAGTTTAACATAAAACTCTACGTTTCGGTTTATTCTTTAAAACCTTCATCAGGAGAAAAATTTTCTGAAATATAAATCGACAACAAACTCTTTACATGCTACATTTTGAAATCAATTCAAAATTCAAAACATTCTAACGGAAACCTCTTACTCCCAAATAAAGAGTTCAGTGGCGCCATCTTTTAATCAAAGATGCAAACGAAGAAAGACTAGCTGAAAAAATGGAATTTTCATTGACTTTTCAAAATTGAAAGCCATATTTCTGGTATGTGAAAGGAAACATTATCATTACACACTTCATGGTTTCTTAGACGAATTTCTAAAGATTCACGAATAATAGCATTGCGCGGAATAACTTGTTTGGAAATAACTTTAGCATGGTCAAAGTCTATAAATGAAATGAGTCCTTTATGGACATTTTTCATTTATAGACTTTGACCATGCTAAAGTTATTTCCAAACAAGTTATTCCGCGCAATGCTATTATTCGTGAATCTTTAGAAATTCGTCTAAGAAACCATGAAGTGTGTAATGATAATGTTTCCTTTCACATACCAGAAATATGGCTTTCAATTTTGAAAAGTCAATGAAAATTCCATTTTTTCAGCTAGTCTTTCTTCGTTTGCATCTTTGATTAAAAGGTGGCGCCACTGAACTCTTTATTTGGGAGTAAGAGGTTTCCGTTAGAATGTTTTGAATTTTGAATTGATTTCAAAATGTAGCATGTAAAGAGTTTGTTGTCGATTTATATTTCAGAAAATTTTTCTCCTGATGAAGGTTTTAAAGAATAAACCGAAACGTAGAGTTTTATGTTAAACTTGTGTATAAATTGTACGTTGGATAGCAACACCTATTTGTTTTGTATCGATATTACAACGTAAAGTCCTTTATTATTATTACTTTCAGAATAATTCGTTACAGTCATGAAAAACAAAAATGGCGATACGGGGTTAGTTGGCCCATTTGGCACGGGGCATGTTGGCCCGCAAAGGATTAAGGGAAATGTGATTATTTTTCTTATACTACCTCCCTCCCCCCCCCCCCCCACACACACACACACTTTTTTTGTTTTTAATTTATTTTTGCTGTAAGAATTGCTCCTATCAAAAGCTTGTCAATACAAAAATTGTGGATAATATTAAGAAGATTTATGATAAACTTAAGTGAATTTGATATCTTGTGAATTGACAAAATTTTTATTTTAATTTAGGACGCTACACTGTGTTTTCGTTCGAAAGAAATAAAAAATAAGATTTAGTAAAATTTTGATCATTTCTTAAACTTCGACACTATCAGAACATTAAAAAGGGACGTAGCCAACTTACCCCGCAATCGGGACAGGTTGGCCCAAGCGACTTGGTGTCAATTTGAGCTTCTAAACTAATACTTATAGTTAATATTTTCAAACTTTACTATTGCTACTTCTTCCTGAATGTACACTGATAGGGGTAACATAAAAAGAAATTTAAAGTGTTGAATTGTAATTTTTTTTATTATTATTTAAAATCATAGTTGTGAGATAAAGATAAAAAATCCCTGCCGGCTCGGGCCTACAGGCGGAAGTAGATTTCGATGTTAAGTACTAAATTCTTCAACAAAACTTAAATCAAGATTAGAGATAAAACCCAGTTTCTTCACAAAGAGTGAGCTGTAGGGAGCTAAACTTTTTGTGAAAATTATAATATACACGAATACACACACACACATGTATATGGAATAGGTTTAAAAAATGGCTACAAAAAATTCAGAGAACCTTGAAGTGTTAAAATGTTTTAATATTTCCATAGTCGGGTTTTTATCATGTTTTAATACCTTTCTTCAGACTTACATGGCGTTACATATTCACCTGCTGAGGTCCATTATATTTCCAATATGACGCAATATCCATATTTTTATAATTCGTCAAACTATTTTATTTTGAGTTTTCATGCTGAAATCTTGCTCTAGAAATGACGTAATATTCAATTTGTTTTCAATTTGTCAAACTATTTAATTTTACACGTGAAAATTTTGCAAAAGAAAAGTAATTGTTGTGGTGAGAATTTTATTGTTTTTTTTTTTTAATTGTTGGCAACTGCTGTAACCAAAAACTTTTATTTTTTTTTCGGCCATTGTTGTGTACGAGCTCGTTTTATCAGATTCATGTTAAGACAGTATTCAAAATTTTGAACCCTCCCCATTTCCACCCTCTTGGGCCGATTTCGCCCATTTTCAATCCCCTCCGAGATATTAGCCATATCAAAGTTGTTGGCGAGTTTGAGGACAATCCGTGCATAATTGCGACTTTTATCGTGCGGACAAAATTTAGTACATACATATATATATATATATATATATATTATATCATTTCAAAATGCTAAAACAACATAACTTCAAAAGGAAGGTGTATATCTGCAGAAATTTTTTAAACTATAAAACATTTATAAAAACAAGAAAGACAGGTAAAAAAACAAAAACAGTCTGTTCTTCATCAGTGGGAGGACAGACAGAAAACTAACTCCACCCCCCACTTTTTGAATTTTGCAGGTTTCTGAACACATGTTCACCCCGCATTCAATACTGAAAACTATTGTCATTTTATTAATCTAATTACATAAAAAACTAAAACAACTCAAATTAAAAACTAACAAACATAATATTAACCATACAAAAACAAAAAACTTTAATAAAAAGGTCTTTTAGAGGAATGCTTAAATTATCATTAAACTGAAAACAAAAGAAAAAAATATATAAGAAAACAAGCATGAATGCAGAATAAACATGCGCCCCCCCAAACCCGCAAAATGAAATTTCTCAAAACATGAATACCTGTATAATGTTTCCTACCCGTCAACTATAAACAAATAAATTTTTCTTCCAAATCCATTATCAAAAGCCAGAAATTCCAAGTCTGCAACTTTCTTTCGTTTCAATTCATCAATAGACACCCGTTCTTTTAACAAGACTTTAGGATGCCCATTTCATACAGAAAGATCCAGAAGGCTGCCATCACATGTTCACGCCGTCAGTCCACATCGTTACCATTCACTTTTAAGAACTGTCTTTAAATAATATTTCAAAAACTTAATGGGGTAATTGTTATTGTAAAATAAATTAGCCAATAACTTAAAAATCTGTTTATAAAAATTACTGTCTCTGCCACAAATTTTATTGAAACGTATCAAGTGATTAATAATTATATTTATGTAAATTTTTTTATGCAAATTTGAAAACCAATGCGGCATGCTTCTAGTAAAAAAATTAAAACTATTTCTTTTATCGTACAAATCCAAAATCAAATTATTATCAATAATTTTGAATAAAATATCTAAAAATTCTGCATTATAATCATCACTGTTTGCTCTGTTCAATTTTAAACAATTTGGATATATAATATCATATTCATTAGAAAAATCAAAATTAAAAATCAAAATATCATCAATATACCTAAAGACCTTTAAAGACTTATTATATTTCATAGTATATTTAAATTCATAATAAAATAAAAATAAATTTGCTGCTGTACTAGAATAGTTTGTTCCCATCCCTATACCACATATTTGATTAAAGGTATTATTGTTAAAAGTTACATAATTATTATAAAAACAGAAATGACATAAGCTTGAAAATAAATCTCTATTTATATTTAATTCATCATTTATACAAAAAACATCAAAAATACTTACAAATACATCAAACATCAAAAATACAAAAAGTATTTTTGATGTTTTTTGTATAAATGATGAATTAAATATAAATAGAGATTTATTTTCAAGCTTATGTCATTTCTGTTTTTATAATAATTATGTAACTTTTAACAATAATACCTTTAATCAAATATGTGGTATAGGGATGGGAACAAACTATTCTAGTACAGCAGCAAATTTATTTTTATTTTATTATGAATTTAAATATACTATGAAATATAATAAGTCTTTAAAGGTCTTTAGGTATATTGATGATATTTTGATTTTTAATTTTGATTTTTCTAATGAATATGATATTATATATCCAAATTGTTTAAAATTGAACAGAGCAAACAGTGATGATTATAATGCAGAATTTTTAGATATTTTATTCAAAATTATTGATAATAATTTGATTTTGGATTTGTACGATAAAAGAAATAGTTTTAATTTTTTTACTAGAAGCATGCCGCATTGGTTTTCAAATTTGCATAAAAAAATTTACATAAATATAATTATTAATCACTTGATACGTTTCAATAAAATTTGTGGCAGAGACAGTAATTTTTATAAACAGATTTTTAAGTTATTGGCTAATTTATTTTACAATAACAATTACCCCATTAAGTTTTTGAAATATTATTTAAAGACAGTTCTTAAAAGTGAATGGTAACGATGTGGACTGACGGCGTGAACATGTGATGGCAGCCTTCTGGATCTTTCTGTATGAAATGGGCATCCTAAAGTCTTGTTAAAAGAACGGGTGTCTATTGATGAATTGAAACGAAAGAAAGTTGCAGACTTGGAATTTCTGGCTTTTGATAATGGATTTGGAAGAAAAATTTATTTGTTTATAGTTGACGGGTAGGAAACATTATACAGGTATTCATGTTTTGAGAAATTTCATTTTGCGGGTTTGGGGGGGCGCATGTTTATTCTGCATTCATGCTTGTTTTCTTATATATTTTTTTCTTTTGTTTTCAGTTTAATGATAATTTAAGCATTCCTCTAAAAGACCTTTTTATTAAAGTTTTTTGTTTTTGTATGGTTAATATTATGTTTGTTAGTTTTTAATTTGAATTGTTTTAGTTTTTTATGTAATTAGATTAATAAAATGACAATAGTTTTCAGTATTGAATGCGGGGTGAACATGTGTTCAGAAACCTGCAAAATTCAAAAAGTGGGGGGTGGAGTTAGTTTTCTGTCTGTCCTCCCACTGATGAAGAACAGACTGTTTTTGTTTTTTTACCTGTCTTTCTTGTTTTTATAAATATTTTATAGTTTAAAAAATTTCTGCAGATATACACTTTCCTTTTGAAATTATGTTGTTTTAGCATTTTGAAATGATATAATATGCTTTATTGCATTTGATATGTGCTGCTGTAGCGCCATTCATGCAGTAATTTATCATTAATTTTGGAATAAAAAAAAAAAAAATATATATATATATATATATAAACTTTTTAGGTGGGGGTGGTTTTGGGTTCCTGGGGTCCTATAATGAAAAGTTATGAAGGAATTTTTCAAAAGTCGCACCATGGTAACGACTGCAATAGGTAGTATTTATTACGAAATCTACCTAAAAATTATAACTATAATATACAAATGAAATAGAAAATGCAACGTTGCAACCGGTTTTTTTGGAGTCAAATTCCAAGCAAAATGCCATGAATGACATCATACTAAAAGCATCTATTCTTATTTTTTTTTTCATTTTTGAATTCACGTGAAAATCTTTCAATTAAAAATTAATTATTAGAAGAAAAGTTATTATTGCAGATTTCTATTTTTTGGCAACTTAAAAGAAATATAATTAAATGTTAAAAGAAAAAATGTTAATTGATTTGACTATGAAAATAGTCAAATATTGAAATATTAATAAAAATATTTAAATAAAATAAATTAAACATAGTCTATGTTTATTTCCGGGTTGTAACCCATCTATATTCAAAAATACAAAAGCATTAATTCATCCGTTTAGACGCTGATTTAATTCAAACTTTCGGACGCACATGGGCGTTTATATTATTACTAGCTGTACCCGGCCACGCGTTCCTGTGGCTCAGTCTCACTAAATGGAAAAGAAAGAACAGAGAAAGAGCACGTTTCTAATATGTTTAATTTCACAATACTTGTGGGTATACAATATTTTTTGTTGTTACATTGTCTGTGCAGATATAGAGATTGTCTGATTTGCAGATTGTAGAACACGAAACACATAATTGCCCGTGTGAGAAGCAATTCGTGTCTAGATCTAAACCGCAGAATTTTAAAGCTTGGCTTTAATCTTTGTTGATGGAGATTACAAACGCCAATCAAATAGGTAATTGCAATCTCTTAAATTGAAATTGTGCGTCCATTGGAATCAAATGAATGTGAGGAATGAGAAACTTTTCCACATTTATAAGGTCCTGTCAGGATTGTTGCTACTACGATGTTCCTCATTATTTTCTTACTGCAAGCCGCGTGCCGTTACAAGGCTTTGGCTGGTGGATATTTCGCATCATCATAATTGGCAATCAGATTACAATTGCAGTACGTGCGGTGGCATCCCGAAAAGATCGAGTGAATTAAAAAGAAAAGTTCCCAGTTAAACAGATGGAATTGAGCTCACAGGCTATTCGCAAAAATTGTATATTTTACTCTTAATTCAAAGAATAATGCACCTTGAAAAATAAATTAAGGGATTATCCCCACGTCCCCCCCCTTTATACTTAATCAATGAAACTCCAAATCTAATCAGAGAAGTGCCTTATCAGAATAAACCAGTACACGAAATTTGAAGCAAATCGGATAATTCTGCATAAAAAACCCATTTATGTAAATTAAGGCAGGATTAGCCCCCGTTACCCCCTTTATACTCCATCAATGAACCCCCAAAACAAATCAGGGAAGCGCCTTATCAGATAGAGCCTATTTACAAAATTAGAAGCAAATCGAATAATTCTACATGAAAAACCAAATTATCTAAATTAAGGGAAGGAATTAGCTCCCTGTTCCCCTTTGCAAAACCAATAAAACACCAAAACTAATCCAGGAAGCACTTTATCAGAATGAACCTGTTTACAAAATTTGAATCAAATCAGATAATTCTGCATGAAAAATCCATTTATCTAAATTAAGGGGAGATTAGCCCCTGTTGCCCCTTTTATGCTTAACCAATGAACTCTCAAAACTAATTAGGGTGGTGCCTTGTCAGAACGAACGTATTTACAAAATATCAAGGAAATCGGATATTTCTATCAAGAGTTATCGCGTTAAATACATACGTACATACAGAACGTGCGGGCACATTAGCTCTCAGGCTTTAATAGCCTGTGAGCTAAAAAGAAAAAAACACGAACTAAAAAATGAAAGAAAAACAAATATCATAAAAAAATACTGACGAGTTATTCCAGTAATGTGTCCCTCCGGAGGGCATAATGTGGGGAGAGACATAATATGAAAGAATTGTCAAAGGGCTTTCTAATGATATACCAAATAATTGGTGCCGAAAAATATTGAATAAAAAAGAAAAGTGCCCAGCTAAACTGATGGCATTGAACTCACACTAATTGTACATTATAATCTTATTTTAAAGAATAATGCCCCTCAAACAAATAAGTGACGGGGGTTTAGCTCTGTTTTCCCATTTATACTTAATCAATGAACCTCCAAATCTAATCAGGGAGGTTCCTTAACGTAATAAACCGGCATACAAAATTTGGAGCAAATCGAATAATCCTGCAAAAAAGTTATTTATCTAAATTAAAGGGGTGGAATAGCCCACCTTTTCCCCTTTATCCTTAACCAATGAACGCCCAAAATTAACCAGGGAAGCTCCTTATCATAATAAACTGGTATACCAAATTCGGAGCAAATCGAATAATTCTGCATAAAAAACCCATTTATCTGAATTAAGAGGGGTGGGCTAACCCCCCTTTTCCCCTTTATCCTTAATCAGTAAGCCCCCAAAACTAATCAGGGAAGTTCCTTAGCATAATAAACCGGTATACTAAATTATGAGCAAATCGAATAATTCTGCATGAAAAAACCCATTTATTTGAATTAAGTGGTGGTTGACTAACCCCCCTTTCCCCCTTTATCCTTAACAAAAGTACCCCAAAAATTAATCAGGGAAGCCCCTTAACATAATAAACTGATATACCAAATTCGGAGAAAATCGAATAATTCTGCTTGAAAAATCCATTTATCTGAATTAAGAGGGGTGGACTAACACTCCTTTTCCCCCCTTTACCCGTAGCCAATGAACCCCCAAAACTAATCAGGGAAGTTCCTTAACATAATAAACCGGTATACCAAATTCGGAGCAAATCGAATAATTCTCCATGAAAAACCCATTTATCTGAGTTAAGAGGGGTGGACTAACCCCCTTTTCCCCCCTTTATCTCCGTAACCAATGAACCCCAAAACTAATCAGGGAAATTCCTTAACATAATAAACCGGTATACCAAATTCGGAGTAAATCGAATAATTCTGTATGAAAAACCCATTTATCTGAATTAACAGGGGTGGACTAACCCCCCTTTCCCCCCTTATCCCTAAACAATGAACCCCCAAAACTAATCAGAGAGGTTCCTTATCATAATAAATCGATATACCAAATTCGGAGCAAATCAAATAATTCTGCATGAAAAACCCATTTATCTAAATTAAGAGGGGTGGACTAACCCCCCTTTCCCCCCTTATCCATAACCATTGAATCCCAAAACTAATCATAAAAACCCATTTATTTGAATTAAAGGGGGGGGTATTAACACCCCTTTTTCCTTAACCAATGAACCTCCAAAACTAATCAGGGAAGTACCTTATCAGAATATACGAAGAAAAAAAAATGAAGCAAATCGGATGTTTCTATCATGAGTTATCGCGTTACATACATACGTACGTACATACATACATACAGAACCGGCGGGCACATAAGCTATCAGGCTTTGATAGCCTATGAGCTAAAAAGTGCCGGGGATGAAATCTGGGGAGGGGGATGCCAGGTTCACAATAGTAATATAAAAACACGCGCGCATTCAAATGCAAATCGATGAATTTCAAAGAAATCGGTGAAGAACTTTCGGAGGTTTAAGATTGGGTACAAACGAACATTTACATTTTTTTTATATAGAAATGTGCCCTTACGGGGGGAAAGTGGGATGAGGAGGATGGTAAGTGCATAATATGAAAGAGTAGTCAAATGGCTTTCTTATGATATGTCACATGACGTTTGTCTGAAAAAAAAAATTAAAAAGTGCCTCCTGGTGGTGGCGAGGAAAATGGAGAAGGGAGGAGAGAGGTTCGTGATAGGTATATAAAGAAAAGCGCGTATTCGAATGCAACGCAATCCATGAATTTCAAAGAAATCAATGAAGATCTTTCGGAGGTTTAAGATTTGGTACAAACGAACATTTCTCTATATTTTTTTTTATACAGAAATGTGCCCCCACGTGGGGAAAGTGAGGGGAACGAGATGCGAGGTTCATAATATGAAACAGTAATCCAAGGGCTTTATAATGATACATCACATGATGGGTTTTAGAAAAAATAAAAATAAAAAGCGCCACCTGGTGGGGGTGGTGGCAAATAGGGAATAATAAGTATATAACAACCCTTCCGTATTCGAATGCAACTAAACCCGTGAATTTCAAAGCAACCGGTAAAGAACTTTGAGAGATTAGTGATTTTGAACAAACGAACATTTACAATTTTATTTATATAAAATATTATTATTATAAACAAATTAGGTACTACTTGATTATCCCGTCAGCCAATTTCGTCAAATTATACAAATCGCCAAACTATTAGCCAAATTATGCAACGGACATAATTTTTATTTTAAATAACGAAATAAAAGATAAATTACTAAAGCATTAATAAAAATAAAACGTCGAATTAAAAATCACTTGATGACGTAACAAACACGTGTAAAGCGTTTAACGTCAAGCAAATTTGACATTTACGATCACCCATTACTGGCATTTAATTTTATAGTTTGGCGATATTTTTTTGGTCGACGGCATAACCAAGAAGTACCGCAAGTTATTTCAGTTGGTATTTATAATGTAGCTAAATAGCTCTTCTTTATATTAAATAAATATCATAAATATTGAAAAAAATACTTATATGTTTATGAAAAGTAAATAGGTTGCCAGTAAAAAAAAAAAAAAAAAAAAATCACTCACCAAGGCCTTTTTCTTTATCTCGCCAAAGCCCATATAATAAAAATAAACCAAATACTCTTCAATCTGTTGCCTGACACTAAGTAATGACAATAATGTAAATAACTGTTAGGCACAGATATCATATACATTCCTGGTTTGGCGCGATTTCTTTTCACGCCAACTTGGCGAAAACATCGTTTTCGGATACTAGTTTCATATATATATATATATATATATATATTTAAATTATTTTCTATTATTTCAAACGGAAATAACAACAAACAAAAAAAGTTTAATTAATAACTATAGAAAAAAACAACTTCTATAATCCTTCTATATATAAAAAAAAGTTTTGATTTGGAAATGGACCAATGAAAATCTGCGTTGGTATTCCAGGCAGATCGGCATTCAATTTGAATGCTTAAGCATGGCCTTTCTTCGTGAATATTAAACAAACTGTTGCATACAAAAATATGAAAATCGGTAGTATTATAGAGAAATGTTTGATAAACACGCTGATGCTGACAGTTTTCAAATCGAAGATTTATTTTAAGTGATATTTAATGCCAAAGTTGCACAAAATCATTCCATTAAAAAAGTTTTATAGGAGCAGAAACTGTACATAGGAATTTAATAATTTTTAGATCATTTTGTGCGTCAAATTTCCCGGTGTGCAGACTGCATTTAGTTTTTTAATTTGACTCATTTTTTGAGGTTTTATTTCTATTTTAAAGTTAAATTTTCAGCATTTCGAGAGATATTTTTTACATACTAGGGGGCTTGGCCCCCTACGAGCTACGCTCGCCAACCCCCTTTCAGACACCACAGTCTCTAAAAGCACGCTAATTTGATCGGCTTTAAAAAGATTTTGGAAGATTGAATTATAATTTAAAAAACAGTGGCGATCTCCCTATAAACGGGTTTGCATTCATTCCTCTTTTACTAAGGAATTTTAAGGAAAAATCAGCTGCTGTTAAAATATACAATGGCTGTTTTCGTGTTTGATTAAATAAAGTCAATTAAACATTTCAAAATAAGCTAATACTAGTAAATCTGCAGATCAAGAGCCTCAACGTCATCTCTGCAACTCATTGTTTTTATCAAACTTTGCGTAATATTAATCTTTCTACAAAAACAAAATTTAAACTATTTAAATTACACAAACATTTATAAAAGGAAAAAAATATTTCGATGGTTTCAGACATTAAAAGCGTTAAATTAAACACGTTGTTATGTAAGGATATTCTGAAATTCTCACGAGCTACTTATTCTAGTAATTTTTATATAATAAAGCAAATTTCTTCAGGCGGCGCCCCCCTGAACCCCCCTTTGTGTAATTTATTTTGCATTTGTAATTTTCTACTGATTGAGTTAATGATTACCCTATATCTTAGATTTCTTTTTACACTGCGATTTATAAGGATAAGCAATAATTCGGTCAAGCATTTTACGTTATCCTAATATCCATACAGCAGTATTTACTTGCCTGCTAACCACAAATACCTGTATCTAATGGATAAAGAACTTTTGGAAATGTAAACTGAAACATCTAATTTAGAAATCTAATACCTTTATAAATTTTGTTTATAAAAAAATAATTTTGATTACCATTCTGCAATATTTATATCTAAGATCTAATCTAAATATCAAAAAATGTACTCGATAGCATTAACTTACTAAAAACACCCTAAAGTAGGGGGGCTTCTAAACCTAACAGTTAATAATTCATCATCGTTAAATAGATAAACATGATTTGGCGCCTTTAAGTATTTTTTGTGATTTTCTTTTAATAGTATCTACATTTAATTTAAAATCGTGATGTTACAAATACCGTTGAAATTTGACGCAAACCTGTGTTCAGGTCAAATTACGAAAGGTTAACTAACATTTCATTTCCCTTAGCCGGACTTTATGTTTCATTTTTCGTAATAAGGATTATTTTAATAATTTAATTTATTTTACACTCTACAAGCTGTTACACGGACGTTGTTCACGTAGCATTAAAATAGAGATAAATGCATTAAGTAAAACATTTCACTCCCCACCAGACATGCCAAGTCTCAAGCTTTTTGCACATCACTATTATCTTAGAGAAAATGTTCTTTTAAATCGCGCAAATGTTTCAATTAAATAAAGTAACATTTTCTGTATTAAAATACTGGTATCCAGAACGCCGGAGGCTTGGCAGCTCTGCTCCTCTTAATAAAAACATATACGATTAACCAACACTTTATCACATTTTATAGGAGACAATACGGAATTTCTTATTTGTATGGCCTTACATATATCTCAGTCATAAAAATGTAAAATTTTGTGCCAATTAATGCACGCAATTGCGAAAATGAAATCGCAAAGAATGAGAAAAGGAAGGCCAAGTAAAATCGTGTAAATCGAGGAATCTTTCTTCGTAGTGCTGGGAAAATACTGCTACAAAAACTATTTTAGGTGGTATTTGGTGTGAAATGTTTATATGTATTCATTCCTGTCCTATATATCCTTTTTTTATTTTTTATTTGCTTATTCCATTTTTCTTTTGCACGTGAAAATCTTACAAATTAAAATTAACTCTTTGGGAGAAATTGTTATTCATTTTTTTTTTTTTTGGCAACAATAAAGTTTATAAAATTTAACAGAATAATGTCAGTTTATTCTGTATGAAAATAACGAACTTTTTCATTTATAATCAAATAGTTGAATAAATAAATGAAAATATTATTCTATATAGTATATAAATACTATTTTCATTTCTGCGTTTAAATAAATCTATATGCAAATATCTATACAAAGGCATTCATTAATTCATTCCTTTTGCTTTGATTTGACTTCAAAAAACCATACATACTTTCACATTTATGATATTTTTAGATGAGATGCTGTTGCTACGCAACGGTTAAAAGAAAAAAATGAAATATAAGTAAATTCATAAAATAAAATGTTTTATATTATTCGAACACATGTATAAAATTCTATCATAAGTTATACACCTAATTTAAAAGCTCTGACAAATGTTTTGACAAAATTGCAAACTAATAAGAATAATTTAATACTCTTATTTAAAAATTTCAGCATCCAAAATTTACCATTTAAATCTAGTATTCATATGAGCGATTTCTTTCAACAAATGAAAATTTGAAAATCGTCTGACTTCCCATAGAAAAGCATTATATCACAAAATAAAATGTTCTGTATATTCCGAACGAATGAACCAAATTTAACCCAAAACTATACAGCTAAATCCGGGGAGCTCATCAACATGCCCAGGGAATTTCAAGCCGATCGGATGCTTTTTACGGCAGTTATCGCGGAACAGACAGACAGACTAACAGACAGACAGACTAACGGAAACCAAAACTTTTCGTGTCTCCACAGTAAGCCTTCACTGACGTTTCGGCAATAAAATGATTTAAGTAAACAGTCTTTGTCTCCCGGTATTGCTTAACAAAGTGAAAAGAAAGTTATTTTAAATGCATCGTTTTTAATCTGACGTAATTTTTACCAAACCTTTCTTTCTCTTTTTAAGATTCACGTGAAAATACTTTTGTTAGAAATGAAATATTATTTGAGCTCTCCTAACAAAAATAGTTGAAAAGATAATCTCAAAATATCAAATAAATGTCTCGTGCAATTTTTAAATTTAAACCGTTTTGCAATATTATTTTTTGTTCATTTACGTAATAAGTGTAATCTGACGTAAATGTGACGTAATTTCTCCTATTTAAGACTTCTAACGCATGTTAATGAATTTATTATTTTACAATATCCTTTCTCTTTTAAAATTCACGTGTAAATGTAGTTTTTATGAAGTAATTTTCGATAAGTTCCTGCTTTTTATACGTAATTATTTAATTTTAATTTGAAATTTTTTTTCTGTTTATAATAGTCACTTGTAAATAAATTTTTAATTTGAAGCAAACATTATTATTTCCGCTGTTTATACAGTTGGCAACAGTTTAAATTATGAAAATTTTTTAAAATAAGTAAAAAAATATCTCTCGAAATGCTGAAAATTTGAAATTAAAATAGAAATAAAACCTCAAAAATGAGTCAAATTAAAAAAGTGAATGCAGTCTGCACACCGGAAAATTCTAACGTATAAAATGATCTAAAAATGAATTAATTTCCATGGATAGTTTTTGCTCCTTAAAACTTTTTTAATGGAAGGATTTTGTTCAAATTTAGCATTAAATATCTCTTAAAATAATTCTTCGATTTGAAAACTGTCTGCATCAGCGTGTTTATCAAACATTTCTCTATAATACTTCCGATTTTCATATTTTTGTATCCTGTAGTTTTCTTAATATTAACGAAGAAAGTCCTCGGTCACAAAAATTCAAAACCGGCGGCGGCGGTGACAACAGCGTTACTTTTTTTTTTTTTTTTTCTAGAATAGAGAGATTTTAGAAAATTGTATTAATTTAAACTGTTGCCAACTGTACAAACAGTGCAAACAATAATGTTTGCTTCAAATTAAAAATTTATTTTATGACGTGACTATTATAAACAGAAAATATAAAAAGCAGGAACTCATTGAAAATTAAGTCATAAAAACTATGTTTACACGTGAATATTAAAAGAGAAAGAATATTGTAAAATAATAAATTCATTAACCTCGTTAGAAGTCTTAAATAGGAGAATTTACGTCACATTTACGTCACATTACACTTATTACGTAAAATGAACAAAAAATAATATTGCAAAACAGTTTAAATTTAAAAATTACGCGAGATATTTATTTGATATTTTAAGATGATCATAATATTTCAATGAACAAAAGTATTTTTACGTGAATATTAAAAAGAGAAAGAAAAGATTAGTGAAATTTACGTCAGATTCAAATTATAATTCAATCTTCCGAAATCTTTTTAAAGACGATCAAATAAGCGTGCTGTTAGAGTCTGCGGTGCCTGAGCGGGGGGCATAGCCCCCTAGTACTAAAAAGGAAAATAAAGGCAAATAAACAACTTATTAATAAATGAACAACAATAGCCGGGTTACCATGTCTGGCAAAATAACGCCATTTTGGAGCCCAGTAGGTCCATGGAGCGTATATGAAATCTGTGCCAACAATGCTTCCAATAATATAGTAAATAAGACATCTGGCGGTGACTTGATTCTCGATAATTATAAAATAAATAATAATAATAATAGTAATAGCAATTAATAAATAATAATAATAATAATAATAGCAATTAATAAATAATAATAATAATATAAAATTGGAATCCAGACATAAATTTATGTGCTTTTAAATATCTAAGATTAGTCCAATATCTTTTAAAATATTACCTAACAGAGAGGAAAATATGAAGAAATAACAAATTTAAAAAATATTTGCAATTTTTTCTCAGCAAACAATTTTTATTTCAAAATGTTGAATTTTTGTATAGTAATAACACACGCATAAATTTCCTTAAGAATAATTTTCAGTTCCTAAATTTTGAAACTGTGAATTTTCGGTACTACTTAGTTATTCTGTCGACCAATTTTGCCAAATTATATAAATCGCCAAATCACTCGTCAAATTATACAAATTGATATAATTTTTATTTTAAATAATGAAAGAACAAATAAATTAGTATAACATTAATAAAAATACAAATAAAATGTCGAAATAAAAATCACTTGATGATGTAAACGGGTGTAACTTTGCTTAAAGTCAAGTGATTGTGACATTTACGATCAACCATTATTGGCATTTAATCTTATAGTTTGGCGACAGATTTTGGGTCGATGGGATAACCAAATAGTACCGAATTTTCCTATACGTGAAATTGGCGTTATCGCCAAAGAAATATACAATAATATTTTCTAAAAAAGAAAAAAAAAAGAAAAGAAAAGAAAAGCATTATAATCCTTGATCTGAGTTGGAGTGTATAAAAATCATATGCTTCCGCAATTACGGCGAAAAGCTTTTTAAAAAGTATGAACTTATTTTATAATATGTATGTGTGGCAGAAATTCAAACTAAAATTTTGATATTTGATTCCATTTTTAAAATATTTACTGATATATATGTATATATATATAACATATAATTGAATATATAAATGTACTCCAAAAATGATCTCGTTCGCTTGAAAAAACACCATTATTGCGAAAATCATCAAGCTAATGTCACGCTTATGTATTTTTGGCTTTAAAAAAATTGGCTAAACATTGTTTAGAGACAAACATAACATAGAAATCATATATAATTCATAAAAGGAATAATATATAATTCACAATTACAGTAACTTTTACAATTGCATCTGTTTATTTCTCCTGTAAATCACATGATGTGGCAGTTAGATAAAAATAAAAAGAAAAGAACCACAAATAAAAAAATTGTAATCCAAAATTAGTCTAATCAAATTTTCAGATGAATTTTTTTAACTTAATGCAGGCGATAATTCGCCAAATATTGTATAAATTGTAAAATTTCAAAATAAAGTATATTTTTAAGGATTAAAAATATTTATTTCATGTTTAATTTAAATATTTTCGTTTCATAATATTGTGTCTCCTTTAAACTTTTTTTTGTTGTCTTTTTTAAATAAATATCAGTATTTTGTTTCACTTATTTGCGAGGTATTTGTATTATTTTCTAACGGACGGATAACTATTTCAATTTTTTAACCAACTAACCATTCGCCAAAAAATGACCACTGGCAACCTTTTAGTTCAAAATAACAATAAAATATGAAATTTATTACCAAAAGTCATAGTTATCTCTGTATATTTTACTCATAAACCACCGCGTGAATAATATCTACCGAATGACACTATTTGTAAAAAAATCCACCGGGTAGTTTTTGAAAACATTCGGGCGGAACTTTTAGATCTTACTGCTTTATAATATGTATGATGATGCTAAGGATGTTGATTACAAACTATACACTATATACAGTGCTGGCCATAAGTTTAGGACCACCTCTGAAAATTAAGATCAAGACAATAAATTAAATACTCACTCGTTAGTAAAATTACAAACTCCGTTTATTACATGAATATTACATTTCTACGCATATAAATTACATACATTAAACACAAATTTTACAGAAAAATAAATATTTTGTTGGTCCGCATGTTAGCTTTTATTACAGCCTGTAAATGTTTTGGCATGCTCTCTACCAGACTTCGGCAGTATGCAGCTGATAATTCTTTCACCCAAACTTCCTTAATTGTTTTTTCCTGTTACTTAGCACTTGTTGGCTGTTTCTAAAAGACCTTGTGCTTTAAGAGAGTCTATAAGTTTTCAATTGGATTCAAATCGGGACTGTTTCCAATTCAGTCAAGGATTTGAATTTTCTTCGTCTTCAAGAACTGAGTAACAATTTTAGAGCGATGACATGGTCCACCATCATGCATAAAAATTGCGCATTTATGAACGGTCATGTGTAATTCTAACTTTTCCTTCAACAAATCCACGTATATAGGCCATTCATAGTCATTCCTGGTGGTGGAAAGAACAATGCAGCCGTTCCGTTCACTGACATTCCAATCCAAATCATAACACTTGGGGAGTGTTTAACAGTCTGTAAAGTATGAGGTTCATCGAATCGCTTTCCAGGAGGTATACGGACATAGTACTTGCGTGTAGAGAACTGCTGTATGGTAGATTCGTCCGAAAAAAAAACCATGTGCCACTGACGAATTGTCCATTTGGCATGTTTCTTGGCAAAGTCCAAGCGCTTAGCTATCATGGCCGCTGTTAATCTGGGTTTTTTCGCAGGCTTATGGGATTTTAAATTAAAGTCGTCGAACAAACGTCGACTTACTGTTCTACGACTGACAAACGCACGTTTTGCAAGCAGTACTGGCCGTATCTTGCTTGCGGAACTCATTGGAGAACGAACTGCTATTCTTCTAATGGCATGGTCATCCCTAAGTGTGGTTTTACCAGGTCGACCACACCTTTTGGCATCAACATAAGTCCCTGTTTCTTTAATTTTCTTGATCGCATTGTGAACTGCATTATTACTACGTCTTACTAGTTCACTAATTAGTCGTTCAGAATATCCTTCATTATGAAGAATAACAATTTGTGCAAGCTGAGCTTCAGAAACTGACAATTTTTGACCCATTTTCATAGGTTTTAAAAACTTGTAAAACAAGCAACAATTGCGTCTGCGACGCTTATTACTCAAAGATCAAATGAAAAATGAATACAGTACTCCACTGCCAGACGGAATGACGCCATCTGACGCAATTAATTTGATTTATGACGCTAGCAGTGGTTTCAATTGTAAAAACACTAGTTTCTGAACGGTGGTCTTAAACTTTTGGCCACGACTGTATATATATATATATATATATATATATATATATATACATACCTTTTAAATTAGTTATCAGAATAAACATTATAATATTTCAACCATTGCTATAATATTTTTTTTTTTATATATCTTGAAACAGTAATGCTATGAATAACTCATTTAGAAAGCAAAAGAAGTAAAGTTTTATTTTAATGTGAATTAAAATCTTTTAAATTTAAAAAGAGAACCATCAAATGAAGTTTTTTCAAGTTATTAGAAAACTACATTTTCTTGCTAAGATATTTAATGGAAAAGCGATTTCCCCTTTTTTACAATGAAAGACTTAAGTGACGAAACATTTATTTTTCATAATTAAGCCTTTAAAAAAGATTAATTTTTATTATTTGCATAAGTTCTTTGAATATTAAATATACGTAATATTTTATATATACATTTTCAAAATAAAAATTAATAAAAAAAATCGTGAATATCACGAAGAAATGTGAATTATCACGATATGTTTGTATAAACATTATGTTTCTTTAGTAAACATTATTCCATAATATAAAAATCTTATTTTTGTATTACTATGTTCCTGAATTTTAGATATTTTACTTAGATTCGATTCAATAGTCGCAATTTTTTTTTCCTTACTTATTTTAAATACTTTTGTTTTTGGTTAATTGGAATTAAAATTCGAAACATCCCCATTTTAAAATTAAAAACAATGTATTGCAAGCAATAATTAAATAATTAAACTCTTCGACTGGGCCGGGCCCCTAGCTTGATGACTTAAACTTATTGAATTTAGCTCTTAAATTTTCTGGCGTTATAGACCCTACTACCTAATAATGGGCTCGAAGAAGCTAGTTGTCGTTCGGTAGCTTCATCGCCCCGAGTCAAACCCTTACTGCTTTTCGGTGTCTTTAATTTCTGTAATTTCCCTTTTAAATTTGTCCGGTTTCAATTTTTGATTTTTTTTTCAACCTGGCTTTCGCTAGAGAGTCTTTCACTCGGGACGTGGCTGGGGACCTACGTATCTTGCTTCCGCAAGAGAGTCGGACTAGAATAGAGGAATAAAGTGCTGCAGACGAAGATGGGTCGCTCGTCGCGGACGTCACTGAAAGAAGATATCACCGACTCCGACTGTGCACCGAATTTTACGTGAGGTAGCGGCGAAAAAAGATGGTTTTTACGATATGTTGCAAACATTATTAAAGTAAAGCATTAAAAATAAAAAGCAATTATATATATATATATATATATATATATATATATATATATATATATTATTTCAAAATTAATGAAAAATTACCGCATGAATGGCGCTACAGCAGCACATATCAAATGCAATAAAACATATTACTCCTTTTGGAGTTATGGTGTTTAGGCATTTTGAAATGATATAATATATATATACATTTTCCATGAATAACATATTTTATTAAAATTCTTAATGATTTGAAACATTTATTCAGTGAATTAAATAAATATTAGAAACAATATCTATTCGTAAATTAATATATATTCCCAATTAATATATATTCGTAATTTACTAAATTAAAACTACGAAATGACTTTCACCTTTCATTTAATACTTCTTTATTTAAAAGTCATGCATGTCTAGAAATTAAAGAAACAACAATGGTATGCAAATACTTTAGGTTTTATAATAAAAAATATATGAAAGTACTTATATGTCAATTAGCAGTTAAATTTATTCTCAATCAGAGCGTTCCTAATTACGTATTAGCAATGTGAATAATTCGGAGTGATAATCTTTATTTTAAATGCTCACTTCCATTTCAGTTTTGTTTTTAACGCTAGTATATACTATAGTGGTGAAAGAAAAAAGGAAATGTTGAGACATAATTGGAAACTCAGAATAATAATAATAATAAAAACATACATTCCTTATGAAGCATGCGTTTAAGTTGTCTATATAAAATTAAATTAACTGTAAAGCGGTGTGAACAGCTTAAAATACTTTTGAATAACAAAAATAAATTGCAAGATTTGTATTTAAATTATCGCATAAAACGGAAGGTGGTATCATTTCAATATTAGTAATTTTGACATATTTTAATACTGGATATAAAACTAATTCAAATACTAATTATTTAAAACAGATAAGTATTTAACGAGGCAATTTTATTTGTGTCATATATATATATATTTTTGATGGAAATTCTTTTAACTTTTGCAGTTTTAAATAGAAATTAACGCTGTATTTAATACTTTTCTAAAAGTCCCTAATACAAAAATAATGATTGTTTAATATTTTGTTTCGAAAAATATACAATTTTCGTTGCAAAATATATTGATCATTATTCAAAGTTATAAAATAAAAACGTTCGGTGTCATTAAAAAGATCGCTTTCGTGATTTTTGATATATTTTCTGTATTTTCAATAAAAAACATGACGCTAAAGTTTCAAGGCATTCTAAGATTTTAACATTTTAAACATCCCATGAATTTTCGGCGATCTGTCTTACTTAAACATATTTTTTATAATAAAACATTTTTAAAATTGATTTTTCATGAAAATCATGTTTTTCGAAGACATAATTAAAGTTTTACACCCGAAATCTTTTAGAAATTTTGACCACATGTCTTCAATAACAAGATACGTCAGATTTTTTACTTTTATGCCCTCACTGCTACCAGCTATGAATTTTGCTTAACCATTTAACCTGCACAATCTTATGTGACGGGGATGTGGGGCAAGTGGCCCCGGGCTCCTCGACCAAATCGTCTAGAACCGACTAGTCTAATATGAGGTCTCTTGTTTAATCTCAATTTTAGAAAATATATTATTTCTTAAGTTTACTTAAATACACATTTTGGGTTATTTAAATACAGAGTGTCTTTTTGAGAGCGGAAAAATACCAAAAAGAACTACAGAACTAACAAGGGAACCACTTTAGGTGTTGCTCGCACCTAGAATCGAGACCTAGTGCATTTTGTAGCCCTATGCATAAAAGTTAGAGAACCGATAAAAATTCTTTGTTAAAATCATATTTTATATATTTTTTTATATTTATAATTTTTTATTATTGGATTTTTACTTGTTAATTTTACACCAAAAGAGAGTTAAGTCGCCAGATATGGCACTTCAAAATTTTCACTAGCTTTACACTTGTAATAGGTTTACGTCCAAACCATTACAACACGGTGCGTTGCGAAAATACTGAGCTAGGGTTGCCGGAAAACTGTACGGGATGAAAAAGACGCCAATCTTTCCCCGCCAAATATGTAAATATAATACTGTATTTTTTTTTTTTTAATCAAATTCGTAGGTTCTTGAAGGAATTTTAAAACTTTTTTCAAAATTTTATAGTTATTATTGACTAATTTATATTTTTAACTATTTTTTTTTTAATTTTTACTTTAACAGCCCGAAAAGTGGTCTCGAAAATCGCATTTGCAGAAAGTTAATCGGCTGTAAAATCAAAAAATATTATTTTAACAAAAAAATTTTATCGATTCCCAAACTTCCTAATATAGAGCTTTAAAATGCACCAGGTTTCAATACTAGGTGCGAGCAACACCTAAAGTGGTTCCCTTGTAAGGACAAAATGATTTGAACAAATTGGTGCAAAACACAAATGAAAACAAAATACTTCGCAGGTAATACCATTAAATTAAGAGATGTGAATTTTCTTTCGAAAGAACTTTTATATATCTTCTTCAGGCATAAAGAAGAAATACTGCTACTTTGAGAATAGGAGCTAGACTAAAAGGAAATAGATTACATATGGGTAACTTAAAGAAAGCAGCTTTATAGGAAAGCAAATTACGTTATCCAAAGGCATATAGAGAATCATCCAATCAGAACAGTACAGAATGATAAATATGAAATTTTAATAAAAAACAGTTTTAGTAATGGAAAAGAAAATTTCAAGAAAAAGCATAATAATGTATATAAAAACAAAGAATAACAGAACCATAATAATTGAAAAAAATAATACATTAATTAAAACTTAATTAAAACAACAAAACGAAAATAATGAAAAAAATACAAATTAATACTTCATTAAAAGACACAAATAGAGTAAATTAATAACTAGATTTTAAAGTAAATTACATAAAATAAAGTAAAAGAAGAAAAAAGATATAATAATAATAAAGTAAATGAAAATAAAACAGATACTACAAGTAAATTTATGCAACAATATAAGTATTAAATACAAAAATAATAATAAAAAGTCCTATCATCATATGCCGGGAGGGGAAAAGGTAGCTTCCCTATTCCTTGTTTTTTTTTTTTTTTTTTTTTTTTTTTTTTTAATATAGCTTATTTTACTCAAACACACGAAGCTGAGATTAGTGAAATTCGATTAAATGATTCAATAAAATTTCCTTATTTCTTGGTTTTACAATTTTGCAAATTTCACTCAAATTTTAAGAAGCTAAAATACGACGAACCCGATAAAAGAATAAACGTCAATACTGAATTTGAATGAGAATTGCATTAAGTTAGTAATCTATAGCCAAGTTGGCAGTATACATAGTTTTAATTGCCAAATTTGGTAATATTTCGTCAAGTGTCACCAAGCTTGGTAAGAATTTTAAGCTAACATTCACTAAGACTCATAAATTAATGACTGATTTTCTTTAATTTTTGTCCTGTTTCAAAATGTCAGTCACCCTAGAATTTCAAACTGCTATATCTCAACCATTTTTTAAGTTAGAGACGAAACAAAAAATACTCCGGAATCCTTGAATCAAGGCCTAACACTTAAATATAAAATAATTTTGTATTAATAAATATTTAGTGCATTTTTTATAAGTCTCATTTGGACAGAGGGTGGTTTAGGGGTCTGGGGTCATGATCGGTGATAATATGCCTAAATTTTTTGGAAGTCCTTTTCTCCAGACGGCTGCAATAGGTAGCCTTTTATTTTCTGTAATGAAAGCTATCTAAAGTGTTATGTGGTATAACGAAAAATGTTTTCAAGCTGGAGAGGGGAGACGGAGTTTTCATTAACGATAGAATCACGATCAGATAAATTGCAAGTCCATATCCTAGGCGCTAATGTCATAAGATATAATTTTAGCATTTAAAAAAAAATAAACTATTGCCTGAATACCGAAAATGCTCGGAAATAGAAGATTTAGAAATTCTTGGTCAGAGACATAACTTGATTGTTATTTTAAGCGGGCATCGAGATTTCGTTTAGTTTGGCTGATATGTGATAAATGACAATCATTACACATCTTATTGACAAGTTTAAAGATAACATTAAATTTTAAACGTTTTTAAACTATAGCTCATTTCAAACATAAATAAGATAGAAAGACATGAAAAAAATGAAAAGGGAGGTTTGTTTTTAACATATTTAGCAATATCGATAACAGAAACATTAATACCACTTATGACAGAAACAGATTTTAAATAATTATATTAATAATCCGAGACTCCCTTAAATATTATTAATTTATTGCAAAATATCTAGAAAAATAGTATCAATGGACGTTATACATTTAACTTCATATCAAGAGTAAATATTAACTTTATAATCACTGGTAGATTCGTAATATATATTTAACATGTCTCGCAACCATCCCAAAAGTTTTATTTGTAAATAAAAAAGTTTATTTAAAATAAAAAGCATGTTATTGAAAACTGAATATTGTGTAATGTAGGAAGATTTTTAAATTATTTTTAACAAAATTGGCCACGAGTAAAAAATAATTTTAAATATAATCAATCATTATATACGGATGTGTTCTAGTATCAATAAAATTCTGATTTTAGCTTCAATTGTGCATTCCAACAATACAATACTCAACAGTTACTATTCTTTCATCTTTTAAGGAAAAAAAAATATTCACCTATATTTAACTATTCACTATGCAATAATGTAAAAAAAGCCTACACATAACCACAAGGTATCAAAATTATAATAGTTATTTGTCTATTTCTAAAGGTGTCAAACTCAAGCAATATAATGAATATTTTACCACAGACATTATTCATTTAAACTTTTAATAATACATCGAGATAGCTATAAAAAAGGACATTTCATCTTGAACAAACTATGATCGTTACTAATTCAGTTATAAAGCAATCAAGAATCTAGTAGCCTTTCAGATCATTCGTAAATATAAGAACATATTTAAAGTGAAATTAACAGAAACATTTATTACGATATACAAGGATTACAATTATTATAAAAGCTTAATTATTACAATATCTGAATAGAACTCCTTTTTTATGCGACGATTAATTTTTTTCTGTATGATAATATCTTTAACATCTTAAAGAAAAATTTCACAACTATTAAATCATAGAATAAGATTTTATGTTTGTATAAAATTAAACTTAAATTTATAAGGTAAATGAACTTTATGACCTAGATGGACGATATGTTATTTCATGCATATTCATAAGTTATCAATTTTAATAATTTACAAATTTATATGTTTGGAAATAGTGACATTCAAAATAATATATGTAGACTCCAAAATTGCAACGTCATTGAAAAACAATTTAATTTTTTTTTATTAAAAGCTTCATTATATTTTGATTCTTCTCTGACTTGTCCATCACTGAGTTATCTGGCTTTCTAACAAGCATAAAACAAAAGCAGTGAATTTTCCATAATTGCGCCCATTCCAAATAAATATATTGTATTCGACGGTTGAATTTTAGCAGAATATTTTGACGTCCTAATTTAAATGCCTGTAACATAAAATATGCCAGAAATTTACGTAATTTTGATGCATTCGTAGTAAAATATTTTAGTTTAAAAAATGAACATTCCAGGTACTTGTTAAATATATTATTTTCACACGTGGATGCATATTACACATTTCAGATATAAAGGGACTTAGTCACAGAACGGCTGAAATCTTTTACTAATGAAAAAACAAATAGTAAAATCGAAATGAAAATGGCAATTTGTCACTGATTTTTTTTAATTCGCCTGTTTAGGTTGGATGGAGAATGACCTCAAACACAATAATGGAAGAAAGAAAAATGTTCAAAATGATATATTTTTTAAAAAGTAATATACGCTTGCTGATAAATAACATGTCATTTTCATTTGAAAAAAGCATACCGCTAGAACATGTCATTTTCATTTGAAAAAAGCATACCGTTAGCATACTTCAACATAAATCTGAATATAAATTCGTGTTAATTTAGTCGTGTTTTTACATGGGCATTAAACACTATATATTTTTATATTTTTATAAGAATTTTTTTAAAGAATGTCGCAGCAAACACATCTAGACATTATTTGAAATTACCATATTGATCTCAAAACGTAGTTGTTCCAGGGTTTTTTTTTTTTTTTTTTTTTTTTTTTTTTTTTTTTTTTTGTGGAAATGGTCGAAAAAAATCATGCACTGATTGCTGAATTATAGAAGTATGGAAGAATACACGGTTATATTTAAATATATGTTTATAAGATATGCCTTTATATGTAATTTTTAAGTAGTTTGAATTTTAAAATGTCTGTGAAAAAAACGTTGCCCTTATTCACTCAAATAGTATTTAAACATTGGAAAAGCCATTTGAAATTTCATTATTTTATCCAAAAGAACACATTATCTTTGAATAAATTTAATTGAATACTAATGAGCTAGACTAAAGGATTTCAATTAACGGACAATAAATAGAAAAAAAATATTTTTTATTTTTATTTAATCTGGAATTAATAGACTACTAAGTATCCATTTAATTAAACGAAAGAAAGAATGATTAAAGAATTCGCATCGAAGCATGAAATTGAAAGTAAATAAATAAAAACAATTTTAATCATAAACAGATATTCATTAAAAAAGGTTATTATAAACTAACTCTATAACTTATTAATAAATCTTTCTTTAAGGATATATGAAAAGAAGGAATATAATAACTTTTATTAAATTATTTTATCGTTAAGAGACTCGTAAATACTTATTATAAAATAAAATGATGTATACGACTAAGAATTTAAACACTTTATTCATTTTTATATCTAATAAAACATATATTTTCTTCCTGCACCATTTGAAAAAGTATTCGAATCTGAATGAATAAAATTAATACATTTATGAAAACGCTTTAAATGTATCATGTTTAGCATAACACCAAAATCAACAAGAGTAAACACGTTTTTATACACAGAAAATAGCAGGTGATGCAAAACCTTAAAAACTGTTTTGTGAAAACGATTTCATTTTATATTTATATACTTTGAATTTTCCAATAAATAATCTACTTATTTATTTTTTAAATACAGTCGAACCTCGTTATTCCGACACTCTAATGATCAGAAAAAAGTGTCGCCATAAGCGGGGTGTCGCGGTAACCGGAGTTATATATATGTTTAAAATAGTTAAAAATATGTTTATAAAAATCTATGTTTTTAATTAATTTAAGACTATTTTAAATTCATAACTGTTCTTGCAGTTTTAAGCAATAAAACATTATTATTAAACAAATAAACACAAAAACAAAACTGAAAAGAATAAAAATACATTTATGATGACTTTTGTCTTTATTGATGCATGAAATATTGATAAATTAAGGTTTGCTTATCCCTAGATGTGCTTCCGACAATTCTTTTTTCAATATTATACAATAAATTGTAATCAATATTCGTTGTTTCAGAAATGGATGTTAGATAATTTCTTATCGTTTCAGTGCAAGGTGCAATGCTTCGGTTTCAGTTGGGTGGAAAACGCCGTGTAATCACAAGAAAGCGCCGCCTGACCAGAACAAAAAGACCGCGAGTTGACTGATACGTCTATCTGGAGCTTAAGTGGATCAAACATAATGTGTGGGTTTATTTATTCAAATAAAGGATTGAAGTAAAATTTTTCATTTAACTCAATGGTATTTTAGACACTTTTGTGAAAAGTTTGGCTAAGACATTTCTTACCGTTTAATTTCCGTGCTTATGAGATGGATTATGAAAACCGGACAATTTTCCTAAACTGTCGGGATATCCGGAGTTGGAAATTATTCAACGACGTAAAATACGGGGTTTATTTACATTAAAATCCTATACAGAAAATCGGGACTTTGAAAAACTGACGTGATAAGCGGAGTGACGTGAAAACCGGGTGTCGGGATAACGAGGTCCACTTCATTACAGTTTATAACTTTAAATAGATATATGATTGAATAGGCAGTCACAATAATATAAAATGCTTTATAAATAGTATATTTTTGGTTCCAAATGAAATATTATTGTTTAAAAATAACTAGAATCCTTTCTCCAATCATCCGTCAAAACACAAGAAGTTTGACGGATTGTATTGTATGTATTGGCGGAAGTATTGTATGTATATATTTTTATCTTTATCTTTATATTTTATTTTTGTATTGGTAAGAAGTAATTATTTTTGCAATATCTGTAGTACACTACAAAAAACTTCAGCAGCCGCTTTCTGATGCTCTTATTCTGTATGGAAATTTAAATTACCAGTCTTGAAGATGACACTGTAAAAAACAGCTGTAAAGTTACTAAATTTTTTTCTAGGAAACTGGGATTCCTAGAATTTTTATGTAACGGCAACAACAAAAATTCATGTAACAAATACACTTTTGTACCGTAAATCTGTAAGGATACTAAAAACTTTTTAGGAAACTGGGATGCCTAGAACATTTTATGTAATAGGATCCCAGATTACAGATAAAATTTTAGTAAGATTGCTGTAACTTTGGTTAGATTCATTTGTAAAGCTACAGATTTCTGTAGCGTTGCAAAAATTATTTTCGTAGATTTATATCTTTTTTTGTACACTGTACAGATAAAAGTTTAGTAGGCATACAATTTTACATTTTTTTTTTTTTTTTTTTTTTTTGAAAAGAGAGTTATTTTTCTAACTACACTATTGAATACTCAATTATTAAACAAGTGGGTTTATATACATTTTAAGTCTATATTTTCGTTACATATAACCGACGACTTTTAAAAAGTTTGATTTATTTTATTTTTAAGCCTTTTATTTATTTTAAAAGATTTTGGATCAAATCTTTTGTTTATTTTTGAGACGGGGGGGAGGGGATGGAAATTGTTTCGAAATCTAAGAAACAATTTCTTATATAAAATAAAGTTTTTACAAAACCACGCATTTAATTTTGTATATTTTGAACAAGTGCTACTCGTTTGAATAAATTTAATGAAATCTGGAACATGCGTATTACATACCTATATGAAGAAACAATTTCTCACATAAAATAAAGTTTTTGAAAATCCTTCATTTAATTTTGCTTATATTTAATAAATTTTACTTGTTTGAATAAATTTAATGAAATCAGAAACATATGTATTAAGTACTTATATGATATGAAACATGATGGCCTGAGAATTTTTTTAACAATATTTTGATAAATAATTATGACACATTTCATACGTACTTTTAATTATTTTACTATTAGAAATTAATACATAGATTCTAAATATTACACCATTTTTTTCATTATGTTTTCATTATGTTTTTTAGTGATAATTTTATATTACCCGTTCAGAAGAAATTGGTTCTCTTAGAAGAATTTTGTGATGATGAAGAGTTTATGAATGCTGATACAATTAATGACCGCAACTACAAATGGAAATTCAATGGATGAAGAATATTGTCCAAAATATGCTGTGATGAAGTTGCCGAATCTTTCACCCTTCTCTGCTCGTACATAAATAAAGTTCAAATATATCTTGAAAAAATCTATCTTGAGTAATTTATTGGAATGATTAAGTTAAGGTAAAAAAAATAAAATAAAATTACAATAAAGTGTGGGATACATTCACTTCGCTTTAAAATTTCTTCTGTAAAAAACACTCTACATGAGTATATGCTATCATACTCCATATCCGCCACTAAGCCTTCTGTCCCTGTCGGCGAAGACTCTCACGAGCTAATACTAATCCTATGGGGATGGATTTATCTAATATCTCGTTTAAATTTCCACCTTTTTAAATAATTTTCTTTGCATTGGATAGCCAAGGTCTGTCTCTACCCCGCACATTTTTTAATTTTTCGATTTTAGTCGCAGATATTTTTACTTTCTTCTATCTTCAATAGAAGAAAGTATTGTAATCGAAATTTTTTTCGACTTCTAGTTTTCGACGGATTTACACGTTTTAGGGGTCAGAGATCCCCAAAAACATGTTTATAGAAAATGTCTGTCTGTCCGTGTGTCCGTCTGTGCGTCGCCATTTTACCATCAAAAAGTGTATGAAGTTATGCATAGAATTGAACCAAATTTCTATTTTACATTTTTGGCTATGGCAAGCAGATCCTCACTGAATTTGGAAAAAAATCGCCGGTAGGGACGCTGTAATAGCGATTTTTGTGCGATTTTAAATATTGTACCATCCAAAAGTGTATGAAGTTAAGCAAAGAATTGAACCAAATTTTTATTTTAAGTTTTTGGATATGGAAGTAAGTTCTCTCTGAATTTGGAAAAAAATTCGCCGGTAGGGGGCGCTGTAACAGCCATTTTTTTGCGATTTTGAATATTGTACCATCTAAAAGTGTATGAAGTTATGCATAGAATTGAACCAAATTTTTATTTTAAGTTTTTGGATATGACAAGTAAGTCCTCTCTGAATTTGGAAAAAAATTCGCCGGTAGGGGGTGCTGCAACAGCGATTTTTGTGCGATTTTGAATATTATACCATCTAAAAGGGTATGAAGTTATGCATAGAATTGAACCAAATTTTTATTTTAAGTTTTTGGATATGGCAAGTAGGATCTCTCAGAATTTGGAGAAAATTCGCCGGTAGGGAGCGCTGTAACAGCGATTTTTCTGCGATTTTGAATATTTTAGCATTCAAAAGTGTATTAATTTATGCATAGAATTGAACCAAATTTTTATTTTAAGTTTTTGGCTATCGCAAGCAGATCCTCCCTGAAATTGGAAAAAAATTCGCCGGTAGGGGGCGCTGTAACAGCGATTTGTGTGCGATTTTGAATATTGTATCATCCAAAAGTTTATGAATTTATGCATCGAATTGAACCAAAATTTTATTTTAAGTTTTTGGCTATGGCAAGCTGATCCTCCCTGAAATTGGAAAAAATTCATCGGTAGGGGGCGCTATAACAGCGATTTTTGTACGATTTTGAATATTGTATCATCCAAAATTGTATGAATTTATGCATAGAATTGAACCAAATTTTTATTTTAAGTTTTTGGCTATAGCAAGCAGATCCTCCCTGAAATTGGAAAAAAATTCGCCGCTAGGGGGCGCTGTAATAGCGATTTTTGTGCGATTTTGAATATTGTATCATCCGAAAGTGTGTGAAGTTATGCATAGAATTGAACCAAATTTTTATTTTAAGTTCTTGGCTATGACAAGCAGTTTCTTCCTTAATTTGGAAAAATTCACCGGTAAGGGGCACTGTAATAGCGATTTTTGTGCCATTTTGAATATTGTACCATCGAAAAGTGTATGAAGTTATGCATAGAATTGAGCCAAATTTTTTGTGTTTGTTTTTGGTCATGGCACGAAGGTCCTCCCTGAATTTGGAAAAATTCCTCCGGAAGGGGGTGCTATAATTGCGATGTCTGTACCATTTTCATTATTCTACCATCGAAAAGTGTATGAAGTTATGCATAGAGTTGAACGAATTTTTTTTTGTGTATGTTTCTGGCTATGGCAAGCAAGTCTTCCCTGAACTTGAAAAAATACCGCCAGAAGGTGGCGCTATAATTGGATCTCTGCGCCATTTTCATTATTGTACCTCGAAAATTGTATAAATTTATGCATAGAATTGAACCAAATTTTTTGTGTACGTTTCTGGCTATTCCAAACAAGTCCTCCCTGAATTTGAAAAAAAATATGCCGGAAGGGGGGCACTGTAATAGAGATATTTGTGGCACTTTCTTTATTGTACAGTCGAAAAGTTTATAAAATTATGCATACAATTGAACCAAATTTTTGTGCATATTTTTGGCTTTGGCCAACAGGTCCCCCTTGAATTTGGAAATATCGCGCGGTAAAAGGGCTCTGTGATAGCGATTTTTGTATACTTTTCTTGATTTTTCGTAGTTCTGTTGTCCATCGGCGGCTCGTGCAAACGCGGGAACTCGCTTCCTGCTAAGCCGGCTATTGGCAAACATCTGATAACAACAGAATAAGGAAAAACTATTAATTTTAAAAATACCATGATATAGATTAACTCGTTTTTAATTCATTTAATTGACTGAAGCAGGAATTTAAGATGAAAATCAAAGTTGGTATAATATTGAACTAATAATATTGAAGTATTAACATGTGTAACTAGTTTTTGAAATATTAAGATGTATAAGATAGAAGAAAGTTTAGGGATTGGCACATCCAACTACTTTTTTATAAAGTTACTTTCACTTTCAAAACCGGTTCTGAAAACGAATGTGTCATTCTAAAAAATATCTGCAACCAAAATCGATAAAGTAAAAGAATGCAATCTAGAGACGGATCTCGGCTATCCAATGCAGAAAAAAATATTTTAAAATGGTTGAAATGCAAACAGGATATTTGAAAAATCTCTCCCCATAGGATTAGCAGTAGATTGTGAATGCCTTCACCCCGTAGGGACAGGAGCCTTAAGACATTACAACGTCAGTTTCCAAAATCCGACTAGAACTATCCGGCTTTCCTCTCTAAAACTTCCTGCTGCCTCTTTTTTTCTCTTTCTTTCCCGATCTAGGGTCCTGAGAAGCTCCACTCCCATTTTTCAGTCATGACATCACGATTGCTCTCCTCCCATACACGCAATGTCTCAAATATGTAGAAAATAAATTTCTCACACACCCTTGGATATTTCTCAAGGAGAGAGATAAGCTTCGTTATCCTCTCCCCTGTTGAACTGCATGGAAATATTTTCTGAATTCCTGCAGGTCTTTGTGTTTTGAAAACACGATGTCACAATGCATAACTTAAAAAATATTATCTGGTTCAAAATGACGTGCTTCGAGCACAGTCGAAATAAAAGGCAAATGAGTGCCAACGGAAATGATTGGGGATTTATCATTTGAAAACAAAGCGAATGAAGTGTTACCACACAAAAAATTTTATAAGTAAAAAATAACTTGAAGTATTGAGTTTTGATACTTATTTTCATGGCTCCACTATGATTTAATATACACTTACCCATGTACAGGGAGTGGACTAGCACTGCTACTTGGTATCTCATGAACTTTCACATGTTCACCTGCTCATCTTAGTACGTCAAATCTCTAAAAATCAATAAAACCAAGTCAAAAGTTTGGAAAATTCACGGGCATCTTAAAGCCTTATTTGTAATATTTTTTTGTCGAAAAGGTGATAAGACAGATTCAGGAGCAAAGCATATAGTATGATCTGTAAGAGGATACGCGTAATATTCATATACATTTTTAAATAGTTATTTTTTTTTATTAAGTGTTTATGTTGATTTTCCGAGAAAAAGAATTTACTATGATCCATCAGTTTATAGAAAACATACCAGTAAGGTCTTGAATGAGTGTAAATCGAAGTGAAAATATATTGTAATATCTGCTTTTTCCAACACGACAAACTGTATAAGAATTAACAGTAAATAGAAGTATTTTACTGCAGTATGTTTTAATAAAAAAGTTAATAAAACAAAGCCAACATTTAGTATTTGTGCCGAAAATACGAAGCGACAGATTCAGGAGTAAAGTATGTATATGATCTTAAAAAGGATGCATGTCATTTTCAGATACATTTAAAAAATTGCTATCGTTCTTTTAACAAGTGGTTACACTTACATAGACAATGAATGTACTGGGATCTATTGGTTTACGGAAAACATATCGCAATATGTTCTTCAATGAGTCTAAACCAATGTTAAAAAATATAAAAATATATGCATTTTCCCAACACGACAAACTGTATAGGAACAAATAGTAACTATCAAAGCTTAGCCCTTTTTTCTCCTTGTGGAAGGAAACATATTCCTTTACTATTTAATAGAGCAACAATTCACTATAGACGAAAGTATAGTACCTATTATCTGCGACATAATTGCAAGCAATTTCATCGAAAGAAACCCATTAGATTTCGTAACAAAGTTTCATCACAAAGCCTAACTTGGATATCTAGTACAATTTGAACAATATCATGGACGAGAAAAAGTTTCGGACATTCACGGAGCAAGTATGGAAGGAAAGTACTAGATTTAATATCTGGATGAGCTGTGATCAAGCCGTATGAGTTTTACTTCGGTAATTTATTTACTAGTCCAACTTTTATAAATGAATTATCGAGAAGAGATATTCGATCAACTATTGCAATATTTTAAATAGTATTTCACTTTTTAAAATTTGTTTAATGAAATATTGGGATTATTCTAAAATAATAATAACATATTGTACCCCTTCTTAAATAAAGTCAGATTATTCGAACATTTGGATTTTTGTAAATTAATTAAACATTTTTTATTCATAATTCTTTTTCGATATTTTACGTTTAATTTACACCATTTACTGTAATTAAAAAGGTTAGTAAATCTAAAAAAACAAGGATAAATACATTAATAAACTCGAAAATACCCACTCTAATGACTCTGAAGAAATTACAATCGCATCTAATAATCATCAAATGTGTCACGTATAAGCATTATTAGTTTGAAAGGAATTTATAATACCATTAGAGAAATTTTCGAAAGAACAATTAATTTCAATGTGACTCTGCAGTGAAAAGTTGTATATAAATATAACTATCTATAAAGATTGTAAACTTAATCCTCTTTACACTACGTGATATAAACTTCATTAAATATTCACTGTACGCTTCTGATATTATTCGGTAAAGATATATGGATTTCTATTTTTTCTGATGTTGAGTATTTACATTTTAATTAAATTTTAAATGTTCAGAAATATAACATAGTTTTAGTTGTTAACATATTGTAATAAAATTTAATTTGATAAGTTTGCAATATTTAAAATAACAAAGTCATGTCGACAAAGAATGGAATTAGAAAAAGGAAATACTTACTTTTAGATGAATAGTGCAACAAAATACACTCCAGCACTTCGTTCAATTGTAGCACACCTATAATTTAATAAAACGGAAATTAAAATTAATACAGTATTTATATACCCTATATATATATAAAATCCTAATGAAACGAATTTATGAAACGGATATATGAAACGACTGAAATGAAACGAATTTATGAAACGATTCTTTGAAACGTATGATTAAAAACTCATTATCTTTCACGACGATTTCTCCTAAAATATGGAATACTTTGCGGTGAAATTAACACCAAAAATCCGTATTGATCCGCAGATCTCAAAACTGGCATTAGAATTAATATATTCGAATTAGTTTTCGAAATATTATTTTTTTTTCTAATTTTTAATACTTTTTTCTAATGGTGGCAACTCAAATTTTAATCATAACAGAATTTTTTTTTTCATGTTTCAGAAAAGGTTATTATTTTAAACTAATTTGGCGTCCAGTTTGACCTCCCTTCAATCTATGTTAAGAACAATTTTTTTTTCGTTATCATTTTATTCCAGGGTTCGTACGGGTCTTTGAATTTCCGGATTAAGAAATTCTTCGGTACCAGTTATTTTCTTATGGAAAATCTATCCTTAAATAGGACAAAATTTTGTCCGTTTAAACTACATTTTTTTTTCTATAAAAAAAAAAAAAAATTCTGATATTTGGCCTTGAAAATAACGGTACCCGTACGAACCCTGTATTCAATGTAAAATTTTCGTTTAAAACTGAAACATTTAAAATTAATGGCTTTCACTTCTTTCTTTTTTTTAAACGAAATTAAATGAAAAATATTAGGAGTAGATGTCATATACGCACCGGGGTACGTAATTGGCGCCAAAATGGCGTTCTTTTGCCTGACATGGTAACCCGGCTATTCTTGCTTATTTATTAATAAATGTTTATTTACGTTTATTTCTTTTTATTTAAAAAAAAAATATTATAAATTGTTTTGCTCTATAGTTATTAATTAAACTTTTCTGTATTGTTATTTCATTTAAAAAATAATTGAAAATAATTAAAAAATACTTATGTAACTGGTATACGAAAATGAGGTTTTCGCCACAGAGAGACAGCAACGTTGGAGAGCCACTTTGCGATGTTCATTATTAGTCCTGGCAATAGGGAATTTTGCTTAACAAAATTAATGGTAGCTCTGAAAATCGGCTCACTTTATGTTTTTTGGGTCGCTGAATCCGAATTTGTAACTTGCCACCAAAATTTCACCCGGCAATCCCCGAAAAAATTGATTTTTTGGAAAAATTTGTTTTTTGAGAAAAGCGCACGGGAATGATCCGAGGCAGCCCCCTCTCTCCTCGTTTATCCTACGTCATGATGTCATATATCCTATTTGTTGCAAATTTTGTCTAGTTTCTGAATTTCGTAATGCTTTTCCCCTAAAACAATACGAAATTTAAGTTAATAACAACTATTTGGGGGGGGGATTTTGGGGGTAAGTTAAAAATTCGGAAAGAGCGACACAAAAAACTTAAAGTAAACCTTATAAGGAAAGTTCGGAGGGGAGATGGGAGGGCGAATGTAAACGTGTGAGTGGTTAAGTGGAATTGCGCAACTTAGTCAACGCAGCACCCCGCTCATGTTCCGAGGCAGATCCCCCATCCCCTTCATCCTAAATCATAATATCATATATCTAATTTGTTGCAAAATTTGTGTACTTTCTGAATTACTAGATACTTTTCCCCTTAAACAATACAAAAATTGATTTTTTTATTAAAAAACTTTTTTTTTGGGGGGGGGGGGCATTTTACTAAAATTTGGGGGATTGCCGGGGGAAATTTTGGTGGGAAGTTACAAATTCGGATTCAGCGACCCAAAAAACATAAAGTAAGCCGATTTTCAGAGCTACCATTAATTAAATTCTGTTGCCAGGACTAATAATGAACACCGCAAAATGGCTCGCCAACGTTGTTGTCTTTCTTGGCCGAACCTCTTTTTCGGATTTCTTCAGGCACAGAGTCATAAAGCGGGGAAATTCCTTCCGTTTTTTCAAAGTTTGAAACTGCAGAATCCGCTCTGCTCAAAAATTCTGTCAAAAACAGAAACAAAATATACACACTTACTGCTGGTAAGTTTGCCATTCTAACAATGACTTTGTTTTAAAAAATAATATTTATCGCGAAACAAAAATAGTTTGAGAACGCCTATTTAGTATTTTTTTTTCTCTTTCCACCCGCATACTTACAAGTCAGCTCTCGTGGTCGAAATACAAAAAAAAAAAATATATCACACACTTGTTATTGGTGTCTTGGTCATTCTAAAGCTGTCTTTTTAAATATATATATATCTGATTAATAACTATTTAAAAAAAGAATTCTGAATGCCAATTTCATGATTTTCATAATTTTTAAATGAAAAATTCGCATCAAATTCCCAAATCGAAAAAAAAAAAAAGCCCATAAAATACCTACGTATATTATATTATACAATATATGTATATATAGATATAGATATAGATATATTACTTTGTACAATATATATATATATATATATATATATATATATGTTACTTTGTACAATATATATATATGTATATATATATATATATCACATTATAATTACCAATAAATACATTATATCTATTTATTTGTAACCATTTAAAGAAATATTTTCTGCATGACAATTACCTCTTTTGTCATGAATTTGTTTTTAAATTCTGGTGGATATTTTAAATCGAAAAAAAAGAACATGAACAACGTATTTACTGAAATATTCGAATTATTATACTATGTGAATTCGCTATTCCCCCATTACCAGATTGTTGGAAATATTACATAAAAACCTCCTTTCTTAATTTTTTCTAAAGCAAATTCTCACTAATTCAGTTCCATTTTTCCCATCTATTTTTCTATTGGCTGTTACCTGCAATTCTCTGTTTTCCTATTGGTCAATAAACATTTAACTTGATTTTCATAATTTTTTAATGAAAAATTCGCATCAAATTTCAAAAAAAAAAAAAAAAAAAAAAAAAAAAAAAAAACATAATATACCTACTTATACTTTATTATACAATATATATATATTACTTTGTACAATATATATATATATATATTGTAAATATATACACACATTATAATTACCAATATCCCCATCTCTCCTACACATGAGCACATTTTCCGACATCCTAAGCACTGAGGACGGCACGCAATATGCTACCGAAACCGGTATGCTTAAAATTTAGAATTAGTGGTGCTTTTAACATGCTATTTTTGCATTTCTAATATATCGCACCGAGTTCCATCTTAATAATTATTAATGGTGTTTGCCCTTAAAAAAAAATAAATAAATAAATAAAATAAAAAAAAAAAAAAATCTAAAGGCCAATTTCTTTTTTCTTTTTTTTTTTTTTTTTTCAGATTTAAAATCGTGCATCCGTTTTCTAAATTGAAATACACACAGAAACACAAAGCATTTATAAGAGGTCCATTTTTTTTATTTTAAACACTATTTGAGTTCTAAAAAAAAAATATTTCCCATATTTATAGTAAATATTACTTTTTAAACTCTATGATTGAACACTATGATTGAATTATCCTATTGAACATGGTTATCCCATGAGTTATTTAATGCATTTGACTATTAATTATGAAAAAAATATCAAATACCGGAAAGCGCTGTATTCTCATTTCGATATGTGCGTCGATTAATTAGTGATTTACTTCATGTTTATCGATTGGCACTAAGAAATAGTTTTATCAATCATACATTTAGTCTCTTCTAGGCAGGTTTGGGTCACACTACAAGTGTAATAACGGTATAACCCAGCATACATGTCGTTAGCCGTGAAGCCTGCCTTCGGTTATTATAACTTTCCTCTTTTCTTGCTTGTTCTGATTTTCGAGTTTGTTTTAAATTTTTGTTCGATCTGTTTTTGGATTTAATCTCTATTTTTAAATTAATGTTCTAACTCTCAGTTGGCTTTGGAGATCCGCTAATCATTTATGTTTTGAAGCTGTTTGTATTTTATGCTATATATATATATATGTGTGTGTGTGTGTGTATGTGTGTATGTGTATGTATATGCACCCTCCTACCCTCCCTTTTGAGTACCTAAAGTGGTTTAAACACCAGCGTAAGGAGTAACCAATTTCAATTCGAGTAACTTTTGCCGGGTACTCGATTTGTTTAAGCGTACCATGACGTTCCTGAGGCATTTTTCTATGCATTGCACCACTTTTTTCGAAGTTACTCGGAAAAGCGTTATACCACAGTCATTCATACACACCGTGTGTTCTGTAAAATCTAAAATCTGTATAACGCCATCTGGCGGTGTGTAAAAATGCAGCCTCAAACCCAGAGAGTTTGCTAGCGATTACTCGGTAAAACGGTAATTGTCCAATAATGCAACCGTTGTGTGTTTGGTTTCTTTGGTAATACAGGTTTGCTAGATAAGATTTTCCTCTCTATTAGCAGTTACTCGCTAAAGCGGCAATAATCCAAGAATGGCAACTCTTGTGTGTTTAGTTTCTTCGGTAATTCAGATTTGCTATGTTTTCCTCTCCATTTAAGTACATTTTTGTTAGAAGAATGTCTGCCTATATAGTTTTTTTAAATATAACGAAAAAATCAAATTATAAATTCACGATTTTATTAAACGTAGCTTTCGAGCGTGAATTTCTCACGTAAAAAAGATCTGAAATAACTTAAAGTATTCAGTGAATGTGAAAAAATAGACCTAATATTAATAGCGTGAAATGACAATATTTTAAACATCCAACAATTCATTTTAAACATCACCTGTCGGTGCCAATCGGGGCATTAGGTTATTTCTTCTTCTTCTTCTTCTTCCTTTTTATTCTTTTAAAGGTATAATGTATCAGATTTAATAAAAAAAAATAAACAAATCGGTGTTATATACCTCCTAAATTCATTATTTTGTCAATAAAGTTAATTTGAAGTAAAATTTTAAATTTCGTTACCGAATGCAATTAAATGCATATGAGATAGCTATAGCAAATTTGTTAAACAATTATTGAAATTACCGATTAAAAATACACACTTGCTATAATATTTTCTCTATTTCATACAAGATCCGAACACAAATCTTTCAATGAAAGCCATCAAAATTTGTAAGTAAATGTCTCGTCTAGCAAAATAAACTACTTTTATTGAAATCAAAGGATTTTAACATAATCTAATAATGACTTGATGGATTGAAAATATAGTTCCTATAACTGTAAAAATGTTGGAATTTTCAAAAGACCATTATTTTCGAATTGAAATCCCCAAATTTCGTTCTAGTCTTTTTATTTTTTATTTTTTATTTTTTTTCGGAGGTTCTTGTCACAACGCAAGGTTATATGATGATACTAAGCAACATATGACGATACTGAGATATAATACAATTATGATACATATGAGGTTCGAACACAAACCATTCAATGAATAACAATAAAATTATTTTAGTATGTCTGTCACCAAAGTAAACAACTCCCAATGATTTTAATGAAATTGTACAATGTATTTCTAAAAACTGAACATACAAATTAATTGACCATAGTGTTTGTTATTTAGATTTTCAAAGGTCTATATTTTCAAACAAATTTCCGAATTTTCTTAATGAACACACCCAATATAATTTCCTTGTTTATATATGTGTTTGTGTATATATATATATATGTGTGTGTGTGTGTGTGACATTTTGAGTCATTATACTCGTTTGTGTTGATTTTAATCGTTTTTCTTAAAAAAATCTGTTTTCTCATAAATAAAAATTTGAATTCTTTCTTTATGATTTATATGGGAGACAGGGGAGGATTGACCCATTATTTTACAAAGTGATCTTTTATCTTTTATTCGACCTATAATAAAGTTTCATATATCATTTTATTCGTTATATTATTAATTATCAAAATAAAATTGCTACATAAGTGAGCTATGCAAGAAACTTGAAAAATGATGGATTTTAATCATGTGAAAATTATGGGTCAAGACTCCCTACATAAGGGAGCCTTCACTCACTATATGGGAGGCTTGAGCCACTTTATTTTATATTGAAATATTTGTTAAAGCGGTAGGATACCTTTGAACACGTCGAAAAAGTAAAAAATATCACTATGATCCAAACTTCAAAACTTGTGTTATAAATCAAAAAAAAAAAAAAAAAAAAAAAAATTAAACGTTATTTTAATATCAAGTTCATATTTATATGTATATTTAAAAGTATATATATACTTGTAAATTCATAAATAAACATTGAAATGATAAGTTTAAAAATATATGATAATAAGAGAAAAGAAATCATGATAAAATCTGAAAAAAGCATTTAAAGAGTAAATTTTGGTCAAAATAAATACATAATAGAGTTACCCTTATACTAAAGCCAGTATATGTGTAAAAAATATTGACTAAATTGAAAAATAAACAAATAATTAAAAAAATTCAAGGTAAAAAAACAAAAAAAAAATTATATTTTTCTGGTTTTAAGTTGCAGAAAATACAGAAACGAATATGTGGTAAAATTTCTTTTGATTGCCATGCATAGTTTTTTAGTAACACTGCGCGCAGTATCAAAATTCATCGTTTTGAATAAATGCAACGCAAAGTTTAATTATCCTATGTCGTCTTAATATGTAGTCATAATAAAACAGCCATAATTAGTAAACTAATGGGAATTTTTCAATGCCGTTTTTGGCATATTGTTCAGAATGATTACAGAATCAAAATATGTATTTTTAAAAATCGAAAATTTTGATGGTTTAAAGGTATCCTACTCCCTTCAGGGAAATAAAATCAATTTATATATATATATATATATATATATATATATAATCAAGGCATAGGAGAAAAGTTCCGTTTTAAACACCCACTTTTTGTGACACTCGACCTGGCAACAATAGTTTAGGTTCATCTCATTGTGTTCATTTTGCTGAAATTTGTCTACCTTTCTAAAGGATTTTGATCAATGTTCTGTTCATTTGCAGAGGCATGAACACTTAAAATTTCTTAAAGCTGCTACTTTCATCCTTTGTATTCTTTTACATTCTTTCCGTTTACCTACTATTGGTCCTTTTAAAATGAAATAAAAGTTCATATCAACTTTTCAAATTATATTTCATTACATTTTTTCTTGCTTCTATAGCAGTTTTTCACATCTTTCTTTAATTAATTTTAAACATTTCCCTTTCTATCACCCCGTTTTACTGCAGATTTACAGAATAAATTTACATTATTTTAGTAATATAACCATTAACCCTTTATTATGTACAGTGTATAATAAAAATATTTACAAAAACACTTAATTAAGGGAGCTTTGACCATCTGGATAGCCCTCTCTCACATTGATTGGGTCAAGTCTCTCTACATAGCCACTTTTTAATATATAGTAAATGGTTATGTTTGGCCTAACTTACTGTACAATTTTTATTCCTGGAATGGAAGCTCAATATTTCTGCATTACTTAAAACCTACTTTACTTAGATTTCTATGATATACTTTTTCTGAGAAAACCTTATAAAATATTTCTAAAAAATGCACTTTTTAAGCTGAAAACACTGCATAATTAATTTTTCCACACCTTTTTCAATTATCTGCAACATGCAAATACTATTGTTTGAGCATGGCAATAACTTGGTTGCCACTTATTGGCAAAACACTGAAATCCTTTTTAATATGAAAATTGAAGAGTGGGTCAACCCCCCCCCCCCCTAGTCTCCCCTATATTACAGTCATACACTGGGGTGTAAAATTACAGGAACAATTATTTATTTGATAATATAATACATATAATTACGTTAAGCATTACATAAACTATGTTCATTGAGTTTAACATACTAAATACGTAACATAAACACAATGAAAATACTGTAAAATAATTGTTATTATCACAATATAATAAATTTCACTTTCATTGAATATGCAATATTAGGAAATTGATAAGAGTGGAGCAGGATATTCTAACTTATATTACGTGGCGATTGTATATCGTTTGTGTTTAACAAATTCAGTTCTGCGTTGAATTTGCAAATTTCAGAATTTATGGAGGGAAGAAACAAGGCATGGATCACAAATGACAAGTGTTAGGTCCTCTTTCAAATTAAACTGGGGAATCTGACCTTTTCTCGGCGTATTATGCAAAATAATACAACGCAATAATATAATGTGCATTTACGATATGCACAGTTACATTATGTTATAATCTCCAAAACGTTCACCATGGCAATTCTTTTCACAATAAGCCGGGATAAATTCTATATTTTTGTTGCGTTCTGGTTGACTTCTATTGTTTTGTTGTGGTTTGCTTGTACTTTGATTTAGATTATTTCAGGTTCGAGTCGATTTCGAATTTGGGTTTTCATTTTTGGGAGTTGGGTAAACCTGATAGTAGACATAGTATAGATATTTTGAGAATTCAACATCAGCGTTTTCTAGGATATATTGTGGAAATTGAAAGGCGATGGAGTAGAGCACAGGGCGATGAAGGATGACGTTGGGATTTCTTATTTCTGACCCTTATCTTATAACAGGAGGTGGGATATTTTTAATGAAAATGAATATTATTCATTTTTATAAATGAATTTTATGATTTTATTTATGTTTGAATTTAATAATTTTTAATGTGATTTTAAATAAATAGAATTATTTTTTATTTTAATATTTCTTTTTATTTTATTGTTTGAATTTAGTGACTTTTTGAACTTAGAAAGAATTCGGAGAGTTTGAATGTTTCCTCTCCATTTTCGTCCCCTGGTCGAGATTTGATCTCGAGAAGTATTTATTTAAATTAATAAATATATAAATGATAAATCTTTGTACAGTTGCTAATAGAGAACAAATAAACTCAGTTTCTAATATTTGAAATAGAAATAAGTTCCTTTATAATTAAGTTGCATGAAAATTATAATTACTTAAAATATATACGCATTTCATTATTTCCGTAACATTGCAGCTGATAAAAGAAAATAAATTCAACAAAATATTCTCAAAACTACCTTTAAAAAGTAAATTTTCAAATATGTGCTTTTAATTTTTTTTTCGAAATATGTTATACTAAGCGTATAGAAATTCAGCACTTTGTAAATGGGAATTAATGTTATATCATTAAGTATATACCTAAATCTATACCCCATTACATACATTATGTCAATGGATCTTGTTCTGTTCTTTTAATAGTGTAATAGTCTTTACATAAAACCTTTATATAAACACAAATACTCTTCTTTTTAGACTATTCTTTCCGGCATATAGAAGAACATTTTACTATTGATAAAAACTGCGGGACATCATACTTCCAAAACAGCGCTAATTTAGGAATTAGCTTAAAATATCTTATTATTCCAGACACGAGAAAATCCAATTTAGCTATATTCCCCTCGGCTTCTGATAATGGAAACTCAATTTAATGCCATAACAGCAGGGTCTTTTTTAATGCATTTTGTTTTAAACTAGGAAAATGTCTATTATATGCTTTATTTTAGAGAGTATGGGTTTTCATTTCACATTTAATTTCCATATTGTATTCTAAATTATAACTTGGTTTTTTAACTTGGTTTTATGTACATTTGAATATTAAAACAATTTTTATATTAACATAAGTTATTTATCTTGATTAATATTTATTTTTATTCGTATTATAATTTATACATGATTAATACTTATTTTCGTGTAAGTGTTTTGATTTCTAATTATTTTAGTGCTCCGTACTTAAAAAGTATAATGAATCATATCAGATCACTCCTGTGCATGTATGTCTGTCTGTTACAGAAATTTTACTCGTAAACTCTGTAGCGTGGAAAGTTCAAACTGGCTGAAGCAATAAAGGCAATTTCCCGACATGTTTATAGATTATTATTCAATAGTTATTATATTTAGGAAAAATGCAAAGGGTATAACAAACTTACTAACTAATAAAGTTACTTGGCAAAAAATATTTTCTTTGTTTATCCTGTGAAAGCTTTCATCACGCCAAATTCAAAAATAAATTTATTTTAATTTTACGTATTAAATTTTCAGAGATATCACCAAAAATGCAATGCAAAAATATGTTTCGCCCCCTGTATTTCCAAATCTACTTAAACTAAAATTATAAACAAACAAAACAAAAAAAATACTAGAAGTAGTAGACGTTAATTTCAACCTTGCAGAAAAACTATAGCGATTACCCCACGCCATACAGTTTTTGAGAAAATCACATTTTCCGGTTACACACCAATTTCGATTTGCGGGAGTTGAGAAGCGCTGGAAGTACAGTTGTGGAAAAAAAAAAAAGTAAACACCCCCTACTAACACCTCAACAAATCATCGTATAAGAAAGTTACTGGTACCGAACTATTGGAAATAAAGTCTACTTTTAGATGATGTATATAAAATTTGCTTCGGGAAGGGGAGGGGGGAGCATCTACATATTAAAACGAACCCAAACTTAATTTTTTTTTCAAAGGCAATACCCAATTTTAACAAGATATATCAAATCTTTGGTTCAAACTATGCCTAGACACCAAATTTCAAGTCATTTGAACGATAAGTTTTTGAATTATAAACATTCAAAATTTAGTGCTTCTAATGTTAAATTACATTTTCATATTTTTATTAATATCTCCTGAAATTATACACCTAATGTGTTATTTTTTTGTGTAGCAATAACAATAAAATACCCAAACATAAATGCGTTGAATTTGCAATTTTTATAATTTTATGATATGAATTATAAATTATGAAATTAATATTTGAAAAAAAATATGAATTGCAACCTACAATTTTTTTTTTTGATGAATTTAGATTTATTAAGTCCTGCTTTATGGAAATCCAAAGATTCACATTTTCCTTAAAAGTAGTTTTCAAATTATGCTTAAAAAAAGGCAAAATGATGGTTTAAGGGGCCGTCTATGATAGAAGTGACTAGATATTTTGAAATTCCTTATGCTATGCTGCAATCTAGCAGTCTTCAGTGACTTCTTGAGTTGCGCTTAAGATGGCTTGATCGAGAATGAGCCTCTCTCGGTCAGCAATCGAGTACCGGATTTCAATTAGGATACAGCCCCTAAAATACGCTCGTTTTAAAATAATTAATTTCTCAGAAATTCATCATATGAATTGCATTTAGATTTGTTTTTAGGCAAAATGCAGGGTGTTGAGTTCATTTATGATATCAGAATTGTATACTGCTATTGAAAAAAACAAAGTTATGGTTAGTTTTAATAAGTAGATGACCCTCTAAGCAAATTTTATATACATCATTTAAAAGTAGACTTTATTTCAATCGTGTGGTATCAGTAACTTTCTTCTGCGATAATTTTTTGCAGAGTTAGTAAGGAGTGTTTACTTTTTTTCCCCGACCGTACCTATAGTCGTAGAAGTATAAAATGATTAAATAAAAATAGCAAATAAAGCATTTGTGCAACAATATTAAAAAGCAGAAAAAACAATGTATAAAAATGCACAAATAATACATGATAAGGAGCAAACAGCTCTTTCGAATCTACTAGCGAGATTCTTCTTCAGTGCAAGATAGGGAAAAGGAACAGCGTGCTAGGAAAAGCAAGGCTGAGCAAAATGATAGACAGAGACGCGCTGGCTTATATACCTATGCGGGTAGCGAAGGCTCCAAAAACAACCAATGAGAGAGAATCGGTGGAAACGACTGGGTGGACAAGTAGCGACATCTACCGGAGAATGAGAGAAAAAGAAACCAAAAATGGGAAAATTAAATTAATGCTTTCCAAATACTTCGAAAATCAGGAGTACTAGATAAGTCATTGACCAAAGAGTGAGAATTTTCAATGATGTGGTAAGTTTTCCAAAAATCAAGATCAAGGTTCGAAGAACATTTTTGGATAATGATAGCTGCGGAAAAATCGAACCTGTGTTGAGAAGACCAAGAATGTTGAGCAATAGAAAAAGGTTTCAGCTCCTGATTTTTAGCATAACCTCCATCTCTTTTAAACGAAATCAAAGAGCACGTTCGTTTAAAAGAGCATGAAGGCTGAAAAGCAGACACTATCGTGATTATCATACTGATAAAAGATTTTGAATCGGGTTTTAGAACTAAAGTAATCTTTTTTAAGAATTTTTTCCGATCATTTTATCTTTTAAATTTAGGAATTTTCCAAACAGTTCTAAGCAAACATGTCCTAAAATTAATTACCATACGAAAAGTCACGTTTTAAAAATCTTCTTATGTACCTACCAGCTTCCAGAATCCTTCGGCTTCCTGTTGAATAATTTACATAAAATATATTAAAGCCAAACTTACAAATAAATGTTATTTTTAATCATGAAATTGTGACATGAGGCCAAGCCATGTAATGTCTCATCAAAAGCTTTTTGAATGGAAGAATCTTATGTTGTAAATATCTACGCACTTGGATACGGTGGATAGTTGAATCGCTAACAACAAAGCACTAGTAAATAATGTCCTTCACACATTTTTTCACTACATGTGTATCTGGACACTTTAAAGACATCGTTGATTGTTTACAATTCATTAAGTAATAAGTCATAATAAGTACTAATCATAAATACAGTTCAGGTACCACTTACTGATGAAAATCTTTTTTCTTTTAGAATCCAGTTTTCAAAATATATCAACAATGAGTCTCTATTTGTAGCTTCTTTATAACAGATTTCAAACCACTAATAATTTCATCTTCAGTATAAGTCAGATTACTTATATATATGCTATTATGTTGATTTCTGATCTAAAAGTAATTTAACCAAAGAACTTTGTTGATTTCTGATCTAAAAGTAATTTAACCAAAGAACTTTGTTTCTTTTTTTCATATTAGTATAACAATTTTTAACAAGTTTCTTGTTAGGATTTTTTAGAAAGGGAAATGTGCTTAATTAATTGATCGTTCCAAAAGTAATCGTTTAAGGTAATGAATTTCTGGATGACACTTAAAGCTACTTGGGAATGGGTAATGGAAAAAACATGTTTTTGAAATTTGGCCAATCCGACATTTTTTTGCAAAAAACTTGCAAACAAATGTTCCACTGATTTTTAAAAATTATAGACTACCCATGCACAAATCTTTGTTTTCAATAATAAAAACTTTTTTAAGTATTAAATATATCGTGTTCATTTTGATATTTGGATTTATACTGAAAATACCTATTTAAAAAACCCTGAATTGTCATAGTATAATGAATATCATAAAAAAACCTTTAAGAAATTAATGCTACTATTTGAAATTTAATAAACATTGCATTTTTAGTATTTATATTATTAAATGTATTTTATAATTATAGAGCCTTTACTTCGATCTCTTTAAAATTTAATTTGAGCTGCTTTTTCTTCGTAATCAGCAATTTTAAATAGTATAAGAACAACTATTTAAACAGAATAGTTTTCAAAGCAGAACTATTCAGATTAACTTCAAAAATACTATTAAATGATTAATCACTTATGAATTCCCCTGCATATCAAATTATTGAAAGTTTCTATTCTGAAATCTAAATGAAACATTAAAATAATCTTCAAATTATTCAGTGTAAATAATAATCTTCCATAAAATAATAATTTATAAAATAATACAATTTTCCCAGTAAAGCAACCATAATGTCTTTTCCTTTTGCAAGAATTGTTTACAAAAAAACATAATTCTAGAACATTTTCCTTCTATCACTTTCATAAAATATACTTAATAGTTCACCTATTATAACTTATTATATATATATTATATGCTGCTAAATCAACTTTCATAAAATAAGTTTTAACATGTGATACAGTAAACGTGTTCCACAAAGTAAGACGACAGACCTTCAATGTTCTTCTTTATTTTGCCCATTCATAAAATATACTTTCAAAATTACAAACAAACACTTGACAATTACAAAAGCAAATGGTTTAGAATCGTAGAAATAACAGATTTAAAATAAAATACACATTAATCAACTCCTTGTGATTTTCACATTAAACTAATAAAATAATAAAATAATAAAATAATATGTTTACCCTACACTGGGTGGAGTTATATAAACAAGAGAAAAACATTATGCCCTGGCGGCATCTGTTATATAACAGAATACCTAAGTGACATAAATTTACTGAGTACCTTTAGCTACACAAACGGTGTAACAAATATTTCTAAATGTCCTTAGATTTTTCAAAAATACATACAAAATTTGACAATTAGAATTCGGTAAAACCAGCAGCAAAAGCAAAATTTGTTTTCGATAATTAATCCCAAACATTCCATCGAAATAAGTTATAGTTACAGTAAAGGTTTAAATTAATGACATCGTGGAATATATATACGAATAATTTTTAGAAATATTTGGCTGTTTGTTAATCAAGATGACGACAGTAACAAATTAAATTTAGAATTTTCTAATTCGACGAATTTAAGATATGTAAAAAGAAATTTCGTTCATTTACACACAAAATAAACTTAACCCTGTCGCTGCGCAACCCAAGAAATACTCAGGCATGCATTTTTCAGTCTAATTAATACTAATTGGTTATTTCAACATGTTATTTTTTAGCGAAAAGTTAATCAGGACATTTTCCACGATTACGATAGTAAAAAAAATGTGCTTTAAAGAACTGGTGAAAAAAAAATTAAAAATTCTGTATAAGACGCTCATCGCAAAGAATTACTTACGCAGCGAGAGGGTTAAACACTTTTTTTCAAGTTAAGGCTTATTTCGAAACCTATAACAGCATCATGCGTTGCCTGAGAATATATACCCCATTTATCTATATACTAAATGCATTAGAGAAACGTGCTACTTCTAAATACAAATTTATATATTTATTAAGCACGAAATATGATTATTTAAAACTAAAATAATCATTTTTTTCAGTTTACAGAAAAGTAATTTACGAAATTCAGTATATATATTTACTTTGTTAAATCCATCTAAAAAAGATTTATATTTTAATTTAAAACTTTCGTTTATTTTATCAGTATTAAAACAAATACTTTTCTTGCTTTGATTTTTTCTTTTATAAGAAAACATGTTTGAAACAAAACATACAGCATTAATGATGGAAAAAAAAAAGAAACTAATATATATGTTTATACAAATCAGAATGCGAAAAAAGATTTATTTGTGATAAACCGACTTAAATTATATTTTATCCTTTGGTCTGCATTCTCTTTTTAGCTTTGATCACATTTCTATTGGGGAAAAATATTGTAAACATCAAACAAACGTTCTATAATTTCAAATCTACGAAATTTAGCGTGAATTTAACTTGTACTACAGTTTTAAGAAGGAAATATAAACGAAACAAAATAACGAAATGTATGTTTATAATGTTTGTTCAATAATGTTTATTTTATACATTGAATATGAAAACATTGTGGACAAGAAATTCAATATTATAGCAGATTTTCACAATCTTAGCACTTTAGATTAGTTGTTCGTGTCGAAAAAGTCATTCTTAGTTAGAGTTCTTACTCGGAAAAAAAATCGTTCTGCGTTTCAATCAAATACTGTTTATTCTCCCATAAACCATACTTATTTACTGGTTTTATGTGAATGCTTCTACCCTCTGTGAAAGTATACTTAACATATTTAATATCAACATTTCTAAAATCGTTAAATTTATTTGACATAATTTTCTTAATATCTATATCATGCTTCGATAATTAATAAGTCTTTCGCAAAAATATTCATTCGTGGATCCTTTATTATTTAAAACAATATAAAGACTAAAATGACAGGAGTACGTTGATCTGTACCTTGAGATCAATAATTTTCAAAAGATAAAATAACATAAAGTCAAGTGACTCGATCAAATAACATATAATAGTGTATATCAATTATGTTTTATACCATCTGTAATAAATTAGCTTCTAATATATACGTGATAAGTGCAAAAAGGTCAGAATAAAAGTTTGTAAATTTAACCTCCAAAAGAATATTCTTCTATCAATTAAGTACTTTAATTTCAAAAGCATCATTATTTTTCTTTAAAATAACTACAGAGTTGTATTATGTTTTAAGAAATATGAAACCAAAATCCTTTACCTTTTATCTATTACGAAGAGAAAACACGTATCACAGTGCCTAATTATTCAATTATAAGGATTCTAGTAGTAGAGTGAGTTTTAACCCGTCAGCACACGCGCCCTTTTCTATAACGTTACTACAATCCTGGAATAAAAATCACCACATATTGTCTCCCATTATATTTTTCGCTAAATGCGTTTTAAAAGCAAATCTACAGCTCTATATTATAAACTCCACCAGCACTACTTCTTTCAGGGAAAAAAAATCATGCTTTTCATATTTATTTTCAGATTTTGTTATAGTTTCTTTAAAAATCACGTTTTTTTTTTAGACCATAAAAGATGAAATATTTCACAAAATTTATAATAATTACATTTAATACCCTTTCATCAATACATAAAAGTAGATTTTATGTTAGACATTAATTAAAATTATTTTAGTTTGTGTTATTCCTTAAGAAAATAACGTATCGAAATGAACCGTGTCTTCACGCGCAGCATTTTTAGTTCCAAGAGGTGTATTTCTCCCCTCTGAGCGAACTGAGGAAAAACATTATTCATCCACCACTTTTCGACCTTGACATTGAAAGGTCGAAAACAGGTCAGAAACGTCCTCAAAAAATTTATTCGTAAAAAAAAAAAAAGCAATTTAACAAATTACAACGACCATTTGGAAAATGATGTTTTCCAAAGAGTAAAATTTAAGACATAAAAATGGCACGGAGATGATCATACATTACGTACGCCATGGATTACATTTTTCAGTACTGTAAATTTTTCTTCTACGGAGCTGGTCATTCATTACGTACGCCATGGATTAAATATTAGTATTCCTGGACCAATTTTAAATGAAATTTCATTCTTAGACTTCTAAACATCCCACAATATTACTTTTTACACCTTCGTATAGAGAAAAAATTCTACTTTTAAAAGCAATTTGTTTGAAAGCTATCTCAATTTGTTTCTGAGTTATTAATTTTTTTTGTAGTTTTTATTACTTTTTTGTCATAGTGGCAACAGAAGTATCCATCTCTGTTGAAAGTAAAGGGAAAATACAGATTACTGTATAGACCAATCAGAAAAGGAATAAAATGCGGATTCAACCAATAAAACGCTTCACATATGTTTTTGATTTCCTACCCTGACAGAGGAATATAACCATTTTTCCAAATGGTTAAAAAAAATCCCTGCCGCCCCGGCCTACAGGCAGAGGTAGATTTCGAAGTCAAATATACTAATTTCACAAACAAAAACTAAATCATGATTATAGATAAATCCACTTTAACAATTTTATCTGGCCGCTCTTGACGAGTTTTTATTTCATTTTCATATAATAGATAGTTTTATCAGAATCATGTTAGGGCGGTATTCAAAAAAATACTTTTCCATGCTCAACAACTCGAAATTTTCTGGCATAATTCCAGATTCATTTTTAATAAAAAAATATATATATATATGAAACTTGCTGACGTGATTTTTGAAGAGATTTATAACCGACCTGTGTTTTTATTTTTTGTTCAATTAATTAAAACTTGATATATAGACAATTATTTTCTCAGAAGGACAATATTTTTCGTTTCTAACGCAATCGCTTCGGGAAATTCCGTTCAAAATGACCACTTTGACATAATTTTTTGAAATATATTCTGCCTCTATCTAAAAATCGATTATTACGGTACAAAACCAGTCAGAAAATAAGCAGTTTGGATTTAAGCGCACCCTTAATACAATGATTTTTCCAACACAATCCGCTTCGGTAAATTCGGTTCAAAATGCCCTTTTTAACAGCATTTAAAAAAATATATTCTGCCCCTATCAGAAAATAGACCATTACGGTACATTCTATAGTTTCTGAGTAAGAAAACGTACCAATTGGAAGCCTTTGAGAGCAAAAATGAATTGTAAAATAAGTCAGAAAATAAGCAGTTTGGATTTGAATACACCCTTACTAAGATAATTTTTTACTTCAACCGGTATGTATTTTTAATTTGTTTTTGCTCTAAGAATTGGTCCTATCCAAAACTTGTCTATATAGATGTTGTAGACAATATTAAGAAGATATATGATAAATTCATGGGGATTTTATATATTTTGAATTGACGGAGTTATGGATTTTTTTCTTCTTCAAACCCCCTTTTTGTTTTCGTTTTTAATTTTTTTTTGCGGTACGAATTGGTGCTATCAAAAACTTGTGAATATAAAAGTTGTAGATAATGTTAAGGAAATTCATGATAAAATTAATTGGATTTGATATCTAGAGAATTGACGAAGTTATGGATTTTTTTCTTCTTCAAACGCCCTTTTTGTTTTCGTTTTTAATTTTTTTTTGCGGTACGAATTGCTCCTATCAAAAACTTGTGAATATAAAAGTTTTAGATAATGTTAAGGAGATTTAAATAAAATTAAATGAATTTGATATCTTGAGAATTGACGAAGTTATGATTTTTTTTCTCCCCAAAACCCTATTTTTTGCGTCCCTTGAGCCCATTTTTAACTTTATCAAAAATCTATGATACATAAATTTTTGGCACCTATTTTTAGAAGTAATAAAAATTTTAAACTGATTTGATATGTACAAAAATTAAGAAGTTATGGGGGGTTTTCTGTTTTCACAAAACCCCTCCCTATTTCCCTCCCCTTGGTCCGATTTTGCCCATTAACGAACTTGACCGAGATTTTATGCCCGTTGATTTTATGTATCAGTTTGGAAGAGATTGGTGCAGAATTACGAAAGTTATCATGTCCAGAAGAAAGTGATATATATATATATATATATATATATATATAGAGAGAGAGAGAGAGAGAGATAGATAGATAGATAGATAGATAGATAGATAGATAAAGTTTTTTTACTGAGGGTGGTTTTGGGTTCTAGGGGTCATGATCGGTGTAGATCTCCAAAAATTTTTCAGAAATTCCAACATAGGAACGATCCCAATAGGTAGTATTTCATACGAAATCTACCTAAAAAAAGGAATTGGGGTAGATTTTATCCCAACGCTTGAGCGGTTAAGATATTGCGTACAATCATGGTGTCCTGATTTGTACCATTTATGCGTGAATAAGACCTATTGTATCATTAATATTCGTACCGAAAAGGGCATATGTATCTCCAGAAATTTCACAGTCAGAGCTATTTTTGCGATATGTTCATTATGTAAATGAGGTTGTACAGTAGCTATATATTGCTCGTTTGGAAATGGAATTAAAAGATTTTGAACGAAATCTAGCCAGGCTTATTCACAGGTACTTAAACACGATTTTAAAACAGGATTTATCTGAATGCTACTAGTCACTGCGAAACCATACTTAATTATATTTAATATATTTAATATAATTTATTATATTTTATTATATTTAATATATAAAAAAAATTAACTTTGTTTAAATTTATTTGACATAATTTTCTTAATATCTTTATCGTGCTTCGAAAATTAATAAAGCTTTCTCATAAATGTTCATTCGTGAATCATTTATTATTTAAAAACAGTTTAAAGATAAAGACTAAAATGGCAAAAAACTATTAGCTATACTTTGACATCAGTAATTTTCACAAGATAAAATAACATAAGTAACTCAATCAAAAAATATATAAAAGTGTAAATCAAATATGTTTTATGCCATCTATAATAAATTAGCATCTGATACATACGTGATAAATGGAAAATGGTGAGAATAAAAATTCATAAATTTCACCTCCCAAAAATTTTATTCTATCAATTAAATACTTTAATTTCTAAAGCTTTATTATTACTTTCTTCTATCTTCAATAGAAGAAAGTATTGTAATCGAAATTTTTTTCGACTTCCGGTTTTCGACGGATTTACACGTTTTAGGGGTCAGAGATTCCAAAAAACATGTTTATAGAAAATGTCTGTCTGTCTGTCTGTCCGTCTGTCCGTCTGTCCGTCCGTCCGTCTGTCTGTCGCCATTCTACCATCAAAAAGTGTATGAAGTTATGCATAGAATTGAACCAAATTTTTATTTTAAGTTTTTGGCTATGGCAAGCAGATCCTCCCTGAATTTGGAAAAAATTCGCCGGTAGGGGGCGCTATAATATCAATTTTTGTGCGATTTTGAATATTGTACCATCCAAAAGTGTATGAAGTTATGCATAGAATTGAACCAAATTTCTCTATTAAGTTTTCGGATATGGGAAATAGGTCCTCCCTGAATTTGGAAAAAATTCGCCGGTAGGGGGCGCTGTAACAGCGATTTTTGTGCAATTTTGAATATTGTACCATCCAAAAGTGTATGAAGTTATGCATCGAATTGAACCAAATTTTTATTTTAAGTTTTCGGATATGGCAAGCAGATCCTCCCTGAATTTGGAAAAAATTCGCCGGTAGGGGGCGCTGTAATAGTGATTTTTGTGCGATTTTGAATATTGTACCATCCAAAAGTGTATGAAGTTATGCATAGAATTGAACCAAATTTTTACTTTAAGTTCTTGGCTATGGCAAGCAGGTCCTTCCTTAATTTGAAAAAAAATCGCCGGTAGTGGGCGCTGTAATAGCGATTTTTGTGTCATTTTGAATATTGTACCATCGAAAAGTGTATGAAGTTATGCATAGAATTGAGCCAAATTTTTTGTGTTTGTTCTTGGTCATGGCACGAATGTCTTCCCTGAATTTGGAAAAATTACGCCTGAAGGGGGCGCTGTAATTGCGATGTCTGTACCATTTTCTTTATTGTACCATCGAAAAGTGTATGGAGTTATGTATATAATTGAACCAAATTTTTTGTGTATGTTTCTGGCTATGGCAAGCAAGTCATCCCTGAACTTAAAAAAAATCCGCCAGAAGAGGGCGCTATAATTGCGATCTCTGTGCATTTTCATTATTGTACAATCGAAAAGTGTATGAAGTTATGCATACAATTGAACCTAATTTTTTGTGCATGTTTTTGGCTTTGGACAACAGGTTCTCCTTGAATTAGGAAATATTGCACAGTAAAGGGGTTCTGTGATAGCAATTTTTGTATACTTTTCTTGATTTTTTGTAGTTCTGTTGTCCATCGGCGGCTCGTGCAAAGGCGGGAACTCGCTTCCTGCTAAGCCGGCTATTCGCAAACATCTGATAACAATAGAATAAGCAAAAACTATTAATTTTAGCAAATATCATGATATAGATTAAGTCGTTTTTAGTTCGTTTAATTGACTGAAGCAGAAATTTAGGATGAAAATCAAAGTTGGTATAGTATTGAACTAATAATATTGAAATATCATGTGTAACTAGTTTTTGAAATATTAAGATGTATAAGATAGAAGAAAGTTTTGGGATTGGCACATCCAACTAGTTTTTCTTTAAAATAACTACAGAGTTATTTTCGTTTTTAGTAATATGAAACTGAAAATGTCATTTACCTTTGATCTATTACGAAGAGAAAACATGTATGAGAGAACCTAACTATTCATTTTTAAGGATGCTAGTAATCGAGTAAGTTTTAACCCTTCAGCACACGCACCCGTTTCTGTTACGTTACTAAACGCGTCGGATAAATATCACCGAATTTTGTCTCTCATTATATTTTTCGCTAAATGCATTTAAAAAAGAAATTAACTGCATTATATTGTAAAATGAATCAGTACTACTTCTTTTAGGGAAAATTTCATGCTTTTCATATTTATTTTCAGAATTCGGTGCAATGTCTGTAAAAAAATACTTTTTATTATTATTATTATTATTATTACACCACAAAAGAGGAATTATATCACAAAATTTATAATACTTACATTTAATACCCTTTCATCAATACATACAAGTAATATTTATGTTAGTATTTCATTAAAATTATTTTAGTGTATGATATCCCGTAAGAATTGAACGTATCAAAAAAAAAAAAAAAAAACGCTTCTACACGCGCAGGATATTTTAGTTCAATTATGTATATTTCTCCCCTCCTAGCTAACGAAAGAAAAGACATTTCTTCACCCCTTTTGGACCTTGACCTTGAAAGGTACAAGGCATTATAAGATGTCTCCTCAAAAAATTATCCTTTTTTTTTTTAAGTAAAAATGCGATTGAGGTAGAGTTTAACTAAACGCTTGTGCTGACGGGTAAAGATATTACGTTCCATCATGCTGTCCTGATTTTTAGCATTTATGTTTGAATGGGACCTATTCCATCATTTATTTTCGTTCCGAAAACAACATATGTATTTCCAGAAAGTTGTTTGTCAGAGATATTTTTGCAATTATATCTTCATTAGGTAAATGGGTTTGTTTAGTAGCTATATATTGCGTGTTTGGAGGTCGAATTAAATATTTTTGAACGCACCCTAGGGTAAATTTATTATGTCCTGCGAAATGGAGAAACATTTTAAAACAGATTAACCGCATTCCAGTTTTTATAGAGAGATCATTTGTGAGTTTCCGCCAGTTTGGTAAGAAGTTGAAATTATTACTACTGATACAATAGTCATTTGGAATTCATCAGGATCTATTATTTAGTGATATTCTTTGTTAAAGTGAATTTCTCAGTTTCTAGCAGAAGGAAGTGTGAGGCCATCTTGAACCGAGTTAAGTTAGTAGAATTGAATGATATTTGGGAAATGATTTTCCGCCTCTCAGACTTTCATATAATTGAGCTTTTCTTTAAACGACTGAATTTAAAGCTATCCCATCGAATGATAATTCCTCTATTACTGAAATAAATAAACTGTTCTGTTTTTGTTAGATCTGTCTCATGGCCACGTTTCAAGTGACTACCCTAGAAGCGTATGTGGCAAATTTGAGTAAACATAATTGATAGTTCCACACGACAACTAACTAGTAAATCTGCAGATCAGGAGCATCTACGTCAGCTCTACAATTCATTGTGTTTAGCACCCTTTGAGTAATATTAATCTTTCTACAAAAAACGAAATTTAAAGTTTTGAAATTACATAAACATTTATAAAACGAAAAAATATTTCGAAGGTTTCTGACATTAGAAGCGTTAAATTAAACCCCTTGTTATGTAATGGCATTCTGAAAATCTCATGAGCTACTTATTCTGGTAATTTTTAGATAATAAAGTAGATTTCTTCAGGGGGGCTCTGCCCCCCTGAACCCCTTCGTTGTGTAATTTAATTTACATTTGTAATTATCAATTAATTGTGTTAATGCCCTTTAGTAAATTCTACCAATAGACGGAAACGTACATGAATTCTTTTCTACAGCCCTGTATATTACGTGAAGATTTTTACGCGTCGTCTATAACATTTAAATTTAATGCAGACAAAAAACCCTCTTAAAACTGCTCATATCACATTTCCGGGGATTAGTATGCATAGTGTGCACCATATATCCAGTTTCTGCGGAGTCCTGTATATGGTTCTATTTAAATTCTGCAAACATTTGTTAGTATACTAAATGTAATTGGGCTGGGAAATACATAACTCGAAAAAAAAAAAAAAAAAAAAAAAAAAAACACTGAAGCAATTCGCGCTCATTTTCATTTATACTTGCGAATTCATTTGTGTATCCCTGTACATGGTCTATACAATATTTAAGCACTACTTATTAAGCACAAATTTACTTAACGTTAAAACGCATACCATAATCAAAAATGCTCTTCAGCAATCATCCCTAATAGACCAGAACTGTATCCGAAATATTTTATGTGACCCTATAAATGAAAGATAAATACGATACAAATCATATTCAAGCTTCTTGTAGTCAACCACAGTAATGTAATTTAATTTCATAATGTTTGAATTAGTGCAACACAATTAACACACTGACGACAGGCAATTTAATTAAATCTGGGTTTAAAAGCAGTAGAAGCTCCTCCCTCTTCTGAAAGTGTCTCGGAAATTGGTTTCTGAGATATGTTTTTCATGTTTATGCAGCAGTAAATATCTTTCAATGTACGGATGTAATATATAATGTCTTACAATCTATAAAAAATATGGACAACACAATATAAATGTCTTTTCTGTAAGGTAGAAGTCACTCCCATAGCCAATGATGTATTCTGAATAAAAACGAGAATTTTCGTTTCCCGTCGCTAAAGTGTTAAAATAAGCTGTGAAGAGTTTTTTTCCCCCGTAGACCACATTTTAATCGACCACTTTTGTGTGACCCTGAAAAAAACATATGCTTTGCACCCCATATACTACAAAAATGTTTCAAAAATACATATCAATTTTATTATCTTGTAACAGAGTAACATCATTAAAAAACGCCACAAAAGGATTTTCTTCAAAGATTGTAATATTATGAATACTTTTGAGTTCCCTGTACGCATGCTGTAAGTGCTACACATAACATATTTTATAGTAACCAGGTTCTAGTGCACCTTAATAAAGTATATAAATTTCATTACGTTTAAAATTGTGTAACATTATTAAAATACACCGCAGACGATTTTTCCCAAAGACTATAATGTAACGGAATAGTTTTGAGTGCCCCTGTAATTAAGCTATGAATGCTACACTCTTCATTTTTAATACCAAACATACTTTGGCAAACCTCAATAACGTATATCAATTACATGTAATTCCGACTATATTTACGCGAGTTAGAGCACGTAGAGAAACACGGCAGGCGACAGATAGAAAAACTGAAGTCATAAATACTTTTCATCCATGTTGGAAAGTGTTAAAAAGGATTTACATGCCTTTAACTGTACTTTTTTTTCACTTATAGCATGGTTAAACATTAGTTTAAACATCCTAATCCATGCGATAGCAATAACATATTAAAAGCCCCCCAAAATAGGCATATCTGGAGATCTATAAATCTACTGGAAAATAATTCATTATCGTGCCCACTGTTAATTGCATAAATTGCATCGATTTGGCGCGATAAAATATTTTTTGTGATAGCCTTTTAATAGTACCTGCAACAAAATTAACGTAATTTACTAACTTCATTCATATTTGACGAAATGATAGGCTACTAATAACAGTCCCTAGGCAACGAAGAAAAGGAAAAAAAAAAGAAATATGTATCATGTAAAACAAGAAAATTAATTTAAAAATTCTTTATATTATTGGAATACATGTATAAATGTCCTCAAAACATTATACACGTAAATAAAAAAATCTTATAGATATATTGATAAAACTTCAATATAATAGGAATAATTTAAAACCTTTATTTGGAATTTTAGTATCCATAATTTGACATTTAAATCCATTAATCAAACGTGCCATTTTCTTTCAACAAATCGAAATTTGAAAATCGTCTGACTTGCCGTAGAAAAGCATTATAAAGAAAAATAAAATCTTCCATATTTTCCGACCGAATGAACCAAATTTAACCAAAAACTATACAGTTACGTCCGGGTATCTCACGAATACGCCCAATTAATTTCAAGCTGATCGGGTGCTTTTTGCGGCAGTTATCGTGGAACAGACGGACAGACAGACAGACAAACGGAAATCAAAACTTTTCGTGTCTCCACAGTAAGCCTTCACTGACGTTTCGGCAATTAAATTTAATTTTGCAAAATTTACAGAGGACTAACTATAGTCTTATAAAGATATTTTTTATGTGAATTCAACATTCACATGTTTGTTCAAGAGCGGCATAATACTTTATTTTATTTAAATTTTCCGAAAAGTGTTTGAAGTTCTTAGAGTCTACGGTTTCTTGTTATCGTTGTAAATTTATTAGGCTTGCATTGTCATCCTCGGAGTATAAAAGTTAAAAAATTCTTCTTTATAGACGAATTTTTGTTGAGTCCTACCTTTTTGGTAATCAAATCTGCGTCGAAGAATTAAATTCGTGATTTCTACTCGTTTTAGGTGAAATAAAGTAAAGCTGGGTGAGAATTCGCGGATTGGGTAAGGTAATTTAAATTATAGTTTTAAAAGTATTAAGTTAGTCTGTAATTTAAATAGATTTTAATTTGTTGTCAACATTTTCGACTAACATTTGCATTGCTGTTAAAGCATAACGCGACAATGGAAATCGGTAGCGATCTGAATTACTAGTGACCTACATGTAAATGGATTTTGACATTTAGTAATCTGTTAATTATTTTCATTCTTGATTTAGGTAGTGATTGATCTTTGTTAGCCATCCCATAGTATTGACTAATTTTTTCAATTGACTCTACAACACTCCTTGTCCTCTGTTGTAATTTCCGACTGAATTTCCAAACTCTTTGTTGCGAAGTAAAAGAAACAAGCTGTGTGAACTAAAATGACCCATTTTTTGTTTACGATTTAATTTTTATGTCATTTGTTGTTCTATTAATTTTCTGACGAGATGTACGAAGTTTAAAATTCAAGATGTTCAAAAGTAGTTTATGTACCGGTTTTAGTGTTAGTTTTCGTTTATTAAATGTTTTGTTTCGTCCAACAGTGTTCATATTCTTCGAAGTAAATACACCTTCAGCGAAATCAGCCATAATAAAGGCGTAGAATTCACGACTCAGGTGAGAAAGTTTTAGATTAATAAGACACCGTTATTTTTTAGTAACATTTTGGCACCCATACGTCGCGCTTTTATTTGGTTGAAATATTATTTGATAAGTATTTATTTTCTTTGAGAATATTAAAATGGAAAATTTAGATGCATTGAAGTCGAAAAGAAAGTTATTAAATCTAGCGCAACGAAGCTCATGAATAACATGAAAGATGCATTTGAAAAATCCGATAGTACAGTTGATATGCTTTGGTTAGAAGAGTCATTAGCACAAATTAATGATAAAGAAAATCGATTTCTTGAATTATGTAAACATATTGAGGGAGAAATAAAATATTTAAAAAGTTTAGAGTCGGATTTTGAATCCAACCAAGAGTATAGGGAAAAGTTTATTTCCGTAAAACTAAATTAAATCGTAAAATGAAGGATTTACAGAAAGAGGAAAGTAATGTCGCTTCAAATTTGGCGGTTGTGCTTAGTGATATGAACGCCAATTCGCCTTTTATGGCCAAATATGGGATTCGCGTTAACCTGCCTAAGTTGAATATTGAGAAATTCGATGGTAATTTAGAAAACTGGCAAGAATTTTACAGTCAGTTTAAATCAGCTATTCATGACAATGATGAAATAAGCAAAATAGATAAATTTACATATTTGAAAAGTCTCCTAAAATCAGAGGTGCAAACTGCCAATCAAAGTTAAAACATGAATACATTAAAATGATTCTCAGTTTTTATTACTAAAATAGGTGCTAAAAATATAATTTACAGGTTTTAAAACATTAAAACCAATAATCAGATGGTAAAAACTTCCCGAGCGCTTTCGACCAAACCCTGGTCATCATCAATGGGGTGAAAAATGAGAAGAAGACCTTCAGAATGCATACCGCTATAAATAACGCAGGGCGATTCCAAAAACTGTAAAAAAGGGGTGGAAGAAGGGAAGGGGGAAGACGGATGAGTCCATACAGCTACATTGATTATTCCAATCCAAAGATACCATTGACTCCAAGTAGACCAAACCAATATAGTATTGATGGATCTACATGGTTTCCTATAAACCTTCCTATCCTTCCTATAAACCTATTGTAGATCCAACAATAATATATCTTATAATAGTACAGTTCCAACTAACTAAAAAAAAGCAGCCTACAGATTAAGAGAGCATTCGAAGTATGTACTGATGCCTATATGCAGGAGGAATTAACTAAGATCAAAACAATCGCAGCTGAAAACGGTTGCCCGAGAAAATTTATCAATAAAGTAATTAATGAGTTTAAAAGCAGGAATTGTATAAATAAGAGTACGCAGTTTTCAAAATTTTGCAGTATTGATTACGTTCCTCAACTATATGAGAGAATTAGGCATGCATTAAAAATATATGATATAGAAATAATAGCTAAACCTCCAGCTAAACTGCAAAATCTAGTTCACAGAAAAGTTGATCCGGTAAATTCATATGACAAAGAAGGAATTTATATGATCCCATTCAGATATAAAAATAATAATAGAACTTTTACATACATTGGAATGACAACCAGAAGGCTACAGGAAAGGTTGAAAGAACACATGGCTGATATAGGAAAGGGAAAACCATCTACAGCTTTAGCTCGGTTAAATTTAGAAGCTGCTAATGACATCCTTTTTAGTAAAGCAAATATCATAATACATACAAATCAATTTAACACATGCATTTTGAGAGATGCTATTGAAATTTCAACGAGAGGTAGAAACACTTGTAATGATACATTGCCCTGTCATATACCGAGCATTCAGTTTGGTCTACTTGGTGTCAATGGAATCTTTGGATTGGAATGATCAATGTAGCTGTATGGACTCATCCGTCTTCCTCCTCCCACCTTCCACCCTTTTTTTACAGTTTTTCGAATCGTCCTGCGTTATTTATAGCGGTATGCATTCTGAAGGTGTTCATCTCATTTTTCACCCCATTGATGATGTTCAGGGTTTGGTCGAAAGCGCTCGACAAGTTTTTACCATCTGATTATTGGTTTTAATGTTTTAAAACCTGTAAATTATATTTTTTAGCACCTATTTTAGTAATAAAAACTGAGAATTATTTTAATATATTCATGTTTTAACTTAAATTATTAAGGTGAATGTGTCGTTTCTCTTGCATATAGTTTTCTATATATATTTAATTGCCATTCAAAGATTGTTAGTTTCTGAAGAAAATTATGATGTGGCTGTAAATATTTTAGAAAATCGCTACGGAAAAAGGAAATGTTGATCAGGTCAAATATTAATAAGTTATTAAATTTGCCACCTGTCCATAATTCTTCTAATTTGAAAGAATTGCGTTATTTGTACGATACTTGCAAAATACATATAAGCAGTTTGAAATCATTGGGAATCGAGCTAGAAAATTATGGAAGTTTATTATTTCCTATAATATTAAAGTTAATACCGAATAGTTTGAAGTTGAATTATAACAAAGAAAATAAAAATGAAGCAGAATCGTGGAATGTTTCAAAGCTATTAGAATATTTGAGAGAGGAAATCGAAACAAGAGATCGCACATTTTCGTTTGGCAAGAAAATGTCAGATGACTACACAAGATTTGGGAACAAAGTAGTTGCAAAAAAAGAATTTTCAGACAGGGGTTTTGTTATTAGTAAATCATTTAAGCACAATATGCCTACAGCAGCTATTTTGCATACGAACGTTGAGAATAAATGCACTTTCTGTTCTGAAAGCCATGATATAGAAGCTTGTTCTAAAACTATAGAAAAGAAGAAAAATGCTATAAAGAGTCAAGCAAGATGTTTCTTGTGTTTGAAACGATTTTACCCAGTTAAAAATTGTAAGTCTAAAAATAGATGTAAAATTTGTTTTCGGAGGCAAAATTCAGTGATTTGTGAAGAAAGCGAAAATAAAGGGGAAATAACAGATACATTAGTTTCATCAATTCAAAATGGGAACGTAAAACAAGATATTTATTTGCAAACCGCTACTGCATTAGCTATCGAAAAAAAACATAAACCGAAATTACGTCTATTATATGACTTAGGGTCGCAGAAACTATTTATACTGAGTAACGTTGCGGAAAAATTAGGTTTACAAGTAGTGGGAGAAGAAGATGTTACAATTCACGCTTTTGGCTCTAAAGCCGCGATAAATCAGAAACGTAAGCGATACAGAATTCTTTTGAAAAATCCCGAAATGCTGAATGAAAGTATTACGATTGAAGTGTTAGAGACACCTGAAATTAGTGAAGCTTTACTTGCCGTACCCGAGAAGAGAATACGAGATTCTGTATGTAGAAATAAATTGCGATTAGCTGATAGAACCTATGAATATTCAAAATATTTGCGATTATCTATTTCGTTAGGAAGTTATTATTATTGGAAAATGGTAACAGGGAATTTTCGTAGACTTTCAGATAATCTTGTACTTTCTGAAACAATTTTAGGTTGGACTGTTAATGGTTCTACTGCATCTAAAGATGCTAATATTTTACAAATTTCTATTAGTGTTATGAAACCTGTTTCGGAGCATGTTGAGTTGGATAGGAATACCGATGTAAATAATACATTAAAGGCTTTCTGGGAGTTAGAAACTATGGGAATAAAACCAGAAAAGGAACAATCGAATATAGAGAATGCAGTTTTGGAAAATTATAATAAAATTGTTAAATTTAAGAATAATAAGTATCAAGTGCAGTTGCCCTTGAATGAAAGAGTTGTTGAATTAACGGATAATTATGAGTTAGCGAGAAAAAGACTATAAAGTTTAAATTAGAAATTTGAGAAATGTCCAGAATTTTATGCAAAATATGCCAGTGTTATAGATAATTATTTAGAGAAAGCAGTGGCAGAAGTTGTTAATTTGGAGCCAAACTCAGTATCTTACTATATGCCTCACCAAGCAGTTATACGTGAAGACAAAGCAACTACCAAACTTTGAGTCGTTTTCGATGCGTCCACTCATTCTTCCGAATCTATTTCGTTGAATCACTGTTTACATGCGGGTCCAAATTTAAATCCAGATATACTCGATGTTTAACTTCGGTTTCGATTACATAAAATTGCAATCACCGGCGATATTGAACAGGCATATTTGCAAATCACTTTAGATCCTGCAGATAGAGATGCTGTTAGATTTTTATGGATTGAAAATTCTCCTAATCCATGGTCAAATTTAAAGCTGAAAACATTACGAATGACCAGAGTTTTATTCGGAGCGAAGCCTAGTTCATTTCTATTATTTGCAACGATAAAACATCATATCAGGAAATGCAAATCCAAATTTCCAAATACGTTTGATTTCCTTAATGACTGTCTGTATGTTGCTGATTTACTCGCTGGTGTAAATGAAGAATCACAGGGTTTGAAGGTATATGCTGAGGTTAAGACCATTTTGAAGGAGGCTAATTTCAATATGGGGGAGTCTTCTTCCCTAAAACTTGAGATATTGATAAGTAAATGGAAATATCATTTGAATTACTTAAAATAAGATTTTTAGATTTTTCCGTAGTGGAGTACGAATGCGCGAACAACACAATAAACTCAGGTCCAGAAGATTCACTAATACTTGTAGCGTAATAAGGAAACTTTAATGAAAATTTGAAGAGACACATAAGTGCCTGGGGAGTGACCCCCCTTACACACAATCAAAACTTAATCTTTACATTCTGAGAAGCAGGCCAAGAGTGATAAGTTTCACATTTTCATTCGTAAAGTTTTGGCGATATATAGATATTGGGTAAGACACAGATCTTGCCAAGGGGTGACCGTTACATTGGAATACATGGGGTAGTTTAATTTAGATGAAAAGCCTAATAGGCGATAATTAGCCAAGCGTTAGTCCGTGAGAAAGTACGAAAGAATCCGAAAGCTGTCAATAGCATTGGAATGAGTGCGGTAACTTGAAAGGCGACCTAAGTTTAAAAGTACATCTGGATATTATTATCTAACCGCTGGTTTAACCAAAGTTTTGACTATCTCTTAGCAAAGGATCGAATTAAAAATCTGACAGAGAGAAATTTTATAGGCAGATGCAACGCGAAAAGAATGACTCTTTCGAAATGAAATGGCTGTGAATAATATTCTTTTTTTTTTATGTACATAGATAAAAGAGCAGAGAGAGAGTTTTCTGGGAACGTTAAAGTAATGTGAAAAGGAAAGTAGATTAATTTAAAATTTAGCTATACAAAAAGAAATAGAAAGGGGATTTTTATATTGATAGTTAATGTTAAATTTTAACTATCTAGGGATCATATTAATTACCTATAAAGAATACTATATGTGATATCAAACGATATCACATATTTCCCCCCAAAAACCGACCAGCCTTGAATGCCCAGAGATGGGGAAGGGAAAAGAGAGGAAAAAAAATCTGTGTCTTCTCCAAAGAAATAATAAAAACTTTACATGAAACAATACAAAACAATATCTTGAAATTGCAAATATATATATATATATATATGATTATATATGTCATGACTTAAATATGCTTCATAATGTCCTTTTTTATAAAGGCTCAGTAGAAGTTCAAAAAGGTTCACGTGAACTAGTCTTATAGACTATGTTTTAATAGACAGTATTCTTAACTGTACTTGTGCACATATTAATTCAACAACAGGAATTTTTTTTTACCTGTTTTGTATATTGTGACGTCACATTAAAAGTAGGTACCATTATCAATAAATTTGCAAATATTTGTTAGAAACTGGTTGTCATGACCAGTATTGAGAAGCTTTAAAAGAAGCTCTATAATTCTTCACAAAATCTTGATCCATTTCAGATCATAAAAATAAGTGGACAAAAAAAATAAGCACAACATATAACTAATTAACATACAGATGTAAAATAGCTAAATAATATTTATAAAAATATGAATAAGCGATATAGATGGGCACAGAAATGTAATTGGGCACCCTTTCAGGAGTGTCTCTCAGCACAAATGAAGTGTGTGACCATAGGACCATAATTTTAAATTGAACCCAATTTCTGAGTGCAGTGATTAGAAAAACAAAAGAGATGATTAGATTACAAAACAAAAGAACTGTATCTAATATCAAAATATAAAATATTTAAAAATTCTTATTTTTTTTTTTTTTTTTTTTTTTTTTTTTTGTGAGTAGTAGTCGTTATCTACTAATAGCAACTACAAATACCTCATGCAGTGAGCCCATTTATTTATCAAAGTTTTAACTTATTAATATGTCAAGATGACATTGTGTTAGTGAGGATCAGTACTGTGGATAAAGATGAGGAAATTCCTAGCAATTTACTGCAACTGAACAGCATTTGTGATTTAAAGTAACTGTTTTTTTTTAAACACATCGTCTGGCTTGTATAATTTAAAAGTGGTGTGTATCGAAAAAAAAACACCTTAAAAGTATTATATGAGAAAAGAAAATGTATTATGTGATTGTAGAAAAAGCATATGACAAAAGAGAAAAGCGACTGCTACAAAAGTATAGAGTTGGTTATCAGTGAAGGATTAAAATTATGTAACTGTCAAAAATGTCAAACTGTCAATTTGCAATTAAGCAAAGTAGTGATGACATTACTGTGTCATGGTATTTAGAACCCAGAAATTAAACGATAATTTAATATCTGGTAACTTTTAAAATGTGAGAAAGTTTAATGTTGAAAACCTGGTGTAACATAAAACTAGAATAGAAAAGAAAATCATGAACCTGAAATAAAAATATGCATAGCATGTGAAGAGGTAGTTTCCTATTTACTGAGAAATCTTTGTTGTTAAACAAAGTGATGGTGACATGAGAATGTCATTACATGACAAAATATTAAAAAGCAGCAAAAAAAATTAAGTGTATGCAAAATGTAAAGTTTAATAAATGTTTATGTTGCAATGTATCATGTAAAATTAAAAGTAGTCCTGGTATAGTGAGACATAAAAACAAACATACAAAAAGAATGTTAATGTGCAAAGGTTCAAAAACTTGGAAAAAATGAATATTTTCAATTCAGTATGCAATGTTTAAAAACAAACTGACATATATGCATGACTAAAAATGTAAGCAAATCTCAATGAACTAACGATGTATACGAGTATCGAAGCAATGTGTGTCAGTGAACAAAGGTTAAATTCAACGACATAGTTGGATGTGTAAATGAATACAGCAATCTACGTACATCAATGAACAAAAGTGAAAAATTATTTCAAAGAAATAATGTGTAGGTGTACTTCACTGACTAGTGTAAAAGTAATACAATGAACTAAAGCGTGTGTAAAAGAATGAAACTTGCTATGAACTCATGTGTCTAACAAAAATATTATTACAATGAACGAAAGTGTCTACCAAAACAAAATTGGTATGAACTAATATGCAAAACAAATCACAAGAAAGAAAACAAACTATGAACTAATATGTGTAAGGAAAAAAATTCTATGAACTAAGTATTGTCATGAAAGAGAAAAAAAAAATTGTGCAATTGGTCTCTGAAGTACACAAAGAATTGACAATGCTATGAACTCGTGTAAAGTGTTTTTTTCTATGAACTCAATGAACTATGAACTCAGTTGTGTAAACTATGAACTATGAACACAAACTCATTGTGTACATATGGAACCAAGAGCATTGTATCACAAGCACAAAAAGGCTTAGCCTAAAGTTAAAACAAACAAACAAACAAAAAAAACAAAGAACTGTGCTTTTAAGTAAAGAAAAGCGAAAAGGACAAATGTGAGCAGGAAAAGCTTCTTGTGTGATAAAAATGTGAACATTTGTACTCAACCTGTTGAACTAAAACTATAAACAAGTGTCTAAGGTTTTATTCCGAATTTCCAAAAAATATCTAAAGAGATGTAAATGTTGTAAAAATTGTATAGTGTTGCTGTGTACCCTTCTGATAAAAAAAAATCTTTTACATGTGAAGAAAAAAAAAACAAAAACGATCCACATCAGAGTATTTTCACACAAAAAGAATATATTTTCAATCATCCGACCATTTGCGCGCCGAATAGTCCGATGAGAAAAAATATATATAAAGCAGTACACAATTAATTTCTAAAAAAAAAAAAAAAAAAAAACTTTTAACTTTAAAGTTAAATGTGAATTAAATTATCACTTATGCCATATGATGAAGCAATAACATGTACCTAAGTGTATAAAAAGTGAAATATTACAAAAGTGATTTTTTTTTTTTTTTAATCCTTCACAATGCTGTATCTATCGAGAGAAAAAAAAAATTACTGTATGTGTGTGAAAGGAGGGGAAAAGAAACCCCAAACTCATGAACTAGTAAACTATATGTATACAAATGGACAAATTTGTATTCTAAATGAGAAAATTTTGTGTAACATAAACAAATATCCAACATATGAAGTACTTGTGAAAAAAAAAAATTGAAAAAAAATATAAGAAATCCAAATCTTTCTTAAAAGTATTCTTTTCAACAAAAATGATGTAAACCGGAGAAGTGAATATTATCTTTGAACCACAATGTAATTTTATTTTTAAAACAGGCATGCATGGGCGACTACTGCTATCAATAATGGTTCTAGAACAATTCTGAATACTTTACAACAACAAAAATTCACACTACCAAAAAAAATCAAAATTAATCAAAAATTATTATTTGTCACACACTTCTCTTTCTTTTACCTAATGCCTTCGTGAAATTTAAATATAAAACGAAATGGGGAAAAGTTAAATTTTCGAAAAAGAAAAATATGGGTAACCAAAAATTGTCGCAATATTATATGACACAACATTTGAATTTAATAACATAAAATGCATAAAATATAAACCCATCACATTTTCAAAAAAACTTGAAATAATACCATAAGCACAAAATTAAAAATTATAATAACATATGAAAGCATAAAATGTGTCTAGATTGCTTTAATTATTAAACTTTTCTTTTTTTTTTTTTTTAAAGCATTGGGAAACGAACATCTATCTATATTTAAAAAGACTTACCTTTGATAAAAATAAAAAAAAATGTTAAACACATATAGTCAAATTAAAATATTCTGCACAAGAACCAAATAATTGATGGCATACGAAAAAAAAAAAACACAATACTGAAATTTAAATATAAATTTCCATTTCTTTAGTTTTCATAAATGTAACCCTGCATAGATAAAACATATCCCTTGTAATGAAAAGTTACTTGTCATTCAAAGCTAATTAAATATACTGAAGGTGTTATTAGCATAGTTTAAAAAAGTGACATCCATGCAGGAAAAAAATATGTAAAAAAACCAGAGTAACCAATTTTTACACTTTCCCACCTGAGATACTACCTTAGTGTAAAAAGAAACAAATTACTAAAATAAAATAATACTCCTCATCAGTAAAATAAACAAATAGCTAAAATAAGATTGTGAACCACATTAAAAAGTAAAATAAAAGATAACCATACAAATAGAATAACTTGAATAAAAAAATTAAAAATTAAAAAAAAATTGTTCCTTGCCACAGTTTGTGTTATATGTAAATGTATCGTGGCTATTGTAACACAGTTGTAAATTGGCTTTAAAAGAGTACTTTCACTCAATTATTTTTGTTTTCATTTCTTTTTTTTTCAAGAGAAATAATAAACAGTTCTCAAAATAAATAGTGAAAAGGAACAATCATAATCGCAAGGTGCGTTCCTATAAAAGCGTTAAATATCTTATTCATAACCAGGTAATTTATACATTATTTGTACAAAATATCCAGACCCATTTTTTTTTAACTTTTTTTTTTTTTTAGACTGACAATTTAGTTCAAAAATGTGAAGTCTTACTATATCTGTAAAGCATAAAAAATGTCGTAAAACTAGACATTTAAAAAAACGTCACATCACGGGAGCGACAACTGTATTTTCGAACTTGATGAGACATATTTCACAAATTAATTTTGAACACCGATGACTAATCAACCGTGTAGAAATTATTCGCTGAAATCACACCACACATCTTAATCACAATCCCATTTCACACTTTTTTTTGCAAGTACACGAGACTTTGAGATCTATTGCGAGTACTTTGAGATCTTGAATACTCAAAAACAGATTCACACACATCGCGCGCACAGGCACTATTCGAAAACTGACACTTTATTTTTCTCAAGTAGAAGATGAAAATCCTCCGATCAGGCGAAAATGACACAAGAGTCGAAAATTCTTTAATCATCGCTTTCCATATCTAAAGCGAACTCCGCTTCCTTATATCTTTATCAGGCGAGCGCAGGAGAAAGTGAAACAATGTAGCATCTGGAAACAACAAACATCTTTTCGACTCAAACGTTGACATCAGAGACCAGCGTATTTGAATGCCCGTAGATCACGTAACACCCCGTCCGCGATGAAACGGTCGACACACAGGGCTCACAGACCCGGATGAATGTTTCCATATAATTGTTTCTATAAGTGTTTCCATATAATTGAGTAATCCAAAGAGCGAAGATTTGTAATTTTTTTAATAGACCAATGCTGAATAAAAGCGAGGGTCACTCCCAGCTACAAGTTTAAAAAAATCTTCTTCCTTCGGCACCAAAGTTTGTGAAAGAGATGTTTCTCGTTGCGGGGGTCTTCTTCCCTAAAAACTTGAGATATTGATAAATAAATGAAAATATCATTTGAATTATTTTAAATGAAATTTAAGATTTTCCGTAGTGGAGTACGAATGCGCGAACAACACAATAAACTCAGATCCAGAAGATTTAAACTAATACTTGTAGCGTAATAAGGAAACTTTAATAAAAATTTGAAGAGACACATAAGTGCCTGGGGAGTGACCCCCCTTACACACAATCAAAACTTAATCTTTACATTCTGAGAAGCAGGCCAAGAGTGATAAGTTTCACATTTTCATTCGTAAAGTTTTGGCGATATATAGATATTGGGTAAGACACAGATCTTGCCAAGGGGTGACCGTTACATTGGAATACATGGGGTAGTTTAATTTAGATGAAAAGCCTAATAGGCGATAATTAGCCAAGCGTTAGTCCGTGAGAAAGTACGAAAGAATCCGAAAGCTGTCAATAGCATTGGAATGAGTGCGGTAACTTGAAAGGCGACCTAAGTTTAAAAGTACATCTGGATATTATTATCTAACCGCTGGTTTAACCAAAGTTTTGACTATCTCTTAGCAAAGGATCGAATTAAAAATCTGACAGAGAGAAATTTTATAGGCAGATGCAACGCGAAAAGAATGACTCTTTCGAAATGAAATGGCTGTGAATAATATTCTTTTTTTTTTTATGTACATAGATAAAAGAGCAGAGAGAGAGTTTTCTGGGAACGTTAAAGTAATGTGAAAAGGAAAGTAGATTAATTTAAAATTTAGCTATACAAAAAGAAATAGAAAGGGGATTTTTATATTGATAGTTAATGTTAAATTTTAACTATCTAGGGATCATATTAATTACCTATAAAGAATACTATATGTGATATCAAACGATATCACACGCAAGTGGACTACAAATTCCGAAAGACTTCAATCGCAATTTGATATAAAAGAAGAAACTATCCATACAAGTTTTGCTTATACAAAGTTTCTAGGTTATAAATGGAATACCCAAGAAGATTATTTGAAAGTCGAATTGCAGAATCTTTTGAAATTTGACGATAAGAATAACGGTGTAACCAAAAGAGAAGTTTTAAAGATGATAGGAAGAATATATGATCCCATAGGAATTTTAAACACTTTTACTGTAACTGCAAGAATTCTTATACAAGAAATTTGGAAAGAAGGTCTGAATTGAGAAGATGAATTGAATGAAGATATGCACAGTAAATGGATTAAGTGGTGCAAGCAACTGAGATCTATTGAAGATGCATATATTGCCAGACATTATTTTGGTGAATATTCAAAAGATGCTATTCAAGATCTACAATTACACTGTTTTAACGACGCAAGTTCCAAAACTTTCAGATCTGTTCTTTATCTAAGATATCGTGTCACCGAACAAATATTTACTACTTTCGTCATTTCCAAAGTCAGAGTTGCTCCAGTCAAAAAATTATCTCTGCCAAGATTGGAACTAATGAGCGCAATAGTAGAGACTAGACTAACACACTATGTAAGTCAACATCCTTTCGCTTTTATTTGGTTGAAATATTATTTGATAAGCATTTATTTCCTTTGAGAATATTAAAATGGAAAATTTAGATGCATGGAAGTCGAAACGGAAAGTTATTAAATCTAGCACAACGAAGCTCATGAATAACATGAATGATGCATTTGAAAAATCCGATAGTACAGTTGATATGCTTTGGTTAGAAGAGTCATTAGCACAAATTAATGATCAAGAAAATCGATTTCTTGAATTATGTAAAAATATTGAGGGTGAAAGAAAAGATTTAAAAAGTTTAGAGTCGGATTTTGAATCCAACCAAGAGTATAGGGAAAAGTTTATTTCCGTTAAAACTAAATTAAATCGTGAATGAAGGATTTACAGAAAGAGGAAAGTAATGTCGTTTCAAATTTGGCGGTTGCTCTTAGTGATATGAACGCCAATTTGCCTTTTATGGCCAAACATGTGATTCGCGATAACCTGCCTAAGTTGAATATTGAGAAATTCCATGGTAATTTAGAAAACTGGCAAGAATTCTACAGTCAGTTTAAATCAGCTATTCATGACAATGATGAAATAAGCAAAATAGATAAATTTACATATTTGAAAAGTCTCCTAAAATCAGAGGTGCAAACTGCCAATCAAATTAAAACGTGAATACATTAAAATGATTCTCAGTTTTTATTACTAAAATAGGTGCTAAAAATATAATTTACAGGTTTTAAAACATTAAAACCAATAATCAGATGGTAAAAACTTCCCGAGCGCTTTCGACCAAACCCTGGTCATCATCAATGAGGTGAAAAATGAGAAGAAGACCTTCAGAATGCATACCGCTATAAATAACGCAGGGCGATTCCAAAAACTGTAAAAAAGGGGTGGAAGAAGGGAAGGGGGAAGACGGATGAGTCCATACAGCTACATTGATTATTCCAATCCAAAGATACCATTGACTCCAAGTAGACCAAACCAATATAGTATTGTTGGATCTACATGGTTTCCTATAAACCTTCCTATCCTTCCTATAAACCTATTGTAGATCCAACAATACAATATCTTATAATAGTACAGTTCCAACTAACTATAAAAAAGCAGCCTACAGATTAAGAGAGCATTCGAAGTATGTACTGATGCCTATATGCAGGAGGAGATAACTAAGATCAAAACAATCGCAGCTGAAAACGGTTGCCCGAGAAAATTTATCAATAAAGTAATTAATAAGTTTAAAAGCAGGAATTGTATAAATAAGAGTACGCAGTTTTCAAAATTTTGCAGTATTGATTACGTTCCTCAACTATATGAGAGAATTAGGTATGCATTAAAAATATATGATATAGCAATAATAGCTAAACCTCCAGCTAAACTGCAAAATCTAGTTCACAGAAAAGTTGATCCGGTAAATTCATATGACAAAGCAGGAATTTATATGAGCCCATTCAGATATAAAAATAATAATAGAACTTTTAGATACATTGGAATGACAATCAGAAGGCTACAGGAAAGGTTGAAAGAACACATGGCTGATATAGGAAAGGGGAAACCATCTACAGCTTTAGCTCGGTTAAATTTAGAAGCTGCTAATGACATCCTTTTTAGTAAAGCAAATATCATAATACATACAAATCAATTTATCACATGCATTTTGAGAGAGGCTATTGAAATTTCAACGAGAGGTAGAAAAACTTGTAATGATACATTGCCCTGTCATATACCGAGCATTCAGTTTGGTCTACTTGGTGTCAATGGAATCTTTGGATTGGAATGATCAATGTAGCTGTATGGATTCATCCGTCTTCCCCCTCCCACCTTCCACCCTTTTTTTACAGTTTTTCGAATCGTCCTGCGTTATTTATAGCGGTATGCATTCTGAAGGTCTTCTTCTCATTTTTCACCCCATTGATGATGTTCAGGGTTTGGTCGAAAGCGCTCGACAAGTTTTTACCATTTGATTATTGGTTTTAATGTTTTAAAACCTGTAAATTATATTTTTTAGCACCTATTTTAGTAATAAAAACTGAGAATTATTTTAATGTATTCATGTTTTAACTTAAATTATTAAGGTGAATGTGTCTTTTCTCTTGCATATAGTTTTCTATATATATTTAATTGCCATTCAAAGATTATTAGTTTCTGAAGAAAATTATGATGTGGCTGTAAATATTTTAGAAAATCGCTACGGGAAAAGGAAATGTTGATCAGGTCAAATATTAATAAGTTATTAAATTTGCCACCTGTCCATAATTCTTCTAATTTGAAAGAATTGCGTTATTTGTACGATACTTGCAAAATACATATAAGCAGTTTGAAATCATTGGGAATCGAGCTAGAAATTTATGGAAGTTTATTATTTCCTATAATATTAAAGTTAATACCGAATAGTTTGAAGTTGAATTATAACAAAGAAAATAAAAATGAAGCAGAATCGTGGAATGTTTCAAAGCTATTAGAATATTTGAGAGAGGAAATCGAAACAAGAGATCGCACATTTTCGTTTGGCAAGAAAATGTCAGATGACTACACAAGATTTGGGAACAAAGTAGTTGCAAAAAAAAGAATTTTCAGACAGGGGTTTTGTTATTAGTAAATCATTTAAGCACAATATGCCTACAGCAGCTATTTTGCATACGAACGTTGAGAATAAATGCACTTTCTGTTCTGAAAGCCATGATATAGAAGCTTGTTCTAAAACTATAGAAAAGAAGAAAAATACTATAAATAGTCAAGCAAGATGTTTCTTGTGTTTGAAACGATTTTACCCAGTTAAAAATTGTAAGTCTAAAAATAGATGTAAAATTTGTTTTCGGAGGCAAAATTCAGTGATTTGTGAAGAAAGCGAAAATAAAGGGGAAATAACAGATACATTAGTTTCATCAATTCAAAATGGGAACGTAAAACAAGATATTTATTTGCAAACCGCTACTGCATTAGCTATCGAAAAAAAACATAAACCGAAATTACGTCTATTATATGACTTAGGGTCGCAGAAACTATTTATACTGAGTAACGTTGCGGAAAAATTAGGTTTACAAGTAGTTGGAGAAGAAGATTTTACAATTCACGCTTTTGGCTCTAAAGCCGCGATAAATCAGAAATGTAAGCGATACAGAATTCTTTTGAAAAATCCCGAAATGCTGAATGAAAGTATTACGATTGAAGTGTTAGAGACACCTGAAATTAGTGAAGCTTTACTTGCCGTACCCGAGAAGAGAATACGAGATTCTGTATGTAGAAATAAATTGCGATTAGCTGAAAGAACCTATGAATATTCAAAATATTTGCGATTATCTATTTCGTTAGTAAGTTATTATTATTGGAAAATGGTAACAGGGAATCTTCGTAGACTTTCAGATAATCTTGTACTTTCTGAAACAATTTTAGGATGGACTGTTAATGGTTCTACTGCATCTAAAGATGCTAATATTTTACAAATTTCTATTAGTGTTATGAAACCTGTTTCGGAGCATGTTGAGTCGGATAGGAATACCGATGTAAATAATACATTAAAGGCTTTCTGGGAGTTAGAAACTATGGGAATAAAACCAGAAAAGGAACAATCGAATATAGAGAATGGAGTTTTGGAAAATTATAATAAAATTGTTAAATTTAAGAATAATAAGTATCAAGTGCAGTTGCCCTTGAATGAAAGAGTTGTTGAATTAACGGATAATTATGTGTTAGCGAGAAAAAGACTATATAGTTTAAATTAGAAATTTGAGAAATGTCCAGAATTTTATGCAAAATATGCCAATGTTATAGATAATTATTTAGAGAAAGCAGTGGCAGAAGTTGTTAATTTGGAGCCAAACTCAGTATCTTACTATATGCCTCACCAAGCAGTTATACGTGAAGACAAAGCAACTACCAAACTTTGAGTCGTTTTCGATGCGTCCACTCATTCTTCCGAATCTATTTCGTTGAATCACTGTTCACATGCGGGTCCAAATTTAAATCCAGATATACTCGATGTTTATCTTCGGTTTCGATTACATAAAATTGCAATCACCGGCGATATTGAAGAGGCATATTTGCAAATCACTTTAGATCCTGCAGATAGAGATGCTGTTAGATTTTTATGGATTGAAAATTATCCTAATCCATGGTCAAATTTAAAGTTGAAAACATTACGAATGACCAGAGTTTTATTCGGAGCGAAGCCTAGTTCATTTCTATTATTTGCAACGATTAAAACATCATATCAGGAAATGCAAATCCAAATTTCCAGATACGTTTGATTTCCTTAATGACTGTATGTTGCTGATTTACTCGCTGGTGTAAATGAAGAATCACAAGGTTTGAAGGTATATTCTGAGGTTAAGAGCATTTTGAAGGAGGCTAATTTCAATATGCGCAAGTGGACTACAAATTCCGAAAGACTTCAATCGCAATTTGATATAAAAGAAAGAACTATCCATACAAGTTTTGCTTATACAAAGTTTCTAGGTTATAAATGGAATACCCAAGAAGATTATTTGAAAGTCGAATTGCAGAATCTTTTGAAATTTGACGATAAGAATAACGGTGTAACCAAAAGAGAAGTTTTAAAGATGATAGGAAGAATATGTGATCCCATAGGAATTTTAAACACTTTTACTGTAACTGCAAGAATTCTTATTCAAGAAATTTGGAAAGAAGGTCTGAATTGAGAAGATGAATTGAATGAAGATATGCACAGTAAATGGATTAAGTGGTGCAAGCAACTAAGATCTATTGAAGCTGCATATATTGCCAGACATTATTTTGGTGAATATTCAAATGATGCTATTCAAGATCTACAATTACACTGTTTTAACGACGCAAGTTCCAAAACTTTCGGATCTGTTTTTTATCTAAGATATCGTGTCACCGAACAAATATTTACTACTTTCGTCATTTCCAAAGTCAGAGTTTCTCCAGTCAAAAAGTTATCTCTGCCAAGATTGGAACTAATGAGCGCAATAGTAGGGACTAGACTAACACACTATGTAAGTCAAAATCCTTTCGCTTTTATTTGGTTGAAATATTATTTGATAAGCATTTATTTCCTTTGAGAATATTAAAATGGAAAATTTAGATGCATGGAAGTCGAAACGGAAAGTTATTAAATCTAGCACAACGAAGCTCATGAATAACATGAATGATGTATTTGAAAAATCCGATAGTACAGTTGATATGCTTTGGTTAGAAGAGTCATTAGCACAAATTAATGATCAAGAAAATAGATTTCTTGAATTATGTAAGAATAATGAGGGTGAAAGAAAAGATTTAAAAAGTTTAGAGTCGGATTTTGAATCCAACCAAGAGTATAGGGAAAAGTTTATTTCCGTTAAAACTAAATTAAATCGTGAATGAAGGATTTACAGAAAGAGGAAAGTAATGTCGTTTCAAATTTGGCGGTTTCTCTTAGTGATATGAACGCCAATTTGCCTTTTATGGCCAAACATGTGATTCGCGATAACCTGCCTAAGTTGAATATTGAGAAATTCCATGGTAATTTAGAAAACTGGCAAGAATTCTACAGTCAGTTTAAATCAGCTATTTATGACAATGATGAAATAAGCAGAATAGATAAATTTACATATTTGAAAAGTCTCCTAAAATCAGAGGTGCAAACTGCCATTCAAAGATTATTAGTTTTTGAAAAAAAATATGATGTGGCTGTAAATATTTTAGAGAATCGCTACGGAAAAAGGAAATGTTGATCAGGTCAAATATTAATAAGTTATTAAATTTGCCACCTGTCCGTAATTCTTCTAATTTGAAATAATTTCGTTATTTGTACGATACTTGCGAAATACATATAAGCTGTTTGAAATAATTGGGAATCGAGTTAGAAAGTTGTGAAGTTTATTATTTCCTATAATAACAAAGTTAATACCGAATAGTTTGAAGTTGAATTATAACAAAGAAAATAAAAATGAAGCAGAATCGTGGAATGTTTCAAAGCTATTAGAATATTTGGGAACGGAAATCGAAACAAGAGATCGCACATTTTCGTTTGGCAAGAAAAAATCAGATGACTACACAAGATTTGGGAACAAAGCAATTGCAAAAAAAGAATTTTCAGACAAGGATTTTGTTATTAGTAAATCATTTAAGCACAAAATGCCTACAGCAGCTATTTTACATACGGACGTTGAGAATAAATGCACTTTCTGTTTAGAAAGCCATGATACAGAAACTTGTTCTAAAACTATAGAATAGAAGAAAAATGCTATAAAGAGTCAAGCAAAATGTTTCTTGTGTTTGAAACGATTTTACCCAGTTAAAAATTGTAAATCTAAAAAGAGATGTAAATTTTGTTTTCAGAGGCATATTTCAGTGATTTCTGAAGAAAGCGAAAATAAAGGGGAAATAACAGATACATTAGTTTCATCAATTCAAAATGGGAACGTAAAAAAAGATATTTATTTGCAAACCGCTACTGCATTAGCTATCGAAAAATAACATAAATCGAAATTACGTCTATTATATGACTTAGGGTCGCAGAAATTATTTATACTGAGTAACGTTGCGGAAAAATTAGGTTTACAGGTAGTGGGAGAAGAAGATGTTACAATTCACGCTTTTGGCTCTAAAGCCGCGATAAATCAGAAACGTAAGAGATACAGAAATCTTTTGAAAAATCCCGAAATGCTGATTAAAAGTATTACGATTGAAGTGTTAGAGACACCTGAAATTAGTGAAGCTTACTTGCCGTACCCGAGACGAGAATACCAGATTCTGTATGTAGAAATAAATTGCGATTAGCTGATAGAACCTAAGGAGATTCAAAATATTTGCGATTATCTATTTGTTAGGAAGTTATTATTATTGGAAAATGGTAACAGGGAATCTTGTAGACTTTCAGATAATCTTGTACTTTCTGAAACAATTTTAGGATGGACTGTTATAGGATCTACTGCATCTAAAGATGCTAATATTTTACATATTTCTATTAGTGTTATGAAACCTATTTCGGAGCATGTTGAGTTGGATAGGAATACCGATGTATATAATACATTAAAGACTTTTTGGGAGTTAGAATCTATGGGAATGAAACCAGAAAATGAACAATCGGATATATAGAATGCAGTTTTGGAAAATTATAATAAAATTGTTAAATTTAAGTATAATAAGTATCAAGTGCAGTTGCCCTTGAATGAAAGAGTTGTTGAATTAACGGATAATTATGAGTTAGCGAGAAAAAGACTATATATTTTAAATAAGAAATTTGAGAAATGTCCAGAATTTTATGCAAAATATGCCAATGTTATAGGTAATTATTTAGAGAAAGCAATGGCAGAAGTTGTTAATTCGGAGCCACACTCAGTATCTTACTATATGCCTCACCAAGCAGTTATACGTGAAGACAAAGCAACTACCAAACTTTGAGTCGTTTTCGATGCGCCCACTCCTTCTTCCGAATTTATTTCGTTGAATCACTGTTTACATGCGGGTCCAAATTTAAATCCAGATATACTCGATGTTTAACTTCGGTTTCGATTACATAAAATTGCAATCACCGGCGATATTGAACAGGCATATTTGCAAATCACTTTAGATCCTGCAGATAGAGATGCTGTTAGATTTTTATGGATTGAAAATTCTCCTAATCCATGGTCAAATTTAAAGTTTAAAACATTACGAATGACCAGAGTTTCATTCGGAGCGAAGCCTAGTTCATTTATTTTATTTGCAACGATAAAACATCATATCAGGAAATGCAAATCCACATTTCCAGATGACTTTGATTTCCTTAATGATTGTCTGTATGTTGCTGATTTTCTCGCTGGTGTAAATGAAGAATCACAAGGTTTGAAGGTATATGCTGAGGTTGAGACCATTTTGGAGGATGCTAATTTCAATATGCGTAAGTGGACTACAAATTCCGAAAGACTTCAATCGCAATTTGACATAAAAGAAGAAACTATCCATAAAAGTTTTGCTTATACAAAGGTTCTAGGTTATAAATTGAATACCCAAGAAGATTATTTGAAAGTCGAATTGCAGAATCTTTTGAAATTTGACGATATGAATAACGGTGTAACCAAAAGAGAAGTTTTAAAGATGATAGGAAGAATATATGATCCCATAGGAATTTTAAACTCTTTTACTGTAACTGCAAGAATTCTTATGCTAGAAGTTTGGAAAGAAAGTCTGAATTGGGAAGATGAATTGAATGAACATATGCACAATAAATGGATTAAGTGGTGCAAGCAACTAAGATCTATTGAAGCTGCAAATATTGCCAGACATTATTTTGGTGAATATTCAAAAGATGCTATTCAAGATCTACAAGTACACTGTTTTAACGACGCAAGTTCCAAAGCTTACGGATCGGTTCTTTATCTAAGATATCGTGTCAACGAACAAATATTTACTAGTTTTGTCATTTCCAAAGTCAGAGTTGCTCCAGTCAAAAAATTATCTCTGCCAAGATTGGAACTAATGAGCGCAATAGTAGGGACTAGACTAACACTCTATGTAATTCAACATCTTTTCAAAGAAATGAAAATTAGTCTACATTTTTGGACAGATTCAATGATTGCCCTGCATTGGTTGAGAGGCAATGTTGAAGAATGGAAGCCATTTGTTCAGAATAGGATTCGCGAAATACAGCAAAAAACAAATCCAAACTTGTGGTCGCATTACCCTGGCTCAGAAAATCCGGCCGACCTATTAACTAGAGGTGAAAAAGCAGAATCATTTTTGAAAAATAAAGCATGGTTTAACGTTCCCAAGTGGCTGAAATAAAAAGAAACATTTTGGCCTCAAGAAACGAAATAAATTGATATCAAAGGTGTCGAAGTAGAGAAAAGATCATCAATGAAAACAAAAATTCTCCAAGCTAGCTGTGTGACTCAAGAAGAAAATACAATTTTTAAAATTGAAAATTACAGTACATTGGCTAGAGTGCTTCGCATCACCTGTTGGATATTCAGATTTGCGAATAATACAAGGAGACGTGCAAGTAAATTTTCAGGACCTTTGAGTGCTGAAGAAATGCTGAAAGCCAAGAAATATTGGATAAAACAGACGCAAGATAAATACTTTCTAGAAGAATGAGAAGCATTGCTTATGAAGAAATTAATCCCAAGAAAATCATAATTCTAAATTTAAATCCGTTTTTAGATGAAGATGGAATCATGCGATTAAAATTAAGACTCCTGAATTCAAATTTAAGTTGTTCAGAAGCACATCCAATTATCCTCCCTAGTAAAAGTCATTTTATAGATCTTCACATCAGAAGAGTTCATGAAGATGTAGCTCATGCTGGAGTTGCCGAAACACTCGCCCAATTAAGAGAAATTTTATGGATTATAAAGGGTATTCAACAAGTAAGACGTATACTAAGGCGATTTATCATCTGTAAAAAGTTCAGCCCTAAACCTTACTGCCAAGACATTGCATCCCTTCCTCCAGATAAAATTAAAGAAGCATCATTGTTTGAAGTGACAAGAGCAGATTTCCTAGGTCCCTTATACCTCAAAAAGGGTACCAAGATTTACGTTGTTTTATTTACATGTGCAGTAGTAAGAGCAGTGCATCTAGAAATTATTATGAATCTATCAACAACCGAATTTGTAATGGCCTTTCGAAGATTCCTCTCACATCGTGGAAATTGCAAGATTATTTACATTGACAATGCTGAGACCTTGAAGAAAGGGAAGAGGAATTTACAGCAGATTTGGAACTTGACAATTATAAAGAATAACTTATATTTCTGGGCCGGAGGATGTTCTAATTTCCGACTCAATTTCCAAACTCTTTGGTGTGAAGTAAAAGAAACAAGCTGTGTGAACTAAAATGATCCATTTTTTGTTTACGATTTAATTTTTATGTCATTTGTTGTTCTATTAATTTTCTGACGAGATGTACGAAGTTTAAAATTGAAGATGTTCAAAAATAGTTTATGTTTTAGTGTTAGTTTTCGTTTATTAAATGTTTTGTTTCGTCCAACAGTATTCATATTCTTCGAAGTAAATATACCTTCAGCGAGATCAGCCATAATAAAGGTGTCGAATCCACGACTCAGGTGAGGAAGTTTTAGATTAATAAGATACCGTTATTTTTTAATAACACCCTCTTAATTCAAATAAAGTAGCTTTTACTAAAAACACAAAACCCTGAATAATGACTGAACTGCTTGGTAGCGACTAGATCGTCTAGATAGCGCGGTGAACATCTAACCTTGCCGTGTACGTTTCAAATTGAAAATACTGTTTGATATGACAAAATAAAATCTCTAACTTTTTATTGACAGCAGTTTATGAGTAAGTTCTGGTAATAGATATATTTTAAAACTAACGTAACCAAATGTTTAATTCGAAAGCGAAATTTAAAAGTTTTTATTTATTACAACTTAGTTAAACCAATGCAGACCAGAAGTGACTTTTTTAAATTTCTTTTCAGTAATTCATAATTATAAAAATCAAAATAATTTTAGAAAGGGAAACATTATTTAAAAATTATTAGTAAGATATTCCCATAACTTATAAAGCACATAATAAAATCAATTCCCTGTGATAATTATTGCATTATATCCTATGATTTGGATCTCTCAAAGGACATCAAAAGACGACCATTTATTCATCAATTATCAGTGGAATTCGACTCTAATTGGTAATAACATGCATCTTGCACTATATGGTATAAATTTGTGTGATACATTAATGGTTTATAAATTCAGTTAGGCGTATTCTCATTTCGGATTTAAAAGACTCAAAGATAGTTATATATAAGTGTAAATGTATATATAAATATGAATAATTATTATAAATTATTATATGTTATTATACATTATAATATGTTATTATATATTATATTATGTTATTACTATTTTACATTAATCATTATGAGTCGAAATAGGTTTGCAATTTTTATTTATTTTAATTTTTTTTAATTAGTGTAAATAAATTCACAAATCATTAGTAGTATCAATGTCAGTACCTAAAATTATAATATAATTTTTATGAAATCTGTAAATTTAATGAATTACTATAAAATGTTTATCTTTTATTACATTAAGTTTTATAATCTTTTATGGACGATGCAAATTAAACGAAAGGACAATTTAATATATTTGTTTATTTTTATTTCCACAATATTGTGATTGAAACCAATAAGCCACATATTTTATGTATTGAAATTATAATATTATCAATTAAAAATTATGTTTTGAAAATACTTTATGTTGAAAAAGGGCTATTTTCTAAATTTAAATCAATATTATTTTTCTTTTTCCTATTTTAGTAATGCAATTTATTAAATTTTAGTTAAGAAATACAGGTCACATACCTAAAATAAGAAATTTTAGGTATGTGATGGTTATTTTCAATGTCTTGCAACATTAGCATATTGAAAAACTTTCCCTAGGCACTCATTATTTTTATATAAATTAATGCATGTCAATTGTCAATTGATGCTTTATTTTACAAATGCATTTTTAATGCACTTTATTTAAGAAAGAGTGACTATTCACTCCAGAGCAGGGAATACACACTCTGTTGCAAATTCAAAATATGTCAAACCTCTTTAGAGTAACTATTCACTCTGAGCAAAAGTGGAATTATTAACTCTCTGAAAGAGTCATTACTCAATTCTGGAAATATTCACCCTAAACAGGAGTGGATAATCCCTTCTTCGGAGGAGTGATTATTCACTCTTGCTAAAGGAGTGCGGTTTTCCAACCCTGGTGGGAGTCAATAGTCACTCTTTTATAGGAGTGAAGGTTCAGTTTTTATGTAGTCGATTCTTTTTTTTATTTTGCTTTTATGGTCATTTTAAAAGAATCACATTTTTCACAGCATGCAATGAAAATAGATACAAGCGTGGTAAAGATTGGAATAAAATACTTTATTAGCAATATTTATTTAATTCATAGTTTGCAACACTAATTGAACTTTTAGGGGGAAATTCAATTGAAGCTTCATGTGAATTAAATTAGATTACTGACAGAAATAAATTAAAACATTTTATTCCAATCTCAGCTTTTGTGTTAGGTAGATTTCGTATGAAATACTACCTATTGGGATCGTTCCTATATTGGAATTTCTGAAAACTTTTTGTAGATCTACACCGATCATGACCCCTGGAACCCAAAACCATTCTCAGTAAAAAACTTTATCTATCTATCTATCTCTCTATCTATCTATATATCTATCTACCTATATATATATATATATATATATATATCACTTTCTTCTGGACACGATAACTTTCGTAATTCTGCACCAATCTCTTACAAACTGATACTTCAAATCAATGGGCATAAAATCTCGGTCAAGTTCGTTAATGGGCAAAATTGGACCAAGGGTTAGAAATAGGGAGGGATTTTGTGAAAACTATAAAAACCCCATAACTTCTTAATTTTTGTACATATCAAATCAGTTTAAAGTTTTTATTACTTCTAAAAATAGGGTCAAAATTTTATGTATCACAGATTTTTGATAAAGTTAAAAATGTGTTCAAGGGGCGCAAAAATAGGGTTTTTAAGTGAAAAAAATTCATAACTTCGTCAATTTTCAAAATATCAATTCAAATTAATTTTAATATAAATCTCCTTAATATTATCTACAACTTTAATATTGACAAGTTTTTGATAGGACCAATTCGTACCGCAAAAAAATGAAAAACGGAAACAAAAAGTGGGTTTGAAGAAATAAAAAATCCATAAATCCGTCAATTCAAAAGATATAAAATCCCCAGGAATTTATCATATATCTTCTTAATATTGTCTACAACATCTATATACACGAGTTTTGGATAGGACCAATTCTTACAACAACAAAAAATTAAAAATACATAGCGGTTAAAGAAAAAATCATCTAAGTACTCAAATCCAATCTGCTTATTTACTTACTTATTAAATTAATTTTTGCTCTCAAACACATGCAATTGCTAGATTCTCTTATTCAAAATCTATATAATGTACAGTAATGATCGATTTTTTGATAGAGGTAAAATATATTTCAAAAAATGTTGTCAAAGTAGGCATTTTGAACGGAATTTCCCGAAGCAATTGTGTTAGAAACGAATAATATTGTCCTTCTGAGAAAATAATTGTTTATATATCAAGTTTTAAGTAATTGAACGAAAAATAAAAACACAGGTCGCTTATAAACCTCTTCAAAAATCACGTCAGCAAGTTTCATAATTTTTTTAGGTAGATTTCGTATGAAATACTACCTATTGGGATCGTTCCTATGTTGGAATTTCTGAAAATGTTTTGCAGATCTACACCGATCATGACCCCTAGAACCCAAAATCACCCTCAGTAAAAATACGTATATATATATATATATATATATATATCACTTTCTTCTGGACACGATAACTTCCGCAATTCTGCACAAATCTCTTCCAAACTGATACATAAAATCAAGGGACATAAAATCTCGGTCAAGTTCGTTAATGGACAAAAGCGGGCAAAAGGGATGGAAATAGGGAGGGGTTTTGTGAAAACTGAAAAATCCCCATAACTTTTTAATTTTTGTACATATCAAATCAGTTTAAAATTTTTATTACTTCTAAAAATAGCGCCAAAAATTCATGCATCATGCATCACAGAATAGGCTCAAGGGTCGCAAAAAATAGGGACTTTGGGAGAAAAAATTCCTTACTTCGTCAATTCTCATAATATCAAATCCAATTAATTTTATTATAAATTTCCTTAATATTATCTACAACTTTTATATTCACAAGTTTTGATAGGATCAATTTGTACCGCAAAAAAAAAATAAAAACGAAAACAAAAAAGGGGTTTGAAGAAGTAAAAAATCCATAATTCCGTCAGTTCAAAAGATTAATATCCCCATGAATTTATCATATATCTTCTTAATATTGTCTTCAACATTTATAAGGACAAGTTTTTGATAGGGCCTATTCTTACAGCAAAAACAAATTAAAAATACATAGTGGTTGAATAAAAAAAATCAACTTATTAAGGGTGTATTCAAATCCAAACTGCTTATTTTCTTACTCATTTTTAAATTCATTTTTGCTCTCAAACGCATCCAATTTCTAGATTCTCTTATTCGGAATCTATATAATGTACAGTAATGATCAATTTTTTGATAGAGGCAGAATGTATTTCAAAAAATAGTGTCAAAGTGGGCATTTTGAACAGAATTTCCCGAAGCGATTGTGTTAGAAACGAAAAATATTGCCCCACTGAGAAAATAATTGCTTATTAATTGGTTATTAAGTTTTAATTAATTGAAAGAAAAATAAAAACACAGTTCACTTATAAATCTTTTCAAAAATCACGTCAGCATGTTTCGTATATATATATATATATATATATATATATATATATATGTTATTCAAAATGAATCTGAAAATGTGCCAGAAAATTTCGAGTTGTTGAGCATGGAAAAATATATTTTTTTTTTAATATCGCCTTAACATGATTCTGATAAACCCAGCTATTTTATAAAAATGAAATAAAAACTCGTCAAAAGCAGACACATAAAACTGTTAAAGTGGATTTATATCTAATAATGATTATTTTTTGTTGGTGAAAATAGTATACTTAACTTCGATATCTACCTCTGCCTGTAGGCCGGGCCGGCAGGGATTTTTTTTGCTTTTATTGCATATTTGTTTGAATTACGTATTAAACTATAATATTACTACATTGTAATTGAAACAAATTGTTTGTAAATATCCGTAACAGAAACACTTGTAATATTTATTTTCATTTTATTTATTTATTATAAATGAAAAATTAATAACTTTTGTTCAAAGAAATTATTTTATGATTTTTTAAAAACCTTGATTTAGGAAAGGATTTAATTTATTTTCATAAGCTGTGATTTAATTTATTTTAATTTATTTGAAGGTGTAAGGTGCTATTATATTATAAAAAAGTAGGGTTTTACAGTAAATCATACGATTCTGGATTACATGCGGATTTATCTAATCATACTTATTGAGATGTTTTTCTCCATTAAATCTATTTAAAATTTTAGAAACTTTAGTAAAGTGTTTTGTTATTTTAACAAGACAAATGTTGCATTCCTTGAAATACAGTGAAACTGCCATGCTACATAGCATAAATAGTATAGATAGATCAATTTAAAGTGACAGATAAACTAAAGTTATTAATGTCTATACTCATATAGCTTCCATTATGTGAAATTCGATAGCAAAAACTAAAGCTTTCACTGAAAACATTATTTAATTAGCAGTATGAATTACATAAAAATCCATACCAATGAAAATCCATAGTCTTTTGTAATCGGGTTCCACCTGGTTATAGAATTTTTCATCATAATATCACTAATGATATGTTATATCATAAAACTTTTTTGAAAAATTATCTATGTATCAGAGCAAGTTATATCGAAATCCATTCATCATAATCTTTTAAAAAGATTGATGTTTCACAATAGGGTTCATATGATTTTAAAACTTTTCCAAATAATCCTGAAAATGAGCAGAGTAGAACAAAACGTTATATACAAACCATCCCCAAGAAAATTATCTAACTAACTGTGCAAGGGCCATAAAAATCCATTCAGTACAACTCAAGTTATAAGCGGGAAGAAATTTCTATTTCTATTTTATATATATAGTGGATAATAAACGGCTTTTGAAATTAATAGACGATAGTAAATATATCTCATTCAGGTAACTTCTAACTATTTAATACATTTTAAAAGGAAACTTTATAAAATACTTCATAATCGCTTTAATCGTTGAATGGCACTAAATAATCAAATTAATTTCCTCTGAAAACCTTTAAAACTTAGGACATGATCTAATATTTGATGTATTTATGATGTTCAAAGTGAATGAACGGCGAACGTAATAGATGATAGAGAACTGAAAGAGCGGCATTAAATTAGAGCAGTTTAATCTAATTAAAATTGCCTGAAATATAATTAGCTAAACCAAACACATAATGCTTTGTTCATATTATAGCTGAGTTGTGTGCTTAATGCATATTTTAAAGATACCATATGATGTATATTGTAGTGGAAATTCAGAGTGATAGATGAAAAAATTATAGAATGAAAATATATTACTTTACTGTGAATGCTTATGGTAAATGTTTAATATGTTTAAGAGCAATAATTTTATTAGTGTTATCAGATGGTGTTTGACATAATTTGTTGACAATTTAAAACAAATACATTCGAACTGAAATCGGCGAGAATATTAATTTAGAGTTTTTCATACACACACACACACACACACACACACACATATATATATATATATATATATAAACTTTCTGTGCAATTATAACAATTATACAATTGAAACAAATGAAATTGACCAATAATTATGAAATCAATATTATACTGACAGATAATTGTCCATGCCCAAAATTTCAAATCAAATGTTATAATAATCGCAAAAATAACAAAAAAGTTATTGAAATGCATATAAGTACAGAGATGTTAAAGAAATAAAGAAAATACATCATTTATGCGCATTTGCAGAAGTAAAATAATGTATTTAATAATTATAAAATTGTATACATTCCAAAATTTAAGGCTGTTTAATAGTTGAATAACTAAAAGTCAGCTTATATATATATATAGTTGTTCTTTTGCAACTTCCAATTTTTGAATAAAATTCTAATATTTCTAAAATTACAAACTGCATAAGACCACTAATAAATGCTTTGCAAAATGTATTTATTTATCTTTATTTTAAATGCAAATTTTTATTGATATTTTCACAATTCGTTAATCTTTATTCATGAGGAAATCACACCATTTTGATAATTCATTTGAAATAATACTTTTTGTTTACAACCATATATCATATATAGTTATTTTACACCAAATATATATATTAATGGAAACATTGAAATGTCTTAATTGAAGAATGTGTCTATCACAATACCCATACAACAACAGAAGATGCGAAATTTTTGAAACCTAATTTCATTTATTTTGATTAAAAATTAAATAAATAATCTAGTTTAAAAACTGTTAAAATTTGCAAGATGAACATTTAATGGTTTCAGAGTTTAAAGATTTGGTAACAGACAGAGAAATTTTAACATATTTACCTGGAAGTTACATGTTCGAAAATCTAATAGGAACTCTTTGCACTAAATAAAAATACCGTACAATTTGCATGAAAGAGTTATTTAAGATAATCTGTTTCTGCAAAACACACAACGATTTTTTCAGAATATAAAATAATCTAATTATATGAAGGCTTTAAGGTGGGTATTGTAAATATTTAATATAGAAGACTCGCTATATTACGATCCCGATATAGCGACAACTAGCAATTTAGGTAACATTCAATTAGGTCCCAATGGTTTTCCATTACTTACAATGATTTTTCGCGTTCGTTTTAACGACCCGCAGATAATCTGAACTTTGATTGAGTGACCTTCTCGAGAATGTGAACAAAGTGCGCAGTTTCTTCATTTTCTACGTGGGAAAGTCTAAAGAAAATAATCTAGCCAGGCGTTTCTTTCTTCTGACCGTTTCAGTTGTCGGCCACTTCTCATCTACGCTCTAGAAATGACAATGCACCTAAAAAATTCTTTGTTAAATTTCTTCGCTGTTTCTCTCTCTTTTCGTCTGTATCTTTGCCGCAAATGCTCACTGGGGTGTTCACTTTGCTATTAACTGGCTTGTGATCCTCAGAAAAATAGCGAAACAAATTCGCACTTCACTCGATGGGAAAAGCACTCGATATGTAATTTTTTCGGAGTTCTTTCGTCAACTCCAAAATCATTTGTGTTGTCTATACTTATTTTATGCTAAATATTTTTATTTTTTATCGGCTCATTTTGTAACTAAAAGATCACCTATATCCATTGCAGTGGCGTGGCGTCCGGTCATCGCTGGATGCGGCGATGACCAAGCAATATTTTAAAACTCTTAATAAGCTTTTAAAACTCTACGATCCAGTTTTAGCAGAACATTTGGAGTTCATGTATAAGTGAAGATAAGATTTAAAGTTTCTTTTTTGAACATTCAACCATTGAATTTTAGAGTTAATAATTTTTCACCACAAACTTAAATAATTGCGATGGCCACCGAAAATTTTCACGCCACGCCACTGGTCCATTGATATAAAGATTAAAATACTTGAAAGTGTGGAAAAACCTTATCAAGTAAAATGTAAATTTTCTAAAATGTTTAACAACCGAAAAAGCACTCTTTTCACTATCTTAAAAAATAGGATTGTATTAATGAAAGATAGAAATCTATACCACCAAATAGACTGCCGCGTAACAAAGAAGCTAAATTTCCACTATTAGGCTGTTTTTGACAGATGAAGAATATGAGATCCAAGAAAATGCCTAGCGTTGGTATTGTGTTAAAGGTTAAAGCTCAGGCATTTGCTGAAATGTTGCATGTCAATGAAAATATGAAAGCATTCAGATTGATGTCTGAAAATCTTCAATACGCGGAATGGATTTATCTGTAAAATTCAATGCGGAGAAATCACTTCTATAAATCTCGAAACTGAGTGTCAGTGGATATATGCAACACTGAAATACGATAAAAATGCCGTGTTTAAAGCTGCTGAAACTGCTCATTTTTATTAGTTTCTACCGGAATGATTTTTATTTTTTAAAGATAAGCCTTGCTCTGAAGCGAAGTGAGCAAAGCAAATATTAACTGTTCTACTGGCGGCTAACACATCTGCAACCAAAAAATGTCATCTGTTCGTCAGAGGAGATTAAAAAGAACAGGTTTGCTTAAAGGGAATCAAAACGTAGTAGTTTGTGAAGTCAATAAGAAAGCATGTATGATGTCGGAATTTTTGAACAGTGGAAAAAGAACCCAGATAAAAGAAAATTAAAAAAAGAAAGAAAGAATAATCCTACTAAGCATTTATAATGGCATGTCACATAGTTCCGAAAATTAAATTAGAAGCGGTAAAGATTATTTTTCATCTCCGGAATGTTACATCCGTTTTACAGCCTATGAATCAAGGTGTTAGTGTTTCGAAAAATGTACCGAAATAAAGGAATCAATCACATTACACTCAGCTTAGACGAAAACAAAATTCTTACAATAAATTTGTTATAAGCATATAGCAAAGGACACAGTGCACTCAGGACTCAGGATTGTTAAATTGTACCTTCTACTGAGTGGTCTAAAAACAGAACACCAAAACTGAAGATTCCTTTAATCTAGTACAAGCATTACGAAAACATGCCGTTTTGATGGCAAATCTCATGTTTGAGCATTATGTCGACATCGACGATAGGTTAAAATCTAAGGGGTATTTTTAGAAGATGATTTAATCTGCAGGCTTCTCAATCCTGAACAATATATTAAAAACAATTCTACCGATGAGGGTATTGGCGATGTTTCAGAAAAATATCGTACAAGAAAAGAAGCAAAGAATACTATCAAGATTCTACATAACTTTTTTGGAAGGGAAGAAAACTTTAACGTCAATTTGCAGATGATCAATGTCCTCGAAAGCAACAATCTGGAACTCCAGCAGTCATTTAAAGACAAAAATGTAAAACATATATATTTTTAAATGTTGATCAACTAGTTATTTTTCAGTAGTCGTTAAGTCATTTTATTATTTTGTAAAAAATGTTTAAATTATTTTTTATAAAACTATTCAATAATTTTTGTGCATTTTTTTATTCAAAAATTTACTAAAAATATATTTTTTAAAGATTGTATAACTTATTAGTTTTTATTAAGTTAGAATATTTGGTGTTTTGGAACTGCATTAAAACAATCAATATTAGAAACTTTTGATTTAACAGCCATACAATTTAACGCCCAATTTGTCGAAGTCCCATGAACGTCGTCGCGAGTACACTGATATTATTTTTTCATTATAAACTATATATATATATACTGAGAAAAATTCGAATATTATTATTTTTTCATTTAAAAAACTATCTTAATATAAAAAAAAAAATAATTTTGATGGGTCTTTTTTTTATGTTCTTATTTTTAAGAAATGAATTTTCCTTATGTTCAGAAACCACGTATGAGTCTCAAAATTTTATCAGCTAGAATGTTATTCCCATTATCCTATATTCACTGTCTTTAATTCAGTTTCATTAAATGTTTGACTCAAACTAAAGATATCCGTACTTTTTGAGTAAAAAATAATATTCTAGTAAAGCAATAAATATATTTTGATAGAAAAGTATAAATATAATGTAATCGTTTTAATCGTTCTTATGAGAAGTACAAAATTATTTTTTTGATATGTATTTTATTCGAGATTAATGTAAGATTTGTGCGTGTTTCTTCAAATGAAAAAAAATCAGTCAAAACTAAAAAAAAATTTTTTTAATGTAGCTTCAGTATTTATAATTATTAAAGAATGTGTACGGACGATGAAGTAAGCAATTCTACCTCCCTCATAGCATGCATGGTCACGATGACGTCGTTGTGACGTCACTGTAAGCCACTGTGGTCACGTAACATCTGTGACCAAAATGACACCACTCAGTGATGTCACATTGTGTCTGAGATGCGAACTTCTTAGAAAATTTTTAAAAAAATACAAAAAATCTTTAAAACATGTTATTTATTGTAAAATTATATTTTTCTGGCAATTAAAAAAAATTATGACGTCACGATTATGTCAATGCATGTAACGTACTTCCCGTCACATATGTGACAAACAAACCACGATATTGTAAGTCCCAGTGTGACCAAAATATGAACTTCAAAAATCTTTGAAAATGAAGAGAAATATTTTAAACAGTCTCGAGTTACAGCAGCATAAGTAATGAAAATATATTAGTGGATAGCAAATAGTAAATTCTGTCACGAAAGGGGGTGGGATATAATAAATAAAGTGCACGATACAAACATTAGTAAACTAAATTTTCATGCTATATTTTATCATTTTGATAGCTTAAGCTATCTCACAGACTGCTCACAGTAGTTATGCGGCAATTTTTGTCACATCAGTGAAGCGTTAAACAGTATTTTAAACAGTCCCGAGTTACAGCGGCATAAGGATTGAAAATATATTAGTGCATAGCAAATAATGAATTCTGCCACGAATAGGGGGAGGGCATAATAAATGAAGTGCATGATACGAACATTAATAAACTAAATTTTCATGCTGTATTTTATCAATTTGACATCTAAGACAGTGAAAGTATTCTTTTTCATGATTTTAATTTTATCTAGAATTGCAATTTAATATTCTTCACTGGTTGTTATTATTACAAAAGTGTTTCGCGGAAAAATGGTACGTATTCTACAGAAAAATAATATGAAGAGAATGACAGATTGACGAAGAAATTTTTTTAATCATCGATAATTCTTTTTTATTTATTAAGAAGATATTTTGTATTTATTATGTGTGAAACAAACTTTGCTTTAAAAAAAGGGGGGGGGGGGTTCAATATTATCATTATCAAATTTATTTTTACGCATTTCAAAAATTTAAACAATTTTTTATCTAATAAACTCTAATTATGAATATTATTATTATTATTATTATTATTTACAAAAAAGAAACTTTACAATCCATTTTAAATTAATTGTTTGAAACTGATAAAATGAAAAGGTAAAATACATTGGAAAGCTCTTCAAATAGAAAATTTTAATTTAAAGACACTGTCATAAAATTATTGCGCATTTACGATTAAAATCTGTTGTATACAAAAACAAATAAACGATAAAAAAGCACCTGCTGAAAATCGTCTGCCTGATAGAATAAACAAGAGAATACGCAGGAAGTTACTTCACTGCACTGTTTAGAGCATCATCGCGTCTACAACACTTCTTTGAATATAAGAGAAAAACGTCCGCCATTTTAGAATATTACAAATACACGGATATTATTAATGTAGAGTATATGTAAGTCTTATTTAATTTAAATATGTTATTCCTGTTTTGTATATTATGATGCTGAGTTAAGTAGTTTTATGTTATACATTTAGAAAGAGAGTGATCTGTATTGTTTTCAGAAGAATATTTTCCTATTCGATTCTGTTCTATCATAATCTGCCATCGTTCGAAAAAAAAAAAAGAGCTGACGTAAAGACTGATTCATGCCTACATTAATAGTGGAATAAATGTAAATATTAATTTTCAGTTACTTGAGATGGAAAATGTGTTGAGACAGTGATGTGGAATTTTTTTCGGCTTTTTAATGTTTTCTGATTACTAACACTATAACGTCATTATTATTTTGTAGTTAAATTTGATATTACGAAACTGTTTCAGATTAGAAATTAACATTAAACTGGGAAAATGTCTTTTTACATATTATAGTAGTGAAACTTTTGAAGGATATTTTTTCACTGCTAATAATATTTTAAATTATTTTTTAAAATCTTAAATCTTCACACCAATGTTTTTAGATTTAATATTTGACAACATTATAAAATAATAGGAATTCCTTATAACGTGTGGAAAGATTTTTGAGAAATTGTTAAATCTAATAATGCATTTAATTCATCTATTGTAGTTTGTTGTTGTTTAATAGTACAATTATAAATACTAATTATTTAGTGTTTTTCAAATTGTTATATTTATTTTTTGCTGTTTGTGTTTTTAATCAAACATTTAATTGTTGACACTCAGAATCAGTTATTAAATATTCTTCGAGTGTAAACTCATTTTCTACGTTTTCGATATATGTAATTATTGGTATTAAAAATTAAACATGATATTTAAGCATTGAAATAAAGTGTTTTTCATGCCTGTGATAACAAGTTTATAGATTAAACTGCTTAAGTATATATTTTTTAAAAAATTGGTAATTACTTATATAATATAGGACTGAATACTTCTTTTAAGCGATTAATAACTACTTTTTACATTAAAATGTTTTTCAATCAATAAAAATAGTTCATATGCAGTCATTTATTTTACTTTTATATTTCCTTTTTAATACTTTTCAACAAAGTTGAAAAGTGTTTATGACTTCGGCTTGTCTGGCCGTCTGGCCGCGCTCTAACTCTCGCAAATGCACTCGGATTGCCTTGAAATTTTTGAATGTTATTGACGTTTACCAAAGCACGGTCCCTATTTGTAATGGAGTTTGTAGCATGTTTATTTCATCTACAGGGACAGCCAAAAGTATTACGTTACACTACGGCCTACGGGAAAGAATCGTTTCATATGATTTTTAATGATTTTACACGCTTTCAAACAGAATAAAATTGATATGAATTTATGAAACGCACTATAATATGCATTCTGTAGAGTATGCGATGCAAAGAATAATTATTCATTTACAGGGCTAAAAAAGGAATTCCAATACATTATGTCACAGGGGTGGAGGGAATTGCTTGCGGCGTACTTTAATTATGCTAATATATTTCATATATAATGAAAATGATATACATCGCTGAGGTTTACTATAACTTATTTCATGTATAATACGAAGTGCATAGCATTTAAAGGGACACACAAAAGATTTCAGATACTATATTGTATCAGATACTATATTATACTGTTCGTTAGGGATGATTGCTGGAAATGCATTTTTAATTATGATATGAGCTTTCATGATTCACTGTATTTGTGCATAGTATATTGTATATATAAATACTATAATTCATATACAGGGCTACAAAAAGTATTCGTAAGGGTTTCTGGGTATATGCACAAATTGATTAAAGGTAGTTTAAAATGAGTTATGAATTTTTTCGTTGAACTGCATTTAATTTACTAAGAAATGTTTGTAGAATATAGATAAAATGATATGCAAGGTCACACAATGAATTGGATACATGGCCATCTACAAATTATAATTTTTGGAAATAAGATTTCAGCAGTTTTAAGAGTGTTTTAGTTTGAATTAAATTTTAACTAAGTAGTAGCGTGTAATAAACTTTCTTGGCAAACTACAGGAATATACAAATGTATTCAAGTATTTTTCCATATATTAGTATAAATTGCTGAAAGAGAACTTCAACCTATTGTGCGTTTTCTTGCTAAACTAAATTTTCCCGTTATATAATATATATACCAACCTACCGATCAAATACAGGGCTGTTCAAAAGAATTAGAAAACATATTTGGCTATGGACGGTAACTGCTAAAATCAGTTTTTCAAATGTTTTGTGCGTTTTCTAAAATGTTTACATAGTTACCTTATTTACGTTATTTCCCTAAATTACGATGTCTTGTTAAAGCATTCAGGAAGCGTTGGCAAGTGTGTTATAATCTATGCGTAACACATGATCTTTCTTACTTACTTTTTTTTTTTTTTTTTTGTATTTCACAGATCAGTCTTTTCCTATAAAACATACCAAATCTATTTAGCTCATGTTCACAAAATGCAATATACACGGGAATAAAAAAATTAAATATGGCTTATTATGTCGTATTTAATAAAGTAATGACAAATCACAACAAATTAAAATCTTACACAATCTTAATATCTTGAATCTCTTGACACGTAATAAGCTTGACCTTAATAAAAAAAGTTGTCAGTTGATAAGCATTGTTTTTTAAGTGGAAAAATTTAAAATATTTTAGAAGAAAATGACTCCAAAATATCGATATTTTGCTAAAAAGTACGGTAAAAAGATAAGATTTTATATTTCAAACAAAACTTTATTTTAAAATTGTGCATTTTTAAATTCATCACAATGTTTATAGGAAGAACAATCACAGTATTAATACTTGGAAATTTTTCCAGAGAAAAACATTCGGCTTGCAGACAATATTTCAAATGAAAATCACATTTCAAATTAATTGCTTAAAAGGCGCAAAGGCCAACATAGTGAAAAAGATTCCATGCCGGGACTCGAACCCGTGCCATCAGTACAGCGCATTGACATTCTACCGTCTAAACCACATCGAACGATACCCAGCCTGGAAATTTTCTCACTATTACATGTTGGCAAGGCTACAAAAGCAGCACGAGATGAGATATTTATCGTGAGCCACTGACATGGGGCAAACATGAAACTTAATTAAATCCAGCATCGATTGAATCTATATTAATATTTGGAAAATTTTCCAGAGAGAAGTATTCGCCTTGCATACAATATTTCAAATGAAATAAAATTTCAAATTAATATAGTTTCAATCGATGCTGGATTTAATTAAGTTTCTTGTTTGCTCGATGTCGGTGGCTCACGATAAATATTCCATCTTGTTCTGCATTTGTAGCCTTGCCAACATGTAATAGTGAGAAATTTTTCCGGCTGGGTATCGTTCCATCTTCCATGGGGTTTATTCGGTAGAATGTCAGTGTGCTATACTGATGGCCCGGGTTCGAGTCCCGGCATGGAATCTTTTTCACTATGCTGTCCTTTGCGCCTTTTAAGCAGTTAATTTGAAATTTGATTTTCATTTGAAATCATCACATTGTTTATGGCAAGTTCGTCACAAATGACATATATTTAACAAATTAGCCACAATGTGACTTCAAAGCATTTTCGCTTTAGTCACAGGTTCGTCATAAATTTAACGCCAAAATAATCACAAATGACACATTTTCAAAAATTGGACTTTACAGAGTGGTCACAATGTAACGTCACAAATTACCTCTAAAACGGCCATAACTACTTCGTATTTGAGTCATTATGACGTCACATCGATGTCACGTGACGTCACATCGACGGTCAGAAAATCACAGTGTGACTTCGCAACTACGTCACCGTGGCGTCACCATACCTTACGGGCATTTATAAGCGGTTATTTTTTTTAATGTATTGGCGTTAAAGCTTTGCAATTATGCGTTTATTTATTTCTACAATAGCAGATTTGAGCAGGTCGAGCAAAAAGTTCTGGGAAATTTTTAATCTAATAGTTACCAGAATTTTTATCGTACATGGTGGTCGTACCATGAATGCTGAGCTCTATTGCCAGCAGTTATATCGGGTCTACGACAAATTGGTGCAGAAGTATCCGAGATTGGTCCGCGGAAAGCGCGCTTTGTTTCAGCAGGACAATGTCAAACCGTACGTGGGTCAGAGGACCAAGGACAAGTTTGCTCAATTGGACGGCGTCGAAATTCTTACACACCCCGCCACTCCAGAAGTGGCTCCATCCGATTATGGACTTTTTCGATCAATGCAATACGTTTTCAAAGGCCGTCAATTTGAAACCTTTAATGAAGTTGAAGAAGCATGTCAACAGTTTTGCGATTGCAAGGAGTCGCAATGGTACTTCCAACAAATCCGGAATCAGGCACAATAATGGCATAAAGTCGTGGACTATGATGGTCTCTACTTTTAAAAATAGTCCTTGTTGCTTTTGTTGTGAATTTGCGCATTACAACGCAACTTTCACAAATTTCCAGAACTTTTTTCTCAACCTAGTATTAAAGCCTACCCAATTGAACTAAAAACTAATTTTATACGTATTAAGTAAATAGATATTTGTTTATAGCATCCATAATAAAATATATTTTTCACAACACTCTATTAGTTTAACAACATAATAACGTGAGATTTTTTTAAACTTTAGTTTTTATAAATTTATGGTATTTCTGGTGAATTTCCAAATATTTCAAAGTTTAAATTTCAATTTATAAGAATATATATATGTATATATATATATTAAAATATATAATATATAAATATATATAAAAAAAAATGAGTAATTCTATGTATATATATTTATTTAAATTTTTTTTTTAATTATACAAAGCAATATATGGATCAGACATTTCAATCTGAAAAGAGATTAACCTGAACATTTGTCATACCCAGGATTGTTTGTCGAGTTTTCCCAATGGTGTGTGTTGGAGTTTTCGTGGTTTTCTTCGAGCCATGGATTTCCATGTGTAAATACGGGTTAGGTTCCCTTAGAAAGACCCCCACGAAGGGCACTCCCCCCTCGGGCCTATATCCCTAGTGTAGATAATCGGCCGTCAAAAAACAACCAACCAACCCAATGGTGTGTCTGATCGTATTATAAAACACACACACTACAATATATGATAAAACACACACAAATAACGCCTGCATTCAACAATTAATTGTATACATACAGAAATATTAAACAGACATACACCAATAAATACAATAAACCCAACTTGAGTGAAAAATTAGCCAGTGACAAGGAATCGAACCCGAGAGCACAGCATTCCAGGCTGTCGCTCTAACCACTGAGCTACTCCGGTCGATGCCTGAGTCTGCAATTTTTCTCTAATAAACCGTGTTCGGGAAATCACCTGGCATCTGTACGACAGCCTTGGATGACCAGAAAACGATGGATAGATTTTACTATTACATCGATCTACGATATATAATAAAACACAAACAAATAACTGTACATATACTGTTAACTGTTGAATGCAAGCGTTATTTTTGTGTGTTTTATTATATATTGTAGTGTGTGTGTGCTTTATTTGTGTGTATGCATATAGTTTATTAGTGCAAAACTGCAGACCGGCAGGAGTAGCTCAGTGGTAAGAGCGACAGCCTGGAATGATGTATCCCGCGTTCGATTCCTAACTCTGGCTAATTTTTCACTCCAGTTGGGTTTATTGTATTTATTGTTGTATGACTGTTTAATATTTATATATATATATAATTTATCGTATTGGTTGGAAGAAAGAAGACAAAGTGTAATTTTAATTGATTTAAAATTCCAAAAATGAGTGAAGAACTAATATATAGAGAAATTTGAATATAGAATATTCTATAAATCTTATACAACGAAATACAAAAAGAATATAATTTTAATACAATTGATTTAGAATTTCTTCCGACCTACTTGTGTTAAACCTGTTATAAATAAATAACACGCCTGTATTGGAATTGACAGTAGTATTACCTTTTATTTAATTTCAACTGAGAGACAATTTTTTAAATATTTTCTTAACATATTCAAGAGAAAAATTTGAATGTAAAGACATGAAAGTTACTGTTATCATGTGTGGTGTCAGAAAATGTAAATCCCAACAAAAAGTTTTCGGTAAAAAAAAAGCGCCAAGTTCTCCTTAATGTTTCGGCCAGAAAAAGTAGTGATATCTGAAGTTCGCACAAGTTAAAAGCCAAACATCCCAAATCTTTCATTGAAAATGGCTTCCTGCGACTTGGCCGTTAATGCCTTCTGCAGCATTTCAAAATTAATGATTGGAAATTACGCATTTATGAATTATTTAAATATTAAAAGTAATATTAGAATGCAAAGAGGCAAATTCACATAAAGACATTATAAGTAAAAGACTTCTGATAACTACCATTCAGTTTCAACAAACATTAGTTTTGATTACAGATCATTTAGTCCACTTGTGGTTTCATTGCCATTTTGTACGGTCTAAAGCTAAAGTCATTAACGTAAAACCCAAGAAATAACACAAAATTTACTTACTTCAAATCTCACAATATGTTACATTATATTTTATTGTATAATACTGAAATCTTGTGTATTGACGAAAGAGATTTTTTTTCGTTTGAACATTTATTATAGTTTGTTTGCATACATTAAGAGGTATTCGATTTATAAACTGTTAAAAGCTGATACTAATTATGCTTTAGCAATTAGGGATATTAACTCCTGAATACAAGTATTTTGTTATTTTTAACTTCTAAGCATTTAAATAGACTGAAGTTGTTTAAATGCTTTTATCAAATGTGTATTTTATTTCTGTACTCTGTGTCACAAAATGCCTAAAATAATCAAAAAATGTAGTTGGCATGTAACTCATTTGTACATATTTGAAAATTTGAAAAACTCTCTCGAAGGCATTAACGGCCAAGTTGCCGGAAGCCATTTTCAACGAAAGATTTGGGATGTTTGGCTTTTAAATTGTGCGAACTTCAGATATCACTACTTTTTCTGGCCGAAACATTAAGGAGAACTTGGCACTTTTTTTTTTACCGAAAACTTTTTGTTGGGATATCACTACTTTTTGTATGTTTTTTCAAGTTTGTTATTCAAAACTATATTAATATGAAAAAACTTAAATTTCGGTACTTTTATGTTAGCCGGGAGAAAATCTCCTCATTAGCCTTTTGTTTTTTCGCCAATAGCAGTTTTCATTTTTCACATGTGTAAATTAGGAACAATGCTTTGATTTTCAAATAAAATATTTTGGTTTATGTTATTATTTCTTATTTATTTATTTATTTATTTCTATGTTAAATATTCTATTCAATAAAATGAGGGAAATGCATCTATTTTAAATGAGATGACTGAAAAGTATATATCTTTAAATGAAATAAATGCATTATGAACAATGGAGTTGGGAACAGTATTTGGCGAATTGCCACTTGCGCCCGGCTAAAATAAAAATACTTAAATTTATTTTATTGAGCTTTACAAATTTATACTTTATTTCTTTTTATATTAAAGTACTAGCCGCCTCTAGCAAGCAGTATTTACCGTATTAATTCCATGTTAAACGTTGCATCATGTTATTGATATACATAATTTAATTTACTTGCCCATTCTTTCGCCAAGTCGGTAGCTTTTGATAGAGAAATCAGGAACTCTTTACGATCATGGAAGCACATCATATATTTTTTATTGTTATGTATTTCATCTTTCATGACAAATATCTCTTAACTTACTTATGCATGTTGACTTAGCAGTTGCGATTCGTTCTCTAATGCGGAAAATTTTAAACCTATTAAGTAATCTTTTCTAATTGGGCTCACTGCCAATTGTTGTATTTTAACTGATACGACTGGTTACAAGTGAAATGGTTCTTATGAAATCCTTTGACAATATCTGCATTTGCATTAAACCATATTGATGCTAATACCTTTTTGTTTAACGTTAACCTTTTCAATAGACTCGATTACGGAAGAATAGGTCTACCGGCTCACTGCCATGATCCATTTGAAAATCTATCATTCTTCTCATCTGATCGTGTTGAAGAATTTGTCAATGTACCATAGTTTAAAGATTTTAGCTAATTTTATTCGAAACCTGAAAACTAAAATGCGAGGAACCGGATTATAGGAGATTCATTTTAACGTACATATCTATTAACAGGTTACATATTATAGAATTATAATAATCATAAGGAGAACTGGCAGTTTCAATGCTTTAATAGTTTCCGTAAATTCGCTTTATATAATACAGAAGTTTTAGTGGCGTAAAGATTAACAACATAGTCACAGTAAGTATAATAACAGTACAATATAATAACAATAGCAGAGGTCTTGGCGAGGCTTACGAAAAAGATAGGCTACCACGGTGGGTCCGATTCTTCTTTTTTACAGACCGCTGGAGTCACGTGATGGTCGAATGCACCACTGAAGGTGTGCGAAAAGAGCATCACGTGACTCCAGCGGTCTGTAAAAAAGAAGAATCGGACCCACAGCGGTAGCCTGTCTTTATCGTTAGCCTCGAGTTTTGGACAGTGACGAAACTATTAGCACTTTGGAAATATTAGTACGTTATATAATTTAACTATTCAGATGATATGCGGAAAAATAAAAATAGATGGCTCGCATTAATAATTAACTTATTGAAAAATAGCCACTAGCGTCAAATATTCCCCAAGCTTGGCGACATTTAGCAAAGTTTCGCCAAATTTGGTAATATATCACGTCAATTCTCAAATTTGGCGACAAAAAATGTTTTGTTTATTCTGACGTCATAATAATGCATATGTATTATTATTATACACATACCTATAATATGTATGATGCAAATGTCTTACGTATTATATGCATATGTATAATATGTATGATGCATATGCATAAGTTCATTAATATCACTAAAACGCACTTAAAGGAATAGTGTTCCATAAATAGTAGGAATAATTGCCAGATTGACCAGAGTGCTATTTTGAGATTAGAATTCCGACATTTATAGTAGACCGGGAGGCGTCTGCAAACACCTTCACCCCATCGAGTTTACATCTGAAATTTTAGAATTAGTTAAAACTAGATTAGCATATTTAAATGCAACTAGTCTGTTAAGTCATATCTTGGTAGAAAACACCTGAAGACCTAATTTTAGTGGCTAACTGATAGGTTTACTATTGTATTTTCCTGCATCCAAAAGTTTGGAAAAATGGAGGTGCAGGAAAACACAATGGAAAATCCACCAATTAACCCGTAAAATCGGGTCTGTAGGTGGTTTCCACAAAGATATGACGTGGCAGACAAGTTACATTTCAATACGCTAATCGATATGTAACTTATTCTAAAATTTCAGCCTTCAACTCGATGAGGTGATGATCTGTGCAGACGCCTCTCGATCTTTAATAAAATTTGTTTTAAGGAAGTAAAAGATAGAAATATGGACAGATAAACTGAAAGATTTGCCTAATAAAGATTTTTGTAAAAGCATATAAAAATTCATTCAGATTGAAATCATGTAACACCTTTATAACGCAGGCTAATTTTCTGTAATCGGGTTTTGGCGACCAACATATCTTATCTATAACTATAATCTTTCTTTTACAGATTTAAAATTAACAATAAATTAACAGTAAGTAGGCTAATAATAATCTATATAATAAAAGCCTAAGTCACGTGACTGTCATCAACAGTTCCGGTTTGACCGCTTCACTACGCCAAGTGGCCAATTTGATAATTTAATGATAGCCGGGAGCAGGTGATAAATCGCCAAATATTGTAACTATCACGTCATCAGTATTATAATAGCCCATTTCATGCGACCGTCATAAACAATTTTTCACGTGTTAAATTAAAACAAAGCTTTGGTGTTGAAATTAAATGTCATGGTTTATGGTATTATTTATTGCTTTTCTTTTTTTTTATGTTCTTTTCTTTTTTTTTAAGCAATAATTGAGAGTCATAAATTTTCAATATTTTAGTTTTAAATTAAAAATATGCATTTTAAATAAAATGAGTGAAAGTATTATATTTTAAATGAAATACGAAAAAAATACGACGGGAACAATGTTTGGCGATTTATCACCTACGCCTGGCTAACATAAAAATGCAGAGTTCAGGATTTCTGTATCAGAATCTTCGGATTTGGCGAAGGATTGAGCAAGTAAATTAAATTATGTATAGAAGTAATGCGATACAATGCTTAGCATATGTTAAAGGGAGACCAAACTGGTCGCCAAGGGCCGCTAGTACAATATAATAACATTCGCAGCGGACATCGGACGCCGCATCTGTCACACATCGTTGAAGACAGTTTATTAGTTACACATTTCATTTAATTAAAAGGCGATTTTTAAACTTTCATATTTAATTAGGATATTTTTCCACTACAGGGACCTTGGAATTTTTTTAAAATCTTGGCGCAATTCAGACTTCAGAAATTGAGATATGTGGCCAAATGATATAAACAACTATGAAAACAAACCTGATTAACTTTTATGTTTATATGCATTTCTATTTCATATAAACATTTTATTTATACATATATACATTTATATACATTTGTATATAAAAAATAATATAAAATATTTTTTTTTATATACAAATTATTTATGTTGGTATATAAAAATAAATAAACGGGTTCCTTACATTAAATAAATTGTATGCATATGGAAAAAATTGCTTGTGTATATGACACAGTAAATTGGTTGCCAGAAAATACGTTATTATCAAATTTCTTTTCTCGTCAAGGCTATTTTCTGTATTTCGCCAAGGCTAATATCGGAAATGTACCGAATTGCGGTTATATTTTGTTAAATGTTTTATTGTTTTAATATCGGAAATATATCATAATCTATACTGATTAAAATTTTTAGGTATATTCATTTTTTATATTTAACAAACATCTTTGGAAAAGCATATATATAAAATGTTATTCTGCTTGAAATCACGTGACCCCCTTCAAATCTCTGTAATCGAGTTTTGGCGACCAACATTGGCACAATTGAATGTGTTACGGCCAAATGAACACCACCTGATTGAAGGTTTTAGAGGCAGAAATTTTGTGTTTTCAGATTTTTCTGGTTAATTGTGCTACAAACCCGACTTACTTGTGAAATTTCATGATTCTACGACTTTTAGAAGTACCTCAGTTATTTGATGATGCGAAGTGAGTCAGTCACAAAAAAGCGCTTTTTCGGAATTTAATATTTCGAAAACTACTAAATATAGAAACATGAAATCGTGGAACCATAGTTCAGTTTGACCATACAAACATGTGAATAAAAGAAAAATTTCTATATCTCTCCCTAAAACGACGTTATGAGGGGGTGAAAAGTATGCCGAAATGGTTCAGGAAAAGGTAGCTTACGGCTTGTGCGAACTTGGCGGACGCACTGCCGTGCTCCCAGACTAGAATAGGAATTCTGCTTTTTCAGAATTTAGCGTCGTCCCCAATTAAAAAAAAAGATATGTATGTATATAAATATAGATAGTACAAAACATACTTCTGTTTTAAGACTTAAGCCACACGCTTTCATTTTATATAAAATTACGTAATTCGTATCCGCCGAGGAATCCCACATTTACGATCCAGTCTTCATTTGTTTGTAATATTAATATAGATACTTAAAATTAAATTAACTCTATGTTTTATCAAAAGTCATTCCTTTATATTTTTTCAGAATAACACGTATTTTAATTAAAGTTTTTTATTCAGTTATTATGGAAAAATGGCAACAAAAAGATACAATTACTATTTTACAACTATTTGTCCTTTATTTTCTTCAGAAATGGAGTACTTGAGTTGCCAACATTAAACAAATGGAGCTAAAAACTACAAAAAATAATATCTCAAAAATAAATTGAGATGCGGTTTTCAAAGTACTTTTTTCCCCAATACGACGGTATAAAAATTTAAAATGGGCGATGCTTAGAAGTTAAAAAAATTGCTGGTTTATACAACGGATTGTTATTTTTTAGATACGGCACTTTAATTGCTGGCCGAAAAAAAATAACATAGCATGTTGGGAGTTAATAAACACTTAAAAACAACATTGAAATAATGTAAAACACAACAGAATTTTACAGAATAATATTAATAATCTACATTGAAAAAAAAAAAAATCCGACTAGCTTTCCTGTAGGAATCGGAAAAAAAAATTTCCCTTATCGTACCGGAAAATTTTCCTACCCAGCTCGGAATAAAATCCGTAAATTCGGAATAAAATCCGTAAAATCGGAATAAAATCCAAAAAATACCGTTTTAATGAATGTTTCCTTTTTCTTACGGATTTTATTCCCAGCTGGGTCGGAAAATTTTCCGGTACGATAAGGGCAACTATTTTTTCGATTCCTACAGGAAAACTCCTCGGATTTTTTTTATAGTGTAGGATTACATGTAATTGCAAAATAAAATAAAGAATATATTTCCATCGAGATTAAAGCATTAAAATTGATACAGCTTTAATTCATTAATTCAAACTGTAAAATAATTTATAGGACATACGGGAATGTAATTTTACTTTAAAATATTATTTTAAACAAAATAAAAATGTAAATTTGGGAAAATTTATTCAGTATAAAGTTTATTGTAATTTCTAGAAATGTGTGAAAAAACGAAATGTTTAAAATGTAAGTTCTGTAAGTTTTAAAGTTTTAAGTTTAAAGTTTAAAGTTTAAGTTTTAAGTAAAATAGTTTAAAAGAGTCATTAGATAAACATTTTAAAATCGACTATGAAATGCTAGTAGAACATAGCTAAAAGGATATACAGGGTCACGCAAATAATTGGATTCATGGCCGTCTACAAATGATAATTTCCGGAAATGTGATTTCAGTAGTTTTAAGAGTGTTTTACTTTGAATTAAACTTTAGCTCAATAGTGGCGTGTAATAAAGGTACTAGGTTAACTACAGGACTGTACAAATGTATGTAATAATAAAAATTTTCGCCCCTTTATCTTGGTAAAACTATTCCAAATTCTTAACATTTTCCTTTTTTACCCATCTTTAATAATATCTTAATATTTTTTTGTCTTTTATTTCATGCATTTAAACCTGCGTATTATTTTATTTTTCTAAAAACTTTAATCCATTCGCCTCATCTCATAAAACCCATTAAATTACCTTTTTCATTTTATTCTAAAAATAAATTCTTTTCTTTCGAATATTTTAGTATCATTTGTTCTTACGTGTTCTATACCCACTCTTCCATGCGTCCGCCAACGCATTTTGCGCTTTAATTCTGACACCGTATAAAGAGTTCATTATAGACGTCATCCTCTTTCTATCGAATCGAAATCTATTTTATGTCCCATCCTTCCCCACCTCTCTGCTCCCATTGGTTTTCCACCTTTCTGTATCTATCCGCGCGCTGTTTTTCGGAGTACATAACGAGGTGCATGGGCTAGGAGAGACAGAATTTGACGATATTTGAGTTGCCTAATAAATCCACGCCACCTGGAGTGTGTGTTTTTTCCTGAATCTTCTTCATTTGTTCTATTCGTGACATCTAGTGGTACATTTTATTACGTAGCGACTGCCCGCAGATTGATCACCTATAACTAGTGGAATTGGTGCATTATATGATCGATTAATAAACATTTTGATGCATCTATCGGCTTTGATTATTTATTCTTTGAGAAGCGTTCCAGTGGACGACAGCCTGACTTTCCCCTCTTTTATCACGATTGTTCGACTGCATAAAACCATGATTTCTTCATTTGAGTGAATAATGTGGGTATACTAGTGCTTAAGATCTACATATTTATATGATACGAGTGAAATCGTATCATGTATATGTATACTAGTATGTTTTGATCTATTAGTATAAATTGCTGAAAGAGAAATCTCAAACTGTTATGAGTTTTCTTATTAAACTAAATTTTCCTATTATATAGCATATATATCAACATATACTTCAAATACAGGACTTTTCAAAAGAATTGGAATACATGTTTGGCTATATACGGTAACTGCAGAAATCAGTTTTTTAAATATTTCATGTGTTTTCTAAAATGTTTACTTAGTTCTCTTATATACCTTATTTCTCTAAATAACGAAGTTTTGTTAAAGCATTCAGGAAGTGTTGGAAAGTGTTTTATAATCTATGCTAAACGCATGATTTTTCTTACTTGTTTTTTGGTCTGCATGATTTTCCTAAAAAGAATGCTACAATTATGTATGCAAATTATCTTGAAAAATCTCCGCCTCATTACGTTAAAGTGCGAAATTAATAATAAAATGGAATACAATAAGTTATGCATAATTATGATAATAATTAGAAAATTAATTTCTTAATGATAAAATACTCAAATTTAATGTAAAAAAGTATATGAAGCAATTATTTTGACATCTGATAGTAGAATGTAATAAATATGCATATTTACTTGCAAAAAAGCGTTTGAACCACTCCTAAGAGTGCTAATCTTATGCAGTACAATGATAATTACTTAACATCATGAGTTTATTGCTCTGCAAGAAAAACCCATTAATTACGTTTTCATTGAGGTTAAAGCTATTTTTTCCAGTGGCACAGTCCCTATACATTTATGACTACATTAAGGAGAATTAACAAAGCTTTAAAAAAGGTTAGAAACTAAATATATATTTACAATGAGTATAAATTAACTGAAAAGGAATAAAACTATGCTTCTGTTAAAAAAGGATGGTTTACTCAATATTATTTAAAATTCTATCACACTTTACGAATTATTTAATAATAATTTTTTTCAAAAGATGGTGCTTTTCCGAGTTCACATTGATTATGTTTTTATTTATATATGTATAATTAAAAAAATCAGATACGCATTTTTTGAACGATAATCATATTTTATATTACTTAAGTAAATTCATGAATTTACTTAATCAAAATTAATTTTAATAATACATAATGGACAATTGCACCATAAAATATAATAAATAAAAACACACAATCTTGCTCAATGGTGCACAAAATACGAACTTTAATAAATTAACATTTAAAATCTATGTTTCGAGCTGTTTCTACTGCCGTCTTCATGAAAAACATAATGATAGAAATCTTTGGTCAAGCTTCATCAGATTATCTCGTACACAGTAAGCCTTCATCTCTGAACTTTAAGTCATTTTACCATCATATTTTTCATTAAGACGGCTGTAGAAACAGCTCGAAACGTAGATTTAAATGTTAGTTTATTAAAGTTCGTATGTTGAGCCCCATTCAGCAAGATTGTGTTTTTTTATATATTATTTGTAATATTTCCATTAAAATTAAATATGTCACCATACACACATCTACTACATTTTAGTGGAAACTAAATGCATATATTAAAGATTATGAGGCATAATTAAATCAATGTAATTACACTTTCTTCTATTTAATTATAAATTTGTTTTTATTAGTAAAAACACTTTCTCTATTTAATATTTGTACTCTATTTTATATCATCACCATCGACAACCGTTTTTAATCCACTGCTGTATGTATGTCACCCCCTGATTTTTATGATGTTTCCTGTCTAGTGCTTTAGTCATCCAATTAACATCGGGAACTTTTCTGATTTCTTCTTTCTATCTTACTTGAGGTCGTCTTCTTGGCCACTTTACATCCCTGTATAGCGAGCAGAAAGAGGATGTGTACATTATGAAAAATATACTAAAATTAGGACTTTAAAAATAAGTTAATTTACATAAAAGAAAACACATCTTGGCGCCGACAACATTCGAAAGAACACAAATTCCAGCGTCGATCTAAAAACATCGATTAACAGTGTTTTCAGTTCGTCTCAATTATCGTCTGCCGATGAATAAGATCGAATAATTAAAAAGATGAACGTTAGCTTTACCACACAACCCCCCTGCCAGTATCTCACAACTAGTGAGAGACGAAAATGAACTTTCCTTCCAGATCTCTTAGTGTAAGTCGAAGAAGCAAGTTCTTTTTTTGACAAATGAAAAGCAGGTTTTAACCTATCAATACTTATAAGATTTTCTTGACTATGAATATAAAGTCCTTTTCCAGTCACTTTACGAACTGCAACATTTCCTCATAAGTAAGTTGCAGAGCCCTCTTGATAGGACCTCTCCGGACAAAAGCGTGGCTGAAGTTATTTAGTACTTTGGGACCGTAGATCATTTACTGTCCATACCTGAAAAGTTGAACGAGTTTCAAAGCACGCGTTATTATCTGTAACTTGGCTATGTAATTTGATGGGTCTAACAAGGATGTATCTTCACACAAGTGACCTGGAAGCCGTAAGGTGGTTCCATATGTTAAATCAGCTATAGAAGCGCCAATAACTTCACGTACTTTAGTTCGGAGACCTAGCAAAACTATAGGAAGAGCTTCGAACCAATCAAGCTTATAGGACATTACGGGCTGTCTTAAAGTTCGACGAAGTCGCTCCAGAAAACCATTACACTGTGGTGTACATGAAGCAATCATAACTACATTATTACCGAATAACCTTGTGAAAGTCCCGAAAAGTATGGACTCGAAATGCCTAGCCCTATCGCATGTTATCCCATGAGGTGTATCAAAACGAGAAACCCATGCCTGCACAATATTCTGAGCACCCGTTTCAGCAGTTACATCTCCTATGGGTACAGCCTCTGACCATCGAATAAACTTATCAATCATCATTCGACAATATCTGAAAGCACGCACTAAAGGTGAAGGACCAATTATATCTAGGTGTATATGCCCAAATCTCTCATCTGGCACCAGAAATCGCATCAAAGGAGATTTAGTATGCAAGTGTACCTTTGTCATTTGACAGGGTATGCATGCTCTACACCACACAGTAACATCGCTATTCCTGGCCAAATGTACTTTGAACATATTAACTGCCTAGTAACCCGTATTACAGGATGCAACATCCCATGCGCACTGGAATACTTTTTTCCTTAGAACTTGGGGGACGTAAAACTTCTTTACCTCACCATAAGTTTCACTATACAATGATATATTTAGCTAAATTCCGCTAAACTCAAACTTTCCATCCAAAATAGCCATTAGCTCCTCAATTTCCGTTTTCAACTTTCCCCACAACTCTGTATCAGCAAGTATCGAAAACCGAATCTCACAAATTCTCGATAAACTATCAGAAAGAAAACTTACTTTACTTGGCAAATACAATATAGCCGTAGTAAACAGTGATATAAAATCTAATTGCCGAAGCCTTCTAGGGGAACATATTTCTTGTGTCTTGTGGAATGCAAAAATTAAGGGTTTATGATTAAATACAACGCAAATACACGAACTCCAACATATGCCTAAAATACTGGATCACCGAATATGCCGCTAATAATTCCAGGTCATATGTTGAATAATTGAATTGCGCAGGTGATAACTTACGAATGAAAAATCCATGTAGTTTTGGACCATCTGGTGAAATTTCTTGTAACACCCCACCCATAGCAAAATTACTGTAATCAGTTAAAAGTGCAAGCTCCACATCTAGAGAATCATGATAAAATAAAGGCCCGTTAGCCGTAGGCTCTTTAACTTGTTCCAATTTACCTTCAGTATCCGTATTTTACTGTATTTATCTTTTATATCTCTTTTTTTTCGCCTCATTTAAGAACTTATACAGCGGTCCTAAAATCGGCCTATATGGTGTACAAAACGATGATAATAATGTACCATAATCTAAAATTTCCTCAGATAACTAACAGTGTTTGGTTTTGGAAAATCAACAATCGTTTTTACTTTATTTCTGTAGGGTACGCTGTCCAGGCTATTTATAGTGTGACCCAGAAAATATATAGTTTATTTACCGAACTCACATTTTGATTCGTTAATTATAACCCCGTAATTTCAAAATCGCCTAAAAACTTCATTAAAATGCTGCTTGTGCTCCGCATGAGTTTCACTCGCACTTAAGATGACATCGAGATAAGGAAAGCAAAAAATCTAAACCACGAAGGACCTCATTTATGAAGCGTTGAAAATCTGCGCCGCAGATGATAAACCAAAGTTTAAAAATGGAATTTAATAGTAGTTTATAATATTTATAATAGTAGTTTTGGGAAATCGTGAGGGTGGACCGGATTTTGATGGTATGCCTGGACTAGATCCACTTTCGAAAAAATATATATATATATATATATTTTACCATTTAACATATATGTAAAATTCTGAATGTGAGGAATGGGGTTACCTGTCTTGCACTGTAATTCGGTTAAGCACGCTATAATCTCACGTTCGTCTCCCATCTGACGCACCCTTAGGAATCATATGCAATGGACTGGCCCAAATAATTTTAGAGGGTCTACAAATAACTTTATCCAGCATATAACCAAATTCTTGTTTAGCTATCCGGAATTGTTCTGGATGTAACCGATGAGCTTTAGCCGTAACAGGGTGCACAACAGGGTGGATAAAATGTACTGTATCATGTTTTACAGTTCGATTGTCTGTATTGTTCAAATGAATAATCACATTATACTTTTCAGTAGTTCGATATATTTAGAATCACATTGAATAGTCTTAACAACTGGGATATCACACAGACTTGCGCGACGACGAGCAGTAATGGTAGTCATCGGGTCAAATAAATAACGCTTTTTTAAATCAAATAATAAACCAAAATGATGCAAAAATTCGATACCAATAACCGGTTTAGTTAACTCAGCTATGATGAACGGCCATAGCAATTTGAGCTTTAATCCAAGTTCCAAAGTCAACAGCTTAGTACCGTAAGTGCAGATTTTAGTACCATTAGCAGCGTAAAATGTGAAATCGCTCTAACTAGTATCCTTAACCAAAAAACGACTTAGAAAAACATGAAACATCACTACCAGTGTCTATCAAAAGGCTGGAGTGCATAATTTTATCATTAACATAAAGTCTGCTACGCAATCCCATACGTGAAGTAATCGCCGCTACTCCTGCGAGCGATGATCGTTTTTTAATTGGTAAGCGCACGGAGTGAAACATTTTCGTGCCTTTTCAGTAAATCGAAAATGATACCAATATAGCCATCCGTTTTTACGTACTATGTCCTTTAAATTAAATGAGTTCAGTCGTAATGGTTTCCTAGGTGAAGGGGGACAAGAACCTCAACTAATCATCTTTGAAATTTCCTCAACCTGTAATTAGCTGATTAAGCTGTGCCTGTTCAGATCCTCGCGAATCCAGCGAATTAAAACTAACCTGCGTGCATTTGAAAATACTTTCTGCCCTATTGCGGCAATTTATTTAAAGCACCGATAAATTGTTTGCACCGACACCGATAACCTGCGAAGCCATACATTTTTCAAAAAATCATCGACAACATTATTCTTACGTAATTCTTTAATTTTACTCAACAACATTGAGGGGAAACTATCACCCAGTTCTAAATTTTCAAGCAATGTCTTTTCATTCCGATTCTGCAAAGAAAAAAATTCCGATAACAACCGTTTCTTAAGAGCACTATACGGATCCTCTGGCTGTGTACAATGAATATATGTTGCAAAATATAAAGTTTCGGCATCCAGTGAAACCTTTACCGACACTCTATCACATACTGTATTTATATATTTCCATCCGCATTAGACACAGTTGGCATATCATCAGACATTCTTTACAGTAACAATAAATAAATAAATTATTAACAGAAATTCAAAATTAAGAACAAAAACAAATATTTACTGAAAATACGAAACAATTTAAAATAATGAACAAGCACCACCTCAAGGGATGTATGCAAACGGGAGATAAACAATCGAAAATATCATACCTGTTCATGAAAACCATAACTTTACAGCTTTGCTGAGAAATTCCTTACGAAGACATTATTATATTATATTATATTTATTACCTTATGAAGTCCAGTCATTCGTGTAAACTGGATCACTAGTTTTTGTAGCGAAGAAGAACGATGCACTGGACATTATGAAAAATATACGTTAATTAAAACTTTAAAAATAAATAATTATTTACATAAAAGAAAACACATCTTGGCGCCGATAACATTCGAATGTACACAAACTCCAGCGTCAATCTATAAGCATCAGAAACGTGTTGTTTCAGTTCGTCTCAATTATCGTCTGCCGATGAAAACGATCGATACCTGGGATACGACTGTAGGTTGTGTTTGTTCCATCTATTGTCTCGTCTTCTTGCAATGTGCTCAGCCCATTTCCATTTTAGCAGTTTAATTCTTTCAATGACGTCAAAAACTTTCGTCTGACTTCTTATCTAGTTTATTCTCTTTCTGTCTCTTCTAGTTATACACAGCATATATTTTTTTCATATTTCGCTGTGTTATTTGTAATCACTGTATCATCCATTTTGTTAGAGTCCATGTTTCTGCTCCATAAGTTAGTGCAAGCAACTCCTGAACAAGGGTAATTTCTAAGGAAAGCAAAGCAGGATATTGTGTGTAATTTAAGGCACCGTGCCCACAGTATGTCTAAAGATTGGTCAATTCCCCTTCCACTGCACGTGTGCACATCACTGCTTGTCCCTTCCTCTAATGTTGTGACCACATATTTTACAAACGTAGAAGCAATTGGTTTCCACCCTCTTCCAGATTTGACTTCAAAACAACCCATCTCTTCGAATGTCTGAATCCTATACTTCAGAAATTGGATCACAGCGTTTTTTCATGTCCTTTAATGATTGGAATTTCTTTAAAGCTGCAAGTGCACAGTTGCCGTTCTTGTAAAAGAGCTTCTCAGCAGAGCGCGATTCTTCATTGAGTAGACTCGTGACAAGCTGCTCATATGCAATATGAGGGAAAAGCCACATACCCTGCATTTTTGTATCATAATAGCAGGCTATGCCCGCTTCTTTCGTCCCTTTGATCCTTGAACCTCAACTGAAACTTGATAAAATAAAATGATAAATTCGAACTTGTATTGTAAATTAATATGGACATTCACCTGGAAAGTCTTTCCGCATTGCTGAATACGATGCGAACGTCACTTGGCTATTATACTATATAATGCGTTATGCAAAATTTGGGCTATTCAGAAAAAGCTCCTTTATAGTAGATCTTTAAAGCTCAGGCTGGGAGGTAAATACGGCCGTTATGGCATCAGATATTAAAAGAGATATCCGATGTTCTCTAGTCACCACACTACTAAAATTATAGATAATTACAATGATTGCAGAGAGTGATCACTGAACATTAATCATGTTCGGATTATTCCCTTTCGTTTGTTAGTTCATGAACTCTGGGATTCTCCGCTTGGTGCTATCTGTGGTTCTGGCAGTTTAAATACAATTTCGCCTACGTTACATTATATTTCGTTATAAACGTCTTCTTCTGGCAGGTCTACTGCAGTGTTCTGTCTTCGGATTACAGCAAATTAAATACAATCAAAGAATGTAATAAATTATTTGCACACAAAGATAAATGTTTAACTTTCATAGTTAAAATAAATGTGAATCACATAAAATTGGATTTTTAAAACTGAAGTGTTTGAATAAAGTTATAACAATGTCCCTTTCACTGCCATTTCCTTTTTTTCCTTTTTTTTTGTACCAGCAACAATCATGTAACTGTTAACTTAGAAAAATCCCCGATAACTGATTATGATCGAAAAATAAGCCTCTTGTTTTCATCCAATCAAAATCTTCCTAATCTGCCGTAATCGGGTACACAGCTAAGATTGATGTAAAACTTTTGAAATGTTTGCAACTATATAAATACAAATGTACCACAGTTAGATATAGACAAAATTAATAATACACCAAACTACATTCCAGTAAATAAAGTCCTATTGTTGCTGACTGAATTATAAATATTTCATCAAAAACACTTTTTAACAATGATAAAGCCAGTTACACAAAATTTAATAACCTAGTGCTTAATAACATACGTAATAGTCTTTTTCATGCACCGACGAATTTTTTTATATTTCTCTAATGAGCATAATAACGTGGAGAAATAAATAAGCTTTTTATTTTGAAGATTTCATTATCCTTCCATTTGTTGCCTAAATAAACCTAAAATCGTTAAATTTCCATTAAGTTTAGCGGCTAGTGCTATGCGTCAGAGGACGTTGCTTTATAAAGATCGAATTTTATATGAATTTCAGGTACTTCTTTTCTTATTAGGCTGAAATGATAAATCATCAAATATTGTTCCATTAGTCACCATTAGAATTCCAAAGTCCGTTTCCTTCATAATGAAAAATGATAAATTTACTAATCGCTAAGCACAAATTTCATGTAATCTTCTGCAATCGGGTTGATTGTCTAGAGTCTCTTCTAAATATATAAGAAACATCCAACAGTACAGTAGATATGCTAATTAGCGGGTAACATGATTATGGAATATTAATCCGATATCCTTCAAAAAAAAAAAGAAGAAGAAAATATATTAAAAAAATAACTAAAATAAGAATTTCGAATTAAAAATATTATCAAACATTAACTCAGTAACAACGTTTTATTATAAAATGTTTTCTTTTGTTGTATTAATAACGCATAATTGTATAAAGTTTCTAATAATAATCTTTAGTACTTAACATTTGAAGCAGTAGACATTTCTAAGGGAAACTGATCGTATTTGCTAAATAAAAAGAAAAGTGGGCAATATTAGCTAATCAGAGTTCGAGGTTATATAAGTTACAAGTTCGGAGAAAACAAACTAGCATGTTTTCACAGTAAGACATGTGAAAAAATATTTTAACCTCCTCAGACCCCAGGGTTTATTTTCATATATTTTCTTACTTCAGTTATGAATTTATATTCGCAAAGTGATAACTAAGAAAGATTGAAAAGCAAAAAAAAAAAAAATAAATTTAATTTTTGTACATAAAATTTGATATATCATATATGACACATGGGACACAATAAATACATTTTTTGATAATTTTTTAGGATATTTTCTTTTGTTTTGAATGGAAAAAATAATGAAAAATATTAAATAATCATGCATTTAATAAATTTTTCTTTTTAACGGACTCTCCATATGGTATTTTAACGAATTAAAAAAAATATTTACTTTTCGTTTTTGTATATTTCCCTCATTTTTGCTGCAAATCATTTTTAAATCCCATTTTATGGCAGGAAAAAGCACTATAAGGAACATTTTGCTATTTTGCTTTAGTTTGGCTACTTTTGAAGATTCCATTCACACCATTTTCATTTTATTAATCATTATTTATATACAGAGAAAAAAATTGTAAAGATGTGTATCCTATAGGATACTCCAGGTCCGAAGAGGTTAAATCTCTGCAATTAATTTATTTCGCAATATATTTGTATAGGTGGCAGATATTTGGTCTAAAACATAAATATTTGACTCCATTTTTATTATTTTAACTGCTATTTATATAATATAAATTTAATTATAAAACATTGCTCCAAAAATCCCCTATAATGTAAACATCTCTGGGGCTGATGTCAGTTTTGCGGCTTTCTGGATTAAAATAAATATGTAATTCATAAGTATCGTCATTTTATAATTACTACATCTACTAGTTTTTTTTTTTTTTTTTTTCTGTAGCAGTTAGTTAATGAAAAAAAAAAAAAAAGAAAGAAAATTGTTACTCACAAAAAAGGTCTTCTTAAAGCACATACTCAAAATACTTTTTTATCAAAACGGAAATGTTAATAAAATTACAAATGTATGTAAAAAAAGATCAGTCAAATGTAGTGGCAGATTCACAGTAGAAAATCTGCAAAAGAAATATAATATTTTCGAGTATTTGGCGAGAAAAGAAAAACGATCTACGCTGTTTGTCGAACCAACATATTTCCTGGCCAAATGCAAGAGATTGAAATGCATTTATAAATTACTTGTTAAATAAGTATTTAAATAATTAATACTCAACGAATTTAAACGTAAACAATGGATTAGTTTATTATTTTTTCTGTAAGCTTATATAATATATACAAATTGCATGTTGATGTAGTTATTTAACTTTCTACGGTGTCACCGGCTGAATAAGTTTTAAGTGTATTTTGATTCAGTATGCTATCAATCTAATTCAGCATTTCGATATGAAGTCGTTGTTTCCATGGCAACAATACCTATCTATTATTGTCTGTGACACTAACAATATCGAAGTCAAATTACCAGTGCTCAGAATCGGACCTTAATTTTGAGTTTGAAACAATTATAATCCATTTGAATTTTGTTCTAAACAGCGTAATTATGATCGTTAAATTTCATTATATACACATATAAATGTATATGCTAAACCTGCAGTTATAAAAATGCATATTTATTTAAATTAACATTACGTAACTAACTTCGTATGGGGAATTGAAAAAGGTTTCTTGAGGAATATTTATCATAGTATTATTCAAAATTTTATTGTGTCGCCAACCAGCGTTAAATCGAAACATAAATGGAATTTTCATTAATGTTTTTGCTAACGCTAAATCGAGGTTCAGCCGATTTTTTTTATAAACATATATATCCTCATGAAAATAATATTCTATAATTTTTTTTTTTAATTTTTCTGAGTATGTGTTTATGGAGAACCTCCTTGTTATCATCTTATCAATTTTTCAGAGGCATATTTCTTAAGCTCACGCAATAGATAAATCGCGAAATGTTATTTGAATTGCAATATTTCAACTGAGTATTTTTTTAATATTACGAACATTCCCTATCACATTTAAATTAAATATTTCCGTTTTTTAATATTATCACCCAACAAAAATTATTTTGTTTTCTTTTTTAATTTTAAATAAGATTACCAATAGCTTTTTCTTTTATACTTCGAGGTGTAAAACCCATTTCAATTTTTTCATCAACGATAAATTTCGCCAAGAAATAAAATTGTAACCTTATTGCCCAAAATAACAGAACTCTCCATCATAATTCTATAACTGTTCTACGTAATACGATGCGTTAAAGACTAAAACATTCCCTGAAATAATCTATATCATACAGTGCAAGTTCCATTAAAATCTATTCAGTAGAACTCGAATTATAAGAAGCCGGAAGGAAATTTCCATTTGTATTATACACAGGGTGTCGATAATTAAACAACTCTACTTTTAAGTTGTCTACAGACAAAAGTATTGTTCATAAAAGTTGTGAAATTTTGGGAAAGGCATAATATAGGGATGGGAATTTGTTTAAGCTAAAAAAATATAAATAAAAATAGTTTAAAATTTCACCACCAGAGGGCGATTTTTAATAAATTACATATTTAGTATTAAGATAGTTTAGAAATTTTATTTACAGGATGTTGATAATTAATTGAACCCTATTTTAAAGTTGTCTACAGACGAAACTGTTGATCAGAATGTTGTGAAATTTTCTGGAGGACATAATAAAAGTATGGGAATATGTGTGAATGAAAAAATAAAATTAGAAAGCTATTTTTTAACGAATTACACATTAAGCATACATTTACGATGCTTTAACAAATTTTGTTATACCCAAACATGTTCTGCATGATTTTCATCATTTTCAGGTATCATCTGGAATCGTAAGATAACATATTCCACAGTTGACCGCAGCATGTTCAGGGAAAAGCTAGGGAAATGTCGTGACACGTTGTTTGTAGAGTAAGGTTAAGTTAATAAATAAAATCTTTAAACTATCGTATGCTAAATGTGTAATTTACTGACAAATTCCCTCTGGTGGCAAAATTTTGAATTACTTCTATTTAAATTTTTTTTAACCTAAACAAATTCCCATCCCTTTATTATGTCTTTCCCAAAATTTCACAACTTTATGAACAATAGTTTTGTCTGTAGACAACTTTAAAGTAGAGTCGTTTAATTATGGACACCCTGTATATCTAAGTAGATGTAATGTCTCGTGCGTATGAGTGTCTTTTAACTTGCATAGTATGTCGCTTACAGCGTCATTTATTGATACAGTTTGGAACTTATTTTCTTGTGCCATACCGTTTCCTCTGTCTTCCAATACATTCAGTTCAAATTTGAAGCCTTTCTGACCAGTGGATCTGTTTTTACAACATTTTGAATGTGGGACTTTAATTAATAATCATCTTATACGTAAATGTCTTTGAAGTGTGAATAAATACATAAAGTAAAAACTTCTCTGTTAAATAAAATCAGTACCACAAACTTTAACTCATGCAATACTATATTAATTGCTGTATACACATTAATATTTACGATATGCCAGCAGTTTATTTAAAATATTTATTTTCTAACTTTTTTCTTTGGCATTCATTTTAAATATTAAATATGATTTAGTGTTCTTTTTTGGGACAGTTTTATTAAGTACAACATATATCATTATTTTATCTATTACTAAAACTTACGAAATGGAACGAAGGCAACTACAAGAAAATCTTAAAAATACATATAAATAATGAAGCATTTTGTAGTAACTACCCATTACAGATTAAATACATTAAAAACACTTACATATGACAGACATATGACATGCCATTGGAGATATTATTTATAATCAGTAAACACAGAAAGCTTATCATTGAACTAAATATTTTCATAGTCCGTTTTTATTTTTCTAACTTTGTTTTCGTTAGATGTAAATAGCTGACTGGAGAAAAATGCATTTCAATTTTCATGAGCCATGAAATGAATGATTTATGTTCAAGATATCACCACATTTTTTGAAATACTATTTCTCCTTTGATGATATGGTGTCCTGAATTCAGCTTTAAAGTTACTTTCTATAATTTCGGATTAAAAAATCAATTCGCTTAAATTTTTCCTAAATTTATAAATTTGTAATTATCATTCATATAAAAATAATTAGTAATGTATGGTTCTTTCTGAAGTATTGAATCAAGCCTTGATCATGCATAAATGTTAAATTACGAAATTAATTTATGCTTAAGAAACTTTTCTCATCATCAATTTACGTCTTTATCAGCAAATTCCCCTGGCTAAAATAAAAATCAAAGTATAAATTTTGAAATTTTATAGTAGTGCTCATGCAATTTACAAAAAACTTAATTAAAATCCGAAAGTGTGAAGTGCTACATAAACGGCATTCATAATCTACTATTCAAAAAATATTTTTTACTGCATTCTTTATGTGTAAAGCTTATGCTTAAATAATACCCCACAATAACATTTTTATATTTAAAAAAAATGTTAATATATGCTTTACTTTATCTACAAGACAACTTTCTTTATTTTAGAACAGTTTTTTATTAACTTTTCATTCTGACAAAACAAATATATATTCAACTACTTTATCCCAAAAATATTAAGAAATATTTTTAAAACACAATTTTCCCTTAAATCAAATCTTTTTATTTTTATTTATTTATTTATTTTTTATGTCTAATATATATTTTCTACATTATGATAATTCTGAAATACATTCCGATATTCATAAAAAAATAGGAATAATTCAAAATGTCTTTATTTTTATTCAGTGTACTTTAACATATTTTTGTATAACTGGCAAAATATGAAAAAAAGAAAATTAAATGTTTTCAAAATGTATAAAATAAAAAAAAATCTCCATTTTTGTTTTGTTGAATAAATAAACAGTTTGGTTCGTTATGCACATGAACAAGCGAAATAATAAATTTAACAAGTTATCTAGATGATAAATTTTTGCCTAAAGTTATATTTTATCTAAATGTTTTTTTTTTTTTTATGGAGATAGGATGGTTTATTTTAAATTATTATTTTCGTGTATAAACGCAAAGAGTAACAGATAACCATTTTGTCATATTTAATATTATTTTCAATCCAAAAAAGAGGCCTATTAATGCTGTTTTCTTTTTCTTTCATACCTTACGCTCCGATTATTCTATTCCAAATAAACATTTCTACATATTAATTATGAAATGATTGAAGAGTGTAGATTTCTAAAAAGTTGTACATTAATATTTTATTCAAAGCTGTGTTCTACGATTTGGCAGATTACTAATGACATCGTGGAAAAAAATATATAACGTGATAAGTAATTTTACGATAAAAATACCAAATGCTAATTGTCAAAATATAAAAATCTATAAAATAATTTTTATCATAATAAATTGTAATAAATACAAAAATTTACTTGCAAAAGTGTTCTCTAGCGATCATGATAATTTAATAAAGTATTGTGAAATATTATAATAATGTGTAATTTGTAAATAATGCACGACATCAAAAACCAAATTGGACAGTATCTGCGCTACGATATGTAAGGCGATTGTAAGGTTATGTACAGCTGCATAAATATATTGGTGATGTTTCTTACTTTTTCTTTTTTTTTTATTAACGATTTTTAAATGAAAACGATACCTCAAATGATACCTCATGATGTAAATATATAAAATTTGAAAATTTATTACTTAGAATAAACAGTCAGAAAGATATTTATGTAATAACGGTCATCAGACGTTAAAAAATAAAAAATAAAAATACCGGCCATCACTTTTTTTTTCAGTACTCAACATGCTTGCCTCTGCTACATGTATTTGTTCACGTCCGTGTATTCTGTAATCACTACATCGTTCATTTTGTCTTATTTCTGAAAACTTTTTAGTCATAGAACACCTATATGCAGAAATATACCAACGACATGGCTCCACCCAAGATCATAAAAATCATGCTTGACAAAATGTGTAATAACACTCTTCTTTTTAGAGTAGTTCAGAAGTGTATTTAGAAATATGACTTTCTCCAGTTTCGAAAATATTTAACAGAAAAATAAACAAGATTTAAAGAATTAAATATTATTTATGTTTGTAAATATTAAATAATATATGCAAAAATAATCTTATTTAATTTAAAAACGCTAAGCTCAAATATTGAAATTTAATGTTATAAGGAAACAGTAACTTTGTTACAGAGGCTCTCTAATAGTTTGAAGGTGAACATAGTGTAAGACGTAACTCTAATAAAGAGCCAATCCAATTGCCCGCGGTGCATTTTTAATTAGGAGTTCACTGTTCCGCGAGTTACCGGTAGCCGTATGCAAATTAAATTGCTCAGTCTGCCAGAGTATAAATAGGGGAGCAAAATTATGTTAAGCGGTTAGTCACTAGATAGCTGGTTAGTTAGAGGTTGGAGAGAAGTGAGTTGGCGTTAGTAGTTTTGGTCTGGAGAAAAGGCCTGTATGGCTTAGCCTGGGAACAAAAGCAGATTTAAAGTGAGATGAAATCTAGATGTGGATTTGAAATGAACCCCACCATCGCAGCTAAGCACGCTCCGAAAAAATGAATTTACGTGAGTTAACTTTTGAAGTTATGTTTAATTATGATTGTTTTATTGCTATCACGGAGTGAGGGTGAAATTTATAAGATCTTGTCTGCCAACCTCTTGCCCGTTGTTGAATAAATGCTCTATGTCTATATTTAAAGCCTATAAGTCTTCTCATGACACGATTATAATTACGCCACAAATGGCGCCCACCTCGGTATCGAACCCCGATCACAAACATTTTATGCTAACGGCACAAATAGCACTCAACGAAATTTCAGACAACGTCCATATTATATTGAAGCTACATATAGCCATGTTTTTGAGCAAAATGACACTTTCTATGACCAGTTTGCTAAGTCTGTTGAGATTGTGTCTGGTGTATATTTTACGGGTGAAGGAAATGTCAAGGACTTTGTACAGCAGCTAGAGGATTATATTCTTTATAATAACGAGGTGAGACCCGTCGAAAATCGACGAAGGAAAATGTTTAAGAAGGAACAGTTTCATTGATTTAAATAAACCTACAAAATTAGTTACAGACACTGTAAATTTTTGTAAAACATTGCGCTTTATCAGCCTTTGCTTTTGATTACGTTATTTTTAAAAGAAGTTTTTTCACCTGTGAAGAATTTCAAAGGAGCTGGGGTGAAAAGACGTACTTCTACGAAACATATTTTAGTTTTAAGAATAAAAAAAAACACGCTTTTTTATGAAATGACTTCATTTGCATTCGCTAAAGAATTCCACTTTTATGATCCAGTCTTAAACAACATCTATACAGTACAGAGCTTCTAGAATTCTTAAATTTTGTAGTCAATCCTACATATATAGAAAAGTATTAAAATGACGCACTTATTACAGAATAATACACAAACACAACAAAAAGCAATATCGTTATTCAAGAAACACGCAAAAAAAAAAAAAAAAAAATCCAGTATTTAATGTTACATATGCCTTCACTTGTTTTTTTTTTTTTTTTTTTTTTTTTTTTTATTTTTTTTTTTTAATAATAGGTCCATGTTTTATCAGAACTCCTTATCAGAAATCATTTTTTCAAAATTCGGAAAATATTATTACACTAGCATAAATAAAATTGCATTCTTTCAGCTTTCTGATACGAAATAAGTAATTCTGAAGGAAACAACAATTATTTGATACACAATTATTTAAAATACGCTTTCTTAAAGAGGAAGTGTTACATCGTGTGTAAAATATTTTTGCTATAAACTAAGGAATATTTAATTGATGAATAGAAACGAAATAAAACCAAAATTCACCGAATTCAGACGGTATTTTTGGCATAGCATGTATTTTAATTTCAATTTTTATGAGGAAATGGCAACAAAAAAGTACGGTAATCTACTATTTTTCCTTTACTTTTAATAGAAATTGAGTACTTCTGTTGCCACATTACAAAATTGGTACTGAAAACTATAAAAAATTAATATCTCAAAAATAAATTGAGATACAGCTTTCAAACAAATTGCATTTAAAAATACATTTTTTTCTTTATACGACGGTATAAAAACGAAAAATGTGCGATGTGTAAAAGTTAAAACATTTTCAGTAGCAAAATTTGCAAAACGAAAATTCATTTCAAATTTGAAAGTGTTGCAGAATGACGTAGCGTTGCGTACAGATATGTTTGTCCTTTATAATATAGATATATCTAGTAAGAACAAATATCTAGTACTGAAAAGTTCGCTTAAGAATGAAGCTCTTCTATGGTTAGAAAATATAGGTAGATTTTTAGTGAAAGATGATACCAAACGATATGAGGAAACTGTATTTGAGCTCCAAAAAGCGTTTCGAAAGGTTAACGACAAAAGTGTGTTACAACGTACGTTTTATTGTCACCAGCAAGATAATTTTGAAAGTGCGACTAAATTCTATTTGCATAAACTAGATATAAAGAATAAATTAGGACTAGACTTATCATTTGATGAAATGTTAGACTTTATCGTGCCCTTTTTATTGAGCAGTTTCAAGACTATATTGAGTTGCGAACTCCTACCTGTTCAGCAGAATTGTATGAACTTTTATTGAAATATGAATCTCGTCACAGCTCAAGTGATTGGGAGGGTCGTACTCCTCGACCGAGAACCTATCGCAATAATATATTTCAGAATGAGAATGTTGGTCGTAATTTTAGAGGGGAAGAGCGTGAAATACATAATACTTATAGAAGTGGTGGTGTTCAGAATCGGGAAAATAACAGTTATGGTCGTAATATGTGTAATGCAGGTAATAGAGCGAATGGAAATTATAGAAATGATTGTTGGAATATTAATTTAGGGAGGAATAGTAGCTTTGTTCAAAGGGGGGTGTTGTGATAGGGGTGTTCCTTCTCCACGAGTAAGTCAAGTGACGAGGAGTGAAAGCGATTTGGATAGAGGGATAGCGCAAAGGCAAATTATTACGAATTTAGAAGGTATACAGTCACGGGTTAAGCATGAAAAACCTTCGGTTAGTCTAAGTAGTGATATAGTTAACCCTGTAGAATTACCTGAGTTGTTGATTCAATGAAATAGTATTTTGGTGAAAAATGTATTTGATACAGGAACAGAGGGCCGTTTGATCTCTTATGATCTCTATAAAAGGTATTTTTGATCTAGAAAATTAAAATTTTCGAACTGAGTTATCCGTTCTGCTCAATGGTCAGTTTGTGTGAATGAAGGTACATTATATTTGGAAGTAGAAGTTTGTGCAGTAAAAACGCGTTGTCTAAAATTAGAAAACAAAATAGCTTGAATTTTATTAATTTTTATGGCGATTCACCATTTGTTAAACCAAGTGGATAGTAATTTTAGGTGCCGGGTATTTGCCATTATGCGGTATTTACGTTTTTTGTTAACAGAAAAAATACGCGTATCGTCGGCATCTTTTGCTAAAGAGGTGTGGGGACAAGAAGACATATCATTAATAAATAAAATGAAAAGAATAGGGGAGATTTTACTGCCCAGAGAAAGGCCTAAAAAGCAAAAATATTTCTGGAAAGTTGATCTTTTACCCTGACATTGAAATTTCTATCATGCAAGTAGAAATAAATAAGTTTAATGAGGAAGGGGGAAGGAATTATCATTAATAAGTTTTTAAACTAGCCCAGAAAACCTAACTCTATCAAATTTTTTTTTAATATCAAGGAAGACTGCCGCAGTAAGCTCTTTAGAAATTTTACCAGTAGTGATGTATTCCACCAGTCTCTAAACTTGGTTGGGGGCCGAAACCCCTTTCCAGAAGCCAAATTGTACCGGTTTCATAATATTATTGAGATCAATACCCAGATAGCATTTTCAATTTGCAGAAAGTTTGCAGCTGCCATGCTTTGAAAACTTTCAAAAGTTGCAGCAAGCTCAGCCTGACAAGTCTGAAATTTCAAAACAAGACTGCAGCAGGATAACGCAAAAATTGCCACTTTGAACTTGCAGCTCACTTGTTGTGAAAATTAAATTCATGCTGCACAAATTTATTGAAATTAACGGCAAACAAGTAACTGGAATTGCTGCAAACTTACTGCAAATGAGCAATATTTCCACCCCCCACTACATGTTCACAACTGTTTCACTATAAGTTTAATACCTTCGGAGGGGTCCATAGACCTAATCAGGTCTACTGCTGCGAACACGCCGTCAGAAGGTGCATGCATCGTTTTCATCACCATAAGGTAATATTTGTACTTTTCAATACGAGTCTTTTTTGGTATTTGATAAGTATAGCATTTAGAACATGCGGGGCCAACAGGATAAAATTTCTGCCATTTCTGCGTGTGCTGATTGTCTATTCTCTCAAACGAGGGATTTTTTGCTTTTGTCACTTACGTGAATTAAAGACAGTCTTGCCATCGGTTTCATAACAAACTAATCATTCAAGGGGGGGATGGTATACCTTGCAGGAAATTTACTGCAAATTTCTCAATTCAAATTTGTCACGGCAGGATAATGTCAGAAAAAATCAAACTTGCTGCCAATATTCATGCTATCTGGGTATGGACATTATTTTGATTTGCAATGAAGTTTGCAGTTAATTTATTGAGAGAGTTGAGAAGGGATATGGGGCGGTAACTAGTAGCAAGGCTCGAAGGCGTAGATGGTTTAAGGGTGGGAATAGCAATGACAGTCTTCCAGTACAAAGGGAAATAACTGAATTTAAAAATATTGTTAATTAGCAAGGTGAGTTTTAGGATATAGGGTAAGTAGAGATTTTTCAACATTTCGTTGTTTTTAATAATTTTAATTTCCTTAATTACGTCATCATTTGAGATCTGAAAATCAGGATGAGGGTGATCCGTGTTCATGAAATTTCTAACCTGGATGTTTAATTCCCTTTCGGCATTACAATCAATAACAGGGTTTCCTTGGAATTGAAGATCTAAGCTACTGGTAGTTGCATCCGATTTTTCTTCGTCAGTATAAGCGTAGTATTGAGAATTGGGAATAAGGATGGAGGTGGGGGATTATTAACATAGCTACGGATCTCTTAGCAGCCTTCCATATGCTGCCGTCCTCTCGTGTTAAGGAAGAGATATACGAACTCCAGCTTTCCTGTTTTTTCATGTTTAAGTAATTCTTAAGGTCCTGTTGTGCTCTGTTCATTCTAGCTTTATCAAAAATGTTAGGCGCTCGTTGGTAAGTTTTCCTCGCCCTATATTTGTTTGTTGTGTAATTCATTACTATGGATTTTATTAGTAGCACTGTCAGCAGCTTTTTTGATATCATTTGTGATGATGGTAGTAAGATTTTAAATATATTTAGTGCTATTAATTTCTGGGAGAGTGAGGGGGAATTTCATTAATGTTACGTTGGAACTGAGCCCGTTTAACAATGTTGGTGATTTTAGGAGATGGAGGTGGGATACGAATTTGTATATTGATTTTGATCGGATTATGATCCGAGCTCAGTTCAGGGAGAGAAGAAATGCTTTTTGCGTAATTCAATCTGTTAAACAAGCTAAAATCAATGGTTTTACTGCTATAAGTAGAGAAACGCGTAGGGGAGACGGAAAAATTATGTCGGCATTTGAATTTAGAAGATAATTGAAAATACTATTGTCATAAGTAATGTTAGTTCTATAATTCCAGGAAGTATGATGAGTATTAATATTCTCACCGCCGCGAACTGATATATCCGTTCACTAAGCTGTAGGTTTCACTGCAGTAGAAGCATTATTTAAACTAATATAATTCTACAAATATAATGCAGTTTTAAAACATTTTGTTATTATTAATACTCTCAAGGCTTATGTTCTTATACATAATTAAATTTTTATTTCATGTTAAAAAAAAACATCTTTTTTAAAACTTTTAAAAAAATTAAGAGAAAACAACATTACAATTCGGCTCTTTTGCTCGGTGGTCAGGGGGTTAAAATCTCCGTTGACGAAGGTGTTGATGTCATGTATAAGTAGGCGGCGAATATCGCTCATGACATCACTCGCGCTCTCACGAATTGGAATTTATACCGAAAAGAAAGGAAGGGGTGGACAGGACAGAGTTTTAATAGTTATTCCAGTGGCGCACACAATATTTGGAGGGAGGCGGGGGGAGGCCGGATAAAAACAAAGGTTATTTTTAATACAAATTGCAGTGACCCGGATGGGGTCATTATTAATATTACATTATAGTACATTATTAATATGGTCATTATGGAGGATAAAATAATTTGGAATTTTAAAGTTGATGCCTGAGCTCAAATGGGTTTTTTATAAAAGAATAATATCAAGGGCGTGCTTCTGTACAAATTCCCTGAGCTCTAAAAATTTTCCCTGAAGGCCATTGCAATTCCATGAAATAAAACTCAAACACCCTCTGCTTCCCATTACGGACTAAGAGTAGATTGTTTATTGAGGGCTGTCATAAAGATGGTGAGTTTGTTGACATCATCAGTGGCATTTTTTATGTCTGCAAGGACATTTCTATATTTAGTGATTAGTTCAGAGAAGTTTAACACTTTAAGTTCCTTGGCTATTTCATTAAGGATATCCTTCAGTTCGTTTAGGGTAATTTCTTTCACACACAACTGCGCTGGAGGTGGGGGGGGGGCTGTGGATTGAGCTTTAAGAGGGGGTGGTTGTGGGTTGCTAATGTTTGCATATGATCGAGTAGGTTTTCTATAGTTGAGATTACAGGTATTTTTCCTGTCTTTAGGGAATTTAGGGCAATTTCTATAACTGGCGACATGTTCCTGACCGCAGTTGCAGCACTCTACTTTTTCTACTTTTCCGCGACCTTTTTCGCTATTTTCAGTTTTGTGGTAACAGTGCCATTTTACGCATCTAGAATTCATCTTACAATTTTGGCTGGAATGGTGCCAAAACTGACAATTAAAATATTGTAAGATTCTTGAGGGACGATTATAATTTTATCCTCTAATTATATTGTAAGCTAATTTTTCCAAGTTGAAAATTTCCCTTGCTTTAGCGTTATCTTCGAGGTGAATTTGGAATAAGGGCATCTTTCTGTCAGTTTTGAACTTAGTTATTTCGTTGATTTTAATGACAGGAAATTCTAAATTAATTAAATCTTGCTTAACCCTTTATCTACTGACGGTACTTATAAGTACCACTCACTTAAAACTTTTATACCTTAGTGAATATTACTAATATTATAATGGTACTTTGCAAAAAAAACGTTATTTTAACTCCACTTTATCCGAATACATGGCAGCAGTAGTTCTAGATTTGTTGTTTTAGAGAGGAATGAGGCTATCTTTGAAGCAGTCGATGCATTTTGCGCCGACATTTTGTACAGATTGCCTCGCTCGTCTTTTCATTGCTGAAAACAGAGTAAATGATATAAGATAACTGTTGAATTTTTTTATGTGTTCATTAGGATCTTAGACAACAATTTGACTAGCTATTTTGAGTGGACGGTGTGTGTATTTGATTTAACAGATGAACTACACGGTGGTGCTTATAAGTACCGTCAGTACACTGGGTGTTGGAGAAAATCTTCTTGTTTAGTTTTCGTCTGTGTAGTTATCCATCGTTTTCATCTGCTTTGAAATGTAATTACTAAAATGTAGTGTAGTAATGATTTCTCTAGTATTTCCTCTCTGTTTCAATGTTATTTTTATAGGAAATCGAAAAAGGTGTGGCACCGGCTAGTTTTTGCTATGCTAGAAATGGCATATGTAAATTCGTATATTGCATATTTGGAGATGCGAGAGAGCATGTTGTCCCTGGAATATTCAGGTCGCATAAATAACAAGATTGAAACCTAAAAAAAACTGTTTTTTTAACCCTTTCAGGAGCAAAGCATTTTCAATTCTAAACTGTTGAAATAAATGATTGGCACCGGAATTTGCTAAACAGTTTACTTGTAAATAAGAAAAAAGCTTATATTTCACATACTTATTAAATAGAAAATATTTTCTGGTGCCAGTTGAAATACCTTATAGCTTTTCTGTTACGATATTTTAGCCATAGTGTACTGACGGTACTTTAAAGTACCACTTTAATTAATTACCTCTAAATAATTACATTTCTCACGGGTGAGTATCTATATTATAAAGGACAAACATATCTGTGCGTAACGCATACGTCATTTTGCGAATGGCAACACTTTGAAATTTGAAATGAAATTTTGGTTTTGCAATTTTCTCTACTGCAAATTTTTTAATTTCTAAACATCGCAGATTTTAAATTTTTACACCATCGTATAAGGAAAAAAATGCTCTTTTAAATGCAAATTATATGAAAGCTGTATCTCAATTAATTTTTGAGATATTAATTTTTTTGCAGTTTTTAATACCATTTTTCTTATTGTGGCAACAAAAATACCTCATTTCTATTGAAAGTCGTTGAAAGTAAACGGAAAATAGTTGAAAATAGCAGATACTGTATCTTTTTGTTGACATTTTCTCATAAAACCTGAAAAAAATAGTTGAAAATAAAATATGGGCTATGTCAAGAATATTGTCTGTTATTCCGTGATAATGACGCCATATGCACACTTTTCTATAGACGAAGTTTAAGACTGGGTTGTAAAAGTAGATTGCTTTAGCGGATGCAAATGACGTCATTTTATAAAAAGCGTGTATTTTAATTCTTAAACCTGAATTATGTTTTGTAGAAGTGCGTCATTTTCACAGCCCAGCTGCTTTGAAATTCTTCACAGGTGAAAATGCTTCACTTTTGAAAATAATGTAATCGAAAGCACACACTGAAACGCAATATTTTACAAAAATGTAGAGTGTCTTTATAAAAGAGAGGTGACATGCAAATAACAGCGATTTATATTACAGAAATTGATGATTCTCAACTGGATGGATTTGCTTCGCCGAGTGAGACAAGCAAACAAATAATTCGTGGTTTAAAATAAAGTCGTGTTCCTGAAGTTTTTGTCGAAAATTCTCTCGAATAATAAAATTTTAATGCTATTCTTTAGGACATTCTACTATAATTTTATCAAAATAACATAATTTGCTTAATTTAATTTTTCCTAATTTTATATAATCTAATATATTTAAAACACAAGTGTTTTTTTTAGTCATCTGCCCTGATCTTTCTGCTGAACCAATTTTACTAATATATATATTTTTTTTAAACTGAAAGCTCTTCCTTTGTTGATGTGGCCGCACTATCTGTTTTCTTTTTCAAGTAGCTCCACTTTTATATTTTAATTTTAAAAGCATTTTATGGAATTTCTACAAAATAATGAAAATGAGATAGCTTTCATTGCTGCAGATAAGAGAGAAATAATGAGGTATATTAATATTTATTCATGTTGTTTTCTTATAAAAATTCAAAATTGTCGTATAGGGTTTAGTGACGCAAAATCCCATTAGGAGTAGAATAATATATTAGGGGCATAATAACGGAGAATGACATACTGCTTTTGAAAACACGCATTTTTCCTCATAAATTTTCTATAGTGATTTTCCTTCTGCATGTGTACTGATACTAAGTTTCAGACACTAGGCGAAATGCTTATTTAAGTAAATATGAAGTCATATTTAAAAGGAAACGATCATTTTCTTAGATAAAACTAAGCCTTTTAACACAAATGCGTCTAAAAACCATAAATTGCGGAAATTTTTACTCTTCAAAATTGAGATTAAAATCTCAAATTAAGAGTTCGTCTGTTCACATAAAAGATGTTGCTGGCAATCTTGACTTCAGGTTTTGAGTTAAAATGATTTTTAAATGATCAAACAAAATACAATTTTTTTTAAATGATGAATATGGATATGAGAAGTGTGTATGCAAATTTTGAGAAGGTGAAAATTGCTGTTTTAATTCCGGAAATCCAAGCATAAGAGCATCAATTGATAACCACATCCTAATAACTGATCTTTATTATATTTTACTGATTATGTATCTATATTATAAATAACAAACGTATCTGTGCGTAACGCTGACGTCATTTTGCGAATGGCAATACTTAACGATCTAATTTCGGTCTTGAAATTTTCGCTGCTGCATTTTTTCAATCTTCTGACCATCATACATTTTCAATTTTTGTCGCATAGGGAAATAAATGTACTTTCAAATGCAATTTGTTTAAAAAGTGTATTCATTGACTAATGTATTATATTTTCTAAAATAATTTTTAAGCATGATTTTTTTTAAAGTTTATGTTATCACGTGCCGCTTTCAATACATAAAATAATAAACATTTTGCACATAAAGCAACAAACATTTTTCAGCATTTGTTTCTGACTATTTTTGCATAATGAAATTAATAATTCCTTTATAAGCAAATAAATGAATAATATTAAAAAAACCACCAAACTAACATATTTGTGAAAGACAAATTAACGAAATTAATACTTCTTTTATAAACAAATAAAAGAATAATATTGAAAAAATATAAATCTAACATATTTGTAATTGTACAATTTAAATTTTTAGATCACCAAGTAGGTTTTTTTTTTCTAATGGAATTTGTTCCATTGGAGAATGAAAAGTTCATCTCAATTTACGGATTGTCTATGGTTTTAAAAACAATTTTAAAGCATGAAATATTCTTTTAATTTATCTATATCGCGCGGAGCTCGATTACGAAAGATTAATCCGTTTACCTTTAAAACAAAATAAAGAGTTCATCATTTTCTTACGGATAATTTCCATTAAAAAAACTTCCGTATGAATAAATAAATAAAATAACCTAAATAAAACACAAATTTACCAGACATGTATAAGCTCTGAAATTATCAGAATATAAAAGGATGCCATAAGTAGTAAAATCTTGGCAAATAACTCTTAGCATGCGGCTAATAAGAAAATATCGCTTTTGATAAATTTCAAATATGTATTTGATTCTGTAATTCGTATTTTCCATATGAAAAATGCTTTTTTAATGTAAGTGGTCAATCTAAAAAATTTATTGCATATAAAAAAATGTTAGTTTTCAATAAAAAAAATGTTTTCACATACATTTTTTAACCCGGGAAGCCCGGGTATAATCCCCTAGTTTTTTTTTTTTTTTTTTTTTTTTTTTTTTTTTTTTAATGTTTATCCTTCAATTTTCACTGTAGTAATTGAAAAAAATATTACATGAAAAAAATTGCAGTAGATCATAATGTCGTAGATAAAGGGTTAATATACGCAACATGAGCATCGATGTCAAGCCCTCTAATAACAACCTTTAGTGGTCCTATAGATTTTTCGGGAAATAAGAAGTACTCGACATGCAATGCGTCGAGCTTGGGAATTATTTTCTGGTAATCTTTGATTGAATTTGGAAAGATTTTGGTGAATATCACTGATGGTTTTACCGAGAATTTTAATTGGCCTTCGCCATCTAAATCTTTATGAATATCATGTTTATTGCCTGTGATTTTTTGCAATTATAGACTGAACTTTTGGGTGGGGATCCTCTTACTCTGAAAAGTGGCAGACGGTTGAGGCATGTTCTTATCGTGCAGTAATACTTGGTTAAGCGAAGAGTATCTATTTTGGATTAGTAAATTACGGTAATTTAAGTGAGAGATTTTATTTCTCTCAAAGGAAATGTACTTATAAATAAGTCTTCTTGGTATTTGATAAGTAAGGTGTTTAAAAAAATCGTTACAAACCAGTAAAACTTCTGTGAGTGATGCAGTCCCGAAAGTGTTAAAATTCATATTCTCGAATGGGATTAAAGGCAAAAATAAATAAATATCAATTAAAAGGATAATTTAGAAAAATCCAATAATATTGAGAAAAATTCATTTAAAAATTAAAACTTTCAGTATAAATTTAAAATGGCCGAAGACGTAAACATAATTTTTTTTATTTGTAAGAATTTTTTTATGAAATAAGTTGTAGATTATAGATAAAATGTTACATTAGAAGAAACAACTACATTCGAAGAGTTAAAATAATAAATACCATTTTCAGCGTTCGTTCACATAACCAATCAATGAAAATGAGATTGCATAAAGTTAACAATGATGCGTTTGCCGTACTTTGCTTTTGCGTAGCACCCAATTTCTGCAAGTATGTTGATTGTATATTCTCATAACGAGGGGAGTTCTTGTTTTCGCCATTTTCCGGAATTACAGGCATTCTTGCATCAGTTTCACAACAAACTACTCATGTACGTGGATGATGGTCGCCCTTGCTAGAGATTCTCTACGAGTTTGTGGAGTCAAATTTGTCACGGCAAGATAATATCAGAAAAAAAAATCGAACTTGTTGCTAAAGTGAATGCTATCTGGGTCATAGTATGAGAAATGAAATCTTGCTAAAACTTGTTTTGTTACGATAACTTATGAACAAGTTAACAAACGTTTTAATTATCTTTTTTTGTTGTTTTAATAAAATAAAATGACTTGAAACTATGCATTAAAAGTAACCATTTTTGTTCTAGTTATAAAAAGTGCAATTCAGTTTTAAATAAAAAAAAAATCATTATAGTTTTTTAACATTTTTTAAATTTAATTTTGTTTATTAAAGATGTTCTCAAAAGGAAACATAAGAAGAAATATAAACAGAAATGACGACTTATAAAACGTAGATTCTGTGCTTTAAATGCGTAAGAAAAACGTGTTTTGCTTAGTTGCGTATTCGTACAATATTGTATCTTTCGTCATTTTTTTTATTTTTTTTTATTTTTGCAAATTAACAAAACAATTTTGTATTTTTACAAATAATCCCCATTCTGCAAATATTTTCTATTTATATTCACCTTCTTAACAGTGATCCCAATATTGCTAAAACTTTACGCGTCAGAATCGGTAGCCTAGAACATCGTTTGAGAACTGAATCTACGCAATTTCTTACACCGGGAACTTTCGGGGTATCATTAAAGACTCATTTCTAGACATTGAAATAAGTAATAGGTAATTAGTACTGTGTGCCCGAAATCAAGGCGACGAACGTCGAAGGCGATGAGGAAAACGAATTAACGTTATCTAATAGAAGAAATAGTAATATGATAGCTATTCTAATGCAATAGTATACTGAAATGCATACCGGAAGCTGAATTTGAACTGAAACAGCTCGATAATGATAATTGTATTGTATAAATACAACGTGTGTGTGTTCCATTAGGAATAGCTCACCGAACTACCGCGTCTAGAATAAATAGTGCTAATAATTTGAATCCCTTAAATATGCCGCGACGCTGAAATCCGAAGAGACCACCTGACCGACATCTGAAGAAGTTTTTCAAAAATCAATATGAACATCGTATTTAAACAGCACCTAGACTAAAAATAGTCTTGCAGTTTCGGAAAATATCTAGCAGATGTCATTGTGATCGACTCTTCGGATTTAAGCATAGTTGGACATTTAAGGGTTTCGAAATTTTAGAACTTTTTTAATCATTACTGCAATAGTCGATTTCCAGACAATTTATTCTAGGAGCTGCAACCAAAATTTCTGCAAAGGCGATTAACTGCCATGTCATGTTCTTTGGAGGTGATAACTGAAGACATGTTCTCTTGGCGTACAAGTACTTTCTAGTAAACGAATTTACGAAAACCGGTTTATTATCCAGAGAACGCGGCAATGGGAATAATTCTGCAGTTTCCCCGAATGTGTCCGAAATGGAGAATGAGTTGCGTTAAATTTAACTAGTGTATATAAGCTGTTTTCATCTCTTCGTTATTCAGAATCCATCACAAATACTCATCGATAAAAGAATAAGATCCAAAAAACTGTTCTAATTCCTTGCCATTTAGCAATCGGATATTAAATCTTTATCATACTCACATATACCCGCGCATCGATCTCTACTAGTAGTCAATGTATCCATTTACTTGGGAATAATTTGAATGCATTGAATACCGTTTTCTTAGGTATGCATTCTTATTAAATTTGCTTAGTAAATTCTGGGAAGGTGGGGGTTACTCGTAGTTTATCGTCCTCAGAAAAAAATGAGGAAATAAAAAATTCTTTTCTATATAATTGAATTGAATATTTTCCTATGACGGCAAATATTGTAAATACAATTTAATTAGTCCATATACAATGCGTAATTCATTTTAGCGCTTTCCGACAAAGTTGAAAAGAATAAATTCGGTTTGTCTGTCTGCATGTGTATACTTTCTCTAACTCACATAAATATAGCCCGATTGCCATGAAAATCATAGTTGTTATTGGATATCACAATTGCATATTCGCTATTATAAATGAAGTGTCTACCATTTACGGATTTTTATAGGATCACACAAAATAATTCCGTTATATTACGGTCGATGAAGAAAAATCGTTTGCGGTAGTAGGTTTCATAGTATGACACTAGTTTAAACATACTGAAATGTAATATGTCACTGTGACGCATTACGTGGGACTTACTGTTAAATATAGTGTGCATAGAATTTATCGTTTATTTACAGAAGCACACAGAAGAAATTGACTAGAGAACACATTAAACAATAACTGAGCTATTCAAAACTATTAACAATAATTGCTCTAATCCGTTTTTAGCTGTAGCACGCGTTTTTAAATTGAACTACTTTTTAACACTTTCCAACAAAGTTCAAAAGTGTTTATGACTTCGGTTTGTCTGTCCGTCTGTCCTCACTCTAACTCTCGTAAATATACTCGAATCGTTCTGAAATATTTGGATGTTAGTGACCTCTACCATAGCACGACCCCTATTTCAAATAAAGTTTGTAGCATGTTTAGTTGATCTACAGGGACAGTAAAAAATTTTCCGTTACAATACTGTAGAATATACGGTGCAAAGAATAGTTATTATTCATTTACAGGGCCACACAAAATAATTCTGTTACAAAACCATATATGGGGTGTAGGGAATTGTTTTCGGCATATTTTACTTATATTACATTATTTCGTGTATGATGAAATTGATATACTACATCGCTGAGGTTTACTATAACTTATTTCATGTATAATACGAAGTGCATAGCATTTACAGGGACACACAAAAGATTTCATATACTATATTGCATCCGAAGTACTCTACATTAGCGATGATTTCTGGAAATGCATTTTTAATTATGTTATGTGCTTGTATGTTTCACTATATTTATGCACCGTATATGATGTGTATAAATGTTGTAATTCTTATACAGGGCTACACAAAATATTTCGTAATGGTTACTTGGTATGATTGCAACTTGCTTAAAGGTGGTTCTTAAATGAGTTATGCATTTTTATGCGGAACTGCATTTGGTTTACTAAGAAATGTTTGTAGAGCATAGATAAAAGGATATACAGGGTCACGCAAAGAATTGGATACGTGGCCGTCTATAAATGATAATTTCTGGAAATGTGATTTCAGTAGTTTTAAGAGTGCTTTACTTTGAATTAAAATTTAGCTAAATAGTGACGTGTATTAAAGATACTAGGTTAACTACAGGGCTGTAAAAATGTATACAAGTATGTTTTGATCTATTAGCATGAATTGATGAAAGAGAAATTTTAGCGTGTTATGCGTTTCTTGCTAAACTAATTTTTCCCATTTTATAGTATATATATATCAACCTAAAGATCAAATACAGGGCTGTTCAAAAGAATTGGAATACACATTTGGCTATAGACGGTAACTGCATAAATAAGTTTTTCAAATTTCTATGCGTTTTCTAAAATGTTTACTTAGTTCTCTTATATACCATATTTCTCTAAATAATGAAGTTTTGTTAAAGCGTTCTGGAAGTGCTGGACAGTTTTTCATAATCTTTGCTTAACGCATAATTTTTTACTGGTTTAATATCATTTCGTGTGTATACAAACTACAGACAATATAAAGAGATGCATAACATTTCTCAAATACATTTACGTTTATTCACGGGAATTGCTGAGTGGAAATTTTCAAATGAGTTTTTCGTTTATCTGAATAAACGTTTAGCATACTATGCATTATACGAATAAATCTATAACATGGCTCCACAAAAAGTCGGATATTTTCCCGACTATTGGGGGTAATAGAAAAAATTGGGTTTTCAAATATGTTATATATTTTTTTTATTGTTTATTTAGAGAACATATTTCATCTTAATAAAGTGTGAAGTTTTGTTAGAGTATTCTGTATGTGTTGGGAAGAGTTTCATAATCTATTCTGGACTCATGATGTTTCATTATTATTTTTTATATAATATAACACCTATGAATCACTTATTAACCCCAAAACATTCACCTGTAGTTTATAATAAAAACCAGAAGATTGTTTAGTTATTTTTAGCAGTGTATTATGAGCGTTATTCATTCGAAACTGTACATATGTCTAGTTCTATACACAAGTTCTCTAGACTATGTATGACTAAGATCTTAACTAGAAAATGTATTTGTTGCGTGTGACTCTGTTAAATATTTATTAATGTATTGCAGAAATTATTAAAAAGAAGTATCAGTCTAATTTCTTTTTATGTAAGAATAAACAATGCTCCGAAAATAATATTTATGTAATTTCAATAAAACATTTAGTTTCAAGTAATAGCATTTCCTGAACTATTTCATTTAGAACTTAACTCGAAAATAATTCAGTGGTTAAATGTGAAATTTACGTCATGATTTATACAGCTTTTAGCTTAACAACTTCTCGGTTACACACAATATAATTCTACCTTTTAGTATTTATTATGGTTGAGAGCCTCTTAAATCAATTATTACTTTTCAAAAGAAACACTAATGAAATCGCTTCTATATGGATTTCTCAAATTAGCAGCTAAAAGTATGTTTAATGGGGTTTGATTTAATGTGTTTTCAAACTAAGTTTATGCATAGAAAAACTAATGATGTGTATTTCCAATTCAACTCAGACCTAAATATCAATTATATAAATTTTTTCGATTGTAGAAATTTGGAGTGGTATTTACTTGATCAAAATATATTTTTTACGAAATGTACAATATTTTTATTCTTTACATACAGAAATTTTTTTATTAAGATTTTTTATGAGTTTGGGACTAAACACAACTATTTTCGGAAAATATGGTTCTAAAATGTCTAGATATAATATATAATTACAAAAAATATAAATTTATTTCTTAAAAGTAATTCTTCAGAATATTTTGAAAATATTTCTGATTCCCTTTGGAAATATTAGTGCTTTAAACAATTCGTCACTTATCTTATTTTCTTAATTTATTTTAGTTTAAATGTAAATGATTGAAATCATTAATCGTATAAGAATTGAAAGTAAAGTAATCATAAAAATAATCAACAATGAGAATAAAGCAACAAAGCAATTTAAATTCAAAATAAATAGACAAAATATCAGTGTTTCACTATAAACAACCTGTAATATTCTGGATTCTTATTCTTTTTACATGATGTATGGAATGTTTATTGAAAAGAAGAAATTGTACCTAATTAATGTGTTTTTTTAAGGCATTAACTTAATTTTTTTACGAAAAAGTTTTTTTTTTTTTTTTTTTTTTTTTTTTTTTTTTTTTTTTTAAAGGTGAGTTCCTTAAGCGAGAGGAAAAAATTTACCATTAACGATAGCGAATCAATCACGAAACATAATGCATTAAACATTCCATATTATAAAGTATTTTGTGGGAAATCATCATATGAGTACATCAATTGACAAAGGAAATTGTGAATCCTTGGCAAAAAGAAATCGTTATACAGAGCGGCAACTGATACTAATTCGTATTACAAAATATAGAAAAAAGAGAAGAAAAAGATAAGAATAATAATAAAAATTCCAGACTCAAATTTTATTTATGAACCTCTAGATATTTGTCAGTTATAATTGTAACTCTTCGAAAAATGCAGGTCAATTTTCTGAAATATGTACAATCGCGATAATAGAAAATCTCTGATTCTCGAGGAATTATTTTTACATGCTTGTTTTCCATAGAAATGTTCTTAATTTCAAATCGGGTAATCAGGAACAGAAAAGATAACAAATTTGTCTCAAATATGTTATATATATAAATCTTACTTGATTAGAGTACCTTTTTTTTTACCAAATCATCCATTTCCTAGCAAAGGCATATACTAGAGAAATATATATTCAATAAAATCCAATGTATTGTTTAACAATGTTTGTAAAAGTAGTTTTGTTGGAATAATAGTGGTGATATAAAAAGTATTTTTTAATATTTTCCAACAAAGTTAAAAAGTGTTTATGAGTTCGGTTTGTTTGTCCGTCTGGCCGTCTGTCCGTCTGGCCTTCTGTCCGTCTGTCCGTCTGTCCGTCAGGCCGTCTGTCCGCCTGCCCACGCTCTAACTCTCGTAAATATGCTCGGATCTTTCTGAAATTTTTGGATATTTGTGACCTCTGCCATAGCACTTTTCCAATTTCAAATGAAGTTTGTAGCATGTTTAGTTCATTTACAGCGACAGTCAAATGTTTTCCGTTACTTTACGACCAATGGGAAAAAATCGTTTCAAATGATTTTTAATGGTGTTACACTCTTTCAAGCATAGTAAAATTTTTATTCATTTATGAAGCTTACTAAAATATGCATTCTGTTGAATATGCGGTGCAAAGAATTGTTCATTTACAGGGCCACAGAAAAGATTTCCGTTCATAATGGTATAGGGGGGATTGTTTGCGGTGTATTTGAAAAGTTTTCAGATACAACATTGTATCTGAATTACAGTATTGTATCTGAATTACAGTACATCTAAATTACTGTATATTAGTAATGATTGCTCAAAATGCATTTTTAATTATGATATGCGCTTTTTTTCACTAAATTTATGCATACTATAAAGTGCGTATATAAATGCTATAGTTTATTTACAGGTCTACAGAAATGAATTCGCAAAGGTTACTGAGTATGAGCATAAATTGCTTAAAGGTGGGTTTTAAAGAAAATATGAATTTTTACGCTGAACGGAATTTAGTTTATTAAGAAATAGTTATGGAATATAGAAAAAATAATATACAGGGACACGCAAAGGGTTGGATACATGACCGTCTATGGGTGATATTTTCTGGAAATATAATTTTAGTAGTTTTATGAGTGATTTAGTTTAAATTAAATTTTAGCTAAACAGTGGCATGTAATAAAGGTACTAGGTAAACTAAAGGGCATCAGTTTTTCAAATGTTTTATGCGTTTTATAAAATGATTACTTAGTTATCTTATTTACCTTATTTCCCTAAATAACGAAGTTTTGTTAAAGCATTCTGGAAGTGTTGGAAAATGTTTCATAATCTATGCTTAATGCGTGCTTTTTCTTACTTGGTTTCATTTAGCAGCAATTGTAAAACTTTGTTTTTAAAAGAGTCTAGCAATAGTTGGGTTTGGTCCAAAAATGAAAATTTATGCAAATGAAAAAATCTGTATAAACGTTAATTTCTGTATTACTACTATATATCACGAACTCACCATCTAGTCATTGTAATTAATTAATGCATGTATTATATCTGAATTTGTATAATAAGGATAATAAGGAGAATATAATAAAGAAAATAACTTTTTTTAAAAAAGTAATTAATATATCATCATTAATGAAGTCTAGTCCACCATTAAACATTTGTAAAAGATGTCCATTAAATAAACAAGTTGGAAATTGCTCGTCAAACGTGGCAAATGAGGTGCGTTCGTACTATAACTAGTTTTATAATTATTTTTTGCACCCATATTGTACTGAATGTATATTTTTTTGCGCTTCATAAGTGCATAGTCTGTAACATCATTAAAATGCACTTACAATATTTTTTCCCCATTCCATGTAACGGAAAACTTTTGACTGTCCCTGTAATTAAACTATACATTCGATTTTCATAAAATTTGAAATGGCTCGACAAAATTTTGCAGCAATTATATATTTAAAATTTCAGACCATTCGGAAGGCTGTAAAATCATTAAAATGCATTTGCTATAATTTTTTCCCATTGGCCGTAATGTAACGGAAAACTTTTGGGTGTCCCTGTAATTAAACTATACATCCGATTTTCATAAAATTGGAAATGGCTCGACAAAATTTTGCAGCAATTATATATTAAAAATTTCAGACCATTCGGAAGTCTGTAACATCATTAAAATTCACTTGCAATAATTTTTCCCATTGGCCGTAATGTAAAGAAAAACTTTTGACTGTCCCTGTAATTAAACTATACATCCGATTTTCATAAAATTGAAAATGGCTCGACAAAATTTTGCAGCAATTATATATTAAAAATTTCAGATCATTCGGTCGGGTAGTTTTTGCTCTGTTATATGCGGACGGACAGACAGACGGACGGACAGACGGACGGACAGACGGACGGACAGACGGACAGACAGACGGACTGAACGACGACTATAGGTGCTACGTATTTATATAATTACGAACGCACCTAAAAAGACATTTCATGCTCAATTTCTTGCTATGCAGTGTGTCCACCGTCAACGGTGTCCAATGACTACTTCCTAAACCGTTCGTCATAGACATATAGTTCTAATTAGAAAAATGTTTGAAATGAAATAAGAAATATTTTAAAAGCGATTTGGGTCAATAAAAACATTTATTAAAAAAATTACGAAATATAAATTTTTATACGGTGACCCAGTCCTATAAGTTATATTTAGTAAAATTTTCCTATTATTCTGACAAGTAAGATTAAAAAAGTCTCATTCATATAACACTAAAATTGAGCGAGTTATGAATCTTTGAAAATGCATGACTTATGGCACTTTTCTGCTCTGTAAACAAATGAGTTTGGCTTGGCTTTGAGGGGTCACATACCAAGTGCTTAAAGTATTTGAAGATCTTATTTTATGCGTATCTGCGCATTGCAAAAATTCGTACAAGTATTACGATTAAGTTAACATTTATTAAGTTTCAGATTGGCTAAAATAACATATGTTTTATTTTGTCAGGATTTGAGACTGTTTCTTTTATGATTTCTTTTAACAAAAATTCCATTATTTTTATAAGTTTTTATGCTACTTCAACAATCGTATGTATGTTTTTCCAGTTCAAAATTTGTACTCGAACTTTAACCCACTTTCAAATATCCGATCGAGATTACATTTTTTATACTGGCGCAAATCCGATAACAATCTAATATTATTATGAATATCAGAATGATTAAAGATTTTAAGTATATATTGCAATCCTAATTTTACTCTCAGCCATTTTTTAAATATATCTGACGAAATTATATTTCGACTAAATTTGTGAATGATCCCAATTTGCAGCAAAAAAAATATGCTCCAACCTTAAACAGCTATTACTCGGTCAATTTCAATCGTAGAACATCGGGACATTTTTTTTTTTTTTTTTTTTTTTGTATTAACTTGTCAGTGTAAAAGGAAAATTTTAGTAAATATAATCTATAGAACCGGTTGGCCGTATAAAAATTTAAATTTCGTAATTTTAAAAAAAATGTTTTTATTGACCCAAATCTTTTTTAATGTATTTCTTTACCTGAATTAAAACATTTTTGTTATTGGAACTATATGTCTATGACTAACGGTTTAGGAATTAGCCATTGGACATCGTTGAGAGCGGACACCCTGTAGGATATTTTACGTTAAGTAAGATATTGAAATCTTCACATTGAGAAGAAGCAAATAACAAGAAAGAAAAAAATCACACTTCAAGCATAGATTAAGAAGCACTTTCCAACACATTCAGAATACTGTAACTAAACTTTAGAGTTTAATAAAATGAAAGATAAAAGTTATAAAAGACTAGAGAACAGGAATTCTGCTTTTACAGAATTTAGTGTCGCCCCGACATTTCCATTGTTTCATTTTCTTCTGATAGACTGGTGGCTTCTATTATTATGAAACAGCCATTACACTGCAAATAAAGGCGTCTTAAATTCAGACACATATGTGACTGAAAAGGTAATTCAGACACTTAAGTGTCTGAATATGAAATTACAGACATCATAGGGGTCTGAAATTAAGACACTTAAGTGTCTAACTATGTTTTACTATGATAAACACTGTAAACTGAAATGTCTGAAATTCAGACATATAAGTGTCTAAAAATGGAGTGTTCAATTTTCAGACATTTTAAAGTGTCTTAATTTTTAAGAAATGTGTATGTGTCTGAATTTAAGACATTTCAAACGTCTGAATCGCATCCATCTTTGATCAACCTGCATGTTGCAATAGGCAACCGTTTTTACTTTTTTTGTTAGCTTTATACACCGTAAAAAAAATATTCGTTTAAATATGGAAAGTGTACTGCCAAATGAGACACCAATATACATATTTTAACGTTTTTTTCCCCGTAAATTCCAGAAAAATTTCAATTTTTTGCGTGTTTTTGCATTTAAAAAGTTATATTTAAAAGAAAAAATATAATATTTCAAGGATAAACCCATATATTTCATTCGCCACTTTCTAACTCACGTATATTAGACATGATTTATTTATTTTTATTCAAACCAGTGGCGTATCTAAGGGATGGGAAGATGAAGCCACAGCCCCCTTCTTAGCACGTTAAGTGCCACGATGACTGATACTGAAGGATATGCGCTGAAAAATTTACAATGTTTAAAGTAATTTTTAAGAAAGTATAATCCCGTTATAAATAAAAGGCAGGTAAATTTTAAATATGTTCAGTAATTACTTAAAACAATATATATATTTTTAGTATCATATTTTAGACGTCAGTCATCGGTGAAAGACGCGTTTTAAACGGAAAGTTCACTGTCAGCCACCGGTGGCTGACGTGGCGCTTAACGTGTTAATTTATAGAAAATGTCATGTTTAATCACAAAAATTTAGCAAAAGGCATGCATCTTAGAAAGTGGTGTTACTTCGCAGAAACCATGAAATTTTTCATTTCAGCCAAGTTTCCGTTATACAGGGGTTTACTTACGTTACAGTTTTATTTACTGTTTACTGAAATACATTTAGCAGATAATTTTCAGTGGTCTGCTTAAAAAAAATGCGGTATAACCATAAATTTAAAATTGTTAAGACAAAAACCTGCTAAAAACGAAATTTTACCCAGTCCCATATAATTAAAAAGTTTCTTTGCATAAAGATGCGTTACCTAATCTATAAAACCAGTTTAAAGAGGGCCAATTTGATGCGTCCATGAACAAAAATGAATAAAAATTTTTGTATTTTCCGAACACCAGACGTCTTTCAGAAATTTTTCAATAATAAATAGCGGCGCCATCTCGTGTTAGTTCAAGTAATCGAACAATTATTCCTAATTACAAACATCCTCCAATTTATATAAGTAATGCGTTTCGCAAACTTATACGTAACTTATACATATATATATACATATACATACATATATATACGTCCAACGTCCAACGTATATACAAACGTCCAACAAGTAAATAACAACGTATAATTTAAATGACCATGAACCAATCGCTTAAAATGTAAAAAATACTGAAACAAACGACTAATCCAAGCCAAAATACTAAAGATATTTAAATTATGAATAAATGTTAAATTAGGGCTGAACAAGTAAAATTTTAAAAATCATAGTTTTTATTACAACTACATCTCTGACAAATTTTAACTTTCTTTAACTATCGACTAACAAAAAAAAAAAAAAAAAAAAAAAAAAAAAAAAACACAAAAGTTGCAAACATGCATCTAACCGGAGCTAAAATTAACAATTTAACAATTAAATAAAATTGGCAAATTAACAATTAAATAAAATTAACAAATTAACATAAATCTAACAATTTTAGAATAAAAACATTAGTTTTTATTTGATATTCCTTATAACATAATAAATATATAAAGAAAAAAATATCATTTGCTCATGCATCGTTATATATATACTGCATTATCTGTTTTTACCAGTATCAGTAACATGAATAACATGATTAATAAACATAATATTCAATAAAAAAAAAAACTATTACTGGGCTACAAAATAAAGCATCAGATTAATTATACTTAAAAGCATTTATTTTCGGAATTCTGAATATCTTTTGACTGACAATTTTAACAGAATGATTCTGAGTGCAATATTACCAAAAATTGTTGTTCGTTATATACGTATACGGTAATTACGAGAGAGATGTACCAGACAAATATTTCGCTATGCGACGTCCCACAGCTGTGCAACCATCTAAGTCAGACACTTAAAGATATATACTTTGTATGGCGTGCAACATTTCGCTTCTCAAAACACATAATATTTTTTTAGCTAAAAATCATTATGGCTTTTAGTAAGTCAAATAATTTTTTTTCATATGGTTATAGTTATGTATTTAAATGCTTTTGTTTGTATGTGATCTATGTAGTTTTAAAGATGTTATCTTGGAAACATTTAGGCTTCTACATAACATAAAATGGCAACGTATTATCTACAATATAGAGTCGGAGTTCATTATATTTCTCACCTATGCGGTCGGGAGAGATGGACCATGTGTATACGGGATAGACGGAACAGGTTTTTTCTTTCGGGAGGGATTGACCATACAATTATGAGATTAAAATTTAGTTTTTTAAAGAGCTGAATTTAAAATGCTAAAGGATTGTATTTTTCTGTTTACGGAAAATGAGGTCAACCTGCATTAGAAAAAGGTTCGTCTCTGTCATGGACTTAAAAATTCAAGAAACATGTGATGACGAGGTTGAATATTTAGAAGTTTGGGACGAAAACGTATATATGGATGCGACGAAAATTACAATGATACGAAACAAAATGTAGATTGGACACAGTGTGTTTCTTTTTTGCGTTGGCTTCATTAAGGATGATCACGGTTTGAAACAACATGCGATAACTGTGGGAAGACATAAAGTAGCGAAAACGAAGTTACTGGAAAACTATGTTAACTTATAGTGTATTACTCATTTTCATAAATAATGTTAAATTCTGTTAAAATATAAAGATTTCAAGAAGCAAATTTAATTTCCATAGGTATATATTAAAAAGTCAAATAATAATTTGAGTAAACCTAATGTTACGTAATTTAATTGTAACTTCATTTAACTTTCGTTTAATAAAAATGTGTTTTATAAATTTAATATACGTGCAATCATTTCAATATTTCATTGTGGTCCATCTCATACGGGGTATTCTAGGAGAGATAAAAACCGTAGTAAAAATTAAAAATATATATAAAAAAAAATTCCTTTAGAGATATGGAATTCTGCATTAGTATTTTCTTAAGAAACATCACGCACTATATATATAGTGCGTGCTATATATATACTTTGAAAAGTAAAATTTATATAAATATATGTATTTTAGTGCGGGAAGACAAAACGTGCTCCATCTCTCCCATAATTACACTATCAATAAAGCATTTGTTTTTCTTAATGAACTAATCCTTTAAACGAACATTTCTAGGAAATCAATATTTTACATTTGGTTTTATGAATGTATTCAAATTAATCGTACCACATTCATTCAGTAATTAACAGTGAATGTAATATAAAAGGGTGTAAAATGTTATGAAATATTTATCATGGCGGAAATAATGCTTATTTTTATCGCTTCAAAATGTTTTCCTCGAAACTGAAACAAATTTAGGGAAACTTTTTTTTTTTTTTTTTCAAACTATGTTAGTAGTTTAAGTATTTAAACGTAAGATATTAGATTTTTATTTTCTTCTATCTTTACAAGAAGAAAGTATTGGTTTCATGAAAATTTTTGAATTCCAGTTTTCGACGGATTTACACGTTTTATGGGTCAGAGATTCCAAAAAACATGCTTTTACAAAATGTCTGTCTGTGAGTCTGTGAGTCTGTCTGTCTGTATGTGACACAAATTTGTGGGCGCTCTATCTCAAGAACTAATCCACAGAATTTAATAAAAATTTATATTCTGGTAGTCCCTGATATAGATTGGTGCTGATTAGTTTTTGGTGTAAATCGCTCTGCAGGTGGCGCTGCTATGTAGATTTTTCAGAATTTTTGCAAAAGCTCTATCTCAAGAACTAATGCACGGATTTTTATAAAACTTCAGATTCCGTTAGTCCTTGACATGAGTAGATAATGTTTACGTTTTTGTGTAAATCGCCCAAAAGGTGGCGCTGCTATGCTGCATCTTGCAGAATTTACACTATTTTCGCAGTAGCTCTACCTCAAGAACTAATGCACACATTTTAATCAAACTTTGGATTTAGTTAGTCCTTCATATGAAATGATGCTGACTACGTGTTGGTGTAAATCCCCCAATAGGTGGCGCTGCTGTGCTGCATTTAGAACTATTTCCTCGCATTTTTATGAAACTTCAGATTTAAGAATAACTTGATTAATATTGCTGCTGATTATGTGTTGTTGCAAATCGCTCAACAGGTGGCGCTTCTATGCTGCATTTGTCATGATTTGCGCAATACCTCTATCTCAAGAACTAATGCGCGAATTTTCCTCAAACTTCAAATTCAGTTAGACGTTGACATAAGTTGGTGATAATTAGGTTCTGGTGTAAATAACCTAATAGGTGGCGCTGCTATGCTACATTTTGCTGTACTTACACGATTTCAGTGACGGCCATGCCTCGAGAACTAATGCACGGAATTTCATATTTTTAGAATTCTCATGATGAACACAGATTGACATTTAATTTGGCACTGAGATAGTGAATTTTGAAGTATTGACATGTATGATATAGAAGAAAGTTTTGTGATGGCCACAACATACTAGTTTCATTGTTAAATTAAGAACAGGGCTATTTGTTTCGGAAGTTATTTTTTTTCAAAAACAGTGTTGAAATGTGATTATAGATATTATTGTATATAAAGTATATTATAAAGCATACATGAAGGAATTTTAGCTGCGTACAGGTTTAATCCTGCGTAAAGGTCCCTCCTGCGTTTATAAACGCAGGAGGTGGTACATTGTCGTCGAGTAACTTTTTAGATTTTGCGAGCGATCGTTGTGTCCTAAATTCTACTATTTGTGCATGAATGACCTAGCTATATTGTCATTTCTTTAAGTTTCATAAAGTATGTCTGAATCTTTGGGATCTGAGAGTAATTAATTGAAATTATTTGCTTTGATATGATAATTAGGCATCTTTGAATATACTGTTTCTCTAAATACATATAGGATTTAATCATTCAATGCAAAACAAAGTAAGAAATTTAACAAACATTTAATAAAAAAGGGACTGCAATAAAAATAATAAAACATTTCAAAACATCTTATATATTCACCGACGATAGAAATCAAGAAATATTAACACAACTCTGAAAAAGGCTCTTGTCTTGAGTTTGGACGAGCAAAGAAGTATCGAAATACTTCTTGCCTTATAAACGTAGCCTTGCAGGTTTCGCATGGTATAAAAGTGTCACGCATTCTCGTAGGAATCCTCGGCATTGGTTCGTGGTCTCGGATCCTTTGTAGGATTCCGTACTCTGCGGGTCTTTGGGGGAACTGCGGGGCGACCAAGAGAAAGAACCATTTGGCTCTTCTAGTTGGGTGGGAGGTTCTGTGGCATCGACCGGATGTCTAACTCTTGTTCGCAGGGCTTCGTGGCGTGCGCTGGGCAGAGCGAAGTCCTTGGACGACCGCGCACAGACGGCGGGTGCACCGCGAGGAAACTTCTTTAAGGAGGGCTCGGTCCATGTCAGTTGTGCAAAAGTCTGGACGCCAAGTAGCCTATGTCGGCGGAAAAAGGCTCGCAGCTTCGCTGCGACAACTACTTTTATGGACTTCAGTTTCAAATAATTATTCCATGTTATCTTCGCAAATTAGACATTCTGAATTCATACATTCTAATTAGGATTTATCTCAGCAGACAAAATTATTAAATCCTTCGCAGTAATGTTTAACTTAGGAAATAGAACAGCCACTGCAATATGAATTGCTCGAATGTTTTTGTGACAACTACAAATGCAGATATTCTTATGAATAATTTTCTATTGTTTTATGAAACTAGGCTTTAAAGCTGAAAAGGAATCTCCAAATTTTCAATTTAGGAAAGCTTCTTTAAACAAAAAACGCATTCTCTTAGTAAATGTCACCTAGGATTGGTAAAATTATTGGACCCTTTTCACGCCTAACTAATGTAGATTTAGATGAACAGTGACCTCTTTCTTAATCTTCATCGACATAAAATTCTCGAAAGCTGTGGAGTTAGTTGTTTTTTTTTCATTGCATAATCCTAGGTTAGCTAGTTCTATACTTTTTCCCTTCCTTTATATTTCCATTCTCTTGCCCATTTCTCATCTCACAAGCTTTTGCTGGCTCTAAGACTTTTCTTCACTTTATCATAATATATTTTGTTTTGTTTCTTTCTCACATCAATATATTCAATTTCATTCTTATCTTTTCTCTACAATTTTTGGCGCTTAGCAGAATTTACTTGCTCTTTAAAACAATGTCGTGTATAAGAAGCAATATTAAAATCTTTCCTTTGAAATATATTATCAAAATCCTTTCCACGAGACTTACTGTAAGAACCTCTATAGTTCATAAATCAGAATTTAATAAACGAAACTTTAGAAAGACTATAAAATATCTGATCAAAGACCATGTGCTTCAAACCACGCACAAAAAAAATGAGCACACAAAAATGACACAAGTTGGGTTGTTTTAATCTATCTTTAATTACTTGTCATTATTATTTTATAATCTTAAGTAATAACAAAAATTAATAAAAATAAATCCTTCCATTAAAAAGAACAAAATTAAGATAATTTATCTTCCTTAACATTTAAAAAACATACTCAATTTTGGCTAAATAATCTATTTCAAGAACTGTTCTAATGACGGAGAAAACAACTAAACTTTAAGCATTCTGATTGTTTTGGTTGTAACGCAGTTTTATGTCAAACTACGGACAAAAGGGTTACGTGTCACTCTTCTGACAACACCCCAGAGCCTATTCCATGCATCGCATAAATAAAATATTTAGTTTAAAATCCGTCTTATACCTCAAAATCAAAGAGTTAGAAGTTTTGAGTAAAAAATTTAAGTAGTTTTTATAAAATTAAAACTTTAATATGTTTTCTGTTACTCTTGTGACATTTAATTATCAACTAATAAATAAAGTTAAAATTGCATTTAATACCTTATCTAAAACCTTTAAACTAAGTAGATCTGACGAATACAATAATAGCTTGTTATATTCAAATCATAACAATTTTATTTAAGAACAGAAGTAACACGAACATACAACTCAATAAGTGGGATTTTATGCTTAATTGTAAATGAATTTTAATACTGTTAGTTTCCAGCTCAGTTTCGAAGTATATTTATTCTTATGAAATTAAGGCTTACAAATTCCTATACAGCAACTCTTTAAAATTATTATTTTATTTATAATATAAATTGCTGTATAACACTTATATTTCCGTTAAAAATATTTTTTGAGAAAAAAATTTCTGTTGCCGTAGACGTGCCCAAATATTCAATAGAAAAATAAATGTATGTATACATTTATTGTGTTGTAAATAACAATAAATAAGGAGATTTTAATTAATCTTAATCAATGAGTAACTGTCAAAAAACAGATATTTTAAACTTTAATTTTCTTTATTTTTTCAAAAAATTCGCAAACAAGAATAAAACTGTGTCCTATATAACGTTACAGCAAAGTACTAGAACAGAAAGTAATTGCTATTCTGAGCACGTATAACAATTTGCTTTCAAAGTCAAACACTTCTACTTTCGAAATAAATTTGAAGTTGAAACGTATTTATTCAAGAAAATCGTGTTATTCCTTTTAAAACAGACTCTCGCCTAGTCTCGCTAAGTTGATTCACAAACGCTTGTTTTAAAGTACATCACTTAATATTTTAATTAAAAAAAAGATTTTTGAAAAACGTAAACATTTTCACAAAACAAACACACACAAGGGAAATTTGTAGGAGCATTATAACAGTGAAGTAAATAAACGAAATAACTCTTCGAATTTTTAAAAATTATACAGAAATGTTATTCTTTCTATTGATAGTTTTAACAGTAATAAGAAATTTCTTTGTTTGTTAAATGGAATTAAGGATTTGGTATGAAAGTTTGATATAAATGATGTCTAACAAAGTATAAGTGCGTAAAATTTGATCACTGTTGTTTAATTTTTTGATCGATAAATGTAAGACAGTCAATATGCTCTAAATTAAAATTTAAAAACTCATTTTTAGGTGCGTTCGTAATTATATAAATACGTAGCACCTATAGTCGTCGTTCAGTCCGTCTGTCCGTCCGTCCGCATATAACAGAGCAAAAACTACCGAACCGAATAATCTGAAATTTTAAATATATGATTCTTGCAAAATTTTGTCGAGCCATTTCAAATTTTATGAAAATCGGATGTATAGTTTAATTACAGGGACAGTCAAATTTTTTCTTTACATTACGGCCAATGTGAAAAATTATTGCAAGTGCACTTTAATGATGTTGCAGCCTTCCGAATGGTCTGAAATTTTAAATATATAATTGTTGCAAAATTTTGTCGTGCCATTGCAAATTTTATGAAAATCGGATGCATAGTTTAATTACAGGGACAGTCAAAATTTTTCCGTTTCATTACGGGGAATGGGAAAAAATTATTGCAGTGAATTTTAATGATGTTACAGGCTATTCACTTATGAAGTGCAAAAAAATACACATTCAGTACAATAAGGGGTGCAAAAAATAATTATAAAACTAGCTATAGTACGAACGCACCTGATTTGCCACGTTTGACGAGCAATTTCCAACTTGTTTCTTTAAATTTAGAAACACAATGAATAATAGAGCTAATTGAAATAAAAATGTATTCCTTTTCAATCAATTTTATATGCCGCTTTTAATTTTTTGGCAACAGCTGTACCTGCAAAGAATGGCAGGGAATACCTCTACCAGGATTTACAGGAGAAATCAGGGGAAATCCAAGTACGGGCGCATACATCATGTCGAGCACCATGTGAACAACATAAGCATCGAGTCAAAATATGTAAAGTACTGGCACAAAGTATTATAGACTTTTTTGTCTTTCTCGCAAAAGAAAATTATTACAGTTCACTTTTTTGTTATCATTCACATATATAAATTATGCAAATATTGTTGAAATAAATATAATGTTCTTTACTGAATTTCTTCAGAAAATATATAAAGATAATTATGGGTCTATTTATAAAACTCAAAAATTTGGGCTTGTTGCTTATCTTTTATAAAATAAAATTGGGTAAATAGCTATTATATTAGATTTATTTAAGGTAAAGCAAGGAGAGTCTGCACACATTTCAAAAGAATAATAATAAAAAATCTAAATATCAATATTTTGCTAAACTATGCATGAATAATTTTGACTTCATTTGTTTTTTATGCATTTCCATTGTTATTTTGTTGTTATACTATAATTTAATAGAACAGCAGTAATAAATCCAAGAAAACTATTTTGTGCTATCTCTCCTTACAGGGTAGGAGAGAAGGCGCACATGGGTAGAAGAGATTGCGCACATAGGTAGAAGAGATTGTTATTAATAATAACTACAATTAAATTGTTAACAATAATAATTACACTTAATCGACATTGTTGAAATGTTTTTGTGAGTAAATATTATTGAATATTTCAACCAAATGTTTAAATAAAAATAAAAGAAAGAATTTTAACAACAGTTAAAATTTTTAATTTAAATAGATTAAAATATCAGAAAAAGAAAGCCCTACTAAGATTACAAAATATCATTAATTTAATTGATAACATCTTTCACTTGAAAATTAGCCCCACCAGTGTCCGAGAGGTTCTGCTCTCGAAGCTGGTAGACGGGAGGTGCTGGGTTCGATCCCAATCGTGCCCGTCGGCCTAATCGTTCGGAGTTTTCGTGGTTTTCTTCGAGCCGTGGATCTTCCATGCGTTAATACGGATTAGGTTCCCTTAGAAAGACCCCCACGGAGGGCACTCCCCCCGGGCCTATATCCCTCGTGTAGATAATTGACCGTCAAAAATCAACCCATCAACCCACTTGAAAATTACTTCATTTCCATTTTCACAGTTTCATTGTATTTTGTTTGCTAACCGAAGTTGTCGTCGTTCACAATCGATGAACTTATTGTTGTAAATCGTGCATCTTTCGTGCAATCACCTGCAACAAGCAATACATTGAATTCAGTCAGTTGTAGAAGTTGTCACCGGTAGAGTTCCAGACATTCAGTGCACTCATCCTCATTGACCTTCAGTTATTTTCCTTGAGTTTTTTTATCCCACTTTTTGTGGAAGCACCTTATCTTCAGTTGTTTTTTTTGTAGCGGCATCATTCTTAAGTCTTTTTTCATGTATATTTTGTGGATTAGTAACATTAGTTGCACTCTGATTCCTTTTGATTTCGATGGCATTACATTACTTGGAATGGGGGAAAACTTTTCCAAAACATTGTATTAGAAAATTTATTTTAGTTAACAAAATTAATTCATTAGCAAATTAATTGCTCATAAATTAAAATATATATATAAATATTTAATTAAATTAATAACAAATATATTAATAATTTATTAGCAAAAATAATTAACTAAAATTTATTTAATAACAACTGTATTATTAATTTAATAATAAAATTTTCATCTGCAAAAGTATTTTTTTGCAAATTAATTTGTTACAAATTTAGTTTTGATAATTATGTGTTTTTCCGAAATTATTTCAAAATTGATTCATTCATATGTTTTACACGTAATTTCCAATGCATACAAATTTATCAATAAGCTGTGTAATCTCCCCTAGTACTTAAACTTATGGGGAAATGCGCCATCTCTCCTAAGTAGCAGATGCACAAACTCTCCTATTAAGCTAGGAGAGATTGCGCGGACTGTTATTTAAATATGGCCGCTTCTAAAAGTAATTTTTGGTGTTCGCATACTTAGTCCAGATCAGTAGTTTATAAGAAATCGTTTAAGTTCAAAATATTTTGTATTACTGACGTTCTATAAAAATTCAGACGAACAGTTATGAAAATTCAAGCACTTACTTTGGAAAAACAAAACAAAATAGAGCTGCTTTATCCAAGACGCTTGGAACAATCAATATGCACATTCATGTAGACGTTGCACTGATGCTGCTCTACAACTAGCTGGAGTCGCTGGGCGCGCACTGTACTCTTTCCCGTCAAATCTCTTTGAGCGCAATCTCTCCTACGCGCGAACTCTCCTTGCTTTAATATATATATATTAAGGGGGCTCAAGGCTTGAAAACTTTTCAAAAAATTGTTTTTTTTTTTTAGTACTATTTTGATTAGTCAATTACTTCTGAACGCAGTACAAAAACCGCATAAAAATATTTGCATTTTTAACGGAGTTATAAGCATATATGTAACAAACACTTTCATAGCCGCACCCATTTAATTGCAACTTTAAGTCGCGTTTTCTCAAAACTTGACTTTTGACGACTATCCGTAAGATTAAAAAAAAACTATTTGATGGAATGGCTTAATATTTTTTTGCATGCATATAATATCAGTATGTATAGAATGAATTAATATAATTTAGATAGCTTAATATTTTACGTGTTTATTAGGGAAAAAAACTTGTATTTTTTAGTGTTTTTTAAATTTTCAAATTTGAGAGATGTTTTAATAAGGTTTCCTTTGTGTGATAGATATATCCTTAATTCATTCTATAGAGCAAAGTTTCCTGATCATTTTAAAGCAAAAATTAGGTTCATATGTCAGTTCAACGTTAAGATATCTTACGGGTGGTGATACGACACCTAAAGTTTTTTCGAAAATTGTGTTATGTAGATATTGCTGTATTTTTTTCTTTTATTACATTGAAGTACTTCATTTTATAATTTTGTAAGACTACAAACGTACCTTAAAAATATCAGAAAGTTTAAATTAGTTACATTGAATACTTCTGTTTTTATATGGATTCGAAGCGAGAGCTCCATTTACATGTTTTTCGGTACCGATCAAGCCGTGAGCACCCTTACAAAAAATATCATTTTACAATATCAATACCTTACAAAGTCTATGTATTTCATATACTTCCAGTATTGCAAATAATAATAGTAATAATAATAACATTTTGCATTATAAATACCTGTTTAGACATAAATTATACTTTTTTAATGGATAATAACTCGATATATTGAAATACTCTAACAATGAAGCATTAATTAATTGCAAACTAGTGCAGTGAAACAATCCTGAAACAAAAACACTTTTTTTTTTTTAAATACATTCTTATAAACTGAACTATACTCCTTTTTTAGGATTCCGTACTTAAAAAGTAAAAACGAAACCATTATAAGATCACTCCTGTGGCTGTCCGTGTGTCTGTCTGTCTGTCTGTCTGTCACAGCCATTTTACTCGTAAACTATGGAACGTGGAAAGTTCAAATTCGGGAAAGTAATAAAGACCATTGACCCACATATTTTCAGATTAATAAACATTCATAAATATATTTAGTAAAAAAGTAGAGAGGCTAATTATGCTACTTGAAAAAAAAAAACTTTTCTTTGTCTACCATGTAGGGTGTGGGGTATCCTGCGAAAGCTTTTGTAACACTGAATTCAAAAATACATTCCTTTTAATTTTAGGTATTATATTTTCAAATATATTGTTAAAAATGTAGCGCAAAAATATGTCCCCCCCCATCTAATTCCGAATCTACTGAAACTAAAATTATGAAACAATTAGAGGTAGTAGATGTTAATATAAACCTTGCCGGAAAATTATAGCGATTACCCTAGGTCACATAGTTTTTGAGTAATTAGCATTTTTCTGTTATACTCATATTTTGATTTACGGGCATTCAGAAAAATTGTTGAGCATCGCCGAATATACCTATCGTTGCAGAAGAATAAAAGCATTGTTGATAATGATTTTCGAAAAAAATCATCGGTAATTAGCCGAGATATTAACCCTTAATGATACGGTCAGTTTGGACATACACAAGGACAGGGGCGGCGTACTCTATGCCTAGTTAACAACGTTTAATTATATATATGTGTTATGTAATGTCCAGTAACAGTATCAAAGCAATAAACGTCAAATTGTTAAAAACATACTAATTTAAGAGGTCTCGGGACACTAAAATGTGGAAAAAATGAAAAAAAAAAAGACCATTTTCAACATTTAATGTCTTAAAATGTATATGATTTTAAAACACAATTTAAATTGGGATGAAAGATATAAGTATGTTCGTTCGTTTTATGTATTTAAAAAATTGCAAGATACAGAATTAGTATTTATAGGGGGCTCGAAACTGTTAGCCATTTGTCGAACAAAAAATTGGCATAACAGTTTACGCGCAGAATTACAAAATAAATATTGCACTTAGAATGAAAATTTTGGTGCTTACTTATACTGCAGATTGTAATAATTTCCATGAACTTAAATAAATTTCTATTTAAAGCGTTTTTATGTTTTCAATGCAATGTTGTATTTAGCTAATACAAAATTTTGAAATTTTCAACAGTAAAATCACCTAAAAAAATATTTTTTTGAACAGTAAAAATGAAATTTTAAGTTCAGTTTATACAGACTAACATGAAATATATGTTTTGAAATTTTCATGAAAAAATATTCAGAAGTTTTTGAGATAACCTGCGCGTTATGCTCAAAAAACCGCATTTGGAAAATAATGAATTTAAAGTTTTGGAAACGCCGCTTCAGCTATTGAGCGGGTATAATTCTAAAAGACAAAACTTCTGTTCTAATGGGAATTTCAAGGAAACAATTATGTCTAAATATTCAGAAAAGATAGGAGTTTAACATCTAAAAAAATTAAAATTTCTTAAATTTTGAAGCTTTAAGAGTCCTGCGACCACTTAACACTAGAACCGCCGGAAATTTTACTTAAATGTCATAAAAATATTATACACCAGAATTTTATTTAAAATATTTTAACTTATTTATTTAATTTATTTCTCTATGGTACAGGTATAACTTATTTTAGAAAGAAATTTATGGCTCGAATCAACATATTTTTATTCCGCAGCGGTCAAAATGACCGCTATGGAGGTTCTAGTGTTAATCCTTCCCGGCACGGAGTAATTCTATTTATAAACTTATGAAATAAAGAACTGACACCAGAATTTATAAACGAATTTATTAGAAAACGAGAACTTGCTTATTTTCAAGTACATGATAAAAGTAAAATTTTAATTAAATATTCTTGGTGCCGTTTGTCTGTTTTGGAACTAAAATTAGGTGTCCCTTTTTTAAGGGCATCGCCCTCGAAAGATTTAATTAGAATGAATCGCATAAATGCTGTGGGATTCGTCATAGTTTGCATTGATTGTATTTCTCAATACGCCTCGAGTGACTTTAAAAGTTAATTAAACACCTATCTGGAAAAACGCGGCACTGACCAAGGCGGCGTTGCAACTTTGAGACCTCAATTCGAAGCGCGCTTAGCACAATGCCAAATTTAAACTTTGAACAAAGGTTTTGTTTTAGCTACACTGTATAAATAAAGGTTATTACTACGCTAAATTTAGTTTCATGAAATGCAAATGAAGTTTAACTATGCACTGCTTTTATTGTCAGTACCGAATTAAGTTCATCATAAACAGATTAGGATAATATTTAAAAAAGAGTTATACGAATAGCTATATTTTATATTATTTAGGTTCCATATCTCTTTGAACTATCCTGGTATACCCATTTACACTTTTCTAATATATACAGTTATACCCAACCCTACGTTGTATATTTTTTTACAAAGTCTTAGTATTCTTTTAGCAACGTTGTTTTTTTTAATATATATATATACAATTATAAATTCTTATATTTATTCTACGGAACCCACTGTGCGCGAGTAATGCTTGCACTTGACCGTTTATTTTTTAATGCCTTAACGTTTTAAAAATTTTAATAATAGATAGTTTATTTCACTTAAAAAATCATAATGAAACTTAATCAAAATATTCACCAATTCTTATGGAGTTAGTTACCAAAACATTAGACAAATGTTTCTGAAAATATTACGAAATTTCACGCAGTTTTTAAAAATATAATATTACCTCTTCGAGTTATTCCCGAATTTTATAAGCGATCCTATATCACAAGAGACCTGACAAAATATATACACACATATATATATATATATATATATATATATATCCACCCTATCTATATTATAAACGACAAACATATCTGTGCGTAACGCATACGTCATTTTGCGAATGGCAACACTTTGAGATTTGAAATGAAATTTTGGTTTTGCAATTTTCTCTACTGCAATTTTTATACTTCTGAGCATCGCACATTTTAAATTTTTGCACCGTCGTATAAGGAAAAAAATGCTCTTTTAAATGTAATTTGTTTGAAAGCTGTATCTCAATTAATTTTTTTGCAGTTTTTAATTCCATTTTTCTTATCGTAGCAACAAAATTACCTCATTTCTATTGAAAGTCATTGAAAGTAAACGGAAAACAGTCGAAAATAGGAGATACTATCTTTTTGTTGCCATTTTCCCATAAAATCTGAAAAAATAGTTGAAAATAAAATATGGGCTATGTCAAGAATATTGTCTGTTATTCCGTGGTAATGACGTCATATGCACACTTTTTTATAGACGAAGTTTAAGACTGGGTTGTAAAAGTAGATTGCTTTAGCAAATGCAAATGACTTCATTTTATAAAAAAAGCGTGTATTTTAAATCTTATACCTGAAGTATGTTTTGTAGAAGTGCGTCATTTTCACATCCCAGCTGCTTTGAAAATTCCTCACAGGTGAAAATGCTTCACTTTTGAAAATAATGTAATCGAAATCACACATCGATAAAACGCAATGTTTCACAAAAATTTAGAGTGTCTTAATAAAAGAGAGGTGACATGCAAATAATAGCGATTTATATTACAGAAATTGATGATTCTAGCCTGAATAGATTTGTTTGGCCGAGTTAGACAAGCAAACAAATAATTCGTGGTTTAAAATAATATCGTGTTCCTGAAGTTTTTGTCAAAAATTCTCTCGAATAATAAACTTTTAATGCTATTCTTTAGGACATTCTACTATAATTTTATCAAAATAACATAATTTGCTTAGTTTAATTTTTCCTAATTTTATATAATCTATATATTTAAAACACAGTGTTATTATAACATATATTAAAAACAAAAGTGTGTTTTTTAGTCATCTGCCTTGATCTTTCTGCTGAACTAATTTTACCAATATATATATATTTTTTTTTAAACTGAAAGCCCTTCCTTTGTAGATGGGATCGCACTATCTGTTTTTTTTTTTAAATATCCCCATTTTTATATTTTAATTTTAAAAACATTTTATGAAATTTCCTCAAAATGATGAAAATTAGGTAGTTTTCATTGTTGCAAACAAGAGAAAAATAATGAGGTATTTTTAACTTTAAAGGTATATATAAATATTATACAGACATACAAACAATAATCGTAGATCGATGTAATAGTAAAATCTATTCATCGTTGTCCGGTCATCCAAGGCTGTCGTATAGATGGCTGATGACTTCCCCAACATGGTTTATTAGTGAGAAATTGCAGACTCAGGCATCGGCCGGAGTAGCTCAGTGGTTAGAGCAGCAGTCTTGTATACTGTGGTCCCGGGTTCGATTCCTGACTCTGGCTAATTTTTCACTCCAGTTGGGTTTATTGTATTTATTGTTTGTATGTCTGTATAATATTTATATATACCTTTAACTGTTGAATGCAGGCGTTATTTATGTGTGTATGTGTGCTTTAATATATATTGTAGTATGAGTGTTTTATTATATTTTTAACTTTATTCATGCTATTTTCTGATAAAATTGTTGATAAAAATTGTTGTATAGGGTTTACTGGCGCAAAATCCCATTAGGAGCAGAATATTATGTTAGGGGCATAATAACGAAAAATGACATACTGCTTTTGATGACACGCAATTTTCCTCATAAATTTTCTATATTGTTTTTCCTTCTGCATGTGTACTGATACTAAGTTTCAGACACTAGACAAAATGCTTATTTAAGTGAAAATGGAGTCATATTTAAAACAAAACGATCTTTTTCTTAGATAAAACTAAGCTTTTAAACACAAATGCGTCTAAAAAACATAAATTACGGAAATTTTTACTCTCCGAAATTGAGATTAGAATCTCAAATGAAGAGTGCGTCTGTTCACATAAAAGATGTTGGTGACAATCGTGACTTCAAGTTTTGAGTTAAAATGATCTTTAAATGATCAAACAAAATACAAGTTTTTTTAAAAATGATGAATATGGATATGAGAAGTGCGTATGCAAATTTTGAGAAGGTGAAAATTGTGTTTTCATTCCGGAAATCCAAGCATAAGAGCCTCAATTGATAACCACATCCTAATAACTGATTTTTATTATATTTTAATAACTATGCATCTATATTATAAAGAAAAAGCGTATCTGTGCGTAACGCTGACGTAATTTTGCGAATGGCAACACTTCACGATCAAATTTCTGTCTTGAAATTTTCACTACTGCAATTTTTCAATCTTCTGACCATCGTACGTTTTCAATTTTCGTGGCATAGGGAAAAAAATTTAATTTCAAATGCAATTTGTTTAAAAACTGTATTCATTGACTGATGTATTATATTTTCTAAAATAATTTTTAAGCATGATTTTTTTTAAAGCTTATCTTATCACGTGCCGGTTTCAATAAATAATAATAATAAACATTTTGCACATAAAGCAACAAACATTTTTCAGGATTTGTTCCTGACTATTTTTGCATAACGAAATTAATACTTCCTTTATAAACAAATAAAAGAATAATATTAAAAAAACCTCCAATCTAACATATTTGCGAAAGACAAATTAACGAAATTAATACCTCTTTTATAAACAAATAAAAGAATAATATTGAAAAAACACAAATCTAGCATATTTGTAATCGTACAATTAAAATTTTTAGATCACCAAACAGGATTTTTTTTAAATGGAATTTATTTGCAAAGCTCATCTCAGTTTACTGATTGTCTATGGTTTTAAAAACAATTTTAAAGCTTAAAATATTTTTTTAATTTATCTATATCGCGCGGAGCTCGATTACGAAAGATGAATCCGTTTGCCCTTAAAACAAAATAAAGAGTTCATCATTTTCTTAGGGCTAATATCCTTTAAAAAAAACTTCCCTATGAATGAATAAATAAAATAATATAAATAAAACACAAATTTACCAGACATGTATGAGCTCTGAAATTGTCAGAATATAAAAGGATGCCGTAATTAGTAAAATCTTGGCAAATAACACTTAGCATGAGGCTAATAAGAAAATATCGCTTTTGATAAATTTCAAAAATTTATTTGATTGTATAATTCGTATTTTCCATATGAAAAAGGCTTTTTTTAATGTAAGTGGTCAATCTAAAAAAAATATTGGATATAGAAAAAGTATTAGTTTTCAATTAAAAAAAAATGTTTTCACATATATTCTTTAACCCGAGAAGCCCGGGTATAATCCCCTAGTTTTTTTAATGTTTATCCTTTAATTTTCACTGTAGTAACTGAAAAAAAATACGATCCCTTAGTATATATAAAATCCTAATGAAACGGATATTATGAAACGACTGATTAAACAACTGATCATGTTTCACGGCGATTTCTCCTAAAATATGAAATAATTTGCGATGAAATTAACACGAACAATCCACATTGATCCACAGATCTCAAAACTGGTAGTATAATTTTTAAATTCGAATTAGTTTTTGAAATATTATTTTTTTTTCTAATTTTATATACTTTTCTCTAATGATGGCAACGAAAATTTTAATCATAACACATTTTTTTTTTCATATTCTAGAAAGGGTTATTATTTTAAACTAATTTGGCGACCAGTTTGGCATCTCTTAACTCTATGCTAAGAAATGTATCATGTTACTTTTATTCATAATTCAATTTACTTGAACAACCTTTCGCCAAATCGAAAAATTCTGATCGAGAATTCAAGAACTCGGTATTTTTATGTTAGCGAGATGCAGGTGATAAATCACCAAATATTTTTTCCGTCGCATTTTTTTATATTTCATTAATTTTATTTAAAATAAAATCGTTTCATTCATTTTATTTAAAATACAAAACATTTATTTAAAACTGAAACTGTACTTTTCCGTTATACGGACACCATGCCAGAATCTATTCGGGTCAATTCATTTCAAGTGGTCCAGGAAATGTCCTATTCGTTGCTCGACCATTTTTAAAAAATCTGAAATTTTTTGTACAACAACTCTAACACGATGGAAGTTCAAAATGACTATTATTTTAATTTTATTAATTTTTGATTGTGCATGGCGGCCATCTATGTTTCATCGTCTGCAGCAATTTTCTCACAAAAAGGGTTTCCGGAATTTTAAATAATTCAACGTTTATTTATCCAATTCAAGTGCCGATTAAAGCAATTTGTACAGAATACATTGGGCTAAAAATCTGGTAATGGAGTAGTTTCCGAAACTAAAAGCTTATTGGTAAAATTTAAGCATAAAATTTCAGTTTTTTTCCAAAATTTGTCAGTTTACAAGAGGAAATTTTTCTAGCAATGAAAACTGTCAACGTGACATATATATATATATATATATATATTTACAAATAGGCCGAAAGTACTTGTACTCACACGCCGACTTCCAGATCTGGGGCTTGCTTTCTCTTCGCAAAAAAAAAATCCCAAATTTTTCAAAAATGACAAAAATCGCACTTTTCAGGCTTTGATATCTCTAGTGGGGCACGAGATAAAAATCTGATTTTTTTTTTTTTATAAGAGTATTGTATGGTAGTGTTATGCACAAGAAATTTCAAGATGGAGATTTGACTACAAGCTGAGATATGGTAAGGGCAACATGTCAAAACAATACTGCCAAACTATGGTTTTGTTGTAGTCACAGCTAAGTATTTATCTCAGAGTATCATTTAAATTTCTTTTTTAGATTATCTTTAAATAATAGTAACAGAAAATAAATCTTTTGCAATTAATTTAAAAAATAATTATGCCTAAGGCTTCCATTTTGTATGGTTTCAGTAATTTTTGTTGTAATTTTAGTAACTAAAAGAAACCTCAGCACTTTTACACATATGTATATTAGGGTGTCCCGGGAGAGGTCAAAAAAAAAAAGTTTGAAAATGCCAAATCTCACCTTTTAAAAATGTTCTTTCTGTCATAATATGATACTACAAAAAAATTCAAATCATTTCACAAATGTTTAGGGGTCCCCCAAGCTTATAGAAAATAGGGAATTTATGGAAAATTTTAATTTCTAATTAATATGCAGGATTGCAGAATTCTACCCTACTTCTCTTACAAATTTTTTTATCCTAAAACTTCTTTAAGAAACACTTTATCATGTTTAACTATGATTTCATTTGATGTTATATTTTTGTTAAATTTTTTTATCAATATTTATAAAATTACTATCTGAGGACCATATTTCATTTTTCTAATCATTACTCTTCTAATGCTCTTCAATCTTTATTAATCTACTGGATTTCATTAAATTAATATCATGAACTACAATGTTTTTAATATTAATAATAGATGGCAGCTCCAGCAGGTGTTAAAGTTTCATTGATTATTTATCTGTCTTCGGTTTTGGATATCGATGAAGTCAATAAATCTTCTGAAGAAACCTCAAAGGAAAAAGTTTTAGTAAAAATACATTTAGATGATTATACAAAGCTCAAAGGAAATAAATCTAAGCTCTGCAATCGCAGATCCATTATTACTCCAAGACTTGCTGGTGTTTTAGATTGAAGTAAGACCAGCATAAAAGATCTACAATGATAATAGCATCTGTAATAAACAAAGAAGGTCGCTCTTCCTCTACCATGATGTCTGACCCGCTTGTAAAAATCCATTAGTGCTTTAAAAATAGTCTTCATAGGGAATGCCAATATCTTCGCCAAGAAAGCGTTCAACAATTAAAAACACAGTTTGAAGCATCAAAGTCAGTTGTTCATTGAAGTGGAAAACTGTTAGCGAATTTGTCATCAAAAAGCATAGGAAATATTGATCATTTAGTGATATACTAGATTTCTTTTGCAAGATAAACGTACTAAGCCTCTTGGAGTTTGTAAGTTACTGTCTGGAACTGGCAAAGAAGCAGCTGATGCTGTTTTCGAGCTCTTAAAATCGTAAAAATTCGAATCTCATGTAATTGAAGGTGTTTCGATACGACCCAAACAAATAGTGGAAGATTCAAAGGAGCATGTACAATTCTTGAGCAAAAAATAGTCAGAAACCTTTTGTAGATAGCATGTAGGCATCACATGTTTGAGGTTCTACTTCCTGATGCATTTAGTGTGTATTTTGAACAATCTACTGGGCCTGGAATCTTTTTATTTAAGAGATTCCGAGAAAATTGGTCTAAGCTCAACCATGAACCAAAAAAGTAACCAATATCCATCATAACAGCATCAGACAGTTTAAAAACGCTTACTTCTGATTATGTAAAAACTGTTACAAAACTCCTTTGGGATGATTACAAAGAAATTTTAAATCTTGCATCATTAATGATTAGACATTCAATTTAGAATTCGAAAACCTGGTGCTCTTCACCGAACTCGCTGGATGGCCATTTATTCCTTGGAAAGCAATTGCAAAGCAATTTATTCCTTGAAAATGAAGTTATTGTTTAATGGGAATGAAAGCACAATGGTATTAATTCCTCAAGAGTTTCAAGGTATATAACAATTTAAACGGTTTGTTGTGTGTGAATATTTGCAGACTTGGTTTACTTGCCGATCTGCTATTGATGCTCCTCCTAATGAGGTTTCACTGATTCAAAGGTTGAAAGAATATGATGTCAAACACATAAGCAATATTGGATTAAAACCGATGTTACGTCATTCATAGTATGTGAGTGGAGAACTGCAACCATTAGCTTATTTCCAGATCTTCTTTCTGGAAAGCAAAAATCAAAGATAGTTGTGAATGCTAAAAAAGAAAGGAGTTCTAATTCACATCTATTAGAAATACTTTCTCTCAAATTGGATGATTTATGTATTGCTAATAGTTTCTTTGAAACGGCTAAAATTGAAGATTGTTTCCCCAGTGTACCAGTCAAAGATTGGTCCAAAACGCCATCCTATAAAAAAGCTGCAATATTTGCTAAAAACTTGCCTTGTGTAAATGATGTTTCTGAACAAGCTGTTGTATTCATACATGACTTTAGTTGTTCCACAAAGAACGAAGAGCAAGAACAGTTTTTGTTACAAGATAGGGATGCACAGAAAGAAATTTTGTAAAAAACAATCGTGAAAATCATTTTGAAATGTAGTTGATAAAAAATGTGTAAATAAGTATGTGATAACTTTAAAACGTTCTTCTTTGATGGTTTTATTTACTTATTGTAAGATAATTGTTTACCTAAGTTCACTTTTTGTGCATAATTATACAGAAGGTAGAAATATCTGCAAATTCACATTCTTCTTGATTTCAGTAATATATCTCTTCCTACCAGAGCAAAAACATAATTTATACAAAATTTGTTTGAAACAATATGTAAGAAGCTTTCATAAATGAAAAAAATGTCATTTTAACATTTTTAATGTAGCTAACAAAAAAATACTGCATTTCACATTATTTTGGCCATTTTTATGCAAGTTCAATGACCTTGGGGGACCTCTAAATATTTTTTTTTAAATTCTGAAACAGTTCAAGGTATTTTATATTCACAGGAAGAACATTTTTAGTGGGTGAGAATTCACGATTTTAAAAGTTGATTTTTTTGGGACACACTAATATATATACAAGACCGGAGACAAAAACAAAATATGGAAAGAGAAAAGCTGTTAATGTTGGCATACTTGATGAGAGATGATCAAACGTGTCAAAACACATTCCTACTTGTTGGTTTTAAAACCACAATTTTAATGCTGCTTGCCAGTCCCAGAAACTTGTTCCTACCATAAGTATGTTCCTGTAAATGAAACATTATGCGATGTTACCATGCATCAGCCTCAAGTAATTTTCAGAAAGTAAAGATACCCAAAGCCTTTTTAAAATTTATACTGCAGAAAAATCCCATTTTTTCATAAGAAGTAAGCTAGGAATTATTAATGAATTGAGACTTGCACATAGTGATTTCAAAGTATATTTCTATAAGCCAGCAGGGCCAAGATCTTCAATGAAGTAATCAAGAGATGACAAGACTTGGTTCCTACAAATAAAGTTTTGAGAAAGATCAAAATTGTGGTTTTTGAACCAACAAGCAAGAATGCGTTTTGACACGTTTGATCATGTCTCAACAAGTATGGCAACATTAACAGATTTTCTTTTTCCCTATGTTGTTTTTGTCTCAGTTCTTGTATAAAAATGTATTTTTTTCTTTATGTAAAAGTGCTGAGGTTTCTTTTAGTTACTAAAATTACTTACAACAAAAATTACTGAAACCATACAAAATGTATGGCCTTAGGCATAATTATTTTTTTTATTAATTGCTAAGCTTTTCAAAGGGTTTTATTTTCTGTTACTATTATTTAAAGATAATCAAAAACATAAATTTAAATAACACTCTGAGATAAATACTTAGCTGTGACTACAACAAAACAATATTTTGGCAGTATTGTTTTGACATGTTGCCCTTGCCATATCTCAGCTTATAGTCAGATCTCCATCTTTAAATTTCTTGTGCATAACACTATCATACAATATTCTTATAGAGAAAAAAAAAATCAGATTTTTGTCTCGTGCCCCACCAGAGATATCAAAGACTGAAAAGTGCGATTTTTGTCATTTTTGAAAAATTTGGGATTTTCTTTAGCGAAGACAAAGCAAGTCCCAGATCTGGAACTCGGCGTGTGAGTACAAGTACTTTCGGTCCATTTGTAAAAAAAAAATATATCATGTTGACAGTATTCCTTGCTAGAAAATTTTCCTCTTGTAAACGGACAAATTTTGGAAAAAAACGGAAACTTTATGCTTAAATTTTACAAATAAGCAGTTAGTTTCGAAAACTACTCTATTACCAGATTTTTAGCCCAATAGATTCTGTACAAATTGCTTTAATCCGCAGTTGAATTGGATAAATAAACGATGAATTATTTATAATTCCGTAAACCCTTCTTGTGAGAAAATTGCTGCAGACGATGAGACAAAGATGACCGCCATGCACAAACAAAAATTAATAGAATTAAAATAATAGTCATTTTGAACTTCCATCATGTTAGGGTTGTCGTCCAAAAAATTTCAGTTTTTTTAAAAATGGTCGAGCAACCAGTGCTGGACCACTTCAAATGGATTGACCCATTCTAATGCGCCAATTATTTCAACCCTGATCATGAAAAGAATTTTTAATTTTATGCCAGCAGTTTAATATGAGTTTTATTTTATTAATTTATTGTATAACAGTTATTTGTTCACTTATTTTAAGTATATATTTGTTGTTTAACAAAATAGTTCAAAAATCTGTAATTTTCAAATGTTATATTTTTAAATACTCACTTTCCTATCGACAATGTCTTTTCTTTTATTTTTCAAATGTTTAAATTCACGTGATTTTCATTTTACGCCAACTATTACGCTTGGCGACAATGGTGTCCATATAACGGAAAAGTACCACTAAAACATTTAAAACTGATGGCTTTCACTTCTTTCTTTTTTTTTTTTTTTAAACAAAACTAAAAGAAAAATATTAGGCGCAGATGTCATATACGCACCGGGGTACCTAATTGGCGACAGAATGAAGGGCAACAGAGAGTATTTTCATCAGTTTAGAATCATATGCAAACGACACACATTCTGGCATCCTGTATATATATACATATGATGCGAATTCATTATTATGATAAAAACATATCGCTCTTAAGCAGCAGTCGTATACTCGTTATCCAACTCAACCGAGAAATCAGAGTTTTGCCGTCGTGAAATCGTGCTCAGAGTGGAAGATCAGGGTGACGACCATTGGTAGTTTTCCAGGAAATAATAACTAAAGCCTTTGGATTCATCAAATATTTATTAGATGATCATAAAATGCACTAGCTCCACAATTAATTATGCTACCGATATTCGCGTCATTGCTAGTCGTAAAATGTAAATCTCTAGATGTTAAATATTAGAACAACATGACGAAAATACAGGAAACAAAGCTTTCCAGGTGACATGGGTTTTTGTAGCAACAGAATAATCGTAAAATTCCTGTCTCTCCCAGCCTATGCAACAGGTTAAGTACTTGCGAAAAAGACGCGCGCGCGGATACATTACCCTGGGGAACACACATTTTGCTGACTTAGATCTGGCACTTGTTTTTGACTAATTATTGTTATCTAAGTCCAAAAATGACCTCATTTTTTTTTCCTTTCACGTCAAATTTGTAAGGTACAGGATACATCCAAGTATAATACTTAATGAGGATACAGAGAAAAATACAGAAAAAAATCCCAGATGGCTGCCGAGGGAATATATGACATCTGTTCGTAATTTCATACTTAAAAAAAAAAAAAAAAAAAAAAAAAAAAAAAAAAAAAACAGTGGCACTCCGGGAGTGCCAATAGAAGTGAAAACTTCAACAATTACGTGTGTGTTTTTTTAATCGTCAAGAAATGTTTTATTGTGCAGGAAATACTTTTAAATGTAGTGTTTTTTTTATTCATTATTATAAACTATTACTACCAAAATTATATTACAATTCTCATAGTAATATAATTTAACTATAAATTACATATAAATAAACATTAATAATTTGTAATACATATTATTATACTAAAATTATATTATTAAATTATACATGTACATATAAATAAACAAATTTTCGTACAAAAATTCTCGTATTGCATTTAAAGATTTATCCGGTGAAATGTAAACGGCAACCATTGCAATTCAATACTGTCCAAATATTGAAATCCATACTCCAATTCAATACTATCCAAAAGTATTTTTATTAATGAATACAATACCACAACTATATTACGCTTGGCGCGCTAGAGTCTATGTGCCAAAATGCTAGCATGTCGGTTACGTATCAGTGTCTCCAAATCAGTGGTTTTTCTCCATCTCAAAAAAAGCTCAACGCGCCTAAAGAAGTTTTCACTTCAAAAATTACCAAATATTCTATTCATACAACGGCTGTATATACTTATATATTCACTATAAGCTATATTGTGTTCATACAAGTAGTAAAAGGCTTTTACAAAACAAAAAAGTACCTATTAAGGTAAAACTTGTCGCTTGTAGCTTTTCCTGGAGTGTTCGGTTTGTGGACAATCTTGCTTGATGCTCCAACAATAGTCAACCATCATATATTCATCCCATCTACCTTGATACCATTTTTGAATGAGCTTCAAATCCTGGTGTAATTGCTCACCTTACTCATCACTGACAGCAAAAAAATTTACCGGGAAGCCATCAAGACGGCTATGCAGTAAATGGAGTTTTATGTTCATGTTGCAACTAAACATTTCGAAGCTCTCTAAAAGTTTCTGGGCAATTTCGGTGTAATTTTCTACTCGCATATTTCCAAGAAAATCTTTGACAAGGTTTCTGAAAGCCAACCAAGATTTCTTTTGGAGTTCTGTGATTGTTCCGATGAAATACTCATGTCTAATACGCTGCAGAATATGTGGACCCGAAAATACACCTGTCCTTATCTTTTCAAAATACAGGTTTGAAAATTTCAAAACGAGATGCTTGAAACTGTATCCTTAGTTGACAAAACTTTCACGAACTGATGCAAAGGTGGAAATACGTTTCTGTCGGCAAATGGCTGATGCAAAATGTTTGGATCATGAGGTTTGAGATCAGGTCTTGGAGGGCAATTCGACTGGAACCAATGCTTCTCACGAGCTCTGCTGTCTCGCATACTCAAAAAACAGGGATACTGGGTATATCCATGTTGCTGGCCAAGAAGGAAGCACACCATTTTAAGCCCAACACAGATGATCCATTCGTGAATGTATTATTGTAATAAATCGATGGCTCTCTTTATATCCTCACATTCTTCGCGCAAATAAAGTGAATTTCCTATTGGTACTGCTCCAAATAAATTTCCATTGTCAAAGAACACGCACCTCAAGCTCCTCTTTGAGCCATCGATGAACAGTTGTCATTCAGTTGCGGTATAGGATGGAATTTCCAACTCCTCCATTAAACCACGTACGTAATGGCAATAAACAAATCCACCTTCACTTCGAAAGTATTGAAGAAATTCAGTTTATCTTGATCGAAGGTAGGATGCTTTACTTCCCTTTTCAAGCAAATTTTTCTCGTGCAGTCTTGATGCTAAGAGTTTTGAAACTTGTTTATTCCTATGACTCACGCTCGATTCAGTGTAGAGTTGTCACATTAATATAAGCCGTAAAAAAAAAAAAAAAAAAAAAAAAAAAAAAAAAAAAAAAAAAAAAAAAAAACTTGACGTGATAGAAGAAAATTAAATACACTTTTGAAATCAACACTTATTTTTTTTTAACATAAAAACGGCTCAAAAATCAAAGTCAACAGAAATTGTGTTAAAAATTATTCCCCAGTGTTATCAGTAAAAACCCAGCCGGAAGGACGAGGCGGGAGACAGACTACGATAGGATTTAGCTGCGGGGGAAGGGGGAAGTACGCGTGACGTCGATGATGAACTCTTTATTCTCGGCGTCAGTTTTATAACGTAAACAAATGTTGACGGGCTTGGTAAGGAATTGTGGGATATGGAATAAATAGAACAAATTATGTTAAATACATTCGAAACAAAAATAATTTAGTTTCAGAATAAAATGAAAGAAAGTAGTTTAATGGCTTTTTAACAGTAAGCTACGAATGGAATTAAGGATTTTAGAATAATAAAAGAATACGCATTTAAAACGTGGAAAAAAGATAAAGGATATTTAAGATATTATTCAGATAAACGGGCGAAAATTTTTATTATTACACACACACACACACGCATACACACCAATACCGTCCTACCCGCCCTCGTCAATAACTAAACTTTTTACCGACGTTTGGAATACCCACCGAAATTTTATTAGTATCATTTAAATATTATTATAGAATATTAAGATATGCAAAATATACATATGAACACCAAAAAAATTTCATTCGAAGTAATTTTTTATATTTTAGAACAAAAAGTTTGTGGGAGCACAGTACCATTATTTAGAGTAACTCGGGTGTTACTCGTTTTGAAATTTTACACACTCAACCCGAGTAACTTAATCTCGAACTAAGATGTCCTGGGTGGTTACTCTATTATTCAATGAATTGCCTGACAAAGTGTATAATGTTATTGATGCGTTTGAAGGACAATGACAATTTTTTGAAAGGATATTTTAAGCAATGGAGATGAAAGTGTTACGATTAGCGATGTTAATGCTTAGTCATTTGCTAATGTTCTTAAATGAAGCTATTTTAGTTAATGAATATTAATTGATGACTATTATTTACAAATAGTAAATTGTAAGTAATTTTGAATAATTGATTGCGGTTAGTTAAACATTGATAAATTTCAGTTAATTATTGTCGCCAGTAAATTTAAATTTATTTGTTAAAAAATATTTAATTTTGTTTAAAATATTAAAATATATTTCATTAGCGATAACAGGCTGGTTCTTTAGCTAAGTCTTTTGAATACAGCTGCTTGGTCAATTCGGTGCGTTAGTTCTAGAAAGATGTTTTTTTACGCAACGTTAAAAGATGTTTCGTATTGGGGGGGGGGGGGGGGCGTAAGCAGAGTATCTGCTTCCAGTGAAAAGTGTTATGAATGTCATACTCAATAATTTGCCATAGATAAATAAAATAGTACTTAATTGACGATATTATTAATTAATGAATAGCAATTAATTGGTGAATATTTTTAATTGATAAATAGTAAATAATTGACAAATGTTTATTTGTGGTTAATTAACAACTGATTAATATTATTTAAATTATGTCGAACATAAATAAATTAAAATTATTTTTTATACAAACTTTGAGGGAAATATTCAATTGCGTTTAAATTAGTAAATACATGTCATTAGCTGTAACAGAATGATTTTTTTAGTCAAGTCTTTCGTTCACAGTTGCCTTTTTTAATTTGGTGAGTTAGCTGTGGAAAAGTCTTAAAGTGGCGTGAAACAAATTTTCATACTTTGGGGAGAGGGTCAGGGGAGGGGGGTCGTTGCTATCTGATGTGTTGTTGTACTCGAAATTTTTGCTTTAACGGTATAGTGTGACCTCCCCCCCCCCCCTAAAAAAATAGTAGAGCACACTACAATTTTCTTATAGAAACCAGTGTCATATTTAAACAAAAATTACTTTATTTTCAACTTCACTTTCAACTTTATTTATTTATATCCAAGTCATGCCTGGTGAAAATTTACTTTAATATGGCCAAGTTATGTGTAAAATTTGGGTTTAGAGTAGAGGGACACAACGCCGCATCCGGGATGGCACGGGCGGTGCCCCGCACCATGGCGCCGTCATTTATGTTAGACTTTTACGGCACTCACCGTTATCATTATTATGTGCCCTCCCCCGTCTCTTTTTTCTCTCTTGCTAAATTCTGAAGGTGTTTACGTCATTATTTATTGAAAATAATGCAATCGAAACTTTTTATACTAAAAAGGAAATTTGAAATCATTTGTATTTCAGAATTTCCTTTGTTAATATCACCCATTTATGTGTTATTAAGAGAAAATATTTATTATTACTTTTTTTAGTATTTTTTTCTGATGTTGACAAGAAAATATCGTTGGTTTAATACTGATATTTTTAAAAGTTTATCATTGGCGTTTTACCAACATAATACGATCTCATATTGCATTTTTCAGATAAGAAATCACATTAAAAAGTTTTTTTTTTCTATAAAATTAAAAGTGTATTTAAAAGGTTTCGTAATGTTATTATTTTCATTGGGAAAATCACCTTTTCTGTATATATTCTAAAGTGTGTTAAAGGAATTCACGCCCGAATAATGTATATCAAACTTAAAACAAAATATTTTTTGTGGTAGTGATATAAAATCAACTGTCATTGATGCATATTTAAAGGAAGAAAAAATTCTGAAATTAGGTATATGTTCTGCAATAGAATATTTAGAACAAGAGAAACGTTAATGCATCTAACAAATTATACAGTACTTTAATGTTATTTATAAAAAAAAAATCTATTATTTAATAATTTAAAAAACAAAACTGAATTTTAAACTCGGAGTAAGAACAAGAACAGATACACACAGGGTCCGACTTATGCAGGGGCATGCGGGGCAGTTGCACTGGGCCCCCCTTTTTAGGGGGGGGGGCATGAGAGTAATCACGATTTTCATTAAAAGGTGCTAAGTGATTAAAACTAGCCAAAAGTGACCAAAATTCATATATTTTCAGACATTTAGGAAGGGATTGCGGTCCCCTTCTCTTCTCTGCTTCCAGTACCCCCTCCACTTATGCAAAAAGCAAACTAATCATTCGAAAACTAATGATTAAAATTTTATTATAAAAACTTAGTATTCTATTGTTTTCAAAAGAAATACTTTATTAACGTTTTCCACGTAACATGGCAAGTTAAAACCATTAATTATGACCACTTTATGGGATTTTCTTTTATACATCTTATAATGTACGTAGATAAGCGAAGTAAAACTTTGCAAAGAAATACTCGAGTCCACCAATCTATCATTCTTTCTACTATATTATCCTACTAGCATTTTTTCTTTAAAATGTGACAATTTTTTGTGATACTCTGTATACAGACGTGAACAGACAAAACCGGGTACAAAATTTATACGTACTTACAGTATGTATGAAGTTTAGTACTAGCCACTTCCACATTATTCACAAAAACATTCTATAGATAGATAGAAGGGGGGCCCCCAGAATGAAGCCTGCCCCAGGGCTCCCCATAGCCGAGTCGGTTCCTGGATACACATATGTTCTGATGGCTGTGTATTTTTTATTCGTTTCAGCGAAATTTCAAGTGTTGCACATTTTTTTACTATCCCCCACTGGCCTAACCAGAAACTCTTTGTCAGATGTCAGCAGTTTCAGCAGATGTCATAAAGGGGTGTGAAAAGATAAAGTACTAAAGAATGTCTGTTATACATCTGTTAAAATGAAGGTGAACAGCAAGTGATTGTTAAAAAGGTGTCTGGAATACAAACACTCGAATACTTTTTTTCTTTTATCTTTACAGAATATATTCTTTACCTTTCTTTTAAAGAAAAAAAAATAGGAGTCATAATTTTTTATCATTTTTCAAAATGCATGTAAATTTCACAAAGGTTAAAAATGATAATAATCATAATATACCTTATAAAGTTTTTTGTTTAATTCCTAATATCAACAATATTGAATATCTATACATTTATAACGCTCAAATGCGCAATCACAATCACGAAATAATTTTACAACACCAGTTATAAAAGTTGCAGATATTTTAATTCAGATTCCTTTAAAACTGAAGATTTCTTTATTATTATTATTTACATATACAATAATAATATCTAAAAATGACATTTTTTATATAAAATTAATTAAATATCTCTTAAATCAGTCGTGAAACGATCCATCAAAAGAATATGATAACCATCAATTAGCTGTATGATCAAAGATATCTTATTTATAAACAGGAAAAAAATTGACCTGAATGGGAATACATGTATTAATATTGGAATTTTCAAAAGTGTGGTCAAAGACATTTTTTAAGATCACAGAAAATGAAAATTTTTAAGCATTTCCTAAAATATATAGTATTTTTAACAATTAATAAAAGTTTTTTTGATATCAGAGTGTCAAATCTTCCATTCTGTGAAAATTTAGCTTGGCAAAATCTACGCTTTAAGCTTACCAACTTAAGCTATTGAACTGGATCTGAGTGATCAGGGGGCCAGATTAAAGTATGGTCTATAATCCTATAAGCTTGGAGTGAGAGAATCAAAAGACAAAATTTTTAAAAACTGCCTGTTTAGTTTCATTATTAACATAGTTTTATATTGTACAATACAAAGATAATAATTAACCAGTAATTTTCGTTGTTAGGTCCCACGAACGCATATGCCTAATGCATTTCAAAATGAACAAAAAAAAAAAAAAATGACATCGCGACTTACGATTTAATGATTGATCATGATAATCATATCTAAAAAATATCCAATGATACATGCATTTAAAAATTATATTAGGGTGTTCTTGTGTTTTTTTTCTTTTTATCTGCAATTGACAATGCACATCTTCCTGACACATGACAATTTTATATCTAAAGGTGAGCAAATTTTAGATATCAAACATCGTTTCCGCTATAATTTATAAGTTTGAGTAACTCAAACTTCACCGAAAATAACATTTTCCCCACTGAGCTATCTCCAAAATTTTTTTCAATTTTGAGAACATGATTTTTATTTATAGAAAAATTGTAAATACTATTTAATTATTTGATATTTGAGTAAAAACTAACGCAAATTTCGTGCATTTATTAATAAAATTGACTTCACAAATATTCCACAAAATAGCAAATTTCAAGTTTAATAGAACCATTCAAAATACACATTTAAAAAATATTTCAGCTTACTACATAACGTAAGCACGGAGGGCTTCAAATCATATTTGTGTCTCGGACATCAAAAAGTCATAGTCTGGCATTTACTGTTTACGCGCAATAGCGATAACATACAGGAAAAATCATCAAAGGGTAATATCCTGTTGCTATTAACAATTTTGACACCTGGATAAAAAGAAAACACTTGTGCGTAGCTTCTAGATTTATTTAGTTACTATAAAAACTACGCACTATAGAATCTGTATTAAAAAAAAATATAGATTTTTGTGCCTATCATCATCTAGACAATAATTCTTTGGCCATATTTAAAAAACATTTGACATTGTATCACGCAATAGAAACAAATCATGTAAGATAAACTGTTATAAGAATCCATGCTTCTGTTTGGTCCTAGGACTCTGAATTTCTAAACCAGACTTTGAGCTTACATTCCATACATAAAAATTTCTTCTTCCTTCTCTTCATTCTACAATTTACAAGAATACTTTACACGTTTATTCAAATACACATGGTCATTCATATAAAAATTCTGTACGACTGCAAATTACTCATTACTTACAGGGCGATCTTCGGAATATAATATTTCTTATTGATAGACAGAAATTCTACTAGAATAAACAAAAACTATAATGAAAGTAACAAAATATTAAACATGCATTAATAAAGTTTTCCTGGGTTTTTTGGGGGGGAGGAGGGGGGAGAGAACTTCAAGAATTTTAATAATTGTTTGATATAATTTGCATTCATTTGATATAATGAGAAATATAAACACATTTTAAAGATTTATCTATTTATTTTTTTTAAAAATGCAAATAAATAATGTTTTGTTAGAGAGACAGTGTGTGTAAGAAAATTCGCCATGATACAACAATCCCTTATGACCCAATATGTAATACATTTATCAAAAAAGGAAAAACGTTATTCGATTCCAAATCACTTCAATAGTTATGCTTTAATATTACTTGCTTTTACGTTTAATTATGAATTGATTCCGAGAATATGTTAAAAATTTCGTGTTGTTAAATAGAGGGAATATATTTGTTTTTGAGAACTATTAAACCTTAAAAATGCCCTAAATTTCAAGTTAAAGCATTCTGTATATATTGTAGTAACCAGTTCCTTTTTTAATCACATTAAAAGAAAGAAGTATATCTCAGCAATAGAAGAAATGCGTCATTGATTGCTATATTATGGTTGTAAAACTACTCCGAAAGTATAAAGAAAACAACAGAAAAAAAGGAAAAATAGAATGTAGCACAACTGCTTAAAATAAAAATCAAACTTAAAGAAACAGCTTAAAATATTTAAGAAAAGAGAAGAGCTTCTGATTCCTAATATTAAAGGAATTAAGATAAGAATAATTTCAATATAATAAATAGACCAGAATTTTAATAGGTTATTTTATATATACGGTAAAATATGTGAAAGCTTAGGTGGGCTGACCCCCCCCCCCCCTAGCTTCCTCTAGAGCCCCCCTAATCATTTCACTATTTATTTATTTTTTATTTATTTATTTATTTATTTTAATGTATATTTTAACTAATGTAAAAAAAAAAAAAAAAAAAAAAAAAATCTATATTTGCAAGAAAAACATTTTAGATGTTTCAACTTTCAACTGCCTTGAATCCTTCAATGCAACGAAATATGAAAAAAAAAAAAAAAAGAAAGAAAGAAAGAAAAAGAAAAAAAAAACTTCTATTCAGAAGCATATCAGTTGTGTTATATTATCTTGTGGTACAATTCTCGAATTGCAAGATAATTAGGAACCTTTTTTCCTCCTGAAGTCCAGATGCATAAACCGGTCCCCACATGTGTTAGTACACCTGATTCCCTCAGTGCGAACGGAAATAAGCATATATTTTTCAAACTGATTAGAATTAGTGCAGCAATGGGCAAACTGTCTTCAAACTATTCACTGAAACACGTTTTTTTTTTTTTTTTTTTTTTTTTTTTTTTTTTTTTTCAAGGGTTGCCTGTTGACAACATGTGTATTACTAAAGAAAAAGATTGTCAATTTATACAAGTGGGAGAAAAAAAAAAAAATTGAACGCCGTTTCTAGCTATGGGTGTCGGCAGGAGTATAGTATTAGAAAATCGTGGCAAAGACACATTCCTTTTTTGCTTTTGATCCCTTTTATCGAATTTTTTCTTTACATTTCATGATTGACAAAAACAATTTTTCTTTTATCTTATAATTAAACATTATACGCAAAAGTATTATGTTAAGTTTAAAGTTATGTGTATTATAAGGTTTATACAAAAATCTCTTCGTGTAAACAGTGGCTATTGTATTTAAACCTGTTTTCATGTTTAAATCAGTTACTTTCTGACACATTTGTGGGGAAAAAGGGGAAAAAAGAATGATAAAGGCATAAAATGTACAGATATAGTTATTCAAGCTCAACAAATTTTACGTTTTAGATGCTGTTTTCAAATCTAAACAAGCTACGTTCTGACATATTTGCAAAAAGTAATTTTTTAGTGATTAAATTTTAATCCAGCGAATTTCAGGAAACGAAAAACACGTAAAACGTATGCTATAGCTTTCTCACCCCCAACCCTCTGCCTTCTGATAAAAGTATTGAAAAATAAAGAAATTGGAATTATAATAGATTTTTTTTTATTATTATTATAAAATCCAGGTATGTGTTGAAAATATATAATTAATATATATATATTTATAACGATTCATATTTTAAAGGATATAATAATATGCGGAATTTAAAATTCAATTCTCGCGAAATCTTAATTTTTATTGCGAATGAATGTACACACATTTTTGTAACGATTTTGGAAAAAGAAATATATAAACAAAGATAATAATTTTATTTTCGAATGTGTTTTTCTGATAGCCCTTTTCTTGAACTATCATATTACAACTTTTATCTAATGTAAAGGTTGATTTTGTTCCATTCCTCAACAATCTTCCAGAGTCCATCTAATGTTTTAGAATGCTGCTTACAAAGAGCTTGTTATAAAAGCCCAAAAATGGTATAGTCTTAATTTCGATTTCATTTCTCATTTCTTTTTCTTTCTATAAGTATAGCAGTAGATTTATAGGTATGGCTGCTGGCTGGTAGCCAGAGCCGGATTAAACATTTCTGAGGCCCGGGGCTAATGAAAAGTTTGGTCCCCTCACCCTGCTACTGGAAATTCCCCCCGCACACACTCACATGCAACTTTTTTTTTTTTTTTTTTTTTTTTTTTTTTTTTTTTTTTTTAATCTTAAAATACCAATTTTAAAAGTTGAATATGTAATTTTTTTATATATATATTTTATATTATATATTAATATTTTATATATATATATTAACAAAAACTTTTTTTGTTATCTTTAATAGTGCTGTTAATTATTTTATTTAAACGTATTTATTACACATATAATTCAAAGATACTTTATAAACATATTCTAGATTTTCTTTATTTAAAATTAAGCTAATTAAAAAAAAACTTAACGAAACATGGAAGGTCTATGATTTTTACAACCTTTCGACCACATAGATTTAGAAATACTGTAATTTGGGGAAGATTTTTAAGAGAAATTTCTCGATCTCTGAGATGACTAAAGTTGCATTTCACTATTTTTAACCTTCAAATACACGCGCGGCGTACTGCTTACGCCAGAGAAAACTGTACTTTAACACCGATACATTCAAATAAAAATCGCCATATTATTTAATTGCTGGCATTTGTTACAAATTCTGCGATTATACAATTTGAAGGTTACTTTTCGAAAAATAGTGGTGACAAATGTAAATACCGTACATATTCTGGATATGTCATACCTTGCGCGTGTATTCTAGGGTTAAAAAGGGCTGGGTACATTTAGCACATTTTAGAAAGGTCAGGGCAGCTTAGAAAAAACACTGTGTGCATATATATCAGTGTATATATATATACACTGATGTCCAAAAATTAAGGGGTAATGCCCGGACGCTTTCGACAGTACACGATTTCTCGAATATATGTGAAAATCTTGACGAAATGTCATCCAAATTCAAGGGTGTAAAGAACATGTTTGACTTCACATTTTTCAGTGAAGATGTAGACGAGGAGACAATTAGGGGCAAAACAATAAATTTAATAATAAAATAATGCTTGTGATCATCCATGTGATAGAAAATGCTCACAATGGTCTGTCACTGTAGCAAATGACTATGTTGGTCCTGTCTAACGTTTGTGGGCATATCTGGAAGCATAATACGCATAGGCGTGAAGATTTTAACATTTCTGTGAAAAATTTAAATGTTTTTTGTTTATAGCATGTAGATTTCAACCACATCTAACAGAACATAACGAAAATATGAAAAAGAACAGTAGAAAAAGTATACTGCGATTAAATCATGAATATATAGAATATTTCATGAGATATGTGCATTTGTATGAAATAATTTTTAATTATGCATGCGTGAAAGATTCCAAAATTTTTATTTCCTAATTTGGTAGTCAGCTATTAGGGCAACTTATATAAAAAGTCCAGTCAAATATTGCGAAAACTCAGAAAGATACAGTGAACTGATTGACAAATTGTGGAAAATCCTTTATAATAAAGCTACTTTTAGGAAGCAACTCACTCTATCGCCCCTATCTTTCTGAATTTTTGCAATTTTCGACCGGACTATTTATATAAGTTGTCCCAAATAGCTGACTACCAAATTATGAAAATTTTTGGAATCTTTCACGCATGCGCAGTTAAAAATATTTTACACAAATGCCAAAGCCTCAAATATTCGATATATTAATATTTTAATTCCAGTATACTATTTCTGCTGTTCTTTGTGAAGTTTTTGGAAAGTGGTGTTAAATTTGGTTGAAAAACACTGTGTACTATAAGCAAAAAGATTTTACATTTTTCTCAGAAACGTTAAAACCTTCACGAATATGCGTGCTATGTTTACACAAATACACACAAACGTTTCACAGGACCCACATAGTCATTTGCTACAGTGACAGACCCTTTTGAGCATTTACTGTCACATGGGTGATCGCAACCTTTATTTATTATCAGAGCTTAATTTCTAACAAAAAAAGTACCGGAGCCCTAATATTTTGCTGTACCGGTACAACAACCGTACCGTTCCCTCTCCCCCCTCCCCCCCCCCCCTGTCACTCCAATCTGCATATTTATATTTCGTACATTATGCGCAAAAATTAAAGCATTTTTTTCTTCTTTTAGCAAAATAAAAATTTCAAGTATATCTATCAGCATATATTTGGCTATCAACTGTTCCACTTTTTAGTTATCACTCCTTCTGAATACAAAAATCTTTGCCTAATTTTAATGTTAATTAATTGGAGAATTCTGCGATTAAGGATTATGATTCAGAAATAGTGTTAGCTCAAAAAAGAGATAGATCGCAGCTATGCATTTTTAAGAAAAAATGAAGGAAATTTACAGAAATTAATATTTATATGCTGAAGAATGGAGCAATGTTTTACAATTTCCTATAAAAGTTGCATATCTTAAACTATAATCGATTTCAATCTTTTGTGGTGAGTCCCTGAAAATCAGATTAAATTAAACATTTGACACCGTTATCGGAAAGAATCGACGCTTTTATAGAAAAAAAGGAAACACTGCTCGATTGCTTTCTATCAGAATAACAATACATGGCAATTATATCTACTTACAAATGAAAGTGACTTCGTAAATGTGCAGAGCAGAGCCTTAGCATGGGTACCGTTCATGATACAAAATAAATAGAAAAATCACTAACGTGATTTTTATAGTCGCACGCAATAGAAGACAATAAACGTCCAACAAACAAAAACCCAAGCTGATGCTCGTTGGCTAAAATAGAAAATATTCTTTTCATGTTATATCAAAATAAAATTTAAAAAAAAACAGCCAATAAGAAAATATTCTTACTGTCACTAAAAGGGATCGAAGTGAAAGCAAATTCAGTCTCTTGAGTGGCGCCGTATCAACACATCGCCGACATAAATTTGAAATAGAAAAACATGATTTCTGTTTCCCCTTCATTCTGATCAAAACAGCATTAAAGTGATTTGAAATAGAATATAATATGTAATTTTAAAGGACGAAAAGTTTTTTTTTCTATACATGAATAAATAAGAATTTAAATGTAGTACAGATTGAGCTCGAGTCAGTCCAAGACCAAAAACTGATATAAAAATCGAGTCCGTTTTATCTCCATCTCCTGCGTGTGCGACACATTACGTTACATATAAGTGTTTTGGCAAAAATAATGCAAAAGCTTCGAGATAGGAAAGGGTAATTTAGGCTTAGGTTTTTCGGGAGCGCTTTTAATGGGGCTCCGGAGCCCTGTATTTATGAGCTCCGGTGAATTCCGACCAATATTTAAACATTTACTAAAAACAGAGAAGTACCGGAGCCGGGCTCCCGTGGGCTCCGGCGCAAATTAAGCCCTGTTTATTATCAAATTTATTGTTGTCATCCTAATTGTTCCCGCGATTAAATCTTCACTGAAAAAGATAGTCAAACATGTTCTTTACATCCTCAAAGTTCAAACATAATTCATCAAGATTTTCAGTAGATATTCAACAAACCGTGTACAATCGAAATCATCCATTCACTGCCCCTGAATTTTTTGAACTTCAGCATATATGTATCTATGTATATGTGGTAACAACATTTTCAATTAACATATGGAGACAAACTGAATGAGCTGATTAGTACATAGAAAGTTTAACAACCTTTATATATGAACCTGGGTCGAAATTCAATTTTCACTGAGGATACAAGGTGTTTATACCTGTGATCCAAATTTCAGATATTTGTTCATAACACTAATTGAAATATTTCAATTGAAATTTTAAACATACTTATCCTTCTTTATGTGACATATAATAATATCACTTGAAGTATTGGAAGCAGCCCAAGTCCCATCAGCATACAATCAGCTTTGAACTAGGCACTTAATATTTTGGATTGTAGTTGACATTAGATGTGGTGTTAACTTACATCACAATTCTTCCATTGCACTTCGCAATGCCCCCCAAGCATATCATGAAGTTTAAAATCTTTAATTTTTTTCTCTTTTATTTGTCGTTTTGTTGCAACGATATTTGAATAAACATCTAAATTATTCACCCCCCCCCCCCCCCCCCCCAGAAAAAAATCCCATTTTTCCTTCCTCCACCGCTCCAGTACATAGTTTAAAATCACATGTTTTCCCTATTTATAAAGTTTCTGTATTAATAATTAAAAGAGCATCAAAATTACTCTCTGTCACCTGACTCAAAAAAATTCCGCTTCTCCCCCCCCCCCCCTAGCACATAAACTTTAAAACTCCTTTTTTTTTATTTATAAATAAATAATCATCGAGTTCTACCCTTAAATTTCCATTCCCTTTCCTTATAATAATATTTCCAAACATTTTTCAGTTGAAAAATATACTTATGCGTGAATATTCAGAATGACAGGAAACTTTAAATTAATTAAATTATTACACGTGAAAAACATTTTATGGAGAAAATTACATCATATTTTAAAAAAAAGCCCAAATAGTAATATTTCCAAGCACTTTCAATTGGTTGGTTGTGTTTATGACGGACAATTATCAGCACGAAGGATATAGGCCCTAAGGGGTGGGGGGGGGGGGTGACCTCCATGGGGGGTCTTTCTAAGGGGACCTAAACCATATTTACGCTTGGAAAACCGCGAAAACTCCGAACGATTAGACCGACGGGTGAAAGTGAGTTCGAACCCAGCACCCCCCGTCTTCCAGCTTCGAGAGCAGAACCTCTCGGCCACTGGTGGGGCAAACTTCCAATTGGAAAATCGAAAATATATTTACACGTGAATATTAAAAGGAAAAGAAAACTTTAAAATAATTAAATTTTTGCGTGCGAAAAGCATTAAATGGTGAAAAATTATATCATATTTATATATTTAAAACGATTTCCTTATAAAGTCCAAAAGAAAAAAAAAATTCTAGCCGGGGCCTAAAAAGACCGGGTTGGTTGTATTTATGTCGGCCAATTATCTGCACGTGCGATATAGGCCCTAAGGGGGGAGTGCCTTCCGTGGAGGTCTTTCTAAGGGAACCTAACCCGTATTAAGGCTTGGAGAACCAAGGTTCGAAGAAAACCACGAAAACTCCGAACGATTAGGTCAACGGGCGCGATTGGGATCGAACCCAGCACCTCCCGTCTACCAGCTTCGAGAGCAGAACCTCTCGGCCACTGGTGGGGCCTAAAAAGACCGGGAGGCAACAACATTTTTCTCTAAATAATTTTAAACAAACTGATTTTGAAATGTCTGATAGATCCTACTTAATCTAACACGAAAACAACCGTCAGCTATTGCGTTAGCGGTGGATGCGGTCTTGGAAACCGAAAAATTTTCTAGCCAAAGAGAACTTAAGAGCAACGGGATTGCAGCAGACCACTACTGGTTGTGATAATATCATCGAATTTTTCGTAATCAAAATATCTTTTTAAAATACAACAAATTAGCATGTTTTTAGAGACTGCAGGGTCTGCTGCACGTGGGATTGAGAACGTAGCTCGAATGGGTCAGAACCCTCTAGTTTTGTTAGAAAATGTAACTGAGATAAACTTTTACTGCGAAAAAATATTTTTTCCTCATTTAAACAAAAATAATAAAAATAAATGAAAACTTCTTCGAACTTTTCAGAAAATTTACCTTTTTAAGTTCAACCAAGACAATCAACTAAATGTTCTAAATGTGTATACTAAAAGTTTTCAGTTTGGCTGAAATAAGTCAATTTTTGTACAAAACATGATAAATTTTAATAAATAAATTATTCGTAATCAAACTTCTGAAATCAAGTAAACTTTTCAAATGAGAACAAATTAGAATATTTTTGGCGGTGTCTGCACGAAATTGGCGAGCGTAGCTCGTAGTGGGCAGAACAGTCTAATTTTGTTAGAAAATGTTAACTGTGAGATAAATTTTTATTACGAAAAAAACAATTTTTCCTGATTAAAAAAAAAATTCAATTCAAAATTTTTAGAAAATTTACTTTTCTAATTCAATCCGTATCTTCAGAATGAATTAAAAGTTCTAAATATGAGTGCTAAAATTTTTCATTTTTAATGAAATAAGTCAATTTTGTGCAAAGTATGATAAATCTTATTAAGGCTGTTCTCCAATTCAAAGGAACTATTTTCTGACACATTTCTGAATTCATTTTCTTTCGGAAACGCATAAAATTGGCAAGTATTCTTATTCAGAAACTATGTCATCGAATGGCGTTTCCCCATTTTTTGATAAAGGCAGGTCTTTCAGAAAATACTGTCAAAGTAAATGTTTCGAGCAAAATTTCCGGATGCGGCAGCACGAGAAAGGGGTAAAATATTTGTCACATGACAAGAATCGCTTATTACTTTATAACTTTGTACTTTATACTTTGTAATTAATTTATAAAAAATGGAAACCGTTATTCGATTCCAAATCGCTTCAATAGTCAGACCTGTCAATTTTACGCCAGTTTAAATTTTGTTTGAAAATGCCTCAGTAAGTTTTGCGTTGTTGAGCTAGCAATTTGAAAACCACCTTAAATAAATTAATGTGAGCATCTTAAACAATTTAACCCATACGTATTGAGTTTTAGTAAATGGTACAAAAGGAAAAACCCATGAATATGGAAATTTTAATAAAATAAGGATGTGTGTATTTAAATAATGTCTGTCTATTTAAATAATGAAATCTGTACTAATAAAAGAAAGTTTCGCTCTGCGTGCGTGTGTGTCTGTTCGCGATGGCTAGGGAAATCTATCGCATGTATAAGTCTGACAATTTAGGTGAGGATAGCCCAAGAAAGGTCCTGATGCACCTGAGGCACAGATTTTTAATTTTTTAAGGGCCGGGGCCCCTTTCAGTTTTTATGCCCTAAATTGTTAATAACGTGCCCCATTTTATCTGATCTTCTTCGTTTTTGGGGCTAAATCTCCATTTAGTTATGCCCCCATTTCTATATTCCAGTTAAGGTCCTCGACACCTGGGACACGGTACAGGGCCCCTTCAGGTTTTTGTGCCCTAAATTGTTAATACATTACTTCCTTTTAATCCGATCTTCATTTTCCACTTAGTTATTCTCACGTTTCTACATTCCAGTTAAGACCTGGGCCCCTCTATGCTCCCGTACGGCCCCCTTGAACTTCTTGTGTGTCATGCATTCCCCCCCCCCTCTTAATTTTCTCACCTTCTCAGTGCATTGTTTTAAAGTTGAATATTTGACTCTTCTTCCTGGACTAACACTCTCATAATTTTAACTGGAACCCTAGGGCCATGTTTTAAGAGTTATACCCCCCCCCCATTTTTGTGCATTTCTTTAAAATATTATTATAAGGATTAATTCATACTCTATGCTTAATTTTGACTAATTGAAGATCTAAAACGCGAAGTACTAAAACATTTTAACATGATTTCATGTTAGGGCTCTGCTCTGAACTATCAGTTGGCTCCTTTTGGGCCCCTATTACAGGTCCCTTAAAAATAGTCCGATTCACTAGCTTTATTTTCTAACAACTTCTTAGCTCCTTCAGCTACCACAAGAAGACAAACAAATTTCGCTGACTTCAGCTACCACCGATTTTTAATATTAATCGCCTATTTGGGGCTTTTGGTGAAGCTTCTTTAAAAAGGATCTGAATTGCTTGCAATTTTATTTAACATAGTTCTAGCATCCTCTGATTATTTTAAAAACTACTGAAAAGAATCTTTATACTGAACTACATGCCAGTTAAGTCCCTGGCCCCTTGAAGTTTTTGCACCCTAAATTGTTAATAAACTACCCCTTCTTAATCCGATATTCATTTTTGGAACCTTTTTTCCATTTAGTTATTGTCCCGTTTCTAGTTTCCAGTTAAAATCCCAGGGCATCCTAGGGTCTCGTAGGGCCCGATTCGGGGCCCTTTGAACTTTTTGTGAGGTATGCTTTTTTCACCCCTAATTTTCTGTCATTCTCAATGCAAAATTTTAGAGTTGAGTCTTGGACTCCTCTCCCCGGACAAAACACTCTCATATTTTTATTGGGACCCTAGGGCCCTGTTTTAAGCATCCCCCTATTTTTTCCGCATATCTTTAAAATTTTATTCCAATGACTAATCCATACCCTATGCTTAATTTCGACTAATTGGAGATCTAAAGTGCTAAGAACAATTTCTAAATATTACATTTCCTGAAATCTTCTTATAATATTCAAATAAAAGTTTATGAAAAAGCACACCCTTTGAAAAAAACACACACTTCTTTGTCTCTTTTAACAGTGACTTTATGCAGGAGAAGAAAAGATATAAAAACAAATCGTTATGGTCGCTTACACAAAATATTGTTGAAAGATACTGGTCAGTGTCATTCCGAAGATAGGAAGTGTAGATTTCAGGCACTGGGGTGTCGGGTCTGTGCTCGTTAGTAATTTCTTGGAAAACTTAATGCCATGTGTTTAACTTAAAACATGTGTTTTTGAGGCTGAAGAGGGAGATGAATAAAGATGTTTTTCTGCTTTTGTCTCGGGGAAAGAGGGTAAAAATACTAAACGGATGCCTTAGCAACAGTTACTATCGGTCTTACGAAGCTTTAAAATTGCAAAAGTAAAAGGTAATGGATGTTGACCCTTGAAACACGGCTTTTTCTCGGCATTTCAGAATACTTTTAGCATTTCAGAATTTCTATTTTTTTTTTTTAAAGAAATTAAGTAATTTTTAAAATGAAATTTTTATACAACTTAACCCACTGGTAAAGGACCCCTCGCGAGTTGGGGCCAGGGGCTGCAGCCCCCGTACCCCCCCCCCCCCCCCTTAATCCGGCCCTGCTGGTAGCTTTATACTTTTGGAATTTAACTCAGTGAACAGTGTTTGGGTAAAGTGATGGAATGTCTTCTTTGAATGCAGCTGTTAAAACATATTTCTGATAGTAATCCGAGTAAATTTTGACTTTTTTTTTTCTTTTTTCCTTATTTTAAGTTTTCTGTTATAAGAGAATCTAGCAGTAACCATAAAACCTATAGCAAAACTTTCTTTTTTTTTTCACTGAACCAACATTTTAGGTCTTTTTCTATTGCAGTCAGGTAAACATATCCAAACCTCATCAATTGTAACTGCATATTTCCATTTTTCTCCTGCCAAATAAATTTCATGGAAAAATCTCTACATAATTTTATGCTGATAAACATGATTTCGCATTAGGTGATGAACATTTTTTTTTTTCCTTATTAACTCTAAATCAGATTTTATAATTTTGTTTACATTTCCTATAGAGATGTTTAAAGATTTTGTGATAGTATTTCGGCAAAGGCGTGGAGATTGGATTTTATTTTAAAACATGAGATACGACTTTAAATATAATAAGCTGTGATAAGCAAGTACCTTTGTTGGGTATGCATTTTGTACCTTTTTCCCAGCCAAACGTAAACTTTGACATTTCTCTTTTTTTATAATTAATTAGGTCACCTATTTTTAGGTATAAAAAAAAAATCATGATTTTTTTGAAAAAAAAAAATAAAAAAAATCGGATTTTGATAAAATCAGATTTTTTTTATTGAAATCGGATTTTTATGATTTTTTTTTCCCAGCGCTCAAATACTGAATAGCTACCAAGAGTTTTAGGTTTCCAAACCAATTTAACCTCTAATTGCTAATATATTCTGTGATTTTACACTTTAATTAATAAAATTATTATTAATTAGTAATTACATAAATTATAAAAACTGCAAATTAGTAGTTTCATTAATTAGTAGCATACAATAATGTTACATACATTAACATTTTGTAATAATTATGTAAAACTGTATTAAGTACTAACTAGTGATATTTACATTTATTAAAATTATTAATAACTGTATTTACTATTAAATTGTTTAACACTAAAATTAATGATTATTAAACAAAAAATTAACTCTGTAATTAGGAACATAATATACATTTTTATGTTTTAATTACTAAAATGATCTTTAATAATTTAGTATTCATTCTAGAAAGAAAAAGGGGCAGGATGCTAGTCCCAAAAAAGGGCGCTATTTCATGAGGAAATATATTAGTCATCTGTTTAGTAATTATATAAGGGGAAAAAAGTATATAGTTTCTTAGTATAATAAAGTGTCATTAATTAATTGTGTCGTTAATAAAGTGTCATTAATTTTAATAATTTTTGAATTACAAATTGAAAAATACAATTAAATAACAAGTTTTAATTTTTTTTTTTTAAAGAAATAAAGTTCTATCCTTTTTGCAAAGTCTTGGGCACATGGATTTAGAAATACTGTGGAATGGGGAAGTTTTTTACAAGAAATCTCTGGCTACCACTACTGGTGAATTTCACTATTTTTTAAAAGGGCGGGGCGCATTCTGCCAATTTCATAAAGGACAGGTTGTGGCACCCTAAAAAAATTACCTAGAGAAAAGAGTAAATAATTACAGAATTAATAAAAACTGCAAATAAGTGATTTCATTAATTAGTAGCACAAATAGCAAAACTAACAAATATTATTTGCAGATCATTTTTCATTTGTACTGTTAATCGCCTAAATCTGAACCTACACACATGTATGCATATGCTAATCCCAGAAAAATATTTTGGGATTAGCATAAAATATGAAAATGTTTTAACCCATTCATATACACATACAGAGTAAATATAAGGGATAACCATGTTATATCTGAAATCCTCAAACCATAAACAGCAGCATTATCAGCACTCAGTGGGGTCTCTCAGCATTCAGTGTTTCAAATAGTTTTAGTGCTTTTTTAATCCCTAGCAATTTTTATTTGGTATATATGAGTTCAAAAATTTTAAATAACAAACATTTATTCAACCTTTATTGAAGAAGCTTTTGCTGTGCTTAATATTTTATACCAATTGCTTCATTTTCTCTTATACATTCTTTTACAATAGCGGTTCAGCCGATATCATTCTTTAATTCTTCTTTATCTGCTATAAATTTATTGTTACAAAAGTAGAATGCGAAAATGAGGTTATGGCTATTTTATTCTTTTACTTGCAGAAATTTACTATACTTGCTATGCTTATTTTATACAAAAGAATGAATAATTTTATTACTAAACGAAAATTATAACGTTGCATTTTATATTAGATTTAAATATCATTTTAAAATAAAATCCTTTTTATTTTATGTTAGATAAAAACTAGGCTTTTTAGAAAATTACTGTTCTTAAACTTTTTTCCACAGTCTGGAATTAAACTTAAAAACAATTATTTAAAGCTTTTTTTATGTATTCATAAGTCAAAATACCTGTAGAAACTTTCCAAATTATGTTCATCTTAAATTTTATACTTTCTAATGTCATTTTAAACATTTAGAAAATTTATGATTTAAATCAATGATTTTTTTTTTTAAATCAGTCGATTAAAAATGCTATATAGGTTGTATTTATTTATCTGTTTTTCATTTACATTTAAATCACAGAGAAATCCAAAATCATTACAAAAATGTGCGAACATCCTCTACATTTTAACGAAGCTTTAAACGTTATTTAGAAAGTTACTATTTATACTTTACGGAAATATTATGTAATCTGAACTATGTTTGCTTGTTACTTTTACAATGGACTGAATTAAATGAGATCAATAGCATGCACTGTAATATAATAAATTGTAAAGTACAACCTTAATCAGTATTCAATGCATGATTTTTTTTTTCATTTCACTTTTGTTAAGTAAGCAGTTAAAAAAAAAAAAACAGTTAACAATTTTTACTTATTATACCAATCGTAAATTATTTTTAATCAGAAATATTTTTACTTACTAGGTTTTCTAAAATATGCTTAATAAAGTGAAAACAGTTATAAGCTATGATAATTTTATACACAATGTGCACGATTTTTCTTTATTAAAATTTGAATAAAGCTACTTTTTTTTATGAGATGTTGGATGCAATCTGTTTTCCATTAAATAAAACTAGACCTGTTAATGCAAAATCACACAGAATGGGAGAAAATTCCATTTTAGATAGGTTTTCGTCTTAGCAAACGGTACAATGCCTCTAATTGTTTTGTATTTCTTTTTTCAAAGAATCATAACTTTTTTTCGTTTAAGAAATTCGTTACAGACAGGTTATAGACTTTTTTTTTATATATATATATAGACAGGTTATGTTATCGTCGGGTTTCTTTACCGACAACCCCGTATCCACAGGTTTTACTGTGTTTAATTTAAAAAGAGATATATATTGTTAAAAGATGTTAGCCCTCCCAAAAATTTTCAGAGCCCCCCCCTGACGTGCCTTGCTGGTTACGGCCCTGCACCGCAAACTCTAAAAACACGGTAATTTGATCGGCTTCAAAAATATTGCGGAATACGGAAACATAATTTAAAAAATCAGTGGCGATCTCCTTGTAAGCGGATTTTCATTCACTTCTTTTTGATTGGGAATTTTAAGGCCGGATCAGCTGCTGTTAAACCTCTACTGACTGTTTTCATGTTTGATTAAATAAGATGAGTTAAACATTCGAAAAAAAAAGCTAATATAAAATGAACTATGTAAACAGAGTCTTATCCTCCTGGTATTTTTTTAACAACGCTATAAGAAAATGCTTTAAATAAGACATTTTAAATGTATCGTTTTATATCTAATATAATTTTCACAAGAGTTTTATTTCTCTTTTTAATATTAACGTAAAAATACTTTTGCTGTTAGAAAGAAAATATTTGCGTTGTCTTAGAATTCACAACAATAGTTAAAAAGATTATCTCCAAATATGAAATAAATGTCTCGTGTAAATGTATTTTTTAATTTAAACTGTTTTACAATATTATTATTTGGTCATTTTAAATAGGACATAATTTCTTCCAATTACGACATTTAATACAGATTAATGGATTTATTATTTTAAAATTTTCTTTCTCTTTTAATATTCACATGTAGTAAATATAGTTTTTATGACGTAATTTTCAATATTTTCTTGATTTTAATACGTAATCATTTAATTCTAATTTGAAAGTTTTTCTCTGTTTATAATAGTCACGTGCAAATATATTCTTAATTTGAAGTAAATATTGTTGTTTTTTCTGTTTTACAATTAGCAACAATTTAAAATAATAACCTTTTCTAAAATATGTAAAAAATATCTCTCAAAAAGCTGAAAATTTGGATTTAAAATGGTATAAGACCTCAAAAAATTAGTCAAACTAAAAAACTAAATGCAGTCGGCACACCGAAAACTTCTAATATATATCCTTAGAATAAAGGATTAAATTCTTATGTATAGTTTTTGCTAATATAAAACTTCTTTAATAGAACGAATTTGACCAACTTTAACATTAAATACCTCTTAAAATAAAATTTTTATTTAAAAATGGTTTTCTTCAGGGTATTTATCAAACATTTCTCTATAATGCTATCATTTTCATATTTTTGTGTGCAGTAGTTCTCTTAATATTAGCGAAGTAAGGCCCCTAGGTCACGAAAAATTCATTTACTGCGGAGGTGACAGCATTAGTTACGTTTTTTTTTTTTAAACAGAGAGAGATACATGACAATAAAAGAATAGGAGTGAGTAACATTAGAAAATGTAACGCACGAACTTGGCTGCTTTTATTTCACACGTATTTCATTCATTGTTTTTTACACTGAGAAAGGGACTTTTATTATAAAGTTTTAAAGTAGTTCTTGAACATACTATATATATATAATAAAAAAAAAATGTTTTTCTGTTGACTTGGGGGGGGGGGGGGACGAGATAAGGTGGGTGCTCTTTATGTTTTTCCTTCCGTTTTTTAACGCATCATGTATTTATCTTAATGCAATGAGTTTTGACTGCATAAGTTTTTGAGTATGCTGGGAGAAGTTTTGAACCCATTAATTGCCCTTCTAAGCTTCCCTTTAAGAAATAAGGCATTAAGGAATATTTTCATTAAACTTCGAAAGCTTATTAATCGTGTTCAAAATATAAATATTTTCTTCTTAAATTTTAATGTTATTGCCTTAATTCTGCTTCATCCCCACCCCCTATTGGGAAAGTCTCCACAATGTAAAGTTACCCTTTGTTCATCAATATTCACCCCCCTTCCCATTATTTCTTTTCTTTTTCAATCTCTGTAGTTGCTGATATTTTATCTCCCTCCCCTCAAAGTCCACTCTTAATGAAAATATTGGAGTTATTAAATGGAGGTTTTCTTTTCCTTCTATATTTATGTCTAAAACTTTCACGCTTTTTATGCTTGGAATGACTAAAAGCCTGGATTCCGCTTACTTATATTTTAAAAAGGGAAGACTACTAGGAGGAAAAAATGAAGGCAAATTGCTTTCTCTACCTTTGCTACGCATATGCGATGATTCCCAAATGATCTGTGTGAAAATTTTGTTCATTTTCTTGCAAGTAAGTCAAAATTCGGCTTACTTACATTATGTTTCTTTTTTCTTTTGTTTGAAACATTTTTCCGTGGAAATTTATCGAAACCTAGTCCTAGTGATTAAATTAAATCAAAGAAGTTCAAATAATCTCATAGCTAGAACTTCAGAGTATTTAATTTCAATTTTTCTTCGTTTTTTCTTTCTGTTTTTTGTTAGAAACAAACCATTCTTAAATAAACATAAAAAATATTTTTAAAATTTGTACAGATACAACTCTACTTATTATTAAATTACAAGTGCACCACGTGAACCTTTCACACTGCAATATTTAGAATTATTTGTATAAAATTTTTTTTATTAATTTTTATTCAAACAGGCGAATATGAATTGATACGTGAATGTACGATATGAAAATTCTGTTTAAACCTTCCGAATGAGACCTTATTCATCGTCAAAAATAGAACGGCACACCCGGAAAAGGGAACAGCGCAAGCGAAAAATAATATTGTGTGCTCGAAAAATGGCATGACACTGCATGGCGCTAAATATACCTAAAATAATTTATAATTCCAATAATAAAATCACTTGATCTATTTTTTTAGTATATTAAATTAATATTTTCAATTTAAAAATTCCGACAGTATTGCAATGCAATTCATTTAGATATTTTAGTAAAAAGAAGAAATACAAATAAACGGAATGACAATAAACATTCTTAATATTTTTTTCATTGTTATATTTTTTAAGTTTGTTGAATTATGATTTTTTTTTTTTTTCTAAATATGTTTTAAGCTTGACTGTAGGCATCTTTTTGGCTAATTTTGTTAATCTATTTATAGATTATATACACGTCGAAAGTTTTTTTGTCTTTAAAATTGTTGAAACAGATTTTTTTAATGAAATATGACCAAGGGAAATATATATATAGTGTATTGCTAGATTAATAAAAAAAATTACATAACAGAATTGTGCTGTTCTTTCTGACTACGAAAAATTAACCCATTTACACACGAAACAGTATAAATAGTCTAGCGTTTACTTCCGGGTAGTATTCCGTAACGAAATTGAAACTTAATAAATAAATAAAAAAATAGTACAAATAATATAAATATAGCACAAATTTAATAAACAAGTAATCTAACTTCTTACTAAAACCACTTAAATGATCATAAAAAAAAGGCTGCTGTAATTAACAAAATCCTTACCGATTGATTCGGATATTAATATCTGGCTTGGTGCTAATACAAAAATATTGCTTTTAATAAATTTCAAAACTTTATTTGAATACATTTTGATATTTTTTATACACAATTATTTTTGGAGTTGTTAGTGGGCAATCTAAAAACATATTAATTTTAAGAAATCTATTACAGTTAAACAGTAAGTTTTTGCCAATGTACTGTGACCCGCGGTATCCGATTAGATCCTCTAATAAAAATTTAAAAGAATGTTGGATTTTCTTTTAAGTGGTATTTTTAATGTAATGAAATAGTACGGTAGATATATACAACTTATTCTACAAAGCTAGTGGATTTAACTTCAAATTCTGACTATAGTGGTCGTAGCTGTGAGGCATTTTTTTAGATTTTGTGTGTGTGGTGGGGGGGGGGGGGGGGGTCTTGATTTTTTATGCGATTATTAAATATTCGAAAATCAGTAGAAAATGTACAGTATTCATCGAACCACCATAATTTTTTGTCTGAGATTTCGTTCATTCCTATACCTAGATTCATGGAATTCGAATTAGAGCAAGAATATATCTTTCGTAAAAGTTTATTATCAATAAGAATTAAATAATTTTCTCAAATAACCATTAATTTTTCTCTGAGTCTATAATTAAAAAAGGAACTGCATGTTAGAGTAAGACTTTAAATATCTCGTTAATATTGTCAATTTTAATACAGAATGTTATAAATTCTACTTTAAAACTGTTATAAAAGCAAGCATGAAAATCACTTGTAATCAACTAAATGAAGTTACAAATTTCTAAAAGTGATAAAAATAATACAGTTAAAAGTCATAATGCCTTTATTTAGATCAACATATGTTTAAATATGAAAACATCGCACAACCGGCGAAATTTTCAAAAATTTTTGCTAAAATGTTTGTATCAACAAGCATTCTTTGATTTAAGTCACTTATAGCAATTTTTATCTTGATTTATAGTTTAAAACTGTTTTTGATGCATATTTAAAGAAAAAAAAAATTGATATTAGTTTTACATTTTGCAACGGAATATTAAGAACAAGAGAAACGTTAATGTATCTAACTAATACTAAAATACTTTAATGTTATTAAAAAAATTCTATTATTTAATAATGTTAAAAACAAAATAGTATTTAAAACTCTCTTAAAAGTCTTTCTGAATGTCCTTCTACACGTGTTTCCTAATAGCAGTATCTTATTCATTTCAACGGAGTTTCTAGCGTCGCACATTTTTTGACCATATCCCGCTGATTTAACCAGATGCCTGATGATATCGTAGACAAAGGAGTGCGGAGACGTGCAAATATCGCTTCAGGCAAAGGACTTGAACTGATACTAAAGAACTAAAAAAGGGAGTAATAAAGAACATCTGTTTAAATACATCTATTAAAATTCTGAGATATTTTTCAAAGAACTCGGAAATAACTAAACTATTACTATTACTACTTTTACGATATTTTCATGTGGTGAACAAAAAATGCTCGTTAAAAAGGGGTCTCAAATAAAGAAAAATATGTCTTTTTTTTATTATAATACCTTAACAGAATGTATTCTTTAATTTTTTTTTTAAAGAAAGAAAAATGAAATAGGAATCATAATCTTTTTTTCAAATTTCATGTAAATTTTGCTACAGTTACTCAGATATATATAAAAAAATAATAGCTTATATATATATTTTTTTTTTATTTAATAGCTAATATCAGCAATACTACATTACATATGCATTAATTATTTACAGATAATGTTGAAACTCACTAAACATTCTTAATATTTTCCTAACTGTTAAATTCTTTAAATTTGTTGAATTACGAAAAAAATGTTTTTATTTTTCTAAGTATTTTTTAAGCCTGACTGTCAACAGAAATCTGCAGTAACTTTTGGCAAAATTTATTAATCATAATATAGAGTATATATACAGGGTGTTTTCAAATTGTCGAAATAATTTCTGTTTCTGAAATTGATCAGATGTGTTTTTTTTTTTTTTTTTTTTTTCCCAATGAATAATGACTGAAGGAAATGTATGTATAGTATATTGTTATATTGGTAGAAAAATTAGATTAAAAAATTGCGCTTTTCTTTTGAGATTACGAAACACATAAATATTTACATTTAATGTATACATTTAATGTATACATTTACACAATATAAATAGCCCTGTATTTATTTCTAACTATAATTCGATAACGAAAATGAAACTTTGTAAATAAATAAGTAAAATATTATATAATGCTTTTACGCTTATAAATGCTTTTAGGAGTTGTTAGTGGGCAATCTTAATATATATTAATTGGAAGAAATATATTAGATTTTTTACGAATATTCTGTAACCGCGATGTCCGCATTAGATCTTCTAGTAATAATAAAAACACTAATAATAATAAAATAATTAAAAAAACTAATAAAATAAAAAATAACTAAAATAAAAAACTAATAAAATAAAATTACTTTCTTTCTTTTATTAAGTAATTTTTTTCATGAAATGAAAATGTACTATAGATATATTTATAAAATATTTTACAAAACTGAATTTATCTGCAAATTCTAACAACATTGATTATTTCTGTCAGGCATTTTTCCAAATTGGTTTAATTTTTTTCATGTTGTTTAATGTGATTATTAAGTATTCGAAAATCAGCACAAAATGTACTTTATTTATCCAACCACCAGATGAAAATTTATTATCTATTAACATTAAAATATTCCACAGCCAGCTTTTTTTCTCGGATTTTATTATAATTAAAAAAATGAACAGCATATTATAATAAGATGAGGCTCCCGTCTCGGCAGGTGAAAACACTCGCGAGCGAATGTTAAACTTCTGGAAGATTCTTTTCAAATATCTCATTTGCATTTCAGTATTTTTAAATGATTTTTGTTGCATTTAATAGCAGTGGTTGATCCTTACATTCACCCATTTTTATTTTTTCGATTTTGGCTGCAGTTTTTTTTCTTATGATGACACTTTCACTTTCGGAACCCGTTCTGAAAGTAAGAGTAACTTTATATATTTTTAAAAAATTGCACACAAAATCAAAAAAGGGTGAATAAGCGATCGACCTCAACTATTCAATGCAAAAAGAAATAAAAAAGTTGAAATGCACACGAAATATTTGAAAAGAACCTTCCAAAGCTTTAACATTAACTCGCGAGTGTCTATGCCTGAAAGAACGGGAAACGGAATAATAAAGATTTTTAGAATTTTTTGTCTGATTTATATTTTATATGTAAAATGTAATGGCGCTAAAAAAAGGTTCTGGGAGTGATCTGTAAGTCGCTCAGTGACACCGTATGAAATGTGAAATATATTTCCAATTACGGAGCATCTAGTTCAATATTGTTTGGAGGTAAATAAGGGCAACAGCTTCCACAAATTCGCGTTTTATATTTGCATTTTAACAATGCAACTCAAGTCTGTTGAAATTTTACTGTAATATTGTTCATTCAGTGTTTAACCTTTGAGAAAATTTGTGTTTAGTCTGGAATGAGACACCCTGTATTTTTCTCAGAAGAAAATGTTTTTCATCCTTTGTTTCCAATACAAAAATTGTTTTTTGTAGTGGATTTTCGAATCCAACTAGGACAGCAATTCAAAATAAGAATTCATATTTTCCAGAAACTTTTTATTAAAATAATACATGATTTTATTGTATATTCAGATAAATTTCAACTTTAAAAATAAATATTAGAAAATCGAGAGTTTTTTTTTTTGTTTCTTGTTTCCCTTCCCCCTTTTTCATTTGGCTGAATCTTAACCTTTGTGAAAAAGATGCATCGATTATCTAACTGATGTTTAAATGTGTGTAACAGATAAAGCAAAACATTATGGTAAAGGAACACGACATTTTAAATTATTATTAATAATACAAATAAAGCGTTTATTTATTTTCTTTGAAAAAAAAAAAAAAAAAAAAAAAAAAAAAACAATTGTAAGAATATTTTCAGCTGCATCATATTCTCAGTAAAAAGTTCAGAAATAAAAAGATTATCAGAAACTTCTGCATTAAGAGGCTATTTCTGTCAAGCGAAAAGAACCACACGCTAATGCTACTTTGCAATATTTTAATTGATTTTTTATTCATTGGATAGCTGAGATAAATCTGTGCAAAGAGAATTTTTTTTTTTTAATTTTTCGATTTTGTTTACAGCTATTTTTAATTAGGACACTTTCATTTTCGGAAACGGTTTCGAAAAGAAAAGCATCCTCATTAAAAAAAAAAAAAAAAAAAAAAAAAAAAAAAAAAAAATCTGCAATCAAAATCGAAAAAATAAATGATAGCCTTTGTACAGATCGATATCAAATATGGGTCATAAAATATCATATCATAAAAATGATATATATTTATCATTTAAAAATATTGAAATGCAAACGAGGTATCATTATAAATTTCTTTCATTGGATTAGCATTAGCGAGCGGGTCTTTTCGAGAGAATGAAGTAGCCCTCCACATGTTTATGTGAGTATGAACCCGATCGGTTTCATTAATCATTAATTATCAAAGTTTATTTAAATTTCTATAAAGAATATTACCTTTATGATTTTTGAAATGTTCAATTTAATACCATCATGTTAAGCTTTAATAAAATATCGAACCCCTCTTCCCCAATTGAAAAAATGTTGAACCAACAAAATAAATTTTACAACCCCATATAAACATTCCTGACCGATGCTCAATCCGAAATATTTACTTTTTTTTTTTTTTTTTTTTTTTTTTTTTTTTTTGTCAGTTATCATTATGCGCCAATGGTATATCACAATTCACAATCTCTTCCGCCCCGTGCGCCAAATGGATTTGCTGTGGTGCTGGAGGAGAGACACCCTGTATTTTTGACAGAAGAATATGTTATTCAATCTTGGCTTCCTATATAAAAAATAGTTTGTTCTGGTGTGGTCTACCATTTCTTATTTGCCAGATTTTTGTTATGATTATTTTTTATCACTTTGTATTGCTAAATTTTAAAGGCGTTTGTGTCATTATTCATTAATATGAGAAAATTACGATCAAAATCTTCTATACTGAAATCAAATTTTAGTTATTTGTATTGCGGAATTTCATTTTTTAATATCACCCATATATGTGTTATTAAAACAAAATGCTAATTAAACTTTTATTATTTAATTTGATTTTTCTGGTATAGACTAAATGAACATCGTCGGTTTAATACTGTTGCTTTCAAAATTTTAACATTGGATTTTTTACCAACAAAATACAAGCATATGGCATTTTTGATATAAGAAATCATATTAAAAATATTTTTTTCTTTACAATTAAAAATATATTTAAAAAGTTTCGTATTTTTTTTCATTAGGAAAATCGCGTTTTTTAAAACTAAATATGATATATATATATATATTTATTTATTTAAAACCACAAACAAAATATCAAAATCCATCACTCACCATAGCTGCATTGAAACTCACATCGAAAATATTATAATAACCAACATAAACTTTAACTCTTAAAATAAACTAAATAACCAAACTAAAGAAAATATATATAATTGCAAGACATAACAGAACAGGACAGAAGGCGAGCGGTATGGCTAACGACATACACTGCAGGGTTAAGTCAGACTTTACGCATGCTACGTCCCCCTTCACTCGCCAAGACCAAAATTGAAAAATTGAAAAAACTATGAAAAACTAAACAGAACTACAACATCCACCAAAATATCACTCTAACTCATTAGATCAATCAACTCATCAAAACCTCCATTCTCATCCATCACTGAGTTCAGTTCACTTCCGTACCTGCTACTCTTAATAAAATCACTAGTTATTCTCCTGATGAAATTGCGAGGATAACCATGCTTGAATCCCAAGCGGCACCACTCCAAAATATCACTAAACATATCTTTAACGCTAGTACTCAGTCTTTCGATTCGTATTAATCCATTTCTAAGTACATTTCTTTTAATCGAAACATACACGTTGGAATCAAAATATATCAGCTTTAAGGTATTAAAGTTGAAATCATTTCGCTTGTCAAATAACTTAGATATCAAATTTTCACTTTCTATGCTTAGGTTCACATCTAGAAAATTAATATTTTTACAATTCTGGGAGGAGGGTTCCAGACTCAGTGACGTAGGATAATATGTAAAATCAATATTTTCAATATCATTGTTTAATTTGACTATCAAAACATCGTCTATATACCTGTAGGATAATGTGTTACTGTTTAAATTATTATTTCTTTCATATATATCTAAGTAAATGTTTGCCAAAATGGAACTGCAACTCCCCCCCACTGGAATACCCCGAATCTGTTTAAATATTGTATTTCCTTCGTAAAGGTAGTTTTCTTGTACTACTAACTGAAATAAATTTATGAAAAAATCATTATGAACATCCAAAGTACTATTTGTATTATAAAAATCTACTATTTTATCTTTTAAATCTGTCAAATCAATTGTGTTATAGAGGTCTGCAAAATCGTAAGCGAATATATATATATATATAAATATTTGGTGTTTTTTCATATGTTTATATGGATTTATCGTCCGCAATATGCTAGTGAATCAGCGATATTGTGCTTGATTCTGTATTACTAGTTAAAGGTTCCATCTTTGTTTTGTATAATATCAGTAAAAGAAAATCAAGAAATTAATTTGATTAATGCACATTTCGATTATTCATGAGCTGCAAAAATAGTGCTATTGAAATTTGTTGATCTTTTAACCGCTTCTAAAGAAAAAGTAATAATTCAAATGAAAATTAATGGTATTATAATTATCAATAATGATATAAAATGGTCTTATGTAAGTCTATAAAAATTAGACAGTTTTTATCTTTGCTTATAATATAAATGCACTTTCCAACATGTGCAAATTTCTTCTACAATCTGATTTATTTCCTTTTTTTTCCGTAAATGGTAAGGGAAAGCATTATCGAGAAGCTAACACATAATATGCAATTATCTTTGTGAAATAGTGACAGAATTATATAGTGATTTTAAATTTGAAAAAGGTATAGCATTAAGTTTCTTTCTTAATTTATTTTCATTTTTATTTATTTATTTTTTGCTTTGAAGTAGTAAGTATATATATTAATTTTAAATTTCAAATTTGCTTCAGAATTCAAAATCTGCTAAAGAGAAAAAGTACATAAATATGTGCTGGGGATTAAAAATAGATTGTTCGCTAAATAAAGGTTCCATCATGAAGGTTTTTCTATTTATTCTATGAAGGGAAGAGTGATGAGTTATCAACATTTATTATTTGCTGCCCCTATATTTTTACTTTCTTCTATCTTCAATAGAGAAAGTATTGTAATCGAAATTTTTTTCGACTTCCGGTTTTCGACGGATTTATACGTTTTAGGGGTCAGAGATCACAAAAAACATGTTTATAGAAAATGTCTGTGTCCGTGTGCCCGCCTGTCTGTCGCCATTGTACCATCAAAAAGTGTATGAAGTTATGCACAGAATTGAACCAAATTTTTATTTTAAGTTTTTGGCTATGGCAAGCAGATCCTCCCTGAATTTTGAAAAAAATCGCCTGCAGGGGGCTCTGTAATAGCGATTTTTTTGAGATTTTTCAATATTGTACCATCCAAAAGTGTATGAAGTTATGCATAGAATTGAACCAAATTTTTATTTTAAGTTTTTGGCTATGGCAAGCAGATCCTCCCTGAATTTGGAAAAAATAGCCGGTAGGGGGCGCTGTAACAGCGATTTTGAATACTGTACCATCCAAAAGTGTATGAAGTTATCCATAGAATTGAGCCAAATTTTTATTTTAAGTTTTTGATGTTAAGCAGGTCCTCCCTGAATTTGGAAAAATTCCGCTGGAAGGGGGCGCTATAATTACGATGTCTGTACCATTTTCTTTATTGTACAATCGAAAAGTGTATAAAATTATGCATACAATTGAACCAAATTTTTTCTTGCATGTTTTTGGCTTTGGCCAACAGGCCCTCCTTGAATTTGGAAATATTGCGCGGTAAAGGGGCTCTGTGATAGCGATTTTTATATGTTTTTCTTGATTTCCCGTAGTTCTGTTGTCCATCGGCGGCGCGTGCAGACGCGGAAACTCGCTTGTTGCTAAGCCGGCTATTCGCAAACATCTGATAACCACAGAATAAGCAAAAACTATTAATTTTAACAAATATCATGATATTGATTAACTCGTTTTTAGTCCGTTTAATTGACTGAAGCATAAATTTAAGATGAAAATCAAAGTTGGGATAGTATTGAACTAATAATATTGAAGTATTAACATGTGTAACTAATTTTTGAAATATTATGTATAAGATAGAAGAAAGTTTTGGAATTGGCATATCCAACTAGTTTAATGAAATATGGTCATCGTAAATATAAAACAAAAGAAAAAAGATATATATATGAGGAGGTGAGTTTCAAAAATAACTTTATCCAGAAAATCAAATAAACCAAGAATCTAATAGCAAAAATACAGGATAAATCCAGCTTTTTGGCAGATAGTTGTGTTTCTTGTTATTTTCTTGTGTTCTGCTGTGCAGATTTACCATTAGAATATATTGATAGGGAAAATGCGATATTTTTAATTTTGTATAAGGCGAGTTTTGAAACTCACGTTCTCATATAAATTATAGAAGAGGCAGAATTTTAAAATTGCTAGAAAATTGAATATTCTCCTAAATAATCTGCATAAATAGCATACAATTAACTAAATCTGTGTTAAAATAAAAGATAAAATCACGGTTATTAATATATGTACACATTTAGAGATTAACTTTATCTTATAAGAAGAAAAAAAAAAAACTGCGGATAACTTTTGGTAAACTTTTTTTTTTTTTTTTTTAATATGAACATTATAAATTTTGTAACTTTGTGATTTATTGAACTTTGAAATTTAGTAACTTTGTCATAACTGTCAAAGAACCCCTAACTAAATCTGCATTAAATTAAAAGATAAAATCACGTGTATTTGTTCATTAATCTATACACATTCATAGATTAATTTAACTTTGTCTTATTAGATGAAAATATGCCTATAAACTTTTGGTCCCCCCCCCCCTCCCCCACAGAATATTAACATTATAAACTTTATAATTCTGTAACTTTTACATACCTGGCATTACTTTAGCATCTATTAAAACAGTAAATTTCTAAATGTGGATCCCTAGAAAAACATTCATTTTAACTAATTCGCATTGTAGTAATGTGTAACTCAAGACGAATTTAGGACAGCAAAATTATGTGCTATTTTTGAAATGCAAAATGTTGTACTTCTTTTCCGTCTTACTAGCGTCCATATTCATTTTCGTTAGCGATATTCCTTGATCTATTCCTTGAAGAAGCACTGATTGAATAAAAACACACACCGATAGAGAGTAAAGATACCATAACCATTTGCTCAACAAATAAATTATTTTGGAGAATCTCTTATAAGGGAAAAAGTATTTAAAGAAAATCAAAAATCAAAATGGAAAATTAATTTTATGTAGACTGAAATAAATAAAATTTTACTATACCCCCCCCCCCCCTTCTTCATCGCACTTAAAAAAGTCCTTTGACCTTCGCCGCAATATAATCTATTGACGTATTCAAAATTTCCTTTCTTCTCTTGACTTCTTGTATCCCCCTCTCTCTTTTGTTTATTTATTTAATTTGACACTTAATCAAATTATAGACAAAATTTGAAAAAAAAAATAAATATGAAATATTAATTCAAATGCATATTTTATTAATAGAGAAAAAATATTTTCTCAAACTGAAAGAGTGACTTCGTGTTAGTTTTCAAAAAGTTCCTTATTGAATGTCAAGCATTCTAAATTAAATTATTTTATTTTCACTAAAATTTTATGTTCAAATTCATTTACAACTTACTTTCAATTATATTTTTAGGTAACTACACTTTTAGCACAGTTCATTTTCCGTTTTTACAGAGATATTGTAAATAAAAGTTTAATCTTAAACAAATCAAATTCAAGAGCTTTAATTTGATGGTAAGTGCATACATACATAAATTGAGTAATTCCACATAAAATCTATACACATAGTTTGAATTATAATCATGCGAAAATATCTGTAATGCAATTAATCTAAATTTTGAAGTAAGATCAGTATGTTAAAAAAAAAAGCAATTTGTAGATTTATCTTCAAAATTTAAGGTACGTTCTTATTTTTTTTTATTATTATTATTATGAGTAAATCTTGCGGGATAATTATAATGAAATTAAAATGTCATTGGAAAAAAGTTAAAAGAATATATAAGTAAAAAACGCGAAATTAGGATTATTAGATACACCATTGACTCTATGAGATACGTTTAAAATATTATTGTAAGTATTCCTTTGAAGCAATCATAAATTAAAAATCCAGATTGCTTTAATTTTTAAAATCTCAAACCATAAAGGATTCTCTCTGTAGAACATGTGATAATTTTCAAATATGCGTATACACCTTAGAGCAGGAATTGGGTTATATTAGAAGTCTATGGCGTACACCCTCCCCTTTAAAAAAAAAGAAAAAAAAAGAAAAAAAAAAAGAACCCTTTAAATGATTAGCAGATGCTTTGCAAACCCGTTCAGGAACATAATAGATAACAGCATATTCCCTATTCTCCAATTCCAAGATAAGAAAACTTGTCCTTTCAACTTGAAAAACATAGTAAAGTCGACAGTAAGTAAAACTATAATAGAGAACTTGTAGTAGAAAAGTTCCCAGAATAACGTTGGTATAGGAAAATTTAGAATGCATAAATGTTTTTTTTTTTCTTTTCGCACCATTTTTGCGAAATCTATTTTAAGAGATCGGGATTTTACTATTTCAACTTGAAACTGAACGTAATTAATGAAAATATCGTGGTATCAAAAATTTTAGATCAAGTGCTTTCTAACTTAATAAGTTTGCAACTTTAAATTATAGTCCTTTCTTTATCTAATTTTATTTAAGAAAATATAGACCAAAGTAGTATTTCGATCCTTTCTCTATGGGCAGACATGTTGGTAAAGCGATTCGTAGATTTATATAACAATTGTTTCAAATAAAAATCAGGCTTCTCGAATGAAAAAGTTATGTTGTCAATATAACTTTTTTGACTTTATTTCTACTTATGACTTTACTGACTTTATTTCTGTGGACCCATGAGTTAGTTATTAAAAATGTGTATTGGTTCTCAATATTGCATATTTATTTTTTTAAGTTTAGGAAGTCTCAGAAACTGCGCTTTCAAAAAATATACATCAGTAGCGTTTTTTTTTTTCTATTCATGAATATAAAAGAAATAATACATAAGAAAAGAAATCAGCAAATTCGTCATTTCATTAGATCTTTCTCCAATATTTTTCTTTCAAATTTCTATCAAATTTATTAAAGATTAGCGATTGCCGTTTTAACTCCATACCAAATTATTTTAATATGTCAAATATATTTTTTTCAAAATCAAATTGGCCATGTTTCATGCTTGAAAAAATATAATTAGCTGAAAATCAGCTAACAGTTTTGTATAATGTAAGTCGTATTGCATTGTTAAATTATGCCTTTAATATTCATAACCGAAGAGTCCTTGTTTAGCAAAAATTAGACTTATTTTGATACAAACGTTATACTTAACATAGCTTACTTATGGTATAAATCAACTTTCAACATTATATTAATGCAATATTAGTATTATTCTCTTAGTATTTTGTACAAGCATTACCCTCTATGTATATGGTGATTTCTCCCGTCTATCCTGCACAAAAAAAAAAAAAAAAAAAAAAAAAAAAAGAAAGAAAAAGAAGAAAAATCAGGTCTTTTTCTGCAGAGCCTTTTGAAAGTATTTTTCTGTGGCAATATAACAGTAATTGTAAGTGTTGGATAATAATTCCCCAGGAATGATATTCAGTTGCAAAGGGTACTGTTTTATATTTTTTGATATTTATTAAATACTTGTATACTTGTCTTGTAAAAATCGACATAATAAGTAGCACCAGCAGGCAAAACTTTAGCATTCAGATGTTTCAAGGATTTATATAAAAAGAACCTATTCATCAATAAAAGAGAAATAACAGAAGCAATAAACACATGTGATTTTTTTTTTTTTTTTTTTTTTTTTTTGCTATTGTATGGGTACTTCGATGAAAAACAACTTCAAAAGTCGGCATGCTAGTTTCATTGAAGAAAAAAAAGAAAGAAAAGCACCCCCCCCCCCCCTCACACACACACACAAAAAAAAAAAAAAAAAAGAAGAAGAAATAAAATGACATGCTCAGATAAAGAAATGAAAGTTGTCAAACATCACTAACCCAAATACTTAGTAATAAAATATTTACCAGGAAAATAAGAAACCGAAAAATACTCAAAAAATCTAGGAGTACACTGAGAGATTTTTAGCAAATCTATTACTTTGTAACAGATTCAAATCCTTTATAAATTTTTAACATATTCCTATAATTAATTATTCGGATATTAATAAATACTAATTTAAATGTTGAATGCTTTAAGTTAATAGGCCTTTCAACTTTAAAGAAAAGGTAGTTTGATAAAGTAGATATGGTAGCGATAAAACTGCCAACTTTTGTGCTTTTCTGCTATTCTACTTTAATACAATCTTCCCTTTATTTAATTCTCGAAATTTGGCGATAGATAATGCAAAAAATGCTTTTAAAAAAATAGCGGTAATAAAAAAGTATAAAAGTTGTAATTTATTTATCAAAAAATTCAAAACGCCATTCGATTCCAAATTATGTTAATAGCCTGGCCTGCCAATTTTATGCTTTTACGCTTGAAAATGAGTCAGAAAATGTGTCAAAAAGTGTCCCATTTTTGAGAAAAGAGTTAGAGAATCGCCTTAAGATTGGAAATAAAAAATAAAAATTAAAAAATGGCAGAGCTATTGTAGTTTTCTCTTAAATTATAAAAGTAAATGAATCAGGATGCTCCTAAAATAAGTTATATTAAGTACCGTAAAGTACCGAAAGTAAGCCCCTCTTTAGCAAATAGGAAATTCTAATGATTTTAAGGGGTGCTTATAATTGGAACTTTTGTGAAAAGGGTAAAAAAATTAGGAGGGTGAGGAGGGGGGGGGGGTATTTGGAATTTATGAAATTTCATATGTCTTCATAAGTTTTCCAGAGCAAGATTTCTGCATGAAAACTTAAAATAAAATAAATAGTCTGACGAATTAAAAAAATATGTATATTGCGTCATACTGGAAATATAATGGACCTCAGCAGGTGAATATGTAACGTTATATGAGTTTGAAGAAACGTATTAAAACATGATAAAAACCCGACTATGGAAATATTAACATATTTTAACATTTTAAGGTTCTCTGAATTTGCTGTATCCATTATTAAACCTATTCCATATACATGCGTGTGTGTTTTCGTGTATATTAGAATTTTCACAAAAAGTTTAGCTCCCTAGAACTCATTCTTAGTGAAGGATCTGGGTTTATCTCTAATCTTGATTTAAGTTTTGTTGGTGAATTTAGTACTTAACTTCGAAATCTACCTCCGCCTGTAGACCAAGCCGGCAGGGATTTTTTAATTAAAACATTCTCACCTTGACAGACGTTTTTCTTTGTGTTCTGGAAAAACAGTGATTACTTCTGCAGAAACATGCATTTTCTCTGCACAAAATTGCACATGTAGAATATTGGTCTGACTTCATAATTAGCATGGTCAATTTTTTAAATGTGTTACAGATTATCCCTGAAGTACCCCTGATCCCAATTAACGAATTAACCCTACCTCCCCTAGATTAGAAAGTTTAAATAATGCTTTTTTCTATTCATGTTGCTAATGTAAAAAAGGGAACAAAGTAAAAAATATATATTTATATATTTTATAATATATATATATATATAAACTTATATATATATATAACTTATATATATATTTATTAAAATCACTCGTTTCCTAAAGTTTTCTAAAGCTAAAAAAAGGCAGTGAGTTTTTTATAATCAAGGCCAGGCGTGAAATTTAACCCTTTCTACTCGGGAGATGACTCTCATTCACCAATAGTGTTTCCAGGTGTCTCGCGTAATCCGGGCCTCCAAATGCTCTGGAAACCGGTATCTTAAGGTCATTTTTTTCGCCTTATCTCATGTCATAATTATCTGCGATTAAAGATGTCGAAATAAACTGTAAGAAATTAATGGTGTCCGGAGCATTTGAAGCGCTGATTTACGCGGGCGCCTGGCAACACCAGTGCTCGGAGAGTCACATTTCAAGTACAAAGGGTTAAGATAAAAATTGAAGGCTTAAAAAAGTGTTTTTCTTTTTCTTTAAGCCCCGATATTCTATTTCTTTTGGGCAGCAATTAAAGTGTCGTCCATTCAAAATAACGTTACGTTACATAAGCCAGCCGTAAAACGAAGCAGATTTAACGTTGTACTGTTAAATACTGATATTCTCTACTGCATTTTTTTTAACATCTAAGCATCACACATTTTTAATTTTCATACCGTCACACAGAAAAAAAAGTACATATTTTTGCAAATTGTTTGAAAACAGCATCTGAATTTTTTAGGTAGATTTCGTATGAAATACTACCCATTGGGATGGTTCCTATGTTGAATTCCCCTAGAACCCAAAACCACCCTCAGTAAAAAACTTTATCTATCTATCTATCTATCTATATATATATATATATATAAATTGTAAAACAACACGAAACAAACGTGGAAAGTGTTCATCATCAGTTGTAGTTTCCAAAAAATATATCACTAAACAAATTAATGATCTTCAAAGTAAATATTTAAAGCATTATAAAACTGGTTATTAATTCGAAAATACATATTTGCTATTAAAAAGAAAACAGATTGTACAACATTTAAATGTATTTCTAAGTAAATCTTTCTCTAAACATTTCTCTGATATTTATTTTGATCTTATTATGACTAGGGTTAATCTTTTAAATATTAATTTACAAAAAAAAAAAAAAAAAAAAAAAAAAAAAAAAAAAAAACCACATAAAATTCAAAACACGAATACTCAAATGATAATAACTTTTTCAAATCATATATTTAATAAAATTAATTTCAATTCTATAATTAATGATAAAAACTGTTATTTTCCTATTAATAATCTTCATATATCAAAATCCTTTAAATATCCGAATACAATTGGTATAAAGATTTTTAACTACAATACATTTTCAAAAAATACATCTGCTACAAGTAATTTTCCGCGTAAATGCAATGACCCTAATCTAAAAAAATATATAAACAATGATCATGGACATATAATCACTGGAAATCTTAATATTGTTAATGATTTTAAATTGAAAAACTAATGGGTTATGGTACTAAATATAGACTTCCATCTAAATTTACTGTTAAATCTATTATCAAACAGTTTACATATGATATAGATATTTTTATATATAAAATTTCAATCTATTACAATAAACCTATTGAATATTTTAATCAATGGAAAATATTAGTAATTGAAAAATTAACTATGGCTTTAAAAAATAATATTTCTGATTTGGTTTCTATTAACACAAAGCATTTTTTCCAACAAATTACTAAATTACAAAAAAAACTACGTTATTACATATGTAGACAAATCTCCTAATAATTATGCAATCATATGTAAATCTTATTATCACCAACTTCTTACAACCTGTATTTCTTCTAATAAATCTTTTCAAAAAACTAATGAGAATGTAATTGTAAATAATCGTAAAATTCAAAGTTATTATAAACTATTAAATATTATATTAGCTAACTTTAATTATCCTTATTTAGTTCTTATTCCCAAATTTCATAAAACTCCAATTAAATTTAGGACTGTAACTATTGGTTGCAATACATATAATAATAAAGCCAATAAACTTCGATTAAAAATTCTTAATCAATTATATATACTTACTACAAACAATGACAATACACATTGTATAAAAAATAGCTATCAACTGGTCAATATTTTAAAAAATCTTCATTGTGTATATAATATAACGACATATGACTTCAAAGATCTTTTTAATAATATAGACTTATTAGATTTACATAATATTATAAATGCATTATTTAAAAAGCATTATAAAAAACTGGAATTACCATCTAATATAGATATCGCTTATTTTAAATATTTAACAAACTTCATTATCTATAATAATTATATATTGCAAGATAACACATTATATTTACAGCACGTCGGTAAACCACAAGGTGGTTGTACATCCAGTTTATTATCAGACTTATACTTATATCACTATGAACGTACTTTTACTAATAATAATCTCCATTTATATCGTTATATTGATGACATAATTTTAATTGCCACTGATCAATCTAAAATTTCTCAATTTCCAGTTGATTATCCCACTAATTTGGAATTAACGGAAAACCTCTTATCTAACAATACAATTATTTCTTAGATCTTAAAATTACAATAAAAAACAACAAAACAATAACAGATTTATATGATAAACGTAAAGAATTTAAATTCAAAGTTAATACATTTACAAATTTTAAATCTTGTCTTCATCATTCTGTATATCGAAATATAATACTTAAACATTTATATAGAATAAAATGTTTATGTTCTTCTAATCTAATTAACAATAATATTAAAAAACTAATTTATGAAGCATTAAATCATGGTTTTCCAAAAAAATTCATATAGTCATTAATATACAATTAGTACTTACAGGATCTTAAAATAATAATAATAATATATAAATAAATAACACATGCGTAAACGAAATTACAAAAAAAATATAAAATAAAAAAATATTTATATAAAAAATTAAAAATTGTAAAATAATAATAAAAAATTACTATAGGATGGTTGGGTGGGTAAATGTTAGAGTACGGAGGAGGGTGGAGTTGTTTGGATAATACGCAATGGTTAATTTTAAAAAATGATGGGGCTTTTGTATTATAACTATATTTCTATTACGCATTTTATATGGATGTTGATTGGATGTTTTATATGTAAATGGTGACATTTCTTTTTTTTAATTTCAATTCATATTGAATTTAGCTTATTTTATCAATTTCAAAATTAACTTGATTTAAAATTTTAGTCTACTCAGGACAATGTCATATTAATTAATAATAGTATACCATCTTTATAGTGATTAATATGCATATAAGTTTATTTGATATAACTATTGTTATACTGTATGTATTAAAATTGGGTAATTGGTTTTTATTATTATTCCTCTATACTTTTTAATATTGTTTTATTTTCAACTTTGTATTCCATGATTAATTATCGGTTTAATGAGTTTGATTGTCACAATCATATTTTTTAGCTTTTTTGGCTAATATGAAGATAATCCACACACTATATTTGTAATCTTTAGGCTATTGGGAATTTTAGAATCTGACAATCTTCTATAAACATCTTTTTTTCCCTGTTCATTTTATTAATTTATTAGATTTTAAATTTAATAGTAATTCTTAAAGTTTTTATATTTATATTATATATAATTTATTTTATGTTATAGCATATAGCTATATTCTATATATTATCAATGTTATAAAATTATTTACTTTCTCAGTGTAGATTAAATGGGTTTGGTAATAGAATATATTGATAGTATTTTATTAACATTTAATTAATTTAATTTTTTTAATAATGATATATTGTAGATTATTATTTATATATTAGGATTAGCGTGGTAATGCAGATGATATATTTTAATTTCATTAGCTTTTATTTTCTTCTTGTGACATTTGAATAATAATAATTGTTTCTAAAATAATATAATAGATGGCAGCACTAAAAAATTTTGTCTTTTAAAGCTTCTGTTAAAGTAATAATTTTAATTTTTTACACCAGGTGGTATTAAACGCTGATATTGGTTATATTGTAAAATTGAAATTAAACAATTTAAAAGTGTTTTTTTTAGGTATTTTAAATAATGTAATTATTTTCTATTTATATTATATTAAATGTTTTTATCACGGTATTTCAAAATAAATTAACTGAATCCATAGTTTTAATTTCTGTGTTAACTTAACTGTTTTATTCACCTTAATCTTATCATGCTCGGATACCATGTGCGAGTGGATATTTTGAAAATCAACTGGGTTATTATTCGGTATGGTGTGTAATATTTCTATTTTTTAAGCTATAAATTAAATATTTAATGGGTTGTATTGTTTTTTCCATTTTATGCCATTTGATAATGTTCTGTTTTCATCTTGAAACTATTCTATTGATCATATTGGTTGTTTGGGTACAGGAGAAAAAAAAATTCAGCTTTTAGCTTTTTTCTCACAGAAAACACCCGATTTGCTTACATCATTGAATTCTGTACTCTTGAAAACGTAATTCAATATATAAGTTTTTCAATTTTTTTTGTTGGTATCCATATTCTTCTTTTTTCCGTCCATATTAATTCTTGTAATTATGTATAAGGCACTTTATTTTATACATACTGTTCTATATTATAGGTTTGTGGTATCCAATTTTTATTGTCATTTTACAATATTGCTGTTTTTGATGATGGTCGGTAATGTTTAATTAATGGTTATATATATATAACCGTTAATTAAACATTACTGACCACCAACAAAAAACAAAACAAAACAAATAAAAAAAATATACATATATATATCACTTTCTTCTGGACACGATAAATTCCACAATTCTGCACAAATCTTTTCCAAACTGATACATAAAATCAAGGGGCATAAAATCTCGGTCAAGTTCGTTAATGGGCAAAATCGGACCAGGCGGATGGAAATAGGGAGCGGTTTTGTGAAAACCGAAAAAAACCTCGTAACTTCTTAATTTTTGTACATTTCAAATCAGTTTAAAGTTTTTATTACTTCTAAAAATAGGGCCAAAAATTTATGTCTCGCAAATTTTTGATAAAATTAAAAATGGGCTCAAGAGCCGCAAAAAATAGGGTTTTTGGGAGAAAGTTCGTCAATTCTCAAGATATAAAATCCCCATGAATTTATCATATATCTTCTTAATATTGTCTTCAACATTTATACAGACACGTTTTCGATAGGACCAATTCTTTCAGCGAAAACAAATAAAAAATGCATAGATGTTGAAGAAAAAAATCATCTTAAGGGTGTATTCAAATCCAAACTGCTTATTTTCTGATTCATTTTTAAATTCATTTTTGCTCTCAAACGTATCCAATTGGTTGATTCTCTTATTCGGAAACTATATAATGTATCGTAATAATCGATTTTTTGATAGAGGCAGAATATATTTGAAAAAAATGATGTTGAAGTGGGCATTTTGGACAGAATTTCCCGAAGCGATTGTGTTAGAAAAGAAAAATATTGCCCTACTGAGAAAATAATTGTTTATTAATCAAGTTTTAATTAATTGAAAGAAAAATAAAAACACATGCCGCTTATAAATCTTTTCAAAAATCACGTCAGCAAGTTTCATATTTTTTCTATTAAAAATAAATTAGAAAATGTGCAAGAAAATTTCGAGTTGTTGAGCATGGAAAAGTATTTTTTTTTTTTTTTTTTAATACCGCCTTAACATGATTCTGATAAAACCAGCTACTATATAAAAATGAAATAAAAACTCGTCAAAGCGGCCAGATAAAACTGTTAAAGTGGATTTATATTTAATCATGATTTAGTTTTTGTTGGTGAAATCAGTATACTTAACTTCGAAATCTACCTCCGCCTGAAGGCCGGGCCGGAAGGAATTTTTTGAGATATTGATTTTTTTTTTTTTTTTTTTTTGTAAATTGTAAAGCCACTTCTGTAATGATGGCAACTGGAGTACTCAATTTCTGTAGGAAGTAAAGGGAAAACTGTAGATTACTATATCTTTTTGTGGCCATTTTCTCATAAAAACTAATTAAAAAAAAAAATAAGTGCTATGCCAAGAATATCGTCTGTTATAAAAATGTATTTTGAAGTATATATGTATTTCTTTTTTTCTCCGCATTTACTTAATTCGAATTTTATTAATCCATGTATAATAATGTTTTCCGAATTTTGAAAAAAATATAAATGAATGATTACTGATAAAACATGGAGCTATTATAAACTGTATTAATTTTCAGTATCCATATTAAAGTTACAAACAAATGAAAGGCTTATGAATCGATAACTGATTTTTTTCTCGAGTTTCTTGAATGACGACATGGCTTTTTGCTGAGTTTGTGCGTTATTCCGCTATAGTGCCGTCCTTTGTTGAATACAGACACTTTTCTCTGGGAGGGATTTCTGTAGCTCCGGGGGGGGGCATTATACAGTTCCGGGGGGAAATTGTACTTTTTGACCATTGAATACACAAAATCTCAAATATTCAGGGGGGAGGTCATCTCGATGCTCCGGGGAGATTGTCCCCCCCGGGCCACCCCCTGAATTCAACACTGGTGCCGTCATATCAATTCTTTTCTATACATGTTATTTAAGATTGGGTCGTAAATGTGAAAATCAACAGCGGGTGCTAATAACATCATTTTATATAAAGTAAAAGCGGGTATTTTAAGTCTTAAAGCTGAAATATGCTTTGTACTACCTATATTTATATATTTTTTCACCGGGTACATCACTAAATTCTGACAAAGCTGTTTCTAGTTTGTTTGGTTTTTGTCTTTTTAAGAACTCATTTTATTTTTATTTACTAGGGGGCTCTGCCCCCTACGAGCTATGCTCGTCAACCCCCGTTCAGACACCGCAAACTCTAAAAGCAAGCTAATTTGATCGGCTTTAAAAAGATTTCGGAAGATTGAATTATAATTTGAATCTGACAATTATAATCTGACGTAATTTTCACCAAACTTTTCTTTCTCTTTTTAATATTCACGTAAAAATACTTTTGTTAGAAATAAAATATTATGATCATCTTAAAATTGAGATAAATGTCTCGCGCAATTTTTAAATTTAAACTCTTTTGCAATATTATTTTTTGTTCATTTTACGTAATAAGTGTAATGTGACGCAAATGTGACGCAAATTCTCCTATTTAAGACCTAACTCATGTTAATGTATTTCTTATGTTACAATATTCTTTCTCTTTTAAAATTCATGTCTAAGTATAGTTTTTATGACGTAATTTTCAATGAGTTCCTGCTTTTTATATTTTCTGTTTATAATAGTCACGTGTAAAATAAATTTTTAATTTGAAGCAAACATTATTGTTTGCGCTGTTTATGCAGTTGGCAACAGTTTAAATTAATACAATTTTCTAAAATACGTAAAAATATATTTCGAAATGCTGAAAATTTGAATTTAAAATAAAAATAAAACCTCAAAAAATCAGTCAAATTAAAAAACTAAGTGCAGTCTGCACATCGGGAAATTCTGACGCATAAAATAATCTAAAAATGATTAAATTCCTATGTACATTTTTGCTCCTATAAAACTTTTTTAATGGAACGATTTTGTCCAACTTTGACATTAAATACCTCTTTAAATAGTTCTTCGATTTGAAAACTGTCTGTATCAGCGTGTTTATCAAACATTTCTCTACAATACTACCGATTTTCATATTTTTGTATGCAACAGTTTTTTTTTAAATGTTAACGAAGAAAGGCCATGCTTAAGCATTCAAATTGGATGCCGATCTGCCGGGACTATCTACGCAAAATTTCATTGGTCCAGTTCCAAATCAAAACTTTTTTTATATATAGAAGGATTACGTAAATGTCCGTAAAATATAAGATCTATAAGTAAGAGTGACTTCTTTTAAAATACGCGACACTGTTTTTTACCAAAGTAAGATATCAAAATTTCTTGTTCATTCTAGTAATATGAAGAAAATTACAAAAGAAAAGAAAAGAAAAAGAAAGTAGCACGAAGCCAAAATTTTCTAATGAACGAATAGAATTTTCTTCCATCTGAACGGAATCTCAGTGTACATTTTTGTTCAGTCTTTACAGCCAGATGGGGTTCGAAGAAATATTCTGATACCAGAAAGAATGTACACGCAGTACTTTAATGATTTGAAACCCGTTTTCACTCCCTTCTTCTTTTGTGTATGATGGAAACCGAATAGATAGCGGAAATATAGTCTGGTCATTCCAACAGTCATTAACAAAAGGACGGAATTTCTCAAACCTATGTGTTGACTTGCAGTGTGGTAGGTGGGAAAATATATATATGCAAGTGAATAATTAGCAAAACAGCTTAAAGTTTTGAAATTTTTTGGTTAAAACAAAATCTCTTCTTGTAAGGATTTTTCGAACCCAACTAAAAAAGCAAATCAAAATGGGAATTCGTATTTTAAAAATAATTTTTATCAAAGTAATACAAGATTTTGATATATATTCATTCATATTCATTCACATATTCACCATTTTAAGATATGAATATACATCAAAATATGATAAATTCATATAATATCCTCATAATTTTTTATCATGTGTTGTGTGTTTTTTAAGACGAGCAATTATGAACACGAGAGATATAGGCCAGAAAGGGGGAGTGCCTTCCTTGGGTGTCTTTCTAAGGGTACCCAACACGTATTTACACAAGGAAATCCAAGGTTCGAGCACAAACACGGAAAACTCCGAACTATTAGGCCGATGGGCGCGATTGTGTTCGAACCCAGCACCTCTCGTCTACCATCTACGAGAGCTGAACCTCCCGGCCACTGGTGGGGCTTTTTTTTAAATTTAAATTTCGTTTTCCTTGTTTCAATTCTTGTTTCTTTCCTTTTCTTTTTTTTTTTAAACTTGTAATCGCAGAAAATTTTTAAAAGATGCATCAATTTCAATTATAAAGGGCATTATAGATAAAACGAAACACCATGATAAAGATACATTTTATATCTATTTTTAGTTAATTTTCTAAAATAAAAAAGTATTTATTTATGTGAGCACGAATCACAAAGGCTCTATTATGAGTTAATTGTCAGAGTTTACCAAAATAGGTCATTCAGCTTTTAGTAAAGAATATTAACTTAAAATTTTTGAAATGTTTAATATAATACTGGCGCGGGGTGGGGTTGATTATAGAACATTTCCATTTTTTTTTTTTTATTGTTGTTGTTATTTTTCATACGTTAAATTTAATGCATATGGAAATTCCGGACCGATAAGAAACATTTTTTAACTCAATACAAAAATTCTGGAACGACATTTATTCATGCATTTCTCGATGGATTTTTATGAGAATTTACATTACCCCCTATTTAAGAATCATATTAATATCTTTTTATTTATGTTTTTAATATCATATTTGAATAGGTGAAGTTTTTTAAACTTATTTATATATGAGGAAATTATTTCGTGTAAATTTTTTGCACACTCTAAACAGAAATGTCTGAAATTCAGACACTTAAGTGTCTGAAACGCAGTGTTCAATTTTCAGACGTTTTAAAATGTCTGAAAATTTTCAGACACTTCTTGCGTCTGAATTTCAGACACTTAAGTGTCTGAAATGAAAGTGTTCGATTTTCAGACGTTTTGAAATGTCTTAATTTTTTGAGACACTTCTTGCGTCTGAATTTCAGACATTTCAAATGTCTTAATTGCGGCCATCTTTGAACCCTTTTTTTTCACCAACATGAAGCCATCTTTGACCACTTTTCTATCTGAGCCATATATGCAGCCATATTTGACCACATTGAATCATTTTTATAAATGGGAATAATTTGTTACTATAAATCAGAGCTGTTGCAGCGTGGAAAACTGGGATATTTCTCTGCCCCCTGATTCTAGGGTCCCCCAAGTTGGGTATGAAATTTTAATAAAGCTGATATTTTAAATTTGTTTTAACCTTGTGATGATTATAATCAGTATTTTGTAGTTTTAGAATAGGATAATATATATATACACATATATATAGAGATATATTCACCTAAATATGTATTGATATGAAATCATATTTTGTCCTACGGCATCAAAAATGTTATTACTTTTAATGCCAACTTCAAATTAATGCTAGGCCAGAGACCTGGTATTCATTCGCCCCCCCCCCCCCCCCCTCCCACCGCCTTCATATACTGTTACAAAAGAAAAATAAATAAATAAATAAATAAAATGAAAAAATTAACCCTATTCGATGTTGTCAAATACATATTTGGATAAATATATCCTTTTCTTTAACCATATCATGTTCTAAAAGCACACAATATTTATTAAAATAAATATAAGATCAAAACGTATTTAAAATATCAGCTTTATTGAAATTTCATACCAAATTTGGGGCCCCGTAAACCAAAAGGCTCATAGAAAGACCCCAGTTGTCCATGCTGCAATCATCTTTGCATGATAACAAATTATTCCCATTTATATAAAATGATTCACTCTTTTTTTTTTTCAATGGCAACACCGAATATTGACACCATATTTTAAATCTTCGGCTCAAACTATGCCTAAAAACGAAATTTCTAGTCATTTGAATGGTAAGTTTTTGAATCATAAGCATTCAAAATTTAGAGCTTCTAATGTTAAATTACATTTTCATATTCTTATTAATATCTCCTGAAATTATAATCCTAATGTGATAATTTTGTATGTGGATACAATACTGAAAATCCCAAACATAAAGACATTGAATTTGTAAAATTGCATACCAAATTTGAGGGCCCAAAAATCAATGGGAAGGGGAGGGGGCGGGACCGCGGATCAGTTTCCATGCTCTAATCAGGCCTTGCTTCGAGAAGAAATACTACCCCTCTTTTTATTTTTCTAAATAGAGCTGTCCGCTATTCGGGAGTGACCGGTTATGGGAGTTTTACTGTAATAACGGACATTCTCGAATAGCAGAGACCTATTTAGCGATCACTTTTTTCAATCCACATTTGTAGATTGAAGCAGATTTTGTGTACTTTTTACTCTGTATACTGTGTATTTGTATACTCTGGACTGTTTATTTCTACATATGAAAATAATATCTCTAAATAGCGGGAAAATTCTGCGGTCCTAGGGTGTCTTCTATTGAGAGTTTTTATTAAATATATCTAGTTATAAATATATTTTAAAAAAATCGGAAAATGTTTCTTTTCTATCTTTCTTTTTTTTTTTTTTTTTTTTTTTTTTTTTTTTTTTTTTTTTTTTTGACAGTATAGGAAATGTGATTCTAATAAATTCCAGTAGCAGCGGCTTACATTCATTAGCCCCCCTTCATACTACTACATATACAGTCACAAAAAATTAAACACATTGACGACTATAATATATATATATATATGTGTGTGTGTGAACATGTAAATATATGTTTGGACAAATATATCCTTTTCCTTTTACTTCATTCTACTATACAAGTATATGCAATATGATATATAATCAGTACAATAAATTATTTTGCGAAAATGGATGCATTCTCAGATAATAATAAAAAATAATCCTGTAAAAAATCAGAAAAATTTTGGCAATAAAAGTTTTCAGAAATTTTCTGTGTCTTAAAATTTAAATATGTAATACAGATGAAACACAGGAAATACATATGAATGTAGTTCTTTATATTTTGAAAAAGTTTTCATAGTCTAAAAAAATTCTTTCATCGTGCAATTAAATACTGTAGAATTTTCGAACTTTTTAACAAAGCGTTACTTTACATAGGAACAATTTAAAATATATTTATAAACGGGGATGTAGTGGAGGGTATGCGGCGGTATAAGCCGTATACCTTCTGGATTTTTTTAAGGAACACCGTATACCCTCTGTTTCTCAAAAAAGCTATAGTGTATACACTGTAGGGTATACCCTCTTCTTAGAGCATAGGCCCTCTGCATTTTTTACGACTACACCACTGTTTATAAAACATTAAAAATTTCCCGATAATTTCAATTCTGATGCTCTTATAATTATTTTTCAAGTTTTAAGTCCACCATCTGAAGCAAAAACGTTCATAGCATTTCCTATACATAAATTTAATTTTGTTACATGAAAACACTAACTTCGAAAATGTAATGTGTAAAAGAATTAAATGATCTGTCATTAAAAATAAAAATTCATATGCGAAACCATTCCAATAATATCTGTAATACAATGGAAGTATTTATTAATATCATTTAATAACTTGATCTTTTTAATTACATTTTGCCATGTGGGCAATTCCTTTTATAATAACTTTTAATTTCAGAACTTATTTTGCCTTAAAAATACATATCTAATTTTTATTTCTGTACTTTTTATAAAAATGCACAAACTTTTGAAAAAATCCCCAGCAATTTTATGTGAAAAATGCAGTTATACATAGTAAATATGAAAAGACTATCTTTTCTAATTTCTGTTCTAAATCTGTAATCACTTTTTAACAATCAATAAATAGATATTAATAAATTTTTCGATTTTCAAATTTTTGTACAAAACTTAAATACAATTTTAAGCAATTAAACAAAGTAAATCATGATTTATTTTTTTACTTATTTTATAGTAAATCCTTATCTATCTAGAATTTTTTTTAAATAAAATTATCTATTAAAAAATGGAACATTTTAATTTTATTAGTAATAATCATAAGTTACAATAATTTGTTTGATTTAACTAACATGTATATTGTTTAGAATACATAAATAGGACAGCCCAAAATAATTAAAATTTGCTTTGAATACAAATAATATTATGAAGATTTTTTTAAGTTGGCATTTCCGAATTAAGGGGAAAAAAATGTTTTACTAAATAAGCTATTTCAGTTTGAAAATTTGTTTCGCATAAATCCATTTTGACAAACTTTTAATTTAATAACCCCCCTCCCCGCCTAAAATGTACATATCTTATTATATAATACAAAAAATTAATCAAAATAAGTGTTTGAATATTTTACAATTTTCATCTAATATTAACCCCTTGAGGGGCGGTGGGATATATTTTATCCCACCTAAGTTTAATCAAGATTCGCACCGGAAACTTTTTAATAAATTTTATTTTTGTAACTTTGATGGAAAAAAGTTGTAAAATTGCTTTTCCATATTTTGAAACTAATTTTTTCAAAGATTCCGGTTTGAATTCAACATTACAGGAATACAATCGATTGCCCCTCAAGGGGTTAAATATTGAGTTATTATATGTTCTACACAGCAAAAAGACAATTTAATTAAAATTCAGGTAAATAAAATGTTGTTTTAACCGTGAAAGAAAGTATTATAAGGAATTAAACATATTGATAAAACCCATTGATTAAATTGATTGAATTATTTTATATATTAATTAAATTTAGTAACAGACCAAAGTGAAAAAAAAAGCTTCTAAACCAAAACTGAGTATTTCTTTTTCAGGAAAAGATTCGAGAATTTTGCGATTTTGCTTTATTTTCTATAGAGAGATTGTACTAAGCGATTTTTATGTAATATTTACTGACATTTTTACAGTCTGATTAATAAGTTGTATTCACAAGAAAAATATATAGTGGAGCAACTGCTTTTTTGAACAAAAAATATAACACGAAAAAGGTTGAAAAAGTTGGGTGTCAATGTACACAAGCAATAACTTTTAATGCTTATTTAAACAAATGATGGGATTATTTGATATAAAAAAACATTTTTTTATAAAGCGGAAGCTTTAAGAATTATTAAGCAAGTTAGTTAATTAATCCTGAAAATGATATAAATTTGTTAAAAATCATAAAAAACACTGTAACACTGAAAAATATTTATTGTATATAAAAAGATACAAAAATAATAAATACATATATTCTTAAAAAAGTAAATTAAATAATTAATATTACGTAAGTAATATTGTTCAAGAAAAAGTTCTATTTCGAACTAAAAATATACTGTTGTAAATAATAGCATCCTTACCTTTTTAGTTTCCTTAAATCTAATAAAATAAATCCATTTAATACAAACAGGTAACACAAAAACAAACACACTTTCTTATGTATTTTACTAAATATTCAGAATGATGTTGAAAATTGAAAAACATGTAGAAGAAATTTTTTTGTCATTATTCCCACATATATTTTTATAAGAATATAATTTAAATTTACTGCACAGATTAATTCTACTCAACATCCGTTTGCTGATATTTCACAATTATTCTTCAGTCTCTGAAGAACAAATATTAAAATGCCAAAAAATGGCACTTTATAGCTGCGTATAGATCTATGTAGATGATAGAATCACACTATTAAAAAATATATTATTTTTATAACAACATAAAACGCATATTCCACAACTTGAATTCAATCCACTTTGTTGTTTCACACGTACTTTCTTATACTACAACCTCTGAAGAACAAATATCGAAATTCTAAAAAATGCATTTTACAGCTGCGTAGGCATATGTACCTACTACTCCATAAGTTAAATTCAATCCATTTTGTATCAGCTTATTTTTCATACGTACTTTCTTATACTAGAATCTCTGAGGAACAAATATCGAAATTCCAAAAATTTACTTAATAGCTACGTAGCTGTATATAGATCTATGTAGAATACACAGTCACAATATGCATTTACGGAATTTTACACATAAAAAATCTCGGGAGCCTTTGTTAAACAAGAAAATAACTCACTGAAAGAATATTCCGTTTTAACGCGCCAATCGCCAATGGACTTCTAACAAAGCGAAATACGCGAAGTCATCATTTTAATTTTCTGTGCAGTGGTTTATCCAGTCTGCGGTTTACAAACCGTTAAAATGGGCTTGATGAGTAATACAATTTTTTATCAGCGAGAAGTAGATCATTGAATTAGAAGAAATCAGAAACGTTTTATTTTATCTATTTAGTTATTTTTCTTAACATGCTACATTTATTTGAGTGCGATTTTTGCAGTTTTTCTATTTTCAGATATATAGAAAACATACTTTAAATAAAGATTTTGTAGTAAAACTAGCAAATAACATATTGAATTTTGATGAGGAGGGCGGTGGAGGTGCATTGTCCCTCCCTGAAATTTAATTAATTAAATTTTCTTTATGTCTAATCATTTAAAAAATATACTTTTTTGTCTTCCAAATAGCAATATATTAATTAAACGCTAAGAGAAAATGTTGCTAAGAATTTTTCTTCAGAGGAGCCCCCCCACACACATACACACCACCATAAACTTTTTGTAGAAGACAGTTTTAATTCTGTTCTCCTTTTGGTGTTCATATATTTCAAATGTAACTTAGATGGGGAAGGGAAATTCAGAAAAAAAAAATCCCTTTTGAAGAAAAAAAAAAAAAAAGAAACAGGAGAGAAAAAATCCAGTTTTCCATTGAACGATTAATATTTCTTAATTTTTGAATTTCTTATTATGTTGATATCTTTAAGGCTGTTCTTAACTGCTCTGCTCAACAAGTGCAAAACGTTTTTACACATTCACAAATTCATTTTTTAACGGAAAGGTATAAAATTGTAAAGCCTAGCCATGGAAGCGATTTCGAATTGAACTGTGTTTTCCATTTTTTGATCAATCAATTACCTACTGAGTTATAAGAGATTTTGATCACGTGACAAACACGTTTTTCGCCCGCTCTTGAGTGCTTTTTCTTCCTTCGCGCGGAAATTTGGCTCAAAACGCCCACTTTGACACTATTTTCTGAAAGATCTAATGCATTTGCAAAAAAATGGAAAAAACAGCTCAATTACATAGTTTCTGAACAACAACACCAGCTAATGCATTTTCGAACAACAATAAATTAAAACTTGTGTCAGAAAGTTGCCCTTTTGGATTTGAGAACACCCTTAAACATTTTTCACACGAGGAGGAGTTATGACAAAATATTCTTAGTTTAGCTTCGTGTTTACATTCTGCATTTTAGAAAAGCGGACTAGGCAGTGGAATCCAGGCATATCTATCCTAAATTCTTGCTCCTTAATACGTTTCTTTCTGTCCAAACTCATAACTCTTCGCATTTAGGGGAGAGGGCCTTCCTGTGTACGCCTATGATAACAAGTAATTTTTGAAACACTTTATATTATGAAAAGCAAATATTTAATTATTTATTGCGCCAAAAATAACTTAGCCGCAAACCTTACGCGAACTTTTACAATTGTCCCACGATTACTTCTTTTATAAAGTAATACTAAATTAAGTGAATGAAAGAGTATTTTAAACAGCTTTCATCCATTCGGAAATATTTTCTGATGGTATTGGTATACATATTGCAATACAATAGTACGTACAGTCATCACATATATGATACAATTGTATCGCATTCAGACGCTTAAGTGTCTGAATTTCTAAATGTCTTAATTTCAGACATGTCACTATTATTCAGACATTTTTCTGAGTTCATTTATACCATGATCATAGTAAGACACTTACGTGTCTTAAATTTAGACATCTATGATGTCTGAAATTTCTCATTCAGACACTTAAGTGTTTGAATTAATTTTTCAGTCACATATGTGTCTGAATTTAAGACGCCTCTATTTGCAGTGCACATGTTTAGTAAATTATTAATTATTTTATCTATATTAACCCAAAATGAATGCGATATTCCGCTTCAAACACCTTTTGAGTTTCTCCATTTGATAATATTAATATTCTCAAATAAATCTGGCAGTTTTAAGACGCATTCATCAATTCAATTTTTTACGTAAACACATGAAATTGGCACGTGTTCTCATTTCGAAGCTCAATAAATATTTTTTTCCTTCCATTTTACGGTAAAGGAAGGGGATCATTAATAAAATGCTGTTAAAATTGCCAACTAAATTTTTAGGTAGGACAACCCTATAAATGTCGTTATGAAACAAAAGTAGTTTAACTCAAAATGTAATTAATTTATCGCTAAATAAAAATAATAAATGTTTCTTCCATATCAATATTCTTTAAATTTGTTTAATTAAGAAAAAAATATTTTCTTTCTTAAATATTTTTTAAGCTTCAGTGTGGGTAGAAATATGTAGTAATTTTTTGGCAAAATTTATCAATCAATTTATAGATTATATATATAGTATTTTGAAAATTTCGAAAGCTTTTAGGTAGATTTCGTATGAAATACTACCTATTGGGATCGTTCCTATGTTGGAATTTCTGAAAAAATTTTGCAGATCTACACCGATAATGACCCCTAGAACCCAAAACCACCCTCAGTAAAAAACTTTATCTATCTATCTATTTATCTATATATATATATATATATATATATATCACTTTCTTCTGGACACGATAATTTTCGTAATTCTGCACCAATCTCTTCCAAACTGATACATAAAATCAATGGGCATAAAATCTCGGTCAAGTTCATTAATGGGCAAAATCGGACCAGGGGGGGGGGGGGAAATAGGGAGGGGTTTTGTGAAAACAGAAAACCCCCATAACTTCTTAATTTTTGTACATATCAAATCAGTTTAAAGTTTTTATTACTTCTAAAAATAGAGCCAAAAATTTATGTATCACAGATTTTTGATAAAGTTAAAAATGGGCTCAAGAGGCGCAAAAAATAGGGTTTTTGGGAGAAAAAAATTCATAACTTCGTCAATTCTCAAGATATCAAATTCATTTAATTTTATTATAAATCTCCTTAACATTATCTAAAACTTTTATATTCACAAGTTTTTGATAGGAGCAATTCGTACCGCAAAAAAAAAAATTAAAAACGAAAACAAAAAGGGCGTTTGAAGAAAAAAATCCATAACTTCGTCAATTCTCAAGATATCAAATCCAATTAATTTTATCATGTATTTCCTTAACATTATCTACAACTTTTATGTTCACAAGTTTTTGATAGGACCAATTCGTACCGCAAAAAAATTAAAAACGAAAACAAAAAAGGGGTTTGAAGAAGAAAAAAATCCATAACTCCGTCAATTCAAAAGATATAAAATCCCCATGAATTTATCATATATCTTCTTAATATTGTCTACAACATCTATATAGACAAGTTTTGGATAGGACCAATTCTTAGAGCAAAAACAAATTAAAAATACACAGCGGTTGAAGTAAAAAATGATCTTAGTAAGGGTGTATTCAAATCCAAACTGCTTATTTTCTGACTCATTTTACAATTCATTTTTGCTCTCAAAGGCTTCCAATTGGTACGTTTTCTTACTCAGAAACTATATAATGTACCGTAATGGTCGATTTTCTGAAAGGGGCAGAATATATTTTTTTAAATGCTGTTAAAAAGGGCATTTTGAACCGAATTTACCGAAGCGGATTGTGTTGGAAAAATCGTTGTATTAAGGATGCGCTTAAATCCAAACTGCTTATTTTCTGGCTGGTTTTTAAATTCATTTTTGCTCTCAAACGCATTTAATTGGTAGATTCGCTTATTCAGAAACTATATAATGTACCGTAATAATCGATTTTTTGATAGAGGCAGAATATATTTCAAAAAAGGATGTCAAAGTGGGCATTTTGAACGGAATTTCCCGAAGCGATTGTGTTAGAAACGAAAAATATTGTCCTTCTGAGAAAATAATTGCTTATATATCAAGTTTTAATTAATTGAACAAAAAATAAAAACACAGGTCGCTTATAAATCTCTTCAAAAATCACGTCAGCAAGTTTCATATTTTTTTAAAATTAAAAATGAATCTGGAATTATGCCAGAAAATTTCGAGTTGTTGAGCATGGAAAAGTATTTTTTTTTTATACCTCCCTAACATGATTCTGATAAAACCAGCTATTATATGAAAATGAAATAAAAACTCGTCAAGAGCAGCCAGATAAAATTGTTAAAGTGGATTTATCTATAATCATGATTTAGTTTTTGTTTGTGAAATTAGTATATTTGGCTTCGAAATCTACCTCTGCCTGTAGGCCGGGCCGGCAGGGATTTTTTTTGTTTTTGAAATTGTTTAGTTTTTCTTTTTAGGTAGATTTCGTATGAAATACTACCTATTGGCGTCGTTCCTATGTTGGAATTTCTGAAAATGTTTTGCAGATCTACACCGATCATGACCCCTAGAACCCACAACCACCCTCAGTAAAAAACTTTATATATATATCTATCTATCTAAGTATCTATCTATCTATCTATCTATATATATATTGGGATTTTAAGTATTATTTAACCTTCTATATACTTCCACATGTTTGATATTTCCTGTTCATTTTATAAATATCTTATATATAATTCATTAAAAAATAATTTTTAGATAATTTTTAATAATTATTTATATTAATTACTACTGAATTTATTTTGTTTTATAGCATATAGATATATGCTATATATTATCAATATTCTAACATTATTTAAACTCTTAGTTTAGTTTAAATAATTTAGCTAATAGAACATATTGTATGCTTTTAAATATTATTAACAATAGTTTTAAATACTTTGTGTGATTTATATTAGGTTTATAATTCTCTATATATAAGGATTTGTTTGGTTTTGCTGTTTAAACAGTTATTTACATTCACAAGCTTGCAAATTTTTATCTTGCGATAGATGTTTAATATAATTATTAATAGATGGCAGCACTAAAATTGTATTTTCAGATTGCCTTAATTTTTATTTTTCTAGCTCCATTTCAGTTATAATTTATACACCAGGGTGTATTTTTAGCTAAATTTTGACGATATTGTTAAACTGTTATCTATTAATTTAATAGTGCATTTTAAATAATGTAATTAATATCTATTTATCTTATATTAGATTAAATTTGTTTTACAAGGTCTTTCAAATTTTATTTCAAAATGTATTAACTGCATCCTTTCCCGTAAGGCATGGTGACGTCACGTCGACGTCGTTGTGACGTCACGCTGTGACATTGTGACCGTCGATGTGACGTCACGTGACGTCGATGTGAAGTCACTGTGACTAGAATGTGAGGTCGTTATGGCCGTTTTAGAGCTCTTTTGTGACGTCACATCGTGACGACTTTGTGAAGTCACGGTGTGACAAATTTGTGAAGAGTGTGTCATTTGTGACTATTTTGGTATTAACTTTGTGACGAATTTGTGACGAATGTGACAATGTTTTAAAGTCACATTGAGATCAATTTGTGAAATATGTGTCATTTTTGACGAAATTGTCTTTAACACTGTGATGATTCTGTGACGACAGCGACACTGCTTTGAAGTCACATTGTGACAATTTTGTGAAAATTGTGTGATTTGTGACAATTTTGTCATTAACGTTGTGACGAATATGGGACTAGCGGCAATGTTGTGAAGTCACACTATGACATACTTGTACAGTTGTAAACACGTATGCATGTCACACATAGTCATAATTATGCATGTTGTAAAATCATTTACATCTATAACGTTAATATACTTCGGCGATACATCGCAATTAAAACTTGGGGGCCGATATAACAAGGGTATACCAAAAGAATTTTATTGAATCAAAATGCAATGCCCCGCAGACTTCAATTTTTTTTGCACCTTTCTTTCCTATTGCAATAAATGAGAATATTGAAGACAACTGAATGATCGATCTATCACATTTTTTTTTTTCAAAATTAGCTATTTGTTAAAAGCATTAAAATTACCAAAGAAACAATTTGTTTAAATTTTCAAATCTTTATCAAGATAAAATTTGTGTTGAAAATATAATATTTTATAATATATACAGTACTTTTTATATTCTTTAAACTATAGAAAATACTGAATGAAATTAATTTATTTCATTTAATACGCATTATAAACTCGAAGTCACTGGTGAGGTTGAATTTTTTTCGATTACACAACATTTATAATAAAAAAAAAAAATGAAAGATAAAAAGAAATACCGATATTAAGTAATTAAATTTTATATGTTTTATGATATTGATTACCATAAAATATATATATATATATGATTGTAATTCAAACAAGTTGGGGCTGAGAAAATAGGAAACTTCTTTGTTATAGAGGCCCCTATAAATTTGATTATGCAAAAATTGCAGTAACGACATTGCTTAGATCATTGTGAAGTTTATGCATGCGTTATATACATATATATACACTCGAAACGCTCATCATGTGCCATATAGTCATTATATATGTATTGTTTACGTCTTTTATGCCCCATACATGCATTACAAAATTTCCGAAGTACATTTTAGCAATAACCATTTGAAACTACTCAAACGAAAAATACAGCTTTGGTATAGAAAATTAACTGAGTATCACCAGTATCATTATGTTGAGAATTCTAAGAACAGTTTCGGCAATAATCGTTATGTTGGAAGATAGCAGCAATAAATAAAATCGTATTTTTATGCTCACTGTAAAAGTAAATAAAACTTTTAGGTATGCATAGAACGGTGATACAAAGGGTTAATTTATTTTACATCAGGGTTTGCTTGGAGTAAAATCCATATATAAAACAACTTTTTGATTATTAAAAAATAACTTTAATAATTGATTGCCAAAATTACATTTTTATTTATGAAATTATATATTATAAAAATAACTCTTACTATCTATGATTTTTTAAAACAATAATATCTTATTGTATATAAAACACAGCACCGCAGTTCTATTTTGCACTATTTAGCACTCTATTTTGCGTCTAATGTGAAAGTTTTTATGTTTTGCCAAAGATCTATCTGGCTGGATATATGTTGCCATGACATCTATAACTCTGATAGTGTCATAAATAGTACAAACAGATTAGAATCTACAACGAAATTTTTAGAATAAAGTCTGGTGAAAGTTTTATAAATACAGTAGAACGCCGATTATTGGAACTCCAATTAACCGAACTTCCAATTATCCGAACAGCATATTTCTCTCAAAGAATTCTTTTTAACCGAATTTTCAATTATCCAAATATTTGTCTCTCTAAAAAAGAAAAAAAAACCACCAAACTTCCAATTTATTTTTTGCTTAAATTATAATCTCTGAAGTTTAGAAAATGATAAAAGAAAAAAAAATAAATAATAAGTAAACAAAAAACAATTAAAAAAAAACAAAACAATTTTTAAGCACTCCAGTACTAACTGGTGCTGTCAGTCCTAAACCTAGATAAAGTGTGAAGGTTTTAGAATAGTCAGGAACATCCCTTAAACTGTCTGCCCATTTATCCGAACTTTTGTTTATCCGAACTAGGGTCGGTCCCGACTTGTTCGGACAATCGGCGTTCTACTGTATATATTGTATTAGAATTACAAATAATCATATTTATTTTTATATGACACAATAAAAAAAAATAATGAACTCAGTATCAAATGGTTAACTACTTTTTAATGTAAATAAAGTATAAAAATTGAGCCCATAAACACAAAATAGAGCCACACATAGGTTCATTATTATTATTAATATTTTATTTACAAGATTATGGTAATTATAAATAAGAAATCCATTTTAATCACGCTGTTTATAAAGAGTGTATAATATCGATACTTTGAAATTTATCTCGATAAAATCATTCAGGAGATAAAATGATAAAATTATCCAGAAAAAAAGTAAATAATAAAAGATGATTATTACATTTTAGATTCATACCGTTCAAGTATTTGCGTTATTTTTAAAGTAAAATCATATTTAAACACTTACTGATTGCGTAACTTCTATATTTTCATTTGCCAACAGACTTCTAGTTCACTTTGAAAACATTTCAGTAAGAATGTTTAACAACTGAAAAGCTTTCACCCGCTATGACAATTTCTTTATAGATTTTAAAACATTTCTCAGGTTGAATAATACATTAAATAATCATTTTTTTTTCTTAACATTACATATCTACGATCTCTTTTAATAGTATACGTTTCCGTTGTGTCTTATTTTTTATAAATTCCTCTTCTGAGCAGATGCAATTTTTTTAAAATAAAAACATGCAATTCAAATTGTTTAAGACCATCACTTAATACAAAATTAAAAAATTATGTTTGCCAATAATTTTATTCCATAAAAAGACATTTTTTAAAAATAACTTAATTATCTTTAAATGTTTATTAATTATATTAATGACTGATTATAATACTTATCCATATACTTTCATATTTAGGACACTATGTGGTTTTAATCAAATATTTAAATAAGAATATAAACCAGATTAAAATGCAATTTAAATCACTAATTTTAATAATCTGATCAAAGCTGTTGAAAAGGAAGTTAGATATTTTAACAAAATAAAAAATAAATGTAATGAAATATTTGTGTTCTATAACATATTTATTAGAAGATAACTAAAATCATTGTAATTAAAAAAAAAAGCAAACAGGGAAAATAATATTTTAGATATTTCAACAAAATAAAAAATAAATGTAGTGAAATATTTATGTTCTACAGCATGTTTATGAGAAGCTAACTAAAATTGTTGCGGTTAAAAGAAAGCAAGCAGGGAAAATAATATATTTACTTACCTAATTTCATTGACGTTGTACGTGATACTTTGATTTTGGGGAACCAATTAAATCCGATAATAAGTACCATAGCAATGACTTGAATCATCTTCAACAAGTCAAAGCTACCGTAATTTTCTCGGGTTTATATTTTGTTAGCTGAACTAACTTGGATCCTGAGAACGTTCTTGTTTCACTTTTTAAATCCGTGTCAACACGTCTATGCTGTCCAGTGTCCACATAACTTCCCGCGTTTATTCTAAAAAGCTTCACTGTTACTTTTATCCGTTATTCTGCGGTGAGTCCTAACAACTGAAATAGTGCAGATGCAGACGATTTTTAAGTTTCGAAGTTCGAAGCAGATGTTTTTTCGGTTTTATTTGTTTTTCTATACAACAGTTTCGGAAGGAAATTAAATGCGTAATAATTTTATCAAATTGTCTCTAATTCAATTTCCTGTTTGAAAATGTTTTATTGTATTTCACCTTTTATTTTTATCAGTTTTATTGAATTGTAAAGTTTCATTTACGTAAATTATAATAATAATATTATCCATAATTAGAGTTTACTAGATAAAATATTGCTTAATTTTTCAAAATGTGTATAAATTAATTTAATGGTAATAATGATGACCCCCTCCTTTTTTTAAAAGTAAAATTTATATCACAGGTAATATATACAAATATCTTCTTAAAAAATACAACAAGATTATCGAGAAGAGATGAGTTTTTCTTTGCCAATCTGTCATTATCTTAATATTAATTTTCTGTAAAATAAAACATCTTGTAAAATAATTTTTAAAGATATATTTTGAAAACAAAAAATAAAATATGAATAATTAATTATGTCATGGGCTTTGCCTAAATTGTGTACATTAATTTTACATTCGGAAAATGTCAATTTTATTTTAAACGTCTGAAAGAAGTAGAATTTAAAAAAAAAGTTACTTAAAATAGTGAAACACTAAGAGGAAAAAAAAATGACTTGAATGCAAATTATAAAGCAAGAAATGCATATATGACTAAACTTTGAAGACGCTTTCTGCGTGCTCATTAAAAGCTACAGACTTAACTGTAATAGAAAGTTTTTAGTTTGAAACCACAGAAATGTTTCGACTACTCTTTGAGAAACTTCTACTATAACAGATGATCATTTACAAAAATCTTTATAAAAGATAAGTTGGGGTCTGTTTACCTAAACCATTTTTTTAATAATATGAAATTCGCATAATTAGGAAATATTTTTGTGTCGCTGATGAATTAATTACATTTTATGTTATATGAAAATAAAAAGTTTTGGTTAGAGGCACAGAGGCAACTTGGACCACGGTTTAAAAAATTTTTAAATCCGGCAGAAAAATATTTTTTACAGTAAATAACATGATTTAATAATTTTTGTAATTTTTTTAAGTTTTCTAAGAAGTTCACATCTCAGTCACAATGTGACATCACTGAGTGGTGGCATTTTGGTCACAGATGTGACGTGACCACAGTGACTTACAGTGACGTCACAATGACGTCACTGTGACCATGCATGCTATGAGGGTTGGTATCATTTACTGTGATTTCTTAACTGTTTTATTCACCTTAATCTTTTTGATATACTGGAAGACATGTGCACATGGATTTTTGTAAAATACTGAAATATTAATCGGTATGGTATTTATTATTTCTATTTTATATCCTATAAATATTTAAATACGTTTTATTTATTCTTCCATTTCATATTATTTGTTTCTATTCTGCTTTCATTTTTAATCAATTCACTTGATTTTAGTGGTTGTTCTATAATTCTCTATGTATAAGGATTTGTTTGGTTTTGCTGTTTAAACAGTTATTTACATTCAACAGCTTGCAAATTTTTATCTTGCGATAGATGTTTAATATAATTATTCATAGATGGCAGCACTAAAATTGTATATTTCAGTTTGCTATTTTTTAATTTTTCTAGCTCCATTTCAGTTACAAATTATACACCAGGGTGTATTTTTAGCTAAATTTTGACGATATTGTTAAACTGTTATCTATTAATTTAATAGTGCATTTTAAATAATGTAATTAATATCTATTTATTTTATATTAGATTTAATTTATTTTACAAGGTATTTCAAATTTTATTTTAAAATGTATTAACTGCATCCTTTGGTATCATTTACTGTGATTTCTTAACTGTTTTATTCACCTTAATCTTTTTGATATACTGGCAGACATGTGCACATGGATTTTTGTAAAATACTGAAATATTAATCGGTATGGTGTTTATTATTTCTATTTTATATCCTATAAATATTTAAATACGTTTTATTGATTCTTCCATTTCATATTATTTGTTTCTATTCTGCTTTCATTTTTAATCAATTCACTTGATTTTAGTGGTTGTTCTATAATTCTCTATGTATAAGGATTTGTTTGGTTTTGCTGTTTAAACAGTTATTTACATTCAACAGCTTGCAAATTTTTATCTTGCGATAGATGTTTAATATAATTATTCATAGATGGCAGCACTAAAATTGTATCTTTCAGTTTGCTATATTTTTTAATTTTTCTAGCTCCATTTCAGTTACAAATTATACACCAGGGTGTATTTTTAGCTAAATTTTGACGATATTGTTAAACTATTATCTATTAATTTAATAGTGCATTTTAAATAATGTAATTAATATCTATTTATTTTATATTAGATTTAATTTGTTTTACAAGGTATTTCAAATTTTATTTTAAAATGTATTAACTGCATCCTTTGGTATCATTTACTGTGATTTCTTAACTGTTTTATTCACCTTAATCTTTTTGATATACTGGCAGACATGTGCACATGGATTTTTGTAAAATACTGAAATATTAATCGGTATTGTGTTTATTAATTCTATTTTATATCCTATAAATATTTAAATACGTTTTATTGATTCTTCCATTTCATATTATTTGTTTCTATTCTGCTTTCATTTTTAATCAATTCACTTGATTTTAGTGGTTGTTCGGGCACAGGGGAAAATTAATTTTAGCTTTAGCTTATTTTTCCCACAGAAAACAACCATTTTGCTTATATCATTGAATTCTGTGCCCTCGATAACGTAATTCAATGTATAAGCTTTTCAATTTTTGTCGGTGTCCACTTTTTTCTTTTTTCTTCCATAATAATTCTTATAATATTTTTTTAATACTTACAGCTTTAATTCATAATAATTGACGGTGGCAGGTTGTGTTTAATTAATGGTAATATATATATATATATATATATATATATATATATATATATATATATATATATAATATATATATATATATATATATCACTTTTTCTGGACACGATAACTTCCACAATTCTTCACCAATCTCTTTCAAACTGATACATAAAATCAAGGGGTATAAAATCTCGGTCAAGTTTGTTAATGGGAAAAATCGGACCAAGGGGGTGGAAATAGGGAGGGGTTTTGTGAAAACCGAAAAACTTCTAAATTCCAATTCGAATAACTTCTTAATTTTTGTACATATCAAATCAGTTTAAAGTTTTTATTACTTCTAAAAATAGGACGAAAAATCTATGTATCACAGATTTTTGATAAAATTAAAAATGGGCTCAAGGGGCGCAAAAATAGGGTTTTTGGGAGAAAAAAAATCATAAGTTCGTCAATTCTCAAGATATCAAATCCAATTAATTTTATTATACATCTCCTTAATATTATCTACAACTTTTATATTTACAAGTTTTTTATAAGATCAATTCGTACCAAAATTAAAATTAAAAACGAAAACAAAAAAAAAAAAAGTGGGTGGGTGGGGGGGGGGGGGGTGAAGAAGAAAAATTTCCATAACTCCGTCAATTCACAAGATATAAAATGAATTTATCATATATCTTCTTAACATTGCCTTTTGATAGGACCACTTCTTACAGCAAAAACAAATTAAAAATACATTGTGGTAGAAGAAAAAAATCGTCGTATTAAGAATGTATTCAAATCCAAACTGCTTATTTTCTTACTCATTTTTAAATTAATTTTTGCTCTCAAACGCGTCCAATTGATAGATTCTCTTCTTCAGAAACTATATAATGTACCGTAATGATCGATTTTTTGATAGAGGCAGAATATATTTCAAAAAATGATGTCAAAGTGGGCATTTTGAACAGAATTTCCCGAAGCGATTGTGTTAGAAGCAAAAAATATTGCCCTACTGAGAAAATAATTGTTTATTAATCAAGTTTCATTTAATTGAAAGAAAAATAAAAACACATGTCGCTTATAAACCTTTTCAAAAATCACGTCAGCAATTTTCGTATTTTTTCTATTAAAAATAAATTAGAAAATGTGCAAGAAAATTTCGAGTTGTTGAGCATGGAAAAGTATTTTTTTTTTTTTTTAATACCGCCTTAACATGATTCTGATAAAACCAGCTATTATATAAAAATGAAATGAAAATTCGTCAAAAGCGGTCACATAAAACTAGTGGATTTATATCTACTCATGATTTAGTTGTTGTTGGTGCAATTAATATACTTAACTTCGAAATCTACCTCCGCTTGTAGGCCGCGCTGGCAGGGATTTTTTTTTTTAAATTATGAATTGTACATATAAGTATACTCTGTTATATTAGAAAAATACATTAAAAAATTGCCCTGTTCACTCTGGTTGCAAAAGATTTGCCCATTTACACATGAAACAATATAAATAGCCTTGCATTTATTTCCGGCTGGTATTCCGTAATGAAACTAGTATAAATAATATGAAAAAAAAAACACAAATTTAACAGGTAAGTAGTCTATATAATCGTTAAAACAACTGAAATGCTCAGAATTAAAAAAGGCTGCATTAAGTAGCGAAATCAAATTCAGGTATGCCCATAATAAAAACGTATCTCTTTTAATAAATTTCAAAATTTATTTGAATACGTTTTGATATTTTTCATATAAATTGCCTTTTGGAGTTGTTAGTGGGCAATCTAAAAGCATATTAATTACAGTATACTCTCGATATCTCGAAGTCGAAGGGACACTTAAAAATTTTCGATAACAAGGTCATAACCAAATGTAAAAATTCTCGTAAAACACAAGGTAGGGAATAATGTTATAAAAATTAGAGTCATGGTAGATGAGAATAAGTATAAATATGTAATTATAGTCGTAATGAGTCTAAATACTACAATGGCAATTTTAATTTTTAAAATAGTAGAAAATAATTACATTAAATTGAAAAGATAGGTAAATAAATAAATGAACTTTGATAGAATGGCTGTGATTGAATGAAATGATTGATAGAATGGCTTAAAAAAGCCGAGTGTCGTGGCCTTGCGACATGTCTTTTGAAAGTTATCGTTTTCCACGTTTTCAGAGCATTCTATGAAGCGTCATAGTACGTGGACAGCATCTTTAGCTTGGGCCGCAGTAATGCTAGGTAATGGTCCTGAAAGACCCAGTTATTCCTCATTATCAAACGGCGGAGAAGAAACTGATTGATTTTTTACTTCTAGAAATATTCGATATAACAAGGTTTTGAGTGAAAACTCTTCGAAATAAGAATTAAAATTAACATTAGATAAATATGTAATACCAAGGGGAAAAATAATTTTTCGACATATCGAGGTTTTCGAGATATCGAGAGTATACTGTATCTATATTAAGTTTCCTGCATATCTATTATGCATATGGCAGATATATATGTAAAATATTTTACAAAACTGGATTTAACTTCAAATTCTTCCAACATCCTTATAATATTATAAATGTCAATGTGTGTCCGAATGTTTGAATGAAGTCAGCATCTAAACGAATGAATTAATGCTTTTGTATTTTCGGATATAGATGGATTACAACCGGAAATGAACATAGGCTATGTTTAATTTGTTTTATTCAAATATTTTGCTTAATAATCCAAAATTTCATTATTTTTCATACACAATGAATTGACATTTTTCCGATAAAATTTAACCATCTTCCTTTTTCCGTTGCCAAAAAATAAAAACTTAGAATAATATTTTAATTTCTAATTGAAAGATTAAAACGGAAATCTTCAAGTATTTTTAATTATACAAGGAGCATGAATTTTGAGTAAATGCAGAAAGAAGGCAAATGTGACGTCATATATGGAAAATATAAAACGGATATGCTTTGATGTTGAAATAAAATGAGATTGTGTTATGATATTAATTCTTATTATTTAAAGAAAATTGTTATCAAGGATTACGGTTTATCGTCTGCGCACGGTTAACACAAAGATTGAAAATTTCAAAAAAAAAAAAAAAAAAAAAAAACTTTTGAAGAGCAAATAGGCAGCAAATGTCAATAATATGCACAGTAAAATTAGCAAATTCGAAAATGACGTAGTGATTAGCATGAAATATGTATTTTCATTCTTAAAAATTAAAAAAGTAAGTAGATAGAAAGGTTATGTTCAGTAATCGGGTTCGTAATCAATTTGCTTTTTTAGAGAAAGAAATTAGGTGCAAAAGTAAATACATTGTTGTAAACAGGTTTGTTTTTTGTGTGGTAAAGACTTAATAATATTCCAGATGACCAATTCTTCGCCCACCTTTGATGACAAGTATGATTGTAAAGCATACAAAACAGTATCATTCGATAATTTTCTTGGCACAGATGCCATATACGCACTTGGTTTGGTGCGATCTCTTTTTGATACCAATTTGGAGAAAACATCGTTTTCGAATACCAGTTACATGTATATTTTTAAATTATGTTCTATTACTGAAAAAAGGAAATAACAATAAATAAATAAAATCTTCATTAAGAACTATAGAACAAAGCAATTTATATAATTTTAAAAGAAAATTAAAGTAAATAAACTATATATTAATAAATAAACAACAATAGCTGGGTTACCATATCAATCAAAATAATCTATGTTGGCGATAATTAGGTTCCCGGTGCTTATATGACATCTTTGCCATTTTCTTATTACTTCATGATATAAACAGACATCCTGGTTCAGCGTATAAACCTAAGTTATGTCAATGACCTTATAATAAAGAAATACCTTAAATTACTCATACTAGCCGCCCTTGGCGACCAGTTTGGTCTCCCTTAAAATTTATGTTTGGGAAAGCATGCTAAGCATTGTATCATGTTACTTTTATTCATAATTTAATTTACTTGGACTCCCTTAACCCTCTCGCTGCACAACCCGAGATTTCATCGGGCAACGTAAAAGTAGCAAAATTTTCGCAATCCGAGATTTCCTCGGGGATTCATTTTTTCCACTGGCGACTATTTTTTATTTCAACTCGGACCACTTTTTAAATACAAAAAATTCATATAGACTTTAACAACATCTACAAGAGTAATATACTGCAAAATTGATTTTCTTACAATAGTGGTGCGAGACTATAAATGTCTCCATTGACAGTCCTGATTTCGCCTAATTTCTAATATCATATCTCATTTATGATCTCGAACTCTTTTACAAAAAATGTTTACATATTTAAACTCTAAGCTATCTATAGAGTTGAAATATTTAATAAAACAATGCGTGATTTTTGAACCTATTTTGATAATAAAAAAAATACGCAGCGAGAGGGTTAAATATAAATAATATAATCCCTTAAGCTAATATTAGTTTTTGTTGCATTAAAATACCTCAATTTGTTGATTTTCTGTAAGCAAGTAAACCCTACTGGTTTACAATGGAAGTCTATGGGAATTTTGCGAATTATTAGAGATATCGCCAAGTTCGCGTCACTTTTGATGGCAGAATGCGGTCCCCTACGGATACCCTCTTATAGGTATAGCGATGCATTAAATGCTGTTCAATAACCAATGAGATGCGTTTCATTTGGGCGTTGCCATTAAACAATTAAAAAATAACTGCGATTTATGTGCCACGTACGATAGCGTAATATATATTTATATATATAGATTGTCTCTTATAAAATGTGATAAACAATTGGTTTATTATATATTTTTTTAATTATCGGAAGGGAAACGTTTTGCTTAATTAATTCATTTCTTCTTTTTATGTTACGTGAACGACGTCACGGGTAACAGCTAGTCGGTCATAAGTGTCAGGTATTTTTCTAGAATTATTTTTTTTTTCATGTGATTATTAAGTATTCAAAAATCAGTAGAAAATATAGTGGATTCATCCAACAACCGTAATTTTTGCTTGAAGTTGAAGGCGGCTACCCAAGTGCACAAGAATTCTAAAATAATCTTCCATTCTAGTTGTTTGTCTATTCCACCTCAAATTCGTTTTTCTCTTATCATAACCCAGATTCATGAATTAGGATTGGGAAAAAAAAGTCGGTTAATATGTCTTTCATAAAAGTTTACAATCAATTAAAATTAAAATATTTCCTATAAATAACCATACTTTTCCTCGGATTATATATTTAAAATATGCATTGCATAATACATTTAGAACTTTAACACTTTCATTTGCCAATCACAGTAAGTCGTGTAATGCGAGTTCTTATCAAACGGTTGATCACGCGTTATCGCGTGGACGACGCTATCAAGTTTCCAAGCGGAATAGTATGGCGGCCACAGCGAAACGGCACAATTTTCAGCTTGGCAATGAAAGTGTTTCAATAGTCTCTTTTTGTCAATTGATTTAAGTGCAGGCTCTTTCAAGTCCATTTGCTCCTGCTCGAAACTACCCGTGAGACAAGCCCCGCGACGCGTCCCGAAGGTCTCCACCAGACAAGCCCCAACAAGGCAGCCCTCAGAGATGCTCCGGCCAGACCGGCGGACTGCCCAGCGCACGTCACGCCGGTTATTCGCAAGATAAATGAATTGGTAGAATACGACAATCCTCACCACGCAGTTAGAAGAGCCAAATGGTCCCTTCTCTCGGTTCCCGACCCGGTACGCCCCGACAGCCCGCAGGAACCGGACACCTATAAAGGAGCCGGGCCCACGAACCTACACGAAGTTTCCCGAGCCGGAGTTACTTTACGGAGGGCTTACAAGATCAAATACCATTATCCGGCAAAGACATTTATGCGAGCCAACCGATGGAGTATGAAGGCGCCACTAGCGGAAGAGCCTGGAGGGGCAGGAAACCCCCTCCCGGACGTAAAGCGTCCCTGCTCCGGGCTTTTCCCCCAATCTCCCCGCTCACCTGCGGAACCCCTCGCGGCTCGACGCTGGGAGTCAAAGGAGACCAGACAAGTGCCGTTAGCGACCCCAGGCGGGCACGGAAAGCTCCACCTAGACGGGATAGATCCCGCCTCGCTAGGGGTTGGAGGGTCCGGAGTCCCGCCCGTCCCCCACAACTGGACTCCACCCGAGGGTGGAGAAGACGCGGGAGACCGGAAAGAGCCCGGCCCGACGCGCATCACATACGCAACTCAATTTACGTCATCAATTTTTGATTTAAAAAAAATGCAATATCCTTCAAATGATAAAAAAAAAAGCTAAAAACAGCTTTTTTTCAGTCTTCAAGAGGCAAAGCCCGCTTAAACTACGACCAACTACAATTAAAATATTTAAAATATTATATTGATTATATATCTAGTTCATATTTGCTTTATCCTTTAATTTCGATTTAAAACATTAATCGACGTAGGTCTGCAGACCATTCAAAAATTTCACAAAACGAAAACGGCCGAATTCTTGCGAGTCCCATCTCCTCTCACTTAATCTTTTCCCTTTTTATGATATTATCAGCGCTATTATGAATAGATAAACGACAGTATCATCGAGTAACTTTGCTTAATGTGTGTAGAGAAGGGCAGAAGATCGCATTATCGAGTAAATGAATAGTTGAGTGTAAGAATTGGTAAAATACCATATCATGGAGTAACTTAAATGGCTTTGTGTTATAGATGGGCAGAAGGTCGCGTTCTCGAGTAACTGAGATAGTTGTGTGTAGTAATTTACAAAATACCGTATCGCTGAGTAACTTAAATTGCTGTGACGGTAGAACGGCGTCAGGTAGATGAGGACGGTAGAAGATTGCGAAATCGAGTAACTTAGATAGTGTGTGTAGGAATAGAAAAAAAACGTACCATTGAGTAACTTACTATATCACTGTGTGTATAAATCGACAAAATATCGCATTATCGAGTAACTGAGATAGTTGTGTATAGTAATTGGCAAAATACCATGTCACCGTGTAACTTATATTGCTGCGTAACACACGGCAGAAGATTACATTATTGAGTAACTAAAAGAGCTGTGCGTAGGAATTGGTAAAATATTGCATCTTCGAGTAACCTCAGCTTACTTGACAGAAAATCAGTGCATCTGGTGAAATATTTGGGATTTATAATATTTACTATATATATATAAAATGCAATTGGAAAAATTTTTCCGGCTGTTGATAACGTGAATTCTGCTAAATGGATTTTGATGGGACTTGCACTGTTAATTAGGTAATTTTAGGGGAGATTTTAGCATTTTGCATATATATTATATATAGATATATTTGCTATATCAAATTTACAATAAATGATCAACAAAAGGAGTCGATCCTTAACAGAACAAATTTCACCTAACGCATTAGATATCAATGCCATTGGATCACAATGCCATTCGTATAGTTTTCAGCAATACAGAAAGACAGATAACGTTCCATATTACTTTAAAACACATGGTGAAATTCATTAAAATTTTTCATTTGTTTCAAAGTTAGTTTGGCGAAACCGATCGGTGTAACGGGCAAAGCTTGCGAGTAATATATAGATGAAGAATAATCTTTTTTAGGTAAAATGCGTTCTTATGCACATTGCGCTGCATTAAATGTAGGATTTAATTCTATCTCTCTTTGGCCGATTTTCGTAGACGACAATACAGAAAAGGAAAAAGCATCGTCCGAATACTACAATCGTTTATAACTAAAGAAGTGATTCATTTATCGAAAAAAAATGATCTATTACAAATTACTGCCAGAACTATGTCTGCAAGTAGCAAGCTTTTATATTTAAAAGATAGTCTGAAAATGTTTCAAAGTTTCGGGCTATTACTGGAATTATTATTATTATTATTATTATTATTATTATTATTGTTATTATTATTATTATTATTTAAGAACCGCCTTAAATGTTTAGAACGTCATGTTTTAGTATGCACATGACATGTAAAAAATCGACGCAATTTAAAGCACACATATCTAAAGTAAATTTTCTCCAATGTTTCATAATGGAGCCCTTTCGTAAGTCTTTGTATCAAAATGAAAGAACAGGGGTGAAAAACACCAGATGATGCAAAATGCGAAATATATATATGTCGTAGGCTAACTGAATACCGGTTTATTGTGTTAAGCAGCTTCCCTGATTAGATTTGGAAGATCATTATTTAAATATAAAGGGGGGAATGGGGGATACCCCCTTAATTTAGATAAATCGGTTTTTCATGATGAATTATTCGATTTGCTCCAAATTTGGTATACGGGTTTATTAAGTTAAGGAGCTGCCTTGATTAAATTTGGAGGTTCATTAGTTACATATAAAGGGAGGAAAGGGGGGCTATCCCCAAGTAATTTAGATAAATGGGTTTTTCATGCAGAAATATGCGATTTGCTATAAATTTGGTATACTGGTTAATTATGTTAAGCAGCTTCCCTGATTACATTTGAAAGATCATTATTATGTATAAAGGGGGGAAAGGGGTCAATTGCCTCTCCCCTTAATTTAGATAAATGCGTTTTTCATGTAGAATTATTCGATTAGCTCAAATTTGGTATGCTGGTTTATTATGTTAAGGAGATGGCTTGATTAGATTTGGAGGTTCATTAGTTACGTATAAAGGGAGGAAAGGGGGGCTAGACACCCCTATTAATTTAGGTAAATGGGTTTTTAGTGCAAAATTATTCGATTTGCTCCAAATTTGATATACCGGTTTATTATGTTAAGCAGCTACCCTCATTAAATTTGGAGGTTCATTAGTCAAGTATAAAGGGAGGAAAGGGGGGCTAGACCCCCCCTTAACTTAGATAAATGGCTTTTTTATGCAGAGTTATTCGATTTGCTCCAAATTTCGTATACCGGTTTATTATGTTAAGGAGCTTCCCTGATTAGATTTGGAGGTTCATTAGTTAAGTATAAAGGGAGGAAAGGGGGCTAGACCCCCCCCCCTTAATTTAGATAAATGGGTTCTTCATGCAGAGTTATTCGATTTGCTCCAAATATCGTATACCGGTTTATTATGTTAAGGAGCTGCCTTGTTTAGATTTGGAGATTTATTGGTTAAGTATAAAGGAGGGACAGGGGCTAGTGTCCCCTTAATTTAGATAAATGGGTTTTTCATATAGAATTATTCGATTTGCTTCAAATTTGATATACCAGTTTATTACGATATGGCTTCCTTCATTTGATTTTGAGGTTCATTGGTTAAGTATAAAAGGGGGGAAAGGGGGGCAATTGCCCCTCCCCTTAATTTAGATAAATGTGTTTTCACGCAGAATTATCTGATTTAGTTTAATTTTTTTTCTAGGTTCATTCTAATAAGGAGCTTTTCTGATTATATTTGAAAGTTCATTGGTTCAGCATAAAGGGTGAAATGGGGGAGCTAATCCCCCCCCCCCCTTCATTTAGTGAAATGGTTTTTTCATGTAGAATTATCTGATTTGCTTCAAATTTGGTATACCAGTTTATTATGTTAAGTAGCTTCCCTGATTAGATTTGGAGGTTCTTTGGTTAAGTAGAAAGGGGGGCAGCGGGACTAATACCTTCATTTATTTTTCGAGGGGCATTATTCTTTGAAATAAGAGTATAATATACAATTAGTGTGAATAGCCTGTGAGCTCAATGCCATCAGTTTAACTGGGCAATTTTCTTTTTATTAGGTTTATTAACGCATAACCCTACCCAAACCCGAAAAATAAATTACAATAGACCGTACCCCGATTCGAGCAAGACAAAATAATTTCAGTCTACGCGCAAGCCGACCCGAACCTGAGAGTTCCATTTGAAAAAACCCGAAACCCCCGAACCAAATCTGATAACCGACAAAAGTATTCCAAAGATCCATAACCGGATCCGAACAAGACAAATTAGTTTCCGTGGACACGCAACGCTACCAGAAACTAAAAATTCCATTCGAAGTCAACCTGAAACCCGTCCCGAACAAAATCTTAACCGACAAAAATATTCCAAAGAAATATAACCCGATGCAAGCCAGACGAAATAATCTTCGTCCACCGGCAACCAGATCCGAACCTGAAAGCTCTAATTGAAGTCAATCCGAAACCTGGTTGTGGTCGGTTTTCGGGTTGACTTAAAATGGAACCTTCAAGTTCGGATCCGGTTGAAAAAAAATTAAACTAAATAAGATAATTCTGCATGAAAACCCATTTATCTAAATTAAGGGGAGGGGCAATTGCTCCGATTTCCCCCCTTTTATACTTAACCAATGAACTCCAAATCAAATAAAGGAAGCCATATCGTAATAAACTGGTATATCAAATTTGAAGCAAATCGAATAATTCTGTATGAAAAACCCATTTATCTAAATTAAGGGGACACTAGCCCCTGTCCCCCCTTTATACTTAACCAATAAATCTCCAAATCTAATCAAGGCAGCTCCTTAACATAATAAACCGGTATACGAAATTTGGAGCAAATCGAATAACTGTGCATGAAAAACCCATTTATCTAAATTAACGGGGGTGTCTGGCCCCCCGTTCCTCCCTTTATACTTAACTAATGAATTTCCAAATCTAATCAGGGAAGCTCCTTAGCATAATAAACTGGTATACCAAATTTGGAGCAAATCGAATAATTTTGCATTAAAAACCCATTTATCTAAATTAAGTGGGTCTAGCCCCCGCCCCCCTTTCCTCCCTTTATATTTAACTAATAAACCTCCAAATCTAATCAAGCCATCTCCTTAACATAATAAACCAGTATACCAAATTTGAGCTAATCGAATAATTCTACATGAAAAACGCATTTATCTAAATTAAAGGGAGAGGCAATTGCCCCCTTCCCCCCCTCCCTTTATACATGATAATGATCTTCCAAATGTAATCAGGGAAGCTGTTTAACATAATTAACCGGTATACCAAATTTATTGCAAATCGCATATTTCTGCATGAAAAACCCATTTATCTAATTTACGGAGCCCTTTCCTCCCTTTATAAACTAATGAACCTCCAAATCAAATCAAGGCAGCTCCTTAACTTAATCAACCGATATACCAAATTTGGAGCAAATCGAATAATTCATCATGAAAAAACCGATTTATCTAAATTAAGGGGGTAGCCCCCCTTTATACATAAATAATGAGCTTCCAAATCTAATCAGGGAAGCTCCTTAATACTATAAACCGGTATACCAAATTTGGAGCAAATCGAATATTTCTGCATGAAAAACCCAGGTATATAAATTAACGAAGGGGGGACTAGCCTCCCTGTCCCCCTTTATCCTTAACCAATGAACCCCAAAAACTAATCAGGGAAGCACCTTATCAGAATGAACCTAGAAAAATTTTTTTGAAGCAAATCGGATATTTCTATCAAGAGTTATCGTGTTACGTACATACGTACGTACACACCTACATACAGAATCGGCGGGCACATAAGCTCTCAGGCTTTGATAGCCTGTGAGCTAAAAATATCACCCTGATCGGATAATAAGTGGTCATTTTTCAATTAGCCTAACGCTTTCTAGGTTCTTTGCAATAAGCCTGAAAAATATCAGGCTAATTTGAAAAAGGGAGATGGATTCTTCAATTAGCCCGGCTCTTTTCAAAGAGCCTAGGCTGTTTGCAAAGAGCCGGATTTCTCAATTAGCCTACGACATATATATATATATATATATTGAGGTGGGAATGCTGAGACTGTGGAAGGTTGTTGATGAATTTTCTTTCATTTTTAGCTCACAGGCTATCAATGCCTGAGAGCTAATGTGCCGGCAGGTTCTGTATGTATGTATGTACGTAAAGCGATAACTCTTGATAGAAATATCCGATTTGCTTCAAATTTTGTAAATAGGTTCATTCTGATAAGGCGCTCCCCAGATTAGTTTTTGGCATTCATTGGTTAAGTATTAAGGGGGACGGGGTATAATCCCCCCCCCCCTTAATTTAGATAAATGTATTTTTCATGCAGATTTATCCGATTTGCTGCAAATGTTGTAAATAGGTTCATTCTGATAAGGCGTTTCCCTGATTAGTTAGATTAACATTAGAATAAAATAGATTTAAAATATCAGCTTTATTAACGTTGCATACTAAATTTCAGAGCCAAAAAGTCAGAGACCATAGGGCAACTGTCCAGTTATGAATTGCTTTAATCACATCCAGTTACTGAGGTATATTACAACATGTTTTCTGTAAAATGTAGAGTGTGTAGCTGTGGTATTTATAAATATTTTACAAGGATACACTAAAAGATGTCAACAGTAACTCATTTAGAGCATTAGACAGAAATTAGGTTTCATTACTGTTTATGAGCGATACTTACATAACTAAAAGTGCATTTTTATGTATTGTATGTGTTTTTAATATTAGCTGCACTCATTTCAATTGTATAGTGTTTATAAATTCTGCTGATAATGTACATGGCTTTGGGAAAGTGTTCTTAAAAGTTATCGTTATGAGCTTGACTAATGCACGGTCATGCAGAGCCACCTCATTTGAGCGAGTTCACCATGGCAGGAATTAGGGTGCTATAATGAGTAAAATTGGCCAAAAATTACAAATATTCTCTTTCACAAAAAAGACTTTTAAATATTAAGGAAGAGCTTTTCCTCTCTTTAGCTCATGCTCCCCCCCCCCCCCCCCGAAAATAAAAGAATGAGCTATATCCTCAAAAATCTAATGGTTAACATTTTATTCTATAAACATAGTACTACATTGTTTTCAAGTTAAATTATTGGTGTTTTCCTCTTAACAAAGCAAGTTAAAACAATTCATGATGATCAATGCGGGGGGAGCGGGGTGTTCTTTTAGACATTTTGTGACATTCATAGATAAACAAAAATGAAGTTTGCAAACTTTTATCTCAGAAACCAATCCATCAATTTTTCCATTAGTTTCCTATTAGTTTTTCTACTAGATAGTTTCTTAAAATTGTGATATCCCAAAGCGTACCCAAGGGAAAGGGCTGAAGGGACTACAGCCACCCCCGACCCTTGAAAATTTCGAAAGTGATATGAAAAAAGGGCTGTTTTTTGCTGCTTCTTTTTTGGAAAACAAATTAACTTTTTCTGTCATGCAGCGGACTAGTCATTCTCATTAGACCCATATTAGTGCACATTGTCACCAAAGAAGAGAAAGGGGGCTGATGGGGTTACAGGCTTTCTCCTCCCGAAATAGTCGAAAATTTAATAAAAAAGTGTTTCTTCCTTACTTTTTTAGATAAATCTGAAATTTTTTCTTCTGTCATACAGCGAAATAGCCATTCTCTCGTTAACCCCATATTACTGCACATTGACATCACAGCATACCCAAAGCTGGGGAGACGGATGATGGAATTACAGCCTCCTCCTCTCGAAATAGTCGAAAATGAAATGAAAAAGTGCTGATTTTTGTTTCTTTCTGTTTGAGATAAATTTGTATTTTTCCCCTTTCATTTAACAGACTAGTCACTCCCTTCCCTTTAGTTCCAAATTAGTGCACAGTGACACCACATTATACCCAAAAAGGTGGAAGTGGGGATAATAGAGTTGCTGCTCCCTCACAAAATAGTCGGAAATGAAGGAAGTGTTGCTTTTTTTTTTTTTTAGATAAATTTGTATTTTTCCCCTATCAATCAGCAGACTAGCCGCTCTCTTCTCTTTAGTTCCATATTAGTGCACAGTGACACTGCATTATACCCAAAGAGGTGAAAGGGGCTAATGGGGTTACAGACACCTCCCAAAATAGCCGAAAATGAAATGAAAGAAATGCCGATTTTTTTTTCTTTTTGTTTGAGATAGATTTGTAATTTTGTTTTCTGAAATTCTTATCTTTTTAGATAAATCTGAAATTTTTCTTCTGTCATACAGCGGAATAGCCATTCTCGTTAGCTCCATGTTAGTCCTCATTGACATCAGAGCATACCGAAAGAGGGGGCGGGGGAGGACTGATGGAATTACAGCCCATTCCTCCTTAAATAGTCAAAATGAAATGAAAAAATAGTGCTTTTTTTCTTTCTATTTGTGATAAATTTGCATTTTCTCCTTATCATTCAACAAACTAGCCGCTCTCTTCTCTTTAGTTCCACATTCGTGCAGAATGACATTACATTATACCCAAAGAAGTGAGCAACAGCCTCCTCCCAAAATAGTCGAAAATGATATTTTAAAAAAACGCTGTTTTTTTCTTTTTGATTGAGATAGGTTTGTAACTTTGTTTTCTGCAATACAACAAACTAGCCATTCTGATTAATCCCATATCAGAGCACAGTTACACCACAGTAAACCCAACGAGGGGAAGGGGCCTGATGGGGTTACAGGCCCTCTTTCGAAACAGTGGAAATTGAAATGAAAAATGCGCTGATTTGTTTTCTTTCTGTTTGAGATGAGAGAAATTTATAATTTTTTCCCTCCTATCATTGAACGGAACAGCCACTCAATTCTCTTCAGTCTTATCAGTGAACAGTTGCCCAAAGATGTTGAAAGGGGGTAATGGGTTACAGCTCTCCTTACGAAGTAGCTGAAAATAAAATGAAAAAGGTGGTGATTTTTTTTGTTTTGTTTGTTTGAGATAAATTTGTAATTTAATTTTCTGTTATACAGAGGATTAGCAATTCTCGTTAGTCCTTATTAGTCCACATTGACACTACAGCATACTCAAAAATGGGGAAGGAGACTGTTGGGGTTACAGGCCCCTCCCTTCAAAAAATGTCGAAAATGAAAAAAAAGTGCTGATTTGTTAACATTTCTGCTTGAGAGAAATTTGCAATTTTCCCTCCCATCATTCAACTACAACATACTCTTTAGTCCCATATTAGAGCATAGTGGTACCACAGTATAACCAAATAGCTGGAATAGGGCTAATGGTGTTACAGCTCCCTCCCGAATTAGTCCCTTATTCATATGAAACATGAGAAATTTTCGGGCCGTTTAAATCTGTGGGTTCTGGGAAAATGCCCCACGTGTATTCAAATAGAAAACAGGTGGTAAGTGTGATCACAGATCGACCCAGAGGGTTTCGTTTAACATTGCTTTCAAAACGCGTAGTACATTTATCACCATGGAACCCCTTTTAAATTATGGTAAACCTTCCCTAAACTATCTTAAAATTTCAAACAGATCGCCTTGTTATATTTCCTAATTTTGTTTGCGACTCTCCCCCCCTCTCCCCTCCCTAAATGTGACGCGCCATTCTTTTTGATAATTATCGTGTGTTATAAACTATCTTAAAGTTTAAAACAGATCGCCGTGTTAGGTTTCCTAATTTTCACAAAAGCGCGGACTGTTAGTTCCACATTCCACCACTAGGGAGCGCACTCTATTCTTAACAAAACTGTATCTGACCGAAACTCTGTTAAACAACCTCTCAGTAGGTATACTACTCGAGGGAGGAGGCGATTTTCGATGGAGCCCCCCCCCCCCCCCCCTCAACAAAAATTCAACTTAACTTAAATTTATAAAGTTCTTATTATGTGTATATGTATATAAACTATGTCATTCTTTAAAAGCGATCGGTTCTTCACTTTTCCTAAATTTAACAAATTCCCATCAATTGTCTGTGCGAGCAAAAGCATCTCTTTTATAAATTTAAAAATCGATTTTTTCGCAAATCGGAAAATTGTTGTCCGATTTTTTTAAAATTTAGATTTTATGTATCAGCGCACGAAATAACATTCAGATGCGAAAGAACCAAATTTGTAAAATCAAAAGTTAAAAAAATTTGTACTGCGATTATCAAACCCTAGTGTAAAAATGTATATCCTTTTCTTTCCGTGTTTACGTAGTCTGCCGTGCAAAAAATGAAATTCTGGAATTATTATCTTGGCTTCCAATTGTCGAAATTAAGAAATAAAGACAGATTCTGAGAGAGTATAAAATGTTACGTCGGATGGCATAAAAATCGTAGATAAAAAATAAAAATAAAAAATTGCTCATTTATGACAATTCTGAGTCCCGTTTTTAAACCGCAAGACACACCTGTTTTATATTTTCTCGTTCTCTCCGAAAATTCAATGTCATTGACGAAATTAATATTTTTTTCGGGACCATTTGTCAAAAATCGGGATATATTTAAGTCCAAATTGACGGAACCTCAAGCCATGCCGTAAATTTTTGGAAAATTCGGAACAGAACCACCCTTTCCCCCCTCTGGCTACGGCCCTATTGCCAAAAATGATTTCCGTTTACAACACAATTCAACGTGTTTTGTAAAATTTAGAACATTAGGGAAATTTAAGTCCCCCCCCCCCCCGAAATAAAATCCTGTGTACGCCACTGTGATATCCCATATGCTACAGTGAATGCTGCATGGTATAAAATTTATGTATATGTACAAAAGGCATGAAGATTAGTAGTAGTTACTTAAGCATACTATTTATGAACAATTTCTATGGATAGACAGAAGATTGGCCCTCAAAATGATATTTGACCCGCTGCTCTACAAGGAATTATTACAATATACAAGTTGTATTTGCTCAGGTGGAAAAGAAAAATATTTGTTTTCTTTTTTTTAAGTAAATTATATTGGGTTTGTTCATTAATTTTAAAAAATCGGAAATTTGTTTGTAAATAACGACCCTTTGAAAATCTAAATGACAGACACTATGGCCAAAGAATCTTTATGTTCAGTTTTTAGAAATACATGGTAAATTTCTAACGATTTCATCAAATTCATTGGGAGTTGTTTACTTTGGTGACAGACATACTAAAATAATTTTATTGTTATTCATTGAATGGTTTGCATTCGAACCTCATTTGTATCGTAATTGTATCTTAGTATCATCATATGTTGCTTAGTATCATCATATAACCTTTCGTTGCCACAAGAACGTCAAAAAAAAAAAAAAAAAGACTAGAACGAAATTTGGGGATTTCAATTCGATAATAATGGTCATTTGAAAATTCGAACAACTTTACAGTTATAGGAAATATATTTTCAATCCATCAACTCATTATTAGATTATGTTAAAATTCTTTGATTTCAATAAAAGTTGTTTATTTTGCTAGACGAGACATTTAAAAATTTTGATGTCTTTCATTGAATGATTTGTGTTCAGACCTTGTATGAAATAGGGAATATATTATAGCCAGTGGGTATTTTTATTAGGTAATTTCAATAATTGCTTAACAAATTTGCTACAGCTATCTCATATGCATTTAATTGCAATCGGTAAGGAAATTTAAAATTTTGCTTCAAATTAACTTTCTTAACAAAATAATAAATTTAGGAGGAACAACACCAATTTGTTTAATTTTTATTAAATCTGACACATTGTATCTTTAAAAGAATAAAAAAGAAGAAATAACCTATTGTTCCGACTGGCGCCGGGAGGGGATGTTTAAAATGAATTTAGTTGAAATATTGACAATTTACGCTATTAATATTAGGTCTATTTTTATTCCATTCATTGAATATTTTAAGTTATTTCAGATCTTTATTTCGTGAGAAATTCACGCTTGAAAGCTACGTTTAATAAAATCGTGAATTTCTAATTTGATTTTTTTCGTTATATTTAAAAACTATATAGACAGATATTCTTCTATCAAAAATGTAGTTAAATGGAGAGGAAAAACTTACATAGCCAATCTGAATTACCAAAGAATCTAAACACACAAGAGTTGCCATTCTTGGATTATTGTCGCTTTAGTGAGTAACCGCTAAATAGAGAGGAAAATCTTATATAGCAAACCTGTATTACCAAAGAAACCAAACACACAAGGGTTGCCATTATTGGACTATTACCGTTTTACCGAGTAATCGTTAGGAAACTCCCTGGGTTTGAGGCTGCATTTTTACACACCGCCAGATGGTGTTATACAGATTTTAGATTTTACATAACACACGGTGTGTATGAATGACTGTGGAATATCGCTTTTCTGAGTAACTTCGAAAAAAGTGGTGCAATGCATAGAAAAATGCTTCAGGAACGTCATGGTATGCTTAAACAAATCGAGTAACCGGCAAAAGTTACTCGAATTGAAATTGGTTACTCCTTACGTTGGTGTTTAAACCACTTTAGGTACTCAAAAGGGAGGGTAGGAGAGTGCACACACACACACACACACACACATATATATATATATATATATATATATATATATATATATTGTTCATACAAAACATTTTAATAAAATTAAAATACTCCTTCTGTATAATTTAGAATGAATAAAATAAATTCAAAATAAACTTAAATATTGAATGAAATTGAGCTAAATGATAGTGTAAAATTATCATCATACATGATTGACTTATATAAGAAAAATATATTTCACAGTATTTTTAATAAGTGTTTACTTTTGATATGCAATTATTCTTTATTTTCTAAATATACCAAAGCAGGTTTGTTTAATTTATATCGTATAAAAGCCAATTTTGAAAAATTATCACATATATGTTCAATTTAAAGTATTAAATACTCTGTTATTTACATATGAAAACACTCCTTCGAATTGCTTAAATAAAAATTATTAAAAAGCCATAATTTCTCAAATGTTTTAGAACGCTCTTTCCTTTTTTTTTGAAAATGAAACATGTTGTACAATTGTTCATCATATTCTATTTAAAATTAAAATGATTTTGTTTGAAAAAAAACTACTTTAACGTATATTTAGGATTTATTTTTCCCAGATAAAATGTTATTCGGAGTAAATTTCAAAATAAACTCTACAGTGATAATTTTTATTCGGCGATACAATCAGAATCGGTGATACAATCGGCTTGTATTAAAATCAGAATGTAAATAAAATGATAACAAAGAAAAGATTTTAACAGTTAATTTCTGTAGCATATACAATTTATTTATGCACATTTCGTGTTAACTTTTTTCCAATATAATAACGAAATATAATTTCTAAACCAATTTTATATTACAACACTTCATTACAATGTTTCAAATGTACGGTTTTTTTTTAATATTTCATATTATTCATGATTAGTTTTACTCGTGAATGATATTTAAGTAAGTTAATAAGCGAAAGTCTGAGAACAACATCAACAAGTAAAAATCACATAAAAATCAATATTTTACTTAAAAACATGTATACACTTTTTTGAAGTTTGGTTACGTGCCGATTGTAGTTCCCACAATTCGCGCATCACTCATATATCTTTTTTCTAAATAAAAAACTGTACTTCACCCAAATTTTTGTATAAAAAGTAATAAAATAATGTTAATAAATATTCTGTTAAACAAAGACCTTAATTGTTATATTATAGCAATTTAAATCATTATTAGATAGATAGATTCTTACTGATGTCCTATTATTGAAATATTTGTTGACAAAGAAGTAATATGTACAGCAAAACAGTATTCACCTGTTCTACGCTTAACAAAAGAAAAGTATTCAATTTACATATATTTTTAATTATTTAAAAAACATACATTATTTTTTCGCAATTAAGTCAAATTATTAATAACACCAGTAATACGATCATTATAGAAACTGTTTCTGCGTATTAATTTTAGACATATTAAAATATGAAGTTGTTCTCGAACACACATTTTTTTCCTTACTCAAAATGAGTAAAAGCATTTGCAGGTAAAGTTTAAAAGTTATCTGAAAAAGTTAAACGCTGTATGCATGATAAAATGAAACTCTTTACTTTCTGAGAAAAGTTTTATGAATAATTCATTACTTTTCTAAAAGTTTGAATTTTTTTCTCTATTTTTTTAGAATTTATTTTATGCATAATGTTAAATGTAAAATATAAAAATAATATATTAGATATTTTTTTTTCCATTAAAACAAACTACTGGATTCATAAAAGTCTTTTTTTTTACAGAATATATTGTGTATACACAATATATTTAATATTGTATATGTTTAAAATTAGTAAAAATATCACATTTTATTCCCTGTGTAATTTAAAATATATATCAAATTTAAATTCGCATTCGACAGTAATGTTTCTTATTTCAAATAAATATACTACTATAAAATGAATTTCAATTATAACGGCAACAACAACAACAACAAATTATCTGCTGCCTGGAATATTTTAACGATTTCTAAGGTTACTTTGTCTAATAAATTCGAAATTACCTTCTTTTTTTCTCAATCACGTCAAGTTTTTTTTTCCCGTACTCATGTCCTTTTGGCTTATTACAGTGATATATTACATTCTAAGGAAATTAAACAAGCTTGTTTTTTTAACAAATGTTGGCTAAAATATGATTCATTTATAAAAAATCCTTCAAACATATGTTTTCATTTTCTTTTAATTACTTTATAATCATTCTAGAATTAATAAAAATTTATTTGCCACGAAATAATTCAAATTCATCTTAAATCACTAACTAGGAGAAAATCCCAGGTTGGTCTCACCGAATTCGATGAATAGTTGTGTACCGATAGAGTATAGCTAGTATATAAATATATATACGTCATAAAGCGCAACCCCCAGGGAGTCTTGAGAAAGTAAGTCACAAAGTTTAACCTACAGTTCATAATCGAATAAATTTCGTTCTTTAGCAAACGGTTTATTAGCACGATCGGCAGCAACTGGATTTGAGTCTTTTCGGCTCGGGTTCAAATATGGCTCGGGCATGTTTTTCGGAATGAAAATTTTTATCAGTCATTTTCGAACCGCAATTGAAGAAATGTGTAAAATAATTGAAATTTACGAAAAATATGAATTAAATGTATACTTTGTAGCCTATAAGTACTTTTTAACTAGGAAATTTGCATGTAAAAACATATAGTAAAAAAAAAAAAATATATATATATATATATATATATATATATATATATTTATATATTTACAGACCAGAAAATTGTTTTCGTTACTTAAAATTATTTAGAGATGTTTCAATGAATATCAAAAATTTTTAACAGAGAAATAAATTAAGTGAACAAATATATTATTTTCATTTTATTTCCTCATTTAAATACTTCAAATATTTCTTGCTTTTATATTTTTAATGTGATTTTTAAAGTCTGAGATTCTTGATTTTTAATTAGAAAAAGTGTCTACATAGTAATTTCTTTTGAGAAATCAATTTTTTTCCCTTGTTTAATATTTTTATATAATGCAGTTTAATTATATAAATACAATTTTAAATGCGAATTTTTGCATGTTTATATATTTAATAAAAAGTAAAGACAAAATAAATAAATAATACTAATAACAAACTAAAAAAAGTCAATTGGAACTTCTATGGACCATAAAATTAAGCTAATTTTAAAATTTATTTACTGTTATTTACATAAATAAGCTACTATATGTTACACTGAATAAATGTATCGTTTTTACCAACTAGTTTTTTAACTCGTGAATTTTTAAATCTTCGATTCTTATTATTATAGTTAGAATAATTGTCTTCATGCTTTAAAATAAGTTGTAAAAAGATAGTGAATTGCTGAAAACAGTTATTAGGTAGGTAGTAATTACAAAATCAAAAATCGCACCACCACTGGCCGAGAGGCTCTGATCTCAAAGCTGATAGACGGAAGGTGCTGGGTTCGAACCCAAACGCGCCCGTCGGCCTAATCGTTTGGAGTTTTCGTGGTTTTTTTCGGACCGTTGATTTTCCATGCGTAAATACGGATTAGGTTTCCTTAGAAAGATCCCCACGGAAGGCACTTCCCCCCCCCCCCCGGACCTATATCACTAGTGTAGATAATTGGCCGTCAAAAATCAACTCAACTCAACTCAGAACCAAAAATCCGAAGAAAAAAGTCATTTTAAGAATTTTAAAACGGTTATTAAAACAAATCATCAAATATTCGAAATACTTTCATATAGAAACAAAATTTAAATAATATAATTATTCACGCATTTATATCACGTAATTTAATTTATTCCTCTGTGAATAAGAGTAGATTATTCATTAAAATACTTGTAAATAATTTTATTATTTAATAATAAAATTTTACTATTTATTATTTAATCATTTTAAAATTACTGGTCTATAGACATAAATATGCGGCATTTTTTTTTTTTTTTTTTTTTTTTTTTTTTTTACTTTTTATTATATATTTAAGCATGAAAAATTTCGTAGTTAAAAAGCCCTTATATGCTATAAAACATACATTTAATTCGTATTTTTCGTAAATTTCATTTATTATACACATTTTTTTTCAATTGCGATTCGAAATTGATTAAAATTTTTTTTCGTTCCGAAAAACAAGTCCGAGCCAGATTTGGCCCCACCAGTGGCCGAGAGGTTCTGCTCTCGAAGCTGGTAGACGGGAGGTGCTGGGTTCGATCCCAATCGCGTCCGTCGGCCTAATCGTTCGGAGTTTTCGTGGTTTTCTTCGAACCTTGGATTTCCAAGCGTTAATACGGGTTAGGTTCCCTTAGAAAGACCCCCACGAAGGGCACTTCCCCCGGGCCTATATCCCTCGAGCAGATAATTGGCCGTCAAAAATCAACCCACCAACCCGAGCCAGATTTGAACACCGGCCGAAAAAACTCAAAACCAGCGTGCTACCGATCGTGCTACTGCTCCGCTTACCAGGAAAGGGATTTTGTCCGATTATAAACTGCAGGTTAAACTTTGCGACTTATTTTCCCAAGACCCCCTGGCGGTTGTGCTTTAGGACGCTCATGTATTTATATACTAACTTTACTCTATCGATACACAAATGTTCATCGCATTCGGTGAGACCAACCTCGGAACATCTCCTTGTAAGACATTTAAACTTAAAAAATACACACAACACTGGGTAACATTTTTTTTTTTTAAATCAGGTGTCTGGAAACTTTTAACGAATTCTTAAGTAATTTTGTCTAATGAAATCATAAATAACTTTTTCTCAAGCGGCTCTAGTTTTTTACTGTACTCATATCCATTTGGCTCTATTACATTGTAAAAACACATTTTCAACAGTGTACAATTTCCTTGATATAGTGTGTTTTAGGGAAATTAAGCAAGTCTTTCTGCTCTCGAAGCTGGTAGACGGGAGGTGGTGGATTCGATTTCAATCGCGCCCGTCGTCCTAATCGTTCAGAGTTTTCGTGGTTTTCTTCGAACCTTGGTTCTCCAAGCGTTAATACGGGTTAGGTTCCCTTAGAAAGACCTCCGCGGCAGGCGCCCCCCCCCTTAGGGCCTATATCCCACGTGCTGATAATTGGCCGACATAAATACAACCAACCAAATAAACAAGTCTTTCTATTTAACAAATGTTGGCAAAAATATGATCCATTTATAAAGATTCAATCAAACAGATTTTTTACTATTAATTACTTTAGAATAATGTTAGAATTAATCAAAATTTATTAGTTACGAATGAATTCAAATTTCCTTACATTAAGACGATTAAATTTGAAAAGTATACATAGCACGGGTCAATATCATTTTTTTTTTTTTTGGTCTGGTACCAGGAGTATTTTATCGAATTCTTATTTAGTCTAATAAATTCGAAAATAACTTCTCTTTTCTCAATCAGCTATAGCTTTTTTACTGTACTCATGTCCATATGGCTCCATTACATCGTAAAAAGATATTTTCAACATTGTATATGGGCTTATATAGTGTGTTTTAGATAAATTAACGAAGTCTGTTTCTTTAACAGATGTTGGCAAAAATATGATCTATTTATAAAGATTTCATCAAACATATATTTTTCTTTTAATTACTTTAAATAATTCTAAAATTAATCAAAATATTTCGCTACGAATGAATTCAAATGACCTTACATCACTAAGACTATTAAACTTAAAAAAATACACATAACGCAGAGCATTTTTTTTTTGTCTGGTGCCTAGAATACTTTAACGAATTCTTAATTTTGTCTAATAAATTCGAAAATAACTTGTGTTTTTTTCAATCACCTCTAGGTTCTTTTAGTGAACTCATGTTCATTTGGCCCAATTACATTGTAAAAACATATTTTCAACAGTGTACAGATTCCATGATGTAGTGAGTTTTAGGGATATTAAACAAGTCTTTTTATTTAACAAATGTTGGCAAAACCATGATCCATTTATAAAGACTCAATCAAACAGATTTTTTTTTCTTTTAATTACTTTATAATAATGTTAGAATTAATCAAAATTTATTCGCTACGAATGAATTCAAATTTTCTTACATCACTAAGACGATTAAACTTGAAAACTATACATAGCAGAGGACAACGGTTTTTCTGGTGCCTGGAATATTTTACCGAATTCTTACATAACTTTCTCTAATAAATTCGAAAATAACTTATTTTTTTCTGAATCAGCTCTAGTTTTATTTTACTGTACTCATGTCCATATGGCTCCATTACATTGTGAAAACATATTTTCAGAAGTGTACATGGGCTTATATAGTGTGTTTTAGAGAAATTAAACAAGTCTGTTTCAACTGCTTACAAATGTTGGCAAAAATATGGGTTGGGTTGATTTTTGACGGCCGATTATCTACTCGAGGGATATAGGCCCTAGGAAGGAGTGCTCTCTGTGGGAGTCTTTCTAAGGCAACCTAACCCGTATTTACGCATAGAAAATCCAAGGTTTCGAAGAAAACCACGAAAACTCCAAAACGGTTAGGCCGACGGGCGCGATTGGGATCTAACCCAGCACCTCCCGTCTACCAGCTTTGAGGCAAAAATATGATCCATTCATAAAGATTCTATGAAACATATATTTTTTTTTAATTACTTTATAGTAACGTTAAAATTAATAGACATTTTTTTCGCTACGAATGATTTCAAATTCCCTTACATCACTAAGACAATTAAACTTAAAAAAATACACATAACACAGGGCAACAATTTTTTTGGCTTGTTGCATGGAATACTTTAACGAATTCCTAAGTAATTGCGTGTAATAAATTCGAAAACAACTTTTGTCTTTCTCAATCATGTCTAGTTTTTCTACTGTTGCCAACAATATGATCGATTTATAAAGATTCCAGGAAACAGATTTTTTTCTTTGAATTACTTTATAATAATGCTAAAATTAATCAAATTTTGTTCACTACGAATGAATTGAAATTCCCTTACATCACTAAGGCGATTAAACTTAAAAAATACACATCACAAAAAATTGCCTAGTGCCTAGAATATTTTAACGAATTCTTAAGTAATTTTGTCTAATAAATTCGAAAATAACTTCTGTATCTCTCAATCAGCTTCAGTTTTTTTTGTACTCATGTCCATTTGGCTCCATTACATTGTAAAAATATATTTTCAACAGTGTACATTGATTAATTGATGTAAGTATGTTTTAGAGAAATTAAACAGAAAATCCTGGCCCGGCCAACTAATCTTTCATTGTCGTGCATCGTTTTCACGAAATTTGTGTCTTTTGTGAGCTTCCTGATCATTGGTCGATCAAAAATCTCTGCTTTAATTTTTTTTAACACACGCTTATTAGTATCATATAGTTTGACTAACAACTAATAACTAATATATAACAGAAGGATGTTACATACCTTAAAACCTAGACATGATGTGTCAAAAGCAAAGTCATATTTGGATTTAGTAGACCAATTTCGTATAGAAATGGGTTTATTTCCTAAACACCAAAATGATTGTTTCCCAGTGTAATAATTAAACATTCGGTTTCGAACATTTTATTAAAAATTCCTTCGAAGATAATTTACGTTAAGACTTTCGGCGAAAATTTTATTAACGGCATTTTATTATCATTTTACTTGAAGCCATTAAATTTTATTTTAAATATTTTATTATCACATATATTTAAAGTATTTTTGTTGTTAAAATGTTACGTTAACACGAAAAACTTTTGTTCAAAAAAATTTTATTAGAAACATCACTATTCAAATATAAAATTTATTTACAAATTCTGACTTTGTAAGAGTTAATAATAATGGAAATGTCTTTTTTGAGCGTAGATGCGATATATGTGCCTGAGTATTCTCAAATATAAATAGTATGTTATAGGCTATGAAAACCTAATGTCGTAAGATATTTCGAAACTTTTATTATACACATATTTTGTTAGAATTTATTGAAGTTTTAAGCCATATATAATCTCAATTGACGTTGCGAAGTTACGATATATATTATAGATAAAATACTTTCCGGCTGCACAGCAACTCAAATTTTTTACTGCAAGCTCAGTATTGTATTCAATTAAGGGACCGTCATAAGTTAAATGAAAAAAAATATATATAATTGTTATAACCCTGTATCAGAAAAATATAGAATTAATCTAAACAAAGTCTTTTTATTGCAGAATAAGACTTATTTTTAAGAACACACATCACACACACACACACATGTAAAAATTATATATATATATATAATTTTTAAAACTCTGGTATATATTTTGCATATACCATGCAAAATGTTTAATTAAACTTCACAAAATAAAGAAACATTTTTACATCTTAGAAGAAACAGAAAACGTTTAATTTTAATACCAAGATTTATTCAGATATTCGATTCTTTACATATTTTTGAAATGAACGTTCGCGAAAAATGGCAAATTTCTTCCTCCACAATTTAAAAGATAACTAAGTCACATATATAAAATTATTATCATGAAAATACAGAACGATACTGGCAATTTGAACCGCAAGTAACTTTTTAAATATGACTAGTAAGTATAATTTTAGTAGGTATGCTAGTCCACTGTATGCGTACGTAGATGAATTTGTTGAACTTGCACTAGGGTGAGTATATTTTATTATGTAATTTACAAAACCTAAGTTTAAAACGTTACCTAAATATCATTTAACATTTCTCTGAAATATCGAAATTATACTCAGTATTAAGTTTGTCGTGCGAGATTTGGGGTTTTGAGGTGTGCTTAAAAAAGTCCTGTTCATCACCAGTAGCTTCACAGCTGCTCGAGCTATGAATATAAACGTCGTGTCTATACTGCCAAAGAAAAATGTTGTTTTTACTGTATAATACTGACACCCCAAATCTCACTATCATATCGTAAATCAACGACAATCAACAGTAACATAAGCAGTAATCAACAGCTAAGCAATAATATACGTTAGGGAGACTGGGGACGTTTGACCCATTTAATATATATATATATATATATATATATATATATATATATATATATATATATATATATATATATATATATATATTATTATTTTTTAAATATTGAACCTACGTTAAAGTTTTTATACAATCTTTTTATACAATACAAGTACTTTTTATACAATCAGTTATCAAACTAAAATTGCGACATAATTGTAATATCTAAAAAACTTGAAGAATGATTGATTTTATTCATGAGAAAATGTTGGGTCAAGTTTTCCTACATATTGGAAGATTGACCCACTTTACTTTATATTGAAATATTTGTTAAAGAAAGTAAAATCAGTTTTTAAAAAAGCAGAATAACTTTATGGTACGTGCTTAATTATTATTCAAAATTATTTGGGAAAATGTAACGTGTAAATAAACCTGCTTAGCCGCAATTCAAGGAACAAGAGAAAAATTCTGTTTTAAACACCCACTTTTTTGTGACACTCGACCTGGCAACAATAGTTATCATGTAGTTAGGATTCATTTCAGTGTGTCCATCCTGGTGAAATTTGTCTACATAACTTCTAAAGATTTTTGATCAATTTTATATTCTTTTACAGAGGTATGAACACTTAACATTTCTTAAGGCTGTTTCTTTCAACCTTTCTAGTCTTTTCTATTGATTATATTTACCTGCTGTGGGTGCTATTTAAAGGAAATAAAAGTTCCTATCAACTTTCCAATTTATATTTCATTAATTTTTACTTTCTTCTATCTTGACAAGAAGAAAGTATTGGTTTCATGAAAATTTTCGAATTCCAGTTTTCGACGAATTTATACGTTTTAGGGGTCAGAGATTCCAAAAAACATGTTTTTACAAAATGTCTGTCTGTGAGTCTGTCTGTCTGTCTGTCTGTCCGTCTGTCCGTCCGTCTGTCTGTCTGTATGTGACACAAATTTTGTGGGCGCTCTATCTCAAGAACTAATGCACGGAATTTAATAAAAAATTATATTCAGGTAGTCCCTGATATAGATTGGTGCTGATTAGTTTTTGGTGTAAATCGCCCTGCAGGTGGCGCTGTTATGTAGCATTTTTCAGGATTTCCGCAAAAGCTCTATCTCAAGAACTAATGCACGGATTTTTATAAAACTTCAGATTCCGTTAATCCTTGATATGAATTGGTGCTGGTAAGGTTTTGGTGCAAATCGCCCAACAGATGGCGCTGCTATGCTGCATTTTGAAGCATTTACACGATTTTCGTAATAGCTCAATCTCAAGAAATAATGCACGGATTTTCATCAAAATTCAGATTCAGTTAGTGCTTGATATGAATTGACGTTTTGCCTCTTGTGGTGTAAATCGCTCAACAGGTGGCGCTGCTATGCTGCATTTTTGAGATTTCCGCAATAGCTCTATCTCAAGAACTAATACTTGGGTTTTCAAGAAACTTCAGATTCAGGTATACCTGGATATGAATTAGTGCTGTTTATGTTTTGGTGTAAATCGCTCAACAGGTGGCGCTGCTATGCAGCATTTTTCACGATTTCCACAATAGCTCAATGTCCAGAACTAATGCACGGATTTTCATCAAACTTTAGATTCAGTTAGTCCTTGACATAAAATGATGTTTTGTACCTTTTCGTTTAAATCGCTCAACAGGTGGCGCTGCTGTGCTGCATTTTTGTGATTTCCACAATAGCTCTAGCTCCAGAACTAATGCACCGATTTTCATCAAACTTCAGATTCCGGTGTACCATAATATGAATTAGTGCTGTTTGTGTTTTGGTGCAAATCGCCCAACAGGTGGCGCTGCTATGCTGAATTTTTCAGAATTTCCCCTACAGCTCTATCTCAATAACTAATGAACGAATTTTCATCAAACTTCGAATTCAGGTATACTTTGATACGAATTGGTTTTAAATTGATGTAATTTCTTATACTATTTAAATGATTTAATTGACGTGATTTATATAGAAGAAAGTTTTGTGATGGCCACAACATACTAGTTTTTTCTTGCTTCTAGAGCAATTTTTCACATCTTCCGATAATCAATTTTTAAGATTTGCCTTTCTACAACCCTATTTAATGTAGCTTTAACTAATAAATTTAAATTATTTTATAAATATAACCATTAACCATTCATTATGTTCAGTGCATAGTTAAAAGATTAAAGAAAATATTTAATTAAGGGAGCCCTCTCATTGATTGCATCAAGTCACCCTACATAGCTACTTTTAAATTATAGCACATGGTTATGTTTAACCAAATTTACTGTACAATATTTATGCCTGGAATGAAAGCTCAATGTTTCTGTTTTACTTGAAATCTACTTACATAAATTTCAATGTATATTTTATCTGAAATAAATCTTACAAAATGTTTCTACAAAATACACTTTTTTAAGCCGAAAACTCTTCATAACTGTTTTTTCCACACCTGTTTCATTTATCTACATGAAACAAAGACTATTGCTCGTGCATTTCAGTAGCTTTAGTTGCCACCTTTTGGCAAAACCCTGAAATTCCATTAAATATGTAAACTGAAGGGTGAGTCAATCTTCCTCTATGGTCAACCCTCCGCAGTCTCCTCCATATGACTGCTAGTATATTTATAAGATAGTGTGTATGTGCTCATTTACTGTTTGTTACCGTTGTAATTGTATTCTATAATATTGGCAGCTGGCGTACCAGTGTTTTATCGAAAAAAATTACAATGGAGTTCCACGGAGGTGGAAAGGCCTATGGGATAAGAAAACACAGAGCGCTCCTCAGATTTAGATTGTGGAGTTAATGTTTTTATTTCGAAACTGCGCGAAATAAGATAAATGACGTACTATTGGGTATGAAACAAATTATATTACTTTATAATCCGATTTAAAAATAGTCCATATGTCCACAAATCTTAGCAAGAGAATTCTTAATTTACATAGAAAAGTATGTATACAGAATTCTAGCATACAGAAGTCTGATATTATAAGGTAGATGCGCATTTAAAAATAAAAGTAATGCACGAAACAATTTCCAATTTATTATAAGAAATTCTAGATCAATATGCTTAATGCGTCCTCCATCAGAACAAATTAGGAATTTTATGCGTCTTGCTACGAATAGTGGACACGTCGCCTCCGTACAACAGTAGGACAAACGACTTCTGAAACACAAAGTTATGTCTAATACTATATATCAGATGTGTTTTATAAAAACTCCTACTGTTCCACTAGATGTAGACACAGTTTTTTATAGCAGTAAGTCAGACATCTCATTTTCGAATATTACTAGATGTCCTATTGTTTCTCTGAGGCGACGATGGACTATATTTAAATCGATTTTCAAAGTAATGTAATTTGTTCTTTTCATATACACCTGTTAATTTTATTAGTAACGCGAGCCTTATAATACCACACTTCTGGGTATAATTCGTGTGGTATTTAAGCTGGTGATTTGATGTAAAAAAATCATGTCTGACTTTGCAATAAAGTTATATTCGCATGAATTATATATAACATAATTTAATATTAATCGATGAAATTCTATAGTTTTCTAAATTGGTTTTTACTCATATATCGAGCCATTTTCTAGATAGGAAGGCTGTATAAGCGATTAGCTGCTAGTCGGCGCTAAAAGTCATATCATAGCCTATGCCATAGACACTTTAATTTATATAGATCGTGATCATGATTATAGCTGTTTGGGATTTGAAGCAAATGGAGTTGAACAGAACTTCAGTGGGTAACTCGTATAGTGTAGACATTTTGTTATTTTTTTTTAAGACACATTTTTTTAAGCATTGAATGCATTATCTTACATTTGATATTATTCTAAATTTTTACTCAGTATTTTTAGAATATAATGATTATAATATCAGCTACTTTTCCAAAGATTTCACACTAAAGCTTTAAGATTTTATACTGAATAATTATCGCATACTCTAATTAATAATTGTTTTAAAAATTACCTCTTAAATTTGTTTTCTTGTATGTGCCTTATAATTCTAAATTGCCTGTTTTTTGTAATATATAAATAATTGGATAGCATATCTTCCACAAAATCATTAAGAATGGAAAACAAATTATTTTATTCCAATTTTTTAAACAATGCACTAACCATTAGCTCGTATTAAGTACCTAAATAAATTTTATTTTGCCTAGACTAAATTCAGTCTGGTATTCATAATCATTAGTTAAACTTTATTCACTTACTTAAACACTTTCCAAATATTCGACGTTTTAAATTTTAAGATAGAAAAAAATAAACATTTTCTTAAACTCTCGAATTTTTTAAGGATTAAAATTTTCGGTGAATTCCCTTTCATATTCGAAGTAACACATTCACATGACGGTACCTGTTACGCGTTATTTGAAAGACATTGTTTTTTTTTTATCAGTAAAATAGTGAAAAAGTTTAAATTAAGGAAAGCACATTTGTTAAAATCTTGCACACTTGTCATTAATATCAATGCCCCAGAATATTTATACACTGTTAAAAATATTGCTGTAAAATTACGGGTAGAGGCCGGCAGCTGAGATTCCAGTCATACCTCGTAGGAAAAAAAATCCATGCCCATAATTCTGTGTAATTCCTTAATACAGGATATGATGCATTTTAAAACACAATAACAGTTTACTCACTGTTCCGTAGCACGTTAGATAATCATCACAGAATCGCTTTTTTGGCGAGATAAAAAATATCTTACAGACGCGGTTAAGTGACATTATTTTTTGAAACACGACTGAAATGAAGGGTTACACCCTAACGGAGGAAAATATATGGGGTCGTACCGTATTTTTGCTAACAGTTGGGCTAGAACTGCAAGAATATGTGGATTACCCTTAATTTTCTTAGTATCTAAAAGTGTCCCTCTAAAATTACGGGCAGAGGCCGGCAGCAGATATTCCAGTCATACACCGTAAAAAATAAATAAATAAATAAATAAAAATAAAAATAAAAATCTATGCCCATCATTTTGTACAGCCCATAATTTTACGAGGCAAAGAAATAACGCACGTCAAAACACAATAACACTTTACTTAGTGCTCCGTACAACGTAGCACGTTAGATTATCATCACAGAATCGCTTTCCTGGCGAATTAAAAAAATTTCTTACGATCGCGGTTAAGTGACATTATTTTTCGAAACACGATTAAATGAGCGTTTCCACCCTAGCGGAGGAAAATGTATGGGTTCGTACCGTATATTTTTAAGCGGATCATTTTTCCTCAAATAATGTTGTTGCTCGTGAAGATTGAAGAGCAAACGCTCATAAATTTACAGTTTTTTTCTGAGAGTGTAATACTAAACGTTCATAATTCCCATTCATCCCATCAGAACAACAAAAGCGTATGCGTACAATATAGGTGGCATTGAAGTATTTGCAGAGATATTCATATATTAAATAAATTATTATAGAGCTATTGTTAGAAACACATCATTATTAAATTATGCGCAATAATACACTGCTCAAAACAATTAAAGGATATTTGAAAAGTTATATAAAATAAAGATATAAACGAAATTTTTTTTGCCGAAAATAGAAGAAGGGAATCACAAATGCAAATTTTTCTGGTTTTCAAACTGCGGAGTATGCAAAGTTTGAGTTCGACGTTAAAAACGTCGCTTCAGCGGCAGCGAATGAAATTTGACTTTCAACTGGATAAAAGAGAATGAAGACAAGGATGATCGGCATTCAGTGATTGCTTTGTTTCGATGAGTACGATGTCTCAGCGAAGTCATTTGACAGATTCAGAAGCTTTGAGAATTGTTGGTAGGTGCGAAGGGGGCCAAACTCAAGCCGAAGTAGCGCAAGCCATTGGAGTGTCACAAAGTGTCATTTCCAGGATCTGGAACCGTTTTTTGGAGAGTGGATGTGCAGGCCGAAGACCAGAGCAAGGTCGTAGATGGGCAACAACGTCCAATGAAGATCGGTATTTAGCGTTAACAGCTCGGAGACACCGAACCATGAACGCTACTCTTCTCCAACAACACCTTCGCTCGGCTACAGGCACCACGATTTCAACTCAGACTGTCCGAAACCGGCTCCATGCTGTAGGTCTGTATGCTCGCCGACCGATGGTATGTGATAGATTAACATCAAGGCATCGTCGCGACCGCAGGGAGTGGGCAACCGAGCATGTCAACTGGAGGAGAAATGAATGGAGCAATATTCTGTTTTCTGACGAGTCCCGTTTTTCTGTGCATCCGGATAATAGGCGTATTTTCATCTGGAGGGACCGTGGCAGTAGGAATAATCTTGCGTTCGTGCACGAAAGTGTCAGATTTGGCGGTGGAGGAGTGTTGGTGTATGGTGGCATCTCCATTGACGGGCGCACTGACCTCTACATCATTCGAGATGGAGCTCTGACTGGTCGCCGATATAGGGATGAGATCCTCAGACCTATTGTAGTCCCTTACGCTGCAGCAATCGGAGATAACTTCATTTTAATGGACGATAACTGCAGGCCACATCGTACAAACCTGGTGGAGGATTTCCTTTTAGAGGAAGGAATCGTTCGAATGGAATGGCCAGCGTGTTCTCCAGATATGACTCCAATCGAGCACGTTTGGGATGCTCTAGGAAGACGAGTTTCTGGCCGCCAACAACCGCCTCAAAGGTGTTCAACGTTGCTGGCCGCCCGTGGAAACCATACCCCCTACTGAAAATGATTTTCTTTGAAGAAAACACCTTTTCTTATTCTTTTTTTCTCATATCCACAAATTGTGTTTTTTTTCCTTTAGTATACAAATGCGCAATAAAATGCATTTTTTTCTGCCAAACATGTGTAATTTATTCTCATATAACCTACTATGTCTGTCGACCATGCATCAGTCAGCTAAACAGTTTACCAGATACAAAATCCACCTAAAACTGCAATATCCTTTAATTGTTTTGAGCAGTGTATATTTAGTTTAAGAAAACGCAACAATAATATATAATGAAATGTCTTAAGTAATTTTTATTAGACCAACCTTAATTTTCTTAGGGACAATTTAAGGAAAAAATACGATTTTTTTTTTAAATATTGCATGGTTATTACTTAAAAATTCAAACAGATGCGATGCTTTAAAATGTATATAAAAATTATAATATATTTTTAACTTCATATAATACGGTTGTACATTTTTGAAAAAATGAAAATGCTCAAGGTTAATCAGAAACTCTGTAAAGGAAAATGATGTTTAATTACATAATAAGCAGATGAACGTTGTGTAAAATCGCATACTTTTTTAATTGTTGTTTCTTGACACCAGAATTAACTATAGAATTTAAAATTAACTGTGCTTAGATAGATTGAAATTAAAATGTTTCTACATCCTTGTAGCATAATACATTTTAAATGTATGATTAGTTAATCAAATTCATAATAATAACTGATTATTTATGCATAATATATTAATATGGCAATTAATAAAAAAGTTTTGATTTTATTTTAAGAAAGAACATTGTGCTTTATTTTACAACTTAATTTAACGAACTAAATTATTATTATATATTTGTAAGTCCAATTATTTAAGACAAAAATGTAATTATCTTTCTTTTAATTTGAGAAATTGCTGAAAAAATCTTCACAATGTTTATTGGCTTTCTAAAATTATATCACTCATGATAATTAGTGATGTAAATTAATTCTTAACATTTACGTAAATTACTATTAACGATCTGTTCAATTATTGTTTTGGAATAGACTTTTTTGTGGCCCATAATTTTATATTCTAACCAGCCCCCGTCCCCACGAGAATGATGATAGCTAAGTATCCAAAAAATCTCTTCAAATGTTAAGAACGGTTTCTATGTGGGCAATTAACTCTTTATTAAATATGCTACACAAAATAATGTGAAAGTTAAGTTTAAAAATTTTTGAATGTGTTCATATATATTTAGAATTGTGAATTTTAGAAATAAATTTTTTTTTTAATAATATTAACACATAAGTGACAAAAATGCCAGAATGCAGATGTCGTAATGGCAGATTCTCCTTAAGTCCTAAAGCCAAGTATTTCAAGCGTTACCCAATTCAGAGCAGCTCATTTGAATGAAAGATGTACCGTTTATCCTTTCTATGCGTTTTAGCACCACTTTCCCTTTCATGATAGTGTTTGATTATATTATTAGGTGCATGATAGGAAAAATGGATAAACATGAATCAATGGTTTGAAAATATTACTTTAAGGTTTTCTGTTTGATAACTACCTTTTAAAATTAAATTTCTGTTCTATGTATTTATTTTTAATAGGAATTATTTGTTTTTATGAGTATACAACTAATCAATATCTGTTGTAGCTTTCAGATATGATAACATTTACGATGAAATGGAAATGATAGCCGGATATTTTCGTTATGTTTGTATTTTAAAAATAGTTATATGAATCAGATCAAGAAAATTAATTTATTCCATTATTTGATTATGCCTATCTAAATTAATTTTATTTAAATATTTATCTAATATAAATAAAATCGATGTTTTATGTTGGAAATTAATTTTATGGAAAATTTGTATATGACATGTAATTTAATGTTGAAACTATAAATGACTGGATTTCTGGTAAGAATATCTGTAGCAGAATATTTACAAAACTGGTATAACAGGAAAGTCACTGAAAGTATGAATTTTAAAGTAGTACGCCATTCGCTAAATCTAAATTGCTTGTGTAATTTAATATTATGCAATTTTTGTAGTACTCGAATTCTGTAAGAATGTATTATTTAAACAAGGATTTTTTTTATAAAATGAGTATTATTCAAACGCTTATTCTTCTGAATGAAATAAAACTGCAATTAAATTATATATACAATGTTTGTCTAAAAAGTTCGCGAATGACGTAAAAAAAAAAAAAAAAAAAAAAAAAAAAAAAAAAAACAGAAAACAGAAAACAAATACTATAATAAAAAATAATATATATTTCACTTCACATTACTCTTTATTATCAGCATCACACTTTTAAAATGTTTTGGGTAAAGTCGTCTCCATCAGCGACCGAATTCGTCGTTCAGAATCACGCAAAGCGCCGATGGGTTTGCGTATGTTGATGATTGATCGGATAGCGGTTCATTATCAACAGATTTATTAACAATTAGCCACCGCAGTTGGCAAATCTACCTGATCGTAGTGATATTGAATACAGTGGAAATTTCTTCACATGTCTCTGAATGCGTAGACACGCATGAGCTTTCTTATAGCGAGTTCTTGTTTAAAAATCTGAAAAGTCAATCAAATTTTTAACCTTTAACAGATGTCAACGAATTTGCCACATTAATGTCAGTTAAAAAATGTCAAATTTTACCCAAAATTTCGACTTTTGGACCAAAAGCGCAGAGTCAAGCCATTTTATTTTAGCGGTAATATTGCACGCAGATGATGTACTAGTATAAAGGCAACTTTTGGCACCTACCCGTTTTTGATTTTAAAAAATTAATTTTTTTCGCTCCACCCTGCTCACCATATTTTGAACTCATATTTAGCCGGTTTGGACGGAAAATATTGCGAGAATCTTGTTTTCCTCGTTACGGAAATAACTGCTCGCAAACCATTATGTTTTTCATCGATTTGTATTTTCCTCAATAGGGCATGATTTAGCATAGCTCATAAATTACGAATTGCTGCATCTTTATAATTCTTAAAACTCGTGTGTTCTTGTTTTGAAAATCGAATAGCTCTAAGAATATTCCCAAATCAGTTTACATCCATACTTGCTCGATATAACGGGTATAAGTTTAATAAAGAAGCTAAAATCTTTAACAACGATTTTTACGCCCAAATTATGTACAGAACGACAAAAAAATCCCACACGATCGTTTCGAGGATTCCTCGATCCTCTTCCTGAGTGAGGGGAAAAAAGGGGGGTGAAGAGTCCCTCGGTTATAGCCCCAAGAACTGACTTATGGACTATATTAATAAAATTATAAAAAAAAAATGAATTTTATTTTTTTTCCAAATACTAGGTTGTTTTTATGATCTAAATGAATAAATGAAAAATAAAGAATATTAGATAATAAAATTAGAACATTAAAGAACAATTTTTATTTTTTTTTTCTTTTAGTTAGAATATGGCAAAACATGAAAAACTAGAAATATTGCCGTAAGGAATAATCCCCTTGAATGAGTGGGTACGACGCAAATACTGAGTACTTTTTACCTTGCAAAACTATAATAAAGGGAGCTGATGGAAATAAGAAAACTTAGATAATGGGAAGTTAATCTTTTTCCAGTCATTTATGGAAACCCTACTTATTATAAACAATTTCAATGCATTTCAGGAAATAAAATAAGAGTTTGCTTTGTTTTATGAACTTACTGCATTACAGTAAACGTGAAACATTTTAGTTTAATATTAGTTAAGACCTGACTAAAATCTTAATGTTATAAACTATTTTGATAACTTAAAAAAAATCTTTCGACATGTGTTTTAAAAGTGCGATGTTAAATTTATTATTTTAACTCATCAACTATCTAAACTTTCTTTAAAATCGAATTTGGCGCAAATAATTTTTTTAATATTCAAAATTTTAGGTGTTATCTAATATACTATATTTATACTTTATTTTAATTATGTCTAAATCGCTCAAAATATACTCAATTATTTCTGGTAAGAGTACGACAGTGTATTTAATTATGCTCTTATTTATAAAAATATTTTTTAAGTATGAATGACTAATCATAATTCCTAAAAATTAACATATAAAATTTCTTTCACTATCACGACTTTGAATTTATTGCATTACATACAACGTGAAACATTTTAGTTTATTATTAGTTTAGACCTGACTAAAATCTTAATGTTGTAATCTATTTTGCTAACTTAAAAAAAAAAAAAAAAATCTTTCGATATGTTTCTTATAAGTGCGATGTTAAATTTAATATTTTAACTCATAATTATCTAAACATCTTTTTTAAATCAAATTTCGCGCAAATAATTGTTTTGTTGAGCTTAAGGCTTATCTCAGCCTTGCTTTTTCTAGCACGCTGTGTCTTGTTCTATCTTGCACTAAAGAAAAGTCTCGCTAATAGAATCGAAACAGCTGTTTGCTGCTTTTCACGTAATATTTGTGCATTTTTAAACGTTGGTTTTCTACTTTTTAATTGTTTTAATATTCAATCTTTTATGTGTTATTTAACATACTTTATTTTTTTTTAATAATTATATCTAAAATATATAATTTTTTATAATTATATCTAATTATATCCCAGAGTAATCTAGTCTTTATACCCAATTATTTCAGGTAATAGTACAACAGTGTATATCATTATGCTCTTATATATCAAAATATTTTCTTAAGTATGAATGACTATTCATAATTCATAAATATCAGCATATAAAATTTCTTCCAATATCACGACATCTTTTTTCAACATATGTCGGGCTCTCATTTATTTGTTTAGATGAATATTTACTAATTTTGTTTGAAAATATGGTAAGAAAGATATATCCACCAAACAAAAAAAACGCTTTCATGTGTATATTTTCTACTAAAAGAATAATTTCAAAGTCATAGAATAATATTTCACATGAAGAGAAATCTTGTATTTTTTTTAATAAATTAATTTTAATACAGCTTGTAAACCGCAAGAACAAGAGGGCAAAACACGTGTTTGGTGTGGGTGGGGGGGAGGGGGATTAGAAAATAACAAGAAAACAGCCTGAACTCAGAAGTCAAACAGAAGTCGGCAGTTTATTCAAAACCTATGCACAACATTTCAGGATCCTACGTTCCTCAGTCCATTTGGCCGTGCGGCCAAAAAGCCTTTATTGCCGATAACAGGGACTGAGCTCGCCCGGACGAATAATAGTCAGATTAAAACATTTGGCGGAAATTCGGACAGGGATAATTTACTACTTTGGAAGGTTTGTCAAATATGAAATTTGGCTTAAGTCCTAGTTCAGCTAAATCAATACCATGTCCGGTGAGCTTATCTCATGCAGACATAACAGAAGTTTAAAATATTGTCTTCATGTACACTATTAAAAATCTGCAGTATTTGCTGCATAATCACTCCGCCACTATTATAGAATATCTCTATTCTCACCAATGAGAATGCTCCATAATGTAGTCAAGTAACTGTTTTCTATACAAGCAGTGGAGTGACTATGCAGCAAATGCTGCAGATTTTTATCAGTGTAGTAATGCAGTAAAATATCCTTAACGGAGATCACCGTATAGCAAACACCTCCATCTTCATTTAACGGACACCTTTTTCAATCCTCATCCGAAAATTTGTATATTTATGTGCGTTTGCCTCCCAATACCGGACAGTAATTTTGTCCACAAAAGATAAAAAATGATCTTTTTAATATGAATTATAATCTGAAAAAAAAACACCCATCTTAAACTAAGAGAAAAGACTAAGGAAAGATTAAGAAAACTATTCAGTTCTCTTATCTGCTTAGAAGGCAATATAAAACAAATTTTGTCATACAGGTATTTTATGATAGAAAATATCAAAAGTGCATCGAGATTGCTGAACATTTACGATATAGAATGCAAGCAGGTTCCAACATACATATATACAAAATTCTTTCTTTGTATCAAAGGATTAAGATTTTGCAACAATTCCTTTAATGTTGGGAAACTATAATACCCTTTAACACACATGATTTTCTTTCGTGTTTTAAGTTCCTTTCTGATAACTTACTTTACACTGCTTGATGTTTACTGTCGGATAACTGGCAACTACATTTTGCACCTGTAAGTTTGTTATGTTTGCGACAACGGTTCCATAAAATATTGTTTTATTTTACTTGAAAACTTTATCTGAACTCTAAACTCTTCAACATGTTCCGAAGAAAATTAATTAATATTGTTTTTTTGATTTCCCCAGGAAACAACGTATGTCCTCAAACTTCAAACAATAAGTAACTGGACTACACATTAATGTAAAATATCATACAGCACGATCGTGCTGCATAGTAGAGCTCAGCCGCATCTTTTGCATTTTGAAACATGATGGAAAGACAACAACTCAATTGCAATCTAAACCAGAAAACATTCAGTGATGAATATTGGCTTGTTGGAAAGGTCTTAATTTAGTGATGTGCCTTTCGCAGGTCGGGTTAAAAAATATCCAATATTAAGGGAATGGCACCCATTTAAACTTTACATAGCACTGTACCTTCCGTAATTTAACAATATAGAAATATCTCCTTTTTAATTTTCTAATTAAATCGTTTCTTTACTGTTGCCACTCTCTAAAAACCGGCACAATAATTTAAAAAAAGTGATAACACGCGTATTTTGCTTTTACGAGCCAATAAAAATTCAGATTTTCTCGCTATATTTTTGCATTTTTGAAATCGAAGTCATTCTAGTCAGAAAATGAAATTTTGCCCATATATATGTAAAATCTTTAACTAAACACGTGTTAGAATGACGTAGTATGTTCATTAGAATGCTTTAAAAGTTAAAAAGTCTATTTTTATTTCAAGAAAACAATTTAAGAAAAGATAATAATAATAAATCGTTTGCTAGGTATGACGTCAATTTCCTTTTAACTGACATAACTTTGTAATGACGTTTTATTCTGAAGAGAGACCCCTGATAATCTGAAATTTATCCTTATTATTATCATCCGTAAAGTGAAAGATTTATTTTTAAGTCATACGGAAGAAATTTTCGATAAATGCAAGCTCATTTGGTTGTATTTATTGCTTTTTCCTGCGTATTGTCAAAGAAATCGTATACTCCTATTGACATATTTCTTTTTTCCAGCGGAGATTTGCCATCTCGTAACCTGGTTGGTCAGAGCTTCCTGTGTCAAAGTGACTTTTCTTGGCGGGAAGGAATTGTGCTTGCGACCATGAAAGTAGAGAATTTTGATAGGATGGACGCAGGGAAAGGGATGCTTTTCAATAGGCTTCAGATTTATTTATTTATTTATTTTAGTTAAAATTACTGGTCGATGGCAAAAATGATTTCTAGAGAAAGAAGATAATTTCCATTACCTAATGACAAAGAGGGCGGAGTGTCATCTGACAAGTGAAAAGATTCCAAATAACTTTAATAAATTTGTTACTTCTTAAATTTAAGATATTTTTTAATCTATTTTACATTATTTATTTTATTTTAAATTTTCTATTAATTTTAAATTTTACTTAATTATAAATTTATTTAATTAAATTCGTAATTATTCAAATAAATTATAAATGTTACTTTTTTTTAATGATTTTAAATTTAATAATCTTTATAATTATGAAACTCTGTAAGCTCTAATGAAAATAAAATTGTCAGGAGTCGGGGAAACGTAGCAGATGTAATAAAGTACTATAAAATAACAAATAGGAGAGATGATTTAAAAAAGAAGTACATATAGATATTAAACTTTGCGTGATTTTGTGGAAGTAGAAATTTCAGAGGGCGGTAAATTTAAATGAAATCTTTAGAAAAAGTGAAAATCTGTGATATGCAAAAATTTTAAAACTTATGAAAAACCTGTTCTGTTTGTTATTTTGCTGAAATAACAAATAAATAATACGTCGTCTAAATTTCACTTTTAATTTCATTTTCTCCTGCCCATTTCTCAGCATATATAATACTGAAATATCTATATTTAAAAAAAATTTCAATATTTGTTGAAACAATAATCAGTCATCTAAAATCCCCCATGAAATTTCTGCAAAAACATTTTTACCTCCTCCCCCTTTTACACACAACAAAGTTCAGTTTTCTTAAAGTTTTTTTTTCTTTTTTGTATGCACATATCTTTATACACAACATTTGAATGGCTATTCTGAATATGTTAAGGAAATTAATATGTTCCTTTTTGAAAATGATCCTCAAATGGCTAGTTTATTTTTTTATTTTATTTATTTATTTATTTATTTATTTATTTTTTTATTTATTTTTTATTTTTTTATTTTATTTTTTTTTTGAAGAAGAAGAAAAAATAAATTATTTGCGTTTTTTATTTTGATTGTATGATGTTATTTAAAGAAAAATAACCAAATGCTTACAAAATTCGAATATGTTATTCAAATATAACACAGTATTTAAGCATTTAAAAATGGGCATCTTCTAAAACCCCTACCCTCTTTTTTTACTGAAAAAGTTGAAGATCCTGTTATATTATTGCCTAAAGCTGTTATTAGAGGTCTGCACGGGCCGACATTTCCAGGCCCGAGCCCGGCTCGACTCAGAGAAAAGAAAATTCGGCCCGGCCCGTACAAAATAAATATTGGCCCGACCCGGCCTGGTAAAAAAAAGTTATTGGCCCGGCCCGGTTAAAAAGTTAAAAGTTCGGTTGTGAGCCATTGAAAAATGAAGTTAAAACTTATTTTTTTCTTAATAATAAAAAAAAATCAATTAAAAAACAGTAAATTAAAATTTTTTGCATGGTTATGATTAAATAATAATTAAATCCAAAAGAGATTCGCGTTCAATAAATGGCAAGTCACAACGTTTGGCGCGGTTTGTAAAAAAAAAAAAAAAAAAAAAAAAAAAAAAAAAAAAAAAAAAAAAAAATTGGTACTTTTCTGTATAGGGGCCTTGCGGTTTTTTTTTTTTTTTTAAGTTTGGCATAATTCGGGCGTCAGAACTTTCGATTTGCTGCCAAATGATATAAACAATAATAAAAACAAACTTGAAGAACTTTAATTAATTTTTCGACTACTTTTCAGCAGTGAAATTACGCTTGAAATTATTGAATATTAATGACGTGAATTATCACAATGCTAACAAAGCGAAAACTAACTTAGTGAAAAATGTCCAAGCCGGGAATCGAACCCGGGTCCCTGGAATAGATCTCCAGTGCTCTACCACTAAACCACAAGGACGATGTCCAGCCTGGCATTTCTCACTTATATAAGTCGGTAAGGCTGCAACCGCAGCACAAGATGGAGAAGTCTTCATGAGCACACATTCCTAGCGGCGTAACATGAGACGTAAACAAACCCAGCATCGGTGAATATACAATTTTAATTAATTTTTCGACTACTTTTCAGCAGTGAAATTACGCTTGAAATTATTGAATATTAATGCCGTGAATTATCACAATGCTAACAAAGCGTAAACCAACTTAGTGAAAAATGTCCAAAGGGTTCAATTCCCGGCTTGGACATTTTTCACTAAGTTGGTTTACGCTTTGTTAGCATTGTGATAATTCACGTCATTAATATTCAAACTTGAAGAACTTTTTTGTTTAGTTATATATGCATTTTAAATGTATGTCTATTATTAATGCTTTTTATAAACAAATTACTTCTGTTTCTATATAAAATTAGATAAATGGCGTCTTTATGTTAAATAAATTTTATAAACATTGAAATAAAATGCTTGTGTATATGAAATGAAACAGAGAATAGGTTGCCAGAAAATTTGTTGCAAAATTTCTTTCTCCGCCAAGGCTACTTTCTCTATTTCGCTAAGGTCTCTATACTGGAAAAGTACTAAAAAATCTTCGCACTTTTAGGATTGAAATAAATGGCGCAATAGCATACATTTTAGTATAGAGTTGGTATAACGTAAAAGTAGCGGAAGGTCTCCAAAAACCTTTGTCCCAACTTACGCCAATTCTCTGTAAATTAGAATGTGGAATAGGTTTGCTTTAAAAACACAGAATCAATTTATTCCTTTTTTAACACGTAAGCACATCCGCTGGGGTAAATCTCACCCCACTCACATTTATTTTCTTCGAAAAAGAAATTATAAATTTTTCGAGGGCGCTTCTGAACTTCCTTATACATTTCAAGGTTAATGTTGAGAAAGGTTCTGTGAAGGAATGTATTTTTTTGTTGTTGTTGTTGGCTAGAAGGGGAAAAATATGCCTTTTGGAATTAAGTAATCCCGCGCGTGTACAAATGTTTCATTTCGATATGTTCTTTCGTTTTGAGATAACACACACTAAAATAATTTTACATAAAGAGTGACATAAAAGCTACCTGTATATCTTGATGAAAGTGTGTTAAATGTAATTAATATAAAGTTTATAAAATAATTCATGTTTTAAGAGGTAAAACAAATCGTTGCATATTAAAAAAAAAACGCGATTTTTACAGAAACTGATACAAAATCGGAAAATAAGTATGAATCGCTTCATTTTTCCCTAAAAAGAAATAGTACTGATGCATTTTACAATATAGAATTGTAGACTTGCTTTTAAAACGCATTTAGCCAAAAATATCAAGGTAGACAAAATGTAATAATGAGTTACCCTTTCGTGTGGTAACTTTACAAAAATAGGTGTATGTGCTTACGTTTAAGCTAATTATGTGCTAAACGACGTCTGGTAACATGCGCCAATTGTCTGTAGATTCAATTATGTAATTTATCCGTACCAAATACGCCGATTTTCTATAGACTCGTTTACGTAATTTATCTCCTTAATTAATGCATACTTTACAAAGGACACCTACTTTCAAATTTTCCTGATTTTTTTTTTTTTTTTTTTTTTTTTTTTTTTTTATCAATGGTTACAGTTAGATGTAAATATGTTAGTCATTATCAAAATATTTTAGTTTGACCTACGAAATATTATTATAAATATCCAATATTAGCAATATTTCTTATATTATTTACAGGTGTATTGTATAATATTTTCAATCACTTTTAATCATTTTACTGCATTCAGTCGTTTTCAGATCTTTTTAATTTTAAATTCCCATTAAGTGCCCAAAGCAAAAATTTTCCCTTTTTATAGTTTTTCACAGTTTTAATTAATTTCTTATGTCTGTTTCTTACCCTAGCGTTTTGTGTGTTTGAGGGGTTAATATAGGATACTGCAAAGTCCCTTAGTACACAGGAGTGTGGGTACGTAGCAGAAAACTTTAAGAAATCACACTATGTATAAAACTAGTCTGGCGACTAGTCCTGAGTAAAGTATAGGTCAATATCCCAATATGGATGTTAGCAATATGTATGGGATCATCAGAGCTCTTCAAATACACTATTGAACCAAAGTTTCTGTTAGTTTTTGATTAGGGAAATTGTCTGGGCCGGTTGATTGAGGTCATTGGTTGGTTCGTTGGGGCGGTTTTTATGTTAGTGGCAGTTGATTAATTAAGTTCCTCAAAGGATCTGAAAAAGGTATGAAATGATATAAAAAACTGTTGGAACCAGATGGAAAAGTAAAGCTCAACCTAAAAAAAAATTACAGTAAAAATTTGGCAAATAGTTTCGTCTAAAAAAGTAAGTAGTGCGTAGAAAATAATAGAACCAGGTTATCTGTAAAGCTCATGAAATTACCCAAATTTATGTTGGTAGCTGAAAATGTGGACTGAGATTTACTGGTGCCTTAAAATCAAAATCATATTATCCACTCAAAATGAGTACCGGGTATAGTAAACAGAATGTGTAGTTATGTACTAAAAAAAATCTGCCAGGCCCAGAATTGTGGACATGATTGCATCATGTCAAGCTAAACTCCACAAAGCTAAAAGAATATAAACGATGAAGTAATATTTTAAGTGTAACATTAATATAGTCAGGTTGTTGAGGAATTGTTGTTATTAATATTTCTGGCATAACACACTAACGTAATAATATTTCGTTCATGTAATTACTGTGAAAAGGGAACCTTATGACAATGGACTTAGGCCAGACAAATAGTTAGCATATAGTTGAATCGTACATGCTTAGGGTTTTGGGTTTACTTGGGCTTTGATCTTCCAGGCTTATCAGTGACTCCTGGAATAGAATTTGGTCCATACTTCGTACTGAACGGATCTCTCAGTTTGTCGCTCATTACCAAATCAGCCTCTAACCTATTCCTATGAACCCACATTTTTAAATTGGTTATGAATGATTGGAATTCAGAATGTGTTAAAAATGCCTTTATTACCCTGATTGATTTTAAGGCACCAGTAAAGCTCAGTCCACATTTTCAGCTATCAACAAAAATTTGGGTAATTTCATGAGCTTTACAGATAATCTGGTTCCATTATTTTCTACGCACTACTTACTTTTTTAGACTGAAACTATTTGCCAATTTTTTACTGTAATTTTTTTTAGATTGAGCTTTACTTTTCAATCTGGTTCCAACAGTTTTTTATATCATACAATTATGAGCGGAAGTAGCTCTTGTCAAATAACACTACATTTCCTAGTGCTAGTGAAGCTTAATGAAACGTAAATAAAAAATAAAATATGTTGCCAGTCTAAACCTTATACAAAATTTTTTGAAATAAAGAAAAGATTTTTTAATAACTCAAATTAAATTAAAATTGCATTTTGCTTGCAGTTGAACACTCATTTATTCGTATGTTATAAACAAAAAAGAAGAAATCGGTAAGCTAGCATTGAAATAAAATATTCCGATGAAAAATAAAAATACATTTGTTTAGCCTATGAAGAGGATCGATTATAATGCTGATGAAACTGATCTGTTCATAACATGTTTGTCAGAATAAACACACTGTGCATAAAAAAGCAAAAACAAATACCGTATCCACAGTAAACTATGAAAAAACTCATACACGCCTTATATTGTAATGTGTTAAAATATTTTAAAAGACTTTTTATAATTTAAAAAGTCTTCGAAACTTACCTATTTCAAGAATATTCAAACAGCATTCACACAGCATTCGTGTTATGTGGAGAATGAAATAGGAGTCTTGACGACACATCAAATAATGATTGAATGGGTAAAACCTTTACTAATAGGGTGGTCATACAGCAAAGAAAAGTTACCTTATTTTTGGAAAATGCAACTTTTATCCACCAGATTCATCAACTCTCATCCAATTCTCTCGTATTCCTCAGTTATAAAAATCATAAAATTATTAGTCCAGGAAATAGGGAATTTTACCTATCAAAATTAATGGTAGTTCTGGAAATTTGCTTACTTTATGTTTTTTGGTCGCTTAATCCGAATTTGTAACTTCCCACAAAAATTTCCCCCGGCAACCTCCCCCCCCCCAAATTTTGGTAAAAAGACCCCCGAAAAAGGTTTTTATTAAAAAAAAATGTTTTAGGGGACACGTATCTAGAAATTCAGAAAGTAGACAAAATTTGCAACAAATTAGGTATATGGCATTATGACTTAGGATGAAGGGGAAGGGGGATCTGCCTCGGAACATGCGCGTTGTGCTGCGTGGACTAAGTTGCGCAGTTCCACTTAACCAATCACACGTTTACATTCGGCCTCCCATCTCCCCTCCGAACTTTCCTTATAAGGTTTACTTTCAGTTTTTTGCATCGCTGAATCCGAATTTTTAACTTACCCACAAAATTTAACACCCTGACCCCCCCCCCCCAAATAGTTGTTATTAACTTAAATTTCTTATTGTTTTAGGGAGAAAGCATTCCGAAATTCAGAAACTAGACAAAATTTGCAAAAATAAGATATATGACATTATGACGTAGGATAACGGAGAGAGAGGGAGCTGTCTCGGATCATTCCCCGCGCACTTTTCTTAAAAATCAAATTTTTTCAAAAAATCAATTTTTTAGGGGGCTGTCGGGTGACATTTTAATGGGAAGTTACAAACTCGGATTCAGCGACACAAAAAACATAAAGTGAGTCAAAATCCAGAACTAGTATTAATTTTTCCAGGTAAAATCACCTATTGCCTGGATTTCATAATTTAGTGCACTTAGCGCCGCAGTGCATGTTCAAAGGCAATCCTCCCCATCTCCGTTCATGCTACCTCATAATGTAATATATCCTATTTGTTGCAAATATTGTCTAGTTTCTGAATTTTGTAATGCTTTTTCCCTAAAACAATAAGAAATTTAACTTAAAAACAACTATTTGGGGTGTTTTTCGGGGGGGTGGGAAAATTTTTGGGGGAAGTTCAAAATTCGGATTCAGCTACCCAAAAACTTAACGTAAACCTTATAGAGAAAGTTCGGAGTGGAGATGGGAGGGCGAATGTAAACGTGTGAGTGGTTAAGTGGAATTGCACAACTTAGATCACGCAGCACCGCGTGCATGTTCCGAGGCAGATCCCCCCTTCCCCTTCATCCCAAGTCATAATGTCATGTATCAAATTTGTTACAAATTTTGTCTACTTTTTGAATTTCTAGATACTTTTTCCCTAAAACAATAAAAAAAATTGATTTTTTTAATAAAAACCTTTTGGGGGGGCTTTTTACCAAAATTTGGCGGGGTTGCCGGGGGAAATTTTGGTGGGAAGTTAAAAATTCGGATTCAGCGAGCCATCAAACATATAGTATGCCTTTTTCTAGAACTACCATAAATTTTGCTAGGTAGAGCCCCTATACAGTCTCTATTGCCTGGAATAAGACAATGTTTGTGAAATTTCTGCTTTTATTTTATAATGACGGGAATTGAAAGTATTTCATCATCATAAATGCCTAATCAAGAAAGAATTGGAATTATGTACATGCATTAGAAGTGAAGCAACTGTCGAACATCATAATTAAAATTTTTTTGGGAAAAAATATGCCTATTTTTTTCGCATCCTGACCAAGAAATCAGAGTTTTAACTTTTTACGGCTGCTCTATCATCTTCCCCTAACACTTCATTTATAAAAGCTGTTTCATAATAATTGAAGCCATTAGCCCATCAGCAGAAAATGATCTATTCCAAAGGTATAAGTTAGATTTAAAAAAAAACTATGAAGTAATTAATGAATTAAGTGAAAGTTTATATTTCATCTCCTTAGTTGGTGACGATTTGTGTAAATCCGGATTATCTGAATTTGTTTCTTATGCGAGGTGTGAGCCACGTCCATGTTCTCTCGGATAATCGGAACTCTACTGCATTTATATTTATGTACAAATGTGTTTTTTTTTCATCGGGGACGACACTAAATTCTGAAAAAGCAGAATTCCAGTTCTCTAGTTTCTTCCCTACATTTAATATATGTTTTTCTTGTATATGATAATTAGGTCGCCTTTTAGACTGTTCCAAGACATAATTATTACATGTTCAAATTACTTTTAAAAATATACACATATAAGAAAGCCACAAAATGACATGTTCACTAACATACTATGCTTAATAAAAAAATAATTTGATATTTGTTAAACTTTGTCAAAACAGCTTTCGTTAACTTAATCATGAAAAATAGCTTCCTGATGATTATTATTCAGGTTATAAAATCCTGAAATTTATTCTGGTCAATTGATAATGCTTAAACTTGTCATCTAAAAGCCTTTGAAGTATAAACGGATTCTTATGCTTATGAATTATTAATGACGACCGCAGAATTTTATAAATAACTTTGACAGATTATTTTAGTTTAACACTGTAGTACAAAACAAATAACAAAAAATTCTCAAAATATTTATTGAAAAGTAGTGAATTATATTAACTGTCTATAAATTTAATATACGTCTTTTAAATTTAATGTATTCAGTATCTATGTAACAATAGGAGAATTTATGTGCGAATTATTATAGCACAATTATATTATTTTTATTTCACTTGTATAACATTTAATTTCCGGTTTGTTTTGAGGAAAAATATTGAACTATTTTGTGTTTAAAATTATAATATTCTTCAGGTGTAAATTACTGATTACAACAAATAAATTATACACAGGCATTCAATTAAACATACTATTTCGTAACATGAAAAATTAAAGGTGATGTTTTTCATAATGTAAGAAAAAAAATTGTATCATGCGATTAGTTACTTTAGCGTAATCGTATTTTCATTCTACTTCAAGTTTACATATTCTATAAATATTTACGCAACAATAAACATTAAACAAAATTCAATATATAAAGCAACTAAACATATACAATCAGGTAATATGTCAAAATATTACTTTTGATATTATAACCCAATGTATTAAGAAGCTCACAAGCACGAGGAAAAGAAATTAATAATTTAAAAGTAAAATACACTGGTCATCAAAATTAAAGAATAATGAGAAAAAATATGCTCACTACGTTAATGTTGCAATCAATGCCCAATGTTGCAACTATTTATGTTAATTAAATACTATTGAACTCAAAATTACAGTTCCGAGCATACGTTAGCGTCGGTAATATGTAAATTAGATATTTGACAATATGGTGCACAGTGGATGTATGTTGGAATTCTGGTCTGTAATGTTGTTTAAACTGAATGTGGGGTCTGAATGTGATCAGTATTCATTAGTTATGGCTCAAAGGCATCATTTAAGTTAAGGTCAAAAGTGGCGAATAATTGGAAAAATCGAAGAAGTTCTAAAACAAATGGAAGTAGCTCACGATTTGAATACCCCTCAAAGTGTCATATCAAGAGCTTCTGGCCGCTTTTTAAGCACTGGATCCTTTGATAGATAGTCTTATCAAGGGAGACAAAGAGCAACAACTACCTCCGAAGACCGTTTTTCGTTATTGTGGTTCGAAGAAACCGCGAAGCGACTACAAGAGATTTGGATTCAGACCTTCAGGCTGCCGCAAGAACTCGAATTAGCCTTTCTACTGCTGCATGAAAGCTTAACGAGTGTAGACTGTATGCCAGAAAACCAAAAGTTTGTCTCTCACTCACTCCACTTCCCAAATGGCCAGTATAAACTGTTGTCCTCGTCAAGATCAAACGAGGCAAGAAGACCGGGCTCAAGTATTGTTTACTGACGAATACAGAAATAGTCGGAACACTGATTTTAGAAGTGTTTTGATCTGAAGAGATGAAGGAAGACGCAACTTGACCTTCCCTAGTCCGTGAAATATCCCGCTCGAGACCAGTCTTCTTGGCTCCATTGAACATGACGAGAGCAACAGTTTAAACGGGCCTCTTGGGAAGCTGGAGTGAGTGGGACACAAACTTTTGGTTTTTTTGCATACAATCCATCTCCTTTAAGCCTTCGTGCAGCTGTAGAACGGCTAATTTGAGTTCTTCTGGTAGCCTGAGGGTCTGAAACCGAATCTATTGTAGTCGCTTCGCGGTTTCTTCGAGCCACAATAACAAAAACGGTCTTCAGATGCGGTTGTTGCTCATGGTATCCCTTGACCAGGCTGTCTATCAACGGATCCAATGCTTAAAAAGAGGCCAGAAGCTCTTGATATGACACATTGAGGAATATTCAAATCTTGGGTGACCTCTATTTATTTTAGATCTTCCTCGATTCTACCAATTATTCGCCACTTTTGACCTTAAAATAAATGGTTCCTTTGAGTCATAAGTAATGAATACTGATCACACTCAGACACCACATTCACTTTAAAGGACAAAACAGACCAGAATTCCAACATACGTCCATTGCGCACCACATTGTCAATCATCTAATTTGCATATTTACGACGCTAACGTATGCACGGAAGTGCAATTTTTAGTTCAATAGAATTTAATTAACATAAATAATTGCAGCATTGGGCATTGGTTATAACAATATCTTAGTGAGCATATGTTTTCTCATTATCCTTTAATTTTGATGGCCAGTGTAATTTGTATAAGATTTTTAGTATTTAATTATCTGTGTTTGTTAGCGACTATGTGAAAAGCAAACATAAACTATGATCATAAATTAAGCATTTCATGGAGTATGTCACGATAGATGCATATAACGCGCTTATTTTTTTATAAAGCAAACAATTACTTGTACCAAAAAAGGGTATTTCATGCATGTCTGTGCTATATTCGTTAAAAACGCATAATATACTTACTTAGAAACATTTATATTCAATAGTTCAAAATACATATATAAATATTTTATAGAAAACTACTATATATTTTATACTCTTATTAAAACAAAATGTGAACGGACAAGTTTATTTTTTTTTCTCTAAAACAATAATAAGTATGAATGTATTTTTTAAATAACAAATTAAAATATTTCTAAGTAATTATATTATGACTGTTTAACGATTATAGCACAGACATACATTATACCCCATTTTTCGGTACAAGTAATGCTTGATAAAAGCCGGTATAAATGTAAACGTACAGATTAATTGATTCACAAAAACACATCCTCGAGGTACACTTCTTTGAACTGCTGTATTTTACGAGTGCTTGGCCTCAATCTAAAGAAAGAATATTAATCAAAGTACGTAAATATGTTTCTTGTGTGCCAAATTCTATCGAAGATTATTTTTTTTATATAAAGTAAACTAGGGTTTTCTGGGTAATGCTTCCAGTTTACCCAACTCATAACGCAAGGCCACAATTGTTATCGACTTTAATATCTGCAATGTTTTGCATTATTGGTTGTAGATTCATGTTTTCTCTGTCATTAAGAAGTATATTTTGTCCTAAAGCAGGTTCCAGGATGTTTTTAAATGTCGTCGCCCGCATCTACGTCTTTGATATTGAAGATTTTCACTTGCAGCCTCTCAACACACTTTCACTTTTTAATCTTTGTTCAAAGTGCTTCAACCATCCATAATTACCTATAATTTTTCTTAACAGATTTACCCTTTTACATTTATTTTATTAAAGATTGGTACATTTCACTTATTAAATAAAATCTGTCGTCTTGCTTCATGTGTAATGAAAAAAAGGATCTGCAAGCGCAGGCACACACACGTGAGCGAAGTTGTCAAGCTTCCAGATTTTTGTTACTAACACTCCTCAAAAGTTTGCAGAAGTTAAGCTGCAATTGGCAAAAACAGACAAGAATAACGATCAAAAGGGTACGCAAGCATAAATGCGCAGTAACAACTCTTATTATTTACTATCAAAAGAGGTCGAAAAATCCTAAAATTTACGTAAGCATAAAGCGTTTAAAAACATAATGTGGGCTTTAAAAATTCACTTTGGTAAATGACAGGACCGTTGAAGCTGGGATTTATATACTTCGGTCTCTTGTAATAGCCAAAACAAATATGTTTGCAAAAATTTAGAACTGAAAAAGCTTTTTTGAGATTCGAAGGCTCGTAAACACTACATTTTCATTTAATAATATAATAGAAGTACATATCACAGTAAATATAATTTACTGAAGAATATCATACCATACAGTATATTTAATTATTAATATTTTATCAAATTTTATAGCCAATTAATCAGAAAAGACAGTAAATCACGTTTAGATTGATGTAAAGATTTTCTTTTACTTGAATATAATTAATGTACGTGACAGAAATATTTTATTTCGTGTGCGAATATGTCAGATACATTAAAATAAATATTTACTTTTAAATACCATGGTTATATTAAACAGACATTAAAAGGTATGTTAAAAGGTATTTTACGAAGAGTGCTTGGAAAGGCCAGCCTAAATTATGAAGAATTATACACCGTGTTATGTGACGCGGAAAGTGTAATCAATTCTAGACCGCTGACATATATCTCAGATGATGATGATCTTGACCCTCTTACCCCTGCGATGTTCTTGCAAGATATCAAAGATTCGAGAGTTCCTGAATTTGACCTACTTGATTCAACAATAATGAAAAAAAGATTTGCTTATCAGCAAAGAATCCGAGAAGATCTTAGAAAACGCTTTAGAATAGAATACCTGGGGCAACTTCGAGAAAATGCGGGTAGAAATAGGGAAACTGAGTTAAAAAAGACGATATTGTCTTAATTGGGGACGATAATTCAAAACGTATTAATTGGCCTTTGGGAAAAATTGAAGAACTATATCCCGGCAAAGACGGAAAATTCCGGGTAGCCAAAGTTAAAACCAAAACGGGTTCTTTTTTGAGACCCCTTAAAAGACTATATCCTCTTGAAATCAATAATGAACTAATGCCTCCTTTTTTAGTAGACAAGATTCCTGGCTTTCACCCAGGCGGCCCGGGTTCGATTCCCGGCATGGGAACCATTAGATATCAGATACACAATAAAACATATGATATAAATCTATAAAGGTAAGTAAAAAATACTTACCGATCCAAGGTAGGCCGCCTTCTTTAGAATCAGAACTTATTAATTCCAGGATAGATTCGGCAATTAAAAATAATTCACATCAAGTAGTCGGAAATGAAGAAACATCTCTTTCATTTTAGATTATTTATATGGCTCACTTATACAAAAAAAATATTTACATTATATACATACGATGAATTAATCTCGAATTTGTTAAAAACATGTTTGATGGGGAAAAAAACCCACATCTCAAAATCGTTCTTTCGTTCGATCTACAAAACAAAAAGTTTCTGTTGCCAAACGACAAAAATAAATAGTCCTCATTCGAAGGGAAAATGTCCAGGGAGGTCGGGAGAAAATGTCCGTGGAGGTCGTGTTTTGTAATATCCTCCCACCTTTGAGGTTCAGGATGATGAAGCTCAAAACTTCATAAATTTAGTCGTTGCGGCTGTTTCAGTTTTCTACCAGCTCGAGATCGTCGATTGTCATCCTCAGGTATGGAAGACTGGTGCACAGGAGCAGGAGTGATATCCAGAGGTTCAGCTACAGAGACAGGATCTGATGACTCGGGCTCAGGAGCAGGAACAGAGACGCTATCCAAAGGTTCAACTACAGAGGCAGGATCTGAAGACTCTGGCTCAGGAGCAGGAACAGAGACGCTATCCAAAGGTTCAACTACAGAGACAGGATCTGAAGACCCTGGCACAGGAGCAGGAACAGAATCGTCGTCTATAGGAGCAGGAATTCTGTCTACTAAAAAAGGAGGCATTAGTTCATTATTGATTTCAAGAGGATATAGTCTTTTAAGGGGTCTCAAAAAAGAACCCGTTTTGGTTTTAACTTTGGCTACCCGGAATTTTCCGTCTTTGCCGGGATATAGTTCTTCAATTTTTCCCAAAGGCCAATTAATACGTTTTGAATTATCGTCCCCAATTAAGACAATATCGTCTTTTTTTAACTCAGTTTCCCTATTTCTACCCGCATTTTCTCGAAGTTGCCCCAGGTATTCTATTCTAAAGCGTTTTCTAAGATCTTCTCGGATTCTTTGCTGATAAGCAAATCTTTTTTTCATTATTGTTGAATCAAGTAGGTCAAATTCAGGAACTCTCGAATCTTTGATATCTTGCAAGAACATCGCAGGGGTAAGAGGGTCAAGATCATCATCATCTGAGATATATGTCAGCGGTCTAGAATTGATTACACTTTCCGCGTCACATAACACGGTGTATAATTCTTCATAATTTAGGCTGGCCTTTCCAAGCACTCTTCGTAAAATACCTTTTAACATTCCTATCATGCGTTCAAAAAAACCTCCCCACCAGGGAGCTGAAGGTGGATTAAATTTCCACTGTATTTTTCGTTCAATAGCAAAATTTTGCAAGCGTTCAAAATTTATAGACTTCAATTCTGATGATGCTTTCACTAGATTTCTTCCGTTATCAGAAATAATAATAGAGGGTCTCCCTCTTCTTGAGATAAATCTTCTCATAGCTAATAGAAGATTTTCCGTTGAAAGTGAAGATACCAATTCAAGATGAATTGCGCGAAATATGGCGCACGTAAAAAGAACTATCCAAATTTTCGAGCCATTTCTTAAAAATAACGGTCCGCATAAATCGAGACCAACACTTTCAAAAATTGAAGCATCTTTGACTCGTTCTTCAGGGAGAGGGGCAGTAGGTGTCTCAGCAGGTGAGGCAGTGAATCGTCTACATGTCATGCAACTTTTTATAATTTTTCGAACTGTACGCCTGCATCTTAATACCCAAAATTGTTCGCGCAAAACTGACATTACAATTTGTATCCCTGCATGAAAAAGTTCAATATGTTTTCTTCTTATGAGCGAATAGGTAATATTATGATCGAAAGGCAGAACTATCGGATACCGGAAAGAATGGAAATCTTTTCGCATAGAGATTCGTGTTTTTACTCGAATTAGACCTTCCTCATCAGTAAAAGTCTGTAAAGAGGTATAACATGGTTTAGATTCACTTAATAAATATCTCTGAGCATATTTCAATACGACGTGTTCTGCGTGATTTATTTCCTCAGATGTTAAAATTTTCTCTAAATTTCGCTCATTCGGTGTCTTTCTGATATTTCCAAAAAATCTATACATCCAGGCAGTAACTTTTATCATCTTCAAATATGAAGATGTATTTTCATATAACTCAATTGGAGTTTGAGAGATATTTACTGCACTGACAACTGTCTTTCTTTTTTCAGAGTTAATTATTTCAAAATCGGGATTCAAACTACTTTTTGGCCAAAATTCTTGAGGTTTTTTCAACCAATCAGGTCCCTCCCACCAGAGGGATTGTTTAAGGGATTCCGCAGAACATCCTCGGGAAGGTAGATCGGCTGGATTAAGAGTTCCAGGCACATAGTGCCAATTTTCTGGATTACTAAGAGATCGAATTTCTTTAACACGATTGTATACGAATGGAGCCCAGTTTTCACTTCTTTTTATCCAGTACAGCGCATTACTAGAATCTGTCCAGAAAAAAAGTTGGAAGATTTTCTAATTTTAAGTCGGACTTAACCCCTTTAGATAATCGTGCACCAATCGTACATGCGAGGAGTTCGAGTCTGGGGATGGTAACACATTTTAGCGGTGCTACTCTGCATCGTGCTTGGATCAGTTGACATGATGTTGATTTTTCGTTCTCATTTCGTAAATATATGCATGTAGCATAAGCTACCTTGCTCGCGTCACAGAATACATGCAAACTTAAATCACCGATGTTATCTGGGTCGCTTATTAAACATCTAGGTATAGCAATATCTTTAAGTGAGCTCAACTGATTTTTCCATTTCTGAAATTTTTGGGCAATCGGAGTTGGTAATTCAGAATCCCAAGTTATTTTCTTTTTCCACAAATCTTGTAGAAGTATTTTGGGGAAAAGAGTTACTGGACAGGTATAACCGATGGGGTCAAAAATTTTATGAACTTCCGACAATATTTTCCTTTTAGTGATAAGTTCAACATCTTTATTAATTTCCCTTACATCTATGGAAAGAACATCTGATGGCAACAGCCATCGTAGGCCTAAAACTGGGACAATTTTGTTTTCTAAGGAAAAATCTGGTTTCATTGAGGAGTTAGAGTAACTGTGTTCCCAACCTCTGAGGTCAAATTTAGCTTGGCTGAGAATGTATTTTGACTCTGTTATAAAATTATTGAGTTGCTTTTCATTGTCAACACTAGTGACACAATTGTCAATATAAAAGGATTCTGAAAGTTTAGAAGCTGTTTCCTGCATAGAGGGAGGTGACTTTTTTAAGTGGTGTTGCAAAGTTGCTCCCAATAAATAGGGACTGCATGTAAGCCCGAAAACAACTCTTCGATGTTGGAAAATTTTCGTTTCTTCAGAATTTCCCTCCTTCCACCATAAAAATTTTAAAAATGCTCTGTCATTTTCATTTAAGCAAATCTGTAAAAATGCTTTTCTTATGTCTGATATTACACCAATTTTCTTCAATCGGAACCGATTTATCAATGAAGGGATAAGTTCTACTAAATTGGGGCCTTTCAACAAACAATCGTTAATAGAGGGTGAGCCTTTTTCCCTAGCGGACCCATCAAAAACAGGGCGTATTCGGGTAGTGGAATTTTCTTTTATTACTGCTCTGTGTGGCAGAAAAAATTCAGTTTCCGTTCCTGGAGTTGATTCGACTTCCTCAATAATGCCCTCTTGAAGCCACTCATTAAATACTGCTTCATAGGCAGCTAAATTGCCGGATTTCTTTAATGAATCTACGCAGTTTTTTAATCTACGTTCTGCAATTTTCCGAGCACTGGGGAGAGGGGGGTGACCAACAATCCATGGAAGACTAACCTGATAACGTCCTTCATTGTTTATATGAATATTTTTGTTGAAATGTTCTTTTACGGCTTGTTCGAGTTCTAAACCAGACCCTTTGTCACCTGGATCAAGAATTCCTAAAGTGTCTAAACGCCATAAATCTGTGAGTTTTGCTTCATTTACATGCAAGGATAAAACAATTTTTGTGGAATCGTTTGTATCTTTTTCATTAGTTTTACCCATCAATGTCCACCCCAATTTGGTCTGTATAGCAGTTAAATTACTATCCAAGGATTTAATTTTCCCCGTTAATAACTTTCCATAAATATCTGCTCCGATAAGTAAGCTTATTTCTTGTGCATTTGTAACTTTTTGCTTCCCTGTATATGCATCGTAATCTGTAAATTTTATCCCATATTTTTTAGCTTCCTTTATCCAAGGCCCATTTTTTATTTTTGGAACCTCAGTACATATTTTGTCTTGATCATAGATATCAAAATTACATTTAAAAGTATCTTCTAAATTACTTAAATATATTTTATATCGCTTATGAAAGTGTGTTTCTTGAATACCACCAAAAAGACCGTGAATCATTTTTTCTTCTCCTATTGCTTCGTATCCCATTCGATTAATAATATCTTTACTCAGATAAGAACGTTGACTACCTGTGTCTATCAAACAGCGTACTAACAAGTGTTTATCTTGATCCTTTGATTCTAAACGGACAGTTAAAGTCTGCATTAATACTGCGCGATTACAAGTTTTATTTGATAATGTCGTGCTTTCATTATTTTCTTGTGATCTGGCATTTTCTTTTTCGGGACATAAAATTTTATAATGCCGTTTAAAACAATTGCTGCATTTAACAAATTTTTTACAATATTTTGCTATGTGCCCTGCATTTTTGAGACAAACAAAACAGTAACCGTACTGCTTTAAAGTTTCCTTTTTATCCTGTAATGATTTATTTTTAAATAACTCACATTCGATCAAAAAATGTTTTTCTTTACATTCCGGGCATTTACTTTGTTTAGAAAATGATACCGTTTCATTTATTAAGCCAGATGCTGAAGGAATTATTTTCGGCGACTGCTTGTCGCGCACTGGCCTCCCAGACGTAATGTCTGCGTTCGAAGACTCTTGATTAGAAATTAAAAAAGCAGTTCTTTCTCGGGAAATAACTTCCATTTTCAAATAATCAATTATTTCCGTAACTTTTAATTCTTCATCGTTACCACATTTTTTTGTTATTTGTAACACTATGTCAGAAGGTAATAATTTAATTAGAATGGGAGAGAGTAACGCTGAATAATTTTCAATCTCCAATCCGAGAGATTTCAGATTTCTGATTTCGGTCTGGCAAGTGTCCAGCAATTTGCGGAGTGCATAAACGTCACTGGATTTCTTTACTGAATTAAGTGATAAAAGTTTATGAAGGTGTGAGCTAATTACTAATTGTTTCTTACCGAAACGTTCTTTTAGAGTTTCTATTGCAGATAAATAGTTACTATTAGTTAAACTATAACCTTTTATACAGTTAGCAGCATTTGAAGTCAGATATGACTTTAAATAATTGAATTTTTCTACTTCAGACAATTCTGCATTTTTATGAATTGTAGATTCGAATTGGTCCCAAAATCTTTGCCAATCCGAAGGATCGCCGTCAAATTTTTCAATTATTAGCTTGGGTAAATTTATGCGAATGGATTCTAACCCCCGAATTACAACTGTTTCGTCGGATTTGTTTATTGTTGTAGTAGAAACATTCGAATTAGATTTAGTTTCTAATTTCAATTTAGCCCTTTTTACTTTCGTTTTCCAAATTACCAAATTCGAATTATACTCATCACATTTCAAAACTTCAGCTTCTAATTCATCTAATTTACTAGATTTTTGAATTTCAGTATCTAGATAATTAAGCTCTTTTTCTTTCAAATCTAACTCAGCGAGAAACTGTTCTAATGTATCTTCATCGGCACTATTTTCTGAAATTGCCGCTTCTATTCTATTAATTAATTTCGTAGTTTGAGACCTAACAGTAGTGCGTTTTGTTTTATTAACTGCATCCATTCTATTAAATCAATATTATAACTAATAAAATTTATCAAAAACAAAAATGGTTGCAATTATCGTATATAAACAAAGCACTTCAATAAAGATTCTAATTCAACGAAATTCTTATTCTGACTCAAATATTTTAGGCAGTCACTGTTACGGGCGCCATTAGATATCAGATACACAATAAAACATATGATATAAATCTATAAAGGTAAGTAAAAAATACTTACCGATCCAAGGTAGGCCGCCTTCTTTAGAATCAGAACTTATTAATTCCAGGATAGATTCGGCAATTAAAAATAATTCACATCAAGTAGTCGGAAATGAAGAAACATCTCTTTCATTTTAGATTATTTATATGGCTCACTTATACAAAAAAAATATTTACATTATATACATACGATGAATTAATCTCGAATTTGTTAAAAACATGTTTGATGGGGAAAAAAACCCACATCTCAAAATCGTTCTTTCGTTCGATCTACAAAACAAAAAGTTTCTGTTGCCAAACGACAAAAATAAATAGTCCTCATTCGAAGGGAAAATGTCCAGGGAGGTCGGGAGAAAATGTCCGTGGAGGTCGTGTTTTGTAATACATATTAATCTTAAATTATAATTTGAGTATAAACTATGATATATTATATAAGAAAAAGTTATAATATGTACATATTGTTATTTATTTCCCTGTTAGATATATAATTACTTATAATTGATATGCGAGTACCTTTGGTTTCATTATAACTATATATTTGTTATTTTCTGCCCCAAGTAAGCATTAAATCGCGTTAATTTTATTTCAACAATTTGAAACTGTATAGAAATCATAAATCTGTAAAAATTTCATATTGTTTCAGTCTTATTCGAAAAGGTGTTTGCTTTGGAGTCGTTAATGTATTGAGACTAAGCGCATATATTCAAAACTGTTAAAATAAAATTACAAACTAGGTATTATAAGTAAGAAAATTTGAAAAATTAGATAGTAGAAAAATATAATAAAACATATAACTATATAAAGTAATATATATTACAGTGACAATATTCTTAATGAACCTTAAATTTGTATGATTTTATATCTTTAACTCGATTTTGTCTGAAATCTATGCATGTTGACTGTGTGAAAAATAGCGTTTTCCGATATGATATTTAGCAGTCAAAAGACACGAAATAACTGCAGCGGAAAAAAGGTGTGCTAGATATGTTCCGAGGACTGCGTAATTTCCGTGCTAAAATATATAACTGTAAAAAATCGCTGTTACTGTAACAGCCTTAAATTCCCCTATGATATCGATACTCGAATATTATCTAAAAGGTTAGTATATAACGTTAAAATGTCATAGCTATTGTATAAAATTATTTTTTAATCAAAACAAGCGTTTTAATTTGCGTGTCCAAAGCTAATAATCCCAAAGCTAATATTTCATCCTGTGGCGAAAAAAATTCTAATTCTAACATCTCCTAACTTCATCACCCAATTTTCACGTAACTGTAAAATAACTGTAACGAAACAATAATTTAACCATACTTTAAATTTAACATAAATGTAACCAAACTCTAACTTAAATGTAGCTTAATCCTTACCGACCTGTTACTTAACACTAAGCCCAGCATACCTGTGACCTAACTGTCACAAATCTGCAACGTAACCTTATAACTTAACAGTAAACATATAGAAGGCGTGCTGCTGACGCTCCTCGAAATCTTTTAGTTCCACTTTCCACCTCCAGGATGCGCAGTATGCAAACGTATAATCGAGCGAAAATGCGATTTTCAACATATCCGGAGATATATTATTCGAAGTGGTGGTGGACTGAAATAAGAATTTAAGAAAATTGCTGAAATTACTATTTGAAATAATGATAACAACTATTAATAAATTAAGGACGCAATACGTTCTGTAAGAACATCCGACACGTGTCCCCGCTTCCTGATGCACCGCATAGCATACGTACGATAAATTCGAAACATTATTCTGTATTTGAAAAACAAAAAACATGAATGAAAAAATACATTTTTAATTTTTAAAAATAATATATAGTATTTGAAGGTAGTGTAAATCGTTTTTAGTTCGTGTACAAAAATAATAAATATTATGTTTGAATTATGAAGTATAGGAATAATCGACTGTGGTGTAATATAATGTTTCCAAACGACTGAAAGCATAAATAATTTGATATATTTCATTTCTCATGTGTACAAAAAAATGCTTTCTGCATAACATAAAAGGTTCAGTTAGAGTACTGGTTAGTGTATTTCATACTCTAGTAGAGTATCTGGTTAGAGTACTGGTTAGAGTATTGAGTCAGTTAGACTATTTCTGGTATGGTTAGGGTCTCGCATAAAAAAAATTCAGTTTCATCATGGTGATCTTTGAAATTTGTTTTCAGTGTAATTTTGAAATGCTACACCTTTTTCAAACATAATGAATTCTGTTTGCATTATAAAGGTTCAGTAGAAGGTATTTACTGTAGTATATGACGTGAATAATAGTTATCCTTTATTGACACGGACACTGCTGGATCGCTCTATGCACATTGATTAGATTAGACAAAAATTCATTAAATAAAAAATATTTAATTCCAGCATAAAGAGAAAATTGGGAAATTTGAATTCAGCAAGTATACATGCCACGAAAATTCGTATAGATAATGAGCACAATGATTATGGACTCTCGCAGTACAATTTAAAATTTAATTACTATTGAATTAGTTAAATTTCTTAAGTTAAAATTAAACGCGTTGTGTGATTTCGTGGTATGAGAAGTCTTGTGAATCGCACAGGAATCATAGGTGACCATGAAGAATTACAGTTTAATTAATAATTTGGACAATAATTTACTACTTACCCTGTGATAAAATTACCAATTTCTAAAATAACAAAATAGTAATTAGACTTAAAGCAGAAAATATGTAAAGCAAAATTTAATACAAATAGAGAGTTTATTTACATATATTTACATGTTATTAAGAATTTTTTTTTAATTGAAATATCCTAAAAACACCAGGCTGAAATGAATTATTTCACATATTTTACAATTTATAAGTCAGAATAATTATATTTTCACACATGGTAATTAAATAATGATAATAAGAATAGCGCTGTTTTAACTCCATAATTAAGTTGTTCAAAAGTTTCAATTTTGTAAATATTCAAAGAACTGTTAAAAATAATATTCTGTACCTTCTGTACCTTCTGAACCTGATAACAGAGTTCTGGGTCCTCTGCTTGACATCTCCTGGGTCGTCCACATAAGTATCCGTCTGTGGTGAGGAGTATTTTTATTAGTTATGCAATGCCCATGATCCAGAAGTTATCTTGATGGTAATACACCTGTTATTATGGCTCAAAGACTAGGGAAGTCAAAAATTTCAGACGTTATTTTTCCTACAACAGAATACATAATTATTTAAACAATATGTATGGTCAAAAGCATGTTGATCTCTCGAAAACGTTTTCGTAACTGACCGAAAACAATCTTTTCTCTGAAAAGAAGTATACTTTGCATCCTTCATCCCATAGAAAAATACCTTTTTTTTCATTGGATGGTGTGATAACTAAATGAATGTGTATATCCACCCATAGCATTAGAATGCATGCATAAGTCCTTAATATATTTGCATATTTCTTCCCACATGATCTGTGACCTATGTGTAGAGGAGAAGGTCCGAATACCGGCTAGGGTCCAAACATCGGCTACTAGGTGTTCTGAGAACTGAGCGCAGCGCAGCCTAGCGGTGATAGGCAGAGTTTGTAACTTTAATTGAGAGAAGAAAGTTGCGAAAAGTACGTCGCTGAAGTCTGTCTCATTTACAAATAGTAAATGCAAAAGTGTCGAATCGACGTAATCTGGTACACGAAAAGTTTTTCAGATGTGTGTTTCTCATTTGTTTTTAATATACTGATCGTATATTGGCTTGAATTGTTGATTAAGTTATTTTCTAGACATATTTAGCTCTCAATTGCCACGCGCATATTATTGGTATTTTATTATATGAATGAGTAATAGCGGTTTTAACTTAAATATAGCAGTTATCCGAATACCGGCTACCAAGAGTGGTCTAAATACCGGCTAGTCGGTATTTGGACCTCTCTCGGTTGCTCTGCTTAAAGGGGAGAAAAATAAATTAATTTAAATAGTTTCATAAATAATAAATTAATTTAAATGGTGTATAAATAGTCCCAGTCCCATTTCGCAATATGAAAAAAGCAACCGTGTGTCGTAATTCTTCAGGGCCGACACTGGTTACCGGATCACTTCTCCAAAAAGCGCTGTTGGGTTCTCCAAAATTGCCTGTAATAAATGTGAACAGATATAAACAAAATGACGAAGTAATCCAGGTGAAAGAGACAGAAACTGGATTTTAACCCTCTCGTTGTGCAACCCGAGATTTCCTGGGCAACGTAAAAGTAGCAAAATTAGCGCAACCCGAGATTTCCTCGGGGATGGATTTTTTCCGTCTAATTAACCCTCCTTGATTATTCGCACCAGTTATTTTTTTACTGTAAATTTTCCTTATTTAATTATAGTACCTTAATTAATTTATTTAATAGCATTTTCCCGATTTAATTATACAAAAAGTTTTGTTTTGAAAAACCGGTGACAAAAGAATAAAAACTCTTAAAAACGCTCGTCGCGAAGGGGTTAAATACGCATTTTTTGAAGGTATTTTGGTAAAACAATTACGCAGCGAGAGGGATAAAAAAGTGAAAAGGGAATATACCCAACAGAGGAAGGTGATGCAATTTGTGTCTTCTGCATGGGTGCTTTCTCTGTGGACAAGAATGGGGGAGGGAATTCTGGGTTAAGTGTTAAGGATGCTATATGTGGGCTGATAGAGACTGAACCGACAAAGAGAGTGATATTATGTTTGTTATTTTTTCAGATAAAATAATTCCCATTTCAATCAGCAAGATTTTTTTTTTATTTTACACGTTAAAAAACAAAACTAGAAACATAACGGGAAGAAGACTGTGAGAGATAGTCGTAAAGAATTTTATAAATTTGACAAAATTACTTGTTTATTAAAAATTGCGTATTTTTTCTGTGCATAATAAATGTTATTAATCAATAAAATTTATTAAAATAATATTCTTATTGCTTAATAATTGACATTAGCTCTATTTGTGTGATCTTTTGGAAAAAAAAATTAGGTAGCCGGTACTTAGACCCCATTTTAAAAATTCAAAATTTGAAGACTTTCGGAATTTTTCTTTTTATAAACAGACTAGCAAACCTCGCGGCTTTGCTCGCGTAATAGGTCAATAGTTGCATGACTATTTTTTATTAGAAGAACACTTTTTGGAATAATTCAAAAATTACAAATTAAGCCATAGTTTGACTAAACTTCATTATAAAAAATAGACAAAAATGAGATTTTAATTAATAAGAAGAACTAAAACTAATTCCACTTAATGATAATTTAGAAAGTAATTTGAGACTTTTATGCTCATTTCATGCGCTCATTTCAGTATTAATTTGCAGTTTAGAATTTTTTAGAAACCATCTTACACATTTACTTTTTAAAATTAATCATTATGTAAAATTCCAAGCTTCTTCTCTAGCAGTCTACCACATCTCTGGTGTTAGTGGCACCAACATAAAATGGCGAAACAGAGTTGAAATAGGTGAAATAGGATGTCTCGAAAAATGTTGAAACAGAGACTGCCACCATTAATTCGCCAACATTAATCTTGAAATCGATTGGCATTTCCTAATATTCTATAGAAAACGGAATTTAGATGTTTTAAAGGCTTTCTTGTTATTCCTGCCAACCGGGTGGTAGTGACACCGGCATAAAATATAGCTCGTAGAGGATCGGGGACTATCACCCTTGATTCGCAACCAATAACTTCTGTAATCGGTTTATTATTTCATGAGATTCCATAGAAATCGCAATTTAGTTCTCTTTTAGAATGCTTTTCGCTCTTTCCCTTCGCTTCACCCCTTTTTAATTTCGAATTTGTTTTCGACTGTTCTTAGAGGACATTTATATTTTATAAGTAACTACCGTGCTATATTTAAAGTTTCTAGCCTCTTCAGTTCCGAAAAAATCGCAATTTAGAAAGTACTCCTGCAACCCTCTAGGGGTTGTGGTACCGACATAAAATATAGCTTATAATTGATCAAGTTCTATCACCATCAATTTGCAACTATTATCTTTGAAATCAGTTTCGTATTTCATACGATTGCATAAAAATCATAATTTAGAACGCTTATAGAACGCTTTTCGCTCGCTTCCTCCTTTTAAATTTGGAGTTTTCTTTCGAGAATTCTTAGAAAGCATTTGCCATTTAGAAAGCTTTGAAGTAATAACCATTCCAAATTTAAAATGTTAGATCCCGTCAGTAACAGAAAAAACGAAATTTAGAAATTTTTTTCCTCGTGTAACACCCAGCTGGTAGTGCCAACCACGTAAAATATAGGTTATGTTGGAGAGGGTATCGAATTATTAAGGAAATGTTCTTAAAGATCATTTATATCTTATAAGTAACTACCATGACTAGTTTCCAGTTGCTAGCCCCTGCAGTATTACAAAAACGCAATTTAGATTGTTTTTTGCTCCTTCACCCCCTTTGGGGTAATGGCACCGACATGAAATACAGCCTATGTTGGAGCGAGGGCTGTCACCATCGTTTTCACACCATTATTTTTTAAATCGGTTTGGTATTTCCTGAGACTGCGTAGTAAAGCAATTTAGAAAAAAATTTTATAACGCTTTTCACTCATTATCACCCCTTTTAAATTTCGATTTTTTAGGAAATGGGCTTAGAGATAATTTGTATTTAATAAATAACTGCCCTCCCTAATTTCAGAATTCTAGGTCCTTCAGTAACACAAAAATCGCAATTAAGAACTTTTTTTGCTTCTGCAACATCTAGGTGGTAGTGACACCAACATTAAATAGAGCCTATGTTGGAGCAATGGCTGTCATCTTCAATTTCCAACCATTACTATTGAAATAGGTTGGGTACTTTCTGAGATTGCGTAGAAATCGCCATTTAGAAAGTTTTTTAGAATTGTTTTTGCGCATTTTCACCCCTTTTAAATTTCCAATTTTTTAAGAAATGTTCTTAGAGATCATTTATGTCTTGTAAGTAACTACCACTCCAAATTTCATGTTTCTAGGCCCTTCAGTAACACAAAAATCGCATTTTCGAACGTTTTTTTTTTTTTTTGCTCCTGCACCCCCTTGGGGGGTAATGGCACCGACATAAAATGTAGCCTATGCAGGAGCAAGGGTTGTCACCATCATTTTGACACCATTCTTTTTTAAATTGGTTTGGTACTTCTTGAGATTGCATAAAAATCGCCATTTAGAACGTTTATTAGAACGCTTTTTCGCCCATTTTCACCCTTTTATATTTCGAATTTTTTAAGAAATGTTCTTAGAGATCATTTATATCTAATAAGTAACTACCATGCCAAATTCCATGTATCTAGGACCTTCAGTAACACAAAAATCGCAATTTCGAACGTTTTTTTTTTTTTTTTTTTTTTTTTTTTTTTTTTTTTGCTTCTGCACCTCCTTTGGGGGTACTGGCACCGACATAAAATGTAGCCTATGTTGAAGCAAGGGTTGTCACCATCATTTTGACATCCTTATATTTTAGATCGGTTTGGTACTTCCTGAAATTGCGTAAAAATCGCCATTTAGAACGTTTTTTAGAACGCTTTTTGCGCATTTTAACCCTTTTTAATTTCGATTTTTTTAAGAAATGTCCTTAGAGATCGTTAGTATCTTATCAGTAACTACCATTCGAAATTTCATGTTTCTAGGCCCCTCAGTAACACAAAAATCACATTTTTAGAAAGTTTTCTGTTCCTGTACCCCCTTTTGGCCAGTGGCACGGACATAAAATATAGCCTATGTTCTAAGTTGGACTAACACCATCATTTTGATACCATTACCTTTGGAATCGGTTCGGTAGTTCCAGAGCTTACTTTCTACAAATAAACAATTTTTACCTCTTTATAAGATTAGTATAGAAAACGTCTTTGAAACTGATTTTTTTTTCTCTAAACAGGTGTACAACATGCCAAGGTAACCACCCTGCTGTAACTTTTTATCTTATTAATTTTGAAAATTGTATGTGTTAGATTGAAAGCAAAAGTGGTATCCGGTATTTGGACCTTTTCCTCTATCTCTCCCGAATATTTATTGCTTCCTCTTCTCATCTCATAATTGAGTTGAACTGTTGATTCATTTTTAGGTGACCGAGATATTTTTAAATGTATATGATGCATTTATGTTTACTACATTAATGCAATCTGAAAATATATGATAAATGAATTTTAATTCTCTAAATCCATCTTTTAGGTGCGTTCGTAATTATATAAATACGTAGCACCTATAGTCGTCGTTCAGTCCGTCCGTCCGTCCGCCCGTCCGTCCGTCTGCCCGTCCGTCTGTCTGTCTGTCTGTCTGTCCGCATGTAACAAAGCAAAAACTACCCAACCGAATGGTCTGAAATTTTAAATATATGATTGTTGCAAAATTTTGTCGAGCCATTTCAAATTTTATGAAAATCGGATGTATAGTTTAATTACAGGGACAGTCAAACGTTTTTCTTTACATTACGGCCAATGGGAAAAAATATTGCAAGTGCATTTTAATGATGTTACAGCCTTCCGAATGGTCTGAAATTTTAAATATATAACTATTGCAAAATTTTGTCGAGCCATTTCAAATTTTATGAAAATCGGATGTATAGTTTAACTACAGGGACAGTCAAAAGTGTTCCGTTACATTACGGGGAATGGGAAAAAAATATTGGAAGTGCATTTTAATGATGTTACAGATTATGCACCTTATGAAGTGCAAAAAATTGTACATTCAGTACAATATGGGGTGCAAAAAATAATTATAAAACTAGTTATAGTACGAACGCACCTCATTTATCAAGTTTGACGAGCAATTTCCAAATTGTTTTACTACAATGTCACTCTGAAGTTCTAATTATTTTGTAGTCTATTTTTTTAAATTTGCAAGTATGTTGAAAGGTGGGAATTGTATTATAACATCCCACCAGACACACAGGAATTTAGATTACGATACTGTCTATGAGCGCTAATACTGGTAATGCACTTTTAGTTTTGATATTCGTTTAACTATTTTTTTCCTAATACGCGGTATGTATAAATTCTACAGATCATATATAGGGCTAAACAAAAGAATTCGTAACCTTTACTATGTATCAGGGTGAATTGTTTGACGGATTTATTTAATTGAGTTATGCATTTTACAGGTGAGCTACATTTAGTATAAAAGTATATGTTTTTAGCACTTAAATACTTTAATATACAGGGCAACATAATAAAATGGATACATTGCGTTTAGGGAGGATTATTTCTGAAGTTACATTTACAGTTGTTTTGTCTTACTATGTATTTATGTACTTTAAAATGCATTATATTTGAAAAACTTAACCTAACTTATGCAATTTTTATGGTTTTAATGGAATTTTAAAACATATTTTAAAAATCCCTGCGGGCCCGGCCTTACAGGCGGAGGTAGATTTGGAAGTTAAGTATATTAATTGCACCAACAAAAACTAAATCATGATTACATATAAATCCACTTTAACAGTTTTATCCGGCCGCTTTTGACGAATTTTTATTTCATTTTTATGTAATAGCCCGTTTTATCAGAATCATGTTAAGGCGGTTTAAAAAAAATACTTTTCCATGCTCAACAACTCGAAATTTTCTGGCACATTACCAGATTAATTTTTAATAGAAAAAATACAAAACTTGCTGACGTGATTTTTGAAAAGAATTATAAGCGACCTGTGTTTTTATTCTTCTTTCAATTAATTTAAACTTGATTAATAAACAATTATTTTCTCAGTAGGGCAATATTTTTTGTTTCTAACACAATCGCTTCGGGAAATTCTGTTCAAAATGCCCACTTTGACATCATTTTTTAAAAAATATATTCTGCTTCTATCAAAAAATCGATCATTACGGTACATTATATAGTTTCTGAAGAAGAGAATCTATCAACTGGACGCGTTTGAGAGCAAAAATTAATTTAAAAATTAGTAAGAAAATAAGCAGTTTGGATTTGAATACATTCTTAATAAGATGGTTTTTTCTGCAACCGCTATGTATTTTTAATTTGTTTTTGCTGTAAGAATTGGTCCTATCAAAAACTTGTCTATATAAATGTTGAAGACAATATTAAGAACATCTGTGATAAATTCATGGGGATTTTATATCTTTTGAATTGACGGAGTTATAGAATTTTTTCTTCTTCACCCCCCTTTTTAGTTTTAGTTTTGGATTTTATTTTATTTTTTGTGGTACGAATTGGTCCTATCAAAAACTTGTGAATACAAAAGTTGTAGATAATATTAAGGAGATGTATAATAAAATTAATTGGATTTGATATCTTGAGAATTGACGAAGTTATGAATTTCTTTCTCCCCAAAACCCTATTTTTGCGCCCCTTGAGCCCATTTTTAATTTTATCCAAAATCTGTGATACATAAATGTTTGGCCCTATTTTTAGAAATAATAAAAACTTTAAACTGATTTGATATGTACAAAAATTAAGAAGTTACGGGGTTTTTCTGTTTTCACACAACCCCTCCCTATTTCCACCCCGTTGGTCCGATTTTGCCCATTCACGAACTTGACCGAAATTTTATGCCCCTTGATTTTACGTATCAGTTTGGAAGAGATTTGTGCAGAATTGTGGAAGTTATCGTGTCCAGAAGAAAGTGGAAAGTGATATATATATAGATAGATACATATATATATATATGTATATATATATATATATATATATATATATATATATATATATATATATATATATATATATATATATAAAGTTTTTTACTGGTAGTGGTTTTGGGTTCTAGGGGTCATGATCGGTGTAGATCTGCAAAAAGTTTTCAGAAATTCCAACATAGGGGAAAATGTAATAGGTAGTATTTCATACGAAATCTACCAATAATAGTATATCTGTAACCCGTGCAGCTGCAATAATGATTAATATCAATCTATTTTTCTATTAAACAATAAAGAAACTTTGCGTGCTAAGTATAGATTATGAAAAACTCTCCAACACTCCCAGTATACTTTTAAAAACATTTGTCATTTAAAGAGATAAAGAAGATACCAAAATAAACATTAGGAAGCGCATAACACATTCGAAAACCGGATTTTGTCAATTATCACAGAGAGCAGGAACTGTACTCCCATACTTCTGTGCCTCTCTGTATAAAATCGATGTATTTGTGTAAATGCTGCATGGTATGCTAAAATTTAGTGAACTAATAGAAAACATATAATACAATTGAAAATTCACCTTCAGAAATGTCTATCTGTTAACGAATGTGTGTTTGAATTCTTTAATACAGCTTGCATGTCACATGTAGACATGATTTACACTCTCTCTTGTGTGAACCGTTTTCCTTGATTTTTGCTGGATTACTTGCATATAAACATTTAATTTAGGATCATGAGAATTATTCAACAGTGCATTACGTTATGTTCCTTGTGTTTTAGAACATGTATTAGTAATTCAGTATTTTCATGCTGTATTTCAAGTCTCACAATGTAAAACAGAGTAATAAACATACAAGAAAAAAAAACCCGAACAATTCTCTGTAAGCAATACGTTTGAATGATTATTAGAAAATAAAATGTTGTTATCTATATCAGAAAAGTAATGGAATTTAAATAGCAAATTGAATATTTGCATGGAAAGAAGACATATTGTATTGGAATTTTATATGCATTATAGTAGCATCTATATATAATATCATAAATCGTTGTAAGAAATAAAATCGCACTTTCTAAATTTAAAAAAAAAAATGTTTAATCCATTTGCGGACAATACAGACAAACTTACGGACATGACATCAAATCCTCATAAAAACATCATGATAATGAAACAGAAATTAAAACCAACATTTTTGGAAAAAAATTAGAGAACAATTTAAATTATCAAAATTATTTTTGTCATTTATTACCAAAGGACACGAAAAAATGAATCATCGCACTAAATAATAGTGAGTTCTTCTGCCCTGTATTAGTTATAACAGCCAGGAAGAAAGGAGCAATTTTTAAATTTTCCTTCGTTATCCAAATATTACATATCCCAACAAAAAGTTTTCGGTAAAAAAAAAAAAAAAAAAAAAAAAAAAAAGCGCCAAGTTCTCCTTAATGTTTCGGCCAGAAAAAGTATATATATATAACATCCCAAATCTTTCATTGAAAATGGCTTCCTGCGACTTGGCCGTTAATGCCTTCTACAGTATTTCAAAATTAATGATTGGAAATTTCGCATTTATGAATTATTAATATATTAAAATTAATATTAGTATGCAAAGAGTCAAATTCACATAAAGACATTATAAGTAAAAGATTTCTGATAAATACCACCAATTTCAACAAACAATAGTTTTGTTTACAGATCATTTAGTCCACGTGTGGTTTAATTGCCATTTCATACGGTCTAAAGCTAAACTCATTAACGTGAAACCTAAGAAATAAAAGAAAATTTACTTTCTTCAAATCTCACAGTATGTTACATTATATTTTATTGTATAATATTGAAATCTTGTGCATTGACGAAAGAGATTTTTTTCGTTTGAACATTTATTATAGTTTGTTTGCATACATTAAGAGGTATTCGATTTATAAACTGTTAAAAGCTGATACTAATTATGTTTTAGCAATTAGGGATATTACCTTCTGAATACAAGTATTTTGTTATATTTAACTTCTAAGCATTTAAATAGACTGAAGTGGTTTAAATACTTTTTTAAATGTGTATTTTATTTCTGTACTTTGTGCCACAAAATGCCTAAAATAATCAAAAAATGTAGTTGTCATGTAGCTCATTTGTACATACTTTAAAATTTGAAAAACCCTCTCGAAGGCAATAACGGCCAAGTCGCAGGAAGCCATTTTCAATGAAAGATTTGGGATGTTTGGCTTTTAACTTGTGCCCTTGTGCGAACTTCAGATATCACTACTTTTTCTGGCCGAAACATTAAGGAGAACTTGGCGCTTTTTTCTTTTTTACCGAAAACTTTTTGTTGGGATATCACTACTTTTTGTATGTTTTTCTAGTTTTTTTCTAAGCTATATTAATATAAAAAAACTTAAATTTCAGTACTTTTATGTTAGCCAGGAGCAAATCTCCTAATTAGCATTTAGTTTTTTCGCCAAAAGAAGTTTTCATTTTTCACATGTGTAAATTAGAAACAATGCTTTGATTTTCAAATGAAATATTTTGGTTTATGTTATTATTTGTTATTTATTTATTTATTTCTATGTTAAATATTCTATTAAATAAAATGAGGGAAATGGATCTATTTTAAATGAGATGACTGAAAAGTTTATATTTTTAAATGAAATGAATGCAATATGAGCAATAGAGTTAGGGACAGTATTTGGCGATTTGCCATTTCGCGCCCGGCTAGCATAAAAATACCTAAATTTATTTTATTGAGCTTTATAAATTCATACTTTATTTCTTTTTATATTAAAGTACTAGCCGCCTCTAGCAAGCAGTATATACTCTATTAATTGCATATTAAACGTTGCATCATGTTACTGTTATTCGTAATTTAATTTACTTGCCCATTCTTTCGAAAAGTCGGAAGCTTTTGATAGAGAAAGCAAGAACTCTTTACGATCATGGAAGCACAACATATATTTTGTGTTGTTATGTATTTCATTCTTTCATGACAAATGTCTCTTAACTCACTTATGCATGTTTCCTTATCAGTTACGATTCGTTCTCTAATGCGGAAATTTTTTATCCTATTAAGTAATCTTTTCTAATTGTATTTTATTACTGTATTTTAACTGATACGATTAGGTACAAGTGAAATTAGTCTTATTAAATCCTTTGATAATATCTGCATTTAATAATAATATTGATAATATCTGCAACCATATTGATGCTAATATCTTTTTGTTTCATGCTAACCTTTTCAATAGACTCGATTACGGAAGAATAGAAGGTCTACGGGCTCACTGCTATGATCTATTTGAAAATCTATCATTCTTCTCATCTAATCGTGTTGAAGAACTAGCCAATTTGCCATGGTTTTAAGTTTTTAGCTAATTTTATTCGAAACCTGAAAACTAAAATGCGAGGAACCGGATTATAGAAGATTCCTTCTAACGGTACATATCGATTAACAGGTTACATATTATAAAATTATAATAATCATAAGGACAATTGTCAGTTTCGGTGCTTTAAAAGTTTCCGTAAATTCTATTTATATAATACAGAAGTTTCAGCAGAGTAAAGCTTAACAACATAGTCACAGTAAGTATAATAACAGTACAATATATTAACAATAGGAGAGGATTTGTGCAGTGACGAAACTACTGGCACTTTGGAAATATTCGTATGTTATATTATTTAACTATTCAGATGGCTCGCATTAATAATTAACTCATTGAAAAATAGCCACAAGCGTCAAATACTCGCCAAGCTTGGCAACATTTAGCGAAGTGTCACCTAATTTGGTAATATATCATGTCAATTCTCAAATTTGGCGACAAAAAATGTTTTGTTTGTTCTGACGTCATAATGATGCATATGTATTATTTATTATACACATACCTACAATATGTATGATGCAAATGTATTACGTATTATATGCGTATGTATAATATGTATGATGCATATGTATAAAGTTCTTTAACATTACTAAAACGCACTTAAAGGAATAGTTTCCATAAATAGTAGGGATATTTGGAAGATTGACCAGAGTGCTATTGAGATTAGAATTCCGACATTTATAATAGACCGGGAGGCGTTTGCGCACACCATCACCTCATCGAGTTTACAGCTGAAATATTAGTATTAGTTAAAACTACATTAGTACATTAAAATGCAACTGGTCTGTTAAGTCATATCTTGGTAGAAGCAACCTGAAGACCTAATTTTAGTGGGTGACTGATAGGTTTACTATTGTATTTTCCTGCATCCAAAAGTATGGAAACATGGAGGAATGGGTGCAGGAAAACACAATGGAAAATCCACCAATTAACCGGTAAAATCGGGTCTGTAGGTGGTTTCTACAAAGACAGGACTTGGCAGACCAGTTTCATTTTAATACGCTAATCGATTTTTAACTAGTCCTAAAATTTCAGCCGTCAATTTGATGGGGTGATGATCTGTGCAGACGCCTCCCGGTCTTTAATAAAATTTGTTTTAAGAAAGTAAAAGATAGAAATATGGACAGATAAACTGAAATATTTGCCTTATTAAGATTTTTGTAAAAGCATATAAAATTGCATTCGGCTTGAAATCATGTAACACCTTTATAACTCAGGCTAATTTTCTGTAATCGAGTTTTGGCAACCAACATATCTGATCTGTAACTATAATCTTTCTTTTACAGATTTAAAATTAACAATAAATTAACAGTAAGTAGGCTAATAATACAATATAATAACGTTAGCAGCGGACTTCGGACACCGCATCTGTCGCCCATCGTTAAAGACAGCTTTATTAGTTACACATTTCATTTAATTAAAAGCAGATTTTTAAACTTTCATATGGGAATTAGGATATTTTTCCACTATAGGGACCTTGGCGTTTTTTAAAAATCTTGGCGCAATTCGGACTTCAGAAACTGAGATATGTTGCCAAATGATATAAACAACTATGAAAACAAACCTGATGAACTTTTATGTTATTTATATATGTACTATTTATATACATATAAACATTTTATTTATACACGTATAAAATACTGTTTTTTATATACAAATTATTTATTTTTGTATATGAAAATAAATAAACGGGTTCCTTACATTAAATAAATTGTATACATATGGAAAAAATTGCTTGCGTATATGGCACAGTAGATAGGTTGCCAGAAAATACGTTATTATCAAATTTCTTTTCTCGTCAAGGCTATTTTCTCTATTTCGCCAAGGCTACTATATCGGAAACATACCGAATTGAGGTTATATTTTGTTAAATGTTTTATTGTTTTAATATCCTGAATATATCATAACCTATACTGATTAAAATTTTTAGGTATATTCATTTTTTTCTATTTAACAAACATCTTTGGAAAAGCATATATATATAAAGTTTTATTCTGCTTGAAATTACGTGACCCCTTCAAAACTCTGTAATCGAGTATTGGCGACCAACATTGGCGCAATTGAATGTGAAGGAACTGTTTACGGCCAAATCAACACCCCCTGTTTTAAGGGTTTAGAGGCGGAAATTCTATGTTTTCAGATTTTTCTGGTTAATTGTGCTACAAACCCGACTTACTTGTGAAATTTCATGATTCTACGACTTTTAGAAGTACCTTAGTTATTTGATGATGCGAAGTGAGTCAGTGACAAAAAAGCGCTTTTTCGGAATTTAATATTTCGAAAACTATTAAATACAGAAACATGAAATCGTGGAACCTTAGTTCAGTTTGATCATACAAACATGTGTATAAAAGAAAAAATTCTATATCTCTCCCTAAAACGACGTTATGAGGGGGTGAAAAGCATGCCAAAATGGTTCAGGAAAAGGTAGCTTACGGCTTGTGCGAACTTGGCGGACGCACTGCCGTGCTCCCAGATAAGAAATTTTCATTTGATTTCTTCAGAAATAGTTTTATCAATCTCTCTTAATTGATACAGTGTCGTTATAATTAAAGATAAAAGTTAACATAAAGTTGATTAATCATTTCATAATTACTATAACTATTAAAATCATGCATAGCATGCAAACTATTGTTAATTTTGCGTTTAGCGAAACCAGAAATCAGACAATTGCTAGATATTATTTTGAAAAAAAAAATAAACTTGAGGAGTTTGAAATTTATAAAAAAAGAAAATAAATAAAATCTAATGCACATTTGTAGCTTTATCATTTACATTAAAACAACATTGCTTGAATATACAGTCGAACCTCGTTATGTCGACACTTCTAATGACCAGAAAAAGTGTCGTCTTGGGAGGAGTATTGCGGTAACTTGAGTTGGAGAAAAATATGTTTATAAAAAACTGTATTTTTAATTAATTTAAGACAATTTTAATTTCATAACTGTTTTTACAGTTTTAAGCAATAGAACATTATTATTAAACAAAATAAAAATTGAATAGAATAAAATCATATTAATTTATCATATTTTTTTTTTTTTACTGTTACATGAAATATTGATGAATTAAGGTTTGCTCACCCCTAGATTGCTTCCAATAATTCTTTTTCCAATATTATACAAAGAATTGCAATCAATGTTCGCTATTTCAGAAATGGATGTTAGATAATTTTTTATCCTTTAAACGTAATGTAATGCTTCGGGTTTAGTCGGATGAAAAACGCCGTGTGAACACAATAAAGAGCCGCCTGACCAGAACAAAAAGACCGCGAGGTACACGGATACGTCTATCTGGAGCTTAAGTGGGTCATTCATAGTCTATGGGTTTATTTATTCAGATAAACGATTGAAGTAAAATTTCTCATTTATCTCAATGGGTATTTTAGGCACTTTTGTGAAAATTTGGATATTTCTTGCCGCTTTATTGCCCCGCTTATAAGATGGATTATGAAAAATGGAAAATTTTCCTTAACCGTCGGGATATCCAGAGACGAAAATTATTCAGCGACGTAAAATCCGGAGTGTATTTACATTAAAATCAAATACAGAAAATCGGGACTTTGAAAAATGAACGTGATAAGCGGAGTGACGTGAAAACCGGATGTCGGTATTATGAGGTCCAACTGTATTTGATATTTCGAAAATGATTTCATGAATTAATAGTCGTTAACTCTAATATATATATATATATATACATATATATATATATACTAATAATATAAAGAAGTAAAGTTTGTTTGTTTGTTAGAGGTAATCTCTGGAGCTACAGAACCGATTTCAAAAGTAATGGTATCAAAATAATGGTGTTAGTCCAACTTATAACATAGGCTATATTTTATGTCGGTGCCACTACCCCAAAGGGGGTGCAGGAGCAAAATACGTTCTAAAAATGCGATTTTTGTGTTACTGAAGGACCTAGAAATATGAAATTTGGAATATTAGTTACTTATAATATATAAATGTAGTCTAAGAACAGTTCTTAAACAATTAGAAATTTAAAAGGGGTGAAAATGCACAAAAAGCGTTCTAAAAAAGGGTTCTAAATGGTAGTTTCTACATAATCTCAGAAAATACCAAACCGATTTAAAAAATATTGGTGTCAAAATGATGGTGACGACGCTTGCTCCAAGATAGGCTATATTTTATGTCCGTGCCACTACACCAAAGGGGGTCCTGGAGCAAAAAACTTTCTAAAAATGCGATTTTTGCGTTACTGAAGGGCCTAGAAATAAGAAATTTGAAATATTAGTTACTTATTAGATATAAAGGATTTCTAAGAACAGTTCTTAAACAATTCAAAATTTAAAAGGGGTGAAAATACGCGAAAAGCGTTTTAGAAAACATTCTACATGGTGGTTTCTACACAATCTCAGAAAATACCAAACCGATTTAAAAAATAATGATGTCAAAATGACGGTGAAAACCCTTGCTCCAATGTAGGCTATGTTTTATATCGGTGCCACTTCACGAAAGGGGGTGCAGGAGCAAAAAAAGTTCTAAAAATGTGATTTTTGCTTTACTGAAGGGCCTACAAATATGAAATATTAGCTACTTATTAGATATAAAGGATTTATAAGAACAGTTCTTAAACAATTCGAAATTTAAAAGGGGTGAAAATGCGCAAAAAGCGTTGTAAAAAACATTCTACATGGTAGTTTCCACAGAGTCTCAGGAAATACGAAACCGATTTAAAAAATAAAGGCGTCAAAATGATGGTGATAACCCTTGCTCCAACATAGGCTATGTTTTATGTCGGTGCCACTACCCCAAAGTGGGTGCAGGAGGAAAACTTTATAAATTGCGGTTTTTGTGTTACGGAAGGGCCTAGAATCGTGAAATTTGGAATGGTAGTTAGTTATAAGATATCAATGATCTCTAAGGACATTTCCTAAAAAATTCGAAATTTAAAAGGGGGTCAAAATGCGGAAAAAGCGTTGTAAAAACCGTTCTAAATTGCGATTTCTATGCAATCTCAGGAAGTACTGAACCGATTTCAAATATAATGGTGTAAAAATGATGGTGACAGATCTTGCTCTAAGATAGGCTATACTTTATATCTGTTTCCACTACCCCAGAGGAGATGCAGGAGCAAAATTCGCGAAACGCGTTCTAAAAACGTCTAAATGCCGATTTGTCAGTAATATCTCAGGAAGAATCAAACTGATTTCAAAAGCAATGGTAGGAAATTGATGCAGACAGCCTCTGATCTAACATAGACGGTATTTTATGTCAGAATCACTATCACCTAGACGTTGCTGGAGCAAAAACGCGTTCTAAATTTCGATTTTTGTGATCGGTAGGGACTAGCAACTTAAAATTAGGCAAGGTACATATTTATTAGATATAAATGATATTTAAAAACAGTTTCGAAAAAAATTAGAAATTTAAAAATGCGTGAAAATGCGCGAAAAGCGTTCTAAAAACGTTCAAAATTGCGATTTCTATTCAATCTCAGGAAATATCGAAGCTATTTCAAATGTAATGGTTGCAAATCAATGGTGACAGTCCCTGCTATAACATAGGTTATATTTTATGTTGCTCTCACTACCATCTGAGGGTTGCAAAAGCAAAACATGTTCTAAATAACGTTTTTTGCACAACTGAGGTCTAACACTTTGAAGTATGGCATGATATTTACTTACAAGATGCAACTGCTTTCTAAGAACAGTAGAAAGAAAATTCCAAATTTAAAAAGATGAAGTGAGCGAAAAGCGTTATAAATTACAATTTTTATGTAATCTTATCAAATACCAAACCGATTAAAAAAAATAATGATGACAAATTGTTGGTGATAGAACCTGCTCAAACATAAGCTATATTTTATTTCTGTGCCACTACCACCAGAGGTTTGGAGGAGCTAAAAACTTTCTAAATTGCGATTTCTGTGATACTTAAAAGGCTAGAAACTTTAAATATAGCATGCTAGCTACTTATAAAATATAAATGCCTCGAAGGACTTTCGAAAATAAAAGGGGTGAAACGAAAGGGGGGGGGGGTGCGAAAAGCATTTTAAAAAAGTCCTAAATTACGATTTCTATGCAATTTCAGGGAATATAAACCGATTATAAAAGTAATATTTGCGAATCAATGGTAACAGTCTCTGATCCTACACAGGCTATATTTTATGCCGATGATTCTACCACCTGGGGTTCACAGGAACAACAAACATTCTAAAAAAGGCCTTTAAAAGCTTTCTAAATAACGTTTTTGTGGAATATTAGGAAATAACAAACCGATTTCAAAATTAAAGTTGGCAAATTAATGGTGACAGTTCCTATTTAAACATAGCCTTTTTTGTTGAGAGAGGTGGTAGGACTTGGAATTTGACATGATAGTTAATTTTAAGATGTAAGAAGATGGTTTGTAAAAAATTCAAAACTTCAAATAAATACTGAAATGAGCGTATTAATTGAGCATAAAAGTTTCAAAGTATTTTCTAAATTATCATTTATTTAGTTTTATTTCGTTTTACTAATTTAAGTCTCATTTCTGCCTAATGCAGTGTAATAATGGTGTTTAATCAAACTGTGTTTTAAATAGTAATTTTTGAATTATTCCTAAAAGTAATAAGTACCTTTTAATAAAAAAACCTTTTAATAAAATAAGTTATTACCTTTTAATAAAATAAAAATTTAGTTATTACCTTTTAACAAAAATTAGACACATAAATATCACTTGGCATATTTCAAGTATTACGCGAGCAAGGCCGTGGTGGTTTGCTACTATATATAAATTATGTAATGAGTCACATATTATCCATATATGTACAAGTATGTGTGTGTGCGTGTGAACATGTATATGAAGTTATGTGTGAATATATAACCATACGTTATCAAATCGTCCATGATTTAAAAAAAAAAATTCCTTTTTGTGTCTGACAAATATTTTAACTTTTTCTTAAACACACAAATCTAAAAATCATTCGTTTCTATCATTAGATTTGTATACATATTACTGTTTTAAATTAAAATAACGAACTTTAATAATGAGAATTTTACCTTGAATAAGTATGTATAAAAAATATAAAACACATAAAAAAATATTTAAAAGTATTGCCTTTCTTTAAAACTGCAATTTAAAATTGCGATAAAATAATGTTCTAAACTGCTGCATTTTCTTTAAAATTTTTGAGCATTTTAACGAATATTTAAATCGAATTTTGTACATGATCAAAATTTTAAATTAAAATCGCAAAGAAAGAATAACAGATGGTTTTTTTAGTCTTATTACAGATTTAAAAAAGAGAAAATATCATGAACCAAAAAAAAAAAAAAAAAAAACATAATAATAAAATGATAAAATATAGTTTTTATCATTTTTTGACAGTCGGTGGAATTTAAATTAAATTTAAAATCCCAAAAGCTTCAAATTGATTTGCAGATTTTATGTATATTTTAAGAAAAGATCAGAAGGAATGCAAAATAATCAATACATTTTTATAATCGTGGAAATTTTTGAAAACATGTAATTGAAAATGTTACTCATATAAGACATTCATTAAAAATTGTTCTCTGGTATAACAGAAAAAAATTCAGAGGCAAACTGAAAAAGCTGTTAAATCAATCATTTCTTTATTAGGAAAATTTGTGCATTTAAAGCTAAATAAAGACATTTGTAACCAAAATTTTAAGTAAAGATAAAAAAAATGATATTATATCACTTGCTTTATAAAAATATGTAAATTATCGTGAAAAACCATTTAATTATTTGATGCACAGAAAATCAGCATTAAAGAAATGTATTCAAATATAAGTGCCGCCCTAATGAAAAGTGGACACAGACCGTCGAATTAAGCATTTCATTTCAACTCTAAAAAAAAAATCACCGTATATGTTGAGGCATTTGTCTCATAGTATAACCAGTAGGCGGAATCCCCCGGTATAGAACACTTGCGGCTAATCTCTGAAGAATGTTCGTATCCCTATACTTTACTTCGTCGTCCTAAGTAAAACATTGTTTTCGGAGTGCCTTCTTAAGTGGACCGAAGGTGTGAAAGCGTGTTCCGAATTATTACGAGTCGTCGCTCGTCTGTCATTTCTAACCATCGACAGCTTTATTGATGCATTGGCGATTGCTGCTTGGGCCTGTCCTGGCCTCGGTGCATCCTTTACTGTCTGTCTGCCTTATCTGAAACTATTCCCCCAGATGTTCACCGCTGTACGGCCTAAACAGTGTTCACCATAAACATTCTTCATTCGTCAAAAAATGTCTGCGTTCGTTGCCTCTTAGCCCCCCCCCCCCCCCCCACCAAAAAAGCACATCGCCTCTCTAATCCACTCTAGACACTTCGATAATGTTCTTAATTGAACCGAAGATGTGAATGTGTGTTCCGAATTTTTACGAGTCGTCACTCGCCTGTTACTTCTAACCATCCAATCCACAACCGTGACTATTGCATTGACGTTTACAGCGTGGACCTGTACTGTCTCGGTGCGTCCTTTAGTGTCTGTATGCCTTATCTTAAAATATTGCCCCAGTTGTTCACAGCTGTACGGCCTAAGCAGTGTTCACCATAAACATTCTTCATTCGGCAGAAAAATGTCTGCGTTCGTTGTCCATTAGCTCCCCCCCCCCACCAAAAAAGCACATCGCCTCTCTGATCCACTCTAGACACTTCGATAATGTTCTTAAGTGAACCGAAGATGTGAATGTGTGTTCCGAATTTTTACGAGTCGTCACTCGCCTGTTACTTCTAACCATCGAATCCACAACGGTGACTATTGCATTGACGTTTACAGCGTGGACATGTACTGGTCTCGGTGCATCCTTTACTGTCTGTATGTCTTATCTGAAAATATTGCCCAGTTGTTCACAGCTGTACGGCCTAAGCAGTGTTCACAATAAACATTCTTCATTCGGCAAAAAATGTCTGCGTTCTCTGCTCCTTCAGCCACCAAAAAAACGCACCACGACTCTCCGCTCAACTCTAGACATTTCGATAATGTTCACCCTCTGTTTTAGCTGTCAGTTACGTCAAACGACGCAATTTTGTCTAATGAAGAACAAATCAAAAATCGCCAACTTACGCCAATCAAATATCAAACTAAAAAAACACTTCAGCAACTTTGATAACGTCGCTACGTCAGCTGTTCACTTGTCATTTGGGCACTCCTTATATCAGGACGTTTAAAAAAAAAAGTTATCAATAAACAATTAAATTTTAGAAATTTGAAATGTCACTCATTTGTCTTAAATTAAGACAATATGAATTGACATATGATAGTGATTACAAGCAATTTAAATATAGATTTAATTAAAATTCTATTTTAATGCTTTTAAAAAGTATTCTATTTGAATATTATCAACATATACACACATATATAGGGCGTTTCAAAAATGACTGATGGAATTTAAAATTCAATAACTTGCAAACGGTGACAGATATTAAAAAAATTCTTGCAGGAGTGTTATGTAAAATGTCAGGAGTTTTTATGCTGCGATTCTCAGTTTTAGTCACGAATAGCATTGATAGATGGCGCTGCAAGCAATAACTGCTAAATCCAGGCTCGATTTTTCGGCCTCTCTCTTCTTCCATGCGAAACATATAGATTAATTTGTATTGAATGGATCCCGAAGTACTAAAAATCTGGGGCCTGGACTGAGCGCATAGGGCTTTCAGCGCCATCTATTGCTTGAAATTCGAAGTAAAATCAAGAATCACAGTAAAATAATCCTGACATCATATATAATCCCCCTGCAAGATTTTTTAAAATACCTGTCACCGTTTGCAAGTTATTGAATTTAAAAATCAATCAGTCCTTTTTGGGACACCCGGTATACATTAAAATAATAAAACTTTGTAAAAAATCACCATTAAAATAAAAACAATACATAGGACGCGTTTCGAGCTAAAAATATAACAGCTCGTCATCAGCTACAGTAGATGACGAGCTGTTATATTTTTAGCTTGAAACGCGTCCTATGTATTGTTTTCATTTTATGGTGATTTTTTACAAAGTTTTATTATTTTAATTGCTTCATATAGCCAGTTTTCGGTGCTGTTTCGCTACCCGGTATATATACATGTATTTTAATGTACAGTATATTAGAAACGCATAGAAATGAACCTTAAACCTATTATTTCTTTTCTAAACAGATAAAATTGATAGATTATTATTTTACGTAAATAATACGTTTCCTTACAAATTATATTGTTATAGTTAAACAGGTGATCAGAAAAGTAAACCAGTAATTTATGACAGGAAAATAATTTATTTTTTCATATTAAATACATTAAAAATTATGTAATTTCCACATACCTTAACGTGCAATTAATTTTTCTAACATAATAATTTATATAAATTTATTTAAACTACAATACAGTGACAATTTCAATGAATATGAAATTTGTCTATCGACTACCACGATATACACTGCTCAAACAAATTAGGGGAAAAAATAAATAGAACAGTGCAAGACAGCCATCCATGGGCATAAAATGTATAGTACGCGTGTATCAATGCGCAATACAGAGAAAAAGAAGCAAAAAATTGTAAGGGGCTTGTATTCTTTGAAAAGATGAAAAAAAAACATGAAAAGATGGTTTACGGCAACAATTTGGCTTCATGCAAATGATAAAAAAAGTATAGTTTAGAAATGATGCAAGATTTTTAATAAGGCGTGTGGTCTCCTCGAACAGCTAAGACTGCTGCACACCTGTTTTCCATGGATGCGATGAGGTTATCGATAAGACTTTGGGGAATACTGTTCCACTGCTCAAGAATTGCAATCTCCAAGTCCCGGACAATAAAAGGAGGCCTCAGTCTCACGGCAATGCGTTGTCTGAGTATGTCCCAAAAATGCTCTATCGGATTTAGGTCAGGATAGCATGTTGGTCATTCAATACTCTGTATTGTTTTAGCTTCAAGCACGTTTTCCACAAGACGAACTGTATGAAGTCTGGCATTATCATGCATGGACAAAAAAGAAATCACTAATTGCTGCAACATTAAATATGACATGAGGTCTCAGTATCTCGTCTGTATAACTTTGGACCGTTAAAGTAGCATTCCGAATGATATGCAGGCCGGTACGTCCACCTATGCTGATTTCTGCCAATAGCATCAGGCCACCTCGTCTGTAATGTGATCTTTCACGAACGAATGAGGAATTATTTTGAGTGTCTCTTTCTCTCCATACCAAAACACATGGGATGTCACATCCAGACTGAATCGAGACTCATCTGTAAATAGAATTTGATTCCAACAACTTTGCCTCCAAACTCGATGTTCAGTTCCCCACCTTCTTTTGACCGCATAGTGGCTTGAGGTCAATGGAATACAGACCATTGTCTTACGTGCATAGATACCACCCTTATGAAGCCTATTTTGGACTGTTTGGCTGGACACCCTTCGTCCTGTGGCCAAGAATAACTGTGTTTCCAGCTGAGCAGCATTACCCGTTCCGTCTCGACGAGCTGTTAACAGGATATATCGGTTATCAGTTTCTGTGTTAGCACATTTTCGACCATGCAGTTAACTCGATGACTACCATTCCATGTGTCTTGGAATCGATTCCACAGCCTTTCATGGACACTTTTTGGGACTCCAACAGCGTACACTACATTTTGTTCTGTTTCTTCTATTTCAACTGTCCTGATAACACGCCAAGCCATGAATTGTGGTAAATCATATTATTGTGACATTTTCAAGCCACCTTTTCTCAAAACACAAACTGAGCAATTGAATTTTACAACAGAGGCAGTGAAACAGACGTTTCTGCAAAATCCCGATTTTTGCACTTATCTCCTTTTTCTAGTTTTTCACGTCATAAACTTTAATTTACATGTGAAGGTTTATTTATCTGTTTTCTACAACACTTTAAATTATGGATGTTTTATTTTACTTTATTTATCGATGTAAATCTTTGCGTAATTTCGTTAAAACCATGTGCTCCCCTAATTGTTTTGAGCAGTATACACTCCCCTCTGGAAAAGATAAACTTAATACTAATAAAACTTTAGTGTAAACTATAGGGCAGTTGATATGCGCTGAATCACCTAAAGAAATGTGTACCACGTAGAACAAACATATGAAATATAATTTACATGTGTGATACGCCGTAGTAGAAAAAAGTTTTATGCATCATTTATACTTAGAAATATAAAATTCAAAATATTCATTCCGGATTTATTTCATAATTTTGTCTGTTTATACATCAAAAAGAAATTTCAATATTTTGTACAAAGATGTAAAAACAAAAATAATTTCATTTTATTGTATACTAGCAAAAACCGCGCTTTTGCTCGCGTAATAGTTGAAATATGCTAAGTGATATTTGTATGCCTAATTTTTATTAGAAAATATTATACTTTCAGGAATAATTCAAAAATTATTAATTAAGACAAAGTTTGACTAAACTTCATTATTACACAGAATTAGGCAGAAAACAGACTTAAAGTAATAAGAAGAACGAAAATTAATTCTAAATAAATGATAATTTTGAAAGTACTTTTAAGCTTTTATTCACATTTCGTTCTCTCTTTTCAATATTCAATTGAAGTTTTGAATTTTTTAGAAACCTTTCTTTGTACGAATTAACATCTTAAAATTAACCACCATGTCAAATTCCAAGCTTCTTGTCTAACAGTGTACAACCTCCCTGGTTCTAGTGGCACTAACATAAAATGCTATGATGAAAAAAAAACTATCATCATTAATTTGCCAAAATTAATTTTGAAATCTGTTTGATATTATTTAATATTCCGTAGAAAATGCAATTTAGAACGTTTTTAAGGGCTTTTATAGAACGTTTGTTTTCGGAACCAGTACTTTTGTAATCGGTTTATTATTTCACAGAGATTGCATAGAAATGTTAATTTAAGTCTTTTTTAGAATGCTTTTCGCTCGTCCTCTTCGCTTTACAGCTTTTATATTTCGAATTTATTTTCGACTGTTCTTAAAGGACATTTATGTTTTTTAAGTAACCACCATGGAATATTCAAAGCTTCTTGCCTCTTCAGTATCACAGAAATCGAAATTTAGAACGTTTTTGCTCTTGCAACAGTCTGCTGGTAGTCGAACCGACTTCAAATATATAGCTTGGGTTTGAGCTGGTCCTATCACCAACAATTTACAACCATTATTTTTTAAATCGGTTTGGTACTTCAAAAGATTGCATAAAAACCGTAATTTTGAACGCTTTTTTGCTCACTTCATCCTTGTAAATTTAGAATTTTCTTCGGACGGTTCTTAGAAAGCATTTGTATCTTTTAAGTAAATACTATGCTAAATTTCTCCTGCAACCACTAGGTAGTAGTGACAACAACATAAAATATAGCCAATGTCTCAGCAGGACCAATAATTTGCAAACATTACTTTCGAAGTCTGTTTGATATTTCCTGAGATTGCGTAGAAATCGCAATTTAGAACATTTTTTGCGCATTTTCCCACCTTTTAAATATTGAATTCTTTAGAAACAGTTCTTAGAGAACATTTACATCTCAAAAGTAAGTAGCATGCCTGATTTCCTGTTGCTAGCCACTGGCAGTATCACAGAAATCACAATTTAAAACGTTTTTTGATCCTGCAACCCACAGGTTGTAGCCAAACCGACATATAATAGAGCGTAAGTTAGAGCAATGGTTGTTACTATCAATTTCCAATCATTACTCTTGAAATCGGTTTGATACTTCCTGAGATTGCGTAGAAATCGCCATTTAGAACGTTTTTTATAACGTTTTTCGCGCATTTTCACACCTTTAAACTTGAAAAATTTTTGAAATGTTCTTAGATATAATTTATATCTAATAAGTAACAACCACGGTAAATTAAATTTATGTAGGTCCTTCAGTAACATTTTTTTAAGAACGGTTTTTGCTCCTTCTTCCTCTTTGGGGTAGTGAACATCCACGTAAAATATAGCCTATGTTAGAGCAAGGCTTGTCACCATCAATTTTCAAACATTACTTTTGAAATTGGTTTTATACTTTTTGTGATTGCGTAAAAATAGCCATTTAGAACATTTTTTAGAACGCTTTTCGCGTATTTTCACCCCTTGCAAATTTCGAATGTTTTAAGAAATACTGTTAGAGATTATTTGTCTAATAAGTAACTACCATGCAAATATCATATTTCTAAGCCATCAATAATACAAAAATCGCATTTTAGAACATTTTTTGCTCTTGCACCCCCTTTGGTTTAGTGGCATGAACATACGATAAAACCTACGTTCGAACGGGGACTAACACAGTCATTTTGGTACCATTACTTTTGCACCTCGGTAATTCCCGAGATTACCTCGAACAAAGAAACAAAAAACAAACAAACTTTACTTCTTTATAATATTAGTAGGGTAAAGTGGGGACATAGGCCGAACTTTTACTTTTCTTCTTGTAAAATGTACAATAAAGCAAAAACCAACAAACTAAGTACCAGCAAACATTAATCAAACCTTTTTGAATCTAATTTCTATGTTAAGCAAGTTAAAACACTCTTCATAAAGTAGACATAATTATTTTCCCAAACGTCATTTTTTAGTGTGTGACATATGCCACATAGAGAAAAATGTTAGGCTGTTTATTTTTTTTTTTCAAGCAAATTACAATTTTATTTACTTAAACTACTTAAAATGAAAATAAATAACAGTAAACTTTCAAAAATCATATATATCACTAAATTGGGCAAAGTTTAAAGAAAATGTAAAAGTAACTCTATAAATAAAACTTAGGACAAAAAAGGAAAATGAAAAGAAAAACATTTGAATTTACATGAATGGATAGCATAATAACAGGAAACAATAGACAGCATAATTACAAAAACATATAAATTACTGGTTTGCATCCAGGCGAACATTGCAGTTTGCTCTTAATGTAAGTATTAGTTCTATTCTATTTAGGCTCTAGTCTGTTTATTTTTGGCCTTTCTTCTCCTTCTTTGATTTCGTATAACCCATTCGCCCACAATCATACCACACGTCCCGTTTCAAAAGTAAAGTGAACCTTTTTGATGCGGCTATTGATTGAATTTGATGCACTGAATCCTGTCCGCTTTAGACTTAGTTTCTTGATGAGAATCCAGACACTCAGCACATTCAGAATCATCAAATTCCAATCCAATACTGCCATCAGAATCCATAAGTGGAACAATTTACTAATTGTCGGAAGATGACTCATATTTCAGTTTCTTCCTCAAGTAAAGTGTTTTCAAGTTGGCATTTCCCTTCCTTTTTTTTTACATATTTAACTTCCAGCAGGCTGTCATTCTTTGACGCTTTCTAGTTTCTTTTGCTTTACATTTCCTTCTTTTTTTTATTTTTTATAAGCTCTGTGCTTGTAATATTCGCATCCGTTTGCTTTCTTTTACTTGGCTGTATAGGTCTTTTGATCATTTGGATAGGAGATATTTTGTTCAACAGTTTAGGTAGTGAGAATTGTAAACGACCTATGTTTTCTTTATTCACACATGGTGAACCAACATTGTTCCTGAGAATATTTTGATAAGTAGCAGAATGCTCTAATATACGTTCTTAAAAGTGTAAGTCTTACATAAATCGCAGTGAATGAATTTATTGAATCGAAAGCAAAAATATATTTTGCGGCATCTGTCCTATAGTGTCGGGTTAGATGCCGCTCCGGCTTTTTGTGTCATGTGAGCGACGCGAGAGAAAGGGAAGCAGACGTCTGTGTGAGGATCAAGTCTACAGTTGCAAACGGTTTTGAGATGAAATTTCAGTTTATTTGGCTTAAAATGTGCAATAAATCTTTATTAGAATAATTTTAGCAACTTACCATGCAGGTTCGAACCATAAAAACGGTCACAAATATGTAAATACTGACTCTTAAGTGGTGGAAACGCATACAACACAACTCACAGCACAGAGGAACACTACAAACGTCTTAAATTGGCCTAGGGAGCACTAGTGTCGTCCACACAATCTATGCGGCATCTGTACCCACTTTATCGTATACATTTACATTTTAAATTTCAATAATTTATTTCGGATTTATTTAAAACGTGAGCATGTGAATTAAAAGAAAAACTAGTAACTTAAGTACTATGCTATCACTAAGAAGTAAATATTCTCTGTGAAAATAATGTGGTATCAAAAATGGTACCATGGGCTCATGATCACTAATGCCTGTGGTATCAGATCTGCTAAAACGATTCATGTAGCTTCAAACTATTTTTTATTATTATTTACTGCTTTCATCTTCATTCAAACTAATTAACTACTATTACCTAAATGTGAAATTATTGCAGCAGTGACTTAAAATATACATTATTTATGAAATATTGAGCTCAAAGCTGGACATATGTTAGCAGAAATGCTACCCGGGCATTAGATGATTAATCATCTCAAACACCTAAATTACAAAATTCGATCGTAAGATAACGCCTTAAGACTCCTCTATTACTGACAAATCAAAATTTATGGTTGCACGAATTAAAATTTTCATATAATTTAAAGAAACGTAAATCATTATTTTTTTTACATAGAAATATTTTTATTTCCTTTAAATTTTATTACTATGTTGCAAACAATTATATAGATTTACATTTTCTTTTCATAAAAATCTCAAACCGAGGCATTTTTTTAATTTATTAATATATTTTAACCTATAACGTAACAATTTATCTGGCTTTTTAAGAATCGCATTTTAAAATAATTTTTATTTAATGAGTTAAAATTTTGAAGATTTTTGTGATGGTTGACCATAGAATTTGTAAAACCATGATTTGTAAAACCATTTGAAATCCCATGAAAAACTTCTCATAATTAAAAAATAATAATAAATTTAAAACTTATTTAAAAAGTGGGATTATGTAAAATCGTTATAACACAAAATAATATTTGTAAAAATTTATTTTTCTTCATTTAAATAAACAGAAACATATAATTTTTAATTTTGTTTCGGAATTTTGAAAAATACTAACTTAAGTAAAAAAAAAAAAAAAAAAAAAAAATATTTAAAATAGTGTTCCCGATGGGATACGTATTTCTGTTATGCTTTTAAACGATATACGTATATGAGTATAATACGTTTCTATGAAATACGAATACCTTAAAATATACGTTTAAACATATCCGGATACGTTTAAGGGTACATCGGTTAAACGTGTATTTAAGCATACGTATATTTAAAATATACGTATATTTCAAGTATTGTATTTACTTTTCAATGGACCTCATCAGTCTTACGTCACTAAATGGAGGATAAGCTGGAAATCGGTGTCTTTGCCGTAGCAATCTGAATCTACATATTATGTTTCATACATAAGATCTTGTTACTTTCCTCTATAAATATTTTACTTAATTTATGTTTCTTCTAATTTCATCTCAGGGTATTGAGATCAGATACCCGTTTTTTTTTCTATTTTATTATATATTGTATACAAATTGTATTCATTGTAAGTATCTAGCAAAATTGAACAATTTTTGAGCAAAAAATAAGAGTATAAATGTTTCAGATTTATTGTGTATCCTTGTTAAGTATGTTTTTTTTTTCTAATCTTTTACAAATTCTTTATTCTTGTGTGTTACACTTAAGATTGCACCCGGGCGCAAATGTTATTCTTTCCACGGAGCTAATGTTTTCTACTCTGTTAATGCATAATGAAAATCTATTTTTTTTTATTATGACACTCATGGTGTTTTTTATGCAAAATATTAGAGCATTACATTTAAGATTTTTTGATATTGTCAAATATAATTTATTGTATAAAGTACCTATAAATTTCGAATACAGGATTTTTCTTAACTAACGTGAAGTGCTCAGAGCCCTCTAGCGAGTAAAGTATTGGACGAAACATAAGCAAATTTGATTAGCATGCATATATATATATATATATATTTATATATATGTATATATATATATATATATATATATATATATATATATATATATATATATATATATATAAATTCGCCACCAGGGGGAGTTTTGGCGCTATTTACCGACTAAAATGCATTAATTGGCATAAAATCTGTTCTGTGTAGCGATCATGAATATAAAGGAAAGGCTGGGAGACTTCTCGTCATTTTGAGACCAACTGCTTTGCGATGGCTCTTACTTTACGGGACCTGCTTTGCTAGTCAAGCTGTATTACCAACGGAACGAGAATTGCAATGCTGCTCTTTGTGAATTTCACCGATTAAAGAAGTTTCGAAAAGGACCGATGAGCATAACAAAGTTACGAATCGTGATTCAACGATTTGAAACTACAGGGACTCTAGCACGGAAACAAGGCCAAGGACGCAAAGTGACTAGTCAGCAACAAGTTGACGAAGTTGTAACTCTTATTGTCGAACAGGAGATGGAAAATGTGCAGGGTACAAGCAGCGCTCAGGCAGTATCTCGGCACATGCAGATCTCATACTCAACGGTGAGGAAGATCCTGCATCAGATGTTACAGTTTTATCCGTACAAAATCTTTTCTGTTCAAAAATTGCTCCCAGGCGATGCGGCCACCCAGCTGGATTTTTCATTGATATTTTTAGCACGCAAGCAAATTGATGATACATAGCCGTGGAATGAAGCGGACTTTCATTTGAACGGTGGCATTAACACCCGCAACTGCCGCATTTGGGCTGCGAATAATCCGCACGCTTGTGTGCAAGAGTCTCTCCACTCGCCAAAAGCCACTGTGTTATGTGACTTTACAACATCCTTTATCATCGCTCCTTACTTTTATGAGGAAAATGGAGCAAGTGGACCTGTGACCTGTACAATTACTGCTGCCAGGTATGCAGATAATGCTACAGATCTTCACGATTCCACTACAGCAGCGAGGATATCTCGATTCGACCATATTCATGCAGGATGATGCACCACCCCATATTGGACTTAGTGTACAGCGTGTGTTGCGGCAACATTTTTTCTGACAGCAGAATCGTTAGTCGTGCATTTCCTACGGCATGGCCACTGAGGTCGCCCAATCTCAATCCTTATGATTTTTGATTGTGGGGATTTCTTAAAGGTGTTGTTTATCAAGGACATGTCTCCGATATCGCAACGTTGAAAGATCGAATAACGTTTCAAGTGAGGCAAATCAATTCTTATATGCTGCGAGCGGCAGTCGAAAACGTCGTGCTTCGTATGCAGTTCTTGGAATATACCAATGGTGCTCATATTGAACCTAATTTGCAAGTAAAAAACATTTGCTGTAGATAAAATAGATGCGTACTGTATTGTTTGGCATTTAATAATTCAACATTTACACTAATACTTTTTTGCAGCCCCAAAATTGCCCCTTGTGGCGAATTTTATAACTTTTTTAATTCGAAATCCAATGGTCCACTATGCATGCTCATCAAATTTGATTATGTTTCGTCCAATGCTTTACTCGCTAGCGGGCTCTGAATACCTCACGCTAATTAATAACCACCTGGTAAACTGGCAATTTTTAGAACACAATTGCGCATGCTTAACCCTTTCAGAGGCAAAGCTCCAAAAATATTCATTTAGTTAATTCACACAACAATTTACAAACAAATTTATTTGAAAATAATAAAAAGCTTTTCTTTACGTATATAATGAGAATTGTACTAAAAGTAATTGTACTTAGAACGAAATTGTACTAAAAAATTACTCGTGACCATTTGTCAGTTTGGGCATTAAAATTAAGCGTTTGCAAACTGTAAACGGTGTCCTTGAAAGAGTTAAAATGACTTGCTATTCTTTTTTTTTTTAGAGTAAAACATATTTTCAAAATATCTTGAATTTAGAAAACAATATTCTTATATACAATAAAAGTATGATTTCAAAACTTTCGAGGAGTCCAACTGATCAATGTCACTTTCAAATATAATGTAAATTTAAGTCTCTCGTGTGGCCGCATTGAAAAATAATGCTCCATGCCATAAATCAAAAGGAGCTGGGAGCTGTGCTACATACCTGCGATAGTATACCAATAGTAAAACATTTCATAAATAATAGCTTAGTTTTTAGGAAAAACAGCCAAAATCTAAACTGAGGAAAAATATTCAGATTTTTTTAAATGCCGGCACAACAACCAGAAAGTAGGTAAACTCCCGACCATCGTGTCTTTTTGAACAAAGAATCGCGATGGCTCCGGTAAACCGAAAGAATGTAGGACCGTAGAGGATATTTCGCAATGTCTCTAATCCGCAGATAAGCATCGAAACATCTATTCCCATGCCTTGAACGAAATACGTTTAGACGTTTATACGTTTAACTGCTTGAGTAAGTTCCGTATATGCGATGTACCGTATGTGTTGTTTTGCATAATACGTATAACCGCCGTAGCCATGTTATACGTATCTGAAATCCGTATTCTGTATAATACGTATTACACGCATATGCGTAGAAACGTTTAATAGTGAGCACTAATTTAAAGTAAAAATTAAAAAAAAAATAAAGTAAAAATTAAAAAATAATAATGATGTGACTTTTTAAAAAAAAGTTGTATTTTCAAAAGTATTTTTTTTTTCAAATTTTCTGAATCGAAATTAAAGTAAAATAATTGAATAAGACATGTTCCAAGTTTGAAACATTTATCTATAACGGTTCTTGACTTATAGCAATTTAAATATGATAAATGTTGAATAAACTCATCATGAAGAAAGACGCATTTTCACAAGAAGTCGTTTCCGTGACAACCATTGATTAAAATCTAGAGTTCGAAAACAAACTAAAACGAAAAAAAAAATTCCGTTTTTCAATTAAAATAGATGCATGATTTAAAGGTCATTTTTAAACAGAAAGAAAAACAGAGAAATTTTTAACCCTTTCATGCATAAATTATTTTTCATTATTTTCAATTATTCACAAAAAAATACTTTTTGGGATAAATGAGAATCTATTATAAAATAATTTTATTATTGTGCCTCATGCTAGCTATTATGTGTCCACAAATGAGATCTCCATAAATGAATACTGATTTTTTTTTCTTTTTAGGACAATACTTAAATGTCCTCATATGAGGCCCGAAAGTGTTAATGCAATAAAAATATTTTAGAAAATCTGTTCGTTTTCGTGTCCCGGATCCCCTTAACTTATTATCAATTTTAAACATTTAAGCGTTATTTATAACTCCTAACTTAACTTATATCTTCAAAATGTTCATATAACATTTTAATAGCTCTTTTATTTTTAAAGAATATCTGCTTCATATATTACTGATCGATTTCTAAAAAAGTTCCTGGGCTATTTAGACAGTGCTGTTAAAAAAAGAGTATATAATTAAAGAGCGTCAAAAAAAAACACGTATGCTTCCTTTTGTTTGTTTAGTATCAAAACTATTGAATATCCTAATTGCAAAGTCTTAATAAAAGGTTTTTCAATAGCACTGCACTAATGAAGTTTCATAGTTAATGGAATGAAAAGAGTTTGGAATTTGTCAACATCTAATTGAAACAAAGGTTAATTATTGGGGACACTCTTTTGATACTAGAATGATTATTTTTAATTTTTGTTTTAATTGGTTTTATTATTTGCATAGGAAATTGAATTAAGCAGATAAAACCTCCAAACTAATATTTTGAAATGAAAGTTTTCATGCACCATTAAAAAATAATCATTTAGGAGAAATGTTATAAATTTCATAGTTTTTAAAGCTAAAAAATATTACGTTCCGAGATTTTTAAATTATTGATTTTGAAGCAAAAGACAATATTTTTTTTATTCGAAAAATGGACCAAAAAACTTAATTCCTTTTTATGATTTCACATGTTGTATAATTTTAAGACATCAATACTCTTAATATCATATGACACTGGTCATCCAAATTAAAGGATAATGAAAAAAAAATATGCTCACTAGTTAATGTTGGAACCAATGCCCAGTGCTGCAATTATTTTTGATAATTAAATACAATTTAACACAAAATTGTACTTTTGCGACTAAGGTAACGCCGGAAATATGCAAATTCGGTTACTGAAAATGTGGTGCTCAATAAACGCATTTTGGAATTGTGGTCTTTAGTGTTGTTTAAAGTGAATGTGGTGTCTCATAGTCTGAACACTGATTTTAGACGTGTTTTGATCTAGAGAGAGGGGGGAAACGCATCTTGCCTTTCTTTGTACGTGAAATATCCCGTTTTCGCGACCGCGGTTGTATAGTTTGTGGGGGAATCATTACAAATGGCCGCACCGAGCTGCATATCTTTCAATGAAGTTCTGTAACCTTTCGAAAATATGTGGAGGATGTATAGGAACCCCAAATGAGACTATTTAGGGGTGCTGTTGGCCGGTATTTCTGCCAGGAGGATGACAAAACTCAGCCACATACAGCATATGTTCCGTCAGAATACTTGCAAACAGAAGATATCCCTTGGATGGATAGGCCACCTTACTCATCTGACTTGAAACCGATTGAGCATGTGTGAGATGCTTTGGGTGCCGACTTTCGGCACACCAAATTCCTCCCCGGACCTTCCAGGATCTGAAAAGTGCATTTTTAGAAGAGTGGCGTGAAATTCCACAAGACTTGGGTAAGATTCAACACTTTGGTAAGACGACCAGATATGTGTTCCTGATTACTACTGATCACAACACGAGGTTCAGAAAGTCTTTCATCAGAATTTTTTTCAGAAATGTTTTCATCATTTTCCATTTTCTATAAATTTAGTTTTAATTTCAATTTTTGGGAATAATCAACTGCCAAACATTGTGATTTATGTTAACTAATGCTCTTGGACAGATTTGTATTATTTTTTCATTAAGTATCAGTTACGTTTTATTTTGGCCATTATCCTTTAATTTTAATGACCAGTGTATTTTAAAAAAAATTCACAATTTGAAATATATATTTTTTTAGTAATAGATTTAATCTTTCTGAATTTTTTTTCGTATGATTGATGCCTCATGCATATAATATTTCTGATAAAGCATTCAAAATTGTTAATTTAACACATAAATACGTCAAATGATTCCTAGTTATATAATTAAAATAGGTGTAAAAACAATTAAAAGGCATTAATACATTAAGACATATTTACAGATGTTAAATATAAAAGAATTCCCGGGATTCCGTAGCACCTTAGAACCAATCTCTGGTCATCATCAAGGGGTGAAGTCAGAAAAAATCAAGCTAATTTCTTCTACACTGTAAAAAAAAAAAAAAAAAAAAAAAAAAAAAAAAAACTGTGATCGAGTTAGATCGCGAGATAAATAGTACTTTGTACTGTAAAAATGTCATTTTTTTTTCAGTGAAGTCAAATTCAGGGTGAATTTGACGTTCTTTTACATGTAGATCTTTCTATCTATTTAACATTCAAAAATGTCCTCAACAAAATATTGCAGAGACATAAATTATAATAAGTATCAAACTAAATCATTTAATTTCTGCAAACACTTCCTTATGAAAAACAAATTTTTTTTGCCAGTTGTTCTTCTCATTTTTCTTACAAAAGAGAAGTTTGTGTACACATACAGGGTATCCATAAACTCATAGTAAGTTCGTCAGAGGTGATAGAACACAACTAGACGAGCACAAATCACCATATAACCAATGATCGGATCGCAAACCGTAAAGCAATAGGGGGCGCCTCCCAACGATAAAAAGGATGTTCACCGCAGCTTTCTTCACTCGTTCTATGGATCATCGATGAGATGGATGCGTACTCAAATCAGAAAAAGACCGCGATGCATTACATGTACGGAGCGGCAGTCACAAATTAAGGGAAGCCCAAAGGTTGTATCGAAGGTCCAATGAACTGACCGGAACGCTCTCCCGATTTCTCATGTCTGGACATTTTCTTCTAGGGTCACATGAAGAATCTCATCAAAGATGATGGTCCCATAGATTCCGTTGAAGAAATTGTTGCCAGGATATCCGTAGCTACTGACCCCATACGTGAGATATCTGGTGTTTTCGCCAATGTACGGCGGTCCCTCCATGGATGCTGTGAAGCCTGCGCTACTGTTGGCGGCCGCAATTGTGATGGCTGCCGTACCTGTCGTTTACATTCATTTGGCTGAATAAAAAGTTTTTTTTTCATAATATCGGTTTCCAATCATTCCATCGCTGTATATCTTCTTCTTCCTCATTTTGTGCCACAGTATGTTTTGCGCTTTAGCTTTGCGACTTGCGTTCCGACCATGGATTCTATCGTGATTTGTGCTACCATGCGTTTAGGGACATCCTGACTATTTTCTTTAATCTTATCTATACATACTAACATTATTTTTACACTTATAGATAAATAAACAAATTGTCTATATCTGTTTGATTCGGGAGATAAATTTGAAACTGATTAACAGCGGAAACATATAACAAAAATGCAATTCTTTATCATAATAAATTTGTTAATTATATACATTTTAACGAAAACAGCCGAGTTCAATTATTTGATTTTATATTAAATTCAAACATTTGCCAAGGTTTTTGGCCAACCTATTACACTGTAAAAAAGAATCTATCAGGTTATTTAGATTTTTCTAGGAAACTGGGATGCCTAGAACTTTTTATGTAACTGCAACAAAATAAAATCATGCAACAGATTCACGTTTATTCTGTAAAAGTATAATGTGTGATGTTACTAACATTTTTTTAGGAAACTGAGATACCTAGAACTTTTAATGTAACTGCAACAAAAAAAAAATTCTTTTAATTATCCCTGGTTACTGATAAAAGTTTAGTAATCAAACACATTTCTGTAACTTTACAAAAACTAGTTCTTTTTTTTTTACAGTGTACAGATAAAATTTTAGTAAGCTTACAGTTTATAACACATTTCTGTAGCTTTTAAAAAAACTAGTTTTTGTAGACTTACATCTTTTTTTACAGACTAATTGCGTACATATCCCTCCACCGTAAAATTATAGTCATTAGCAAGTGTACCACAATAATATTTGATGAATTTAAACTCTTTACAATTTAGATTTTTTTGTCTACAGATTGTTTACGTCACAACATATTTTAACGATTAAGACGCATATTTTTAGTTTTCCCTATTTCCCGTTCTCGTGCATGATACATAACTCAGTGATTTATTAAAAAGCTCAGATTATTTTTAGAAATATATGCTACTTAAGTTCTGGTAAAACATTTTCTGCATTCACCTGAAAAAATACGTAATTATGTGTAATTATGTACGTAGAATGTCTACAATCTTGCATTTAGATAATATTAAAATCCCCAATTCAATCTAGTAGTGTTTAGTCTTTTCGAAATATTCTGTGACATTTAGTCTACAGAAAGACATAGGAAATGTCCCATTCTTCATTTGTTTTAATTTGTATTATTTCATGAAAGTCTTTATTTATTTTTCATAAATGTCTTTTTAATCCGTGTTGCTCAACAACGAGATTTTTTTAACACCAAAAATTAAATTAGTATAAATATCTAAACATATAAAATTTAAATACAGGTTATAAAGCTATTCCTTTCTCTAAATTTTGTAGCATGAAACCACGCACTATTTTCTCTTTCATTTGCTGAATGATTTCGTGTGAAAAATATATTAAAATATTATACAAATATGCATTCTAAAATGTAAAGATGACGATTTTATGTAACACTTGATAATATCTTTTCTTAAACAAAATGACGTATCTACAAACTTCGAAATGTGTTTATGCTATTAGTGCTTTAGATGCAAGTAGATATTGTTGATGCCAGACGGCATTGTGTTATAATAATCTTGATTTAAGTTTTAAAAAATAAAATATTTATTAGTACAATAACATAAATCGTGGTAATTTTATCATAAAAATGTATTTCCTATATTTATGAAATATATAAAACATTGAAATATTAAATACATTATTAACCCCTTCACTGACAAGCCCGTGTTAATACGTTCACTAAGCTCCAGGTTTCACTGCAATACAAAGAATATTTAAAGTAATATAATTCTATTGATTTAGCATGTATGTAATTATGTATTATGTTCGATGTATTTTAAATACATCGAACAATGATGAATACTTCCAAGAATTGCATTCATATTCGTTATTAAGTTTTTCTATAAAATGTTGAAAGAATCATCTTTTTTTAGCAATTAAAACAAAATGCAGAGAAAACAACATTACAATTTTACCCTTTTCCAAGACTGTCAGAGGGTTAATAAGAATTCTGTATTTGAATAATAATATTTAAAACATATATACACCTTCTAAACATCGAACTATTTGTATGTATCAATTGTATTTAATCTATTAACATGTAATTTAATAGAAATCGCATATTCCATACCTTTGCTTTAAGGTGTACACCGAAAAATAAGTACTGTTAAATAAAGCTTAAGAAAATCTACGCGTATCATCATTAAAAAAAAAATGTATTCGAGAAAAGAAGAGATAAGCAAGAAAGAACACTAAGGAGTGTGTCTCAGGCTAAATGAAGCAGTACATGAATATTTTATTGGTAACAAACACATTTCTTTGTAAAAGGAAATGCTTTTTCTCTGTATTAATTGAAAGTAGATTTCAGGGGAAAAAAATTAAAAAGACATCTTTTATGAGGCAAAATAATACACAATATATTACCAATTTGTAAAAGAATAAGTTACTTTAATAAGGCATTATTCACGAAATATTAATAAAAGTTATGTAATCACTGATTTAAATTTAATTAATTCAACTTTATTTGACTCACTTGTAAATACATTATAGCGTAACACTACGAGTAAATACGCTAGAAATATATTTTTCAGTAAAGTTTTGTCATTCAATCTACGACAAAGATTATTGGTATATATTTTCTCTGTAATGTATGTATAAATGTAAAAGATTTCATTCCACAATAATGTATTTTACATACAATACACACGCATATATGTAAAGTTATAGATCTATATGTGTGTGTGTGTAGTATGGATAATAAAACTTGCAAATTATTGAAACGAATTTGCATCCATTTACAATAGATATTGGGTTAATAAAGTGCAGCATATCTACTTATATATAAAAGTAAAACAGACATTGTCTCTGTTGCTCTAAAAGTATATCTATCGAAGTTCTGATTTTCATATCTTCTGGTTTTACAAATAATAATGATAAAAAATATTCAATATTTGTTTGGCGTTTGACTTGTAAGTTAAAATGTCAATTACGCGAATTGTTTAATGTTTTGGATAACATTCAATTCAAAATTAATATTAAATATGTTATCCGATAAGGTTATAATAGATTGAAACAATTTTATAATTGGCTTCACGCATCCCTTTTGAAGTACACACATGTTCATGTTATTTTGAAATGATAATATTTCTTCCTCGGACTCTTGAGTTTTTAACATATTCCCAGGTTTAGACGTGTCTCTGGCACTTCTATTTATATGTCTGTTTTTACAATAAACAAAATCCAATTGGTCTTCAACATTTGAAGAGCACAACAGTTGGTATTTATTTTTAATAGTCAAGGACCTCAAAACCTGGATTTTTTCTCACGCTAATTTTGTCGAACATTGTCTTATATAAAGGAGACAGATACAATCCATAAAGAATACCATCAGCTATTAAAAGGTACACTGAATTATACTTTAATAGATGTCCTCATTTTTTTTACTATTTTAATTAAACATTTATTTTTAATCTCATCATTACTAATAAAATTCTTCCCGATTTCAAGTGCCTTTTAAATAATAATTGAATGTAAAAATAAATTTCATTTTATTCTATTTCACGAATTAAAGCAAATTGCAAATCGTTTAAGAAATTCAATATTTGTGAATCCGCGAAAAATGTTACAGATGACTAAAAGTTTATTTAATCTAAATATACTAAAGGAAAGGTGAAAGATTAAACGAGAAAAGAATTCAGTCTTTGTAAATGTAGTTTCTCGGAGATTTAAGTTTTAAACTAAATCTCTAAAATCTTCAGATGTGTAGCTGTTTTAAACGCAGTTAATAATTGCTATATTTGCAGAAAATTAGTTTATAAAAAAGTCAAATTTAATTGCCGACGGCTTTAGTTTAAATACATTAATCAGATCTATTGTCAGTTTTGGATAAAGTTTCCTAGTTCAAATTTTACATGGCTAGAAACGATTGTTAAATCCTTCTAAGCGATTCTTTAACCATCGGTGTTGTACATATACTTAAAATGAATAGGTTATTTTAGAGTTAGAAACTAATTACATACTTAAGGTTATTATAACTAAATAAATATCACTGTTGAAATGGACTGTGTTTCCAGACTGGGTAGATTCTTATAAATTAATGTTTTAAACTATAACTGAATTTTGTATTATTAGGTATTGATTGTATTCAGTATTTAAAGATATTCTCTTGTGCATATTTTTCCCACTGAAAGATATTATTTCAAATCCTTAGATCATAAAAAAATGCACATAAAAATTTTCAACAAAATAGTCTAAAAATTTTGATAATGTATGTAAAAGAAACATAATCCGCAATAATAAATATATTAAACTTTGTTCTTTTCATTTATTAAGAAAAATGATAATTTTTGAAATTCTTTTAGCTATCCAGTGTCCGTCATTCAAATTTTATGTTTCAGGATGAATAATTTTGTTTTCAGTTATAAATAAGGTAAGCACATCTGACAACCACGCTGCAGCTCCAGAGTTCGGATAGGGTATGTGAAAAGATTCACTCAGCCTTTTATTCCCTCTGGTTCATAATAAAAATGAGGACCGAGCTTGCTTGCGAATTAAACACTGAGGGTCCCACGTTAGGCTCAACACATGATCGGTTTAGCACCCCAGAGGTCGTGGTCAAAGGATAGGGCTAGGCACTGTAGGGCATAATCCTTAAGGAATTGAAGCGCCACAGGATTACTTTTGAGTTTTACGTTAAAACCTTAGACTGAAATTAAAAGATTATTTAAATTAAAATACTAAACTGGAAAATTTCTGCGTTAAAATTTTACACAATAAATAAATTTACTAATGTTGCACATAAATAAGTCTGCTCAAATGACTGAAATTACATTGCAGATTTTTTGATTCACTATTCCGTTTCAAATTTTCATTGTATTTAATTCTGTTTTTTAGACACTATTTAATTAAATTTACCTAACACAATATTTAAAAATGCATGGTAACTGAAGATTTTGTATTATTCTAAAGTACAATAATTTTCAATGCATTATGGAATATACACTGGTGGACAAAACTTAAGGACCAAGAAGAAATGTACACATAAATGAGAATCTATTTGAGATTGCGTGGCAAGAAGCAAACAATCGTATTAACAGAATATTACACAAGATTTAATGCAAAAATTTTGTTGAAAGGATGTATGCAGGGTATTACCAGTGGTTCTTTTTCTGAAACGTGAATATTGTCCGAAAACATGACTGTACAAAGAAAGCAAAATACTCACAATTGACAACCGTCAGTGCCATATCAATAAAGTGTGTGCTCACCGTGTAATGCGAGACAACATTTAACACCGCGGGGCATACTCAAAACAACATGATTCAGTAGCTGTTGACGCAAGTTGCCCCATTCCTCATTCACTGCACGGACGAGGGTTTCCTTGTTTCTGGGAGGAAATTGTCGAGCAGCAATACGTTTCCCCAAGGCATCCCATACATTTTCAGCGGGATTCTGGTATGGAGAACGTGCAGGCCAGTCTATGCGATTGATATCTTCAGCTTCAAGACAATCTTGTACAGATTGTATGCTACGACATGGTGCGTTATCGTCCATAAATTGAAACTTTTCGCCGACAACACCTCGAAAAAGTTGAACATTAGGAAGCAGGACATGTTCAATGTACCGTCAACCAGTAATGGATTCTTGCTCAAGCACATACATATCCGTGCGTCATTGATCATAATGCCTGCCGACACCATGATACTTGAAGTCGCATATCAATCTCTTTCAAAATATTTTCGCGACATTAAGCACTGCCAACCTTGCGCGATATTAGTTTACGTCTACAGTCAGAATGAAGACTGAATCTATTTTCATCTGAGAAAAGCACGGTAGAACAGTCGTCATCATCCAATTGCGATGCATACGGCACCATTGTAAACGGGCGCTACTTTGGCGTCTCGAGTATGAAACGCACACAACAGACCTTCGGGCGTATAGTCCACCCTTTTGCAAACGTCTTGCGACAGTTTTCCGCGATATTTTAGTTTATGTGTCAGCACAAAGGTGGTTTGCTAACTGACCAGCTGTGATGCGTCAGTTCCTTTTGCCGAAATAACAATATAGCGAACTACTTGGGACTTCGTACTGCTAGGATGACTTCTTCCCGTGCGCTTAGTGCATATTCCACTCTTTTTGTATGCCGCCCATAGCCTAGAAACAATACTGAGCGCGATGTTAAATTCACGGGCAACATCTGTCATTTTGCGTCCTTGAAACTTTCCGATTATTAAACCACATGTAATATCATCTAAATGATGCTTTGAAGGCATGTTCAAAATTTCAATTTACTAGCTTCACCCCATCTCCTTCAATTTTTACATCTAACGCCAAATCACAGCACTAAAATTGCCTAATTGCCTAAAATCTCTTATCTATGCTATCACGTTGTCGACAAAAGCGGAAGTACAATATTTGCATAAGTTTCACAAAATAGACTACACCCCGCATTAATGGCATTTTACACGTGCTGCTGCAGATCTATTTCTAACTGTAATCGTTAAAAGTAACACTGGTCCTTAAGTTTTGTCCACCAGTTTATATACGTACTAGCAAACCCCGCGGCTTTGCTCGCGTAATATTTGAAATATGCCAAGTGATATTTATATGTCTAATTTTTATTAAACGGTACTAACTAAATTTTTACTTATTACTTTTAAGAATAATTCAAAAATTACTATTTAAAACACAGTTTGATTAAACATCATTATTACACTGCATTAGACAGAAAGGAGACTTAAATTAATAAAACTAAATAAATGATAATTTAGAAAATATTTTGAAACCTTTCTGCTCATTTAATACGCTCATTTCAGTATTCACTTGAAGTTTTGAATTTTTTAGAAACCATCTTCTTACATCTTAAAATTAACTATCATGTCAAATTCCAAGTCCTACCATCCCCCCCCCCCAAAAAAAAAGGGATATGTTGAATTAGGAACTATCACCATTAATTTGCCAACATTAATTTTTAAATCGGTTTGTTATTTTTAATATTCCTCAGAAACGTAATTTAGAGAGCTTTTATAGCACTTTTATAGAACGTTTGTTGTTCCTGTATACCCCAGGTGGTAGAATCATCGGCCTGTGTAGGATCAGAGACTGTTACCATCGATTCGCAACTATTACTTTTATAATCAGTTTATATTCCCTGAAATTGCATAGATATCGTAATTTAGGACTTTTTTAGAATGCTTTTCACACCTCCCCTTCGCTTCACCCCTTTTTAATTTGAATTTATTTTCGACAGTCCTTCGAGGGCATTTATATTTTATAAGTAACTACCATACAATATTTAAAGTTTTTACCCTTTTCAGTATCGCAGAAATCGCAATTTAGAAAGTTTTTTGCTCCTGCAACCCTCTGGTGTTAGTGGCACAGATATAAAATATAGCTTATGTTTAAGCGGGTTTTAACACCAACAATTTGTCATCATTATTTTTTTTAATCGGTTTAGTATTTGATAAGATTCCATAAAAAATGTAATTTATAACGCTTTTCGCTTACTTCGTCTTTTTTAATTTGGAATTTTCTTTCGAACGATTCTTCTTTGAAATCTTGTAAGTAAATACCATGCCATACTTCAAAGTGTTAGACCCGTCAGTTGTGCAAAAAACGCAAATTAGACCGAGTTTTGCTTTTGCAACCCTCAGATGGTAGTGACAGCAACATAAAATATAACCAATGTTATAGCAGGGACTATCACCATTGATTTGCATTCATTACTTTTGAAATAGCTTCGGTATTTCTTGAGATTGAGTATAAATCGCAATTTAGAACGTTTTTAGAACGCTTTTCGCGCATTTTCACCCCTTTTTAAATTTCCAGTTTTTTCGAAACTGTTCTTAAATATCATTTATATCTAATAAATATGTACCTTGCCTAATTTTAAGTTGCTAGCCCGTATCGATCCCAAAAATCGAAATTTAGAACGCTTTTTTGCTCCTGCAACGTCTAGGTGATAGTGATACCGACATAAAATAGTGTCTATGTTAGAGCAGAGGCTGTCAGCATCAATTTCCTACCATTTCTTTTGAAATCAGTTTGATTCTTCCTGGGATATCGCTGACAAATCGGCATTTAGAATGTTTTTAGAACGCTTATCGCGCATTTTGCTCCTACATCTTCTCTGGGGTAGTGGAAACAGATATAAAATATAGCCTATCTTGGAGCAAGATCTGTCACCATCATTTTTACACAATTATATTTGAAATCGGTTCAGTACTTCCTAAGACTGCATAGAAATCGCAATTTAGAACGTTTTTTACAACGCTTTTTGCGCACTTTGACTCCCTTTTAAATTTCGATTTTTTTAGGAAATGCCCTTAGAGATCATTGATACCTTATAACTAACTACCATTCAAAATTTCACGATTCTAGGCCTTTCCGTAACGCAAAAACCGCAATTTAGAACGTTTTTCCCCTGCACTCCTTTTGGGGGTAGTATCACCGACATAAAACATAGCCTATGTTGGAGCAAGGGTTGTCACCGTCATTTTGACATCATTATTTTTTAAATCGGTTTGGCATTTCCTGAGATTGTGTAGAAACCACCATTTAGAACATATTTTAGAACGCTTTTTGCGCATTTTCACCCGTTTTAAATTTCGAATCGTTAAGAACTGTTCTTAGAAATCCTTTATACCTAATAAGTAGCTAATATTTCAAATTTCTTATTTCTAGGCCCTTCAGTAACACATAAATCGCATTTTTAGAACGTTTTTTGATCCTGTACCCCCTTTGCGGTAGTGGTATCGACATAAAACTTAGCCTATCTTGGAGCAAGCGTTGTCACCATCATTTTGACAACAATATTTTTTTAAATCGGTTTGGTATTTCCTGAGATTATGTAGAAACTACCATTTAGAGCGTTTTTTAGAACGCTTTTTGTGCATTTTCACCCCTTTTTAAATTTCGAATTGTTTAAGAACTGTTCTTAGACCTCATTTATATCTTATAAGTAACTAATATTCCAAATTTCATATTTCTAGGTTCTTCAGTAACAGAAAAATCTCATTTTTAGAACGTTTTTTGCTCCTGCACCCCCTTTTGGCCAGTGGTACGGACATAAGATATAGCCTATGTTCTAAGTTGGACTAACACCATCATTTTGATACCATTACTTTTGGAATCGGTTCGGTAGTTCCTGAGCTTACCTCCTACAAATAAACAATTTTTACCTCTTTATAATATGAGTATAGATTATACTAAAGTACAATAAGATAAAATATGTGTAGGTGGGTGTTTGCACAGACGGATACGATTTTATTACGGATTTTAATAATAAAGAAGATTGCCAATAACAATTAAGATGTCCATTCGCGTGGGATCATTGTCTTTCTAAAAAAAAATTATTTAGAATCATTACAATAAAATTGGTTGAAGTGTTTTAAAAATAGGGATGCTTCTGAAATCTGATTACAATGATACTTGCACGATGCACTTTGATGTTAAATTATTGAAAAAAAAACTTTTAAAGAAATAAAATTCCGAATTCTATGCTCCTGTATAGTAATTATTAATATATATGACGTAGGCTAATTGAGAAATCAGGCTCTTTGCAAACAGCCTAGGCTCGTTGCAAAGAGCCGGGCTAATTGGAGAATCATCTCCCTTTTTCAGATTAGCCTCATATTTTTGAGGATTATTGCAAAGAGCCTAGAATGCCTTAGGCTAATTGAAAAATGACCACTTATTATCCAATCAGGGTGATATTTTTTTGGGCTTATTAACCCATAACCCGAAAAATAAATCATAACAGACCGTACTCCGATCCGAGCAAAACAAAATAATTTCAGTCTGCATGCAACCCGACCTGAACCTGAAAGTTCCATTTAAAAAAACCCGAAATCTGACCCGAACGAAATCTGATAACCGAAAAATATATTCTAAAGCACCATACCCGATCCGAGTAATACAAAATAATTTCCTTGGACACGAAACCCGAACCGAACCTAAAAATTCCATTAGAAAAAACCCTATATCTGACATGAACCAAATCTGAACCCGACAAAAACATTCCAAAGAAATATAATCCGATCCGAGCAAGACAAAATAATTTCCATTGGCACGCAACTCGATACGAACCTAAAATATTTGTTTGAAAAATTCCGAAATATCACCCGAACCAAATATGATAACTGACAAAAATATTCTAAAGAACCATAAGCCGATCCAAGCAAAACAAAATTTCCTTGGACACGCAACCCAAACCGAACCTAAAATTCTATTTAAAAAAAAAAAAAAAACACGGAATCTGATGCTGACAAAAATATTCCAATGAATCATACACGATCCGAACAAGACAAAATAATTTCTGAGGACATGCAACTCAACCAGAACCTAAAAATTCAATTTGAAAAAAAACGAAATCTGACGTGAACCAAATCTGAACCTGACAAAAAAATATCCCCAAAAACCATAACGCGATCCCAAGACAAAATAATTTCCGTGGACACACAACCCGAACCGAAACATAAAAATTCCATTAGAAAAAACCCGAAATCTGACATGAACCAAATCTGAACCCGACAAAAATATTCCAAAGAAACATAACCCGATCCATGCAAAAAATATAATTTCCGTGGGCACGCAACCCGTTCCGAGCTTAAAAAAATTTTTTTGAAAAATTCCGAAATATGACCCGAACCAAATATGATAACCGACAAAAATATTCTAAGGAACCATAACCGATCCGAACAAGACAAAATAATTTCCTTGAACACGCAACCCAAACCGAACCTAAAAATTCAATTTGAAAAAAACCTGAAATCTGACATGAACCAAATCTGAACCGAGAAAAATATCCCAAAAATCTATATCGGATCCGAACAAGACAAATTATTTCCGTGGACACGCAACGCGACCAGAACCTAGAAATTCCATTTGAAGTCAACCTGAAACCCGACCCGAACCAAATCTTAACACGACAGAAATATTCCAAAAAACTATAACCCGATGCGAGCATGACAAAGTAATTTCCGTCGACCGGCAACCCGATCCGAACTTGAAAGTTCTAATTGAACTAAATCCGAAACCTGGTTGTGATCGATTTTCGGGTTGACTTTAAATGGAACCTTTAAGTTTGGATTCGGTTGCGTGTCTACGGAAATAACTTTGTCTTGCTCGGATCATATTACGGTTCCTTAAAATAATTTTGTAATTTTCAGATCGGGTTCTGGTCGGGTTTCCGCTTGACTTCATGTGGAATTTTCAGATTCTGGTCGTACTGCGTGTAAACGGAAATTAATTTGCCTTGCTCGTATCGGGGTACGGCCTGATGTATTTTTATTTCGGGTACTGTTCGGGTTAACTTAAAATAGAACTTTCAGGTTCGGATCGGGTTGCACGCCGACAGAAATTATTTTGTCTTGCTCAGATCCGGTTATGGATCTTTGGAATGTTTTTGTTGGGTTTTGATCAGATTTCAGTTTTTTTTTCAAATGGAATTTTTAGGTTCGGGTCGGGCTGAGTGTCAACGGAAATTTTTTTTTTCTTCCTCGGATCGGGTTATGGTTTTTTAGGATTATTTTTGTCGTTATCATATTTGGTACGGGTCATACTTCGGGGTTTTTTTAAACTAAATTTTTAGGTTGGGATCGGGATGCATGTCCACAGAAATTATTTTGTCTTGCTCGGATCGGGTTATGGTTGTTTAGAATATTTTTGTCGGTTCAGATTCGGTTCGTGTCAGATTTTGCGTTTTTTTCTAATAGAATTTTTAGGTTCGTATCGTGTTGCGTGTCCACGGAAATTATTTTGTCTTGCTCGGATTGGGTTATGGTTCTTTTAGAATATTTTTGTCGGTTATCCTATTTGGTCTGGGTTATATTGCAGAATTTTCAAACAAATATTTTAGGTTCGGATCGGATTGCGTGTCCACGAAATCATTTTGACTTGCTCGTATCGTGTTATGGTTCTTGGCGATATTTTTGTCGGATTCGGATTTGGTTCGGGTCAGATTTCAGGTTCTTTTCAATTGAAATTTTTAGGTTCGGTTCGGGATGCGTGTCCAAGAAAATTATTTTGTCTTGCTCGGATCGGGTTTGGTTATTTAGAATATTTTTGTCGGTTATCCTATTTGGTAGGGTCATATTTCGGGGTTTTTTCAAACTAAATTTTTAGGTTTGGATCGGGCTACGTGTGCACAGAAATTATTTTGTCTTGCTCGGATCGGGTTATGTTTCTGTGGAATATTTTTGTCGGGTTCAGATTTGGTTCATGTCCGATTTCGGGTTTTTTCTAATAGAATTTTTAGGTTCGGGTCTGGATGCGTATTCACGGAAATTACTTTGCATTGCTCGGATCGGTTTATGGTTCTTCGGAAAAATTTTGTCGGGTTCAGATTTGGTTCATGTCAATTTCAGGTTTTTTTCAAATGAAATTTTTAGGTTCGGTTCGGGTTACGCGTCCAAGGAAATTATTTTGTCTTGCTCGGATTGGGTTATGGTTCTTTAGAATATTTTTGTCGGTTATCCTATTTGATCCGGGTTATATTGCGGAATTTTCAAACAAATATTTTAGGTTCGGATCGGGCTGGGTGTCCACGGAAATTATTTTGACTTGCTCAGATCGCGTTATGGTTCTTTGGAATATTTATGTGCGGTTCAGATTTGGTTCATATCAGATTTCGGGTTTTTTCTAATGGAATTTTTAGGTTCGGGTCTGGTTGCGTGTTCACGGAAATTATTTTGTCTTACTCGGATCGGGTTATGGTGCTTTAGAATATTTTTGTCGGTTTTCAGATTTGGTTCGGGATTAGATTTCAGGTTTTTTAAATTGGAACGTTCAGGTTCGGGTCGGGTTGTATGTAGGCTGAAATTATTTTGTCTTGCTGGGATCGGGGTGCGGTCTGTTGTAATTTATTTTTCGGTTCGGGTCGGGTTATGGATTAATAAGCCTAAAAAAATCACCCTGATTGGATAATAAGTGGTCATTTTTCAATTAGCCTAACGCTTTCTAGGCTCTTTGCAACAAGCCTGAAAAATATCAGGCTAATTGGAAAAAGGGAGAGGATTCTCCAATTAGCCCGGCTCTTTGCAAAGAGCAAAGAGTTTTCAAAGAGTCTGTTTGCAAAGAGTCGGAATTCTCAATTAGCCTACGACATATATATCTATTATAATGACTGATAAGGCAAGCACACTTAGAATTAATCTGGCATTTGTTTAGGGACTTGTGGCATTGTTTATATTTATATAAATCAACCGTATTAAAATGTTGTGAAGCCTACGCTTTGACAACAACATACCCACAAAATTACTTGACTTAATTTATTTGAATCTGGTGATAACCATTTTTCTGAGCACTTTTAAGGAAATAAACATAGAAAAAAATAAAATGATAAATGAACTTCGAAATTTAACAGAAAAGTTGTTCTAACATTATTTGTAAAAAAAAAAAAAATAAATAAATATCGAAATCTTTTTATTCGTTAAAAATATATAGTGTAAACAATTCAGAAATTCATGAATTATGAAGATATTTGAACAAAATATTGAATGTTCTGTAGCTTTGTGTTTTTAGTCCCGTTCGGTTATTTTGTCGGCTGACCTTGTTAGCGGATGAAATAAATTAGCAAACCGTCTCTTTTATTATTATTATTCAACTATTCTGCCCTATATATATTAAATCCTAATGAAACGAATTTATGAAACGGATATTATGAAACGACTGAATTGAAACTAATTTATGAAACGACTGATTATGCTTCACGGCGATTTCTCCTAAAATATGGAATACTTTGTGATAAAATTAACACCAAAAAAAAAAAAAAAATAAAACCAACCGTATTTATCCACCTATCTCAAAACTGATATTAGAATTTTAAATTCGAATTAGCTTTCGTAATAACAATTTTTTTCTAGCTTGAACTCTAATTTGACTTATACTCGCGTATAGGTCGAGGAATTGCTGAAAATTTTTGGTAAGCAAATTTATGCGGTCGACTTATAACGCGAGTCAGTTAAAAAAGCAAAAACAAAAACTTCAAATACTGCAAAAATGTGTCATCTTATGTGTATGTATAGAAAAATAATATATAAAATATACAAATAATAATAATTTATCATTTAAAAAAATTGATTTGTTTTTGTTAACTTACTCCTTTTTTGCATTGGCAAGTGAAATCTTTGGTTTGATTTTGTGCAAAATTGAAGCAAAAAGTTAGGTGGTCGACTTATACGCGGGTTTTTGATTTTTTCCAGAACTTGCATCCGAAAGTTAGGGTGTCGACTTATATGCGAGTATATACGGTACTCTTCTCTAATAATGGTAACTCGAATTTTAATCATAACAGATATTTTTTTTTTCATATTTTAGAAAAGGTCATTATTTTAAACTAATTTGGCGACCAGTTTGGCCTCACTGTATGCTGAGAACAATGCTTTTTTTAAAATTTCATTATCATTTTATTTAATACAAAACTTTTATTTAAAACGAAAACATTTAGAATTAATGGCTTTCACTTCTTTCCTTTTATTTAAACGAAACGAAAAGAAAAATATTATGCTCAGATGTCATATGCGCACCGGGATATCTAATTAGCACCAAAATGGCGTTATTTTGCCAGACAAGGTTAGGGTCACTAGGGAATAAATACCCCATGCTTAGAACGTATACCCTCTGCTTTTTACGACTACGCCACTGTTGACAATGTTGCTAAGACAATGTCAGATCCACATTTATAGGTAACATAATATTTAATAACTGATGCAGAACATCTATAATTAATTTTTTTTATATTACTCAGTCTTGAAATTTAAAATCATAATCCGCAGAAAAACGTTTACTTACAACTTAAAAATAATAATGTACAGTAAAACCTCCTTAAAGCGACCACGTACCGTTCCAATAAAAATTGGTCGCTCCGAGAGTTGGGCTCTTAATGGAGGTCATGTTTAAATCTAGATTTTAATTGTTGAAAAATGGTAACAATGTTACTAAAATTTATTTTGGACATTAAGAAAAAATATAAAAATTTAACTATCAAAATAAAAGGTAATTACATAAGTTAATTACTGCAGAGTTTTAAAAATGAATACATTGATCTTTGCTTTAATTTTACAGTTTTATATTTTATAATTTTTATTTCCAAGTCGTTTCGAAGTTCAGTAAATAAATGTGGACGGGAACAAATAATGAAGACTTCATTACTTTAACTATTTCTTTGAGAGTTTTCCGACAGAACAGGGCAGAGGGGTTTATTGGCCGTCATTCTTAATTTGTCATCAGAGTTAAATTCATTGCCTAAAAAGGCACAAAGGGGTTTAAACACTTAAAAGTTACCGGGATAAAAAAAAATCTAAACTTAGTTTAGAAGTTTGATGAATAATGCACTCTCCGGAATTATTTTTTTAATAAAACCTTCTTCAAGCGACAAGGAAAAAACAAATTTATTTCATTTTCTTCTAAGAATGCGGTCTCTCATGGAGGGAATTCAACTGGGATGGTCTCTGAATGGAGGTAAAATTAGTATTGAGCCTATGGGTATAAATTTTGTTCCATGAAAAAATGGTCGTTCAGGGGGGTGGTCGCCTAATAGAGTTGGTCGCACATGGAGGTTTCACTGTACCAACCTTTTCGTAATATCATAAACATCAAATATCATATTTAACTCCGAAACAATAATAAATACTCTTAACTGTATATAATCCAAAATCATTAATAACCCCCCCCCCCCCCCCAAAAAAAAAAAATCTCTCATATAACAGTAAATTAATGTCTCCTACCCATTGAAAATATCCAGATACTATCTTCTCTTTTGAGTCAGTCACCCTTTCAAACGAAAGAGATAAAACTTTTTTTGTTTTGATCGTTGGCAAAAGAGATATAATTTGCAACACATCATTGAAAGGGAAGAATAAAGTATTTACACTCATTTTCTTTAATTCTCATTTCCCAAACTAATGAAGTTTTGATTATTATTTTTTTATAAGCATTGTGCGTAGTAGAGGTCTTCACGGGCCGAAATTTCCAAGCCCGGGCACGACCCGACTTATAGAAAAAAAATTCGGCCCGGTCGGCCCGTAGAAAAACAAATTGCCCCGGCCCGGTAAAAAACTTAAAAGTTCGGCCCGAGCCCGGCCCGACCCGAGTGAATTTCAACAAAACATTGATTTTTTATTTTTTTGAAGTGTTAAAAATCTGAAAAATGCTATACAGTAAGACGGAATAGCATAGAAAAAATGCGTTATAGACAAGTTCCCTTCTTAGCGAGTGTAAATGTATTATATATTCCTTTCTTATATATTAGTCCATTAATCATGCATGCATCAACACGTTAGTGAGTTTGAAACGGTGTTCCGTCGTACGCAGGTTCTTTTTCACACGTTTTACTATGTTTTAATTTAGCTATATTTTAATAAGCGCAGAAATCTAGTGATCTTTAAAAAAAATAAATTTTAATGTTTAAGTATAGAATAATGGCGATTTAAAAATGTATGTATTTTTTGCAAAAATTTTTGGGGCAGACCTAATTTCATTGACCTTTGAATAGGCCAGGTCACGCTGAGACAATGATTTTCATACGGGATTGGTCAAAATTAGGACTGAACATTTTGGGCCGTGAAGACTCTGAATGAACGATGGCTTTGTACAGAAAAAATAAGTTAGACCCGGCCCGAGTTCCGTGAGTGGAAATCGGCCCGAGCCGTCCCACGCAGATCTCTAGTGCGTATTCAATTGTTAAAAGAATTATATTTCAAACTGCTGCATGAAGAAATATAACAGACAATCACTTTTGAACACTCTAACGATCAATCTTTTTCTATACCACATACAACTATTTAGGTATAAATCATAACATTCCATCTACACGGATAAATGATTAAAATTAAATAAGACAACTTTATTTTATGTATTCCATAAAGAAAAATTTTAATGAAATCCTAATCTGTTAATCTGAAAAAGTGATCATTTTTCTTATCTTTTAAGGGTGTTGTCGCCTTGCTTCTCTGATGTGTTAATAAGTAATGCATACGCAAGTCGCTCTTTCAGGACTGAGACATTTCACTCCTATCTAGAGAATGGAAAATCCCACTCTTTAAGGAGTGTATTTTTATAAAATTCACTCCAAAAAGAGTAAAAATGCCTGCCACTCTTTCAAAGAGTGAATTCTTCACATCTCCCAATTTTAGAGTGTATTGTGGATTACTATCCCCATGCAAGTATTTGAATATATTAATTTAATTTTGGTTTGTATATCTGAATTAATTTCTTCATACAGTTTATGCATAGATAAACATAAAAAATATCTTTTACAAATTTATGGAATGCCTTCAGTGACAGCAAATGTTGTCAAAGATATAGGAAACGAAAAGTTAATAGTAAATTGTGAATAGTTTAACTCGGAAGAAGGCTGCAGCTACAACCCCCCGAAAAAATCAAACTATTATTAGAAAAGTTATCTCTTGTCAAAGTACAGAAGGAGCTAAAAAACAGCTGTGGTAGCATCTTCGTCATATAAGGTAGCTCTTCAAATGAAAAAGAAAAAAAACCCGACAAAATGGAAGCTTTTATAAAGCGCACAAGAAATTGGAACATAATTTGTTTAAAATAGGCGTAATTCAATTTGAAAGAAAATAATGGAAGAGTATAACTACAGGCGTAAGGAAACGAAAACTTATGTAGAATACAAAAAAAGTCTTATGATTCTGAATATAAAATGAAAAATAAGACTGTGATGATTGGTTTTGGCCAATTTGTAAGAAATATAAAATAGCAGAGCTGATTCAGATTTCATATTTCATAATATGCTTCCATGTTGTGTGCTCTGGAATAAAAAATGAACAAAAGAAATTCATGTGTAAGCCTTGCATCACCTTTTTATGATATTCAAGTACCTAGCAATTAGTTCCATAATTTCCATTCTTATTTATTTATAACTTGATGTATAATTTGAATACATTTTGATATAAAACAATTATTCTTACTTTTAGACATTTTACTTAATTATATTTCATTGCTGTTGTTTCATTAATCTCAAACTTTGCTAAAATTAGTTATGTGCCCTACTCATTCAAACAGCCTAATATTATCTGGTCCAATTTAGGAGACTTGGTGTCAAAACTTATGTTAGATGAACATTCGCTGAATTTGGACCACTTTTGAAAAAAAAAAATTAAATTAAAGTAAATCTTAATATTTAAAAAAAATTGTTCTATAGATTTATTTATTAATATATGATAGATTGACCATGTGTAGTGATATTTTTAAGATATTCCAAATATGAAGTGAGTTACACCTGGAAATAAGTGAAAAAGTAAAACTTTGGATAATCTCTCCTATTACATTATATGGTAAAAGTCCAGGTTACACGAGTCGATTAACTGATATGAAAATTTGCAATGACTTATTTGAAAAAATCTTTTTATGAATTAAACATTAAATTTTTAATTTTAGCTCTCTGTGTAAAATTATGTATAATAAGAAAAAACATGATTTTAAGTTAATTGGCAAAGAACATAAACTATTTATTTGAAAGAAAAATATGAAGTTATCTATGTTTCTTTAACTTTTTACATGAATTTAAAAAATTCTGAGCAATATGAGAACATTACACTTATATCATCAATTAAGAAATCCTGGTCTTTTTTGCTTGTCTTTTGTGTTCAGTTTCGTGGTCATCTCAATACAAGTTGCAGCAGCATTCTGCTAATATTGACGCATTTTATCTACACCATTCCATGCTACTTGTTTCCATTGTTCTTGTGTATAAACGATTGAAAGCACATATAGGGTTACCTGAAAGAGTCAGATTCACTTAACTTTGATGGAGGTAGACGTTGAAATCGATATCTCATGTACGTAATTTTTTTTCAACTGAACTAAATTTTACTGTACTTTGTCGCGTCATTATAATATAGCCAAGTTTATATGCAGTACTCAACAAAGGTGTATGATTGATTTGGTGTCAATGAATAATGTTAAAAAATGCTTTTAATTATTTTTTTTGCGTTTATCAGCGCAATTAAATATTATTTTTACTATTAGGTATATGTATAAATCTGTAAATGATACGGCGCTGCATGAATTTAATCGAATACATTCCCGCCTCTAACTGTAATTGTTGTAAATAAGAAAATTGTTTTAAATTTAAAAATAAAACTTTCAAATATTCTAATGAAAGCAGACAATTTTATGAACTTAAAAATTAATTTGCGAATTTATTTTAGAGGGCATTTAAAATAATTATGGATATATATCAGACAAAATGTTTTTGTAAACTATTATTTAAATGATCATGGGAAACGTTTTAGATTCTATGGTGATTTATGCTCACGTCTATAATTTCGAAATTTAATAAATTATTTTTATTTCAATGTTAGATATACATTTAAAAGAAACGTAACATGTCATTTATAATTGCAAAGGCCTTTTATAATTCATCCTTTTATAAATTAAAATCGCTGTTGCAAAGTATATTTCAATTTATTTTAAATTTACTTAAGAATTTTTATATGATTTGGTTGTTTAAACTCTTAGTTTTACTTATGATATATTATTTTAACGAACTTTTTATTGCCAAGACATTCATTTTTTTTTAAATATGGGTAATACAAAGTACATATGTCTGCGTAAATATAGGTAACTTTATACATTAAAAAATGTAATTGGTCTTATTTTCCAAAACGGCATTTTATTGTAGATATATATATATATATATATATATATATATATATATATATATAATAGTAATTTAATTTTGTATAATAAAGTCAAATCTTTTTGTGCTTTTTTTTTTTGCAACATATTTGAAAAACAATATGCTTTAAATACGGACTGCATAAAGAATATCTCAAGTTGAAAATACGACAAAACATCACAATGTATCTAGAAAGTGTTTTCCTATCAAGATATTTAAAATACATATTTAAATAATATCATTCGTTTTTTACAACTCCAATTTTCTGATGCTGAACTAACGTGCTCACATTGCACTGTAATATTTTGTATTTCTGCCATTATACAGGAATACTCAAATTATGTATTTTTACTATTATTTTTTCTTATATATCACATAAAAAAAATCATACAAAAACCTGTTTAAAAATATATCATGCTGTTTAGAATTCGAGAGCAGTTTTTAAATCCAAAATTTTTAATAATGTCATGTGATACGAAATCATTTTCTTCTGAATTTCAAATAAGCATTATTTTCTTAATTCGATATGAAGATTTCTTAATTCGATATAGTGCTCATTTTAGTTATGATAGCCTATCAAATCAAGCAATACACTTCAAAATCAAATTTTTGGCTGTGCACAAATGTGTAGATATAATGTGTTTATAACGTAATAATAACAGTTATATTTCTAAAAATGTGGAATGGTAAACTTTTAAAACACAAAATCGCATGACAAAAAACACTCCATTTTTCTCATCTGAAGGTGAAAAGATTGGTTGGTTGGTTGTGTTTATGACGGCCAATTATCAACACGAGGGTTATAAGCCCTAAAAGGGGGGGGGGCGATTGCCCTACGTGGGGGTCTTTCTAAGGGAACCTAACCCGTATTTACTCTTGGAAATCCAAGGTTTCGAAGAAAACCACGAAACGATTAGGCCGACGGGCGCGATTGGGTTCGAACCCAGCACCTCCCGTCTACCAGCTTCGAGAGCAGAACCTCTTGGGCACTGGTGGGGAGAAGGTGAAAAGAATATTTATGCTAAACACTGAATATTAAAAAAAATCTGTGTTTGTCAATTTTTGAAACAAATTATACAATTCCATACTTTAATTATACGTAAAAATAAATTAGTTAGATATACAGTATTGCAGATTATCTATTAAGAAAAAGTATATCATTTTAAACAATAAATACACTAAATATATATATATTTTTAATGCGTTAGAGTTAAAAATATTTATTTGCTGTTTTATTAAAAATACCCTATACAATATAGTACATACACGTAATTATGTTCTTTACCTAAAAAAAAAAAAAAAAAAAAAAAAAAAAAAAAAAAAAAAAAAAAAAACCTGCCTGCTTGGCCTACAGGCAGGGGTAGATTTCGCAGTTAAGTACTAATTTCAACAACAAAAACTAAATCAAGATTAGAGATAAACCCTGTTTAACAGTTTTATCTGGCCGCTTTTGACCAATTTTTAATTTCATTTTTCTGTTACAGCTCGATTTATCAAAATCATGTTAAGAATGTATTAAAAAAATATTTTTCTCCGCTCAACAACTCGAAATTTTCCGACACATTACCAGATTCATATTTAAAAGTAAAAACTTGGAACTTGCTGACGTGGTTTTTTGAAAAGATTTACAAGCGATCAGTTAGATCTTGATTTTTTGCTAATTTGGACGCATTTGGACAATAGCACAAGCTACTGGCGTCCAAATTGCCTGTACATTGTACTGTTAATTTTACGCAACTACTGTATTTTCCATATTTAAATAGTCAGGAAACCAAAGAAAGATACAGTACATTCAACTGTGATCGAGTTTGTGCGCGAGATGAACAGTAATTCGTACTGTAAAAATATCGTTTTTTTACAGTGTATACACTTATATATATATATTGCATATATATGTATATATATATACAATACAATATATATATATATATAATGATTTACTGATGACGGTTTTGAATTACTAGGGGTCATGATCGGTGTAGATCCGCAAAAATTTTTCAGAAATTCTAATGTAAGAGAGATCGCAATAGGTAGTATTTCATACGAAATTTACCTAAAATGTTTATTAAAACACGTGTAATTTTATTTAATCATTTAAATTCGTGAAAAGAAAAATAATTTCAAACTTTGAGCAGTGTTAAAAAATCTTGTCACTATTTCTCTTCTAACGGACTGTTTTAAAATCAATTTTTTTTTTTTAAATGAGACGTTTATAATTAAAGTAAAACTTCATAAACCCCAAAATGTGTCATCATTTAATTCACAATTAATTTCTGTGCATTTGAATTTCATTTGTTTTGACGATGTGTCTAAAAGATCAATTTCTGTATTATTTAGTACATAATATATATCTTAATACTTTTAAAGATTAAAAAAGATTTGGATAAATAAAATATATATTTCATCATATCTGCAACACAAAAATTAATATTTCAATTTTCTTTTTAACACATGCATAAAAAAAGATTCCCACGTATTTATAACTAATGATTAAAAAGAAAAAAAGAAATATGATAAATTAAAATATTACACATTTCTAAAAACTCCTATAAAATTTTGAATAATGGAACGTTTTTCTCATCTATTATAACGTTATTCGCTTTTTGAACCTTTCCAAAAATATACTCTACATTTTCTTTTTTATATTATGTTAATCCCATCAATTTAAAAAATGTACGGCAAAAATTTTGAAAAACTGCTATTTCCTTCACACATGCGAATCTGCCGTTAAATGTTTGTTTACAAAAACTCGTAATGTGCATATTTTTCAAGAAATACCATATGTTTTGATATTAGAAAGAAATAACTTATATTTTATGGAGGAATTTCAAATAAACATAGAGAATAGGAAAAACATGTTTTTCGACTTTTCTAAATGTTCTATTTTATGAATATTTTTAAAAGATCTCTAAATATACAAAACTTTTAACATGTCGATGGAATATCTGTTTTTCGGAAACTGCATTTTGGGGATAAAATATTGTTTTGAAAAATGCTTTAGCAGTAGGTTAGAGATTTCGAATAAGATTTTAAACATTTTTTCATGTAAAGAAAAACACATTGAACAATTGCAAAAGAGAAATGTAAATAAAATACACATAGAACTAAAAATAATATTTACGATATGATTATAAATTTTAATATAACTAATATGCCCAATATTTGAAGAGCTGAGTGCAAGAACATGTTATGCTACATTTTCTTAAAAATTATTTTATATTTTGTACGAAGGCGTTATCAGGTATTCTATCACATGGTAAATCTAAAATACCAAAATTATGTTTAGCCTTGAAGATTTAAGACATTATTCATTAATTTTTAATATATTATTATTTAATAATGTAAATGATATTAATATTTTTTATACTTAAAAATTAAATATGAATAAGTTTTTTTGATAGACTTCAGTACCACACTTGTTAATATTTTAAACACATGGTATCAAACAGAAAATAAATCATTAAAATTGACAACAAAAACTTTCACATCAAATTTCTTCAAATGCAATTTTTGTTACTTAACATGTTCTTCCACTTAGCTCTTCATTTGATAGTACCTATATTCTAAGATAATTCAAACAGAGCACGTTATTGCCGCCCATAACGTAATGTTTTTGGATTATACTTATTTATGTATATGTTACGGCCAAAACCCGGAGCTTGGCCAGTTCGCGAATTGGCCGGCCAGTTCGGGAACTGGCCGAGATTCCTGCCCAAAACCCGAAATATGTGAAATGAAAAGCGTACTTCGGGTTTTGGCCGGCCAATTCGCGAACTGGCCGGGAAGCCTTGGCCAATATACGAAGTGGGGATTCAAGGCTACCCGGTAGGTGGAAATGACGTGCACACTTGATAGGAAAGAACGTTCTATACTGTGACGATTATATTCTGATATGTTGGACAATTTCCCGCCTGTTTGATATAATTCGATAAATTGGGTTTATTATGAGCATTATATTCTAATCTGCTGAAGATTTCTGTCCTCTGTGACAAATATCGATGCATCGGATTCATTGCCCAATCCAATAAACAAATTATTTGAGGGACTCTGTAAATAAACGACAAATTTTACCTAACCAATAAACTATAGAAAAATGTTGTAGAGCATATTAGTAATATATAACAGTTTCATTACATTTGAAGTAGTGTAAAATCATTAAAATACCCTATAAACGATTTTTTCACATATATCATAATTCTTTATCTGAATTCTTTTGGGAGTCCTATAAACGAACTATAATGGCTACTTAATCAATACTCTATAAAAAAAAAAACATATTGCTCACTACATGAGTTAGGAATGTAAATTTTATTATATTTGAAATAGTGTAACATCAATTAAGTGCACTAGAAATGATCTTTCACCATTCACTGCAATGTAACGAAATACTTTTGAGTGTTTCTGTAGACAAACTATAACTGCTACTTATTTCATACCCTTTAGATAACAGTTTGTCGTCCATCTTAATGAAGCATACTTATTTTATTATAATTGAGATAATGTAACAACATTAAAATGCACTGAAAAAAACCATTGATGATACTGTAATGAAATATTTTTGTGTGTTCCTGCAAATTAACCAAAAATAGTACAACTTCACTAGTAATACCAAAATGTATTTATAAAGCTAAATATTATAACAATTACAAGTCAATCCGAGTCTTTACCCAAGTTAGAGCACGGGCATGCATACGGCCAGACAAATTCAATTCAAAAACACTTTCAACTATGTTAGAAAATGATAAAAAGTAAAAATCGGTTTCTATATACCAATTTCGCGAATTGGCCGATACTGTATGGCCACTTCGCAAACTGGCCGATTGCATCTGGCCAGTTCGGGTTTTGGCCGGCCAATTCCCGAATTGACCAGTCAGTTTAAAACGTTGTTGGCCAGTTCGCGAACTGGCCGGCCAGTTCGGGAATTGGCCAATTTCGGGTTTTGGCCGTAACATATACAAATTGAAACACATAAATTTTGTGGAACATAATTATCAATTTCATGTCGTGAACTATGAGTTTTATGAATTTTGATTTTCTTCTTTATACTTCAAAACGGGATAATTTTATGGAAATTCAAATAAGCAATATGTCTGAAATAGTTTGCTGTGATCTCTTAAAAGAGCGTCAATTAAAACAAACTGGACGAATCTGGTTGAACTTTTTCACCCAGATAACCTTATTGATTATAGCATCTGGTCTGAAATCTGGTTCAGCCCAACAGAAACAATCGCAGGTAATGGAACTCCAGAAATCGCTGTATACGTAATTACACTAGATTAATTTTAACACAAGTATTCTAATTTGTAAATAAATCATATCAGATGTAAATTTCCAACTGGGCGAAATATGTCCGGACCAAGATTCGAACCAGGTATTTCTTGCCTGAAGCCGCTAATGCTCTACCATCTCAGCTATCCCGGACGAATATCGTTGAACTCTAGAGGTAGAGTAGTCTTGGCGACTTCAGCCAAGAGATCCCTGGTTCGAATCCTGGGTCTGATATTTTTCACCCGGTTGAAAATTTACATCTGATATGATTTATATACCAATTAGAATAATTGTGCTAAAATTAATCCAGTGTACAACAAACTGTTTTACGATATATAATATGAAACTCCAAGTTATTGACACATTACCATTAACTGACACTTCAACAAAAATCTAACTCAAATAGGCATTTTCTTGTAAAATTCTGAAAAATAATGTCACCTAGTGGCACCTTATGTACTCATTTTTATTTTGGAGTCAATTTATTCACCACAAGTTGTCGAAGAACCTATTCAATGATGAAGAAAATTTTGAGAAAACAAAAAGTACCATTTTGAAGCATCGATCTTATTTCTAATACTATTGTAGTATTGCTAAGCCCACCAGTGGCCGGGAGGTTCTGCTCTCGAAGCTGGTAGACGGACGTTGCTGGGTCCGAACCCAATCGCGCCCGTCGGCCTAATCGTTTCGCAGTTTTCGTGGCTTTCTTAGAAACCTTGGATTTCCAAGCATAAATATGAGTTAGGTTCCCTTAGAAAGACCCCCACGAACTGCACTCCCCCCACCTTAGGTTCTATATCCCCCGTGTTGATAATTGGCCGTCATAAACAAAACCAAACAAACAACCTATTGTAGTGCTAACTTCAAATCTATTTGTAATGCAATCCTCTTAAACATTTTCTTAATGTTATACTAGTGTAAAATTAGTAAACGATGCTTGTGATATAACTATGATTTTTTATAGTTATTTTATTTACATAAATAGTGTGTGTGTGGGGGGGGGTCTAGTAATTCTTCACAGATTTCATTCTCCAGTCTCGGACAGAAGTGTTAATTTTTGTTAATATTTAAAAAAATGTTGAAATATGCCATTTGAATGATTAAAAAATATATAATAATAAAATAAATTGATCTTGTAGTCAACCCCATTAAAGCCCCACCAGTGGCTGAGAGGTTCTGCTCTCGAAGCTGGTAGACGGGAGGTCCTGGGTTCGAACCCAATCGCGCCCGTCGTACTAATCGTTCGAAGTTTTCGTGGTTTTCTTCGAACCTTGGATTTCCAACCGTTAATAAGGGTTAGGTTCCCTTAGAAAGACCCCCACGAAGGGCACTCCCCCCCTGGGCCTATATCCCTCATGCAGATAATTGGCCGTCATAAATACAACCAACCATCAACCCCATTAAAATTTAAGGCCTGGCACTGTTTTTCAGTTACTGGTTACATGTCAGTTACTGCATATCTCGATTATCAGTATTTTAAAGCATTAAAAATGGGAGACATTCATCTGTAGAATGGTATCATATATAAATAACTTTAGCTATTTTTATTCATAATAAAGAGTAATATTAAAATATAAATTACTTCATTTGTTTTAAAGTGAAGTGTCAGTCATTGTTTCACGCTGATTCAATTATTGGTTTTTCAAAACAGGGTTCGAGCCCCACCAGTGGCTGAGAGGTTCTGCTCTCGAAGCTGGTAGACGGGAGGTGCTGGGTTCGAACCCAATCGCGCCCGTCGGCCTAATCGTTCGTAGTTTTATTGGTTTTCTTCGAACCGTGGATTTCCATGCGTAAATACGGATTAGGTTCCCTTAGAAAGACCTCCACGGAAGGCACTCCTCCTAGGGCCTATATCTCTCGTGTAGATAATTGGCCGTCAACAATCAACCCAACCCAAAACAAGGTTCGTGTCTGTTGACCATATTTATGAAAAAAATTAATAGTAAAATGTATTATATTTGAGAATTTTGTCTACAATTACTTCTTAATGCATCTCTACTATCCTTTTAAAATGTAAAATAAATATAAAAGGGATTTAAAAATTCTAATACTGATTTGAACAGGAATGTTTAATATATCAGTTGCTTTGGCTTATCACTCTTTTTTTTTTCTTCTTCAGAATAATAAGCATTTACCCTAAACCTTTATCTTAATAGTTAAAAAAGCTATGTTTAAAAGAAACATAATATGAAATTATTTTGTTGTACTACATAATTAAAGTAATATGCATTACAGGAATTTACAAATCCTCTTTATGTTTTTGAATAGTTTAACTGTTCAAATAAATCCTCTATACAAGTGTTTTCTTGTTGTAAAACTGAAGAGTTAAATCCATTGGTATAGTTACTTTACTACAGCATTCCTTTACGTATAGTAAAGTAACTATACCAATGGATTTAACTCTTCAGTTTTACAACAAGAAAACACGTGTATAGAGGATTTATTTGAACAGCTAAACTATTCAAAAACATAAAGAGGATTTGTAAATTCCTGTAATGCATATTACTTTAATTATGTAGTACAACAAAATAATTTCATATTATGTTTCTTTTAAACATAATATGAAATTATTTTGTTGTACTACATAATTAAAGTAATATGCATTACAGGAATTTACAAATCCTCTTTATGTTTTTGAATAGTTTAACTGTTCAAATAAATCCTCTATACAGGTGTTTTCTTGTTGTAAAACTGAAGAGTTAAATCCATTGGTATAGTTACTTTACTACAGCATTCCTTTACGTATAGCCCCACCTGTGGCCGAGAGGTTCGGCTCTCGAAGCTGGTAGACGGGAGGTGCTGGGTTCGATCCCAATCGCGCCCGTCGGCCTAATCGTTCGGAGTTTTCGTGGTTTTCTTCGAGCCGTGGATCTTCCATACGGATTAGGTTCCCTTAGAAAGACCCCCACGGAAAGCTCTCCCCCCGGGCCTATATCCCTCGTGTAGATAATTGGCCGTCAAAAATCAACCCATCCTTTACGTATAACCACACCAGTGGCTGAGAGGTTTTTCTTTAGAAGCTGGTAGACGGGAGGTGCTGGGTTCGGTCCCAATCGCGCCCGTCGGCTTAATCGTTCGGAGTTTTCGTGGTTTTCTTCGAGACATGGATTTCCATGCGTAAATACGGGTTAGGTTCCTTTAGAAATACCTCCCACGAAGGGCACTTCCCCTCGGGCATATATACCTAGTGTAGATAATCGGCCATCAAAAATCATCCATCCAACCAACCAACCTTTACGTAGAGGCCCCACCAGTGGCCGAGATGTTCTTCTCTCGAGGCTGGTAGACGAGAGGTACTGGGTTCGAACCCAAATGTGCCCGTCGGCCTAATCGTTCGGAGTTTTCGTGGTTTTCTTTGAGCCATGGATTTCCATGCGTAAATATGGGTTAGGTTTTGTTAGAAAGACCCCCACGAATGGCACTCCTCCCCCCCCCCCTATGCCTATATCCCTCCAGTAGATAATTGGACGTCAAAAATTATCCAAACACTTTATTCAGAAAAGTGATATGTTACTGCATTAATAGACAAACAAAGTTTAAACATATTCATAAATGTATTTTATCTATCTGTTCTTCGAATTATAAATCCAAAGTATATTTTAGGTGTTACAAAATAAATAAAATTTGTAAAATGTTTGATTCAATCAATTTTCTTTTCTTTTGTTAACGATCTAACATTTAATAAAGAAAATTAACTGATTTACTGATTTATATTCCTCGAAATACATCGTGCCTTCAAAAACTAATATTTATTTTTATTTTCTAAAGAAAATACTTCATTTTTTAAGATACTATTTAAATTTAGCCATTTACTTAAGGAAATGTAAAACTATCTCCAAAATTACTGCAACATCGACTTAAGTTTGAACATTCTGAGCGTAGTAGTTAATAGTGAAACTTTTAAGAAGCATTTAGTCAAATTCGACCACTATTAAACTAATGGGATTGTTTTATCTACTGTGCATAAGACATCGCTTTAAAATAAATTTCGTGGATCCATGAATACAATTCTTATTTTTAACTTTTACAAATCCAAAGATATTCTTAGAAACTAATAAATATCGTAGTTTATAATTTCTGTGTTTTTTTTAAATGAACATCTTTAAAATTTGAAGTCGGATAGATATTTTCAGATGCATTCATTATTTTTTTTTTCAATTGAGTTTTGCATGACTGTAATATTAATATTAAATTTTTCAATTGCAATATTAATTTTTTTAATTAAAATATGTGATAGTTCACCTATTTAGTATTTTAACGGAATAATTCTAAACTTTTACTTTATTCCTTACGATAAAGCACATTTTTTTTATTATTACATTATTTTAACCATTACTATACTACTTTCTATATTAATAATTGAAATAAGAATTAAATTATTCATATTTATGATTAGTTTTATTGATTCATTTTGTGTAAAACATGAATAGTATGCAGAATTGCATTGATTTACTGATACAATACATACAAAATAACACACACAATTCTCAATCATAATTTGTGAAAATATATCAATAAAATAATGTGTTAATTATTTTTAACACAATCAATTCATATTACATGTAAATTTCCAACTAGGTGAAAAATGTGCGGACCAGGATTCGAACCAGAGATCTCCTGGTTGAAGCCGCCAGTGCTCTACCGTCTGAGCTATCCCGGACGAATCTGGTGAAACTCTTTCACCCAGCTAACCTTAATGATTATAGCATCTGGTCTGAAAGCTGGTTCAGCTCAACAGAATACGTCACAGGTAATGGAACTCCAGAAATCGCTGGATACGTAATTACACTATATTAATTTTAACACTATTATTCTAATTGGTAAATAAATCATATTAGATGTAAATTTCCAACTGGGCCAAAACTGTCCGGACCAGGATTCGATCCAGGGATCTCATGGCTGAAGCCGCTAGAGTTCTACCATCTGGGCTATCCCTGACGAGTCTGGTGGAACTCTGTCACCCAGCTGACCTTAATGATTATAAATCAATTCATTGCTAAATAATTATACAAAGTAAAATTTCTGACGTCAGTGTAATAATTTATGAATTGACGTTAAAAAATTAATACTCATTTGATTTATTTGCAAATTAGGTGATTCCCTTAAAAATATTTAAATGTAATTAAACATTTATTGTTTATTTGAAATCATTTATCTGCGGTTTATTCGGGCGAGTTTTTTCAAATAACATACCAAACGGTTGTTTCAGTGAATATTGTGTTGGCGGGAAGACCGAAGAGATAGCTCAATAGGAAGACCATTTTGAATTAAAGTCAATGATTCACAGTTCAAGTCGTTGCTTGGTCACATTTTTACTCATCTGAATAAATTACTAGTCGTAAGATACTCTGCGCTGTTTTTTTTTAAAACCTGAATAATGCATTTTTATGAGGATGTAAAAAGAGGACTCAATATTCTGTTAACATTAAAAAAAAACAAAGTTAATTTCTACACACAAGTTAATTTTATTATCTTATTTGATACAAAATAATCTGTAACAGGAAAAGAAAACAGCATTTGCATAACAAATGCCACACGGATAAGTACTTTTGTATTCTACCGTGTTTCCCCAGAATAAAATCTAGAATGATATTACAGGATGCTTCTAAAATAAGACCTACTACAAACATAAGACTTATCAGAAAAAAAAAAAGCTCTCCTGTCTTTCATAAAACAACACCGTCAACCGGGGTAACTTTGGCCCAAATTTGTATGTTTCATGGCATGTTCAACATCTACATTCTCTTGTTTTATTTAAAGAATGAATATCATGTTAATTGTTTGTTTGTTTAAGACCATATGGAACCACACCATTATCACAAATTTATGATTTTTTGTTAACCAAAAAGTGTGTTTGAAAGTTTTGGGACAATGTTACCTTGAATTGGGGTAATATTGGCCCATGGGTTAAAACGAATGTTATAGGGCCTACAGAATGATGTGGACCAATGTTACCCTATTGCAAAAGACGGAAAAGGGTGGGTATGAAATGTAAATATGTAAAAAGACAGTAAATCAGCCTATATTTTTAATTAAAAAAATTACACAACGCATAAATATTGCTTAACGTGGAATGTACAGGTCTGGGACTGAATATTGGTTTCACTCAGACAGAAGGCTTGGGTAAAAAAATTTTTGCAAAAATATCATCCAATCATACACCATTGAATCCGGCTGCTGTGGCGAACGCCAACACTTTCCCCGTGGACACTCACAACTCTGATCCCGTGGAGTCAAGAACACAACCCTCCTTTAAATACAAAGTAATCCGTCGGGGATAAATATTGCCATTAACCACTTCACTATTTGCCTCGAGATAACTCGGGGGTAAAAGCACTGTTTTACCAAAAGAACAAAACTGAAGGTGTCAAAAGTTTAAGCACAGTAGTTGTTTTGTCTTTAGTAGAACAAGAATAGAAAAAATAATAGTTCATAATTCATCCATTATACTAAAATGCTTTAAATATACGGTCTTCCATCGATAAAATGAGGTTTTTTTATTGTTTCTGGTTCAATTTTAAACAACGCGTTCTCAATGGTATTTTTCAAATCTTTAGTTGAAGAATACTGCTTTCCATTTTGATAAACTACATGAGGGAGAATACCACACATATTTTCTATAGGGTTTAAAGAAGGGCTATTTGACAGCCATTTAAGAAAGACTTAAGCCACATTGAAGTTGAGTTTGATGTGTGGATAGAAACATTATCATGTTGAAATAAGCATTTTTCTCCCTCCCCACTCCAAAAACCCCCTCTCGGAAACAGAGAGAAATTATTGACAAGGGTTTCTTTATAGTTTTCAGAGTTTCACACGACCACTGATGAATGCTACAGATGTTTGAACATTGGAAGAAATAGCTCCCTATGCCATACATTTTCATTTGAAATTTTTACCACGAGCCAAAATTGGATCAATACTTCCTTTTGATCTTTTAATGCACTTGCAATTTTGGAAACAGTCTTATGTTTCACTCTCATACTGCAGATATTTATCACCTCCTCCTTTGAAAAATTCTTTCAACTTAGGTATTTTGTACTAACCCAAAAACAACAATTGACTGCTTTTTACAGAGGAGAGTAGCCAAATTTGGACCACTTCACATATTTTCTGGCATAATTCACTTACTTTTTATAACATCTGCAAAACATCAGTACACGGGGTCAATCTATACATCTACTAACTAAATAAATCTTTAGATCATTTTTTTTAATCTTAAGTTTTATTTCAATTTGAAAAAAATTGTCAAAAGTGGTTCAAATTCAGCAACTGGTCGCCTAAGTTGGACCAAACAATATCAGGTTGTATTAATGACTAGGAATATAACTAATTTTATTAAAAGCTAGGTTTGCGATTAACTAAGAAATCAAACAAAACAACAGCGATGATGTATAAGGAAATCAAATGTCTGGAAGTAAGCGAAATTGTTTTAAATCAAAATTTATTCGAAATATAAATCAAAGTTATCAGTAATTAAGAATAGAAATTAAGGAACTAATTACCAGTTACTTAAGTATCATGAGCGAAGTGATAAAAAAATTACACATAAATTTCGTTTATTCAAATTTTATTCCAGCGACACAACATAGAACTGTATGTGGCAATCTGAACACTGAATCATTTTTGCTATTTTATTTTTCTTACAAATTAGACAAAACCAATCGTCACTGCCTAGGGTTTTTTTTAAGATTCTGAATCATTAGACCAATTCTTTATGCATCAGAAGTTTTATTTAACTTATGTTTGTAGTTCTTCTCTTCCATCATTTTCTTTCCAATTGTATCATGCTTATTTTTTAAAACTTGATGTTCCAATTTCCTTTCTGCTGCGAAAGCATGCTTTTTGTTCTTTTTTTTCTTTTTTGTTTTTTATTTCAAGATTTACTTTATATGGCGAATATGTTAACTCAGCTGTATTTTGGCTCCATCTTTACTTTGAATTAACTGATTTTAGGAAGGGAGATAACATTTCTGGTGATTATTTGGCTTTCGGGGGGATTTGTAGCTGCAGTCTTCTTGCAGGTCAATTTTTCACAACTTACTGTCTCCTTTTTCTTTCCCATATCTTTGACAGCTTTTGCTGTCACGAGTGTTTTTCTTCCAGACAGTTTGTCTGTATCGTTTTGAAATTTTTTCAATTATATTAAAAAAGTGTTTAAAAAGATGATACATTGGAAATAAAATACGCTACGATTAATCAGTTGCAAAACATTATACAGCAACCGCCGCTTAATAAAATCACATTCGTTCTGAGCCAATTTGATTTTAATAAGTGGGTGATTTTTATATCCGGCGAACATTCCCAAACCAAAACACGAAGGTGCGGTATCTCGCAAACTCGGCAAGCAATTACAAAATGTAACATTTAATGACATTAACAAACAGGACTAAGTATTTTTTGTTAAAATTAGTTAATTATTCATTTAAAATTCATAACTACCATACATATAAAATTAATAAATACTTACTATATCTAAAATTAATTTAATTACTATTTATTACTGACATTATTGACCATTATGAAAAACAGATCAATGGTGCTTTGTTTGACCGGAACTATCAAATATTCAATGATTTTAGCAAGAGATTAAGACTGGCTGTACGGTTCCTGTTCTGCACCCCAATTCTCTAGTACCCTTCTGAGTGTATGAAGAGCTTAGCGTACATCAGCAGTAGTGGATGGAGGATCGGGCTCTTCGTCTACGTCGGAATTTTCATCTCCAGTAGCTGGTCTGCTTGAAACTTGCAAAGACAAGAACTGCTCCACTATTTCTGTGCCAGATACTTCATTGGAGGTTGGGATATTTCGTCATTTCAACATATTGAAGGACATTCTTGTAAAATTCTTTCTTACCTTCGAAGGTAGCGGAAATTTCTTCTAACGCTACGAATTTAAATCTGCAAGGCAAGAAGAATTTTTTAAACGTGTCTTTTGTCACACTGTCCCAAGACGTTTTAATGTAATGAATTGCGTCCGACAGACTGACAGATTTTGATATGGATCTTACGGAAGAAGACGCAAATTAATCATATACTTCGATTCCTGTTGCTGCTCTTTTCGCGAATTCCTTTCTATGATAATGTTTAAAAGCTTTGATAATTCCCCAATCACGTGCCTGTATAACACTGGTGGGAAAACACTATTTTTATGTGGTTCAATGTTAAATCTGGAGAATGTGCAGCGCAATTGTCATAACCAGGTCAATATTTTCCGTAAGTTTGTTGTCCCATTCCACAAGAAAATCAGTAAAAAATGGAAATGCCATCCACGATTTCTTATTGCTGCGGTAGTCTACAGGAATACTCTTCACGCCTTTAAAATAGTGCGGTTTCTTACTTCCTCCAATCACTAAAGTTGTTTTCTTGATGGTCCCTGTCATATTACACGTCAGAAGAAAAGTTACATGTTCTTTAATTCTCTTGCATCCTTCGCTAGACTCTGTTTTAAACATATGAGCAAGCTCTGGTAAAGCCTGATAAAACAGTCTTGTTTCATCAGTGTTAAAGTTTTGAGAAGGATCATAGTCTTTCAACAAATCCGGCAAAGTGTTTACTTTTCAGTAATCTGCAGCATCAAAATCCGCGTCCTACTTTTCGCCCTATAGTTTAGAATAAACGACATTGTTTCGCCCTTTCCATCGTGACAACCAGCTATCAGGGAGTCTGAAGTTTTTAACACTTATACTGATCATTTGCTGGAACTGTCCGGTTTTTTAGTGCACAGTTCTGCAAGAAATGGGAATTTTGTTTTAACCTGGCATTTTTAAATCCTTATAAATGTGCTGTCTCGACATCAACGTCTTCTGCTTTTCCTTCTCGCTTCCGTTTGCGGCTCAAATCTTTGTTTACTGCAATTTCAGACTTAATATTTTCTCTGTTCTGCATAAAGCAGATTGGGAAAACCCAAGCTTTGACGGCTTTCCCCTTTGACTATATTACAGTAAATTATCATAATTCTCTAAAATTTCACTCTCTTCTTTCAAGCTTAAACCTATTTGCTCATACATCTTAATCGTTAGGGGTTTCAGATGAAACAAAACTAAACTAAATTCTCTTTTAAAAATTACAGAAAGACCAAAAATAAGCCATTTTGTTACTGTGACAACAATTTTATAAACTTACCACTGCACTTGCACTAATAATCTTTGAAAGAATGCATTCGTTTATCCTATTCCCCATACATCTACACCATACCCCATTCTTCTTTAACCCATTGGGGACGAGCGGCACGTATACGTGCCGCATTAAACACTCCGAATCCTTGTTTTTACTCACCAGTAAAATTTTACTGTAAAATTTGCCTTATTTAATCAGCGCATTTTCTCAATTCAAAAAGACACAAATTTCTGTTTTTAAAAAACGGTGAGAAAAGATTAAACATTTCGTAAAAGTCTCCCGTCCCGAAGGGGTTAATGCCTCTTTCCTTTCTACACTAATCTTCTTCGAAATCCGAGGGGAAAAATTGGTTGTTAGGACACATGATGGGCGTGTTTGTTGCTAAGCAGGTGCGAATCTCTAGGATATCGGCTTCAATTTTTTTTTTTCATTTGGTTTGGTTTAATCTGAAAAAGAAAGTAAAAATAAAAAAATTCAGTAAAGATTAAAATGATTGTTTTGCTTGCACATATCTACTACGTTTTGCTGCTGAAGAAATTTTTTGAATTTATTAACCGGCGAGGCTGATTGTATTAAACGGCAGTTTTAACAGAAGTATGTATTGATTTTATTTCGGTCCTCATAATTTTATCAGATTAAGCGGCTGATTTTGTTAAGCGGTGGGTACTGTATATTCAAACTGTTGAGTTTAGGGATCTACCATGGAGCCTTGAAATAACCACTCCGCACTGAAGGTTTCAGAATTATACGTTTTAATGGCAAAAACGTGTAACTATAGCCTTTAGACCGGTAAAAAGTCTGCCCCCTTCACGCAACCGCAAATATTCTCCAGGGGTAAAGTGTTTGAATTAGACTCTGTAAATCAAATGCGCCCTAGGAATAAAGAATTTAAAGAAAATAAATACAGATACATAAAAGATAAGAGAAATTGCAAACAAAATTTATTGCATAAACATGTAAAAATATTTTTTATATAGGCCTAAACCGTATAAAGAAATTGAACTAGATATATGAAAAAAATATTCAAAAACTTTCCGTAATCCATTGTAAAATATTTAAAAAAAAATAAAAAAATAGTGTACAAAGTGCACAATTTTCGAAATTCCTTACTTACTTTTCAAATTTATGATCGTACATTTGGTTCAATTTAAGCAACTTAAACTGGCCCAATTAAGGCAACTGCGTTATTTTTTAAACCGATAATCTCAAGACTAAGACCAAATCCGAAATCAAACAAATCCGCGGGAAAAATATGCGCAGTAAAAAGTTGAATTCAGATATGTATATAAAAACATATCAACTTACCTTAGTTTTAAAGTATTCACTTAGATTTAGTAGGAAAAAATACAGGTCAAAACAGCGAATTTTAGATTTTTTAAAATTGTATGAAAACAGCATGTGGTAGGCGGCTGCTTCTTCTAATCATAAATCACGTTATTCTGATGATTAGGATTTAAGTGATAGATGGCGTCTCTTTCTGTAACTAACGGTAGAATGGTAACGGTCCATTTAAAGCGTCGAGCAGCGGTCCAAATATGGATACTCTATCCTACACCCAGAAATCGTTTGCGTGCGCAGCCGCTTACATCAGTTTGTAAATCTGCATAAAAACGATTTTGTGCTTAAACTTTTGACACGGTTATTTTTGTCTTATTTTTAAACTCTATGATTTGAAATAAATATTAAAAGATAATTTCATTGAATTTGATGTTGATGAAAGCTGCTATTATTAACATATATAAGACAAAAATTGAAATAACGTGAATATTTAAAGTTATTTTTTTTTTTAACTGTTATCCTGGTTAAACTATTGACACGCACTGAAAAAAGGAATTGAAATCTTTTTAAACCTACAAAAAAGAATCTCGTGCTATATAACAAGATCCCTATCAAAATGAACTTTTTCGATTTTTTTTAAAGTAATTTTGTGAATTACTTTGTTCCCCAATACTTCTCAATGCACGTCAAATAAAGACAATCTAGTATTGTTTTTACGATAAGTAATTTAAATTTTTTTCAATTGTATTTTACAAGGTAATAAATTAATTAAATTTGTTATGTGTATTAATTACTTCGTAAAATCTTACGCAGTAACATTTTTGTTTTAAAAATATCCATAAATATATAAGAATTATTCCTTTGTGAGTTTTATTTCTTCTTAAAGTACTTTTTAAAATATTTTATTTCATTAAAACATGCAGGAATTAATTTAGCATTTCTAAATATAAAATCCTAATGTATCACGTTAAAGGAAATCTATTCATTCTGAAATAGTTCGTTCGTGGGCGTATGTGTGGGAAAAAATTGATGCACTTTTCAGAAAAAAATAGTCAGATTTGCGTTGGAGTTATACGTAATTACCTCACAATAATTCATTTTAATATTGTAACCATATCACTGCCTTCCCGTATTTTATAGCATATAGATGGCGCTGTTGCCACTTTCGGTAAAATATCCTGAGATATTTTGCCAAACATGAAGTGAAGTGAATGTATGTAATTGTGATTGCGCGGGTTTTAGTAGGGTTTCAGCTTGTATTCGAAATGCATCTTAATGAGAGACGTTTTCATGTGATAACTGGAACTATGTGTGTTTCATTCATATTATGCACTATTCGCGAAGTTGTATATACTTTGTGGCTCATCCTTATTAAAAATGTGACTATTTAAGCTATCGAGAGTTTTTATCATGACCAGCATCGACACAATACTATTTTTACGGGTGTCAGATGACACCACTTATAAGATTTTGATTTCTGTTTAATTCATTTGTAACTTTTAGATTAAAACAATTTCAAATCATTTTTAATATATTGCTGACATACTTGTACTTAAAACCTTATTGTCTTTGGAAATTACAAGAAAAATAAATATAAATCCAAAATTAAAATCCATAATTTGACATCGGTATAAATAGAGTTATAAAAAATAGAAATTTCTAAAACTTTTCATCAGCCATATTATTGAAAAGGAAATTTAAATTTAAAAATCTTGTGGGTGAAATGATTTGCAAATGAAAATTTGAAAGATATTGTCATTATGAAATGTATAAGCGTACACTTGAGCTATCTTGAAATCGCAGTAGATAGTATGCAAAAAGAAATTTTATATACATAAAATATATGTTAATATGTACTCAGTTTTCTTTGATAAAAAATTATATACATTTAACAAAATAAACATAGTTTTAATCTTCATATTTTAGGACGTTTACTTATAAATACATTTTAGGACTTGTAAAGTTGCAATGGCGTGATGGCATTTTTAAATATGTGACATACATTGAAATTTTCTATTTCAGATTTTACATTCATGTAAAATATTACTTATTTTACTTTCAAATGTACAAATTTATTTTATTCTTGTTTATCGTTAATAGGTGTATAGAAAGATATAGATAAAACTAACTATAGATATTTGATATTTGAATATTTTCAATTGAGATGTCTCCTTTTTTTTCACTTAGATATAACAAAATTCTAAATGAAAAGAAAATATAGTATAAACAATACGAAGACTAATTATTAAAAAAAAAACTTTTTAAAACATGATAAATGTGAGAAATCCAGGTTTGAATTTTATTCTTTAAAAATAGATACATCTTAATGAGTTTCCCTTATAAAATCCTGTCACCGATCTATAAATTATTATTTATGAATGATATGGTACTCGTTGTCTGTTGATGAAACTTGTATATTTAGCTTTTTACTTTCTTCTATCTTCAATAGAAGAAAGTATTGTAATCGAAATTTTTTTCGACTTCCGGTTTTCGACGGAATTGCATGTTTTAGGGGTCAGAGATTCTAAAAAACATGTTTATAGAAAATGTCTGTCTGTCTGTGTGTCCGTCTGTCCGTCCGTCCGTCTGTCCGTCTGTCCGTCTGTCCGTCTGTCCGTCCGTCCGTCTGTCCGTCTGTCTGTCGCCATTGTACCATCAAAAAGTGTATGAAGTTATGTATAGAATTAAACCAAAATTTTATTATAAGTTTTTGGCTATGGCAAGCAGGTTCTCCCGGAATTTGGAAAAAATTCGCCGGTAGGGGGCGCTGATATGACAATTTTTGTGCGATTTTGAATATTGTACCATCCAAAAGTGTATGGAGTTATGCATAGAATTGAACCAAATTTTTAGTTTAAGTTTTTGGATATGACAAGCAGGTCCTCCCCGAATTTGGAAAAAATTCGCCGGTAGGGGGCGCTGTAATAGCGATTTTTGTGCGATTTTGAATATTGTACCGTCCAAAAGTGTATGAAGTTATGCATAGAATTAAACCAAATTTTTATTTTAAGTTTTTGGCTATGGCAAGCAGGTCCTCCCTGAATTTGGAAAAAATTCGCCGGTAGAGGGCACTGTAATAGCGATTTTTGTGCGATTTTGAATATTGTACCGTCCAAAAGTGTATGAAGTTATGCATAGAATTAAACCAAATTTTTATTTTAAGTTTTTGGATATGGCAAGCAGGTCCTCCATGAATTTGCAAAAACTTCGCCGTTAGGGGGCGCTGTAATAGCGATTTTTGTGCAATTTTGAATATTGCACCATCGAAAAGTGTATGAAGTTATGCATAGAATAGAACCAAAAAAAAATTTAAGTTCTTGGCTAAGGAAAGGAGGTCCTCCCTTAATTTGTAAAAAAATCGCTCGTAGAGGGCGCTGTAATAGCGATTTTTGTACAATTTTTGTGCCATTTTGAATATTGTACCGCCGAAAATTGTATGAAGTTATGCATAGAATTGAACCAAATTTTATGTGTTTATTTTTGGTCATGTCACGAAGGTCCTCCTTGAATTTGGAAAAATTCTGCCGGAAGGGGGCACTATAATTGCGATGTCTGTACCATTTTCATTATTGTACCATCGAAAAGTGTATGAAGTTATCCATATAATTGAACCAAATTTTTTGTGCATGTTTCTGGCTATGGCAAACAAGTCCTCCCTGAACTTGAAAAAATTCCGAAAGAAGAGGGCGCTATAATTTCGATCTCTGTGCCATTTTCATTATTGTACCATCGAACAGCGTATAAAATTATGCATACAATTGAACCAAAATGTTTGTGCTTGTTTTTGGCTTTGGCCAACAGGTTCTCCTTGAATTTGGAAATATTGCGCGGTAAAGGGGCTCCGTGCTAGCGATTTTTGTATACTTTTCTTGATTTTTCGTAGTTCTATTGTGCATCGGCGGCTCATGCAGCGGCGCAAACGCGCTTCCTGCTATGCCGGCTATTCGCAAACAGCTGATAACGACAGAATAAGGAAAAATTAATAATTTTAACAAATATCATGATATAGATTAACTCGTTTTTAGTCCGTTTAATTGACTTGAGCAGAAATTTAAGATGAAAATCAAAGTTGGTATAGTATTGAACTAATAATATTGAAGTATTAACATGTGTAACTAGGTTTTGAAATATTAAGATGTATAAGATAGAAGAAAGTTTTGGGATTGGCACATCCAACTAGTTTTTTTTGTCATTATTAGTCCTTATTTTTGTAAATTTTACTTTTCAAAACATTGTGATACATACTGTACTGGTGTTTGTAATTTTCTGAAGAAAATCTTCAATTATGAATACGGTAAGCATAAACTGATATTTGATTTATTACTTTCTGTTTTATTTCAAGAGTATTCATGATTCTAACTCTAATATATTGCTACATAACAATAAAATACAAATATATATATAGACTATTCAACATCACATCTTATATTTATGAGCTCATTAACAAGATTAAATGATTATTTATTAAATAATAATTTTAAAAAATTTGTTTTTATTACATAAGTATGATACTACTTTTTTTTCACAGTACAGTTTTACTCATTATAATTTATATAATGTATCTTGAAAAAAAAAATAAATAAATCAATACATATATTTCTGTATGCCACAAAATGTTGTGCACGTGTATATAACCTCTTATTATGTGATTTGAATCTGTGAATTAGTTCTAGACTTTTTTTTATAATAATTTCTAAACTGAAAAGAGAAAAAAAATTATTTCATCAAACTGAAATCTGTCATGAAGGATTACATATATTTTTAAAGAGATACGATATTATTACGTAATTTATATAAAATAAAGAAAAACTGCACATAATATGACTTAACGAATGCCGATAAACGACATTCTTTCAACTTTATTAATGGACAATTATACTTATGTCTATCACTCGGGTACTGTGAAGAAAGCAATTAAATATTAAATTTCACCGACTATTCTTTAGTATCTTTAAACCATGCCTTTTATCCATGCAAAAACCTAAAGCTTTTTCAATAAAGGGCGTAATGTAATTATTTTTGTATTATATTATTGCATTCATCTGGGAATTAATAATAAATCTATTTTCACTGTAGTGATAATTACAATCAAGTGAGTTTATTAGATGTAAGTATGTAACATTCCCATAAAATATTGAATTAATGTCCCATAAGTAATTAGTCATAAGCAACTCTAAGCTCATAAATAATATCTAGAGCTTACTGAATGCTCAGAGTTACTAAAGGATTAACAATTTTATTCATAAACTTTGTTTTAATTTACAATTAATATATATTAAGGTTTCCTGTTGTAATTACTGTATTTTATGCAAGTTAGGGTATACAACATTTTACCACAGTTTGTAATCGTTAATAACGCGCTACAATTAAATAAGAAATAAATGCTACGCCACCTGACAATTTTGATATTTTACCTTCAAATATATATTTCTATGTCTTTTGCGAACTGTATTTCATTCAAATGACAGTTAATAACGCATAATATATACTTAAGTGTTGTTATATTGAAAATCCAGCCTTCATGAAATATCATTTATTACATTATTGCTTCATAATATGAATGACAATCTGCACGGTGTATCTCAATTATGTCCGTATAGTGCATTGTGAAGTAACATGTAACATTTATATAATTAATATCAGTTTTAACTACCCTTGTTGAAATCATTAATTGACTTTATTTCTTCTGCATTTTAATACTGCTGTGCCTAGAGTATGTCAGCTCATTTCGTCCTAGAGCTTTGTAAACCGACACACAATAACACATATTTAAAAAAAAACCACCCGTCTTTTTAAATATTTTTAATGACATATTTTTAACACACCTCCTTACATTTAGTTTCGCCCAGTTCTTGATGAATTAACGTGGAATTAATATAAATATATTACATAAAAAAAAATCAGTCTTGTTGAAATATTTTATATAACCTTGTATTTTTTGCGAATATATCACTTAGGTTCGCTCTGGCGCTTTGTTAACTTCCAATATAATGAAGAAATATTGTCTGCTTTGTGCTTTGTTGAAATACAACCTGTGGCCAGAAAGTTCGGTGAATGCGCCTGTATAGGTCGCTTCTGTACTAGTAGAATATCAACGTGCCGCGCGTGATGAAGGTCAATATCTGTTAGAACGTTTGGCAAGGTTCGAAGTGCGTTTATACCCTGTTACGTTTAACGCCGAGCGCGAAAGGTTTATTGTGGATTGTCGCGGTAAACAAAATGGATCAGAGAATAAAAAGGTTGTTTTGTTTCAAACTTGGGAAATCGGCAAAAGGAACTCACGAAATGCTCAAAAAAGTTTATAAAGATGAAGCCGTCACATCAAAGAGTGTTTATGAATGGTTTAAGCGTTTCCAGGAAGGGCGGACCAGCCTGGAAGACGCCACCCGGCCACACACCACCTTGGTTGTACGGCAGTTCCTGACCGCAAATGTAGTTGTGACACTTGGGCACCCCCCTTATTCACCTGATTTGGCCCCTGCAGACTTCTTCCTCTTCCCCAGATTGAAGTCAGCCCTGAAGGGAAAGAGATTTACGGACATCACCGTCACTCAACGCAAGGTGACGGCCGAGCTGAAAGCCATTCCGAAAGAACTGTTTTACAGGAGTTTCCAGGACATATATACGCGTTCCCAACAGTACATTACCATCCATGGAGATTATTTTGAAGGACAGTAAATTGTATTTGATGGTGTACAATGTCTCTATTGTTTAGTTTTTAAGGTCTACATAACTGTGTAATATCATCATTTTTGACAAAGAGGATCTCTTTAAAGCTCATACTCCAAAATTATGAAAAACGTGAATATAGTTTAACCCTTTATCTAATACAATTTGTTTCATGTAATATTTTTCTTTCACTTACTATAATGAAAATTAAAGGATAAACATAAGAAAATACTCACCCTTGAGAAATTTAATTATTTTCAGGTAATTAATTAAAGTGGTACTTTAAAGTACCACAGTACACTATGACTAAAATATCGTAACAGAAAACCCAGAAGGTATTTCAAATGGAACCAGAAAATATTTTCGATTTTAAAAATGTGTGAAATATAGGCCTTTTTTTTTTTTCTTATTGTCTGAGCGAAGCGAAGGCAAATACTCAGCGAAATATTACTGTCCGGACACATTACAACTACGATGGATATTAACGCCATGTCCTACTAAAAAAAAAGCCTAATAAAAACCTTTCGTCAAGCATAACTCAAAAAATATTTCTCAGATTTTGTTTCTGATTGCACCAGAAAGTACCTATGAGGACCACCTACTGAATGCACATACTATGAAAAATAAGTTCCAAACGGTTTAAAAATTATATTAAAAAAACTGATAAAAAAGCACAATTTATCTGCATACGTCACAGAAATTTGGTGTGCGTCACTTTCACCGGTGGATGTTTTCGTAGACAACTGGTTTGAACACATGCAGCAAATAAAAAAAAATACGCACGCAGTAATATTGAATAGATCAGTTTCAACCACGTGATCACAAACCTTGCAACAACCCGTGGCAACCACTTTTGGTGGGCAAACAAATAATAATACAGTACTCCGTACCACGGTGACCGTTTTTAGCCTGTTGTATAAAATCTGGCCTGTTGTATGACATGCAATTGTGGATGATTAAAACAAAAGACATGAGTGTTTATTGCTCCGGGAGGTTATCTTTCTCTGGATGTCTGTCCCTCTATCATACAGCATGCAATTTTCTTGTGAAGGATGATATTATTATGCAGTAAAACATTCATAATGGGCACACCCGATTAGCGGACACCTCTATTTAGCGGGCAGTTTTTCGATTACCAACCCCTAAATAAGTGTACATTTTTTACTCTCAGTAGCGGACACCTCCAAATATAGGACAAATTCTGCCCTCCCTAGGTGTTCGCTATTCATGGGTTTTACTGCTAAAACCTCCATAGCGGACACACCCGATTAGCGGATACCTCTATTTAGCGGACATTTTTTTCGATTACCAACACTTAAATAACTGTACATGTTTTACTCTCAGTAGCGGACACCTCTAAATAGAGGGCAAACTCTGCATTCTTGAGGTGTCCGCTATTCAGAGGTTTTACTGAATATAATATTCATAGTTATTTTACAGGGCCGCACAAAAGAATAAGAATATATGAAACGAATATAAACTAAATTCGGGATTGGTAGATCGCTGATGGTAATGTAATTTTAGGATGTTGTTACAGTCATCCGCAGCATGTTTTTAGAGTTTCGTTCATCTAACGAAACCCTACCTGTCTCACTCCTTTGTCTGTCTGTCTGTCTGTCCGTCTGTCACAGAGCCCGTTCTCAGAAACTATATAAGTCGGAGACTTGAAAATTTGCATACTTATAGCTGAACACCCCACATCAAACGGCAAATAATAAAATTTTGAAAAAGTCTGATATTTAACCCTCTAGGCTCTAACTTGTGTATTTTAAGCCATTTTTCTAACTCAGTCCGTAATTAAGTTGGAGACATGAAATTTTCATACTTATAGCTGAATACCTCACATCAAACGACAAATAATAAAATTTTGAAAAACGTCTAATATTTAACCCTCCGGGCTCTAATTTGTGTATTTTAAGCAATTTTTCTAACTCAGCTGCTAATTAAGTTGGAGACATGAATGTTTGCATACTAATAGCTGAACACTTGCAATAACACGATAAATCATAAAATTTTGAAAAAGTCATATTTAACCCTCCGGTCTCTAACTTCTATATTTTAAGCAATTTTTCTAACTAAGCCCCTAATTAAGTTGGAGACATGACATTCTGCATACATATAGCTGAACACCTCACATCAAACGACAAATAATAAAATTTTGAAAAAGTCTGATATTTAACCCTCTGGGCTCTAACTTGTGTATTTTAAGCAATTTTTCTAACTCAGACCCTAATTAAGTTGGAGACATGACATTTTGCATACTTATAGCTGAAAACCTCACATCAAACGACAAATAATAAAACTTTGAAAAAGTCTGATATTTAACCCTCTGGACTCTAACTTGTGTATTTTAAGCAATTTTCTAACTCAGACCCTAATTAAGTTGCAGACATGAAATTTTGCATACTTATAGCTGAACACCTCACATCAAACGACAAATAATAAAATTTTGAAAAAATCTAATATTTAACCTCTAAAGATTTTGTCTCGCGCAATTTTTAAATTTAAACTGTTTTGCAATACTATTTGTTGTTCATTTTGCATAATAAGTGTAATGTGACGCAATTTCTTCTATTTCAGACTTCTAACGCATGTTAATGAATTTATTTTACAATATCCTTTCTCATTTAAAATTCACATGTAAATATAGTTTTTATGGCGTAATTTCCAATAAGTGCCTGCTTTTTATACCTAATTATTTAATTCTAATTTGAAGGTTTTTTCTGTTAATAATAGTAACGTGTAAATATTTTTTTTTATTTGTAGCAAACATTATCGTTTGCGCTGTTTATACAGTTGGCAACAGTTTAAATTAATACCATTTTCTAAAATATGTAAAAAATATCTGTCGAAATGCTGAATATTTGAAATTAAAATAGAAATAAAACCTCAAAAAATAAGTCAAATAAAAAAAAATTAATGGAACCTGCACACCGGGACCTTCTATTGAATAAAATGATCTAAAAATGATTAAATTCCCATGTATAGCTTTTGCACCTATAAAACTTTTTTAATGGAATGATTTTGTACAAATTTAGCATTAAATATCTCTTAAAATAATTCTTCGATTTGAAAACTGTATGCATTAGCGTGTTGATAAACATTTCGCTATAATACCACCGATTTTCATATTTTTGTAAGCAATAGTTTTCTTAATATTAACGAAGAAAGACCTCCGGTCACAAAAAATTCAAAACCGGCGGCGGCGGTGGCGGTGACAGCGTTAGTTACTTTTTTTAGAATAGAGAGATATATAAAAATGAAAACTTGTCTATCTGTCCGTTTGTAATTCTATAAAAATCCACAATTTGGAAGCCAAAATTGTGAAAAGATACGTACATGTGTATTAAAACATGGCCGAGGCAAGTAAAGTAATCCGGAATCGAAATAATTTATAGTTAATTTTTAATTAATAAAAAACAACCAATTTAATAGCAATTTCTTATCAAATTTAAACATTTTTCGTTATAGCAGTTGCCAACAATTAAAAAACACAATAAAATTATTACTATAACAATTAATATTCTACTGCAAGATTTCCACGTGAAAAACGAAAATGAAATAAATAGTTTGCCGAATTAAAAAAAGGTGAATATTATGTCATAACTTTTCTATTGCAAGATTTTCACGTGAAAAATGAAAATGAAATAAGTAGTTTGACGAATTTAAATGAAAGTGAATATAACTTCTTAACTTTTCTATTTCAAGGTTTCCACCTGAAAGAGGAAAATATTACGTCATATTGGAAATATAAAGGACATTTCTATAGTATAACGTCATATGAGTGTGAAAAATGTATTGAAGCATGATAAAAACCCAATTAGGGAAACATTGGCGTATTTTATCATTATTGCTCCAATTATAAATTGAAATAAGTTCATTTATAGTTGTATTCTTTCGCGCCTGTTATATACATTTATGCATTTTTATGTAGCGTTTTCATATGATTCTTTCATACAACATTTTGACTGCTTTTTTAGTGTTTGTTTTGTGTTGCATGTTAAATTTTGAAATTGATTTTTCAGAACAAACATCCTTCAAATTCTGGGCAATGTCGGCACTTTAGTTTGTAACAGATAAATGGCTTTTGTATCTCTACATCTAATGCTAATATTATAAAGCGTTATAATATTATAAAGTGTATAATATTATTAATGCTTGTACGTTTGTGAGGTGTTATCTCTGAAACTACATAGCCAACTTAAAAAAAAGGTTGCTGGCCATCTCTGCTCCAAAAAAAGGACTATTTTATGTCAGTGCAAGAACCTACATCGCTGCAGGAGCAAAAAAATTCTAAAATTGTGATTTCTGTGATATTGATTGGGTTAGAAACTTTAAATTTGGTGCGGTAGTTACATTTAAGACGTAAATACTCGCAATGAACGCTCTCTAAAAGGTTCAATTTGACGGATAAGCGTAAAAATTTCTAGAAAGGTTCTAAACTATGATTTATTTGGAATACTGAAATTTTTGTGATAATGTTGGTGTTAGAAACTGAACTGATGTCCAAAATTAAGGCCCAGGCACAAAATGCTAATTTTTAAGTAATCTAATACTCAAAATGAAGTAATATAATTCAAATGATTACTATTCCTACAGCACAGCTAGTCCATATAGCATCTCATTCATGTCACACATTTTCACAAGTGTCACAATCACTACGGTGAAACAAAAAATTGGAAATTCTACACGTCTCATTATGAGTCTCAAATGATCCCTATATGTGACTCCACTGAGACGTCCATGTGACTGCACGAGTCATCAGGTGACTTTACAATGTAGTTACATTATGACTCTCATGTGAGCGTCATTTTCAGACTCAATTTCAAAGTCATCATGAACGTTGCATTAGGGTAAGTCACGAAATAATATCACATTATAGTCACATGGTGACTTTTCACAAAAGGGCAGAATGGTGGCTTCACAGTAGTCTCTCTGTCACCTGAAAGTCATCATGTGACTTTAATGTCACATTATTTGATAACTTATCACAATGCACCGTTCACGATGACTTTGAAATTGAGCCTATAGATGACCGTCACATGCGAGTCACAATGTAGCTACATTGTAAAGTCCCATGGTGACTCGTCGCAAGCAGAAGTCACAGTGACAACTCAGTAGAGTCACGTATAGTGATCATTTGAAACTTTAAATGAGATATATGGAATTTCTTTTTTTTTGCTTCACCGTAGTGACTGTGACACATGTGACCACGTGTGACATGAATGATATGTTATATGGACTAGCTGTGCTGTAGAGATAGTATTTATTCGAATTATATTATTTCCTTTTGAGTATTCGCGTGCTTGAAAATTATCATTTTTGCGATCGGTCCTTAATTTTGGACACCAGTGTAGAACTTTGGCATGGTAGTAATTAATAAAATGTAAATGCTCGTTGTAGAACGAATTCTAAAAAATAGAAAGACTAAACAAAACGGAAAAAGATCTAAAGATTATCTAAGTTACGAAGTACATGGACTTATTATGAATATAAACATGAAAATTGACATGACTGTATTTATCATGACGTAAATTCTCGCAATAGAACAATTTCTAAAAAATGTCGCTATAATAAAACAGTGCAGAAACAAAAAACTTTCGAAAATTTTCTATTTCTATGTTACTGCTGAGCCAAAAATCTTGAAATTTTTCTTCGGGTTAGTTTTAAAATATACAATTGTCTCTATGAATGGTTTCTAAAAAATTTTAAATTTAAAAAGATGAAATTAACGGAAAGCGATCTCAATTACCATTAATTTGGAATTATTAGGTACAGCAACTTTAAATATTTCATACTGCTGCATTTCCTCCGCAAAACATGCAATTTAAATGCAACAAAACTGATAGATACCCACCTAGCATTAAATAAATTGTGTAAATATTGAATAAAGACCCGTATGAAACAGTGAGTAGGTTGCCCAAATTACTTGTTAAAGTGTTCCTTCTCTAGGCTTTTCTCTCTCTTGCCAAGGCCACTAACAGAGGGAAGTACCGTTTTAAATCTGATATGATTTTTCTATCCGATTCATTTTTCTAGACATTTTATCATAAGGTCATATTCTCAATTATCATTAGTAGATTTTTAATATATTAACATCTTCTGGTGAAATTTTATAATCGGGTTCATATTGGCGTATGTTAGCTTGCATGATTTGCTGAATAAATATGTATGGATTTGTAAATTACTTCAAATGACACTTTGACAGCTCAAAAGTTATGCAGGCGATATATTCAGATCTTGTGTCATACTTTATGTTGTAATCATTGCCGATTTCTTTTATTTAATACATGCTAAATACCGCTAAACTTGTGCAGAATATGTTTGAAAACAAAAAAATACAGCGTATGTAGTGGCCAGAATACACTCATCATTTAAATCCGATCGAGCATATCTAAAACACACTCTAACGAAGCATTGCATGCCACTGTTGATGTATTCGATACTTTGATACTATATCAGATTTTGAGGAGAGAATTCCTTAAATGTTATCGACAACCTCATTGCATGGAAAACAGATATTGTACAATATTAACTATTCCGGGGGAGCACACACTATATAATGTATAGTCCATTCTTTTTAAACATCATATATTTGTCATTTAAAGTTACTCAAATTAGTGCGGAGCGTCTGATTATGCTCTTGACATCATTTTATGCAGTTGAAATTCCGATATAAGTAATTTAGTGATTCATTTTCTATTTTACTATTAATACATTGCGTACTTTTAATTTTATATCCATGCATGGCTGTCTTGAATGGTTTTATTTCCCATTTTTTTAAACAGTGTATACGAATTTATATATAAGATTTTGTAATTCTACGATTCGTTTATTTTCATCATTTCAATTTATCGCAGTATATGGACAATTAAAGATAACATCTCATTTTCTTTGCTTCCACATGTTATTATTAAATCTTTGTTCTCAGCAATATCGCTCAGACTAATCCCTCTGAGGGAAGTCCTAGTTTACAAATAAATCTTTTGGCAAATTCCGGTGCCAAACATTTATTTCAACACTTTAGAATTGAAAATGCTTTGCCCCTGAAAGTTTAAAAAAACTATTTTTTTTAGGTTTCGATCTTGTTAGCATTCGTATAGTTATGCGATGTCTATATTCTAGGGACAACATGTTCTCTCGCTTCTCCACATATGCAAAATATGAATTTACATATGTCATTTCTAACATAGTAAAAACGAGCAAGTGCCACAACTTTTTCAATTCTTATAAAAAATAGCAATGAAACAGAGAAGAAATACTAGAATTCTGAAATCATTACTACACTACATTTTAGTAATTACATTTTATAGCAGACGAAAACGATGGATAACAAACTACATAGACGAAAATTAAACAAGAAGTTTTTCTCCATCACGCAGTGTACTGACGGTACTTATAAGTACCACCGAGTAATTCAACTGTTAAATCAAATACATACACCCTTCACCTAAAATAGCTAGCCAAACTGTATTCTAAGATCATAACGAACACATGAAAAAAATCCAAGAATTATCTTATATCATTTACTGTGTTTGCAGTAATAAAAAGACGACCGTGACAATCTGACAAAATGTCGGCAAAAAACACATCGAGTCTTTCAAAAATAGCCTCCTTCCTCGCTAAAATATCAAGCCTAGAATTACTGCTGTCATCTATCTTGATAAAGTGGAGTTAAATGAGTGTTTTTGCAAATTACTATTAGAATATTAGTAATAGTTAATAATACTGTGACTGAATAAGACTGTGTGATAAAAGTTTAAATTGAGTGGTACTTATAAGTACCGTCAGTAGATAAAGGGTTAATCTATGTACTTAACGAGTAAATTTTACAATTTCATTAAATGCAAACATAATCGACGAAACAGTTTATGTAAGTTTAAATAATAAAAGCAAAATCAAGTTCAGATGATTTTCAAACACTTCACTTTCTATGTAAATCAATGAGTTTTTTTTTTTTTTTTTTGTTTTGTTTTCTTCTCACAAAGGATCATAGCTGTACATCATATCATCATCATATATATTATAAAGCAGTAAGCTCTAAAAGTTCCGCTCGAGTGTTTTCAAAAACTACCCGGTGGATTTTTTTCCAAATTGTATCACTCGATAGGAAATATTCCCGGGGTGGTTTATAAGAAAATATACAGTGATAGCTATGATTTTTGATAATAAATTTCGTATTTTACTGCTATTTTGAACGAAAAGGTTGCCAGTAATTATCTTTTGGCGAAAGGTTTGTTGATTAAAGAATTAAGATGACTATATCTGTTAGAAAATAATACAAACACCTCGCGAAAAATTGAAAAAAATACTCATATTTAATTTTAAAAACAACAACAAAAAATTCTAATGCGGCACAATAACGACGAAAATATTTAATTTAAACATGAAATAAATATTTTTAATGCTTGAAACATAATTTATTGTGAAATTTTGTAATTGATACAATATTTGGCGAATTATCGCTTGCGTTGCGTTAAATGAATCTGAAAATTTGATTAGACTAATTTTGAATTACATTTTTTTTTTTTTTTAATTCTTTTATTTTTCTTTTTATCTAACTCCACATCGTGTGATTTACAGTATAAACAAACAGATATAATTGTAAAAGTTACTATAATTGTGAATTATATATTATTTCTTTCTTTACGATTTCCAATTTGCGTTTGTCGCCAAACAATGTTTAGCCATTTTTTTAAAGCCAAAAATCCATAAGCGAGACATTAGCTTGAGAATTTTCGCAATAATAGTGTTTTTCTCAATTGACCGAGATCATTTTTGGCATTTTTGGAGTGCATTTATGTATTCAATTATAAGTTATATAGATATCAGTTAATATTTGAAAAATGGAATCAAATATTTAAATTTTAGTGTGAATTTCTGCCACACATACATATTGTAAAATAATTTCATACTTTTTAGAAAGTTTTTCGCCGTAATTACGGAAGCATGTGATTTCTATACATTCCAATTCAGATCAACGAATATTATACCCTTTTTTCGTTTTTTTTTTTTTTTTTTTTCTTATTTTAGAAAATATTATTGTTTATTTTTTTGATAACGCCAGTTTCACGTATAGGAAAATTCGGTACTGCTTGGTTATCCCGTCGACCAAAAATCTATCGCCAAACCATAAGATTAAATGCAAATAATGGTTGATCGTAAATGTCACAATCATTTGACTTTAGGCAAGTTACACGCGTTTACGTCATCAAGAGATTTTTATTTTGACGTTTTATGTGTATTTTTATCAGTGTTATACCAATTTATTTGTTCTTTTATTATTTAAAATAAAAATTACGTCAATTTGTACAACTTGGCTAGTGGTTTCGTGATGTATATAATTTGGCGAAATTGGACTACGGGATAACTAAGTAGTACAGAAAATTCACATTTCAAAATTTAGGAACTGAAAATTATTCTTAAGGAAATTTATGTGTTATTACTATAAAAAAAAATTCAACATTTTGAAATAATAATTACTTGATGAAAAAAAATTACAAATCTTTTTAAATTTGTTATTTCTTCATATTTCCCCCCTCTGTTAGGTAATATTTTAAAAGATATTGAACTAATCTAAGATACGTAAAAGCATATAAATTAACGTCTGAATTCCAATTCTATATTATTATTATTTATTAACTGTTATTATTTTTATTATTTTTGATTATTTTATAATCTTCGATAATCAAGTCACCGCCAAATGACATATTTACTATATTATAGGAAGTTTTGTTGGCATAGATGTCATATACGCTCCATGGTACCTAATGGGCTCCAAAATGGCGTTATTTTGCCTGACATGGTAACCCGGCTATTGTTGTTCATTTATTAATAAACTGTTTATTTACTTTTATTTTCTTTTTTACAATTATATAAATTGTTTTGTTCTATAGTTATTAATTACACTTTTTTTATTTATTGTTTTTTCCTTTTAAAATAATAGAAAATAATTTTAACATATATATGTAACTGGTATTCAAAACCGATGTTTTTGCCAAATTGGCGTGAAAAAAAAGCGCGCCAAACCAGGTATGTATATAATATCTGTGTCTAACAGTTATTTACATTATTGTGATTACTTAGTATCAGACAACAGATTGAAGAGCATTTTGTATATTTTTATTGGTAGAGATGTCATATTCGCCCCATATTGGCGCGATTTTTTTCTGACGCCAATTTCATATACGCAACGTGTACTTAACTGGCGCCAAAGTGTCGTTATTTTGCTTGATGTGGTAACCCGGATTATGTTGTTTATGCTGTTGATGTTTTCGCCAAATTGGCAACCGAAAAAAATCGCGCCAATATGGGGCGAATATGACATCTGTACAATTTTTACTATATGGGATTTGGCGAGATAGGGAAAATGGCCTTAGCGAGTGAAGGGATTTTTTTGTATATTTACTTATATTATATATTTACTTATACTTACTTATTTTTGTATATTTATTTTATAAATTTTTGTATAACTAACTTTATTTATCATTGTCAGATCTTAACCCTGGTACACGTGCAACAATATTGTTGCATCAGTTTTAATGTTTGACGTGAACCCTCACAATGACGTCGATTGCGGATGAGTATAAAGATTTTATTGGATGCATGAGGTTTATTTTTCTACAAGATTAAGTCATCGAGTTTTTTTACCGGGTTAACGGTTACATGATTTCAGCTGGTCTACAAAATGAAAAGAGAGTGAAAATGACGTCATTTTAGATTTATTCAGGCAATTCATCTTTAAAAACACACATTTTTATGTTTCACTTTTCTTTTAAATATGAAAGTTAAATAATCTTCTTTGTCTGCAAATAATTTATTACTCTTTTGACAGTATTTACTCTGCTAGAATCCAAAGAGGGAAAACAGTAGTAGCACAAGTGGATGTTTATTAAGAAATATAACTAACATACAGTGAGATTGTATTTAAGCTACCAGAATCCCATATTGTGCGAGCTGAGAGGCCAGAAGATCAAGGACAAACAAACGAAACTAAACCACCCGAGCATTACTCAAGTTCAATGGTAAATCTCTGCAATCATTGTAATGCATCTTTAATTTAATATTGTCAGATATGAGAACATTTTAATTGCTACCTCATTCCTGCCTCATTTCCCTACCAAAAGTGCACAGTGAATAATCAACAAAAAGAGCTGCTTCTTAATAGCTAAATTTTGTCCAACGCATAAGGTAATATAATATCGCAATAGCGTTCCAATCTTTTCAGCAACGCGGAAGGACATTCAAGCTATAAGTCCATTAAAAAATATACAAGTTCGAATTCGCCATTTCGCTTAATTCAAGGTTTATTTGGAAATACGGACTAGCGCAGCGGGCATAGCCTGCTAGTATGTTAAAAATGTATACAAAATCGTTTGCTTAGATTTTTGATAATTTTTCGAAAGAAATGGGACTGATGAATTTTCAACCTCAAAGCACATTAATTCCTTATAGTGGATAATTAAAACAACATGAATATTTAAAAAAAATTAACGTATATGTGTAATCTGAGTACGTTATTGGTGGTTTATTTAGTGGAAATTCTATCAATTATTACAAACCCTAATACGCGTTATAATTTTTTCATGTGCATACTAACAGTCGAATGAAAATAATTATATTAATTATCGTTACAGATTTTTTTATTTTTTAAATCTCTTTTTCTTTTTATGTATTGAAATTTTTCACTGCTATATGCTTTTACACCGAAATAAAACATGGTATTAAATATGGTTTAAATTACTCATTGTTGTTTAGTACAATTTTTTATATTACTGTTATATTACTTATCATCAAATATGGGAAAGATACTTTATTTTAAAGAATGATTAAGCCGTTCTATCTCAAGTAAAATTATTAAAAAAAAAAAAAAAAAAAAAAAAAAAAAATCTTGAGATTTTACAAATACAGTGAAGATGTAAAGCCAACATTTCAACTAACAAACATGTCAAACTTGGGGTAATTCATACATTTAAAACAACAATCAAAATATTTCTGGAGAATGTTCCCATAACGGGAGCTTTGGCAGGTTCTGAAAGTACTTCCGTTGCTTTGTTTGCAAGCATGCTTCCAAAAAGAAAAGAATTCGTGTCTAGACAGAGAGGGCAAGGGGATTTGCTAAACTTTTCCAATAAAATGGTTGAATTGAGAACCATAGGATTTTTAGATACAGTGGTTATTAAATGCGTTCAAAAGTCTATTCATATTGATTTTTACGAAGAGCAGTGCATTTCAGTGTACCTTAAATGTAGATGTGTAATACTACTTGGAAAAAAATAACTTTTTTGAACACGATGCGATTAAATCATCGATAATCTCTTAAAAATGAAAAGTTTTATGTATGACGTTTATCTGTTTTAAAAATTACCGTAGAAAGATTTTTTTTTTTTTTTTATCGGATTTGAATTATAAGAGGAAAATATATGATTGCGCTATAAATAAAAGGAAATTATTAACAAAAAAATAAAATGGATTTTTGCAAAAAAAAAAAAAATAAAATAAAATAAATCATAAATACGGAGTTGTACCATATTATAATCAATGTTCGAACAATGAGAATGTTGTAGATTAATTTTAAAATACATAAATACCTCTTATTAAAGAGTTATTAAAGATTTTATCTTTTTTTTCAATTATTTGAATATCGTGCTGTAGGAATAACAGCGTGAAAAATATTTAATATATTTAATTTTAAATAGATCTACTTTCATTTGTAAAACAACTCCCTTTTTTAACACTTTCCAACAAAGTTGAAAAGTGTTTATCACTTCGGTATGTCTATCCGTCTGTCCGTCTATCTGCCCTCTAACTCCCGTAAATATACTCGGATCGTTCTGAAATTTTTGGATGTTAGTGACCTCTACCTTAGAACGAGCCCTATTTCAAATGAAGATTATGGTATGCTTAGTTCATTTACAGGGACAGTCAAAAGTTTTCCGTTACATTACGGCCTATGGGAAAAAATCGTTTAAAATGATTTTTAATGATGTTACATGCTATAGTTCAACCATAATAAAATTGAGTGAGAATAGAGTTCAACCATAATAAAATTGAGTGAGAATAGAGTTCAACCATAATAAAATTGATTGAGAATAGAGTTCAACCATAATAAAATTGAGTGAGAATAGAGTTCAACCATAATAAAATTGATATGCATTTATCAAGTGCACTAAAATATGCATTCCATAGAATATGTGGTGCAAAGAATAGTCATTCGGTCTGTCTATCCGTCTGTCCGCGATCTAACTCCAGGTAAATATACTCGGATCGTTCTGAAATTTTTGGATGTTAGTGACCTCTACCATAGCATGAACCCTATTTCAAATGAAGTTTGTAGTATGCTTAGTTCATTTACAGGGACAGTCAAAAGTTTTCCGTTACATTGCGACTTATGGGAAAAAATCGTTTTAAATGATTTTTAATTATGTTACATGCTTTCAAACATAATAAAATTGATATGTATTTATCAAGTGCATTAAAATATGCATTCTATAGAATATGTGGTGCAAAGAATAGTTATTATTCATTTACAGGGCCACACAAGAGAATTCCGTTACATAATGATATAGGGAGGAGGGAATTTTTTCCGGCGTATTTTAATTAAGTTAAATTATTTCATGTACAATCAAATTTATATACGTCGATGAGGTTTACTATAACTTATTTCTTGCATAATACGAAATGCATAGCATTAACAGGGACACACAAAAGATTTCAGATACTATATTGTATCCGAAGTACTGTACAGTAGCGATGATTGCTGGAAATGCATTTTTAATTATGTTATGTGCTTTTATGTTTCACTATATTTGTGCATTGTATATAGTGTGTATAAATGCTATAATTCATATACAGATATACAGGGCTACACAAAAAATCGAAATGGTTACTTGGTATCATTGCAAATTGCTTAAAGGTGGATTTTAAATGAGTTATGCATTTTTACGCTGAACCGCTTTACTTTACTAAGAAATGTTTGTAGAACATAGATAAAATGATATGCATGGTAACGCAAAGAATTGGATACATGGCCGTCTATAAATTATAATTTTTGTAAATATGATTCAAGTAGGTTTAAGACTGCTTTACTTTGAATTAAACTTTAGCTAAATAGTGGCGTGTAATATAGTTACTAGGTTAACTACAGGGTTGTACAAAACTATACTACTATGTTCCTATTTATTACTATAAATTGCTGAAACAGAAATTTCAAATTGTTATGTGTTTTCTTGTTAAACAAAATTTCTCCACTATACAGTACTAGGGGGCTCTGCCCCCTCCAAACTACGCTCTCCAACCCCCGTTTGACACCACAGAATCTAAAAGCACGCTAATTTGATCGGTATTAAAAAGATTAGAGGAGATTGTATTATAATGAAAAAAAATATAGGGATCTCCCTGTAAACGGGCTTCCATTCAATTCCCCTTTAATGCTGAATCAGTTGCTGTTAAGACATTCAATGGTTGTTTTCGTGTTTGATTAAAGAAGACCAGTTAAACATTTGAAAAAAAAAGCTAAAATTAAATGAATTAAGTAGACCACAGAGTCTTTGCTTCTCGGTATTTTTAACAGCGTTATAATACGATTGACGTAATACAATTTACTACAATTTACTGCTTTGATCCCTTCAAGGGCGGTGGTTCATTTTTGGACCACTTAATTTTAATTCTTAAATGCCACATTGGCACCAGAATATTGGAATGAAATTTTTCATTTTATTAAGAAAGTGAACAAAAGAATATTCGTATTTCGAAATTTTTTTCTAAATTCTGGTGCAATTCGCTGATTTCAACATTTTACGAATAGAAATATCTTGCCCCTGAAAGGGTTAATTGCCTATTAATGTATTTATTATTTTAAACTTTCCTTTCTCTTTTAATATTCACGTGTAAATATAATTTTCAAGACATAATTTTCAATATTTTCCTGCTTTTAACACTTACTCGTTTAATAGTAATTTTAAAGTTTTCTTTCTGTATTTAATATTCACGTGTAAATATAATTTTAAAGACATAATTTTCAATATTTCCTGCTTTTAACACTTACTCATTTAATAGTAATTTTAATGTTTTTTTCCGCTTTTTAATCGTCACGTGTAAATAAATGTTTAGTCGATAGGAAATAATATTCTTTACGCTGTTTTTTGAATTGAAAACAATCTCTATAATAATAGCCTAAGTCATGAGAATATTATCAATAGTTCCGGGAGGATCCCTTTGCTTTTTATTTTCCATGCGGCCATTTTGGTACTTTAATGCTAGCCAGCCACAGGCGATAAGTCGCCAGATATTATTCTATCGCCGTCATTTCGCTTATATTGTAATTGTCCAAGTCATGTAACTGCCACAAACAATTACAACCCTTCGCTTTTCATAAGAAGGGTTTCGATTTTGATTAATGAATCAAAGTTATTTTTTCGAATAAAACTACGTAAAAGTTGGCATGATAGCAAAGAATGCTTTGTACTTTTATGTTAGCCGGGTGCAAATCTCGCCAATAGCATTTTTTTAAGTGAATTGTTTTTAAACGGTACTACTTGGTTATCCCATCGGCCAAAAATCTATCGCCAGATTATAAGATTAAATGGCAATAATAGTTGATCGTAAATATCACATTCACTTGACTGTAAGGAAGTTACACGTGTTTACGCCATCAAGTGATTTGTATTTCGACGTTTTATTTTTATTTTTATTAATTTTATACTAATTTATTTTTTTCTTTCGGTATTTAAAATAAAAATTACGTCAATTTGTGTAATTTGGTGGGTGGTTTGGGGATTTATATAACTTGGCGAAATTGGTCGGCGGGAAAACTAAGTAGTACCATTAAAACAGTGCTTTGAATTTCAAATAAAATGTCAGGATTTGTTACATTATTTACTCGAGTTTGGCGTGATTTCTTTTACGACAATTTGGCGAAAACCTCATTTTCGAATACCAGTTACATATGTATTTTTAAATTATTTTCTATTATTTTTTAAATGAAATAACAATAAATAAAAAAATAATAATTAATAACTATAGAACAAAACAATTCATTACATTTTTTTAATAAACAGAAAATAAATGTAAATAAATATTTATTAATAAATAAGCAACAATAGCCGGGTTACCATGTCAGGCAAAATAACGTCATTTTGGCGCCATTTAGGTATCCCGGTATTTGAATTTAAAATTTCTAATACCAGTTTTGAGATCTGCACATCAATACCGATTTTTGGTGTTAATTTCATCGCAAAGTATTCCATTTTTTAGGAGAAATCGCCGTGAAACATAATCAGTTGTTTAGTCAGTCATTTCATAAATTCTTTACATTTCATTCGTTTCATATATCCGTTTCATTCATGTATTTACAAAGGTATATAGAAATTTTATTTATTTAACAGTGTTAATGTAGTTGAGTTTAATTGGTTAATACGTCGCCATCAGAGCAATATTTCGTCAAAGAATGAAAAACGCATAAATTTTAACAAATAAAATAATTAATTTCGGTATAATTTTTTGTTGTTTTTTAAATATAAATATCCACACGAAGAGCATGTTCAGTAATTAGAAAAAAAAATATTATGCATATTTTGAAAGTTTCTCTATGAGTTAGAGGTGCGTGATTTTACATTTAATGCTATTTCTTGCATCTTTCATCAGAATATCAGCTTTGTTGAAATAACTTTAATAATAGGGCTGCTCAATCTTATATAATAGTGTGCACTTAATGAAATAAACAAACAGTCCATTTTATTTTATCCTCAATTACTGTTTTCGGAAGTTACCATATTAAATATTTCTTAATTTATTGAAAACCATAAAATTGAAATGTAATTAAATGAAAAAATTTAAACATAGTTATTATAAAAATAAGGGTAAAAACAATTTAATTTTTTAGCTAATGGTAATATCATAAAATACCAACAGAAATTTCATTTATCCTTTATTTCACAATTTTGTTTTGGCGGTAAAATAATATCATTTAACATTTAACATTAAAAATTAATTTTAAAATGTGAAAAGGGCTCATCCTGATCTTCATTTTAAATTCTTTTCATGAAAAGTATCGTTAAATCCTTTTTATACGACATTTTTAAAAAATGTGTTTTAGCTTCATGAAGTTTTTAAGTGTTTTGTAATGCATTTTAATAAATTGGAGACATAGGAGCAAATAAGAAATCTCCTTTTGTATATATTTTCGTATAGAAATTGCCCTCGGAAATTACAGCCATTTATCTCATTTAAAAGCATTATTATATAATTTATGTTGTTTACTTGCGCGTACTAACTTATCATATTGCGGTGCACCTTAGTGACTGTTATACCTGTGACCTTTTATGACCAGAAAGTGACACCTAATTGACTGCCATTGCTATAGAGATAATATATTTTTGTTACAAATGGTGCTTTTCTAGTGTCAATATATTTTTAAAATAGATTCTTATACCACTTTTTAAAAACTACTTTCACTAATTACTACCACTTTTTCACAAATGACAAAATAACCATTTTGTATTTGTGCTTCACTTTTTGACACCAGTGAGCATGTTTCAACTTTTATAATGGGAGAACGACTAATTGTGTCTAAAGAAAGCGATTAAGATTCTGCGACAGGAGATTCATTTTATTAATGTTTTATGCCATATTTTAGAAGTTTCTTCGTTGTACTGCATTTTACACCGATGTTCAAAGTATTTATGCTCATTTTTTTATATTTATTTTATTTATCGCTTTTTATCGTTATTTTCACACCTTTTAACACCTTTTCCTTTTAAATGACAGTTTAGTTTCTCAGGCAGGATGCTGCGGCAGTACTTTACCAATATGGTTTAAATAAATGGCTTGTAATAATCATATTTTTTCTTGCTTTTAAAATAACTAATTATAAAAATACAATTCTCAATCTGTCTGTTTTTTCACAGTTTATTTTAATTGCTTTATAAGTTTTTATTTAAACTAAATAAAATGTAATAATTCAAGAAATAATATTTTGGTCAAATCCATTGAATTTTCATACAATTTGTCTTCTGATCGATTGAACGCGAAAAGCATAAAAGTCAAAACAGAGAGAAAATTGTTTTAGTCAATAATAATAGCTGACCAGAAAAATGATTTATTATATTTAGGTGGGCAAAATACAATTTTTTATTTTATTCCGGAAAAAGAGACGGACTTATAAAAAGTAAGCATTTTTCTTTTGATATTCGTTATTGGATATATTTATAGAATAACTTTCAGTGTAGATAAATACTATATTTTTCTTTGAATATTTAGAAAGGCTAATAATGTTTATATGGATAATGTATAGAATTATTGTAAGTAGTTAGAAAAAGCTGAAATTGACATCGTTAAGAAATTGCAATTACAATTACCCTGAAATTTATATTATGTATTTTATTTAATAGACATACGTATACCCAATTTATGAAGGTACAAAAAATAGTGATTTATGTATTTTAATTCAAAATTTAAAATCCGAAGTAACGTATTCACTGACAATACTATTATATTTAGACAATGATATAATTTAAACTTTAGAACTTAAATAACATGTAGTTAAGAAAATTTGCAAGCATATTTAATTGCACTACATCGTACTGATAGTTAAATTTGATAACGCAACAACAAATAATTTTATTTTCAAAAATGCAAATATTCTCATAAATACCAGAATTAAAAGAAAATTACTATATTAAAATAATAAAAATTTTTGGTTCTATTGAACAGATAATAAAGAATATTAGTCGAAGTGAATACTTAAAATCCGTTTCTCTGAAATGGCTTAGTGAACGCAGTTAGCTAAACACGTGAATATCATGTATAGGTACAGCAAACTGGCTACATGCTACACGATGAAGAACGAATCCACTAAAAAGCAAAGGTACCAGAGTCCTTGGCGGCGCATTTAGATTTTTGCAGTTCATTCGATTCTTCTAATTGAACTTTAAAATTGTAGACCTCGTATTAATAATGGCAGTCGGCCGGGGTCGAAGTTCAAAATGTAGCTTATTGAAAAATTGTTCCCATCAAATAAATAAGTAGCATTTAATAGATACGGAGCCGGCAGCACAGAAAATCACCTCATCGAGTTCACGGATGTAATTATGGGACTAGTGAAATCTTTATTCGCATATTAAAAAGCAATCAATCTGCTAAGTCATATCTTGGGGGAAAAACCTGAAAAGCCGATTTTAGCGGTTGACTCGCAGGTTTACTATTGCGTTTTCCTGCTCCCGGTGCTAAATGTTTTCATACCTTTTGGTGAAGGAAAGCACAATGGTAAACTTACGAGTCAGCCGTTAAAATCGGGTTTTCAGAAGTTTTCCACCAAGATATGACTTGACAGACCGATTGCGTTTTAACATGCGAATCAAGATTTAAATAAGCCTAGAATTTCATCCGTGAACTCGATGAAGGGATTGTCTATGCTGCCGGCTCTCGGTTTATAAGTTTACTTATTGTTCTTAAATTGCCATACTTTGCTGATAATCAATTTTTGACACATTGCACTTTCCGAAAAAGTAAAAAAAAAAACAAAAATGTTTCTCTGAGTCAGCGCAACGAGCAAAGCTTCTTCTTGAGATGAATCGAGGTCACACACAAAACAAGTCGACTTCCTTCTTTGAATTTTAAAGTGGTCTGTAGGGTTGACGTAATTTTATTTTTATCAATGTAGCCTCATTTGAAAAATCCATATTTGAGCATAGGGATGAACTAAGCTGATACAAACTGATAGTGTGGTAATGATTGAAGCTTTATGAAGTTAATCCTAGTCATGAGGGAAATATTTAACACTTCTTATTCTAATGTATCCCTGATTGAAAGAGTGGTAGACGGGAGGTGCTGGGTTCGAACCCAATCGCGCCCGTCGGCCTAATCGTTAGGAGTTTTCGTGGTTTTCTTCGAACCGTGGATTTCCATGCGTTAATACGGATTAGGTTCCCTTAGAAAGACCTCCACGGAAGGCACTCCCCCTAGGGCCCATATCCCTCGTGTAGATAATTGGCCGTCAACAATCAACCCAACCCTGATTGAAAGAGTTCAATGAGATTGATTACCACAATCTTGTCTCAGTAATTGCGACTTTCGGTCCATACTGGTACTTCTCAAACAGAAGTTGAGCGAAAATCTTGCTTTATTTTTCAAGTTTGAAGAGTCTCATAACTTTAAAAGAAGCATCATGCAATAATAATAATAAAAAAAAAAATGAGAAAAATTGAATTGTGAAATGGGTTCGTTCAAGCACGTTATAGTCGCACCAAGGCTGAGTAAAACACAAAGTAGAAAATTATCAGATGATTAAATGCTTCGCAAATTAAAAACAAAAACAGATGTATTTTATTCAGAGCCCAAACGGAAAACCTATAATATAAGAACAATCTGAGAAAAAAAACATCATGTTCTGCAATAGTAACGTCATATCCCAGAAGATGCGTCAGATTATACAAATAAAACAGAGCTAACGTCACATTCCAACTACTATCACACTACATTTCAACACAATAAATAAAAAAATGCTAATCCATTATGTTCTTCACATACTTACTGAAATAGTTGAATAATGTAAGTTGCCAAAAATAAATGAATAGCAGAAAACCCCTACACATGCCGCCGTACACTGAAATATGGGCAAGTATGAAATGTCTGAAAAACTGACGAGGGAAAAAACGTTAACGTGGGGCAGCAAAGGATTTTCTTCTTACATCGGAAAAGGTATTAACAGGAGGAATAAGATTAGACAAGACTTCATAATTTGCGAAACCCTATTTGTCAAATACCATACAAACACTTTACCTTTCAGTTACAATACTTCATAATAATCGTAATAGTTTAACAATACTTAATCCTGTCAATGATCGGGTACCCGGGTACCTTTTTTCTCTTTTCATCCTGTTTACAGGGTGTTAATATCAAAAGAAAATAAAATGAAGTTAGATCCCCATTATTTGTAGTATTCATTGTCCATTAGTATAGTCATTTTAAAATTTGGAATTTTTTTTATTACTTTTTCGAGGCATTAAGCATTTTTATACCTGTCATCAATGACCAGGGTACCCGGGTATCCATGCGAATTTTCAGTGGAAAAATACGGAAATTGATAGATTATTTAGATTTAGATTTATAAAACTTGAATTTAATTTGAAAAAAATGTTAGACGTATTTTTAAGGTAAAAATATTTCATTTACGTGAAATTTTGTGGACGAGCTGCACAAATCAAGAAGTGCTGGAATGTACATAACATACTGTTTTTCCATATTGTTTACATGATTTTATGGGTTTTTTCTGCGCCGTTTGTGAGGCTCTAACAAGCACAACTGACACAAACTGTTTTTATCCTTCTTGTTTCTTCACTCCTCTAGCTTTTGCACTGGGTTCTGAACGAGTAGCAACTTCAAATTCGGATTTGGTCGAATAATGTATGATATCCTGCGCATTTTGCTATTGATCTTGAATTGCTGGAACCCTCAAGATCTCACGTGATTCCCGCAATAAACAGGCGACGATTGTCTGTTTTATTTATAACCATATCAGTATTTGCAGTCTGTATAATGTAAGTAGCAAGTACTGCTATATCTACAATATAGAAAAATAATGCTAGTGGCCACGTGGTTGTACTCCTATGTGTTGTATATTGCCCCAATAATTTATCCATTATATCCACTCCATATTTCAGTTTCCTAATAAAACTGAATCTTTTCGAGTTTACCTGTTGGTCCTGTGATGGTTTTATCATGATGCATATTAGACATTAGAATGACAGCTTTGTTTCTTTTTCGAACTTACAAACAGATGCTTATGTCATTAGAGAATCCTAATTCTGTGAATAAAACGTGGGCGATTTACATAGCCTTATTTGTTGGGGAATATAAGGCTTGTTTCTTTCAAAGTTTTAAATTTTGTGAGATTCCATTATAATAAATGCTTGGCCAAAGAAAAAGAAGAAAAAACGTTGTCATGAGTTGGTGATGTTTTGTCCAGAATCCTTGAACAGAGAGGCGAAGTCTTTCACAACTCTTTCATCTTAGTTTATTTCACGGTCTGTAACTGTTTTTAGGGTGCATAGTTGGCCGTTAAGATGTTAGTAACTATTTTCATGACATGCCCACCATATTTTGATCCCATACTTAGCCGGTTTAGACTGAATATATTGGGTGAATCTTTTTTTTTCTCGAAGCGTACATAACTGCTCATTAACCGTTTACTCTTTCGTCGGTATGTATTTTTTCAATAGGTTAGGATTTAACATAGTCCATAAATCACGCATTGCTGCATATTTAACATTTTGAATAAATTCCACTCGTGTGTTCTGGTTTTCAAAACGAATAAATCTATGAATATTCTAGAATAGGTCTACACTCATACTTGCTCGAGAAAACGGATATAAGTTTTCCACATCTCTAATGTGTGATCTTTGTTTGCTTTGTTAACACATGAATTACACTATAATCCCGCTAATCCGAAACTTAGGTTAATCTGAACCGCTTTTATTTAACGTATGAATGTCGGGAAAAATGTGTAGAACTTAAAATTAAACAAAAAATAGTAGTAAAGCATATTTTTTTTTTCTTTAAACAGCTTGAATAGAATTAAAAAAATGTTCAATACTGTAAAAGTACAACATATGTAAACATATGTAAAATTAAAACGTGCACTGCAGGCTTACTGGCAGAACCCCATCTGAAAACAAATCTCAAATAGCAGTTTGTTTGCCAGTACTATAAAATTATTTTCTAAAATGCAAAAAGTATTTAATTCGGATGATAAAAAATTATTTTTCCTTTCAATAGTTTGATTTCGCAAATTATCTACAGAATTTTTTTTCCATCTCCCCCTTGTCGATGTGGTGACTGAGCTATTTACAGATTCTCGTTTTTAAACAATTTGTAATGGGTTGTTACGAAATTCCTCATCCTGAAATTTCATTGTATTATTATAAACATCAGAAGTTATTAAACAAGGAATATTTTTTTTTTCCGAAAGTCGTGTCGGATTATCCAGCATACCGGGAACTTAGAATGCCGGATTAGAGGATATTTACTGTACTACTGAGTACTTATAACTTACTTATTTTAGTACGCATCTTTTTCTTTTATATTTCTTTTGAAATTACGGATAATCCGAATTTTTTGTAATCCAAACAGGCACCGGTCAAAATTAGTACGGATTAGCGGGGTTCCACTGTAATTAATATTTATAAAAATGGATCAAATCCCTATTCTCTAAAGACAAACAGTTACAATGTATGAAATAGGGGTGTTTTATGGCTCGCATATATTAAAATCGCAGAACGTACCCGGGGACCCCGGTCTTTGTACACAAGGGCAAATTTTGGTCATTGACATAAGGGTTAATCATATATTCGTTATTAGCAACGCATGACAGTATTGAAACAGTAAGTAAACTTAAATCTTACCTATTTCATTCGTGACAACTGTGTTTCAATGAACAAATTTTTGAACTTTGAGGAGACTATGACGTTTGCCTGTTGCATATAACTATTCTTGAAATTAGAAGTAGTACATGTCTGATACTGTAGGCTGGAGTTGGTTCGTGTATACTGAGTACAGACATCGTGCATGACCAATAAGTTTTATTTTCAGTCTTTTGAACACTTCCAAATCAGATAGTAACAGAGTTCTCATTATAACTCAATGGGAAGCGTCAAAAGAGTAATATGAATTATTTACCGCCAAATGATAAGCGGAGAATTTATGGGGATCCGAAACCACAAGACAGCAATCTACAGGTGGTATCCAAAAGTCTCATGAGATTGAAACGCCGAAAAACGAACGTTAATAAAATGAAATATATTAAAGACAGAGTACCATTAATGAAATGAATTATATTTTGCATCTGGGTTAACGGCTAAAAGTGTAGATGTAACGTGTCTGGCTAATTTCTGCATAGCAACAAAAATAGGTACTTGAATGAAATTTGAAAGTCGTTGTTGGAGGAAAAAGGATATTAATTCTTTTATTTTTAATGCAGTGCGCTGCAGTTAAAAGATTAGAGATAAAAAGAATTGACTGGTTAATTTTATGAAAGGAAATGTCCGTCACAAAATAAATTGAATCCAATTGCAGATAGATAATTAAAGGTAAGAATTTAGAAAAGACACATTTTTAAAGGGGAAAAATGGAATCTATTAAAATTAATATGTGAAGACAGACACCTTCACATATATCACCCCGACAACCGAAAAGGAACAACGTGAACCGCGGGAGGAAAAATAAACTAACCCATGCCTTCTCTCAAATGCATTACACTTAAAAAATAAGTAAAAAAAATCTCTAGTGGAAAAGTGGTGACCAACTGTTCTTAAAATAAAAAGAATAGCAAATATGTAAGGGGAAAATAAATCATGTCTCGTATAAAAAGCATGCCTATAAGCATGACAAAGGAAGTTGGTGATATTAGAACTTGCAAGATATTAAGAATTTTATTTTTTAGGAACTGTAGTTCATCTTCTAGACAGCTGTTTTCTTAATTTGTTTAACGTGTGCAATTCTTATGACGTTGATCTCTTATCGTATAAGTATTCTTGAGGTTAGAAGTAGTACATCTTTTAAACTGTAGGCTGGAGTTAGGCCGTGTATACTGAGTACAGACATTGTGCATGAACAAGAAGTTTTACTTTCAGGTTTTTTTAACACCAGGTTCCAAATCAGATAGTCACAGAGCGAGAAATTCCGACAGCAAGCAGCCGATGGCTGAAGAGGAGGGCTATTTTTTTTTTTTTTTTTTACATTTTATGTTGTCAGCACAACCGTCAAGTGAGGAGTAATGAAATTACATTTTCTCCAAATGATCAAGTATTGGCAACACTGCATATACGCTTTTGCCAATTATGTATGCTATATGGCGAGAACAAATTGAGTGGGGGCATTTGTTCAGATTCCGTTAATTATAACACAATGGGAGGCGTGAAAAGAGTAATATGAATTATTTACCACAAAATGATAAGTGGGGAATTTATGGGGATCCGAAATTACAAGGCAACATTCTACAAAGGGTTGTCAAAAGTCTGATGGGATTGAAACGCCAAAAATGACCGTTAATGAAATAAAATAATTTAAAGATAGACTACCAATAGTGAAATGAATTATATATTGCATCTGGATTAACGGCTGAAAGTGTAGAAGTAAAGTGTCTGTCTAATTTCTGTATAGCAACAAAAATAGCCATTAGAATGGAATTTGAAAGACGTTGTTAGGCGGAAAAGGGATATTATTTCTTTTATTTTTAATGCAGTGCGCTGCGGTTAAAAGATTGGAGAGAATAGGAATTGAATGCTTAATTTTATGAAAGGAAATTTCCGTTACAAAATAAATTTAATCCAATTGCAGACAGATAATTAAAGTTAAGAATATAGAAAAGACATAATTTTAAAGGGGGAAAATGGAAAGCTATTAAAATTAATATATGAAAGTAGACACCTTCACAGATGCTCCCTGCCATTATTAACAATGAAATGGAGATATTCAAGGCATCACATTGCTAAACTTAATGAGAGGAATCGTGGTTGGTTTTTCAAAAAATATAGGAGATATGACAAAATTTCTACTGACAATATTGAAGAGTTTTAACGATTTAGTCAGAAACGTCTGTTTATGCATAACTATACAATAATTACAGCTTTAATGACAAAACTTTCTCCATATGATATAAGATTTTTTTAAAGCAAGGTTAATAATGCAAATCGTAAATGCATTTGATTTTGTAAATATAAACCGAATAGCGTCGGCAGACAAAATTGTGTCCACTCTAACAATCACTTTCTACACTAAATAAAACATAAAAAAATGTTTATTACACTTTTTTGTTTGTGTTTCTTTTTATACACTGTAAAAAAGACAAATGTTTCTTATTTTATGAAAATAATATAATTCCATGAACGAAAACAATAACCTCAACCACTTAATATAATCAAAAAGATTTCTTTATCTTTATAAACATCATAAAACATTGTATTTTCGAGATCTAAAGAATCATTTATAAGGACATGTAATATTAATTTCAATGTTAATAAAAATGGTGTTACTTTATCTCGTTTGCCTCTAAAACATCTTTGTTGAACATGAAAATTTCACTTGAGAATTGATATCAATAGAAAATCATATATTCCAGGTGGAAAATGCTCATTAATGCACTGCAAAAGCAATCGGAAACTTTTCATAAAATCAGTGGCAGCAAAATAAACTTTATTTCTATAAATGTTAGATACACGTGCAAATATGTATATATTTTTGGTTTAAAAATTTTAAACTAAAAGGATGCACAATCATACGTAAATAAAAAATGTTAATCGAGAAAAGAACTTTATACAAAAAAGGCAGAATTTAATGTATTGTGCTAAGAGATTGAAACTGGATTTCATTAATAATGGGAAGGAATCTCCACGTAACGCAAGAAAAAAGTATAAAACAAGCATAAACGTATTATAAAAACTTTAATCAAACCTTTTAACATGCAGGTACTTTTTTCCAGGTACTTTCTGTTAGAGATCTGTTCAGAACACGGCGCATAGACAAACAGACAAGCATCTATCGTTATTATTACAGAAGATTTATGTTACATATTTCGTAACGTGTTTTTGTATAAAAAGTGCGCTAGTAATACCTGAAATTTATCTTACAGAATAAAACATGGTGTTAAATTGTAGATAACCGTAATATATAAGAACATGTTGTAAAACGCTATGTGCTATGTTTTTTTTCATCAGTTATGTCTTTTCTGTTGATTATAATTCTGATTTTAAATTAATGCTATCAAAAATTAAACCCCTTGGAAAAATTCAATCATGACATTTGGAAGATTCGTTGAATATTATTGAAGCAAATATAACATTGTGGAAAATGGTATCGAAATAGGATGCAATGTAATTAGTTGCTTATGGAACACATAATCTGTTGATGGATTTTATTTAACTCTCTGTAAACATAGTACTTGTATATGTATAATAATATCATTATAAATATATGGGTGGTTTGTCGCATTTTTATTAATAAACGCTTGTCTATAAGAAAATGAAACATTCCCGGTCTTACATCAAATGTAGGATAAGACCAAATGGCTATGTTGATATTAAAGGAAATGAAAAGTTTAGCATTTTTAAAATACAAAGTATTTTTTTTTTTATTTAAAAGCGTTAACTAAAGAAATTATGCAGTCAATTATATGTCAATTATAAGACAATGATTTAATAAAAAACAAAAAGATAATTATATTAACACTGATTTTTTCTCAATCATGGTTTATAGTTTCTTCCAGTATTGGTTATCAATTTCCGCTTTTATCCTAAGCAGGATGTCAGGCAATACCCCAAAGACACTGAAGATCAAGAATAAGGCAAGCCATAGAAATAGAACGCTGGAAGCAGTTTCATTTTGAAAATAAATTATTATTATAATTTCTATACACAATGAAAACAAAACGTTTAACTAACTTGTAATGGGGTTATTTTGAAGAATTTACAGAATAGCAAATAAAAAAAGGGTAGACTAAACATTACAACACAGAAATAACACAAATTCCAATCTAGAAATGTCGTAATGACCGCTTATTCTTCTTTTTAATATCCGAGTATTTTAATCAGGATCTCTATAAGATTGTTTAAATTGAGTCTAAATTGAAGTATCTTCAAATTTTATCCACACTTACGGTTTTACCAACGCACCCTAGATATCTGAGAAAGCCTTGATACGTGTCACGAAAATGTCACACAAAGCAGGCAAAAAGAATACAAAAAATCATTCATTTTTAAATGATTTTTTGTCTTTGTTTTACCTGCTTTATGTGATGTTTTCGTGATGCATGTCAAGACTTTCTCAATACACGAGCCAATGAATGATTTTTGGTATTTGTTTGCCTGCTTTATGTCATGTTTTCGTGACGCATGTCAAGGCTTTCTCAAACAACTAGGGGCGTTACTACTCAAGTGTTTCGTATAAATACTAAATTTACATCATGATTTCATAATACATTTTATTCGTTCATACGACTTATTACTGCTCTTAATGCTTCTCTAACCAGAATGAATTATTCATTCCCATATATGTGTTTGTTTTATTTTAACTGAGAAAATTATTTCTATAAAACTGTTTTACAGATTATCAGAAATGTCAATTAAGTATAGTTTCCTTCTTTTTACGCACTAGTGAAAATCAAGATTACATATTTTCTAATTTCACTGGATACATAACGGTGATAATAAAAGAACGACCTGTAAAAGAAACAGGAATACATCATACAAAACTCGAATTTTGTCATTCTATCATTTATTTAACCATCAAAAATGACATGATTGAACTGCAAGAAACAGCTATTCGATGTTTTCCATTAATTAATTGGAAAACATCGAAACTGTCATTTTGTAGTAAGTTCTTAAGATTTTTCTTTTTATTTACATCTTCGATCGTATGGATCCTATAAAATCAGTTCTTTTATTAATAATTCCTTCTAATATTCGTCTTTCCATTAAAATAATATTTCTATTGGAGGGTAGATTACAGTCACCTAAATACATGATAAATCCATTCTCGTTTTAAATTTCGGCAACACACACTTCTTCTTTTCATAAGTTTTCAGAAAAAAGCTCTTTTATAGAGAATAATTTGTGCAAACCAACTGCATTATATTGGCTAAAAAATATTTTCAGAAGTATTTTCTGCAATTACAGGAAACATTGGGATCTGTGCGGAGTATAATTTCAATCTTTTTCTTTTATCATTTTAAAATCAGAAGCTCAAATATTTAAAAGTAGAAAATTGATACATTATTATATCTTAAAATGCAATAAAATTATATATTACCTTATATTGTGTTCCACTGAAAATGGACAATAAATGAAATGTACAGGATACTTTTTAGTGAGCGGCTTATACCTCACTAATGAAAGTCAATAATGTATATAAATTTCATTATGTTTGAAATAGACATCATTTAAATAAAGTGCAAACTTGTTTCCCTGTGGATCATTATATAACGAAATTATATTTGTGAAACTGTAAATAAATAATAAATGCTTTCAATTTCATTTTCTACAAAACAATTTTTAGTGCAGTCTAAAAGTGCATATTAACTTTATTACACTTGAAATGGTGAATGATCATCAAAATGCGCTTGAAACGATTTTTTTCGAATTGACCGAAATGTAACGAAATACTTTTGACTGGTCCTGTGAACAAACTATAAATGCTAAACAATTCATTTTCAATAGCGATCGTTCGATAGTAAATATCAATAACATATAGAAATTGCAATGCAATTCGAGTCTATTGAAGGGGTTTAGAGCATGGACAGACAAACCGAACCCATAAACACTTTTCATCTTTCTTGAAAATTAGTTTGAGATTCCTTGTTGATGGGGTTATTCATTACATTTTTTAATAACTGAAATATTTAATAAAATAATGTATTTTAAGGAAATGTTGTGTGTATTTTGTATGAAAAGAAGGTTCAAAAACTTCCGTCTGCTAATTCATTCATCTTTGTGTGTTTTTTTATACGCATAGGAAAAGATATGTTGAAATCACAAAAATAATCGTTTACTATATCTTGCTTAATTATTCACAAGAACTATTATCACATAAAATTATATTTTTATGGCTTTTTTTTTTTTTGTCTTTTACTTTTCTATGTAAATTTAATTATTACTAAAGTACTCTTAATTTTTTTAAGTAAATAATTTACTTTCATAGAGAGCTGATTTTACTTTAGTTTGAATGCTTAAAACACATTTTTTTTAGAATTTCACAATGCTTTAAATAAGGGCATCCTAAAAATTTTTAATCTTACAGAAGATTTGACATTCATTAGTCTAATGACATAATTAGAAATAAAACATAATTTGTATGCATTATTTTCAGAAAATTGAGCAAATATGATTTTTGTGTAATTTCATTTACAAAAACAAATAACAGTAAAAATTGTGTAAATAAATTACAGTAGTCGTTTTCTAACGTCGTTGTTGAATGTACTGCTTTACACATTTTATTTTATCTAAAAGATTTGTTATTTTATAAATTGATATTGTTCGTGGTAGGAAACATCCTATTTAAATTTAAAATAAATGTTTGCAGATTTACATTTAGAAATATTTTTTAAAACTCAAAATTTGATAATCATAAACGTTATTTATCAAAAATAGGATATCTAGTAAAAAATAAATTCTAAACTTAAAATAATTAATTCAATAAGCTGAATAGGGAATATTCGTCAGATTTATAGAATTCATTAATATATTTTTGAAAAAAATTACGCATACTTTAGTTTGAAGTGACATTTGATAGGAGAATCAATTTATTCGTGTACTTGCCAAATATTAGAAAACGAATGAATGATAATGAATGAAAAGTGCATTATAATAAAATAAATTCCATTATGTTTAAATCCCGCAGTAATACAGTAAATGCAGACTTAAATATAAAATATAGTAATTTAATGAATAATGTTATGGTGCATAGAGAATAAAGTAATAATGTAAATTATATAAAACAAATAACATAAAAGTAATTATTTTCCCTTTTTTTAAACGTATAGTAATACACCTAAATATAAGATTACGCTTTATATAGTATAACGAAATGTGAAAAAGATTACATTGTACAATAAAATTTTATATTTTTTTACGAATTCCTTTTTATAGAGAAATATATTTTATTATTTGAAAATGAAATGAATATTTATTTAAATATTATCTTGTCGGATGTATCATTCCCAAAACATTCTTCTATCTAATACATGTTAATACTTCAAAATTCGCTATCACAGTGCTAAAATTAAATGGCAGTATATACTCATCATGAAAATTCTTAAAAGATGAAATTTCATGCATTAGTTTTTGAGATATGACTATCGCTGAAATCGTGTAAATCCAGTAAAATGCAGCTTTGTAGCGCCAACTATTGTAGATTTACATCAGAACTTAATTATCATTAACGTGTGTCAACATCTAACTGAATATGAAGGTTGGGGGAAAATTCGTGCATTAGTTCTTGAGATTATGGAGGGAATCATGACAAATGAGCATAGCAAAGCCAACTGTTGAATAATTTACACCAACACATACACAGCAGCAATAGTAATCAAGGATACTTGATTCTGAAGTTTGATGAACATTTGTGCATTATTTCATAAGATAGGGCTATTAAGGAAATGGTGCAAAATACAGAAGAGCAACGCCACCTATTGGTCGATTTACACCAACACGTAATCAGCATCAGTTCATATCAAGGACTAACTGAATATGGAATTTGATGTAAATGTATGCATAAGTTCTTGAGACAGAGCTATTACGGAAATCGTGTAATTCCTGCAAAATGCATCATAGCAGCGACACTTATCGGGCAATTTACGCCAAAACGATAAAACAGCACCAACTTATATCAAGATCTAACTGAATCCCAAGTTTTATAAAAATCCGTGCATTAGTTCTTTGAGATATAGTTACTGCGGAAATCCTGTAAAATGCACCATAGCAACGCCACCTGTTTGGTGACATACATTAAAAACTAATTAGCACCAGTTCATATCCGGAATACCTGAATGTAAATTTTTATTAAATTCCGTGCATTGGTTCTTGAGACAGAGTGCCCGCAAAATTTCTGTCACATACAGACACACGGACGGACAGACATTTTTTAAAAACAGGTTTTTCACAATCTCTGCCTCGAAAAATGTGTAAATCCATCGAAAACCAGAAGTTGAAAATTTTCATGAATCCAATGCTTTCTTCTTGTAAAGATAGAAGATAGTAAACATGGAGTTTTTAACTAACCACATAGAAGTATTATTAACTATGCGTTTTATATAAAATATTTGCTGTATTGTTTTACATAAAGAGCATTATTACCCATCACTTTGCCTTCAAGAAAATTTTCATAATATTCCAATTTTAAATGAAGATGCTTTGATTGCTTTAAACATTTCAATAATTACCTTTTTTTACAATATTTCCATATAATATTTAAGAAGGCTTTGAAATATGTTTCGTGTGATGAAAATATATAGCAGATTTAATGACTAAAAAATAAGTAGGGTAATTCTAGGATAGATGACCATAGTTTTTAAAGATTGGAATAAAAAATTCATAGAATACAAATACAAGAAATACTGATGCATATTTAAAACTCTTATACATATAATTTTATCTAAAAAATAATTAAACGTTGAAAACAAGAAGTGTTAAACAAAATTGAAATTTAAATGGCAGGTGGGCCATCTCTCCTTGCAGTCGAGGAGATATGGCCATCCAATACAAGAAAGAAAAATTTTAATTTAAATAGCAAAAAAAAAAATAAAACATTTCATATAGTTAATCATGAAAAATATATAGCAATTTTTAAAGATGCAGTTTAAAATGGAAAATCAGTGAAGAAACTTCGAATAAACACAATTTGAAGTATAATTTTAATATTTCACTTTTCGTGAAATCTTACTACATGCTTGGCAAAGGTCTTGATAATTTATACAAGTTACATGGAACTACTTCAGGTACTTTATGCATTGTATCCAGACACTGTTTTTAAATGTGACATTAGTTTTGCACAACCAACACAGTGATCCTAATCCAATTCTATTTACTCGGAATCTGCAGAATCTGATAATTTAAATGTATTTTGTTTTCTTCGCTACTGGAATTCTCGTGTTTTTTTTCCTCGCGTTAATTGTAGGTTTATTACGTTAATTTAGTTTATTTATCAACTTTATTAGTTGCTGTTATGAAAGCCTTCGATGTTTTTTAGTATTTTCTGAAACAAATAAATCGTTAGCTCTTATTATATTATTATCATTATTATTAAAATATTTGTATTAGTTAAAATTTAAAGAATTATATCAATATTTTAGAAACGTAAATGTTATATATATTTTCTTAATTTAATCATATTTAGTTAAAATCGTCACTAAGTATAATTTTTAAATATTGATTAAAAGTGGCCATCTCTCATCGCTTTCATGTGGCCATCTCTCCTGAAATTGAAGGACTGGTGGTTGCCCAATTTAAAGCATCAATAGCCATTGTACGTCTTTGTTTTTGTCTTAGAAATAAAGATTAGATTATATACGTGCTTTAAATGTCAATAAATGTCAAAAAAATATTCGACCACCTATTTAATTGACATTAAAATTATACTTACATTTTATAATCCATAAACACAACTGCACGTCGCAATAAATAAACCCGGTAAACTAAAGAAAATAAGTTAAAACTGGTGTGAATGACTAAGAACAAACAATCTTCTTGAAACACCATCAAAATTTGTAAATGCGCTAGGCCTTTCGAAAGATCTGAGTCTTTCTTCGTCAGGCGCAAAAAAGACGTCCTTCTACTATGAAAGCAGAGGCAAGACTCTTTCAAACGGACTTCTTTCCGGTAAACTATATCATACGAACAATGTTAATATTACAATATAATACAAATAACAAAATATGAATAAGTGTTTTTGCGAATCTGAGAAAACAATCTGCGCAGTGTCATAAAATAAAATTTCGACTAAAATGTTATTTATTTTTCAGAAAAAATATACGTTTCTGTAAAAAGAGACATACAGATTTTAATTTAGTTTCTTAGAATACATCATTATTTTATTCCTATGTATTTTTCAAACAGAGCAAACTCAACTATAGAAAATGCTATTTTAATAGGTTTTTTATGGGTAAAATTTTAAAAGTTGGGTACGTGGGATGCAAAATCAATGTAGAACAAATCGATTACATTTTCAGAATTAAAAATTGACATTTGCGTGGGTGATGCACTTTATTATATTCCATACTTTCAAATTTGTTTTAAAGTAGAATTTGACATTAAAAATCATTTTCATTAGAAAGAAAGTTAGGTAAATTACAATTTAAAAGATGTGAAATATACAAAGAAATGTGGTTGCGGATTGAAGTTCGTCAGTTAAATAGAAAATTAATATGTATAAAATTGTAAAGATATTTTGGGCAGATTGGGAGTACGTAAAATAAGTCAGAAGTTTGCATATAGCTTCTCTTTTCTACCATTTTGACGACAGCGCACCAATTCCACTACTTTGCATTCAAGAACTCTGAGTGCTTCATCTACTGTAGTTTCAGTTTGATAGAATGTCACCGAGAGAGAGAAAGATTGATTTTATGGATTTTATTATAGAGAAATTATTTTGTTTTTATTTTCATCAAAGTTTTTGTTGTTTTGCAAATATCCTTGTTTATGATGATAGTTTTTCAATGGTTGTGTTAGATATATGTTCTCAATAACGATTGCCTTCGGACACTAATATTGCTTGTAAAATGTGTGTTGAAGAATGTGGCAGCAATTTTGTCACTAAATGTCTGACTGTTTATGTTTGAGTTTAGTTTCTGGCCAATGTTGGCATGAATTATATGACCTATACCAACTTATCCATCACCATGTGGTTTTCAGTAATTTATGGAAGTATGGTAGCTGAAGATGGAAAGTGAGGTGTAATCAGCTGTGCCGGCTGCGAGGATAGTCTTTTCTACATACTGAGGATATAATTATAAGACAAAGTCGTGAAGTTTTACACAGCTCCCAAACCCTCCAGATAGAATTAATATCACGAAAAGTCAGAGGACGTTTACCAATAAATATCAAGTGAATTACTTCATGGTTGTGATATCCTGCAGTATTTAAAAAATATATACTTAAATCGACTGCGCAGAATTCTGATTTTCTGAACTATTGAAACAACATATATTTACGTCATGGCCAGATATTGCAAAAAGAATCTGGCGAAACGTTGGGAGTTCCTTTTTTGTCTTATTCTTGATTTTTACTAAAGCGACCCGAATTCTTACAGATAATAGTGTTCTTTATTTCGTAAAAATATTAGGTGCTGTCTGTTTGAGTTCGAATTTTTATCATTTTATAACAAAGTACATATTTCGCTGTAATTTATTTGCTTTTTCGCAGATCATACCGCATTGATATTCTTTGCAGAATTGCCCCATGTGGTTTTCCAACTTATCCCAAATCTAGAGTACGTTGTCAATAGTGACGACATGGCACTTTCTTAAGCAGTTTTTGACGTCTTAACCATACAGTTTTAAATTACATAGATGACGTTATTTAGTAGCCAAATATTTAATTTATCGTCAGCCCTGCTTTGTTTTCGTTAAATATTTGTAAACAAAATGAAAAACTCAAAAATATAAAACTATGTCACATCACTCCGTTATCTTCTACATACTTTTAAATGAAAACCAATTTTGCAAAATCATAAAATAAAATAAAATAAAATAAAATAAAATAAAATTGCTGTCAGTTTAAAATTAAAAACATTTGATCACACAATCCATTTAAAAAAAAACTGGAATTGCGGATTAAAAATAATATCTATTTTAAAATTGAATATCAAAAAATAAGTTTTCTCAAATCTTGGAATACTTGATGAAAAGGTCCAACATATGTTGTTTCTTTTAACCATAGCATTTATGATGTTACAATAAAGTTCATTTAGCATTAGTAGTAATGGCAATTTCATTCATTTTTATATTATTTGTTCTTTTGAGTAAATAAAAGTGCATGTTTGGATATTTCCAAAAAAAAGTGCAATTCTAAAGTCATAAAATATATTTCTTTTTCAAATAAAATATTGATTATTGCCTTATATTACGAAACTTTTATATGCATGGTAAAAATGGATAAAATCCCTTAAAAATTTCTATTTTCTTCCAATATCTCAAAAAACTACGAATGTTGAAACATTATGGCTTGAAAAATAAATAAACCACATATTTAGCCCGAAATGCGTATATTTTAATATTTTAAACGCATAAATTCTGTACTATAGAAACATTTGACTAAGCTAAAATATTTGGAAGAGTGTTTTCTATAATGTTCTCAAATATTCTGCGGAAATTTTAAGGGGTTTATAATAAATGTTAAACAATTTATTTAAAATAAAATAAAGGTATATTTATTGAGTTTTAAAAAAGCTATAATTCCTAACGATTCAATGAATAATTATTCTTATGTTAGATTTTTACGTTAAGAATGATACTTGATATTTAAATATAATAGCAACGATACGTTTCGAAAATAGTGCATTGTGTCTTCAAATTCCTTGCACTAACGTATAGTTTCTTTGCTAAATATAATAAACATTCAATTATTTTATTTCATCCAACTTGAAGTTAATGATAATTACTCTTTGATTGTAATAGTGATTGCAACAAACAACTAAGTATGTAAGATTCTTCTTAAGGTATCAAATTAAATCGTCATAAGAATTTCCAGCTCATAACTAATATCTCAATCATTATTAATACTCTGAATAATTAAATCATTATCAATTTTATTTATAAAAAAATGCTTCGTATTGAAGCTAATGTGCAATAATTTTGGAAGCCCAAAGAGTTACCACTGCTTGAATGAATTATTATAGCATCCATATAAATGCTACAAGCTTTGATTATTATGAGTAATAACAATAAATAATTCTAAGCTTTTGTTAACGGTATTTCAACAAAACATAGATATGATTAGCATTACTAACTTAATAATTAAAATCGAAATAAATATAAGATATTTCTGTAGGTATTTCTTTATTGGTGTATTAGATTTCATAAAGCCCTTTTTTACATTCTAGAAAAGATATTGATGTCAGGATATTTCAGGTTTTATTAAGAATAAAATACTCAATAATTGATAATATGCTCAATAAAAGCTTTCATATGCATATTTTTGAACAGCTATATTATTTTATACAGCTGTTCGTTTTAAACTTAAGAGGACCTAGAAAGTCCTATCTCTGCCATGTTAAATTTATCAACTTTATGTACATTTTTCTCAGAAATGGTGAAAGATAGTGGTCTAGATTTTTAGAGTAGTTAGAATAACGTGATTTACGTATTTTAACAGATCATTTTCTTCCTACGTGAAACTCAAAATTAATTGTTTATTATTTATTGAAAGTCATTATTAAATTAGCATTTTTGGTAAGATTACAGTGCCTAAAATAAATAATTCTCAGCAAATCATTAAATCCCTGATCTAAGCTACAAAATATAACATATTAGTATAAGTATTAGGAAAAATCTGAATTCTTAAGTTTAATAGATATTGAAAAAAAGGAACATAAACATGAAAAATCCAAGTTTTGAGAAAAAGTCAATTAAAGATTTAAATGGCCATTAAGCTGTGAAGTACTCTTGGAAAAGAATGAATAATTTCAACACTTATTTTTTTATATATATAAACCTGTGTGACACATCGTTGGAAAGATAAAAGTTTAAACTATTTATTGATATAAAAAAGTAAAAATCAATTTTTTTGGTTGAATTTTACTTTCCCGGCTCCCTTAAAGCATTTTACATAAAACTGATGCTACATAAATGGAATCATTGATTTTTTTGTTTAGGTATTATTTAAAGTCGTAAAATGGCAAACAGAATGTATCCTGCATTAAAGTATTCCAATACGTTCATTTACTATCGTTAGTTATGATAATATAATTAATCATTTAACAAATCGCTCACCCGCAATAAATGTAAAATATCTCGCAAAAATTCATTTTGAGTTTTATTCCACAAATAGGTTTCTCATTGGTGCATCTTTCTGCACAAACATATTAATAACTGTAGTTATACGGGAAATCAATTTATTACGCTATATGCCCATTTCTGACTACAGAAGAGGGGTCGTTTGTATGAGGAGTTAAAATTACCCAACTCTACGAACCTCATCCTACGTCTTTATTCTTAAGGGATTTATACTTTTATGCACGTTTTTATTCCTGTATGCAGTGGTAAGTGATATAATTTCATGTTACAGTAAAATCATGCACATGTTCTTTTGTCTCACCTGTGAAATTTACTTTTGTCCAGATATGTCACTTTACTTGCGGTTGAATGATATATTAATATATATTTTGGAAATAGTTTATTTAAGAGGAGTAATGCTTAATGCCTATAAACATATGCATCTAATAATATTAATGACTTTTTAAAACAAAATATTGCTTTTAAATATATATGCATATCTTGAAATTTATGTACTTTAAATTATTTAACTCTAAATTAGATTATACTGCTAAAAGCTGTTTTAATATAACAGTTTAATGTTATAAAAATAAACATAAATAAAGTCGCACAGTTGCATTTTACAAACTGATTGGTAATAATGGTAGTAAGTGTAATAATTGCAATGTTTTCATTGACAACTTTTAAATAAAATAATGTTTTCTGCAGTTATGTAATATTATGTCAGAAATTACAAAAATAAATTAATAATTATGTTTCGCCAGTCTTCGTATAATCTAATTAAAATATACAAACTATTTAGAAAAAAGAATATTTTGCATTTTTTATTGAGAAAGTACAGTATATAACTTTTAACGTGTAGATTTATTTACTATAGTTTAATTTAATCCGTTTGAATGTAACTGTGCATTATAGTCCTTAATATTTCAAATAAATGAAGTAAGTTCATACTGGAATACAGTATACTATTCTTCTTTCTAGAAATATACAGTAAAGAATTTACATAAAAGTGAGTATGATTGCTTCAGCTAGATGATAGCAAATATGTCAGACTCAAAGTACATATTAATATAAATTACTTTGTTATACACCATATCATGAACATAACGCTAAATATCTTTAATGAAATATCCCTACAAAAAGTAAATATACATATTTGTTCACATATAATTGAGAGAAATATGACTGATGAAATGTAAATAAAATCTGATTTTTTTTTTTTTTATTTTATTGAAAGCTAAATAAAACACATTTAATTTACTTTAAATATAATACTGTAAAATACTAAAAGAAAATTCTAATTTTTTTTTTACTTTATAATTATCTTTTGTCCAAATAATGATATCATTAATGATTAAGAAGAAATTATAAAAATTACAAAAAGGTGTATAATATTAATTTTTAAATATTATCTCCTAAATAGTTCCTGTAAATATTTTATTAGTACAAAAAATTTTAATGTTTTTATGACAAGAATGCAAAATAACGAATCTGGAGCAGATTATGAAACACTTAAAATTAAAACACTTAAACTCAAAGGCTGTCGATGTATTGTTAAGAAAATTCATTTTTTCGCTTGTTGAAATAAGGCCTAGATAAACAATATAAAAAAATAACAATAAATATTAATTTTCAACACTTGCTGTCCATAGACGGAAATGCGTGCGAATTTTCCGAAAAAACTAAATTGTGACACAACTCGTAACACACCATACTCGTATGACAACTCGTATAAAATTCCATACCACAACTGATAACGCCCGTACACGAGTTATCGCTCAAAGTTAGTCATGTTGATATATTCTTTTGAGTGTGTTTGTAAATAAATGATAAATTCTACGCATTCAATAAGCTGTTGTAAACTGTAAGACATTGATGAAATGGTATTGATAACAATTGACGGAAACCAAATGTTCGTCTATATCACACTTTTCAGCCGAAAATGACAGCGAAACTACTTCAGATGAAAATCTTAAGTTATTGATGTGCAAGCATGAACTGATATTATTAATTGTTTGCAAACGAATTATCTACATGGGCTCTTAAGCATATGGCTGACTGTGCAACTGTGCATGTTTTAATTCTTTTTTCAGAAAGCATAAACACAGCAGTTATTTTTATTAACCAATGTAAATTTTTACACAATGTCAAAAAATGTTTAAAATTTAAAAGGATGTCTGCAAGATGGCCTATTTCACAAATGTTGAATGTTTGATTTTTTTTTTTTTTTTTTTTTTTTTTTTTGTAGTAATATGCCCTATATGGAATGATTTATTATTACCCAGTGTTAAAAAGGACAATATCATAGTATAAAATTTTGTTTACTTTAAATAACTATTCGGATGCGACAATCCCAAAACTTCCTTCTATCACATACATGCTAATATTCTTTTGAATTTTTACACAATTTAATCCTTCAGTGTTACTCAGTCAGTGCAGTCAGTTCATTACTGCATTTGGTTTAATTCCATGCGTAACTTGTTACAATTTTTTATGATAAAATGCAGAGACATGGACACACAGACATACGGAGATGGATATATGGACATACGGACACAAGAACGGACATTCAGACATTTTGTATAAACACGTTTTTCGGAATATCTGACCTCTAAAACGTGAAAATCCATCGAACACGGGAAGTGGAAAAAATGTTCGAGTTCAATACTTTCTTTAGAAAGATAAAAGTAAAAAATTAAAACAGTAAACTGGTAATAATATTATTACTTTCCTTCCCACCTAATTTTTTTATTGATATTTATCAATGTTCAGCGTGAAGACAAGTGTGGGAGTAATTAATATGGCAGGAAAAGCTAACGTTGAACTTGGTGCTCAAGCCATCATTAATCAATGCTATTAATATTTAGTCCATCATTTCTGTAAAATTTTTAATTTGTAACATAGGCTCTTTTTCCAGACATGCTTTCAATTAGTTTTAATTTGATCACCAAAAATGAACATAAAAATAACGCTTAAAGAGAATACCTAGCAAACTCGTACAGAATTGCCTATGTTCACAGTGAATTTTTAATAAGAATGTGCAGATCAAATAATATATTTAAAGGTTTTTTTGCATGTAATTGTTTCCTTTTTTTAAAAAATATTTGCAATGCAAAATCTTTAAGTTGTAAAATAATTTTATGGCAAATTTTGCTTAATAGTTTCGAAGCATTCAAATAAAAGATTAAAGACATTTTTCTTTAAAATGAAATATTTCATTCACATTGTTGAACTGAATTATCTAACTATTAATGTTACCTAAATATCCAATGTGGGTTGTAAGTTTTCAAGTCCTGTTCGCTTCTCGCGAACTAAAATTTCTAATTCTAGCGCCTTACATCACTCGACCACACTGTCTTAGTTCGACATCACTCCGAAATAAAAGAAGTTCAAAAATAATTTCGAGTATGCGCAGATATGTAGCAACTCAAATGCAACCCGGTATACATTGGATTCATAACATACTGCAAACAAAAATAAAATCTTGCCACAGAAATAGAGTACGCTACTATATCACACTTAACATTGACTTAAAAAAACAGCAAATAGTACAAAGGAGATAATGTGTGATTTGTCCACGTTGCTCATTTTATATTTATAATTAAAAAGCAAAATTTATATTGAAAATTAAGAAAATTATATAATAGATCAATGGTTATATTAAGAATCTGATACAAATGATAAATTTTAGTTTTACAAACATTATTGCAAACATATAAAATATAGTCCATTGCACTTTTTTTTCTAAAGATAAGGAAATTCCACTTAATCAAGAATTTTTATGGAATAAAAATTTGGCATTATGGATACGCATGAGACATGTGAATGTAAACTCAAATCGAGTAAACTACTAAATAAAAACAAAAGATTTTTTTAAGTAAAAGCCAATATTTATAACTTGATCACAATCTAAATAAAAACTCCTGCCGGTTCGGCATAGTGGCGGAGGTAGATTTCTTAGTTAAGTACTAATTTTATTAACAGAAACTAAATCAAGATTAGAGAAAAACCCAGTTTAACAATTTCATCGGACCGCTTTTGACGAATTTTTAATTTTACTTTTTTATAAGAGCTCCTTTTATCAGAGTCATATTATCGCGGTATTAAAAAAAATATTTTTCTACGCTCAAAAACTCGAAATTTTCTGACATATTTTCAGACTAATTTTTAAAAGAATGAACATGAAATTTGCTGATGTGATTTTTTGAAGAGATTTATAAGCAACCTGTGTTTTTATTTTTCGTTCCATTAATTAGAACGGGATATTCAAACAATTTTTTACTCAGTAAGAACATTTTTTTTGTTTCCAGCACTATCGCTTCGGGAAATTCGATACAAAATGCCTAGTTAGACAGCTTATTTTGATATATATTCTGCCGTTATTAAAAACTCGACCAATACAGCATATTATATAGTTTCTGAATAAGAGATCCTGCCAACTGGAAGCGTTTGAGAGCGAAAAGAAATTTAAAAATGAGTCAGAAAATACGCCGCTTGGATTTGAGTACACTCTTAATACGATATTATTTTTCGTCGACCCCTATTTTAGTTTCATTTGTTTTTTGCTGTAAGAGTTTATCATATCAAAAACATGTCAATGTGAAAGTTGTAGATAATATTGATAAAAGGTATAATAAATTTAAGTGGATTGGATGTCTTGGGAATTGAAGAAGTTATGAAATTTTTTTCTTCTTCAACCGCCCAATTTTTTTTTCGTTTTTTTTTTTCGTTTTTTTTTTTTTTTTTTTTTTTTTTTTTTTTTTTCATTAATAGTTGGTCCTATTAAAACTTGTCAATAAACAAATTGTAGATAATATTAAGGAAATTTATAATAAGTTTAAGTGAATTTGATATCTTATGAATTTACGAAGTTATATATTTTTTTCTCCCTAAAACCCTATTTTTACGCTCCTTGAGCCCATTTTAAATTTTATCAAAAATCTGTAATACATAAATTTTTGGTCATTTCCTACACGCAATAATAACAACTTTAAACTGATTTGATATATAGAGTAGTTTTTGACTTGTTCTTTTAAAAATCGTCTGTTGTTTATATTTGTTATTCACTGATTTCTTGTTAGAGTTTTGACTCTTATGTATGATTTAAAAACTTATTACAATTTACAGATGTTATGGAAAGCATCGATTTTTTTTTTTTTTTTTTTTTTTTTTTTTTTTTTTGTAAACACTTGTATTTCGGCATCTTACCCACAGGTATGGGTAAGATGGCCAACTATATATGGGTAAGGTACCTTATGGAGATTGAATGTAAACAATAATTTTTGTGAAGCAGTATAAATCATAATGGGACGAATAAAAGTAACTTTAATATTTTAGACATATTAAAATTGTTAAATTACTTATCATTAGGAAAATACAAAAATAATAATGCAACAAAGAATGACAATATAATAAAAGAACAAACATTTATTTGTTATATAATTATTTATGTTATGTCAATACATTTGTTTCTATAATATTTATTTAATATATTATGTTCTACGTAACATTTAAAAGAATTATGGCTCTTAAGTAAGCCTATTTTTAAACATTATAACAAGTTTAACTACGGTAAAGTCACTGTGATAAAGTGCTTTAGAATCAAGCTTTTTTGTTAATATTTTTCATTTGCCCCTTTGTTCTTTTTAGCACTATCTCAGGTCTGAAACAAACTGCTCATTTGTTTAGGGGCATTGAGCAGCTTTTATATAACCAGCAATTTCACTGAATGCACTTGATCCCATCACAATTTCCCGAGGTATTATTGCACTCTGTTCGACACTCCGAACAATCAATCCGAATAATCATTCACCTAAAATATATCTTCATATTCTGAATTTTGGAAGGGAATTTAACCATCATTCATACCATCGTCAATTGAACATTCTGTCTGTCTACCTTTGACATCTTATCTAATTCATTTTTAGAAGGGCATGAGAACATAGAAATTCGTAGTTGCTATTGTCGTACTGATTAATTTTGTCTTTTATAGGCCTTTAAAATTATTTTTAAATATTAAAATGATTAAAAAAAATGTCATATTTAAGACGATACATTTATAATGTCTAATTTGAAATAAATTTCTTTTAGCATCTTTTTAAAATTGTTTATTTAGCCATTTTATACAAGCTAATTTAAAATTGCTGGGCTGATCTTATTTAATCAATCAGTTAGCTGTCTCGACAGCAATTGATTCGGTCTTAAAATCCCTCATCCAAAGGGAAACTAATGGAAACCTGATTACAGCGATTGCAACTAGTCATTTAATTACGACTTAACCTTCCGTAATATTTTCAAACCTGATCAAATTAGCGTGTTTTTAGAGTCTGCGGTATCTGGATGGAGGTTAGCGAGCATAGCTCGTAGGGGGCAGGAATCCCTAGTTATCTAAAACTATATTATATACTACCGATATTCACATTTATTAAGATTATTTATAACTGCCTTTAACATGAAATTTTTAACTCTGCTTAAAATTAATAATTATTAAAAGTTATTTATAATGCCAATAAAGTTTATTTATAAGGCAGAATACATATATAAATATTTTATTATGTTCACCTTAGAATTTAATTTTTCTTTATCTTATTTTAAACATTTAAAAATTTTAATTTTAATCAATGATTTTTTTAATCAGTTGATTAAAATCACTACTTAATCAATGATTTAAATTATAAGATTAAAATTGCTGAGAATTTAGTTAATAGCCAAGAGTAATTTAAACGATGAAGTAAGAACCAGGTATTTGACCGCAACGGAAAATAACCGGTATCTTACCCCAAGGGGAAACAACCGGCTCTGACCCCCTCCCCCCTCCCCCCAAAAAAATTCGTTTACTCACCAGAATTGTATAGAGCATGACGCTACTACCGCCCCCCCCCCCCCCACCCCACTGACGTGAAGAAGTAGGAACCCGCCACCATTAATGCTTTGCATAAAGACCAGGTACCAGTACTCTCTAAAAACACCAGATTTATTTCTTTGATTAAACACCAACTAAGTCTGATTAGACACCAACAAAACTAAGACTTATATAGGCAAATAAAGATGTCACGTACAAGATTTTCTTCAATTAGAAGAAGTGATAAGACGAAATAGCAATAAATAAGTACCACTTATTTTTTTTTAAAGAACACAAATTAAAATTAAAGTATCACTGGCGAACCCTTTTCCTTACAAATGAGCAGCGTTTCCCTACATAACTTGCGCATATGAAAATTAAGTGATACTTCATCATGTACAACACGGTATATCACCTCAAGTTACCCCATAAAAATTAAGAGGTTATGGGGCTTTTTCGGTTTTCAGAAAACCCCTTCCCATTTCAACCACATTGGTCCGATTTTGCCCATTAACGAACTTGACCGATATTTTCTACCCTTGATTTAATGCATCAGTTTGGAAGAGATTTGGGCAGAATTAGGGAAGTTATCGTGTCCGTAAAATATTTATATATATATATGTAACCATTAATAAAACATTACCGACCACCATCAAAATCGCGATAGAATGAATGAAATGACAGTAATACAGTTTCCCCCATCACACTTAATATGGATACCAAAAACATATAATATACAAGCTGCTATGTATAAAATAAAGTGCCTTGTACTATTTTACAAGAATTAATATGGGAGAAAAAAAGGAAGAATATGGATACCGAAAAAGAAAATTGAAAAGCTTACATATTGAATTACGTTATCAAGAGTACAGAATTCAATTATATAAGCAAATCAGTCGTTTTTGATCAGAAAAAAGATAAAAGCTTAAAAAGTTTTCTCCTGTACTCAAACGACCAATATTACCAAGAGAATAGTTTCAATATGAAAACAGAATAATTAAATGCTATGAAATGGAAAAAGCAATAAAACCTTTAAATATTTAATATATAGCTTGGAAAAATAGTAATATTACACAACATACCGAATAAAATCCCAGTTTTTATCGAAATATACTCCTGCACATGGTATCCAAAAGCACGATAAGTTTAAGGTTATTTTAACAGTTAAGTTAACACAGATTTTAAAACCTAATGGATTAAGTTAATCCATTTTGAAATACCTTGATAAATTAAATTAATATAATATAAATAGAAAATAATTACATTATTAGTATCCAATATACCTATAAACACTTTTATTTTTTTTCTTAACTAAAGTGAAAAATACCAAAACTATTATTTTACAATATCGCCAATATCCATCATTCAGTACCACCTAGTGTAAAAAATTGAAATTATTACTCTAAAAGGAGCAACAGAAGACAAAATGCCAATTAAATTTTGGTGCTGCCATCTAGTATGATAACTTAATACTACTATTATCAAAATGCCATAAGATAAACCTAATAAAAGCTAATGATTTCAAAATATATGAACTACTATGCCACACAAATCCTAATATATAAATAATACCATATTATATATCATTATTCATAAAATATTAAATAAATATAAATGTTAATATAATGCTTTCAATATATTCTACTACCATACCCATTTAATGTATACAGAGAATTTAAATAATTTTATAACATTGTAATGTTATATAGCTATAGGCTATAAATTAAATAAATTATATATAATCAAAATATAAATAACATTAAGAGTTACTATTAAATATAAATAATAATAAATTAATAGGATGAACAAGAAATGAAAAATGGATGTTTATAGAAGATTTTCAGGTTCTATAAGTACCAATTGCCTAAAGATCACAAATAAAGTGAGTGGTTTATTTTCATATTAGACATAAAAAAGCTAAAGAATATGAATATGGGACAAACATACACATAAAACCGATAATTAATCATTGAACACTAACTTCAAAATTAAACAATATTAAAAAGTATAGAATAATAATAATAATTTAAAAAAAATCTAATAATCCAATTTTAATACAAACTGTATAAAATTAGTTTTATTAAATAAACTTATTATCAGGGGTGTAGTGGAAGGTATACGCAGGTATACGCTGTACACCTTCTGAATTTTTTTAAAAAGTTCCCTATACCCTCTGTTTCTCAAATAAAGCTATAGCGTATACTTTAGCCATGAACTTCATGATTCTAGCGTATACCCTCTGTCAATAGCTTATACTCTCTCGTTTTTTTTTATTTTTACGACTACATGTTAGAAAATGCTCTTTTGTTTTCAAGAACATCCACCAGATGGCAGCATCAGACAATCATTTTTTTATTTGATCTACTGTGACAGACACTCAGTTCAGTGAGTGTTGCTTCTTCCCTTATAGCAGTTGGCAGCAAAATGCTGCTTGATTAAAAAAAAATTCAATAATATTCCAAAGGAATATAATATGATAAAAAAAAAACTGCAACAAGCCATAGTTCAAAGTATTTCTTTGTGTTTGTAAATAGTCTTATACATCTGTTTTGTTTTTATTGTGAAGTGTGATCTGTACTGTGACCAGCATATATATTATTCTAGTGTATTCAATCTTCTAATAAATGTTTTTTGTTCATCCAAAGAAGAGTATATTTCCATTGAAACACATCAAAACATAAAGGTAAAACTTTTAACTTTTTTTATTGTTTACCTATTGAGGAATTTCGTATTCATGCCTTCCATATGGAATAACATTCTAACAGTCGATTATGAGACTGAACTTATCTCAATTTTAAATATAGTAATATAAAAGAAGAAAATATAATATAATTAAATTCAAAGAAATAATTATTTTCTGAATGTTGGTATTTTTCACAAGTGAATGATATAAAAGAAAATTCAAAGAATTGTTCTTATTTTGAAACCAAAAGTGTATTGATAAGAAAAGAAATTATTTTGATTTTGCCAGTTTCTTATTGAAATTTTATTATATAAGTTGCAAATGTAAATTTATGTTTTAAACAAAGAATTTAACATTTAAGAACAGTTTTTCTGAAATCAAAAGTAACTTCAAAAATTGTTCTCAAGAATTTTATTTTGTTCTTATTTCATCATTAGCATTATATTTGAGTTTATAATTGTTGTTTTGATGTATTAATAAGAGAAAAAGTTTTATTTTCTGTGAAATAAGCAAATATTATTCTATCATAATGTCTAGTATTAAAGAATCTCATTATGTTGATAAATTAACTGATGACAACTATTCAGTTTGGAAATTCAAAATAGAACAATTGTTAATCAAAGAAGGTCTGTATGATGTTGTATTTGAACCTAAAAATGAAAATGATGATAATTGGGTAAAAAATGATAGAAATGCTAGGGCATTAATTTGTTTAAATATCTCAGATTCACAAATTGTTCATGTCAGACATGCTAAAAGTGCTAAAGAGACATATGATCAATTGAAATCTGTTCATGAAAGAGTAAATTTAACAAATAAACTTTATCTTCTTAGGAAGCTGTATTCCACTAAATATAATGAAAGCATTAAAATGCAGGATCATATTAATTCTGTCTTAGAATTAGCAGAAAAATTAAGAAGTATAGGTGAAGTAATACAAGATGATAATTTAATAGCTATTTTGCTCTGTTCCTTACCAAATTCTTATAGTACCTTTATAACTGCTATTGAAAGTAAATATGAAACAGATTTATCATTAAAATATGTTCAAAACAAATTAATTGATGAGTATCTTAGAAGAGTTGAAACTAAACAAATTTCAACAAAATTTGAATCTATTGCTTTAAAGGGTAATAGGGATAAACCAAAGCATTTGAATAAGCAAAAATTTTGTTCTCATTGCAAAAAGAATAATCACAACCGTGAAGATTGTTTTCACTTAAAGGGTAATAATACTAACAAAACAAAACCAAATTTCACCCAAGATAGATCACGTCAACAGTTTAAAAAACCAAACAATTTCTCTGCCTCTACTGCTAGTCAAAATGAAAATCTATCAGATTCTCAAAACTATCATGAATTAATGGAAGAATCAAATTCTTTGAATTTTGTTATGAAATCTCAACAAAATGGAAATAAAAACAAAAATTTGTCTTTTGTTATTGATTCAGGTGCGTCTGTTCATTTAGCTAATTCCTTGGAACTGTTCTCAGAATTAAAAAGTTCGAATAAAGATACAATTACAATTGCTAATGGAACTAAATTAACTGCAAAGGGAAAGGGTAAATGTACTTTTAATATTGAAACACTTAATGGTCAAACAAATAGAGTTACATTGGATCATGTGCTTTATGTTCCCGAGTTGGATAGTAATTTATTATCTGTCCAGTCTTGTACTGAGAAAGGTTTTGTTGTAACATTTAAAGATGATATATGTTTAATTAAAAAGGGCAACATCTTAGTTGCAGATGCAAAAGCTGATGAGGGGTTATACAGATTAAAAATAATACCTACAAATGAAAAGGTATATAGTGCTTCAGAAATATTACCCGTTTGTTCTAATGTTAACTGCATTCTAAAATGGCACCAAAGGCTGGGCCATAGAAATTTGGAATCCATCAAGAAAATTCAAAAGGATGATTTAGCTTTAGGTATTACTGTGAATAATTGTTCTCATAATACTGAATGTTCAAGTTGCATAAAAGCTAAGTTAACAGAAAAATCATTTCCAAAAGAAACGCAATACAGAAGTAAAAAACCACTTGATTTGATATACAGCGACGTATGCGGTCCTGCAGAAACAAAAAGTATGGGATCAAAAAGATATTTCGTTACATTTATTGATGATTACTCTCGTTATACACAAGTATATTTTATTTCTTCTAAAGATGAAGTATTTGATAAATTAAAAGAGTATGTTGCATCAACAACAAACAAATTTAGATTGAAGATTAAATCTTTGCGTAGTGACAATGGAACAGAATATTGCAACGAATCTGTCAAAGACTACCTTAAAAACTTAGGAATAAATCATGAAACAACGACGCCATATTCACCGTCCCAAAATGGAGTTGCAGAAAGAAAGAATCGCTCGCTTATTGAAATGAGTAAAGCCATGCTTATAAATGCTAAATTGCCAAAAACATTCTGGGCAGAAGCCATAGCTACAGCAGCCTACTTACAAAATAGATTACCCACAAAATCAACTGAAAAGACACCATATGAACTGTGGAATGGGCATAAGCCAAATTTGAGTCACCTTAAAGTATTTGGATGCAAAGCATATGTGTATGTTCATAAACAGAAGAGACAAAAATTTGACGAAAAGGCCACTGAAGGAGTCTTTGTTGGTTACGATTTAAGAAGCAAAGGATATCGAATTTATATAGGTGGTAGAAAAATAGTGATAAGCAGAACAGTGAAGTTTTTTGAAAATATGAACTGTGAAAATGTCTTTCAAGAAAATCCTGAAGAGCGAATCTCAGATTTAATGCATTTAAATTTTTCAGAAGAAAATCTTGAAAATGATAGTGATGCTATCCAAATAGAAAATACTGCAGAAGAAATAAATACGGATGAAAAATCAGTAGATAGCCCAACAACTGAAGAAAGTGAAGATAATTTCCAGAGAAGAATATCTAACAGAGAGACTAAAGGAATTCCACCAGAAAGATATTCTTACAAAACTGAAGACAGTTGTTCCAAAAATCAAGATCCTGAAACTTTTAAAGATGTTTTACAATTACCAGTAAAAGATCAACAGAAATGGTTTCAAGCTATGAAGGAAGAATTTAACTCTTTAAAGGAAAATGAAGTGTTTGAGCTTGTTACTTTACCCAAAGGCAAGCACGCCATTGGCTGTAAATGGGTTTACAAAACAAAACATAATGAAAATGGAGAAGCAATAAAATGCAAAGCACGATTAGTTGCCAAAGGTTTCGCTCAAAAATTAGGCACTGATTATGATGAAACCTTCTCTCCTGTCGTCAAACATACAACTATTAGAGCTTTTCTGACCTGGGCAGCTTATCATAAAGCCAGAGTATTTCAAGTAGATGTTAAAACAGCCTTTCTACATGGTAAACTAGATAATGAAGAATTATACATGCATCAACCAGAAGGCTTTCATGATGAAGAAAATAAAGACAAAGTCTATAAATTAAAAAAGGCTATATATGGTCTTAAACAAGTCGCCAAGTGCTGGAATGAAGAAATAGAGAATACTCTAAAGGCATATGGATTTAAACAAAGTGAAGCTGATCCATGTTTGTTCATAAAAGAAAAATCAAAGAAGACAATTCATCTCATACTGTATGTAGATGATATGCTGATGAGCTCAGAAGATGAAAATGAAGTTAATGAAGTAATAAATTACTTAAAGAAATCTTATCCCATAACATCACTAGGAGAAGCAAAATACTTCTTAGGTATAGAAATTTACAGAAAAGAAGATGGAAGTTATTTACTTTCACAAAGAAGTAAAATAAATCAATTAGTTAAGGATTTTCAGCTTGAAGAAGCCAAACCAACTTATACCCCAATGGAAACTAACTATTATAGTTTAGATAAAGAAGAAAATCTTTTATCATCAAATGATAATTATAGACAAGCCATAGGAAGTCTTTTATATATTTCCTCATGCACAAGACCTGATATTACCGCTCCTACACACATACTAAGTCGAAGATGCAATAATCCAAGAGAAAAGGACTGGAATGCTGTTAAGAGGGTAATAAGATACTTAAAAACAACGAAAGACCTTGATCTCCACATTTCTTCAAAAGAATATCCTAATATAGTTGCATACTCGGATGCAGACTGGGGACAAGATGCTACAGACAGAAAATCCACCTCAGGAAATGTAATCTTCTTAGGCAATAGCTGCATTTCTTGGTTCTCGCGAAAACAAACATGTGTGACGTTATCGTCAGCAGAAGCTGAATATGTGGCACTGTCACAAGGAACTCAAGAGGTGCTATGGATCTTAAAATTATGTAAAGATCTCAATTTACAACAACATTTTCCTATTAGAATTTTTGAGGATAACCAATCTACAATTAAATTGGTTGAAAGTGAAAAATTTAAATCCCGCACTAAGCACATTGATACAAAGTATCATTACATACGAGATTTAAAAACTAAAAATGTTATAGATGTCAAATATCTATCAACAAATGAAATGATAGCAGATATAATGACGAAGCCACTGCCAAAAGCCAAATTTGAACTTTGTAGAAACCTTATCCACCTGGTGTCAGATTCTATCACAAAACGGGAGAGATGTTAGAAAATGCTCTTTTGTTTTCAAGAACATCCACCAGATGGCAGCATCAGACAATCATTTTTTTATTTGATCTACTGTGACAGACACTCAGTTCAGTGAGTGTTGCTTCTTCCCTTATAGCAGTTGGCAGCAAAATGCTGCTTGATTAAAAAAAAATTCAATAATATTCCAAAGGAATATAATATGATAAAAAAAAACTGCAACAAGCCATAGTTCAAAGTATTTCTTTGTGTTTGTAAATAGTCTTATACATCTGTTTTGTTTTTATTGTGAAGTGTGATCTGTACTGTGACCAGCATATATATTATTCTAGTGTATTCAATCTTCTAATAAATGTTTTTTGTTCATCCAAAGAAGAGTATATTTCCATTGAAACACATCAAAACATAAAGGTAAAACTTTTAACTTTTTTTTATTGTTTACCTATTGAGGAATTTCGTATTCATGCCTTCCATATGGAATAACATTCTAACACTACAACACTGCTTATTATGCATATTATTCTCTATAAAGATGGTATACTATTAGAAATTAATATGACATTGTCCTGAGTAGACTAAAAATTAAAAACAAGTTCATTGTTAGCTTGATTAAATATTAATTAAGTTAAATAAATTTAATATGAATTGAAATATAAATAAAAATAAAACGTCACCATCTACACATAAAATATCGAATCAACATCTATATAAGTGTATTAGCAATGTAGTTATAATTCAAATGACCCATCATTTTTTAAATTAACCATTGCGTATTATCCAGACAACGCCACCCTCCTCCGTACTCGAACATCTACCCACCCAACCATCCTATAGTAATTTTGTATTATTATTTTACATTTTTTTTTTATTTTTAATAAATATTTTCTTATTTTATATATTTTTTTTTTGTAATTTTTTTTACACATGTGTTAATTTGCTTTTTAAAAGATTATGTAAGTACTAATTGTATATTAAAAAATATATTAATTTTTTTAGAAAACCATGATTTAATGCATCATAAATTAATTTTTTTATATTATTGTTAAATAGATGAGAAGAACATAAACATTTTATTCTATATAAATGAGTAAGTATTATGAAGACAAGATTTAAAATTTGTAAATGTATTAACTTTGAATTTAAATTCTTTACGTTTATATATATACAACTTTATTTTTCTACATAAGTGCCAAGTGAGTTGCGACATTTGTCATGCCCCTTTATAAGCTTCAAAAAGCGCTCCTTGAAAAAAATCAGGGCTCTGAATCATTCTGTTCCTAGTAGATGTGGAGAAAAAGTGCGTTGTGAATTCGCGGTAAAAGGAGGAAGTGGGAGCGGTTGCCCGCTATGAATGAGCACGTGGAGTATCAGGAGCAGAAATCCATAACCGCCACATGGGAGTCTATGGGTCAGATGTGATGTTGAAACAAATGGTGCGTAGATAGTGCCGCCAATTCATGAGGGGCGTCAGCAAGTGTTGGACAGATCGAGACCTGGACGGAAGTGCATGACCACTACAGATGAAAGCAATACTTGATTACTTTTTTGTAAGCAATGTTGAAGTCACACAAGCCGTTCAACGCTTCTATTGTATGCACAGCCCTGTTGCTTTCCTGTAGGGCTTTATGAAGCTTATAAAGGGTATGACAAATGTCTCAACTCTCTTGACACTTATGTAGAAAAATAAAGTTACGTCTTATCTTTAATGTTTCATTACATTTTTTGTCTTTCATACACACCTATGTCCACAGTTGCCAGGGGAAACTTATTTTCCGACTCACCCTCGTGTATATATATATGTATATATACAATCTTCTTTCAGTAGTAATTACAACTTGATGTCTCTTCGTAAATTTATATTTGCAATTCCTAAATATCATATTAATCAATATCACAAATTTATTTTTTACATCAAATACATTCAATTCTCATTTTAGTGATACATTTTTTGATTTACACCAATATAGGCTAACCGCTCTTAATGTCAATATTAACAAAAACCCACAAAAATTAAATAAAAGTAATTCACCTTTAATCGTTACCTTTACCAATCCTGTTTTTTAATAAAATTAAACTTAAGCAATTATTTCACAACGAGCAATGTAAATTTCCACTTCAAAGTGTTAATCAAAAAAGCTGTTTTAAATATCCTATTATTTTAGGCCGTAAAATTTTCAATTATAATAAATTTTCTAAAAATTTCCCACACACTGATACTTTTACATGTAAATGCAATGATCCCCATCTAACTACATATATTAATGCCCATAATGGACATGTTATAACTGGTAATTTAGACATTGTCAATAATATTCATTTAAGATCTTTGGTGCGTCATGGCACTAAATATCATATTCCTTCACAGTGTAATATACAGTCGATCATTAAACAATTCACATATGATTTAGATTTCTTCATTTACAAAATTGCTATCAACTATAATAAACCTACTGAATATTTTGTAGATTGGAAGCATCATGTCATCTTTCTTTTGAAACAACAATTATTAAAACTGCATATTGCCAAAAATTCAATTTCTTTCTCCACCCTTAAACCACATATTGCAGAACTTCAAAATAATTTCATTATTACATATGTAGACAAGGCTGCTAACAAATACGCTATCATATGCTAATATTACTATCATCACCTCCTAACTAAAGCAGTTATTTCTAATAATATTTTCAAACTTCATCATGTTACTTTAAAGGAAAATAATAATCATATATTAAGCTATCACAAATTATTAGGCATTAAAAATAACAACCTCAATGATCCTTATGTAGTCATGATTCCAAAATTTCACAAAAATCCTCTTAAATTCCGCACTCTCACTGTAGGATGTAATACATATAATACTCGTGATAATACACTCTTTTTAAATATTCTTACACAAATTTATGAGTTATCAGTTAAAACAGACAACACTCACTGCATTAAAAACAGTTTTGAATTGGTGGATAAAATAAAGCCGTTAACAAATGTCAATAATATTATTACTTTAGATTTCAAAGACCTATTTAATAATATCATTCTATAAGACTTGCATTCTATTATCAATTCATTATTTATAGAATATTTTCCTTTATTAAATTTCCCTGATAACATTGATACTGACTACTTCAAATATTTGACTAATTTTCTACTATTTCATAATTTTATTTTCCAAGGCAATGCCTTTTTTATTCAAATACAGGGCAGAACTCAAGGAGCTGCTTCATCAAGCATGTTATCTGATTTATACCTTTACTTTTATGAACGTAAATTTATTAATAATAATTTATTGCTCTACAGATACACAGATGATATAATTATTCTTTCTCTTACAGATAATAATTCTATATCTCTTCATGTAAAGTACCCTTCTAATCTAGAACTTAGTACTACCTTTTTAAATAATTCTAGTATCAATTTTATGGATGTTAAAATAATTATTCTCCCTAATAACACCATAACATTCAACATTTATGATAAACGCAATGAATTTTCATTTAATGTAATTAATTTTACGAACTTTAATTCCTGCTTGCATATTTCAGTACATAGAAATATTCTGCTTAATCATAGTCTTCGTATCAAACGTTTATGTTCCTCCCAATTCTTACAGCCTAACATTTTTAAATTAAAGCAATTAGCACTGTCTTATAATTATCCCATCTCTTTTATATCTGAATGGCTCAAATCTTAATATTAATTTTTTTTCTACTTATCAGTATAGGCATTTAATATGTTAAAAAAAAAAAAAAAAAAAAAAAAAAAAAAAAAAAAAAAACTAAAAAATCGAAAATACTATTATGGAAGGTGGGATGTGGATTGCTGAAAAAATTATAACATTCATACACACAAAAAATTATATGTATGTATATATAATATATATATATATATATATGTTTTAAAAAAAGTTTGGTGTATGTATATGTTTTTCCATACATTATACAGTAAAAACATAAATCTTACTATCTCAAATATTCCTCATCTTTTTAAATGTTATTTATATTCTCATTTTTTTATATTACAATTTTTTGTCTTTAAAACGTTAATTTAATCAATTGCCCTTTTATTTATTTTTATATAATTCTTTATTTATGTATTTGTATTAATTTATTCCTTTTCTTTATTTTATTTTGTATTCACTCAGTACTTATTAAGTTTATTCCTATTTTTTCATTCTATTTTAACTAAAAGTTAATCTAAGTCTTTTCTTGTTTTCTTCAATCATTTTCATTCTTTTTTTTTGGGGGGGGGGGCTTAAGATGGCAACTCTAAATATTATTGTTATTAATCCAGTTTCAATTTATATTTTTCATTTCACACTCCAGATGGCAGCACAGTTATGGATTTCACTCATATGCTCGACTGTAGATCACATGTTGAAATAGTCTTAATATTGTTTCCATGCAGATATGCAGTCGTTTTGACTCTTAGTATGTCATTCAGGTATTGTGCTCTAATATTTTTAATATCCTGTATAAGGTGTATCTTTCTTTGGATCTCTTAGCTTTTTATTATCTATTTTCTGTAATGTTTGCGTTATAAGAAGCTAAATTTTGTCATTTTAGGCTTAATGCCGACAAAATTGGATGAAATAACGCATCTTCTATGAATAATCTCACAAGCTTCTCTGATGATTCTGTGAGTCATTCATAGTTTCTTATGTTACATATTGGTTTCATATGTTCATTTCTAAATCATCTTTAGAACATTATCCATTTCTTCATATACACTGCTCAAAACAATTAAAGGATATTGCAGTTTTAGGTGGATTTTGTATCTGGTAAACTGTTTAGCTGATTGATACATGGTCGACAGACATAGTAGGTTATATGAGAATAAATTACACATGTTTGGCAGAAAAAAATGCATTTTATTGCGCATTTGTGTACTAAAGGAAAAAAAAAACACAATTTGTGCATATGAGAAAAAAAGAATAAGAAAAGGTGTTTTCTTCAAAGAAAATCATTTTCAGTAGGGGGTATGGTTTCCACGGGCGGCCAGCAGCGTTGCACACCTTTGAGGCATGGACTCAATGAGGCTATTAATGACGAGTTGGGGTATTCTGCCCCACTCTTCCAGAAGAGCTCTTTCCAGTTCTTGGAGAGTTTGTGGGGGTTGTTGGCGGCCAGAAACTCGTCTTCCTAGAGCGTCCCAAACGTGCTCGATTGGATTCATGTCTGGAGAACACGCTGGCCATTCCATTCGAACGATTCCTTCCTCGAAAAGGAAATCCTCCACCAGGTTTGCACGATGTGGCCTGCAGTTATCGTCCATTAAAATGAAGTTATCTCCGATTGCTGCAACGTAAGGGACTACATTAGGTCTGAGGATCTCAATTGCTCCATTCATTTCTCCTCCAGTTGACATGCTCGGTTGCCCACTCCCTGCGGTCGCGACGATTCCTTGATGTTAATCTAACACATACCATCGGTCGGCGAGCATACAGACCTACAGCATGGAGCCGGTTTCGGACAGTCTGAGTTGAAATCGTGGTGCCTGTAGCCGAGCGAAGGTGTTGTTGGAGAAGAGTAGCGTTCATGGTTCGGTGTCTCCGAGCTGTTAACGCTAAATACCGATCTTCATTGGGCGTTGTTGCCCGTCTACGACCTTGCCCTGGTCTTCGGCCTGCACATCCACTCTCCAAAAAACGGTTCCAGATCCTGGAAATGACACTTTGTGACACTCCAATGGCTTGCGCTACTTCGGCTTGAGTTTGGCCCCCTTTTAACCTACCAACAATTCTCAAAGCTTCTGAATCTGTCAAATGACTTCGCTGAGACATCGTACTCATCGAAACAAAGCAATCACTGAATGCCGATCATCCTTATCTTCATTCTCTTTTATCCAGTTGAAAGTCAAATTCCATTCGCTGCCGCTGAAGCGACGTTTTTGACGTCGAACTCAAAATTTGCATACCACACAGTTTTAAAACCAGAAAAATTTGCATTTGTGATTCTCTTCTTCTATTTTCGGCAAAAAAAAAATTTCGTTTATATCTTTATTTTATATAAAACTTCAAATATCCTTTAACTGTTTTGAGCAGTGTATTTGTGATTTCAAATTTATTATATATATATATATATATATATATATATCGGCTATATATATATACATATAGCCTTGGCCACTTGTCTTCATATTTAGTTTTTTCATAGTTACTCTTGGTTTTGTTAATTATTGTTTTAGTTACAGTTTGTTAGATGTATTTTTCGTGTACTAAATTATATGAATTTGATTTTTCAATATATATATATATATATATATCGATATATATATATATATATAGATAGATAGATAGATAGATATAAAGTTTTTTACTGAGTGCTGTTTTGGGTTCTACGGATCATGATTGGTGTAGATCTGAAAAAATGTTTCAGAAATTCCAGCATAGGGGAGATTGTAATAGGTAGCATTTCATACGAAATCTACCTAAAAATATAAATCTACATCATCATTCAATCAAAAAAGTATCATTTATTGCAAAAATAAATGCAAATAGCTAAAAGAGATCAAATTAAAAAAAAAATTATTGGGAATTTTCAGATTGCTTAAAAAGACAGATCTGTTAGAAAGATACTTCAATAAATCTCAGTCAAATATAACTTGTTTTGTTTTCTCTCTATTCTAAAAAAAAGTAACTACCGCTGTCACCGCCGCCGCCGCCGGTTTTGATTTTTTTTTGTGACCGGAGGCCTTTCTTTGTTAATATTAACAAAAATAATGCATACAAAAATATGAAAATCGGTGGTTTTATACAGAAATGTTTGATAAACACGCTGATGCAGACAGTTTTCAAATCGAAGATTTATTTTAAGAGATATTTAATGCCAAAGTAGGACAAAATCTTTCCACTAAAAAAGTTTTATAGCAGCAAAAAGTGCTGCAGTTTATGGCAGTGTAATCATTTTTAGATCATTTTATGCGTTAGAATTTGCCGGAGTGCAGATTGCATTAATTTTTTTATTTTGACTCATTTTTTTCAGGTTTTATTTCTATTTTAAATTCAAATTTTCAGCATTTCTAGAGATATTTTTTACAGATTTCAGAAAATTGTACTAATTTAAACTGTTGCCAACTGTATAAAAAGCGCAAGCAATAATGTTTGCTTCAAATTAAAAATTTATTTACACATGACTATTATAAACAGGAAAAAAACTTTCAAATTAGAATTAAATAATTACGTATAAAAAGCAGGAACTTATTAAACATTACGTTATAAAAAGTATACACGTGAATTTTAAAAGAGAAAGGATATTGTAAAATAATAAATTCATTAACATGCGTTAGAAGTCTTAGGAGAAATTACGTCATATTTACGTCACATTATAGTTGTTACATAAAATGAACACAAAATAATATTGCAAAAAAGTTTAAATTTAGAAATTGCGCTAGACATTTATTTGATATTTTGAGAATTAATTTAAAATGTCTCATTTAAAAGAACTTTCTTTTCGCTTTGTTAAAAAATACCAGGAGACAAAGACTCTCTTTACTTAATTCCTTTTATATTAGCTTATTTTGAAATGTTGTTACACGTGTATACGTCATCAAGTTATTTTTATTTCGACGTTTTATTTGTGTTTTTATTAATGTTGTACGAATTTATTTGTTCTTTCGTTATTCAATTCCTACTATTAGCTCACACTCTCCCTATATTTATTTATATATTTATATATTTATCTTGTACAAATTTTCAATCGTTAATAAAATACTCATTATTCATCCTATCAGGTTGAAATAAATTTTTTTAAACTTGTACTGGATGACAATTGATGTTAGTAAAGTTTTTTCAAATATTAATTAATTAATTAAATTTTAATTAATTAATTTTAGTTTTGCATGGGAAACAAATTGGCCGCCATTGGTTATTGAATTTCGATGAAAGTATTTTCAATAAGGGTTACCGTAGGGGGGACCTGTTCTTTCGCCAAATATCGCCAAGTTTGTCGCCAACTTGGCGATATATCGCCAAATTTGGCGGCCAAAATGAGTCGCCAAAAGTGACGCCAACTTGGCGATATCTGTAATATTTCGCCAAATTCCCGTAGAGTTCCATTGTAAACCTACTTGCTTATAGAAAATCAACAAATTGAGATATTTTAATGCAACAAAAACTCATAATAGCTTAATTATATTAAATTTTTCTTTGATGGCCTAAGTAGGAATTGACTTTAAAAACAAAATTTTTATATTACTTGTTTAAAATAAAAATTATATCAATTTGTATAATTTGGCGAGTGGTTTTGCGATTTATATAATTTGGCGAAATTGGTCGACAGGATAATCAAGTAGTACCGCAGCGGATTTGGCGTTAAAATTCCCCAATCAAAGAGAAATGAATAGAAATTCGTTTATAGGGAGATCGCCACTGTTTTTTAATTTATAATTCAATCTTTCGAAATCTTTTTAAAGCCTATCAAATTAGCGTGCATTTAGAGTCTGCGGTGTCTGGACGGGGGTTGGCGAGCGTAGCTCGTAGGGGGCCGAGTCCCCTAGTATTATTACAAAAAAAAAACAATTATTGTTATTTTTTACCATTTTATTATCTTAAATAATGTTTCAGCTATTGAGAATTCACAACATGAACGAAAAACAGCCGACGGCACTCTGGAAGTGTAGGGTACTTTCCACAATCCGTACAATGTTGGACTATTATTTTTTTCTCAGAAACTGAATATTCGCTGAAACATATAATTTTCCCTAAACTAGCTGAAATTAAAAATAAAACCGAACGTTCCATTGAGCATTACTAGTTTTATTTAAATTTATAAGAAATGAAAAAAAATCATGATTTCACGTTTCAGAATAATAAAAATAATAAGGAAAATATAAATTAGCTCAAAATATTATACACATTTCCCTATTACCGTCATTCATTTAAACCCTGATAAAATAGACCTGAGTGAAATCCTGAATACAGCCATTCGACCACTTCCTGTTATCAATCATTCACAGGTGGCAGCCGTTATTTATTAACTTTTTTTATAATATTTTATACATTTATTATGAGTTCTGATTTTATGAAATCTCTTTGATTACAACGAAGAGAGGCTTTTAGCAGTACGATGATCACGTTTTTCCATTTTCTTTAGTATTAGAAGCATATATTTCTTATATAATTTTGTAAATTCCAGTACCATATTTCTCTCATGTAGATTAAACAAATTAGTCACAAACCACTGGATTTTTCGTTATATAACACTTTATCTTTTCAAGATAATTTAACATTTATTTTTTAAAGTTCTTTACATGTAAATGCTTTGCGAGAATCATTGTTCTAATTCCATTTCCATTTATTTAAGATTATGCTTTAAGAATTACGTTATATACAATATTGTAACTCCTACTTTATAAATAAACTTCTATTTTTTATATTTACATGACTATTTATACATCACAGAAAGAAAAATCTATAAATTATGCATTTAAATTGGCACTTTAAAAATATGAGTAATTAAAAATAGATAAAGTTGAAAAAATATGCTACATGATAAAGTGGAAAGAGAATTTGTGTTTCAAAAAGTCTAAATTTTTAACTATTAACGCAGGTGGAAGACTAAAAATAAATGGAAAGGAAATAAATAAATTGAAGAACCTAACAATGAGGAAATCAGAAGACATCAACTTATCAAAGAAGAGTATTACCCAGTCATAAGAACTGAATATAACTGAATATAAGGAGATTTATAGGAGAGTACTCCCCTTCTATTCTGTGTTCTACTGACTAATTCTCTTGTGTAATTGGCTGATTTCTTCTGCTTTCCTAATTGCTTATGTCTTCAACTTGTCCCTTTCCTTTCTAACGTCTTCCACATGCTTTCAAATTGGTAGCAAGTATTCTTTGTTCCTGAAATAGGAATACAAATTACTTTAGAAAGGCTTAGCGCATTTTCCAACATTTATGTTGGTATATATATATATATATATATATATTTTTACATTATTGTATTATGCCGGTTTGTTGCAATTTTTTATGAAATTAATCTTCATCCGAACGTCTCGAAATGATTTGAAAAAAAAAATATGACAGCTATGATAATAAATGATAATAAATATGAGAGAACTATGTGTGACTAAACGGAAAATAATGCACAATTTTTATTGTCATTTTTGTAAAGTATGATACTTAAAAATTACGAGATTATTTTCTGAACAAGGGAGATTTTACTAATGTTGTTATAGGATTTCTATCCATTGGAAAAAATTTCGTTGTTCTTATTCATACCAGAACAGCAATCATTATAACGTTCTGGTAGAGTTATAGTCACTTTAATGCCATGAGGAAATCCACTGTAAGTTAGAGTTACTCTGATCACCAATGCAAAAATTCCATAACGATATCGAATTATTTTCCCAAGTTAAATAAATAGTCAAGTGCGAGTATTACTCGCACATAGAGTGTTCCGTACAATAATATATGAATTATTAAGCGTATTATTAAAAAAATACCGTTGCTAAAAGAATACTAAGACTTTGTAATAAAAAGAAAATTGCCCAGTTAAACTGATGGCAATGAGATCACAGGCTATTCACATTACAGTGACCTCTCACTTATACGACTCTCAGTTATACGACTCTCTCAGTTTTACGCCGAATTCTCTCGGTCCCGTCCACGCTTTATGGGAAATAATGCTAAACTTCTCTCACTTATACGACTGCTTCTCTCACTTATACGACGCTTTAAACGGTTCAGGCGATTTTACATTTCTCACTCTATAATTAATTTTTATAATCTTTAAAGTACAAATCATTCACGTTTTCTTACATTTATCCTTTCATTATTGTTAAAGTGTTTATGAATAATGAATAACATTTCTTATCTACCTTCGTTTGTTATTAACGATGAAATCTATGGCGGGAGGGTGATTGTATGGAATTCTCTTGTGTCTGCCATTTAACAAAAGCCAAATGACTACCTGCAGATCACGTCTCTGTATGGCACTGGTGGAGAAATCAGGGTTTTTGCAAAGTGCATTTTCCTTGAAAATTTTAACAGCTTTAAGGAATGCGTCGTCTTTTAGGAATGAGGTTGTTTTAAGAAAAATAGACTTTTATTTTAAACTTAACAAATCGAAAATGGCAGGTCTTGAACATCACTAGAAAAAAATACTAAAGCGAGAACATATTGGAAGCACATCCCAAGCTATTATCATGCCAAAAGACCTATGCGCGTACAGCCCGCACAGCGAAGGGGAAAAAACGCGTACGTCGCAAATCGCTAGAAGCTTCCGTACTAGACGCGTGAAAGGTTATTCATTTCGCTGTAATTTTTTCAGTTTGCTGCATGTCGATACCTAAACTGAAAATGTCCAAACGTAAAGCATTAAGCATACAATTCAAAGTTGAAACCATTAAGGAATATGATAAAAAAATACTACAATCAAAGAAGGCATTAGCTGCTCTCTTCAATCTGCCAGAATCGACACTAAAAGAAATTCTGAAAAATAAAAATGTCATTATAAATGCATCTAAAAATGTCGATTCAAAGAGATCCAGGATACAATGTGGCAGATTTAAAAAATTGACATCAGCATTAATCGCGTGGTTTAGCCAAATGCGAGCTTCAAATTTACCGACAGATGGTGTGATTTTAAAAGAAAAGGCTCGCACTCTTACTGAGAAGTATGGAATCGAGAATTTTTCAGCGTCTTGCGGTGATTCGAGAAGCTAAAAAAAGACATCGACTTTTGCATCGCCGCATCACAGGAGAAAGCGCATGTGTTAATGGAAATGATGGTAGACAATGGTTGCAAAATCTACTTATGTTAATTAAGAATTAAGGGATCTAAAGAGATTTTTAACTGTGATGAAACGGACTGTTTTTCAAGCTGATGCCAGATAAGACATTATCATACAAAGAAGAACCATGTCAAGGGGGTCCTAGGGGGCAGAAAAAGTAAAGAAATATTAACTATCCTTTTTTGCACAAATAGTGATGGTTCAGAAAAAATAGAACCTTTAGTAATAGGAAAATCAAGAAAATCTCGATACTTTAAGAATAAAAAATAATTGCCATGTGGCTACAGAAATTTAAAAAAAGCATGGATGACATCAGAGATTTCCATTGATTTTTTAAAAGAGATGGATGATAAATTTCAATAACAACAAAGAAAGGTTTTACTTCTAATGGATCAATGTCCATCACATCCCGATGTAAAAGACCTGCTGTTTCTGCAGAAAATTAAATTATAAAATTTGTTTTAGGAAATTCAGTTTTCCCACAAGACCAAAATGCTAGTTCAACGAATGAACCTGATATTGAGAGCGTATGGAATCCTTTAATAACGAAGACTCGAATAAAATGTTTATGGACGAAGGTATTAATTTCAAAGATTTTGTAGGATGTGATGATAAACGTCTTCTGTCAGAAATGAGAACTGCTGAAGAAATCTTTGAGGATATTAATAATGAAGACGTGAGCAAGGAGGATGACCAAGATGAGAGCAATGTTCCTGCTGCTGTAAATTTTTCAAAAGCAAGTACCGCTTTAAATAAATTAAAGAATTATGTCCATCAAAATGATTATTCCCAAACTAGCTTAAAAGCTTTATTAGACTTAGAGAAAGACATTTTCTATTTCCATCTACGACAGAAACAAACTAATATCATTTCATTTTTTGAGAAAATCTGATCTGTAAATTTTTAAAATAAACATAGTGGTAAATGAACAATTTTGTGAACTTTTAAACATATTTTATGTTTAATTTTTTAACACATTTTACAAATTTTGTTAAAATATGTTCTTAGTACTCAAAACATATCGTTTTTAGTATAGGTAAAATAATTAATACCTATAAAGTTTGAAACTTGTATTATAAGGCGGTCTCTCACTTATACGACTCTCTCAGTTATACGACTTTTTTCTACGGTCCCTTGAAAGTCGTATAAGTGAGAGGCCACTGTAATTGTATATTTTACTCTTATTTCAAAGAATAATGCCCTTGAAAATAAATTAAGGGGATTATCCCCACGTTATCCCCACAAAAATAAAAGAAGGGATTAGTCCCCGTTGCTCCCACCCCACCTTTATACTTAACCAAAGAACCTCCAAATCTAATCAGGGAAGCTCCTTAACATAATAAACTTATATACCAAATTTCAAGCAAATCAGATAATTCTGCATGAAAAAAAACATTTCGCTAAACTAAGGGGGGGGTGGGGTATTAGCTCCCCCATTTGTCCCTTCATGCTGAACCAATGAACCTTCAAATCTAATCAGAAAAGCTCCTTATCAGAATGAACCTAGAAAAAAAAATAATTGAATTAGATAATTGTGCATGAAAACCCATTTATCTAAATTAAGAGAGGGGCAATTTCCCCCCTTTCCCCCTTTTATACTTAACCAATGAACTTCCAAATCAAATGAAGGAAGCTATATCGGGATAAACTGGTATATAAAATTTGAAGCAAATCGAATTGTTCTCTATGAAAAACCCATTATCTAAATTAAGGGGAGACTAGCCCCGCTTTCCTCCCTTTATAATTAACTAATGAACCGCAAAATCTAATCAAGAAAGCTCCTTAACATAATAAACCAGTATACCAGATTTGGAGCAAATCGAATAATTCTGCATGAAAAACCCATTTATCTAAATTAAGTGGGGGAGACCCTCTTTACTCCCTTTATAATAAACTAAAGAAACTCCAAATCAAATAAAGCCGTCTCCTTAAATTAATAAACTGGTATACCAAATTTAGAGCTAATCGAATAATTCTACATGAAAAACGCATTTAACATAATTAAGGCGGGGTAGCCCCCTTTCCCCCCTTTATACATAATAATGATCTTCCAAATCTAATCAGGGAAGCTGCTTAACATAATTAACCGGTATACCAAAACTGTAGCAAATCGCATATATCTGCATGAAAAACCCATTTATCTAAATTAAGGGGGGGACACCCCCTTTCCCCCCCTTATATGTAACCAATGAAACTCCAAATCTAATGAAGTCAGCTCCTTAAGACAATAAACCGGTATACCAAATTTGGAGCAAATCGAATAATTCTACATGAAAAAACCATTTATCTAAATTAAGGGCGGTAGCCACCTTTACCCCCTTTATACTTATTAATGAGCTTCCATGTCTAATCAGGGAAGCTCCTTAACATAATAAACCGGTATATCAAATTTCGAGCAAATCGCATATTTCTGCATGAAAAACCCATTTATCTAAATCAAGGGGGGTAGCCCCCATTTCCTCTCTTTATATGTAACTAATGAACCTCCAAATCTAATCAAGGCAGCTCCTTAACATAATAAAGCAGGTATAGCAAATTTGGAGCAAATCGAATAATTCCACATGAAAAGAACATTTATCTAAATTGAGGGGGGTAGCCCCTTTACCCCCTTTATACTTAAGTAATGATCTTCCATATCTAATCAGGAAGCTCCTTAACATAATAAACCGGTATAAAAAATTTCCAGCAAATCGAACATTTCGGCATGAAAAACCCATTTATCTAAATTAAGTGGGGGGCAAGCCCCCCCTTTTCCCCTTTATCCTTAACCAATGAAAACCAAAAATTAAAAAGGGAAGCTACTTAACATAATAAACTGGTATAATAAATTTGGAGCAAATCGAATAATTTGTGCATGAAAAACCCATTTATCTATATAATGTGGGGGGGACTCCCCCCTTTTCCCCATTTATCCTTAACCAATAAACCCCAAAAACTAATCAGGAACGCGCCTTATCAGAATGAAAGTAGAAAAAAAAAATTGAAGCAAATCGGATATTTCTATCAAGAGTTATTGCTTTATGTACATACGTACACAGGTACGTACACACGTACATACAGAACCGGCGGGCACATAATCTCTTAGGCTTTCATAGCCTGTGAGCTATTAATTAAAAGACAATTGCCCAGTTAAACTGATGGCATTAAGCTCACAGGCTATTCATATTAATTGTATATTACACTGTTATTTCAAACAATAATGCCCCTCGAAAAATAAAAGAAGGGATTAGTTCCCGTTGACCCCTTTATACTGAACCAAAAAACCTCCAAATCTAATCAGGGAAGCTCCTAACATAATAAACTTATATACCAAATTTCATGGAAATCAGATAAATCTGCATGAAAAAAGCATTTCGCTAAATTAAGGGGTGGTTTTGCCTCCCCCATTTCTCCCTTTATGCTGAACCAATGAACCTTCAAATCTAATCAGAAAAGCTCCTTATCAGAATGAACATAGTAAAAAATTAAACTAAATTAGATAATTCTGCATGAAAATCTATTTATCTTAATTAAGGAAAGGGGCAATTGCCCCCCTTTCCCCTTTTATACTTAACCAATGAACCTCCAAATCAAATGAAGGAAGCCATATCTTAATAAACTGGTATATCAAATATGAAGCAAATCTAATATTTCTGTATGAAAAAACCATTTATCTAAATTAAGTGGAGAATAGCCCCACCTTTTTCCCTTTATACTTAACTAATGAACTTCCAAATCTACTCAGGGAAGTTCCTTAACATAATAAACCGGTATACCAACTTTGGAGCAAATCGAATACATCTGCATGAAAAACCCATTTATCTAAACTAAGGGTGAGGGGCTAACCCCCCTTTCTTCCCTTTATATGTAACTAATGAACCTCCAAATCTAATAAAGGCAGCTCCTTAACATAATAAACCGGTATACCAAATTTGCGGCAAATCGAATAATTCTACATGAAATACCCATTTATATAAATTAAGGGGGGTTCCCTTTCCCCACTTTATACTTGAGTAATGAGCTTCCAAATCAAATCAGGGAAGCTCTTTAACATATTAAACCGGTATATCAAATTTGGAGCAAATCACATATATCTGCATGAAAAACCCATTTATCTAAATTAAGGGGTGGGGGTGGCTAGCCCCCCTTTCCTCCTTTTTTATGCAACTAATGAACCTCCAAATCTAATCAAGGCAGCTCCTTAACATAATAAACTAGTATACCACATTTGTAGCAAATCGCATTATTCTACATGAAAACTCATTTATCTAAATGAAGAGGGTGGTGGACTAGCCCCCTTTTCCTCCTTTATCCTTAACCAATGAACCCCAAAAACTACTCAGGGAAGCTCCTTAACATAAAAAACTGGTATAACAAATTTGGAGCAAATCGAATATTTCTGCATGAAAAACCCATTTATCTAAATTAAGCGGGGGGGGGGGGGGTGGCTAGCCCCCTTTCCTCCTTTTTTATGCAACTAATGAACATGCAAATCTAATCAAGGCAGCTCCTTAACATAATAAACTAATATAGCACATTTGTAGCAAATCGAATTATTCTACATGAAAAGAACATGGGAACTACCCCCCTTTCCCCTTTTATCCTTAACCAATGAACCCCAAAAACTAATCAGGAAACAGCCCTATCAGAATGGACCTAGAAATAATTTGAAGCAAATCGGATATTTCTATCAAGAATTATCGCGTTACGTACATACGTACGTATAGTCTAAGAGCTAGCAACGTTTTCGTCACCTGATTTTTACAAGGATCATTTTTCTATATGCTCTTCCGTTTTATCGTGTAGCACGTTTGCGGGTGGTCAGGCTGGTGGGAGATGTTGCGTTCACTTGCGGGAGAAGGGGTTATTCAGTTCAAAAAACTTCAAAATTACGTCATTTTATCACGGCTCATTTTTCTATATGTTCTTACATCTTATTGTGTAGAACGTATGCGGGCGGTCTGGCTGGCGGGAGACTTTGCCATTACTTGCGGGAAAAGGAGTTATGCAGGTTAAAAGACTTCAACATTACGTCCTTTTAGTATGATTTTTATTTATAACATCTGTTTCTACTAATTATTTGTTATACTAATCCATTATTCCCAGACGTTGCCAATGTTGATAATAACCTGCCAGATCCACATTTATAGGTAACATTTCTCTCTTTGGCTATCAGGCAACCTATAATTAATTTTCAAGACACAGATTCGGTTACAAAGTTAATGCCAGACGGCTTTAAATATGGTAACGAAAGTGCCTGTTTCAAGAGTGGTTTACAGTTTAAAAATTATAAGTCATCATTATGTCATTTTATCAAGCTTAAAAATAACAAGATATTACTCTTTGGCTAACAGACAACCTATAATTAATTTGCCTGACAAATTTGGTTGCAAAGTTAATGCAGATGCAAGCAAAGTTAAACAAGCACATTCGTTGTCATATTTAAAGCCCACTGGCATTAACTTTGCAAACGAATTTGTGTCTGGCAAATTAATTATAGGTTGTCTGTTAGCCAATGAGTAATATCTTGTTATTTTTTAGCATGATAAAATGACGTAACGATGACTTGTAACTTTTAAACTATAAACTACACTTAAAGCAGGCATTTTGTTGTCATATTTAAAGCCGTCTGGCCTTAACTTTGCCACCGAGTTTGTGTCTCGTAAATTAATTATAGGTTGCCTGATAGCCAAAGAGTAATATTTTACCTATAAATGTGGATCTGGTACGGTCTTAGCAACTTTGGCAATGTCTGGCTATAATTGATTAATATCACAAATAGTTAGTAGAAACATATATTATAAACAAAAACCATGCTAAAATAACGTAATTTTGAAGTTTATTGACCTGCATAACTCCTTCTCCCGCAGGTAAACTCAACGTCTCCCGACAGCAACACCGCCTCAAACGTACTACACCATAAAACGGAAGAACATATAGAAAAATGAGCCTTGATAAAATTACGTAATTTTGAAGTTTTTTGACCTGCATAACCCCTTTTCCCGCAGGTAAACGCAACGTCTCCCAACAGCCAGAGCGTCCCCAAACGTACTACGCCACAAAACGGTAGAACATATAGAAAACTGAGCCTTGATAAAATGACTTTTTTTTTTTTACATTGCTAGCTTTCAGACTAGTACGTACACACAGAACCGGCGGGCACATAATCTCTCAGGCTTTAATAGCCTGTGAGCTATTAATAAAAAAGAAAATTGTCCAGTTAAACTGATGTCATTGAGCTCACAGGGTATTCACATTAATTGTATTTTAAACTCTTATTTCAAAGAATAATGCCCCTTGAAAAATAAAAGAAGGGATTAGTCCCCGTTGCCCCTTTTATACTTAACCAAAGAACCTCCAAATCTAATCAGTGAAGCTCCTTAACATATAATAAACTGATCTACCAAATTTCAAGCAAATCAGATAGTTTTGCATGAAAAAATACATTTCGCTACATTAAGGGGTGGTATTAGCTCCCACATTTCACCCTTTATGCTGAACCAATGAACCTCCAAATCAAATGAATCAAGCCATATCTTAATAAACTGGCATATAAAATTTGAAGCAAATCGAATATTTCTGCATGAAAAACACATTTATCTAAATTAAGGGGAGACTAAACCCTTCCCTCACATTGTATGTAACTAATGAACATCCAAATCTATTCAAGGCAGCTCCTTAACATAATAAACCGGTATACCAAATTTGGAGCAAATCGAATAATTCTACATGAAAAACCCATTTCTCTAAGTTATGGGGGGTAGCTCCCTTTCCCACTTTTATACTTAGGTAATGATCTTCCAAATCTAATCAGGGATGCTCTTTAACATAAAAAACCCGTATATCAAATTTGGAGCAAATTGCATACTTCCGCATGAAAAACCCATTTATCTAAATTAAGGTGCGGGGGGTGGCTAGCCCCCCTTTCCTCCTTTTTTATGCAACTAATGAACATGCAAATCTAATCAAGGCAGCTCCTTAACATAATAAACTATTATAGCACATTTGTAGCAAATCGAATTATTCTACATGAAAAACTCATTTATCTAAATGAAGGGGGTGGTGGACTAGCCCCCCTTTTCCCCCTTTATCCTTAACCAATGAACCCCAAAAATACTCAGGGAAGCTCCTTAACATAATAAACTGGTATACCAAATTTGGAGCAAATCGAATATTTCTGCATGAAAAACCCATTTATCTAAATTAAGCGGGGGAGGGACTACCCCCCCTTTCCCCTTTTATCCTTAACCAATGAACCCCAAAAACTAATCAGGAAACAGCCCTATCAGAATGGACCTAGAAATAATTTGAAGCAAATCGGATATTTCTAGCAAGAGTTATCGCGTTACGTACATACCTACGTATAGTCTAAGAGCTAGCAATGTTTTCGTCACCTGATTTTTACAAGGATCATTTTTCTATATACTCTTCCGTTTTATCGTGTAGCACGTTTGCGGGTGGTCAGGCTGGTGGGAGATGTTGCGTTTACCTGCGGGATAAGGGGTTATTCAGTTCAAAAAACTTCAAAATTACGTCATTTTATCACGGCTCATTTTTCTATATGTTCTTACATTTTATTGTGTAGAACGTATGCGGACGGTCTGGCTGGCGGGAGACGTTGCCATTACCTGCGGGAAAAGGGGTTATGCAGGTTAAAAGACTTCAACATTACGTCCTTTTAGTATGATTTTTGTTTATAACATCTGTTTCTACTAATTATTTGTTATATTAATCCATTATTGCCAGACGTTGCCAATGTTGATAATAACCTGCCAGATCCACATTTATAGGTAACATTTCTCTCTTTGGCTATCAGGCAACCTATAATTAATTTTCAAGACACAGATTCGGTTGCAAAGTTAATTCCAGACGGCTTTAAATATGGTAACGAAAGTGCCTGTTTCAAGAGTGGTTTACAGTTTAAAAATTATAAGTCATCATTATGTCATTTTATCAAGCTTAAAAATAACAAGATATTACTCTTTGGCTAACAGACAACCTATAATTAATTTGCCTGACAAATTTGGTTGCAAAGTTAATGCCAGATGCAAGCAAAGTTAAACAAGCACTTTCGTTGTCATATTTAAAGCCCTCTGGCATTAACTTTGCAAGCGAATTTGTGTCTGGCAAATTAATTATAGGTTGTCTGTTAGCCAATGAGTAATATCTTGTTATTTTTTAGCATGATAAAATGACGTAACGATGACTTGTAACTTTTAAACTATAAACTACTCTTAAAGCAGGCATTTTGTTGTCATATTTAAAGCCGTCTGGCCTTAACTTTGCCACCGAGTTTGTGTCTCGTAAATTAATTATAGGTTGCCTGATAGCCAAAGAGTAATATTTTACCTATAAATGTGGATCTGGTACGGTCTTAGCAACTTTGGCAATGTCTGGCTATAATTGATTAATATCACAAATAGTTAGTAGAAACATATATTATAAACAAAACCATGCTAAAATAACGTAATTTTGAAGTTTATTGACCTGCATAACCCCTTCTCCCGCAGGTAAACTCAACGTCTCCCGACAGCAACACCGCCTCAAACGTACTACACCATAAAACGGAAGAACATATAGAAAAATGAGCCTTGATAAAATTACGTAATTTTAAAGTTTTTTGACCTGCATAACCCCTTTTCCCGCAGGTAAACGCAACGTTTCCCAACAGCCAGAGCGTCCCCAAACGTACTACGCCATAAAACGGAAGAACATATAGAAAACTGAGCCTTGATAAAATGACTTTTTTTTTTTTTTACATTGCTAGCTTTCAGACTAGTACGTACACACAGAACCGGCGGGCACATAATCTCTCAGGCTTTAATAGCCTGTGAGCTATTAATAAAAAAGAAAATTGCCCAGTTAAACTGATGTCATTGAGCTCACAGGGTATTCACATTAATTGTATTTTAAACTCTTATTTCAAAGAATAATGCCACTTGAAAAATAAAAGAAGGGATTAGTCCCCGTTGCCCCTTTTATAGTTAACCAAAGAACCTCCAAATCTAATCAGTGAAGCTCCTTAACATATAATAAACTGATCTACCAAATTTCAAGCAAATCAGATAGTTTTGCATGAAAAAATACATTTCGCTAAATTAAGGGGTGGTATTAGCTCCCACATTTCACCCTTTATGCTGAACCAATGAACCTCCAAATCAAATGAATCAAGCCATATCTTAATAAACTGGCATATAAAATTTGAAGGAAATCGAATAATTCTGCATGAAAAACACATTTATCTAAATTAAGGGGAGACTAACCCCCTTTCCTCACATTGTATGTAACTAATGAACATCCAAATCTATTCAAGGCAGCTCCTTAATATAATAAACCGGTATACCAAATTTGGAGCAAATCGAATAATTCTACATGAAAAACCCACTTATCTAAGTTATGGGGGGTAGCTCCCTTTCCCACTTTTATACTTAGGTAATGATCTTCCAAATCTAATCAGGGATGCTCTTTAACATAATAAACCGGTATATCAAATTTGGAGCAAATTGCATACTTCCGCATGAAAAACCCATTTATCTAAATTAAGGTGCGGGGGGTGGCTAGCCCCACTTTCCTCCTTTTTTATGCAACTAATGAACATGCAAATCTAATCAAGGCAGCTCCTTAACATAATAAACTATTATAGCACATTTGTAGCAAATCGAATTATTCTACATGAAAAACTCATTTATCTAAATGAAGGGGGTGGTGGACTAGCCCCTCTTTTCCCCCTTTATCCTTAACCAATGAACCCCAAAAATACTCAGGGAAGCTCCTTAACATAATAAACTGGTATACCAAATATGGAGCAAATCGAATATTTCTGCATGAAAAACCCATTTATCTAAATTAAGCGGGGGAGGGACTACCCCCCCTTTCCCCTTTTATCCTTAACCAATGAACCCCAAAAACTAATCAGGAAACAGCCCTATCAGAATGGACCTAGAAATAATTTGAAGCAAATCGGATATTTCTAGCAAGAGTTATCGCGTTACCTACATACCTACGTATAGTCTAAGAGCTAGCAATGTTTTCGTCACCTGATTTTTACAAGGATCATTTTTCTATATGCTCTTCCGTTTTATCGTGTAGCACGTTTGCGGGTGGTCAGGCTGGTGGGAGATGTTGCGTTTACCTGCGGGATAAGGGGTTATTCAGTTCAACAAACTTCAAAATTACGTCATTTTATCACGGCTCATTTTTCTATATGTTCTTACATCTTATTGTGTAGAACGTATGCGGACGGTCTGGCTGGCGGGAGACGTTGCCATTACCTGCGGGAAAAGGGGTTATGCAGGTTAAAAGACTTCAACATTACGTCCTTTTAGTATGATTTTTGTTTATAACATCTGTTTCTACAAATTATTTGTTATATTAATCCATTATTGCCAGACGTTGCCAATGTTGATAATAACCTGCCAGATCCACATTTATAGGTAACATTTCTCTCTTTGGTTATCAGGCAACCTACAATTAATTTTCAAGACACAGATTCGGTTGCAAAGTTAATGCTAGACGGCTTTAAATATGGTAACGAAAGTGCCTGTTTCAAGAGTGGTTTACAGTTTAAAAATTATAAGTCATCATTATGTCATTTTATCAAGCTTAAAAATAACAAGATATTACTCTTTGGCTAACAGACAACCTATAATTAATTTGCCTGACAAATTTGGTTGCAAAGTTAATGCCAGATGCAAGCAAAGTTAAACAAGCACTTTCGTTGTCATATTTAAAGCCCTCTGGAATTAACTTTGCAAGCGAATTTGTGTCTGGCAAATTAATTATAGGTTGTCTGTTAGCCAATGAGTAATATCTTGTTATTTTTTAGCATGATAAAATGACGTAACGATGACTTGTAACTTTTAAACTATAAACTACTCTTAAAGCAGGCATTTTGTTGTCATATTTAAAGCCGTCTGGCCTTAACTTTGCCACCGAGTTTGTGTCTCGTAAATTAATTATAGGTTGCCTGATAGCCAAAGAGTAATATTTTACCTATAAATGTGGATCTGGTACGGTCTTAGCAACTTTGGCAATGTCTGGCTATAATTGATTAATATCACAAATAGTTAGTAGAAACATATATTATAAACAAAACCATGCTAAAATAACGTAATTTTGAAGTTTATTGACCTGCATAACCCCTTCTCCCGCAGGTAAACTCAACGTCTCCCGACAGCAACACCGCCTCAAACGTACTACACCATAAAACGGAAGAACATATAGAAAAATGAGCCTTGATAAAATTACGTAATTTTAAAGTTTTTTGACCTGCATAACCCCTTTTCCCGCAGGTAAACGCAACGTTTCCCAACAGCCAGAGCGTCCCCAAACGTACTACGCCATAAAACGGAAGAACATATAGAAAACTGAGCCTTGATAAAATGACTTTTTTTTTTTTTTTTACATTGCTAGCTTTCAGACTAGTACGTACACACAGAACCGGCGGGCACATAATCTCTCAGGCTTTAATAGCCTGTGAGCTATTAATAAAAAAGAAAATTGCCCAGTTAAACTGATGTCATTGAGCTCACAGGGTATTCACATTAATTGTATTTTAAACTCTTATTTCAAAGAATAATGCCACTTGAAAAATAAAAGAAGGGATTAGTCCCCGTTGCCCCTTTTATAGTTAACCAAAGAACCTCCAAATCTAATCAGTGAAGCTCCTTAACATATAATAAACTGATCTACCAAATTTCAAGCAAATCATATAGTTTTGCATGAAAAAATACATTTCGCTAAATTAAGGGGTGGTATTAGCTCCCACATTTCACCCTTTATGCTGAACCAATGAACCTCCAAATCAAATGAATCAAGCCATATCTTAATAAACTGGCATATAAAATTTGAAGGAAATCGAATAATTCTGCATGAAAAACACATTTATCTAAATTAAGGGGAGACTAACCCCCTTTCCTCACATTGTATGTAACTAATGAACATCCAAATCTATTCAAGGCAGCTCCTTAATATAATAAACCGGTATACCAAATTTGGAGCAAATCGAATAATTCTACATGAAAAACCCATTTATCTAAGTTATGGGGGGTAGCTCCCTTTCCCACTTTTATACTTAAGTAATGATCTTCCAAATCTAATCAGGGAAGTTTCTTAACATAATAAACCGGTATACCAAATTTGCGGCAAATCGAATAATTCTACATGAAATACCCATTTATCTAAATAAAGGGGGGTTGACCCGTTTCCCACTTTATGCTTAAGTAATGAGCTTCCAAATCTAATCAGGGATGCTCTTTAACATAATAAACTGGTATATAAATTTTGGAGCAAATCGCATACTTCTGCATGAAAAACCCATTTATCTAAATTAAGAGGCGGGGGGTGGCTAGCCCCCTTTCCTCCTTTTTTATGCAACTAATGAACATGCAAATCTAATCAAGGCAGCTCCTTAACATAATAAACTAATATAGCACATTTGTAGCAAATCGAATTATTCTACATGAAAAGCTCATTTATCTAAATGAAGGGGGTGGTGGACTACCCCCCCTTTTCCCCCTTTATCCTTAACCAATGAACCCCAAAAATACTCAGGGAAGCTCCTTAACATAATAAACTGGTATACCAAATTTGGAGCAAATCGAATATTTCTGCATGAAAAACCCATTTATCTAAATTAAGCGGGGGGGGGAACTACCCCCTTTCCCCTTTTATCCTTAACCAATGAACCCCAAAAACTAATCAGGAAACAGCCCAATCAGAATGGACCTAGAAATAATTTGAAGCAAATCGGATATTTCTATCAAGAGTTTTCGCGTTACGTACATACCTACGTATAGACTAAGAGCTAGCAATGTTTCCGTCACCTGATTTTTACAAGGATAATTTTTCTATATGCTTTTCCGTTTTATCGTGTAGCACGTTTGCGGGTGGTCAGGCTGGTGGGAGATGTTGCGTTTACCTGCGGGATAAGGGGTTATTCAGTTCAAAAAACTTCAAAATTACGTCATTTTATCACGGCTCATTTTTCTATATGTTCTTACATCTTATTGTGTAGAACGTATGCGGACGGTCTGGCTGGCGGGAGACGTTGCCATTACCTGCGGGAAAAGGGGTTATGCAGGTTAAAAGACTTCAACATTACGTCCTTTTAGTATGATTTTTGTTTATAACATCTGTTTCTACTAATTATTTGTTATATAAATCCATTATTGCCAGACGTTGCCAATGTTGATAATAACCTGCCAGATCCACATTTATAGGTAACATTTCTCTCTTTGGCTATCAGGCAACCTATAATTAATTTTCAAGATACAGATTCGGTTGCAAAGTTAATGCCAGACGGCTTTAAATATGGTAACGAAAGTGCCTGTTTCAAGAGTGGTTTACAGTTTAAAAATTATAAGTCATCATTATATCATTTTATCAAGCTTAAAAATAACAAGATATTACTCTTTGGCTAACAGACAACCTATAATTAATTTGCCTGACAAATTTGGTTGCAAAGTTAATGCCAGATGCAAGCAAAGTTAAACAAGCACATTCGTTGTCATATTTAAAGCCCTCTGGCATTAACTTTGCAAACGAATTTGTGTCTGGCAAATTAATTATAGGTTGTCTGTTAGCCAATGAGTAATATCTTGTTATTTTTTAGCATGATAAAATGACGTAACGATGACTTGTAACTTTTAAACTATAAACTACTCTTAAAGCAGGCATTTTGTTGTCATATTTAAAGCCGTCTGGCCTTAACTTTGCCACCGAGTTTGTGTCTCGTAAATTAATTATAGGTTGCCTGATAGCCAAAGAGTAATATTTTACCTATAAATGTGGATCTGGTACGGTCTTAGCAACTTTGGCAATGTCTGGCTATAATTGATTAATATCACAAATAGTTAGTAGAAACATATATTATAAACAAAAACCATGCTAAAATAACGTAATTTTGAAGTTTATTGACCTGCATAACCCCTTCTCCCGCAGGTAAACTCAACGTCTCCCGACAGCAACACCGCCTCAAACGTACTACACCATAAAACGGAAGAACATATAGAAAAATGAGCCTTGATAAAATTACGTAATTTTAAAGTTTTTTGACCTGCATAACCCCTTTTCCCGCAGGTAAACGCAACGTTTCCCAACAGCCAGAGCGTCCCCAAACGTACTACGCCATAAAACGGAAGAACATATAGAAAACTGAGCCTTGATAAAATGACTTTTTTTTTTTTTTTTTTTTACATTGCTAGCTTTCAGACTAGTACGTACACACAGAACCGGCGGGCACATAATCTCTCAGGCTTTAATAGCCTGTGAGCTATTAATAAAAAAGAAAATTGCCCAGTTAAACTGATGTCATTGAGCTCACAGGGTATTCACATTAATTGTATTTTAAACTCTTATTTCAAAGAATAATGCCACTTGAAAAATAAAAGAAGGGATTAGTCCCCGTTGCCCCTTTTATAGTTAACCAAAGAACCTCCAAATCTAATCAGTGAAGCTCCTTAACATATAATAAACTGATCTACCAAATTTCAAGCAAATCAGATAGTTTTGCATGAAAAAATACATTTCGCTAAATTAAGGGGTGGTATTAGCTCCCACATTTCACCCTTTATGCTGAACCAATGAACCTCCAAATCAAATGAATCAAGCCATATCTTAATAAACTGGCATATAAAATTTGAAGGAAATCGAATAATTCTGCATGAAAAACACATTTATCTAAATTAAGGGGAGACTAACCCCCTTTCCTCACATTGTATGTAACTAATTAACATCCAAATCTATTCAAGGCAGCTCCTTAATATAATAAACCGGTATACCAAATTTGGAGCAAATCGAATAATTCTACATGAAAAACCCATTTATCTAAGTTATGGGGGGTAGCTCCCTTTCCCACTTTTATACTTAAGTAATGATCTTCCAAATCTAATCAGGGAAGTTTCTTAACATAATAAACCGGTATACCAAATTTGCGGCAAATCGAATAATTCTACATGAAATACCCATTTATCTAAATAAAGGGGGGTTGACCCCTTTCCCACTTTATGCTTAAGTAATGAGCTTCCAAATCTAATCAGGGATGCTCTTTAACATAATAAACCGGTATATAAATTTTGGAGCAAATCGCATACTTCTGCATGAAAAACCCATTTATCTAAATTAAGAGGCGGGGGGTGGCTAGCCCCCTTTCCTCCTTTTTTATGCAACTAATGAACATGCAAATCTAATCAAGGCAGCTCCTTAACATAATAAACTAATATAGCACATTTGTAGCAAATCGGATTATTCTACATGAAAAGCTCATTTATCTAAATGAAGGGGGTGGTGGACTAGCCCCCCTTTTCCCCCTTTATCCTTAACCAAAGAACCCCAAAAATACTCAGGGAAGCTCCTTAACATAATAAACTGGTATACCAAATTTGGAGCAAATCGAATATTTCTGCATGAAAAACCCATTTATCTAAATTAAGCGGGGGGGGGGGGGGAACTACCCCCCTTTCCCCTTTTATCCTTAACCAATGAACCCCAAAAACTAATCAGGAAACAGCCCAATCAGAATGGACCTAGAAATAATTTGAAGCAAATCGGATATTTCTATCAAGAGTTCTCGCGTTACGTACATACCTACGTATAGTCTAAGAGCTAGTAACGTTTTCGTCACCTGATTTTTACAAGGATCATTTTTTTATATGCTCTTCCATTTTATCGTGTAGCACGTTTGCGGGTGGTCAGGCTGGTGGGAGATGTTGCGTTTACCTGCGGGATAAGGGGTTATTCAGTTCAAAAAACTTCAAAATTACGTCATTTTATCACGGCTCATTTTTCTATATGTTCTTACATCTTATTGTGTAGAACGTATGCGGGCGGTCTGGCTGGCGGGAGACGTTGTAATTATCTGCGGGAAAAGGGGTTATGCAGGTTAAAAGACTTCAACATTACGTCCTTTTAGTATGATTTTTGTTTATAACATCTGTTTCTACTAATTATTTGTTATAATAATCCATTATTGCCAGACGTTGCCAATGTTGATAATAACCTGCCAGATCCACATTTATAGGTAACATTTCTCTCTTTGGCTATCAGGCAACCTATAATTAATTTTCAAGACACAGATTCGGTTGCAAAGTTAATGCCAGACGGCTTTAAATATGGTAACGAAAGTGCCTGTTTCAAGAGTGGTTTACAGTTTAAAAATTATAAGTCATCATTATGTCATTTTATCAAGCTTAAAAATAACAAGATATTACTCTTTGGCTAACAGACAACCTATAATTAATTTGTCAGACAAATTTGGTTGCAAAGTTAATGCCAGATGCAAGCAAAGTTGAACAAGCACATTCGTTGTCATATTTAAAGCCCTCTGGCATTAGCTATGCAAACGAAATTGTGTCTGGCAAATTAATTATAGGTTGTCTGTTAGCCAATGAGCAATATCTTGTTATTTTTAAGCATGATAAAATGACGTAACGATGACTTGTAATTTTTAAACTACAAACTACTCTTGACGCAGGCATTTTGTTGCCATATTTAAAGCCGTCTGGACTTAACTTTGCCACCGAGTTTGTGTCTCGTAAATTAATTATAGGTTGCCTGATAGCCAAAGAGTAATATTTTACCTATAAATGTGGATCTGGTACGGTCTTAGCAACTTTGGCAATGTCTGGCTATAATTGATTAATATCACAAATAGTTAGTAGAAACATATATTATAAACAAAACCATGCTAAAATAACGTAATTTTGAAGTTTATTGACCTGCATAACTCCTTCTCCCGCAGGTAAACTCAACGTCTCCCGACAGCAACACCGCCTCAAACGTACTACACCATAAAACGGAAGAACATATAGAAAAATGAGCCTTGATAAAATTACGTAATTTTGAAGTTTTTTGACCTGCATAACCCCTTTTCCCGCAGGTAAACGCAACGTCTCCCAACAGCCAGAGCGTCCCCAAACGTACTACGCCACAAAACGGAAGAACATATAGAAAACTGAGCCTTGATAAAATGACTTTTTTTTTTTTACATTGCTAGCTTTCAGACTAGTACGTACACACAGAACCGGCGGGCACATAATCTCTCAGGCTTTAATAGCCTGTGAGCTATTAATAAAAAAGAAAATTGTCCAGTTAAACTGATGTCATTGAGCTCACAGGGTATTCACATTAATTGTATTTTAAACTCTTATTTCAAAGAATAATGCCCCTTGAAAAATAAAAGAAGGGATTAGTCCCCGTTGCCCCTTTTATACTTAACCAAAGAACCTCCAAATCTAATCAGTGAAGCTCCTTAACATATAATAAACTGATCTACCAAATTTCAAGCAAATCAGATAGTTTTGCATGAAAAAATACATTTCGCTACATTAAGGGGTGGTATTAGCTCCCACATTTCACCCTTTATGCTGAACCAATGAACCTCCAAATCAAATGAATCAAGCCATATCTTAATAAACTGGCATATAAAATTTGAAGCAAATCGAATATTTCTGCATGAAAAACACATTTATCTAAATTAAGGGGAGACTAACCCCCTTCCCTCACATTGTATGTAACTAATGAACATCCAAATCTATTCAAGGCAGCTCCTTAACATAATAAACCGGTATACCAAATTTGGAGCAAATCGAATAATTCTACATGAAAAACCCATTTATCTAAGTTATGGGGGGTAGCTCCCTTTCCCACTTTTATACTTAGGTAATGATCTTCCAAATCTAATCAGGGATGCTCTTTAACATAATAAACCGGTATATCAAATTTGGAGCAAATTGCATACATCCGCATGAAAAACCCATTTATGTAAATTAAGGTGCGGGGTGTGGCTAGCCCCCCTTTCCTCCTTTTTTATGCAACTAATGAACATGCAAATCTAATCAAGGCAGCTCCTTAACATAATAAACTATTATAGCACATTTGTAGCAAATCGAATTATTCTACATGAAAAACTCATTTATCTAAATGAAGGGGGTGGTGGACTAGCCCCCCTTTTCCCCCTTTATCCTTAACCAATGAACCCCAAAAATACTCAGGGAAGCTCCTTAACATAATAAACTGGTATACCAAATTTGGAGCAAATCGAATATTTCTGCATGAAAAACCCATTTATCTAAATTAAGCGGGGGAGGGACTACCCCCCCTTTCCCCTTTTATCCTTAACCAATGAACCCCAAAAACTAATCAGGAAACAGCCCTATCAGAATGGACCTAGAAATAATTTGAAGCAAATCGGATATTTCTAGCAAGAGTTATCGCGTTACGTACATACCTACGTATAGTCTAAGAGCTAGCAATGTTTTCGTCACCTGATTTTTACAAGGATCATTTTTCTATATGCTCTTCCGTTTTATCGTGTAGCACGTTTGCGGGTGGTCAGGCTGGTGGGAGATGTTGCGTTTACCTGCGGGATAAGGGGTTATTCAGTTCAAAAAACTTCAAAATTACGTCATTTTATCACGGCTCATTTTTCTATATGTTCTTACATCTTATTGTGTAGAACGTATGCGGACGGTCTGGCTGGCGGGAGACGTTGCCATTACCTGCGGGAAAAGGGGTTATGCAGGTTAAAAGACTTCAACATTACGTCCTTTTAGTATGATTTTTGTTTATAACATCTGTTTCTACTAATTATTTGTTATATTAATCCATTATTGCCAGACGTTGCCAATGTTGATAATAACCTGCCAGATCCACATTTATAGGTAACATTTCTCTCTTTGGCTATCAGGCAACCTATAATTAATTTTCAAGACACAGATTCGGTTGCAAAGTTAATGCCAGACGGCTTTAAATATGGTAACGAAAGTGCCTGTTTCAAGAGTGGTTTACAGTTTAAAAATTATAAGTCATCATTATGTCATTTTATCAAGCTTAAAAATAACAAGATATTACTCTTTGGCTAACAGACAACCTATAATTAATTTGCCTGACAAATTTGGTTGCAAAGTTAATGCCAGATGCAAGCAAAGTTAAACAAGCACATTCGTTGTCATATTTAAAGACCTCTGGCATTAACTTTGCAAACGAATTTGTGTCTGGCAAATTAATTATAGGTTGTCTGTTAGCCAATGAGTAATATCTTGTTATTTTTTAGCATAATAAAATGACGTAACGATGACTTGTAACTTTTAAACTATAAACTACTCTTAAAGCAGGCATTTTGTTGTCATATTTAAAGCCGTCTGGCCTTAACTTTGCCACCGAGTTTGTGTCTCGTAAATTAATTATAGGTTGCCTGATAGCCAAAGAGTAATATTTTACCTATAAATGTGGATCTGGTACGGTCTTAGCAACTTTGGCAATGTCTGGCTATAATTGATTAATATCACAAATAGTTAGTAGAAACATATATTATAAACAAAAACCATGCTAAAATAACGTAATTTTGAAGTTTATTGACCTGCATAACCCCTTCTCCCGCAGGTAAACTCAACGTCTCCCGACAGCAACACCGCCTCAAACGTACTACACCATAAAACGGAAGAACATATAGAAAAATGAGCCTTGATAAAATTACGTAATTTTAAAGTTTTTTGACCTGCATAACCCCTTTTCCCGCAGGTAAACGCAACGTTTCCCAACAGCCAGAGCGTCCCCAAACGTACTACGCCATAAAACGGAAGAACATATAGAAAACTGAGCCTTGATAAAATGACTTTTTTTTTTTTTTTTTTACATTGCTAGCTTTCAGACTAGTACGTACACACAGAACCGGCGGGCACATAATCTCTCAGGCTTTAATAGCCTGTGAGCTATTAATAAAAAAGAAAATTGCCCAGTTAAACTGATGTCATTGAGCTCACAGGGTATTCACATTAATTGTATTTTAAACTCTTATTTCAAAGAATAATGCCACTTGAAAAATAAAAGAAGGGATTAGTCCCCGTTGCCCCTTTTATAGTTAACCAAAGAACCTCCAAATCTAATCAGTGAAGATCCTTAACATATAATAAACTGATCTACCAAATTTCAAGCAAATCAGATAGTTTTGCATGAAAAAATACATTTCGCTAAATTAAGGGGTGGTATTAGCTACCACATTTCACCCTTTATGCTGAACCAATGAACCTCCAAATCAAATGAATCAAGCCATATCTTAATAAACTGGCATATAAAATTTGAAGGAAATCGAATAATTCTGCATGAAAAACACATTTATCTAAATTAAGGGGAGACTAACCCCCTTTCCTCACATTGTATGTAACTAATGAACATCCAAATCTATTCAAGGCAGCTCCTTAATATAATAAACCGGTATACCAAATTTGGAGCAAATCGAATAATTCTACATGAAAAACCCATTTATCTAAGTTATGGGGGGTAGCTCCCTTTCAAACTTTTATACTTAAGTAATGATCTTCCAAATCTAATCAGGGAAGTTTCTTAACATAATAAACCGGTATACCAAATTTGCGGCAAATCGAATAATTCTACATGAAATACCCATTTATCTAAATAAAGGGGGGTTGACCCCTTTCCCACTTTATGCTTAAGTAATGAGCTTCCAAATCTAATCAGGGATGCTCTTTAACATAATAAACTGGTATATAAATTTTGGAGCAAATCGCATACTTCTGCATGAAAAACCCATTTATCTAAATTAAGAGGCGGGGGGTGGCTAGCCCCCTTTCCTCCTTTTTTATGCAACTAATGAACATGCAAATCTAATCAAGGCAGCTCCTTAACATAATAAACTAATATAGCACATTTGTAGCAAATCGAATTATTCTACATGAAAAGCTCATTTATCTAAATGAAGGGGGTGGTGGACTAGCCCCCCTTTTCCCCCTTTATCCTTAACCAATGAACCCCAAAAATACTCAGGGAAGCTCCTTAACATAATAAACTGTATACCAAATTTGGAGCAAATCGAATATTTCTGCATGAAAAACCCATTTATCTAAATTAAGCGGGGGGGGGGGCGGGGGGGAACTACCCCCCTTTCCCCTTTTATCCTTAACCAATGAACCCCAAAAACTAATCAGGAAACAGCCCAATCAGAATGGACCTAGAAATAATTTTGAAGCAAATCGGATATTTCTATCAAGAGTTTTCGCGTTACGTACATACATACGTATAGTCTAAGAGCTAGCAATGTTTCCGTCACCTGATTTTTACAAGGATCATTTTTCTATATGCTCTTCCGTTTTATCGTGTAGCACGTTTGCGGGTGGTCAGGCTGGTGGGAGATGTTGCGTTTACCTGCGGGATAAGGGGTTATTCATTCAAAAACTTCAAAATTACGTCATTTTATCACGGCTCATTTTTCTATATGTTCTTACATCTTATTGTGTAGAACGTATGCGGACGGTCTGGCTGGCGGGAGACGTTGCCATTACCTGCGGGAAAAGGGGTTATGCAGGTTAAAAGACTTCAACATTACGTCCTTTTAGTATGATTTTTGTTTATAACATCTGTTTCTTACTAATTATTTGTTATATTAATCCATTATTGCCAGACGTTGCCAATGTTGATAATAACCTGCCAGATCCACATTTATAGGTAACATTTCTCCCTTTGGCTATCAGGCAACCTATAATTAATTTTCAAGACACAGATTCGGTTGCAAAGTTAATGCCAGACGGCTTTAAATATGGTAACGAAAGTGCCTGTTTCAAGAGTGGTTTACAGTTTAAAATTATAAGTCATCATTATGTCATTTTATCAAGCTTAAAAATAACAAGATATTACTTCTTTGGCTAACAGACAACCTATTAATTAATTTGCCTGACAAATTTTGGTTGCCAAAGTTAATGCCAGATGCAAGCAATGTTAAACAAGCACATTCGTTGTCATATTTAAAGCCCTTGGCATTAACTTTGCAAACGAATTTGTGTCTGGCAAATTAATTATAGGTTGTCTGTTAGCCAATGAGTAATATCTTGTTATTTTTTAGCATGATAAAATGACGTAACGATGACTTGTAACTTTTAAACTATAAACTACTCTTAAAGCAGGCATTTTGTTGTCATATTTAAAGCCGTCTGGCCTTAACTTTGCCACCGAGTTTGTGTCTCGTAAATTAATTATAGGTTGCCTGATAGCCAAAGAGTAATATTTTACCTATAAATGTGGATCTGGTACGGTCTTAGCAACTTTGGCAATGTCTGGCTATAATTGATTAATATCACAAATAGTTAGTAGAAACATATATTATAAACAAAAACCATGCTAAAATAACGTAATTTTGAAGTTTATTGACCTGCATAACCCCTTCTCCCGCAGGTAAACTCAACGTCTCCCGACAGCAACACCGCCTCAAACGTACTACACCATAAAACGGAAGAACATATAGAAAAATGAGCCTTGATAAAATTACGTAATTTTAAAGTTTTTTGACCTGCATAACCCCTTTTCCCGCAGGTAAACGCAACGTTTCCCAACAGCCAGAGCGTCCCCAAACGTACTACGCCATAAAACGGAAGAACATATAGAAAACTGAGCCTTGATAAAATGACTTTTTTTTTTTTTTTTTTTTTTTTACATTGCTAGCTTTCAGACTAGTACGTACACACAGAACCGGCGGGCACATAATCTCTCAGGCTTTAATAGCCTGTGAGCTATTAATAAAAAAGAAAATTGCCCAGTTAAACTGATGTCATTGAGCTCACAGGGTATTCACATTAATTGTATTTTAAACTCTTATTTCAAAGAATAATGCCACTTGAAAAATAAAAGAAGGGATTAGTCCCCGTTGCCCCTTTTATAGTTAACCAAAGAACCTCCAAATCTAATCAGTGAAGCTCCTTAACATATAATAAACTGATCTACCAAATTTCAAGCAAATCAGATAGTTTTGCATGAAAAAATACATTTCGCTAAATTAAGGGGTGGTATTAGCTCCCACATTTCACCCTTTATGCTGAACCAATGAACCTCCAAATCAAATGAATCAAGCCATATCTTAATAAACTGGCATATAAAATTTGAAGGAAATCGAATAATTCTGCATGAAAAACACATTTATCTAAATTAAGGGGAGACTAACCCCCTTTCCTCACATTGTATGTAACTAATTAACATCCAAATCTATTCAAGGCAGCTCCTTAATATAATAAACCGGTATACCAAATTTGGAGCAAATCGAATAATTCTACATGAAAAACCCATTTATCTAAGTTATGGGGGGTAGCTCCCTTTCCCACTTTTATAGTTAAGTAATGATCTTCCAAATCTAATCAGGGAAGTTTCTTAACATAATAAACCGGTATACCAAATTTGCGGCAAATCGAATAATTCTACATGAAATACCCATTTATCTAAATTAAGGGGGGTTGACCCCTTTCCCACTTTATGCTTAAGTAATGAGCTTCCAAATCTAATCAGGGATGCTCTTTAACATAATAAACCGGTATATAAATTTTGGAGCAAATCGCATACTTCTGCATGAAAAACCCATTTATCTAAATTAAGAGGCGGGGGGTGGCTAGCCCCCTTTCCTCCTTTTTTATGCAACTAATGAACATGCAAATCTAATCAAGGCAGCTCCTTAACATAATAAACTAATATAGCACATTTGTAGCAAATCGAATTATTCTACATGAAAAGCTCATTTATCTAAATGAAGGGGGTGGTGGACTAGCCCCCCTTTTCCCCCTTTATCCTTAACCAAAGAACCCCAAAAATACTCAGGGAAGCTCCTTAACATAATAAACTGGTATACCAAATTTGGAGCAAATCGAATATTTCTGCATGAAAAACCCATTTATCTAAATTAAGCGGGGGGGGAACTACCCCCCTTTCCCCTTTTATCCTTAACCAATGAACCCCAAAAACTAATCAGGAAACAGCCCAATCAGAATGGACCTAGAAATAATTTGAAGCAAATCGGATATTTCTATCAAGAGTTCTCGCGTTACGTACATACCTACGTATAGTCTAAGAGCTAGTAACGTTTTCGTCACCTGATTTTTACAAGGATCATTTTTTTATATGCTCTTCCATTTTATCGTGTAGCACGTTTGCGGGTGGTCAGGCTGGTGGGAGATGTTGCGTTTACCTGCGGGATAAGGGGTTATTCAGTTCAAAAAACTTCAAAATTACGTCATTTTATCACGGCTCATTTTTCTATATGTTCTTACATCTTATTGTGTAGAACGTATGCGGGCGGTCTGGCTGGCGGGAGACGTTGCCATTATCTGCGGGAAAAGTGGTTATGCAGGTTAAAAGACTTCAACATTACGTCCTTTTAGTATGATTTTTGTTTATAACATCTGTTTCTACTAATTATTTGTTATAATAATCCATTATTGCCAGACGTTGCCAATGTTGATAATAACCTGCCAGATCCACATTTATAGGTAACATTTCTCTCTTTGGCTATCAGGCAACCTATAATTAATTTTCAAGACACAGATTCGGTTGCAAAGTTAATGCCAGACGGCTTTAAATATGGTAACGAAAGTGCCTGTTTCAAGAGTGGTTTACAGTTTAAAAATTATAAGTCATGATTATGTCATTTTATCAAGCTTAAAAATAACAAGATATTACTCTTTGGCTAACAGACAACCTATAATTAATTTGTCAGACAAATTTGGTTGCAAAGTTAATGCCAGATGCAAGCAAAGTTGAACAAGCACATTCGTTGTCATATTTAAAGCCCTCTGGCATTAGCTATGCAAACGAAATTGTGTCTGGCAAATTAATTATAGGTTGTCTGTTAGCCAATGAGCAATATCTTGTTATTTTTAAGCATGATAAAATGACGTAACGATGACTTGTAATTTTTAAACTATAAACTACTCTTGACGCAGGCATTTTGTTGCCATATTTAAAGCCGTCTGGACTTAACTTTGCCACCGAGTTTGTGTCTCGTAAATAAGTTATAGGTTGCCTGATAGCCAAAGAGTTACCTATAAATGTGGATCTCGTACGGTCTTAGCAACTTTGGCAATGTCTGGCTGTAATTGATTAATATCACAAATAGTTAGTAGAAACATATATTTTAAACAAAAATCATGCTAAAATAACTTATATTAAGAAACTGTTTCTTTATCATTCTAAAATAAACTTTAGTATACAAAGTTCTAATAAAAGTTAAGGTATAATTTAAAAAAATTTAAAAAAAAGTAGTTCAAGCAAATTTATTCCGCCCCATGCAGGGGTATATATATATATATATATATATATATATATATATATATATATATATAGTATCGAAAACAGGGACCAACTGACAAAACAATTCATGTGTGGTACCGGAAATTTAAAGAAACGGGATGCCTATGTGACAGGAAACGAAGTAGTCGGCCTGGTCCATATGCGGACACCGTAGATCGTGTACGGGAAACGTTTTTAAGGAGCTCGACGAAATCAACCGCTAGCGGAAGCCGAGAATTGGGGATCTCTCAACCAACAGTGTGGCGAATTCTGCGATAACGTCTTTGTTTGAAGCTGTACAGATTGGGACTGCTGCAAGCGTTGACTCCAGCAGATTGCATTTCTCGTTTCACGTTTTGCAATTATGTCCATGAACGTGAAACACTAATGTCGAAATTGATTTTTAGTGATGAAAGCACATTTCACATGTGTGGCACTGTCAACCGCCACAACGTACGCATTTGGGGCACTGGAAATCCCCATTCTGTAGTGGAACACTATCGGGATTCCCCAAAAGTGAACGTGTTTTGCGCTATTTCCTCCTCACGTGTTTATGGTCCATTCTTTTTTACATAGAAGACCATTACCGGTGTAGTGTACCTGGATATGTTGCAGCTGTGGCTAATGCCGCAGTTAGAGGAACATGAGGATGATTTCGTATTTCAACAAGACGGTACTCCTCCCCATTTTTTGTGTGATGTGCGCGAATACCTGAACACACACTTACCTCATCGATGGATTGGACGAGCTTCTGAAGATGACGTACCTTTTCTAAAGTGGCCTCCACGGTCACCGGATTTAACACCGTGTGACTTTTTCTTGTGGGGGGGGTATGTGAAAGACCAGGTTTTTGTACAACCTATGCCACGTGATTTAGCTGACCTGCGTGAAAGGATAACACGTGCTATCAATAACATAGACAGTACCATGTTGAGTAGAGTATGGCAGGAACTGGACTATCGCATTGATGTATGCCGTGTGACCAAGGGTTCACACATAGAACACCTGTAATGTATGTAAGTAAAACTTGAATAGTTTCGGAATAATTTCATATGTTTCTTTTTTTTTCATATTCGTCTTCGTTTTTTTACTATAACGTTTCGAAACCCCGGAGGGAATTATGAATGACCCTGTATAGTTTTAGTACTGTAATGTTCATAAGAAAAGCTTCTTTGAATGTCAAATCACCTACAGATAATTATATTTAATAAGCAGATAACTGTATTAAAAGATAAAATGCATAAATGAAAGGAGTATTTTCTAATTGTAAATCGAAATAATTCTAGTGTGTATATCATAGCGTGTAATATGATATTTTTAGCATACGACAAGAACAAAAAATTTTACATTTAAGTAAAAATAACATTTTTGTTCAGCCAGAAACTAATACAAGGTAATATGTGTAGACATTTCATTTTAACCCACCATCCAGCCAACTTAGAAGTATAAAATATTTATTCTATTAAATATTTTAACAATCAAATCTTTGATAGCGTAGTAAAGTTACACTTATGATGCTCAAGGAATGTGCCGATGTCCACTATTCTCGATGATTAACAAAACGCTACATAAATAATATACAAAGTTTGCTACTTGTGCAAGCATAGTCGGCACCTTGGTCACTGTTTCTGTTGAAGATAAAACTAAACGAAACACATATAAAGACTTAGTACAAGAAATGGGTGTGAAGACGATTTCGTTACATACAGAGATGGCCGTTTTGTTGACAACGTATAGATATTTTGAACACCAGGACTTACTAAAAAAAACTCCAATTTGGTAAACGAAGACTTTGTTTATTTCATGATGAAAGCAGAAGGGAGAGGTACAAGGGGGAAGCAGTAAGAGCCTCTTTTTAAAATGACATCACGAGGCTAGAGACGGCGCAGGAGTGGGTTGAATATACAGTTACAACTTTCTTGCTTGACGGACTACAATATCGCCAATCTACAAAATATTTTGCGCTATGCACAAGAGGCCTAGAAAAACATTAGCTGGTATGGATTCGCCAAATACATACGGTAGGCTTCTACCATACATTAATTGTGTAGGGGCGCCAGACTGTGGGTTGCTAAAATTCCTGAATCATGATAGGCGCAGTCTAATCTGTACATTGATACAGCTGCGGTTAAGTGTAAAAATAAATAAAAAATGTTTCTGTATAAGGCATAGTAACAGACCGAATTCGTTAGGCGAAAAGGCATGAGAATGTATTTTTCTAGACCAGATGTTAGATCAATGATAAACCCCGTGCTTTACCACAAAACTGCAGATTTGACATACATATGAACAAAAGGGTGTGAATGTTAAAGTGTATTGCAAAGATAATTCTAATGAATAGATTGCATGTTAAGTGATTTTAAATGATGAGTTATATTCATGCCCAAATAAGGAAATGACCGAAGTAAAAATGCTTTTGTACTAACAGTCAGCCGTAACGAATTTTCTACAAGGTTAAATCGTATGTGTGAGAAACTCACAAAGTAAAAACTGAAGCCTGAATCACTGATTTTATTTTATTAAAGAGATAAGTAACTAGAATAATTTAATTTAAATGTGAAGGGCTATTAATACAATCAATTTAGTTTTTAAATGTTGCATTCAATTTAAGGGGCTGCTTTGTTTACTATAGTGCACTAAAATGAATAAATTATTAAACAGAATTTTAATTGAAATGTTGGGGGGAGGGGGGGGAATGGAACGCAAACATATATAACGAGATAGTCGTTATAATGGGCAACACCTCAAAATAATAAAATACTCATTTTTTATGTTTTCGGCTTGAAATAACAAATTAATATAAATGTAATTGAATATATCATTGTTTTTTTTTTTTTGTTATTCAAAATAAAATATGTTGTTAAGGAAACATTATTTAAAGTCAACTAAATGGCTCTGTCCCCTAAGAACTACATTCGCCAACCGCCGTTCAGACATCGTATACTCTAAAAGCACGCTAATTTGGTCGGCTTTAAAAAGATTTCGGAAGAATGAATCATAATTAAAACACCAGTGGTGATCTGCATGTAAACGGGTTTCTGTTCATTTCCCTTTGATTAGGAATTCTAAGGACGAATCAGCTGTTGTTAAGTAATCTAATTGCAATTTTAGTTTTTCATTAAATAAGATAAGTTAAACATTTGAAATAAGCTAATGTAAAATGAATTAAGTAAACACAATATTTGTTTCTCGGTATTTTTTAATAACCCTATAAGAAAGTTGTTGTGCAAAAGACATTTTAAATGTATCATTTTAAATCTCACGTAATTATCACCAAATCTACCTTTTTATTTTTAATATTCACGTGAAAATACTTTTGTTGTTTGAATAATCTTGAAAGATTAAATAAAAGTTTCGTGTAAATATATTTTTAAATTTAAACTGTTTGCCAATATTATTATTTGGCAATTTCAAATATGAGGTAGTTTCTCCTACTTAATGCTTTTAACACTAGAACGGCGGTTGGTTGGTTGGTTGTATTTATGACGGCCAATTATCTGCACGAGGGATATAGGCCCAGGGGGGAGTGCCCTTCGTGGGGGTCTTTCTAAGGGAACCTAACCCGTATTAACGCTTGGAAAATCCAAGGTTCGAAGAAAACCACGAAAACTCCGAGCGAATAGGACGACGGTCGCGATTGGGTTTGAACCCAGCACATCCCGTCTACCAGCTTCGAGAGCAGAACCTCTCAACCGTTGGTGGGCCTAGAACGGCGGTAGGGGTCATTTTGACACCTGAGTACTTTCGTCCGTTGATTACTTTTGTTTGCTTGGGCGAAATCGTTTGAAATTGTTTGACTTTTCCTAAATAGATAACATATATTTCTAAAAAAAAAATTCAGCTTTCTAGATTTGTTAGTTTTTGAAATATGGACTTGTATTCCTAGAACGGCGGACGGGGGTCATTTTGACCCCATTAGTAAAATACTCTTTGTACTCGAAGCTGCTTTTGTTGCTATACTATATGTTCGAGGAGCAATAAAAAAAATGGTTTAGATTTATATTCATCGTCGTCCAAGGCATGAGGAATACTATTTTGCAAATAAACTATCTCAAGAGATAGATTCAAAGAAAGAAAAATATTTTTTAGGTTTGATGAAAAGACTACAGGATCTAGCAGACTACAGACTGATAAATTTGTTCTTGCATCTAAAATGTGGAATAAATTTATTGAAAATTGCAAAACATGCTACCGACCAGGACAAAATATTACAGTTGATGAACAATTGTTCGCATCTCAGGATAGATATAAATTTACGTAATATTTGCCAAATAAATCGGATAAATTTGGAATAAAATTTTGGTGATCTGTTGACGTTGATACTAAAAACCTCTTGGATGAATTTATTTATCTGGAAGAGGATGAAACAGCAAATCCTTAATTACGTTTATCGGAAAATGTTGTCGTGAAACTAACAGATCCCATCTAAACGAATTGAGGAATATTACGACAGATAGCTATTTTACTAACATCAAATTAGCAGAGATGTTAAAAGCTAAAAATACAACTTTGGTTGCACAATGAAAAAGAACCGAAGAGAAATTCCTATACCATTGAAAAATATGCGCAGTACTCTTTATTTATCGAAGATAGTGGAATGTGATAATATGACACTTACCATCATCTATCAAGCCAAAAGAAAAAAATGTGTTTTTCTACTGAGCTCATTACATTCTACTGTAAAAACTGAAGACGGTCTCAAGAAGTTGCACGATTCAATAGAATATTACAACGCAACGAAGTATGGTATGGATATCCATGATCAGATGTGCCGAAAATACTCCATGAAATCGGCTTCTGTACGATGGCCTGTACATACCTTTTTCAATATTTTGGATCATGCAGCTTTAAACGCCTGGATAATGTATAAAAGTGTAACAGGCAAGCCTATCAGTAGAAGAGATTTCTATTAAATTTAGGAGATGTGTTCAGAATGGATCTTATGGTTTCAAATCTCCCAAAGATCTTTCCCGAGTCTTCAGAAAAAAAAAAAAAAACACGAAAATAAAATAGATATCAAGAGAAAAAATGTCAAGTACAGACATGCAATGGCAACAAATCTCAAGAATTTTGCACACCATGTTTCCAAGTTGTGTACTGGAAAAATTGCTATTTTTTTTTTTTTTTTTTTTTTTTTTTGTTACAACTGAATTAATTCCTAATACGTGTGAACAATTTGGAGTAAAATGTACTGGAAAAATTACTTTTTTTTGTTACAACTGAATTAATTCCTAATACGTGTGTACAATTTGGAGTACTATAAGCATTAAATAAAATTGAAACAGAATGCTTAACATATTAACCATTGAGCTACACTTATAATGAAATAACGAAAACAACAGAACATATTTCTCATTTATGGATTTAGAGAGTGAATCATTCGGCGAGTAAGTAGATGAAAATATAAATATATATTATTTTATAAATTGTGTTTTATTTTAGTTAACATTAGTTTGTGAAAACATTAATTTTAAATCGATTTTTATATCAAATTAATGAGTGTTTTGAGTAGTCGTAGTATGATCCAATTAATCGCCCTGTTGGCGTTACATATACAGTACTTCAAAAATTCAATAAATTATCGAGTAATATTAAATATAAATTATGAAATACACGTAAATTACATATTTTTGCCAATGTATGGCATTTAAAATTGTTTTAGCGTTGTTATTTCAGTAGTTTCATCGAGGGGTCAAAATGACCCCTTCTCGCCGTTCCAGTAGGTAAGATTTTCCCGCCGTTCTAGTGTTAAAGAATATTCATGAATTTATTGTTTTAAAGTTTTCTTTCTCTTTTTAATATTCTTGAGAAAATACTTTTGCTGCTACAAGGGAAATATTTTTATTTGTAATGCCTTAGAATTGACAGAAATTGTTTAAAAGATCATCTAGAAATGGGAAATAAATGTATCCTGCAAATATGTTTTAAAATTTAAACACTTTGGCTATATTAATATTTTGCCATTTTAAAAATGACAAAATTTCCTCCATTTACTGCTTTTAACACATATTAATGAAGTTATTATTTTCAAATCTTATTTCTTATTGAAATTCACGTATAAATATAGTTTTTATGACGTGATTTTCAATATTTCTTTATTTTAATACGCAATAATTTAATTCTAATTTGAAAGTATTTTTTATGTTTATAATAGTCACGTGTAAATAAACTTTTAATCTGAAGGAAATATTATATTTTGCTCTGTTTTTAGAATTGGCAACATTTTAAAATATTAACATTTTCTAAAATACGTAAAAAATATCTATCGAAATACGAAAATGTTAATTCAAAATGGAATTAAACCCTTAAAAAAATAGTCAATTACAAAAAAAATCTAGTCTGCACACTGGTATCTTCTAATGTATATCCTTACAAAAAAATTATTAAATTCCTACGAATAGTTTTTGCACTTATAGAACTTTTTAATTGAACCATCAAATTTACCATTAAATATCTTTTAAAATAATTATTCGATTTAAAAACCGTCTGCAATCAGCGTGTTTATCAGACATTTCTCTATATTACTACCAATTTTCAAATTTTTGTATCCTGTAGTTTTCTTAATATTAACGAAGAAAGTCCTCGGTCACAAAAAATTCATTTACAGCAGCGTGGTCAGCGTTAGTTACTTTTGTGATTTTTTCACTGTCTTCTGTTTAATCTGGTAGCAGAAGGGGCAGGAAAACACTTTTATCTAACTTTTGAATATTTATTCTTGGATAATTAAGTATATGTACATAATAGTTTTTTGGGTTCGTGTTCAATTTATAATAAGAAAGGGCTTTTTGCCACTAAGTCTATATGCGAATAATTGTCTTTTGACATATGAGACTGAGGTCTCTTTATGACAGTTTCTATCAATTCACTAAGTTCCACAGATCTTGATGTCTCTCGAAGGATACTCGCTATCCTAGGCTATCTGCGAGTCTCTTCCACCAAGTCCACACACTAAGTCCGGTCACACCTCTAGAGCTACCCTCAGTCCTCCGGCTGGGAATTATTCCCCGGCTTCTCTCTATGCGATCCAAACTCAGACTTCTCTCCACTCTCCAAATCCGTCCCTCTCATCCCCATCTTCTCTCCGTCCTCAACCGCACTGGATCTTCCTCATCCAATCGGCTCAGTCCCGGCGTTCTCATAGGAGCCTCTTCGTTTCTACCTTAGCGCCGTTGCCATCTCGCGTCTCCGAGAGACTGAAACTCTCTCCCCGAGGAGGACACTTGAAGGAGAAAACGATCTATAAGGGATGAACCGTGAATAAATTTTAACGTCACGAGCCATTGGACTTAAATCACCTCGAAATATTCTCTGTTGTACCTTCAAGATGAATGGATTTTTAACCGTGGGAGCCTAGTCAGGTTGTAAAGTCTTGGTTCAGGCAAAATTCTGTTAATCATTTTTTTAATTAAGCCAAAATTTTACACATTTTTTAATAGAAAGAAAACTTATCGCTTCAAGAAATCTGTAAGAATTTGCCCTAAAATTCGTTTGTGAAGACACTGTAAAAATCAATATTCCCCACCAACAGAAAATAATAAGTTATTCTAAACAGTTTATGCACAATTAAATGCTAAAGTATTTGTAAAGTAAAGTAAGCAGATTCCTTTCAACCGTTTTTCAGAAATGCGTTGGGGGTTTGCTTTAGAAAATTTGAAATTAATCTCTCATTACTTGCACATGCCCCACCAGAAATATCGCCTTGGACAATCTACTCATCTAGAAATTATATTTTTGCTTAAAAATTTACGTATCGGTCTTTATAAAAATTCGACTTCATTAACACATAAACCTCTGTATTTTTTTGTTAAATGGGAGATTTCGGTGTTAAAATCTTTTTATATTTTATCGAATGACAGATTGAAAAAGATGATTCTCACTTATTTGCTGCTTCTCACTTACTTTAGATTACTTCTCATGATTTTTATGCGTTCAGAGTTATAGATATATTTCTCAGTTTTTAAGATAATAAAATGGATATTCGGATATCTGATTATTTCTTATTCGTTTTGTGAATTATTAAAAGTTACTTCAGCAAGATATCACATGATGGATCTGGCAGTTCTTTTTCTTAACTTTCTACGTTTAATATATTTCCATCGAAAGATATTTTACGTTTAAATTTAATTATCTAAATTGTTTCTTAACCTTTATTGCATTTCTAAACGAAATGGCTGTCCCAGTCAATATTAACAGATTCAATTTAGCACTAATGTATAAATCAGAATAAACGTGTTCTAAATCTTCTGAATTTAATTGTTCTTTCCAAGATAATTTTCATAAGGGAACTTGAAATTAGCAGATGTCTTGCTATGTTTAATCAAAAAAAGATATTGAAATTCCTTTAGCAAAAGAATTTTGTTTCTTTTCTAAACGTACCATAAGAAATATGTTCCAATCGTATTTCTTTTTACTCTTCAGATATTTTTTAGCCAATGAATAAACAAATAAAAAGTATTTACCAATCTTCTTCATCTTAAACTTTTATTAACTTAATTTACTTATAAGAGGTTTGTATTTAAGCGAGACTAACTACAGGAATCCTTCAAAAGTTTAAACTACAATGAAATTCCTGTATGCTGCGAACGAATATCATCGGTACCATGTTAAAATATCCAATGTAAAAACAATGGACTTTAATTAAATTCAGATTTCTTGATTAGTACTACTCTTTTAAATTAGAAAAAATCGCTTTATTTAACCTTATTTAATGGCATATCAATTACGCGAAAACAAGGGGAATTTTACCATTTCAGAAAAGTTATGCCAATCAAAAAATCTGATTAAAAAAAAGCTCACTGTTTTCACATTGGATAGTTTGACATGGTATCAACGATATATACGCTACAAAGACACTAGGACGATAACTATTACCGGGTTAGATTTATATCAAAGCTTATATGATTTTAACTACTGGAAAGCAAACTACAATTAGCATTTTCACATAAGTATCACTTGTAATGAGTGCATCGAACACATTTCTTCATTAAGGGCATTTTAGAGGCATAACCATTATTGGATAATTATAAGGTGATTTAAAAGTTATTTTTACTCAAATAAAATAAAAGTTTTTGTTTATAAAATCATACACCGCGTTCCAAAAGTTTGGACAATCAATACAATTTGCATTAACATAAAGAGTAATAAGGTACAATTAAAATTCGTGAGATAGGTAATAAAGAAAGCAATTTTGCTGATATACACATATGAAGTAGGATCAAAGGTTTAAAATTATAAAACATGCATTAAATTAAATAAAAATGCGCTGTCCCAAAAGTATAGACAATTTTAATTTTGTTTGGTTTTACATTTTTAAAAATAATAAAAAACTTACTTTTAATACTTAATTGTATTGCCACGAGACTTTATAACATCAAATACACGTTGTTACATATAATTAACTAAGCTTTGCATTACAGAAGGAAGAATTTCATACAATGTTTTGGGAATTGTAATTTTTAAGTCATTTACACATGTATATTGCTTTCCATTTTCATATATTTTACGAGCTAAGGCCCCCATATGTTTTCCATGGGATTCAAATCAGGACTAAGTGCTGGCCAGTCTAATAGTGTGATATTGTTTCGCATAAATCATGTTTTCGATCATGTAGAGGTATGGATGTGTGCCCCATCTTGTTGGAAAACACAGTCTGGTCCTGCTAGCAAATCCAAATTACGTGATGATAGAATGTTATTAAAAATGGCTTCAGTTGATAATTTATCTCTGCGTGAAATATCATCAATTTTCAGAATTTCAAAAAGTACTGTACACAGAAGAATGAAAGCTTCAACAAATATTGTTTACAGGAGAATGAAAGCAAAACCTTGCTTAAAGCAAAAATTTCTTAAAGATGCACGTCTAAAGTAGGCTAGAAAGCATATCTCATACGGTGAAAAATAAATTTCTGTCTTCTTTAGTGTTGAAAAAAATTGGAATTTAGACGGCCCTGATGGACATAAATTTTACTGGCGTGACCTAAGAAAAGAACTCAAGAACTGTTCCAGCAAACAACAAAGCTGATGATCCGTAATGACCTGGAAAGTGTTTTCTTTCAACGACCAAACATTTCTACGATTTATGGACAGAAAAAGGAAATCAGAGTATTATCAGGATATTTTACGAACCAATTTACTGCCAATTATGGATTTGCTAGCAAGACCGGACTGTGTTTTCCAACAAGAAGGGGCATCCCTCCATACCTCCACATCATCGAAAACGTGGTTTAGGCAAAACAATATCACACTATTTGACTGGTCAGCACTTACACAAAATTTGAATCCTATACAAAACGTATGGGGGATCTTATCTCGTAATATATATGAAAATGGAAAGCAATGTGTAATGACTTAAAAATTACAATTGAGAAAGCGTGCTATTACCTCCTTCTGTAATGCAATGCTTAGTTAATTCTATGGAATAACGTGTATTTGATGTTATAAAGTGTCGTGGTAATACAATTAAATATTAAAAGTAAGTTTTTAGTTACTTACTTACACTTACACAATGGTGCTACAATCCGTATAGGATTTTGACCACCCTCAATATACTTCACCAGACCTTCCGATCTCTGACCTTTACTTTATTACTTATAATTTGGTTTTCTGCAAGATCTTTCTTTATCTCTTTTATCCAACTCTTCCTGGGTCTACCAATACTTTTTTCCCAATTAAATTACCACTATAAATCTTCTTTGTGCTTCGCTTAACGCTCATTCTGATTAGATGGCCTAACCAGTGCATTCTTCTTATTATCTTATAGTATTTATTATATCTTTTTCATTATATAACTGTTATAACTCCATATTTGTCCATATACGCCATGTATTGTCTTCTTTAATAGGTCCAAAAATTTGCCTTAGGATCTTCCTTTCCCAAGTGATAAGTAGCTTTTCATCATTTGTGTAGCGGTCCAGGTCTCAGTACCATAAATTACTATTGGTTTTATAACAGTTTTATAAATTTTAAGTTTGGATGTTCGAGATATTAGAGATGATTTTAGAATGTTTCGAAGAGGAAAATAGCACTTATTTCCTGCTGCAGGTCGGGTTTTAATCTCTGCTTCTACCATATTATCACAGGTGATAGTAGATCCTAAATATCTAAATTCTGTTACTTCATTAAATTGTAATTCATTATTTATTGTTAACGCTGCTGTTGCCTGTGATTTCATTCGGTCCATTTTCATATATTTTGTTTTTACTTTATTAACCACGAGGCCTAGTTTCCTTCCTTCAGTGTCTAATTTATTGTATGTTTCAATCAAGACTTTCTTATTCCTAGCAATTATATCATCATCATCTGCAAATGCAATGATTTGGAGGGAGAGATTCATAATAGTACCACCTCTGTTGTTGTAAATGCTTCTAATTATTTTCTCCAGGCATAAATTAAAAAGAATTGTCGAGAGAACATCACCTTGCTTTAGACTTGAATTCACTGCAAATTCTCTTGAAAGTCTTCCCTGTACCTTAACTTTAGCTTTTGTATTTTCCAGTGTTAATTTTATAAGCTTAACTATTTTATCAGGTATTTTAAATTCCTTTAATATTTCAAATTAACTTATTTCTGCTTATACTGTCATAGGCCTGTTTAAAATCAACAAACAATTGGTGCAAATTAATATTTTGTTCATAGAATTTTTCAAAGATGTTCCTGATACTAAAGATTTGATCCACTATTCATCTTCCTTTCCTAAAACGACACTGATAATCACCTATCACCACTTCATCATACGGTTCTAATCGCTTTGCAATTATATTTGCAAACACTTTATATGTAACATTTAATAAGGCTATGCCTCAATAATTCTGGCAATTTAAGATATTTCCCTTTTTATGAATTGGGATAAAAATAGCACAATTCCATTCATTTGGTATATATTCATTCTGCCAAATCTCTAATATTAGATCATGTAGCATTTGTACTAACTTCTCTCCACCATATTTCAAAAGCTCAGCACTTATCAAATCTTCACCAGGTGCTCTTCCATTTCTTAATTTTGCAATAGTACTTTTTACTCCTTTACCTTACTTCTTCTACAGTTGGTGGTTCACAGTTTTCTTCATTCATGTCATAATCATTATGATAAGATTGAATTTCTCATTCGTCATTTGACTCTCTGTTTAACAATTCTTCAAAATATTCTGCTCATCTATCTGTCACATTTGCGTGTCCTCCAATAAGTTTATCATTTTTGTCTTTACAAAAAAGGGTGCGTGGTTGATAGCCCTTTTTGATTCCTTTAAGCATTGAATACATTTGGTTTATATCACCTAATACTAATAGGGCTTCAATTTCTTGTATATTACTCTGCTCCAAAGCTCGTTTTTTAATACGTAACAATTTTTGAGTATTTCTTCTAATTATTTTAAAGTGATTTTCACTCTGTCTTGTTCTATGTTTCAGCATTTTTTCTCTTGCTTTAATCTTTTTCTAAATCAGTTGCCAACACTCATCATCAAACCATTCATTAATTTCCCTCCTTTCTTCTTTCCAACTACTTCCTCGGTAGTTTTTAATATGATATTTTTGCATTTAGCCCATTTACTATTGATTATATATTCCTCATTAAATTCAGCATATTCACTAGCAATTCTTTCTGTTAATTTACTTTGATAACCCTTTCTTCTCTGCATGTTTAGAATTGCTTTTGTTTTAAATTTTACTTGTTTAGTTCCTTTTGCATCTCGAAATCTTGTAACTCTTTGTCTGTATTTCATAATAACAAGAAAATGATCAATATCTAAATTCGCACCTCTATAACTTCGTACATCCATAACATCACTAGCATGTCTTTTGTCGATCATAATGTGGTCAATTTGGTTTTTTGTCTTTCCATCAGGGGAAATCCAAGTTTCTTTATGTATGTTCTTATGCTCAAAACATGTGCTACTTTTGATTAAGTTGTTAGAAGCAGCGAAGTCCACAGCTCTTATTCTATTTTCATTACACAAATCATGTAAACTAAATTTTCCAGTTGCTGGTACGGAAGTGTATTCTTTTCCAATTTTAGCATTAAAATCACCTATTACCATGTTAACATCATGTCTTGGTATCTTATCAAATTCAATCTGTAGTGTTTCATAAAAAGTATCTTTTTGTTCGTCCTCTATATCTTCCGTTGGTGCATGGACACATACTATTGAAATGTTAAAAACTTTGCTCTCAATCTTAAGATACATATTCTTTCATTTACATTGTGAAAATCAATAATATTTTCTCTAAGGCATTTTCTGATCCTAAATCCAGTACTATGCGTGTTTCTTCTTGTGCTTGCACTATTAAAAATTGTAAAATCACCAATATCTCTTATCCCACTCTCCTTCCATCTTACTTCCTGTATGGCCAATATGTCCAGTCTATAACTATCCATCTGATTCTGTAGTTGCTTCACTGCACCGGTTCTGTATAAACTTAAAACATTCCAAGTTCCAATTCTAAAATTCATAAGCCGTTTTCCAGTTCCAGTCCGTTTTACCATGAGATCAGTTCTCGGTAACGGCATAAGTTTTTGGTTACTTTTATAAATATAAAAGCAAACAAAATTACATGTGTCTATACTTTTGGGACAGTACATTTTTATGTAATTTAATGTATATTTTATAATTTCAAACCTTTGATCATAATTTTGTATGTGTATGTCAGCAAAAATATTTTTTTTATAACCTATCTCACGAATTTTAATTGTACCTTATAACTTTTTATGTTAATTATTTTTATTGATTGTCTAAACTTTTGGGACGCGGTGTAAGACCGGGCGCCGGCGATACAAATGACTACATCATCGAGTTTGAAGATGAAATCGCGATTTAGGACAAGATTGTTAGGTGTAGTTGAAGGAATGACTGGTCTGCCTTGACATTTCTTGAGCAACAGTAGGATCCAACACATTTTGGCGTCACTATCACGTCATCGAGTTACGAGATGAAATTGGTGCCAATTTAAAGGTAAAATACAGTATTTCAAGAATATTAATATTGAATTGTGCATATCTTGGTAGAAACCGCCGGCAGACTACAATTTATTACAAAAAAAAAAAAAAAAAGACATCGTTATGTATAATACAAACCCTATAAACATAGTATTTTACATTACGTTGCCATATATATATTACTAAGCCATCGACTTTCAAGATGAATTAATGGTTTCGGAAAAGATTATTAACACTATGTTGCAGAATGACCGATTTGACAAAACTTGGCACAAAGCGACAAAAATGGGGCACCAATTCCCATTTTTAATGTCCTATACCGTCATCGAGTTACGGCTTGACATTCTGCCACATTAAAGATACTAATAAGTACAATAAGAATATCTTAGTCTGCCTTGTCATATCTAAGTAAAAAAGAGCAAATCGGGGCACGAATTCCTAATTTTGTCTGTATTATCACGCCATTGCGTTTCGGCCTGAAATTTTAACACATTAAAGATACCGATAAGCACAATAAGAATATTTCAGTTTGCCTTGTTATATCTTGGTACAAAGCGAGCAGACAGGGACACCATTTCCGCATATTGATATTACTATCACGTCATCCAGTTACGGCTTGAAATTTTGGCACATTGGAGGTACATATCAATATATTAAGAATATTTCAGTCGTCCTCCTCATATCTTGGTACAAGATGAGCAGAGCGAGACGCCAAATCTTAATTTTGGCGGTGATATTACGTCATCGAGTAACAGCTTGAAATTTTAACACAGTCAAGATACAGATTTCTACAATAAGAATATTTCTCTCTGCCTCGTCATATCTTGGTACGATATCAGTAGAGGGAGTAGCCGGTTCTTGATTTTGGCGGTATTATTAAATCTTTGAGTTATGGTCTGACATTTTGTCACTTTAAAGATACAGATTAGTACAATGTGTTAAAATTTCCGTTACTTTGTGGCGCAATAACATTTTTCAAAATTAAGAATCGGCGCACCGCTCTGTTCGTCTCGTACCAAGATATGACGAGGAAGACTGAAATATTCTTGATGTACTGATATGTACCTTTAATGTGCCAAAATTTCAAGCCGTATAACCATGACGTAATAGTGGCGCTAAAATTAAGAATTGGCGCTCATCTTGTACCAAGATATCACAAGGCAGACTGAAATGTTCTCATTGTACCAGTCTGCCTATTTAATGCAATAAAATTTCCGGCCGTAACTCGATAACGTTAGACGTGATGATATCATCAAAATCAAGATTTGACGCCCCGCTCTGCTCATTTCGTACCAAGGTAAGAGGAGACAGACTAAACTATACTTTTTGTTCTAATCGGTATTTTTAATGCGCCTATCTTTCAAGCCGTAAAACGATGACGTGATAAAACCGCCAACCTTAAGAATTGGCGTTCCGCTCGCCTCCACTCGTACCTAGATATGACGGGGCAGACTAAAATACGCCTATTGTGCGTATATGTATCTTTAATGTGTTAAAATTTCATGTCGTAATTCAATGATGTGATAATACCGCCAAAATTAAGAATTGATGCCACGTTCTGCTGATCTCGTACTAAGATATGGCGAGGCAGATATAATTATCGATATTGATTATTGCAGATACAATATTCTTATCGTTTATCGGTATCTTTAATGCGCCAAAATTTCTAACCGTATTTCGATGACGTGTCAGTAACCTGAAAATGGAGAATTGGCGCCCCGTTCTTCTCGCTTTGTGCCAAGTTAGGTCGAATCAGTCATTCTTTCACGTACTGTTAATAATATTTTCCTAAATCGTTAGTTTATCTTGAATGTCGATGACGAAATAACGTATATAGCAATGTAATGTAAAATATTATGCTTATTGAGTTTGAATTATATATTATGACGCCTTTTTTGTCATAAGTTTTAGTCAACCAAAGGTTACTACCAGGATATGCGCAGACTGACCAAAATATTCTTAAAATATTTTATTTTACATTTAATTTGATGCTAATTTCATGTCGTAACTCGACGGCGTGATTGTGACGCAAAATGATGATTTGGCACCCTCTGCTACTCATATCGTGCCAAGAAATGTCAAGCAGACCAGTCATTCCTTCATCTATGTGTAATAATCTTATCCTACATCATGATTTTCTCTCGTAACTCGATGACGAAATCATTTGTGTTGCCGACGCCCTTTCTATTAGAATTACACTTAAATATGGATAAATTCCGACTTACCGATCTGCATTGAAAAAAAATTATTATGCATAATCCGCCCTACTCAAATTTCTGTCATACCTGCTCTCGCAACTAAATCCTTTATAATGCTCTGCTTAGCAAGTCGAATACAAATATTATCATCACATGTGCATACGAAGTCTAAATTTATAATAAATCCAACTATACTTATGTTCAAATTTAAGATAATTTGGATATTTTTTCGAATTTCATGAAAAAAAAAAAAAAAAAAAAAAAAAAACTGAACGAAAGATAAACTAATGCTTCGAAAAAAATGTCAAATCTTTAAAACCCAATACGCAAGCGTACAAGTGTGTATGGTCGGATTGGTTGGAGGAAAACCCTTTACAAGCAAACGTCGCAGTTTTCGCATTTTGTTCGTCCGAACCTCACGCAGAATATCTTGATACTTTTTTGCAACATTCGATGAAATTCAAAAGAAAAACAGTAAATCTGTGTAACTAGTAACGTTTGGTTGATGGAAACGGGTGGTAAATCGCGGTGAGATTGGAAACAGGGCAGTCACTAGTGCAGATTCCTTGAGACTTCAATATAATACCTAGCGTCGTGTACAACTTATGGAAATAGTTTAAGGTACTAAGGTTAAGTACGCATAGATAGAAAGCTCGGACAATGTCGTGCAAGAGCCCCGACGGCCAAATAAGATCAATATTTGTACAATGTAGCGAGAGGTAACAAGAGTGCAGCAGCTTCACAGCTCTCTCGCAACTTTTATGCGGCCACAGGCCGTTGAGTTTCATGGATTACAGTTTGCAGAAGGCTACATGACAGAGGACTGTTTGCATAAGACCTGCTTCTTGCGTCCCACCCACTTCTGTACTCATGAGAACCCATTTAGCATGGTTCAAATGTCATCGACTTTGGGCCAGGGGTCAATAGAGGACCATCCTATTCACTGATGAGTATATGTTCAGCCTAAATACAAATTCTGGACGTACATTCATCGGGCGAAAAACAAGGACCCGCTACCTGTTTTCTAACTTCCGAGAAAAAGACCACTATGGCAGCTGAGGTTTGATGGTCTGTCCGGGCATCATGTTGGATGGGTGAACTCCCCTCCCTGTGTTTGGTAAAGGCTCTAAAACTGGTGTGACGTGTAGGGATGACATATTGGTACCCAATGTTCGCCTTTACAGAGATACTCTTCTCCACCTTTTCATTTTAATGGGCTACAGCGCACGCCCAGATATTGTTCATCTGGTCTACGTATTTTTGGAAAGTAAGGATATTAACTTGATGGATTGGCCAGCCACACCTGCAGGCCTAAACCATATAGAGTATGTCTGGGGTGCTCTAGGAAGGAAAATTTTAACTCTTTTCCACCTCCCAGAATCACCCAGGTCCTGAAAATGGTTTTGCTGGAGGGGTGCAACTAAGTGCCACAGGGACACATAAAGTGATTTATCTCTACTATGAGTTCCGGTTGTGAGAACTGTATAACTGTAAGAGAAGACATTACCCCTATTAACCCATCTTATGGTTCAATTTTGTAATCTCTGTTTTTTACCTTCCGACGCTCATGAATCTTATGCACGATGATGCTTGAGCATTATATCTGCATGAAGACTTATTTTTGTTGCTTTATGTCAACCTATGTACTATATACATCATTTCTTTAAAATCTGTATAGAAATTATGGAGATAGTGGATCAAATCTGAAAATTATCTTAATTTTGAACAGGAGTGTATCTATCTATCTATATTTCTATCTCTTTATCATTCTATCTATCCATGTGCACTCACACTCATATACATTTTTGTATGTGTGGATGTGTGGATATTGTGTGTAAGTGTAATGTGTGCTGTTTTGAACAGGATGATTTAAAATATCTTTCAAAAACTAAAATGATAAGTCACATACAAAAGTAAGACTTTCTTGCATAAAAAAAACGTGATTCAAAACGCATCAGACGACCAATACAGCTGCCGTGAGTGAGTTAAAATCCATCTTTTAGGTAGCTTTCTTTACAAAAAAGCTACTTATTGCAGCCGTTCGGAGGAAAGCGATTTCAAAAAATTTTGGTATATTTTCATCGATCATGACCCCCAGACCCCGAAACCACCATCCGTTCAAAATTGATATATATATATATATATATATATATATATATGACCTATGTCACACTGTAACTCCCGTAATTATGAACCGATTTCGATGTAATTCGGTGTGTACATAGTAAATACCAATGTCTCGACCGAGTTCGTTGGCCAGCTTCATCCGCCGTTTTGTTTCAAAATGGCGGCCATTTAAAATTTTTAAAAAAAATTAAAACTTGAAATGTGGTACCAAAAAATTAAAAATGGAAAAATATTTTTTCTTATGTATTTGATCTTTATACAAAGATTACGGAGCAGTTTTTGTTTCGTCTATATCTTAAAAAATGGCTGAGTTATAGCATTTTGAATTTCTAGAGTGGCTGACATTTTGAAACGTCCTGAACTTTGTCACGCGATAAAAGGCGTATTTATGAACCGATTTGGATGTAATTCGGTGTGTACATAGTACATACCAATCTCTCGACCGAGTTCGTTAGCCAGCTTCATTCGCCATTTTGTTTCAAAATGGCGGCCATTTAAAATTTTTTAAAAAATGTAAAAATTAAAATGTGGTACCAAAAAATTGAAAATGGAAAAATATTTTTTTCTTATGTATTTGACCTTTATACAAAGATTTCGGAGCAGTTTTTGTTTCGTCTATATCTTAAAAAATGGCTGAGTTATAGCATTTTGAATTTCTAGCGTGGCTGACATTTTGAAACGTCCTGAATTTTGTCACGCGATAAAAGGCGTATTTATGAACCGATTTGGATGTAACTTCGTTTATACATAGTACATACCAATGTCTCGACCGGGTTCGTTGGCCAGCTTCACCCGCCATCTTGTTTAAAAATGGCGGCCATTTAAATTTTTAAGAAAAATTTAAATTTGAAATGTGGTACCAAAAATTGAAAATTGAAAAAATATTTTCTTCTTATGTGTTTGACCTTGATAAAAAGATTCGGGAGCAGTTTTTGTTTCGTCTATATCTTAAGAAATGGCTGAGTTATAGCATTTTGAATTTCTAGCGTGGCTGACATTTTGAAACGTCCTGATTTTTCTCACGTAATAACAGGCGTATTTATGAACCGACTTGGATGTACCTTGGTGTGTAAATAGTACATACAAATATCTCGACCGAGTTCGTTGGCCAGCTTCATCCGCCATCTTGTTTCAAAATGGCGGCCATTTAAAAAAATTAAAAAATAAAAAAATTTAAATGAGATACCAAAAAATTGGAAAATGAAAAAGATTTTTTTTGTATGTGTTTGACCTTAATACAAAGATTCCGGAACAGTTTTTCTTTCGTCTATATCTAAAAAAAAATGGCTGAGTAATAGCATTTTGAATTTCTCTTGTGGCTGACATTTTAAAACGACCTGATTTTTGTCACGCGATAACAGGCGTATTTATGAACCTATTTGGATGTAACTTGGTCTGTACATAGTACATACCGATGTCTCGACCGAGTTCGTTGGCCAGCTTCATTCGCCATTTTGTTTCAAAAGGGTTGCCATTTAAAAAAAATTAAATTTAAAATTCAAAATGAGGTATTAAAAAATTGGAAAATGAAAAAGATTTTTTTTATGTGTTTGGTCTTGATACAAAGATTCCGGAGCAGTTTTTGTTTCTGAAAATTTGTTCTTTTGTTGATATCTTAAAAAATGGTTGATTTATAGCTCTTTGAATTTCTAGCATGGCTAACATTTTGAAACGATCTTGTATTTGTCACGCGATAACACGCGTATTCGCCTATTTCGATGTAAGAAGGCATGTGGATAGTATACATCAACACCTCGACCAAGTTCGCTGGCCAGATTCATCAGCCATCTTGTTTCAAAATGGCGGCCATTAAATTAAAAAATATATATATATTTAAAGTGAGGTGCAAAAAAAAAAATAGAAATTGAAAAAGGTTTCTTTCTTAAGTATTTGATCTTGATATAAGGATTCAGGAGCATTTTTTGTTTGTCTTTACCTTAAAAAATGGCTCATATATAGCAGTTTCAATTTCTATTGTGGGTGACATTTTGAAAAATCTGATTTTTTGCATGCGACAGCACTCCTATATATTAACCGATTACGATGTGAGTGAGCATGTGCACAGTAATTACTAAGGTCTCGACCAAGTTCACTGCTTAGCCTCATCCACCATGTTGTCTTAAAATGACAGGCACTTTAAGAAATTGCCGAATTTGGCAGCCAAATATAAGTTACTTTAAAGAAAAGCAGCTTGGATAAAGCTGACTAATTTCGCGAAATTCTCATTCATTATATTGATAAAAATTAGTATTGAATCTCCTATATTCGGTTTCCACTAAATTGAGCTTCGTGTGTTTGCATGATATAAGTTGGCCTTTTTTAAATAAGGATTATGAAAGCTACCTCTTCCTCCCGGCACTGGCCGGAAGGACTTTTAGGACTTTTGGAGGTGCAGATGTTACCGCAGTAGACTGCAATACGGTTCAGATATATTTACAATAAAGATATACCGTTAATCTATGTAAATATGTAAACGGAAACTGTAATTGAAGATGGATTCGTCAATGCCTCTAAATTGGTTTATGCCACATTATCTTCCGACGGTTTACAATAAACTTTTATTGTACCCGTTTTTTTTTTTAAATCGTAATCATACATTGCCTTTTATATCCATTTGATCTGTTTTATTCACTATTAAGAAGGCCCTGTTTAACAGTAGTGAGGAGAGTTTCTAAAAACATGTATATATAGAATATTTAAGAATTTTCCATGTAATCATATGAAACTTCTTAAGCTTTGATAAATAAATATAAATATTTTGAAAATCTTACACACCCTTAAATTAAAAGACGATATGGCAAAAAAGAATAAAAATAAATTTTAAATATGAGAAGAATGACGCTTATTGTTATCTAGTGGTATATTTAACCGTTTTGGAGAAAGGACTCATAAATCCTCTCAAGAATGTTTAAGGGCTTAAATGTTTTATATTTCCTACTTACTATAAAATTCTCGTTCCAAAGCAATTTCCCTTTTTATTTCTAATTCAAGTCTTTTATAAGAAAGGAACATATAAAGGTGAACGTGACAGTCTTTTCTGGACTTAAATGTCAATTACAGTACTTAATATATGAAATGTGAAAATAAAATAATATTTTTGATTCATTATAATTTTATTATATTCAATGTGATATTGTTAGCACACGTAGAAATATATTAATTAAACAAGACATTTTTTTTTAATAATATTTCAAACATAAAAGATGTTCAAACTGCATGAATGTAAATTTGTTCAATTGATATTCTTTTTCTCAGTTTGTTTTATCATATGCATCCATGAGGTTGAAGGTCTTGGGGATGTATTAATCACGTATCATAGAAACGTTTCATTACTTAAAATGTATCATTTGGTATTCATAATTTCATAACTATATAAGAATTCTTTCTTTAAGAAAACAATTGATTGTTTTTGGACTACATTGTTTTGTGTAAACGAAATTCAAATTAGAAAAATATTTACTAGTGACATATTACAGTTAGGATGTTTGGTTAAATGTTTGGTTTATCAATGTGTTGTTAACTTTCCAAAACCCTTGTTACTATTACAAGATATATTTAGTAATAAACATATTTTACAAGCTTTGGAATTATTATTTTTATGGAAAACTAGCTGTTACCAGTGACTTTGTCCCATAATATCTGAAGCAATATCAATGTATTAATTAAGCAAAACCATTACCTACGATAATTAAAAACATATCTAACCAACTGTGTACTTCATTAACCCATTTCTGCCTAGCGTCTCATTTTTGGGACGCCTCGACTTTTAATAAATTTGTATATTTTTCTTCTCCTTTATAGCATGACAATTATATGAAATACTTGTCTAATAATGTCTTTATCTGTTACAGAAAGATGGCAGCATAAGGTAGATATTTATTTGATTAAATGGAGACTTTTTTCGAAGTTTATAGCTTTTTCATTTTTTCAAGATGGCGAAATGTGTAAAGTAAGTTTATCTGTGTTTTTTTCTACCAAAGATCTAAATAAATAAGTCATAATCTAAGCTTGTAGACTTCTTTGAAATACGTATTTTTTTAATTGTGAAATGATATGTTCAAGCCCACTTTTTATGCATTTTCTATCGTACAAAATATAAGGCACTAGGCATGAATAGGTACATAATATTATTAGCAATTTAGAATTTAGAGGTCAGTTATTTATGCAAAGTTCTTTTCAAGATGATTGTGAAACTATTTGTTTTTAAGCCTCAAATGCGATTATTCTCAGTTTATTATTATTAATAGTTATAATGTTATTAGTCTGTCTAAATAAATAAATATTTTTTAGTAGTGCGTAAGACTACTAATTATAGTACAAAATATACAATATAAAAGCATATTTTCTATAAATTTAGACAAAACATATAATTATGTATATTACAAATATTATGCAGATTCTTTCGTACTTTTATCTACTTCGTACTTTTCGTACTAGATTATTTAGTACTTTTACATTTTATCAAATAAATACAAAACAAAATTGCGTAATTTTTTTAAAGTATTTTTATAGTTCATTTTGTAAAATTTTGAAGTAATTTTACCAACAAAATTGAGAAAACAAAAATTCAGGCACAGATAGGTTGATAAAAAAAAAAAAAAATCTAATAATCACACTTTGCATATTTATGCTTTTATATAGAAGAACATTTATATTTCTTTCATGTGTTTGAAATTTCATACGATTTATCTACGATTATTTGTCTTGAGTAAATGTAATTTCTCATTAATGATTTTTATCATTTTTTATTATTGCATTTTATATTTATGGTAATCATGCACATGGATTTAATTTACATTTTTGTGCCAAAGAACATTGTTTAAAGTGATTTTAACAATAAATATTGTTTGACGAATTTTCTTAATAAACAGTCTTTAAACTTTTTCAGCGTCGTTAAATGATATATGCATTCACTAAGCTGTAGGTTTCAAAACAATAGAATCCTTATTTAAAATAACGTAATTCTACAGATATAATGAGTTTTAAAACATTAACTTATGATAAATACACTCAAGGAGTAATTCATGTGCAAAATTATTTCTTTTATATAATGTTAAAAAATCATGTTTTTTTATCATTTTTAAAAAGTTACTGAGAAAACGTCACAATTTTACCATTTTGCTCGGCGGTCAGTAGGTTTATACATGACTTTCGGTGAGTAGAGTAATTTTAAAAGAAACATAGAACATTTTGCTTCTATTTCAAATCGCTACACATTATGAAAAAAAAAAAGATACATGCTATTTAAAAAAATAAAACGTTATGAAGAATAAAAGTAAAAACTATTCATAGTAACGTCAAATGTCTGTAACTTTATGTTATTGCATATTAATTTTATAAAGCAAATTTTACAGATGTAGAACTACCAACAATGTCAATTTTTTTTTATAAAACCCAGTGATTCTCAAAGCCTATATGATTATTTGCTAAGATTTACAGTTGCTTATTATTTTCAAACGTAAAACAAATGCTGTTTATAAAAAAAGCCAAATGATCATGGATAAAATTGTCTTATCGATTATTGTGTCGTTTTCCATTAAGATGGAAGTTTTATAATTTGGCAAGATTAGACTTCAATGTGTAACAATGATTATCCTACAGAGATATTTGTAAATTTAGATATTTTTAAATTCAATTATCGCATTTCATGTATACGGGTAGACAGATAAGTATCGGAACAGTATTATCCATTTACACTACAATTTTTCACTGGGATTTCTGTCGAGCCTTTCTATAACTGAAGTTTTATTACAATTATGGGAAATGAAAGGGAGAGGTCAATGTATATGAAAGAATACTTTTAGTATGCATTTTGTGGTTTTAAAAGAGAAAACAAAAGTATTCAAATTTATATGTAAATTAATATCGATTCAATGACAATTAAACTGTCACTAATGAACTAGTAACGAAAATATAAATATATTAATGAAGATAAAGTTTAAAAAGAATTATGAATGCAATTTCCAATATGACCACTAGCTAATTTTACATCTATCTTGTATTTGCAGCATTTTGCGATTTTTTAGTCATTTTTTACTTCAGTTTTGTGAAAAAAAACATTTATGTTAAAGAAAAATAGCTATGCAAATCACAAAAGTTAAGGTTTATTGGTTGGTTGTGTTTATGACAGCCAATTATCAACACGAGGGATATAGGCCCTAAGGGATAGGGGGGTGCCCTCCGGTTAAGGTTTATTGAAATTTAATGAATATGCCACTTACTAAAAAGTAACAAATACAGTTATTTTGGCTAGAATAAATATGAAATTAGGCTATTGGAGAATTTTTTAAAGAAAATATATTACGTACAAAATGATTAAACGGACAAAAAATACCTTTCTGGTATTTTTTATTATAAACTATTCGTTTAGAAAACTACGGCTATGCTACCCAAAACCAATACTGATTATCACATTCATTTTTACTTTTATAAAAGGTTTGTGCGATCTAAGTGTAAAAATAATGACAAGACTTTTGTACTCATAAATTTAGTTAATGTTTCTTCGTTAATTCAGTAACAATTAGCACAGTTGCATTACTAATACCTTGGTGTCCACAGCCTTTGAAATTCAGGATATGTATATCTTACTTCTTCACAGAATTTGTGTGGAAGGAATTTTCATTCTGAGAATGCTTGTTTTTACGATTTATTTAATAAGTAATTTTACAAATTTCAAATAATTTATTTCTGTTGTTTACTTTTGTTTGAGGTTTTATCAATTTTTCATACAAATCAAATCATCAATTAAAGTTTACCTGTCGTTCGCTTTAAAGTGGGTTATAACGAGGGTGGCACTTGTTTTAAACATTTTTGCAGTTATTTTAAAGGGTTCTTATACAATATCTTGAATTTACTGATATATATGAATTAATTCTTTTGCTTTCCATCAATTGCATTTCCAATTCCATTTTGTAGAACTCCGACTAAGTAGGTGACCGATATATGGGGCAATCTCACAATCTTTTGACTTTCATGTCCCTGAATAATTATTTTTTATTTATTACACTTCTTTGAGTTTCTTTTTATTTCATATATTGGGTAACATCACATTGCATGATTGCATAACAATGTTAATGAGATAAATAAGTTTCAAATATCAGGAAAACTCATCTACCGTCCCGTGTCCCTAATGCTGATTTTTAAATTTGGACCTGTCTGCATAAAATTGTTTCAATAAAAACAATTCGATGTAATTTTTTTCTGAAACTGGAACTGTTGTTTTATATAAATATGCAGCTAAAAATTAACCTGCACACATTTTTTAGGGTTGTTATTATTTTTTAAACTCTGTCACTGGGTTTTAGATTCCTTACCATCCCTCTTCTAAAATTATACAGAAAATCATTTCAGATGCAACCACATAATTTTTTTCAAGTTTTTTCTCATGTAGAAGTATGCTAGAGAAATAATGTCTAAAATTCTTTGGCAAGAAATTTACTGTAGAATTTAAATCAGCATTTAAATATTAATTTCAAGGATCGTGGCTTTATTGGTAGTCTCACCGTCCCCAAGGTTTATTCCTGCACTTTTCGAGGTAAATTAAAAAGAAAAATCAATTTAATCCAATGTTAACAACTGTTTCTAAAAATCAACGAACATTGTGGCTATCAGTTATAACATCATTTTGCTAAAAATAGGTGGTAATTTTCCTTACCGTTCCTTTTTTTGCCATTTCGTCCCTTTTTTTCAATACCATCCCCCTTTTTTTACCTTACCGTTCCTTCTTTAACACCCCTTTAAGACAATGTTATGCAAATATTCTCTATTAAAAGTACGACATTGTTATTATTTCTCATTTGAATGTCCTGTGGGTACTATGCAAATTCATTATAAGTAAAAATTTAGAAGAAAATAAAAAGTTATAGAGGTAAAATGGTAAGGAAAATTAAACTCGCAAGTTTAACTTAAACCACAGTTAAATAAAAAAAATAATCGCTGTTGTCCATTTTTTCTTTATTTTGAATCATTAAGGCATTCAAGATTATCTATATCTATCATTCAAGTCTATCAGATTAAAATGTTATTTTAGCAAGTTTAATTTCGCCAGATTTTTTTTCCCAAAAGTCAAAAGATTGTGAGAATGCCCCATATCCATAGACACTTTTAATAGTTCCATTTTTCTTTAAAAAAATATTCGATACAAACGCGCGTTCTCAATTTCTGGATTATAACCCATAAGGTATGTTTCACAATTATAAGCATTGAGGTTGATTCTGCTTGATTACTATTTGCGGTCAAGATGCTATCGACAATTTCTGTGCTCAATGTTAGTTTTCCAAGTTGAAATTCTCTTAAATCTACCAAAGTCTCTTTTCTAGTAATTGTATTCGTTTATCGCGGCCGTCACCGACGATACTAATGTTATGCCTTAATATTGAATATCGACCTACACATATAAGTCCCTGCTAGTGAGTTCGTAATATCACTCATATATTGAACAAATATATGAGTCTTAGTACATAGACTAAGCTATATAATATTGCATTCACTCTCAAAGTAATAGCAATTGTCTCAACGAACAATGAATTTCTGCATCATCTATACCATCTGTATTTCGATCTTTCGACAGTCAAGTATCGACCGAAGCATATTGTTAAGACCGAAATACAAACCGAAACCGGAATTCGGTACTTTCCTTATTTTCGACTGAAAACGAAAACGAAAATTATAGAACATTTTTTAAAAGTAATTAATACATACATATACATAATTAATAATTAATTATGTGTGTAGCCTAAGTTAGCTCTCTGTGCCTCTGACCAAAACTTTGTATTTTTATATAAAATAAAATGTAATTAATTCATCAAATACACAAAATGATTTTTTTTCTAATAAAAAAAAATAAATATACATAACCAAATTTATCATTTATAATGATTTTTGTGAATGATTATCTGTTATACTAGAACTTTCTCAAACAGAATTCGAAACACTTCTGCAGTCAAAGTATTTTTTTTTTTATTCTTGTTAAGTCTGCATCTTTTACTGAGGACTTGAGAAGCTTCTTCATAGTTTACTCATATATGTATTTATTGCTTTATAATTTACACCTACGTCTTGATTCAGTCAGATTAATACTTATAAACAGAGAAGTTCATATCAATAAATAAAGAGGCTCTCATTTGAGACGATGGAGCTCAAATCAATGAGTAATGCCAAACATTTCTAAAGGAAGAAACGAGATTGTTGGAATTACTGATTGTTTCTACGGACTTTCGGTCCAGCTGAAAATGTGGCTTGTCGCGAACGAATTTTCGGACGATCTCTAATTTCAAATATCAAATACTAAATTTGAAATAAACTAGGCAAATACAAGTTAGTCTAAAGACTAATTTGTATCCTTTTAAGAATTGTTTTATTGATCCCTACAGACAATTTAACTTTATAAAAATTCACGATTTGTTAATTAAGAAAAAATTCTGTATGCCCTTATTTAGAAGATAGTTTATTAATGATTTTCTATTTTAATCTCACTCAGGGCGTGGTTGGAAAAAACAATTAAATCAACAACACAATCCTTTAATAATTCATGTATTATCTGAGATCATTAGATACAGTGTACTGTATTTTAGAAACAATGAGCTATATGCTTTTATATTAGAAATGAATTCTATAAAAAAAATTACTTGTGTTAAATTCATTAACTGAATTAACATTTAAAAGTTTTGCACATTTTCCCACTATCGTTACTTTTAATTACAATAATTTATATAGCTTATAATGAATGCATTCTGAAAATCAAAACTTCTAAAACTAAGTATAATTTAATTACGATATCGCTCTCAATCTATTTAATTAGATGCAAATATCTCCAATGAAACTCATTTTAACTGACACTTCTATCTTATCATGTAATTGTTATTAGCTTATACCCTTCAATCAAGTTTATCTATCACCTCTTGATGTGTTTAATATAAATTTGACAGAGATTCGTGAACTGCCAAATTGAAAATTGTTGCAGATAAATAGATAAGCTAAAGATGAATCAAGCAACAATAAAAACAAATCTGAATCTTTAACAATACAGATACATTTACAAATACATAAATACATACGTGTACACATAAATGTGTGGAAATGTAAATAAAGAGAAAATACATAATTATATAAAAATATTGTTCATAAAGGTATTTACATGTCTTTGTTAATCCTTTATCTGCTGACGGTACTTATAATTATTATTAAAAAAAAACTTGTTACAAATTTCGTTTAATACATCGATTTATTAATATTACAGTTTAGAATGAGTTATAGATGCATTACTTTATCTTGTTAAAAAAGCATTATTGGTTACATAAAACAAAAAATATTTTTTTTAGAATAATTTCTTTTGTTTTTTCATCTTTTTAGTTTTTTTTTTTTTTTTAGTTTTTTTTTTTTTTTTTTTTTTTTTTTTTTTGGTGGGGGGGAGGGTCTAATTTGAAAATATCTCTATGTTTGTATTGTAAGAACATTATATTTGTCATATTTATTATATTTCCTAATTCTACAAATTACAAAGAAAAATATTTAAAATAAAATATTTGAGTGGGGTTATAAATATTGTACAAAATCCCCATAAATTCAAATTTAATTAATCCTTCTAAATGCTTCAATTCTTCTAAAATTTGTAAATCTTCTAATGTAGTTTCAAAAATTCCCAAAAGATGCTTTAGAAGATAAAATTTTCATGAATTCATAATTCAGTGGATAAAGGTTTAACCTACACTAATATTATAAAGAAGTAACATTTGTTTATTTGTTCCTGTATTTGTAAGGGTGTAATATCTGGAATTACTGAGCCGATTTCAAAAGTAATGATGACAAACCCTAATTCAACATAATCTGTATTTTATGTCTGCGCCACAATCCTCTGAGGTTGCTAGAGCAAACGAAGCTCTGAAAATGCAATTCATGTCATACAGAAGGACGTAGAAGCTAGAAATTTGGAATGGTATTTACTTATAAGAGGTACACACGTTCTCACAAATGATTCTAAAAAATTCGAAATGTAAAATGGGTGAAAATGTCCGAAAAGCTTTCCTAAAACGTTCTATCATGGAAGACGATAGTATTCCAGTTACGTAGCCATAATCCTAAAATCGTATAGTATCGTATCATAGAATTCGTAGATGGCGGAACTCATTTATACAGCTAACTCGACTTCAAAGAAAACGCGAAAAGCCGCCTTTCAATAACTCAGCAAATATAGTCTTATTATTCTGATTTTTTAAAAAACAGTCTTATATCTGCAGTCTAATCCTATTTTGAAATTTTTACATTTCTACGTGCAGCATATTTTGAGATCTATATACCCATTTTTAAAGCAAAAGCAATGGCTGAAATTCCTAATTTCGATTTCCCAAACACGGCCCGGGTAATTTTCTTTAATTTGATATACAATATGAATCTGTTTTATGTGAAGGGATTAAGATAACAGTTGTTTCCGGGAAAAATCAAGTTTTCTTTTTAATTCACTTTTTTTTCCCTCCGAAAATGACATGGGCGATCTTATTAAAATTAATATAGAATATGAATCTATTTTTGATGAACCGAATAAGACCATGTTTGTTTCCAGGAAGACTCTTATTTGTTATAGAATAAGCATGAAAAATAGGACTATACTTTTCCGCTATTTATGGGAATTTCACCGAAAAAGCGCCACTGAATTTGTGCGCTTAATTTCTTCTGATCCACTTTCAGTGGAAAGGGTGCGTACCTTCTGTAGCTCAGCCGGTTAAGCGCTGGCCTTCCAATATACAACAGGTTGCAAGGTCTGTCCTGTTTGAAGCAGTGAGCATTTTTTTTTTTTTTTTCTTACGCTTTTTAAGTCAGTTAATAAAGTAAATTTGATTTTATCTACCCTATATATATATAAAATCCTAATGAATCGAATTGAAGCGAATTTATGTAACGATTCTATGAAACGACTGATTAAACAACTGATTACATTTCACGGCGATTTCTCCTAAAATATGGAATACTTTGCGATGAAATTAACACCAAAAATCCGTATTGATCCACAGATCTCAAAACTGGTATTAGAATTTTAAAATTAGAATTAGTTTCCGAAATATTAATTTTTTTCTAATTTTAAATACTTTTTTTCTAATGATGGTAACTCAAATTTTAATCATAACAGATATATTTTTTTTCATATTTTAGAAAAGGTTATTTTAAATTAATTTGACGACGAGTTTGGCCTGCCTTAAATGTAAGCTAAGAAATGCATTATGTTACTTTTGTTCAGAATTCAATTTGTATTTCTTTATCATTTTATTTAATACAAAACTTTCATTTAAAATTAAAACCTTTAAAATAAATGGCTTTTACTTCATTCTTTTTTCAAACGAAACGAAAAGAAAAATATTAGACACAGATGTCATATACGCAACGTGGTACCTAATTGGTGCCAAAATGGCGTTATTTTGCCTGACATGGTAACCCAGCTATTGTTGCTTATTTATTAATAAATGTTTATTTGAATTTATTTTCTTCTTATTTACAAAAAATGTTATAAATTGTTTTGTTGTATAGTTATTAATTTTTTTTTTAATTTATTGTTATTTCATTTTAAAAATAACAGAGAATAATTTTAAAATACATATGTAACAGGTATTTGAAAACGATGTTTTCGCAAAATTGTCGTAAAAAAAAAAAAAAAAAAAAAAAAAAAAAAAAAAAAATCACGCCAAACACAACAATGCAACAAATCATGAGATTTAATTTCCACTTCAAAGCAACGTTTTATGTTATTACTCCTCCCGTCGACCAATTTCGCCAAATTATATAAACAGCCAAATTATACAAATTGACATTTTTTTTTTTTAATAACAAAAGAACAAATAAATTAGTATAACATTAATAAAATTACAAATAAAACGTCGAAATAAAAAACACTTGATGGCGTGAACATGTGTAACTTCATTAAAGTCAAGTGAATGTGACATTTACGATCAACCATTATTGGCATTTAATCTTATAGTTTGGCGACAGATTTTTGGTCGATGGGATAACCAAGTAGCGCCGTTTTAATTTACCACTCGAAAAAAAAAAAAAATGCTAACTGGCGAGTTAAAAAAAGCTATTGGCGAGATTTTCACCCGACTAACATAAAAGCACCATAAAATGGAAATCTTTCTTATGAAAAGCGAAGGAATCAGCCCGTTGTTATGGCAGTTACATGACTTGGACTATTATAATATAAACGAAATAATGGGGATAGAATAATATTCGGCGACTTATCACACCTGTGGCTAGCTAACTTTAAAGTACCAAATGGCCGCCTGGAATACAAAAAGCGAAGGGATCCGCCTGGAGCTATTGATGATAGTCACATGACTTAGGCTATTATTATAGAGATTGTTATCAATTTTAAAAACAGTGCAAAGAATAATATTTCCGAACAATTAAAAATTTATTTTCACGTGACTATTAAAAACAGAAAAAAAAAAAAACTTTAAAATTACTATTAAATGAGTACGTGTTAAAGGAAGGAAAATATTGAAAATTATGTCTGAAAATTGTATTTACACGTGAATATTAAAAGGGAAAGGAAACTTTAAAATAATAAATACATTAATATGCGTTTAACCCTTTCACGGACAAGGCACTTCTATTCGTAAAATCTTGAAATCAGTGAATGGCACCAGAATTTACAAACAAATTTCGAAATACAAAAATGCTTTTGTACACTTACTTGGACACCCAGCCAGGACGCCAACCGTTAGGCTAATGGACCGCATGTCCTGGCGGGAAAATACTCCCCACCAATCCAGCTCCACCTCATCCGCCGGAAATTTTCATCCCAATATTCTGATGCTAATGTGACATTTAAGAATTAAAATTAAGTGGTCCAAAAATGAACCACCGCCCTTGAAGGGGTTAAAGCAGCAAATTTTAGTAATTGTATTATGTCAATCGTTTTATAACGCTGTTAAAAAATACCGAGAGACAAAGACTCTGTTTACTTAATTCATTTTATTTTAGCTTCTTTTCAAATGTTTAACTGACCTTCTTTAACCAAACACGAAAACAACCATTGGATGTCTTAACAGCAACTGATTCTACCTTAATTTTTTTTCAATCAAAGAGAATTGTATGAAAACCCGTTTACAGGGAGATCGCTACTGGTTTTTTCAGTATAATTCAATCTTCTTTAATCTTTTTAAAACCGATCAGATTAGCGTGCTTTTAGATTCTACAGTTTCTGAACGGGGGTTGGAGAGCGTAGCTTGCAGGGAGCACAGCCCCCTAGTGTTTCTATAAAAATGTATTTGTTTATTTTGTTTTTTTTTTTCTTTAAGAGTTTCACATATCACTATTTCGTGACAATTTTTCAGACAATAAAAATACTGTAAAATATGCCGAAGGCGTACTCTGTGTAAGCCGGAAATCTGCCTACCGCATAAAGACTTTCAAGTCCCGGCGAATCCATTAAAAATAATATTAATACGTGCTCCATAAGCCGGAATCTGCATAACGCGGAAACGGTCAAGTTTTTAAGGTCCACCGAAAGCCAATTTTTATATAAGACGGAAAGAAGAATATTTTAAAACCGAAAAGCATTCGGTAAATGGAACTTTAAAACTGATAGATTGATCAAATACATATAATAGATATATACATATAAAATACTAGCAAACCCCGCGGTTTGCTCGCGTAATATTTGAAATATGCCGAGTGATATTTATATGTCTAATTTTTATTAAAAGGTACTAACTAAATTTTTATTTTATTAAAAGGTAATATTTTATTTTGTTAAAAGTTTTTTTTTATTAAAAGGTACTTATTACTTTTAGGAATAATTCAAAAATTACTATTTAAAACACAGTTTGATTAAACATCATTATTACACTGCATTAGGCAGAAATGAGACTTAAATTAATAAAATGAAGTAAAACTAAATACATGATAATTTAAAAAATATTTTGAAACTTTTATGCTCAATTAATACGCTCATTTCAGTATTCATTTGAAGTTTTGAATTTTTTAGAAACCATCTTCTTACATCTTAAAATTAACCATCATGTCAAATTCCAAGTCCTACCACCTCTCCCAACATAAAGGGCTATGTTGAAACAGGAACTGTCACCATTAATTTGCCAACATTAATTTTTAAATCGGTTTGTTATTTCCTAATATTCCACAGAAACGTAATTTAAAAAGCTTTTAAAGCTCTTTTTTAGAACGTTTGTTGTTCCTGTGAACCCCAAATGGTAGAATTATCGGCATAAAATATAACCTGTGTAGGATCAGAGACTGTTACCATCGATTCGCAACTATTACTTTTATAATCGGTTTATATTCCCTGAAATTGCATAGAACCGTAATTTAGAACTTTTTTAGAATGCTTTTCGCACCTCCCCTTCGCTTCACCCCTTTTTGATTCGAATTTATTTTCGACGTTCCTTCGAAGGCATTTATATTTTATAAGTAATTACCATGTCATATTTAAAGTTTCTAGCCTTTTCAGTATCACAGAAATCGCAATTTAGAAAGTTTTTAGCTCTTGCAACCCTCTGGTGATAGTGGAACAGACATAAAATATAGCTTATGTTTGAGCAGATTCTATCACCAAAATTTGTCATCATTATTTTTTTAATCGGTTTGGTATTTGATAAAATTGCATAAAAATTGTAATTTAGAACGCTTTTCACTCACTTCATTTTTTTTAAATTTGGAATTTTCTTTCGACTGTTCTTAGAAAGCAGTTGCATCTTGTAAGTAAATACCATGCCATACTTCAAAGTGTTAGACCCCTCAGTTGTGCAAAAAACGCAAATTAGAACATGTTTTGCTTTTGCAACCCTCAGCCTCAGATGGTAGTGACAACAACATAAAATATAACCTATGTTATAGCAGGGACTGTCACCATTTATTTGCAACCATTACTTTTGAAATAGCTTTGGTATTTCCTTAGATTGAGTAGAAATTGCAATTTAGAACGTTTTTAGGACGCTTTTCGTGCATTTTCACCCCTTTTTAAATTTCCATTTTTTTCGAAACTGTTCTTAAAGATCATATATATCTAATAAATATGTACCTTGCCTAATTTTAAGTTGCTAGCCCCTACCGATCACAAAAATCGAAATTTAGAACGCTCTTTTGCTCCTGCAATGTCTTGGTGATAGTGATAATGACATAAAATAGTGTCTATGTTAGAGCAGAGGCTGTCAGCATCAATTTCCTACTATTACGTTTGAAATCAGATTCATTCTTCCTGAGATATTGCCGACAAATCGGCATTTAGAACGTTTTTAGAACGCTTTTCGCGCATTTTGCTCCTGCATCTCCTCTGGGATAGTGGAAACAGAAATAAAATATAGCCTATATTGGAGCAATATCTGTCACCATCATTTTTACACCATTATATTTGAAATCGGTTCAGTACTTCCTGAGATTGCTTAGAAATCGCAATTTAGAAAGTTTTTTACAACGCTTTTTGCGCATTTTGACCCCCTTTTAAATTTCGATTTTTTTAGGAAATGTCCTTAGAGATCATTGATATCTTATAACTAACTACCATTCCAAATTTCACGATTCTAGGCCCTAACTTAACGCAAAAGCCGCAATTTAGAACGTTTTTCTCCTGCACCCTCTTTGGGGTAGTGGCACCGACATAAAACATCGCCTATGTTGGAGCAAAGGTTGTCACCATCATTTTGCGCCATTAATTTTTAGATCGGTTTGGTATTTCCTGAGATTGTGTAGAAACCACCATTAGAACGTTTTTTAGAACGCTTTTCGCGCATTTTCACCCCTTTTAAATTTCGAATTGTTTCAGAACTGTTCTTAGAAATCCTTTATATATAATAAGTAGTTAATATTTCAAATTTCATATTTCTAGGCCCTTCGGTAACGCAAAAATTGCATTTTTAAAACGTTTTTTGCTCCTGCACCCCCTTTCGGGTAGTGGCACCGACACAAAACATAGCCTATGTTGGAGCAAGGGTTGTCACCGTCATTTTGACACCATTATTTTTTAAATCGGTTTGGTATTTCCTGAGATTGTGTAGAAACCACCATTTAGAACGTTTTTAGAACGATTTTCGCGCATTTTCACCCCTCTCAAATTTCGAATTGTTTAAGAACTGTTCTTAGAAATCCTTTATATCTAATAAGTAGCTAATATTTCCAATTCCATATATCTAAGCCCTTCAGTAACACATAAATCGCATTTTTAGAACGTTTTTTGCTCCTGCACCACCTTTGGGGTAGTGACACCGACATAAAACATAGCCTATCTTGGAGCAAGCGTTGTCACCATCATTAAGACACCAATATTTTTTAAATCGGTTTGGTATTTCCTGAGATTGTGTAGAAACTACCATATAGAACGTTTTTTAGAACGCTTTTTGTGCATTTTCACCCCTTTTAAATTTCGATTTTTTTAAGAACTGTACTTAGACATCATATATATCTTATAAGTAACTAATATTTCAAATTTCATTTTTCTAGGCCCTTCAGTAACACATAAATAGCATTTTTAGAACGTTTTTCGCTCCTGCACCCCCTTTGGGGTAGTGACACCGAAATAAAACATAGCCTATCTTGAAGAAAGCTTTGTCACCATCATTTTGACACCAATATTTTTTAAATCGGTTTGGTATTTCCTGAGATTGTGTGGAAACTACCATTTAGAACGTTTTTTAGAACGCTTTTTGTGCATTTTCACCACTTTTAAATTTCGAATTGTTTAAGAACTGTTCTTAGACATCATTTATATCTTATAAGTAACTAATACTCAAAATTTCATATTTCTAGGCCTTTCTGTAACGCTAAAATCGCATTTTTAGAACGTTTTTTGCTCCTACACCCCCTTTGGGGTAGTGGCACCGACATAAGATATAGCCTATGTTCTAAGTTGGACTCACACCATCATTTTGATACCATTACTTTTGGAATCGGTTCGGTAGTTCCAGAGCTTACCTCCGACAAATAAACAATTTTTTCCTCTTTATAATAGGAGTATAGATAACTATAAATAAAAGCACAATTTTACGCATTCATTTGTTTATAGAGAGAGAAATTTAATTTTGAAATTTTTCAGATTTAATGATAAGGAAAAGAAAATACGCAGTTTATATTTGTTCAGTCTACAAAGTTTCTTTTTTTTTACAATTTTTAACACAAATAAATTTCTGTTTTTTGACGGTACATAAATTTAAATTATGCGTTTTTATTTTTTCCATTATCCTTATAATTAAAAAGGAAAAAAACAGGCCATTATTCTTCCATTACTTTTATACTACTACTACTACTACTACTACTACTACTAATAATAATAATAATAATAATAATAATAATAATACAGGCCGTTATTTTAACAGTAAATGGAAGACTAGGAGATTTTAAAAAAATGTCATACATTCAAAATTTAAAAAAGTAAATTTTAAAAAATCATATATATTTCAAAATTTTTAGGATAATTGAAAAAAAGTTAAAATTGTATAGTTTATTTATATGTACCGTATTTGAATCCGTTTCGCTGAGGAAAATATGAATATTATGTGTAAAAAACTGTAAACAAAAGGAAAATATCGATTGAACAAATAAAAATGCGCACATTTTTCTCTTTTACTTTTCATTAAATTCATAAAATGGAACTCTCTCTATGTTTAAAAAAAATATAAATAAATGCACAAGCTCATTTTTTTGTTGTTGTTGTAGTTACAAACTTAAGAAGTATTACTAATTAATATTTCACTTTAATAAACGGTACTGAAGATTACAAACGCAAAAAATACGCGACAATCTTTTTTTTTAGCAATTTGAGTGAGGCGGAATATTGTCTATTATAACGGTAAAATCCCATTAATCCGCAAATCCCCCCCTCTGCAAATGTAATGTAAAATAATCAGAGGTGGTTTACTTACACGGTATTAAAATTGTAATTTTCGGTGCACATTTTCGTAATTAAACGATTGATACATATTCTTTACAACAAGCATTTAGTGAAATATAACATCTAAATTTTTATATAACATGTTTTTTTTTGTTATATATTTAACAAATAATTATTAACCTTCAAATTTTCTAGCTAGATCTAGTAAAATCAATCCCGTTTACATTTCTGAATTATTGAAATTAGTGCTTGCTGGTGCTGCCATCTGTCTTTCAAATGTAAAAATAATATTCCCTATAACGCCTCACCCGTAGATTGTGATTTTAAATTCTGGTAAATAGGCCCCAAAAAATTTATTTGGGTAACGAAAATTCAGATTAGAACCAAGCTTCAATGTCTTTTATGAACAGCAATTATATTTATGAGATTTAGTCATTTATCGTTGCTTTATCATGATCACGAGATTATATTTTGGCGTGGTCTTGGCGATTTAATGTTACCAGTTCACTTTGGCAACCTTTTTCTTAGAGTGGAATTTCATTTGATGCTGCGGAAGATTGATGCTTTCCTGTGCTATTTCTGTATGGAATCTTGTATATTCAAAATGTTGCTAAATCAAAATGGATACTCAGTTATTAAGCAAAAAATTGTAGGTTAGAATTTGATTTAGATAGATTTATTTACTTTTATTTGTGAACAATAATTGTATTTTAAACAAAAAGGTTGAACGAGTAATATTTCTTGATATTCTTCTTAAAAAAGTAAACTTTTTACGTTGCAAAATTTAACAAAGCTTTATATCTATGAAACAAACCATAAATAAAAAAAAAAAACATTTTGTATATAGGTATGCTTTTTTAAGAGGGAGAGGAGAATTAAAGGTGACTGAAAATCACGATCATGAGTTTAATATATTTTTTTTTAATCTTTTTATTAATAACCTAAATATAAATAATGATATCAATACAAAAACTCTTAACGGGTTAAAAGTTTGTGAAGCTGCACTTAACTTATTGCTATAAGAATTTTAAATATAGAACTTTAAACTAATGATATCAAATTTTAAGTGACGCTATGCTATTAATTAATGTATATATATACATACATTTATATAATTTATTTTGTCATTTTATTTTTGTTTTAATTATAATTGCATGTGTAAGAATTATGTTAAATTTAAAAGATGTATAAAAATTTATTCATTGATGCTTTGTCATTCACATCTTGCATAAATTCAAAATATGAGTTTTAAAAGATATGATATCAGAATGTAAGTGACACCTTGATGTAGCTTTAAATAATTTGTTTTAAAATTCAATTTCAGTTGTTTTCAGTTTTGTTATATATATTTACACATGTAATCAAAACTTTTAATTTACCAATACACTGTTAAAAATATCACTCTCACTGAACCAATACAATGCACTGTAATGTATTTATATGAAAAATTTGATTTATCACTTGTGCCACGCTATCCAAAACCAAATGTAAAATTTATGTAAATGATTTTTGTTCGTCATATTATCCATTTGCATACATTTCGTTTAGATGGGATACGTTTAGATGGGATCAGGTGAAACATAAAAAGTGGTTAATTGATTTCTATGTCATTTTTCCTAAGTATCATTGGCGTATTAGAATACCTTAAAGACAAGGATAAATGTAGTTAAATATATATATTAATATAAATGGATTAACAATCACCGAATAGCGTTTGTCGCGTTCTATGAAAATAGTGACTACAATAAATGTTTTTTTTCTTCCAAGTTATTTGGTATTATTTTGTGCAAATTAAATAGATTATAAAAAAAAAATGTGCAAGGGAAAAGGTGGGACACGTTTTGAAAATGCATAACTCCAAAATTATTTGAAGAAACTCAATGCTATTTTTTTTTTTTTTTTTTTTTTTTTTTTGCGACGTGCACGACAATTATACGAGATTTTTCAGATGCAACTGTTTTTTTCGTTGTTGTTGTTGTTTTAATGCGCACAGACGATTCGGAAAAAAAATTGATAGAGCTTACTCCCCTATCCATAAATTTTATTGTTCGGTTTCTCTCATGTTAATTTAGTGCTTTATTAAAAACAGCTCACTACTATTACTGTTGCAACCTTATCTTAGGTTGACACCTTCGGAGCCCCTTATCAGTCACTAAGAATTGCCTTATTAATATTTTGTCTTCTCCCAATACTTCGTTCAAAATTAAAACAGATTTTTAGGCAAGTCGCACGCTGAGATGCCAGGAGGTAAATGATATGAACATACGAGCAAAAACAGGTCAAAACTAATGAGAAAGCAGCTTCAAACATATTTTAAACCTGTGTTTTCCCGAAATAGCACAACATGTTGCACGAGCCGCATCAGTAAGCGACCTTCCTAAGTTTCCCAAGAGAGATATCTAACGATTAGTTCTTTATTTGGTACATTAAGGAATACTCCGTTCTTCTATTATTATTTTCCTTCCTCCTTCGGTTTTGATTTCTTACCTAAAAAACCTATAGCTTTGCTTTTAATATCGCCCCTTGCGACTTAATTTGAATTTTTTTGGAGTTTTTATGGTGGTCTGGCCTATTAGAATATGTTCTTAAAAACACAGGTGACTAAAATAATAAAAAAGATGCTACACGTTAAAAATATGAATTTCATTTAAAAATAAACAGCTATTATTTATTAAAATATTCTGTGATGAAGAGCTTTGAAAATCTTTAAAGTACTAAGAAGTTTTAAATAAAAAGCATATTTTTAAGTAGTAGCATCGCTTTAATTATTTTAGTCATGTGTTAAGTAAGACAGTGAACTTTTTAAAGTTCATATAATATATTTTATATTTATGACTTTAATATTTTTTTCCGTGTGGGACATCTATGCTCCACAGATGTGAATTACACCTCTCATCACCCCCCCCCACCCCCCAGCCCGTAGTCAATGAAAATCGCACCCATTAACATTCACAGTTGTAGATTTGGTTTGGCTATCCAAAAAAATATTTTACCGTATTTCTTCTACGTTGATGATACTAAACAGCTTTTAAATAACTTTCTCCCATATCGCTAAACATTTTTGAAATACAGACTCATCGTAAAAAATCAACATGTTTAAAATAAAACTAATAGCTACAAAAGTAATTGAGGAAAATAAAAACTTTTCTTTGAAAAGTTCTCTGTAATTCTCTGAGATTGGTTGAACGTAATTGGTTTGCTGCCGTAACCTTGAAATGACGTATGACGCGATGCGTGGAATAAGAAGAATATGTACTGTTCAACATTTTTTGGTGACCCGCATGTTCAAAATGTATACTTTTATTTTTTGTTTTTCGATGTTAAAGAAGAAAATAAATCATGAATCTCAAAATAGCACTCTCAGTTATCGAAGAAGATGGAACACTAAGGCGTTTTTCAATGTCACGGCTGCAAAACAGTTACAATTAACAAATCTCGTAGACTTGACGAGTACTTTGTAAAGAAAATTTCTGAAATTACTGAACTATTTTTCGAATTATTATTTTTTTATTAATTGTAAATTTAATATAAAACGCTAAATATTTTTAGGTTGGCACTGGAAATGACAATAGTTTAGTATGTTACTTGAAAATCGATGGAAATAATATTGTGAATGGAGATAAAAGCCAATTTTTTAGAAATTACTAGTATTTTCCTTTATTTGAAAGAATTGTTAGTGGTATAAATGAAAATATTTTTTTATCGAAATAAAAATTATTTTCTAAACTTTTTTGATATTTCAAACTGTTATTTTTAATTAACATGGCAGTTAAAAGTTATACTTAAATGTATTAACAGGCCATTTGACATATTTTGCAAGAGAATAAAGAAATATCGAAAATAAAGCAAGCATAATACTGCTTTATAAAAGAAATAAACTTCCACAAAGATGAATGTACTTTAAACTACCTGAAAAATATATAAGTTACTAAAGTGCGCTTTAATATTACATATCGTAATTTTTTATAGCAATATGACCATTGCTGATGTCTTTTTTAAGAACATAAGAACACATATTTCGATATAAGAAAGTAACAAAAACTTCTAAAGTACTTTTGAACTTCAATAATGTTTCTTTATTATATTCAAAAAACATTTAGAATTAAGTGCACTTTTTCAACATTAAAATTGATGAATGTTATTATAGACGACGTGCATCAATGGTTAAGCTAGAACTATAAACATATTAAAAAGAATAATTTTGGCACGTAAACCATTAAAAAAAGATCCTTTACTTTATTAAGGAATAATTGTAGGGCTTTTCTCTTTTTAGGTAGGTTTCGTATGAAATACTACCTATTGAGATCGTTCCTATGTTGGAATTTCTGAAAAATTTTTGCAGATCTACACCGATCATGACCCCTAGAACCCAAAACCACAATCAGTAAAAAACTTTATCTATCTATCTATCTATCAGCCCCACCAGTGGCTGAGAGGTTCTGCTCTCGAATCTGGTAGACGGGAGGTGCTGGGTTCGATCCCAATCGCGCCCGTCGGCCTAATCGTTCGGAGTTTTCGTGGTTTTCTTCGAACCGTGGATTTCCATGCGTTAATACGGATTAGGTTCCCTTAGAAAGACCTCCACGGAAGGCACTCCTCCTAGGGCCTATATCCCTCGTGTAGATAATTGGCCGTCAAAAATCAACCCAACCCAACCTATCTATCTATCTATCTATCTATCTATCTGTCTGTCTATCTATATATATCACTTTTTTCTGGACACGATAACTTTCGTAATTCTGCACCAATCTCTTTCAAACTGATACATAAAATCAATGGGCATAAAATTTCGGTCAAGTTCGTTAATGGGCAAATCATCTTATTAAGGGTGCATTCAAATCCAAACTGTCTATTTTCTTACTCATTTTTAAATTTATTTTTGCTCTCAAACGCATCCAGTTGCTAGATTCTCTTATTCAGAAACTATACAATGTACAGTAATGATAGATTTTTTGATAGAGGCAGAATATACTTCAAATAATGATGTCAAAGTGGGCATTTTGAACAGAATTTCCCGAAGCGATTGTGTTAGAAACGAAAAATATTGCCCTACTGAGAAAATAATTGTTTATTAATCAAGTTTTAATTAATTGAAAGAAAAATAAAAACACAGGTCGCTTATAAATCTTTTCAAAAATCACGTCAACATGTTTCATATTTTTTTTTTTTTTTTTTTTATTAAAAATGAATCTGAAAATGTGCCGGAAAATTTCGAGTTGTTGAGCATGGAAAAATATTTTTTTTTAATATCGCCTTAACATGATTCTGATAAAACCAGCTATTTTATAAAAAGGAAATAAAAACTCGTCAAAAGCAGACAGATAAAACTGTTAAAGTGGATTTATATCTAATAATGATTTAGTTTTTGTTGGTGAAATTAGTATACTTAACTTCGAAATCTACCTCTGCCTGTAGGCCGGGGCGGCAGGTATTTTTTTATATATGACTACGATATGCAAAAATGTTTTTTTTAGTTTCTAAAATATAGCAGATCTTCAGTTTGCAAATACACATATTTTTTTTTTATAATTCAAAGAATTTTTTGAGTTATATTTCATGTCCTTAAAATTTATATGTATGTTTGCCTATTCATTAAAAATCATGTTTTTATATTTGATAATCTCCAATTTAATTCAAATTTCATTTTATTTCATGAAATAGAACATATATATGTAATAATAAAATGTTCACCTCTTTTTCTTTGTAAAACTATTCCAAATTCTTAATATTTTTCCTTTTTTACCTATCTTTAATAATATCTTAATATCTTTTATCTTTTATTTAATGCATTTAAAGTTGCGTATTCTATTATTATTCTTAAAACCTTAATCCATTCGCCTAATCGTATAAAACCCATTAAATTACTTTTTCATTTTATTCTAAAACTAAATTCTCTTTCTTTCGAATGTTTTAATATCATTTATTCTTTGGTGTTCTATACCCACAATTCCATGAGTCCACCAGCACTATTTGCACTCTAATTCTGACGTCGTATAAAAGAGTTCATTATCGACGTTTCCTTTCCAATCGAATCGTAATCTGTTTTATGTCCCATCCTTCCCCACCTATCTTCTAACATTGATCTTTTACCTTTCTGTAACCGTCCGCGCGCTGTTTTTCGGAGTACAAATATCGTTACATCGGCGAAGGAGAGGAAGATTTTACGTTTTTCTGGTTATCTAATTAACCTCTGTCGCTTGGAGTAAACGTTCTAATGTGTAGATCCTATGCTTGTAACATCTAAAGTTTTGTGAAGTGATGATCAATTTTTGAGAGTTGATGGAATAACTACTGGAAGTGTTTTACTATGTTTTTTGTCAATAAAACCAGTTTCAAGTGACGATGACTCTCTATATCCATTACCTAAGGGAAATTATATCAATGTGTCTCGATCCTGTCTTTACTCGCCACCCTGACTGCAATTCGATATTTTCAATATAACGGAACGGATGGATGGTTTTGATTGCTCTACTACATTTTATGTCGAGGTGTACTGGTGTCGCCTAAATATCTGAAAGTCGGTAGCAAAATGCTACATATATATATATATATATTAGAATGGGCCGAAATTTCTTTCTTTCCATTTTCAGTGATGGGTGCCATTGGTCTTACTAAGTTCAAACAAACAAATTGAGATGAAATACTTTTGGTGATTGGAGGCTCAGTGATTTAGGTGGCTACCCAGTCAATGCAGACATTATACTTTTATGATAGTATTCACGATGAAATCAGTGTATTTTTCGGTAAATGGTCTGTTTCCTTAAAGTTCAGCTTTGGTACCTGGATCTCTCGAAATCTGTCAGTCTTTTACTATTTTGAATTGCGGCATTTTTAAAACAAATTCTCAGTTCTAATATTTTAAATTCTTTGTTTTCTTCTCACGATATGTGTAACTTAAGTTTATATCGAACTCCATTCTTTGTGTTCTCTAGCGCAGAAATACTTCTGTTCGTTGAACTTACATATCTTTCCATTTCCTGTGACATTTTCTTTCTAGGTTTTTTGAACGGCTTTAAAGAAATATTTTCTAGCAGCTTTTTTCAAATATTTCTATGATCCTGCAGTAACTCCACCTTTCTCTGTTCAAATTTACGCCCGATTTCGCAACTGCAACTGTCCAAGTACCTTTTCAATTTATTCATTTACACTTACAAGCTGCAATGTCTAAGAGACGTTTCCGCTTTTTTTACGAATTTGCCGTGGGTCATTTTATTGTTTTACGACCATGCGATTAACTTTTATCAGTCATGATCGAGACTTGTTTTTGTAGAACCTTATGATTTCGTCTGTGGTTCGTTTGTAAACTACTGGTATGGATAAATTTATCATAAGTAACCTTTTGCATCTAAGTTATATCGCAACCATTAGCAGTGCGTTGTGTAACGCCATGTTAGTGTAACTTGTCAATTGCAAGAATTAACTTCGCATAGTTACACAAAAAGGCTTCTTTTCACACAATGTTATAATAGCATTACACGGCTATGGTGCTTCGCAATAGAAACTTATAAATAATCATTTTACCTCACAAATACATTCGTCGTCTATTTTCTTCCTAACCATCATGATGAATCATTGTTTTTCACATTGGTTTTATCTAGAACTACTCTAATACAGGCTAAATTGTACAAAACATTTAGTCGCTTAATTTATGAGAGTATTTGTTTAATTTCTCTCCAGAAATTGTAAACAAACACCATCCCCACCTCTATCTCATGACTTGCTGTCAGTCAAAATATGCTACTGAAAAGTGCTGGAAGAGCAAGGCACATAAAAATACAAACAGAGAAATTGACTGGAGATTCAAATAAAATATATAACTTTGAGTTAGAATCAGTTACAATATTCTTGAATTGGTGTTATGGCAAAATGCTTGCATTCTTTTTGTTGATCGTTGTTGCCAAATTATTCACGTTTCTGCGTGTATGCACGGAAACTCATACGCGGCTGTTAGTATGGCTTCATACACGGAAATACAGTTACACTTCCGCAATCGGGTACATCTGGAAAATTTAATGAGTGCATTGTTTAAGTTAACTGCATCTTTTTAACACCGTTGCAACAAATAATTTAACACTAAGATTTTTAGACATAAATGTTAAATGTTGATAACAATCATCATGTCAAAAAATATAAACTTACAGCAACCGCAATGGTTTTACTGTGCGTGGAGAATTTCAATAAAACCATTTTACGTACAGTTTACGATGTATAAATGTTATATAATGATCAAGATGTCGCCACACAAACGAAAACAAAATATACGGTAGGCAAATATCGCTAGGATTGTATTATATATGTTTTTTACAACCTTCCTGTAGCCTGCCAGCAACCTGTTACTTTCTTGTTAAATATCAGGAACAGGACAAAATCGGGATCAGCGATTCTATCTTTATGGAGTTATAAATTGTACATGGACACTGTAAAAATTAGGTGGAATTTTACTAGCTAAAGTTACTGAAGTAATTTAACACATATAAATGTTGTTGCTTAAATTGATATAACTTGTGTAATATTACACCATACAAATGTGAAAATATCACAATTCACATTTGTAAGGTGTAACGTAACAGCTGTTATATCATTTAAATCCCTCCATAAAATGGAGGCAGCGATGCTGCCATTTATTTTAAGGAGAAACGCAACACTCAGTTTTTAAAAGTGAAAGAATATTATTTAAATTGAAGGAATATTATTCATATTTGCTATTGGCGTTTGATATCTATATCTAAAAAAGAGTGCTATGTCATGACATCAAAAAACATTTTTACTTTCTTCTATCTCCAATAGAAGAAAGTAATGTAATAGAATTTTTTTCGACGGATTTATACGTTTTAGGGGTCAGAGGTCACAAAAACAGGTTTATACAAAATGTCTGTCTGTCCGTTGATCCGTGTGTTTGTGTGTCCGTAAGTACCTGTGTCGCCATTGTATCCTCAAAAATTATATGAAGTTATGCATAGAATTGAACCAAAAATGTTTTTAAAGTTTTTGGCTATAGCAAGCAGGTCCTACCTTACAATACAGCAAGGAAAAAAAGCAGGTCCCTTAAAATACGCCGGTTGGGGGCGCTGTGATAGCAAATTTTGTGCATTTTTCATATTTTACCATCGAAAAGTGTACGAAGTTATGAACAAATGTGAACCAATTTTATTGTGTTTGTTTTTGGCCAAGGCAACAAGATCCTCCCTGAATTTGGAAATATTCCGCCGTTAGGGAGCGATGTAATAACAATTTTTGTGCAATTTTCAGTATTGAACCATCGAAAAGTGTATGAAGTTATGCATAATTCTAATAATATCTATATCTAAAAAAGACTGTTATGTCGTGACATCAAAGAAATTCTACTACATTACTTTCTTCTATTGAAGATAGAAGAAAGTAATGTAGTAGAATTTTTTTCGACGGATTTATACGTTTTAGGGGTCAGAGGTCACAGAAACACGTTTATACAAAATGTCTGTCTGTCCGTTGGTTCGTGTGTTTGTGTGTCCGTATGTACGCGTGTCGCCATTGTACCATCAAAAAATATATGAATTTATGCATTGAAACAAGTGAAATAAGGAGACACAATTTTATTACGAGTACATTGTGCGCACTCCTTATGTATATAAATAACCAAATATATTTATCATAAATTGTTCATTTTTTGCATTTATAAAACATTACTTAAACTGTTTAAAATTTTTTTAAAACAGCTTTAGTTTTATGTAAGTCTTATATAAATAGACGTATATTTTACAATTATTTTACTTGTATGTTTTTCTTTTTTCAAAAAACTTTACTTTCATAATACGTTTTTCTAAAGAAATGTCTTCCAAAAGTAAAAGTAAATCTCACTAAATACTTTTCAAAAAGTAGAAGTAATTTTATCCTCAATCCATTAACTTTTTTTATAAAACTACTGACGCATCAGCTTTTATATTTCAGCATTAAAAGGCTTTCATTAAAGTCTTCACATTTTTAGTTCGCAGAATTATGTTTCAAACTCTTACTATAAGGAATCTAAAGCTTTTATGTCATGAATTCAAAAATATTTATGTAAATAGCTACGAAATGTATTTTTGTAAATGGAATAATGTTCCGATAGTAAGAAAAGACAATATCACCTTCAAAATATAATTGACGAATTTATCTATTTAAAATAAGGTAAAATACTAAATATGGAGTTTCAAAAATTATAATTACAGAACTGGGAAGAGTTATTATTTTTTATTGCATTGTTTTACTAATTCAGGTAAGTAAAATTAAAATATCTAACTATATTTTGCCATATTTGGCAAAATTAAAAAATATATATTTCATTTTAAAAATAATGCTTTCTGAAGAAAAATCATAAATATATATATTTAAATTTTTGAACTTGTTTCCATCTTAAATTTTACTATTCTATTTATTATCCATTCTTTGACTTCAGTTTATTAAGCTTATTTTTAATTCCCAATCATTTAATTAAAAAAAATAATTAATTTCTTTTATTTTTACTTTTTTTCTATCTTCAATAGAAGAAAGTTTTGTAATCGAATTTTTTTTCGACTCCCGGGTTTCGACGGATTTACACGTTTTTCGTGTGATCACCAGAAATCACCAAAAAACATGTTTATAGAAAATGTCTGTCTGTCCGTCTGTCCGTGTGTCTGTCGCCGTTTTACCATGAAAAAGTGTATGAAGTTATGCATAGAATTGAACCAAATTTTTATTTTAAGTTTTTGGCTATGGCAAACAGATCCTCCCTGAATTTGGAAAAAAATCGCCGATAGGGGGCGCTGTAATACCGATTTTCTGCGATTTTGAATATTGTACCATCCAAAAGTGTATGAAGTTATGCATAAGATTTAACAGAATTTTTATTTTAAGTTTTTTGGCCATAGCCAGCAGTTCCTTCTTGAATTTGGAAAAAAAAATGGCCGCTAGGAGGAGCTGTATTAGCGATTTTTGTGCGATTTTGAAAATTGTACCATCGAAAGTGTATGAAGTTATGCATAGAATTGAAACAAATTTTTATTTTAAGTTCTTGGCTGTGGCAAGTAGGTCCTTCCTTAATTTGGAAAAAAAAATCGCCGGTACGGGGCGCTGTAATAGCAATTTTTGTGCTATTTTGAATATTGTACCATCGAAAAGTGTATGAAGTTATGCATAGAATTGAGACAATTTTTTTTGTGTTTGTTTTTGGTCATGGCACGAAGGTCCTCCCTGAATTTGGAAAAATTCCGCCAGAAAGGGGCGCAATAATTGGATCTCTATTCCATTTTCATTATTGTAACATCGAAAAGTGTATGAATTTATGCATAGAATTGAACCAATTTTTTGTGTACATTTCTGGCTATGGCAAACAAGTCCTCCCTGAATTTGAAAAAAAATCTGCCGCAAGGGGGGCGCTGTAATAGCGATGTTTGTGCCATTTTCTATATTGTACAATCGAAACGTGTATAAAATTATTCATACAATTGAACCAGATTTTTTGTGCATGTTTTTGGCTTTGGCCAACAGGTCCTCCGTGAATATTGAAATATCGCGCGGTAAAAGGGCTCTCTGATAGCGACTTTTGTATACTTTTCTTGATTTTTTGTAGTTCTATTGTCCATAGGCGGCTCGTGCAAAGGAGGGAACTCGCTTCCTGCTAAGCCAAATATTCGAAAACATCTGATAACAACAGAATAAGAAAAAACTATTAATTTTATCTAATATCATGATATAGATTAACTCGTTTTCAGTTTGTTTAATTGACTGAAGTTGAAATTTAAGATGAAAATCAAAGTTGGCATAGTATTGAAATAATAACATGTGTAACTGGTTTTTGAAATATTCAGATGTATAAGATAGAAGAATGTTTTGGGATTGGCACATCCAACTAGTTAATTTAATTATCATTTACTTCTTAAGTAGTTTCGAACAATACTTTTTTTTTTCTTTTCCCAATGTCTCAGACAATAGACTGGGTGTTAATTTGCATTCAATTAAGTAAACCCTCAAATCTGCTGACTGTTAGCACTGTTCATCATTTTTAGGTACGTTGGGCAATGTAAAATTCCTACTTAGCGATTAACTTCGTTCAACTATATCATTCAGGATAAAATTTTGGAAAAGTTTAAGAAAAATGAATCTTTCATTTTATTATTTTTTCAGACAATGTAAGCGAAACAAATTTTACATAACATTTCCATGTCCATAAAATTAGATTTTTTAAAAATTATTATTATATGTAAGGGCCAATATTTTTTTTTACGTCATTTAGTAAAAAAATAATAATAATAAATAATAATAAAAATAATAGTAATTATCAGCTTTTTTGAATAAAAATGCTCTCCACCACCACAGTTTCTTTCTTAGTCGTAACTCTTTTGTTCTACTGAGCTCTGAAATTAGGCTACCCGAAAGAGTTTAGACACACTTTTAAACATTATATTTCTTAGTATTATAAGATTTTTTTTTTCTTATATAAATATATATTAGTTTAATTTATTTTTCCTTATTAATTAAATTATATACCATCATTAATTAGAATGAGTTAGATTAATTAGATATATATATATATACATATATATGTTAATTTGGTAAGTTTAATTTAACTTTTCTCCTTAGAATCTGTAACCTATGTAACAACATTCACATTCACGTAAATAAATAAATTGGAATGGACAGTATATTGAATGAACATCGGCCTTTATTGTGAATTTATACAATTGAAAATACTTCTAGAAGCAAAATCTAACATTATTTTGAAATTGCCCACATCAAATTTCGAATATGTATAAGATAGTATGTATATGTTTTGAGGTAAATATGTTTCCTGTTTGTAACTTCTATTGCTCAATTTCATATTTAAATATTCTTGTAAAAATAACATTCCTGTTTTAAGTATATCAATATTAGTAAAGAAAGCTTATATAAGAAATACTTTACGTACATTTTTACATCTATTCAAGTAAAAAAAAAATAATTGATGAATATTTCAGTTTGATTTCATGATTCATCTTGATTGATGATTTGATGTATGATCGAGTTAAAATTATGAATTGCATGTACGAATTTATGTGTATCATGTACGGCAGTATGTGTCTGTGTGTGTAAGTATATAAATGTATGTGTGAATATATAACCAAACGTTATCAGATTGGCTATGATTTCAGATTTTCTATTCTTTTTTGCATATGACACAAAAGCTTTAATTTTTCTTAAATACCCAAATCTAAAATCATGATTTGTTTATATCATTGCTGTAGTAAACATTTTATTATTTAAAACTGATATAAAGAACTTTAAAAATGAAATTTTATCCAGAATAAGTGTATATAAAAATATATAAAATGCATTATAATTTTTTTTATAAATCAATTATCTCTCTGTAAAGCTGATATTTAAAAGCACGATAATATAATGTTCTAAACTGAAGGATTTTTTTTAAAGGAACTTTTTGAAGTTTTCAACGAATATTTAAATCGAATTTTACACAGGATCAAAATTTTAAATTAAAATCTCAAAGTAAGAATAACAGATAGAATTTTTTTATTCTTATTACAAATTTAAAAAAAAAAAAGATTATATTCAAGAACCTAAAAAATAAGAAAATGATAAAAACCAAATATTATCACTTTCTTAAAGTCGGTAGAAACTTTAATTAAATTTTAGATCCCTAACGCTCGAGATTGATTTGCAGATTTTATGCCTGTTTTAAGAGAAGATAAGAAGGAATCGTTCTCGTGGAATGAAATGTAAACTAATCACAACGTTTTTATAATCTTGGAATTTTTTGAAAATATATGATTGAAAAAGTTACTTATAATGGATATTCATTAAAATTTGTTCTATGATATTAAAGAATAAAAATATATATATTTTAAGAAATAAACTGAAGTCGCTGATAAATATTTTTTAAATTATTATTTTTTATGAAAATATGTGCATTCACGTCTACATAAAGGCAAATGCAACTATAATTCTCAGTAAAGATATTCAAAAATGATAACTATATCACTTGCTCTACAAACGTATACGTATATTTGTAAAAAAAAAAAAATTAAATATATATATTTGTATATATGGGGCATTCTCACAATCTTTTAACTTTCATGTCCCTGAATAATAATTTTTTATTTAATACACTTTTTTGTGTTTTTTGTTTATTTCATATCCTTGAGAACATCCCAATGCATGATTGCACAACAATATTAACTAGATAAATAAGTTTTGGACGATGTTGGGTGTCCAAACACATGGAAAACTCATCAACCGTCCCGTGTCCCTGATGCTGATTTTGAAGTTTGGAACTGTCTGGATAAAACTGTTTCAATAAAAAAAAAATCGATATAATTTTTTTCTGAAACTGGAACTATTGTTTTATATAAATACTAGCTAATACCCGTGACGTCGTTCACGTAACATAAAAGGATGAAATTAATTAATTAAGCAAATCATTTCGATTCCGATAATTAAAAAAAATAATAAACCAATTTTGTATCACATTTTATAGGAATCAACCTCTCTCTATATATATTACGCTATCGTACGTGGCACATAAATCGCAATAATTTGTTAATTGTTTAATGGCAATGCCCAAATGAAACGCATCTCATTGGTGACTGAACAGCATTTAATGCATCCCCATACCTGTAAGGGGTGGTTTACCATAGGGCACACTGTTCTGTTGCAAAATACCGCCACGTTTGTCGCCAAAAGTGACGCCAACTTGGCGATATCTCTAATATTTCGCCAAATTCCCATAGACTTCCATTGTAAACCAATAGGGTTTACATCCTTACAGAAAATCAACAAATTGAGATATTTTAATGCAACAAAAACTAATATTAGCTTAAGGGATTATATTAATTATATTTAACTCTCTTGCTGTGTATTTCTTTTTTAACCATTTGGAAAAATGGTTATTGTTCTCGTCAGGGTAGAAAATGAAAAGCATATCTGTAGCTTTTTATTGGTTTAATCCCCATTTTATTCGTTTCGTGTTTGGTCTATACAGTAATCTGTATTTCCCTTTAGTTTCAACAGAGATGGACAACAGAGTGTTGCCACTATGACAAAAAAGTAATAAAAACTACAAAAAAAAAATAATAACTAAGAAACAAATTGAGATACAACTTTCAAACAAATTGCATTTAAAAGTACATTTTTTTCTCTACACGACGATGTAAAAAGTAATATTGTGGGATGTTTAGAAGTTTAAGAATGAAATTTCCTTTAAAATGTGTCATCAGATTTCTTATAAATCTGACGACGGAAAAGCCTTTTCCTGAACAGCCAATGAAATGCTTGGATAATACGCAAGTTTCAGGTGGATAATAACTAATGAAAATGAAAGAAAATGAATAAAAGCTTCTGCCAAAGAGTTAATTTTAATTTGTAAGATTTTCATGTGCAAAAGAAAAATGGAATAAGCCAATTAAAAATAACAAAAAAGATAAATAGGACAGGAATGAATATATATAAATATTTCACACCAAATACGAATCGCAGGCGATTTCTGTCGCTTGGAATTTTTACGGGTAATAACACTATTAATGTTTAATTCATAACGTACGTAATGTATGATCAACTCCGTGCGATTTTTTTAGGTCTTAAATTTTAGTCTTTGAAAAAATCATTTTCCAAATGGTCGTTGTAATTTGTTAAATTGCTTTTTTTTTTTTTTTTTTTTTTTTTTTTTTTTTTTTTTTAATTAAAAAAGTTTTAAAAATTGCGCATTTTTTAATTACAGTTTCAAATCTATATATAGCTTAGAAGCTTAGGGTTTAAATATGTAAACATGTTTTGTAAAAGAATTCAGGATCTTAGATGGGATAGGATATTATAAATTAGGCGAAATCAGGGCTGTCACTGGAGCCTACTTTTCTAGTCTCGCACCACTATTGTAAAAAAAAAAAAAATCAATTTTGTAGTATATTTTTCTTGTAGATGTTGTTAAAATCTATATGAAATTTTTGTATTATAAAGTGATCGCAGTTGAATTAAAAGACAGTCGCCAGTGGAAAAAATGAATCCCCGAGGAAATCTCGGATTGCGCAAATTTTGCTACTTAGACCAAACTGGTCGCCAAGGGTGGCTAGTATGAGTGATTTAAGGTATTTTTTTTATTATAGGATCATTGACATAACCCAGGTTTATAAGCTGAACCAGGATGTCTGTTTATATCAAGAAGTAATAAGAAAATGTCACAGATGTCATACACGCACCGGGTTACCTAATTGTTGCCAAAATAGATTATTTTGCTTGACTTGGTAACCCAGCTATTGTTGTTTATTTATTAAGTAGCAAACCCCGCGGCTTTGGTCGCGTAATAGTTGAAATACGCCAAGTGATATTTGCATGACTATTTTTTATTAGAAGAACAATTTTTGAAATAATTCATAAATTGCAAATTAAGCCCCAGTTTGACTAAACGTCATTATAAAAGTTCAATAGACAGAAATGAGATTTTAATTAATAAGCAGAACTAAAACTAATTCCAATTAAATGATAATTTAGAAAGAATTTTGAGACTTTTATGCTCATATCATACACTCATTTCAGTATTAATTTGAAGTTTTGAATTTTTTAGAAACCATCTTAACACATTTACATCTTAAAATTAAACATCATGCCAAATTCCAAGCTTCTTGTCTAACAGTCTAACACCTCTCTGGTGTTAGTGGCACCAACATAAAATGCCGAAACAGAGTTGAAACAGAATGTCTCGAAAAATGTTGAAACAGAGACTGTCACCATTAATTTGCCAACATTAACATTGAAATCGGTTGTTATTTCCTAATATTCTATAGAAAACATAATTTAGATGTTTTTAAAGGCTTTCTTGTTGTTCCTTCCAACCAGGTGGTAGTGACGCCGGCATAAAATATAGCCCGTATAGGATCAGGGACTATCACTCTAGATTCGCAACCAATAACGTCTGTAATATGTTTAATATTTCCTGAGATTCCATAGAAATCGTAATTTAGGACTCTTTTAGAATGCTTTTCACTCCTTCCCTTCGCTTCACCCCTTTTTAATTTCGAATTTATTTTCGATTGTTCTTAGAGCACATTTATATTTTATAAGTAACTAACGTGCTATATATAAAGTTTCTAGCCTCTTCACTACCGCAGAAATCGCAATTTAGAAAGATTTTGCTCCTGCAACCCTCAACATAAAATATAGCTTATGTTTGTGCAGGTTCATCACCATCAATTTGCAATCATTCTGTTTTAAATCGATTTCATATATTCTTAGAGATCATTTGTATCTTATAAATAACTGCCCTGCCTAATTTCAGGATTCTAGGCAGTAACACAAAAATCGCAATTTAGAACGATTTTTGCTTCTGCAACCTCTAGGTGGGAATGACACGGACATGAAATAGAGCCTATGTTGCAGCAAGAGATGTCATCATCAATTTCCAACCATTACTTTTGGAATAGGTTGGGTACTTTCTGAAATTGCGTAGAAATTGCCATTTAGAACACTTTTCGCGCATTTTCACAAATTTTAAATTTCGAATTTTTTAAGAAACGTTCTTAGAGATCATTTATATCTTATAAATAACTACCATTCCAAATTACATGTATCTGGGACCCCAGTAACACAAAAATCGCAATTTCCAACGTATATTTGCTTTTGCACCCCCTTTAGGGGTAGTGGCACCGACATAAAATTTAGCCTATATTGGAGCAAGGGTTATCACCATCATTTTGACACCATTATTTTTTAAATTGGTTTGGTACTTCTTGAGATTGCGTAAAAATCGCCATTTAGAACGTTGTTTAGAACACTTTTAGCGCATTTTCACCCCTTTTAAATTTCGAATTTATTAAGAAATCTTCTTAGAGATCATTTATATCTAAGAAGTAACTACCATGCCAAATTCTATGTGTCTGGACCTTAGTAACACAAAAATCGCAATTTCGAACGTTTTTTACTCCTGCAACCCCCTTTAGTATTTATGGCACCGACATAAAATGAGCCTATGTTGGAGCAAGAGTTGTCACCATCATTTTGACACCATTATTTTTTTAATCGGTTTTGGTATTTCCTGAAATTACGTAAAAATCGCCATTTAGAACGTTTTTTAGAACGTTCTTTGCCCATTTTCACCCTTTTTTAATTTCGATTTTTTTATGAAATGTCCTTAGAGATCATTAGTATCTTATAAGTTACTACCATTCCAAATTTCATGTTTCTAGGCCCTTCAGTAACACAAAAATCGCATTTTTAGAACGTTTTTTGCTCCTGCACCTCCTTTTGGCCAGTGGCACGGACATAAGATATAGCATATGTTCTAAGTTGGACTAACACCATCATTTTGATACCATTACTTTTGGAATCGGTTCGGTAGTTCCAGAGCTTACCTCCTACAAATAAACAATTTTTTCCTCTTTATAATATTACTAGCAAACCCCGCGGCTTTGCTCGCGTAATATTTGAAATATGCCAAGTGATATTTATATGTCTAATTTTTATTAAAAGGTACTAACTAAATTTTTATTTTATTAAAAGGTAATATTTTAGTTTATTAAAAGGTACTTAATACTTTTAGGAATAATTAAAACAATTACTATTTAAAACACAATTTGATTAAGCATCATTGTTACACTGCGTAAAGCAGAAATGAGACTTAAATTAATAAAACGAAATAAAACTAAATAAATAATAATTTAGAAAATATTTTGAAACTTTTATGCTCAGTTAATACGCTCATTTCAGTATTCATTTGAAGTTTTGAATTTTCTAGAAACCATCTTCTTACATCTTAAAATTAACCATCATGTCAAATTCCAAGTTCTACCACCTCCCTCAACATAAAGGGCTGTGTTGAAATAGAAACTGTCACCATTAATTTGCCAACATTAATTTTGAAATTGGTTTGTTATTTCCTAATATTCCACAGAAACGTAATTTAGAAAGCTTTTAAAGGCCTTTTTTAGAGCGCTTGTTCTTCCTGTGAACCCCAGGTGGTAGAATCACCGGCATAAATATAGCCTGTGTAGGATCAGAGACTGTTACATTGATTCGCAACTATTACTTTTATATTTGGTTTATATTCCCTGAAATTGCGTAGAAATCGTAATTTAGGACTTTTTTAGAATGCTTTTCGCACATCCCCTTCACTTCACCCCTTTTTAATTCGAATTTATTTTCGACAGTCCTTCGAGGGCATTTATATTTCATAAGTAACTACCATGCCATATTTAAAGTTTCTAGCCTTTTCAGTATCACAGAATTCGCAATTTAGAAAGTTTTTAGCTACTGCAGCCCTCTGGTGGTAGTGGCACAGACATAAAATATAGCTTATGTTTGAGCAGGTTCTATCACCAACAATTTGTCATCAGTATTTTTTTAATCGGTTTGGTATTTGATAAGATTACATAAAAATTGTTATTTACAACGCTTTTCGCTCACTTCATCTTTTTAAATTTGAAATTTTCTTTCGACAGTTCTTAGAAAGCAGTTGCATCTTGCAAGTAAATACCATGCCATACTTCACAGTGTTAGACCCTTCAGTTATGCAAAAAACGCAAATTAGAACATGTTTTGCTTTTGCAACCCTCAGATGGTAGTGACAGCAACATAAAGTATAACCTATGTTATAGCAGGGACTGTCACCATTGAATTGCAACCCTTACTTTTGAAACAGCTTTGGAATTTCTTGAGATTGAGTAGAAATCGCAATTTAGAATGTTTTTAGAACGCTTTTCGCGCATTTTCACCCCTTTTTAAATTTCCAATTTTTTCGAAACTGTTCTTAAAGATCATTTATATGTAATACATATGTACCTTGCCTAATTTTAAGTTGCTAGCCCCTACCGATCACAAAAATCGAAATTTGGAACGCTTTTTTGCTCCTGCAACGTCTAGGTGATAGTGATACCGACTTAAAATAGCATCTATGTTAGAGCAGAGGCTGTCAGCATCAATTTCTTAACATTACAGTCAGTTTGATTCTTCCTGAGATATTGGTGACAAATCCGCATTTAGAACGTTTTTAGAACGCTTTTCGCTCATTTTGCTCCTGCGTCTCCTCTGGGTTGGTGGAAACATATATAAAATATAGCCTATCTGGGAGCAAGATCTGTCACCATCATTTTAACGCTATTATATTTGAAATCGGTTCATTATTTCCTGAGATTGCATAGAAATTGCAATTTAGAACGTTTTTTACAACGCTTTTTGCGCATTATGACTCCCCTTTTAAATTTCCATTTTTTTAGGAAATGTCCTTAGAGATCATTGATATCTTATAACTAACTACCATTCTAAATTTCACGATTCAAGGCCCTTCCGTCACGCAAAAACAGCAATTTAGAACGTTTTTCTCCTGCAGCCCCTTTGAGGTAGTGGCTCCGACATAAAACATAGCCTATGTTGGAGCAGGGATTTTCACCATCATTTTGACGCCATTATTTTCCAAATCGGTTTGGTATTTCCTGAGATTGTGTAGAAACTACCATTTAGAACGTTTTTTAGAACGCTTTTCGCGCATTTTCACCCCTTTTAAATTTAGAATTGTTTAAGAACTGTTCTTAGAAATCCTTTATATCTAATAAGTAGCTGATACTTCAAATTTCATATTTCTAGGTCCATCAGTAACACATAAATCGCATTTTTAGAACGTTTTTTTGCTCCTACACCCCCTTTGGGGTAGTGACACCGACATAAAACATAGCCTATCTTGCAGCAAACGTTGTCTCTATCATTTTGACACCAATATTTTTTAAATCGGTTTGGTATTTCATGAGATTATGTAGAAACTACCATTTAGAACGGTTTTTAGAACGCTTTTTGTGCATTTTCACCCCTTTTAAATTCCGAATTGTTTAAGAACTGTTCTTAGACACCATTTATATCTTATAAGTAACTAATATTCCAAATTTCATATTTCTAGGTCATTCAGTAACGCAAAAATCGCATTTTTAGAACGTTTTTTGCTCCTGCACCCCCTTTGGGGTAGTGGCACCGACATAAAATATAGCCTATGTTCTAAGTTGGATTAACACCATCATTTTGATACCATTACTTTTGAAATCGGTTTGGTATTTCCTGAGATTATGTAGAAACTGTCATTTAGAACGTTTTTTAGAACGCTTTTTGTGCATTTTCACCCCTTTTAAATTTCGAATTGTTTAAGAACTGTTCTTATACACCATTTATATCTTATAAGTAACTAATATTCCAAATTTCATATTTCTAGGTCCTTCAGTAACGCAAAAATCGCATTTTTAGAACGTTTTTTGCTCCTGCACCCCCTTTGGGGTAGTGGCACCGACATAAGATATAGCCTATGTTCTAAGTTGGGCGAACACCATCATTTTGATAACATTACATTTGGAATCGGTTCGGTAGTTCCTGAGCTTATCTCCGACAAATAAACAATTTTTACCTCTTTATAATAGGAGTATGAAGTATAGATATAGATGTAGCTAAAAATTAACCTGCACACATTTTTACGGTTGACATTATTTTTTTAACTCTGTCTCTGGGTTTTAGATTTTTCACCATCCCTCTTCTAAAATGATACAGATGATAACTTCTAAATAGGCACACTGCATGATTTTCTCATTCTATTTTTTTGAAGCAAATGAGATATATGCTTTTAGGTGGAACAGAATTGTAGTGACTTTTTTTTTTTACTATATTGTACACACAGATTTATTATTATTATTACAGTCTTGAAAAGACTGGAAATGATAGAATTGTGAGGAATGAGTCTGTTTGATTCGTTCTCGTTCACTGATTCACTTGTGTGATCGACGCACACATGAAATCTTGTTTGCACAAAACGAAAAGTATCACACACTATTCAATTTCAGCACTTTTTTGCAGTTTTTTTTAACTGCTAAGGCTTTTCTCATAGTTTTGAATTAGTGATTGGGAATTCACATCTCGCAATTATAAGCACGTGAAAATGTATAGTCCAAGAGCTGTTAAGCATTTTAGGGAAGGTATTTTAGGCACCTGGAAATTTGTGCAACACTTCTTTTGCAATGGCTGATTACAAAATCGAATGTCTGGCTGAAGGATCGTGGCCCAAAAAGTGTGCCAGACACGTGTCATGTGCCATTTTTTTTTGACTACCCAAAAAAGGTATTTGAGGCACGCTGAGATTGAGACAGAATAATATTTATCCTTAGAAAAAAATATTTTGAAAACGACAGACACTTTAGTCGGCCCAAAAACTGTGCCAGACACGTGTCAAGTGCCATTTTTTGACTACCCAAAAAAAGTATTTGAGGCACGCTGAGATTGAGACAGAATAATATTTATGCTTAGAAAAAAATATTTTAAAAATGACAGACACTTTAGTCGGAACAAAAACTGTGCCAGACACGTGTCAAGTGCCATTTTTTGTCTGGTACAGTTTTTGGGCCACGATCCTTCAGCCAGACATTCAATTTTGCATTCAGGCATTACAAAAGAAGTGTTGCACAAATTTTCAGGGTGCCTCAAATACCTACTCAAAAATGTTCAACAGCTCTCCTACTATAGGGGCGTACTTTGAGCACACACATATTGCTGTAATTTTGGTGAAAACACACATCGAAGTCGACTTGAGACTAATCACAGAATTCAGTGCAGTGTTGAACGAACATAGGACATTGTGGATGACTTTCGGGCGAAAACACACTCACACGCTGATCCGCGGGATGCAAAAGAGAAGGACACAGTAGTACGTTCCGTTGATGTCAACAAAACCGGTGGGGCAGCAAAGAGCAGCGCAAAACAACAGTCTATGCAAGGAAAAGGGCCGGGGTAATGCTCCGCTTGAAACAAGAGGGGGAAGCAGGATAGAAAACAGGCAAACATATTTCTTCGGCGACGGGCAGTTGTCCGGGGCGAGAAGTTCACTCCAGGATCAAATCCTCCTTCGGTGAAGGGATGGCGAGCCGTTGATTGTAGGATCACTTTTCTTTAGGTGACGGGGGGGGGGGGGGGGGCTAGTTAACTCCAAGCGGCTCACTGCAGCACAGAGTCCACGCAGCTGGGAAGCGAAGATAAGCAGCGTGTACCTCTCTTCCATGCTCCCCTACTTTTTTTTTTTTACATTCGAGAAAAAAAAAACTGGTCGCGGAACACAAGATTTTTAATAAAGATTTTATCCTTTAGGCGTGACGACCATGAAAGCAGAAGCAATAACCACCAGTTCAAAAAAAACTGCAATCTGGTATACGAATACATTTATTCCATCATGAAAAGCAGAGGGGAGAGGTACAAAACCAGGGAACAGAATCGGACAAGAGCAGGAGGAAGTGGAATAAGCAGTTACAATTCACTTGATTGGCGTAGTAAAATATCGCCAATCTAAAAGTATTTGCGCCATGCACACGGGACTGATTTCGCCAAATACATACCGTGAACCTGTTACATGTTTGAATTGAGTAGGGATTCCAGATTTGTGGGTTACTAAAATTCCTGAATCATGGGAAGTGAAAAGCTAGACTGTACTTTGATACAATTGCGGTTAAGTGTAAAAATAACAATGTTTCTGGATAAAGCCAGAGGGTTGAAAAGTTATTGAGTTAATAGGCGAAAAAGCCATGAGAATGTATTTTCTAAACCAGATGTTAGGGTAGGGCAAAATTTAGCAGCTTGCATTGCCACAAAAATGCAGCAGCATTCCCATACGAATGAATATAACGGTCTGAATATTAAGTGCAGTGCGAAAATAAATCTAATGAATAGATTACATGTTAAGTGATTCTAGATGATGAGTTATCTTCATGACCAAAAAAGGAAGTGACCGAAGTTAAAATGCTTTTGTTAACCCTTAACTACTGTGACAGAAATTGTCCCATAACTACTGTGAGCGGTCTCTCAGACCGCTAAATTAAAACATGAATAAAATATAAGCTAAATGGAAAAAAAAATAGTTTGTGTACAAATACTTATCTACTTAATTGATTTATAAATCATTTTCCGAAACTTAAAGGGTTTTTTTTTTTTTTTTTTTTTTTTTTTTTTTTTTTTTAAGACTAAAAACTGGTATTCCGTTATATGAGAATAGTAAGCAAAATCGATTTATTGTAGGACATTGAGGAAAAGAAGGAAAAGAAATATGTAATTTTAAACTCATCTAATAATCGGTGAATAAAAATGTATTTTTTTGTAAAGAATGTATGAATATCTAATAAAAGTATAGTTAAATAGATAAAGTTAGATTATATTTGCATAAAAAATATCGTTATATAAATAAAAAACGTTCGTAAATTAAAGTTTACATACATATCTACACATTTTTTTTTTAAATGGAATTAAATACATGAGAATTTATACATTACCGTGGAAATAAAATAAGTAAAAACAATACGTTTTTTACTACACAGTATAAAATGTTCAGTCGCAGTCAATGTCTTGAATTCTCGAACATTGAAGGCAGACTCTCGATTTGATATGAAAACTGCTGAGTACAATAGTAATCCAAGAGATGCTTTTATTTCAATATCTTCTTACCAAAGTAATTTCGTGTTTCGTTGGACCAGAATAACGCAATTTACATACTTTAATTTTTATATCAGTCCATTTAACTATAATTTCTATAACGTTTTTAACAAATTGTAAATTCCAAGTTTCTTCTGGTTCTGCTTTATGCCCAGTTTATGCAGGACCTTTTAAACTCGGCAGCAGCACCACAATATTATGTTTTTGAGTTTGAAAAACACTATCTGGTTCTTTTGTAGTCCATATAAAATTATTTTTCCCACAAAAATACTCTCAGTTACTTAAAATATTTTCTTCATAATCCAGTGATAATTCCGAACGGGAATCGTGATCACTTTCAATAAATTCATTTTCAGAATATCCAGAATCTGAATATTCTATATCCAGCTAATTTTTAACAGGCCCCTCAATTTTAGTTTGTTTAGGTACACTGGACGTTTTCTCAAATAATTAGATTCCATTTTTCCCATAACATCATGAAAAAAGTATAAAATTATCTACAAAATAAAAAGTTCCTTGTCGGACAAAAACAGAATCACAACTACTGGGAGCGGTCTGACAGGGCGCTTTCGCAATGAAATGAGTAAAAAAAAAATAAATAAATAAAAAAATAAAAAATAATAACAAAAGCAACTAGCAGAATGACAAGCAGAATATGATCTTGGGGGGCCGTTTCTGGAAGGTAGAGGTAAGGGTGAGTATCATTATCTATTCGGAGGGGTGGAAATGCATGTGGAAAAATCTGCAGTGGTCTGTCAAACCGCTCACAGTAGTTAAGGGTTAATAACAGACACCAGTAATGTTTTTCTACAAGGTTAAATCTGGTATGAGAAAATCTCAAAGTAGAATTGAAGACTGACTCACTGATTTTATTTTATTAAAGATATGAGTAACTATAATAATTTAATTTAAATGTGAAGGGCTATTAATACAATCGATATAGTTTTTAAATGTTAAATTTAATTTAGGGGCTGCACTGTTTGACTATAGTGCACTAAAATAAATAAAGTATGAAACAGAATTTTAATTGAAACTGCTGGGGGTGGGGGGGGGTAATCGAACGCAAAAATATATAACGTGATAGTCGTTATAGGCAACACCGTTTTTCATTCGAGATTGTGTTGCGAGTACACGAGAAAGGCGTTTTTGCTTGTGATATCGTGTTGTATGTTTCTGTCAATTATTTTTATGTTAAATTTATTGGATGTATTTAATTGAATATGGGTTCTGTAGTCCGATTAAACGCTCTTGCTGAAGTAATTAAGAAATATGAGGAAAATTTGACGAATAAAAGAGGTTTGTTTACAATGCGTCAGTGCGTATTCATAAGCCTATTTTGGAGAATGACGGTGATGTTAGCAGGTTATTTCGTGCTTGAACTTTCAAGAAAGCAGATGTCTGTTAAGGTATGTTGATAATTTTATTTTATATTGTTGCCTTACGAGTTTTGTACATTTTGAGATTTGTACACAACGAGAACTGCTGAATTTTGAGATTGCTACATAGCGAGAACTGTTGAAACCAGTGATGTTTTTTTTCAGTTAATGAGCACGTAGCGCTCATACGACGTTCAGGGATTGCCACGTTAACGAGTTTTGTTTATTATTTACATTTTAATTTCGTTAAGCCTAACATGCGTATAAACCGGTGCTTGGCGATATTTACTACTTGGCGGGAAAGGCGTTTTTACGCCAAGAAAAATTCCAAGATGGCGGCTCCGGGCATTTATGACATCTGTTCCATAAAAAATTACATTGAACTTGTTTTTGAAGAGATTAGAAATAACTCTTTTTATACCTATGTATTATAATGTATTTACATTTATTCCAATAAAATATTAGAAAAACTGTTCAAACATTTACCGACATTTTGCCCTTTCTGTCAGGCAGATAGCTTCAAACTATTTTTTTTTTAATTTACTGCTGCCATCTGCATTCAAAATTCATAACTGATATTACCTAAAGATGCAATTATTGCTGTAATGACTTAAAATATACATTATTTAGGAAATGTCATGCTAACAATTAAAGCTGAATATATGGTAGCAGAAATGTTACCATTATCATAACACCGAAAATATTCAGTTTGATCATTAAATACCAACTTACGACTCCAATACTGGCAAACGAAAATTTATGGTTACACCAAGTTTAGATTTTCATGTAATTTAACGAAATATAAATCCTAAAGTGTTTTATTAGAAACATTTTTATTTCCTTGAAATCTTATTAAATATGTTACAAATAATTATAAACATTTTCATTTTCTTTTCATAAAAATCTCAAAGCGAAATATTTTATACTTTATTAATATCCTTCAATCAGAAACGTAAAATTTTTTTTGGCCTTTCAAGAATCATATGATTAAACTTATTCTCAGTTTTTAACATTTAAACTTATTTATACATTATTTATAACTCCTAACTTAATAGTGGCCGAAAGGTTCTCTCTCAAAGATGATAGACGAGATGTGCTGTGTTCGAACCCAATCGCGACGTTCGAACCCAATTCGGAGTATTCCGTAGTTTTCTATGAACCTTGGAATTCCTTGCGTAAATACGGGTTCGGTTCTGTTTGAAATACCCCCACGAGAGAAGACTCTGCCCCCCATTCGGGCCCATATCCTTCGTATAGATAATGGGCCGTCATAAACGCCAACACACACCTAACTTAACTTATAACTACAAAATGTTCACATAACATTTAAATAGCTCTTTTATTTTTAATGGCTATCTGCTTCATATAATACTGATCCTGTCATAAAAAAAATGAGAAATTATTTTTTGTTATTTAGTCAGTATCATAAAAATGAATATATTGTTAAAGAGCGTGAAAAGAAACACGTATGCCTCACTTTTGTTTATTTAGTATCAAAATTAATGAATTTCCTAATTGGAAAGTGTTAATAAAAGGTTTGTCAATAGCACTGCACTAATGAAGTTTCATAGTTAATCGGATGAAAAGAGGTCCGGATTTGTCAACAGCTAATTGAAACAGAGGTTAATTATAGATAAAACTCTTTTGATACTAGAATGACAATTTTTAATTTTTGATTTGTATTATTATTTGCAAAGGAAGTGAAATTATAGTGGATAAAGATTCCAAAATTAAATTTTTAGATAAAAGTTTTCATACACCATTTAAAAATAATCATTAAGGACGCATTCTTATACATTTTAGAATTTTTATTACTAAAGAATATACGTTGCGAGAGTTTTCAATTATCAACTTTGAAGCAAAAGACAATATCATTTTGTAAAATGGTAGAAAAATAGATAAAAGCATAATCCCATATATATGTTTACATATTGTGTACAATTTTAAGATATCACGACTATTATTTGAATAACATAATAAATTTTAAAATATCAATTGACAGGTTAAAGTATTTTTTTTAAAGAATACTTTAATTATTTCACAATTTTGTTTCATTCTGCATGTATATAATATTTCTAATTACTCATACAAAGGTGTACTCTACAAAATATTGCGGATCCGTCAATTGGAATAAAAAAAAACTAAAACATTTATCATCACACATTTTTATGAAGCCTAATTGTTTTATCAGTTTTTTTTTCTGTTTGCTTTTAAAAGAAAAAATTATAAAATTTGTGTAGAGTACATTGTACATTGATATTAGTACATTGATTTGTACATATGTAAATGACAATATTAATGTTTACGCTTAAAGATAAATAAACAAATTGTACATCTCTTTTGTCTTAGGATTTATCGTTTAAACTAATTAGCACCGGAAACACATAACAAGAATGCAAAGTTTTTTCATAATAAATTCTGATAATTAGATTGATTTAACATCCCAACAGAAAACACTTCAATTTCTTGATTTTATATGAAATTCAAATTCCCAGTGACTTTTGTTCCAACCTGTATTAGCGTTCAAATCTCTACACCGCAAAATTGCAGTCCTTCAAATCGTAATCCCTTGGTTTTCCCTACAAAAATCCTTAATCAAAACCTTATAAAGAAGGAGGACAATCACTGTATAGTCAAAATCTCGACAAACAGATAGCACAACGTCACCTGATGAAAATCTCTGAAAATTAAATATTTTAAAGATGTTTATTACAATATCTTTTCTTTTTTTTTACTTTTTTTTTAATTTCTAAAAACGCATTGAGCCAATTCTGATGAAATTTAAATAGGGTCCATTCGAGAGTATCCTGTTTCAATATTCAAAAACATCACATGAATCTGTCGCGTATTTTCGGAGTAAAAGGTGAATATACATAAAAGAATCGAATTGAGGACCGCCTCTTTTTTTGAAGTCCGTTAAAACTTAGAATTCACCACAAGAGATTTTTATAAATGATGAGCATAAATACACTTTTTTAAAAATTTATTTATACAGATATGGATTTTTAAATTCAGCCAAGAATGAATGTTATAATATTTACTTACATCGGACAATAACTACGAATTTATAGTCATCTGTACCCAGATTCTAAAGAAGCTGTTTTTGACGTTAAGTACTTAATATATTTGGGGGATAGGGGTACGGGTGTATACCCTAAAACAATTCTAATGTTAAAACACTCAATAACTGCTATAAGTGATAAACATAAATTTTAAAACGGCAAAATGCCTTTATTTATTTAAATTTCGGCATGTTTCATTGCATCAGACAGAAACATTCTTAAGAAAATAAAATGATAAAAATATTTTCGCAAAAATTCAAATTGAAAAACTGGTAAATAACAAAAGCAACAACAACAACAAAAAAAAATCACGCAAACACAAGGATAACGATATTAACTGCAATATTAAAAATGGAATTTGTGAAAGGGAATTATTTTACATTATTGTTTTATAATTCTGTGTAGCATTTCTTTCCAAATTTTAGGAAGCTTCATGGACACTGAATCATTGCAAATATTCTTATGGCGTACGAATATCTCTATTGATTTTCTGATGATGGATGGCAAATAAGATCTTGATCGATAAATTATTTTACTATTATTAAAATGTAATAATGTAAAATAATTCACGTTCAGAAATTTCAATTTTTAATATTGCAGTTAATTTCATAATGCTTGTGTTCACGTGATTTTTGTTTTTGTTTAATAGTTCTTTTATTTAAATTTTTGGGAAAATTTTTTTATCATTTTATTTTTCTTCAGAATGTTGCCGTCTAATGCAATGAACATGTTGAAATGTAAATAAATAAAAGTATTTTGCCATTTTTAAAATTTATTTTAATCACTTATTGCAATTGAAGAGCTAAGTGAAAGAACATGTTAAGTAACAAAAATTACATTTCAAGAAATTTGATGTGAAAATTTCGATGTCAATTTTAATGGGTTTTTTTCTGTTTGATACCATGTGTTTAAAATATTAAGAGGCGTGGTACTAAACTCTATCAAAAAAAACTTATTCATATTTAATTTTTAAATATTAAAAAAATATTAATATTATTTGCATTATTAAATATTAAAATATTAAATATTATTGAATAATGTCTTAAATCTTCAAGGCTAAACTGAACTTTGGTATTTTAGCTTTACCATGTGATAGAATACCTGATAACACCCTCGTTCAAAAGATAAAAAAAGAAAAAAAAAATAAGAAAATGTAGCATAACATGTTCTTCCACTCAGCTCTTCAATTATTAAGTATTTTGATATTTTGAAGTGATTTTTACATACAGTTTATAAATCTAATGTTTTATTTCTTTACAATACCGCATTGTTCTGAGCTCAAATAAACCAAACCACGCTATAGTTCGAATAAATACCTAATCCGAAACGAGTAAATGCATTTTTCTCAACGTATTGTTTTGAGATGGTAGACTTTGCGGAAAATGTATTAATTAAGCTTTTGAGGTTTCAGACAGATGAAATTAATGGGTTTTTTTTTTTTTCGTTTTTTATTAAGAAGTCACAATACAAGATTAAAAGAATACATTTTATTGTTTATTATTTTATTTATTTATTTATTTATTTATTTATTTTTTTGTAGATAACGAAACATATTCAGTTTGTTCATTTGTTCATTTGTTCATCTCAATTTGAACCAGTTAAAATGTGGAATTGTACAGTAGCATCTTTCAAAGAAAAAAATGAAAGTGCCCATTTAAACTAATGACTTAAAGCGTACAGACTATTCACATTAATTGCATATTATACTCTTATTTCAAGAGTAATGCTCATCGAAAAATACTGAAAGAAAATAGCTAAATTAATCGGAGGATTACATCCCCCATTTCCCCACCTTTATACTTAAACAATGTACCTGCAAATGTAATCAGTGAAGGTAATTATCAGAATAAACCTGTATACAAAATTTGAAGCAAATCTAATAATTCTGCATGAAAAGCCATTAATTAAATTAAGATGACGTTAGCCCCCGTCCCCTCCTTTATAGTTAAACAATGAAGCCCCCAAATTAGTCAGGGTAGGGCCTTATCGCAATGAACTTATTTAGAAAATTTAAAGCAAATCGGATATTCCTATCAAAAGTTATACATGCATCCGTACGTACAGTCGTGGAAAAAAATAAAGTAAACACACCCTACTAACTTCTCAAGAAATTATGGTAGAAGAAAGTTAGTGGTATCTAACGATTGGAAATAAAGCCTACTTTTAAATAATGTATATAAAATTTTCTGAGGGGGCCATCTACATATTAAAACGAACCCGAGCTTCATTTTTTTTCAATAGCAATACCCAATTTTAACGAGATATTTCAAATCTTCGGTTCAAACTATGCCCAGACACGAAATTTTAAGTCATTTGAATGATATATTTTTGAACTATAAACATTCAAAATTTAGTGCTTCTAATGTTGAATGACATTTTCATATTTTCACTAATATCTCCTGAAATTATACTCCTAATGTGCTAATTTTTTGTGTAGCAATAATACTAAAATACCCAAACATAAATGCTTTGAATTTGCAATTTTTATAATTTTATTATATATATTGTGAATTATGAAATTAATATTCGAGAAAGTTATGAATTGCAACCTACAATTTTTTTGATGAATTTTGATTTATTAAGTCCTTTATGGAAATATGAAGTTTAAATTTTTTCTTCCAAGTAGTTTTCAAATTATGCTTAAAAAAGGGCAAAATGATGGTTTAAGGGGCCGTCTATGATAGAAGTGACTAGATATTTTGAAATTTCTTTTGCAGTCCTATAATCTAGCAGACTTCATTGACTGCTTGAGTTACGCTTAAGGTGCCTTGATCAAGAAGGAGGCTCTCTAGGTTAACAATCGAGTACCGAACTTCAATTACCTTAAAATACGCTCATTTTAAAAGAATAAATTTCTGGTAAACGTATGGTACGAACTACATAAAAATGTGTTTTTAGGCTAATTAAATGGTGTAGAATTTTTTATGCTGTCAGAATTGTGTACTGCTATTGAAAAAAAACAAAGTTATGGTTCGGTTTAATCTGTAGATATCCTCCTAAGCAAATTTTATATATATCATTTGAAAATAGGCTTTATTTCCAATCGTTCAGTACCAGTAATTTTCTTCTACGGTAATTTGTTGAGGAGTTAGTAGGGGGTGTTTACTTTCCTGTAATCTAGCAGTCTTCAGTGACTGCTTGAGTGGCGCTTAAGATGCCTTGATCAAGAAGGGGCTCACTTGGTCAGTAAAAGAGTACCGAACTTCAATTTGGATACAGCCTCTAAAATACACTCGTTTTAAACTAATTGATTTCTCGAAAACTTATCGTACGAATTGCATAAAAATTTCTTTTTGGGTTAATTGAAGGGTTTAGAGTTCATTTATGCTGTCAGAATTGTGTACTGCTGTTAAAAAAAGTTATGGTCCGTTTTAATGTGTAGATATCCCCCTAAGCAAATTTTATATACATCATTTAAAAGTAGACTTTGATACCAATCGTGTGGTACCACTAAGTTTCTGCTACTATAATTTTTGCAGAGTTAGTGTAGGGTGTTTACTTTTATTTTTTCCACGACTGTACATACAGATCCCTCGGAGACATTAGCTCTCAGACTTTGATAGCCAGTGAGCTAAAAAGGGATATCGTTTTCTCTGATTTGATGGTAATTTGAATGTGAATCGTGCAGACTATTAGAATGCTGAAGATATACTGAAACTAGCAGCTAGTATTTTTAAATTATCTCAATTATGATGTACAGTGTTAATTATTTATTCTTACAATCCTTTTGTCTTTCGGACGTCGTTCACTAGCAGATCAAGTTTGTATTGGCAACTATATTCGCTTGAAAAGTAGTTATCGTAGAGGAACTGCAAGAAGTGAAAGTATCTCATCTTTAAGTCATTGATCCGGGAAAAAATGCATTATTGGAACTAGCCGAATTTTGTGTAGATCGGTTGCTCAAATGCATTTCAGCATAAAAGAACTATTACAGAATTTTAACTCCTACTTTTTGACAATCCCATTGCCTCAGCGACGAGCAATCCAGTTTTCTCCTGACTCCCGATTTCAGATTAAGAATTTTGTGTATCTCAATTTCGATGATCTAAAAAAATGAAATTATAATTTTTTAAAGAAGATTTACAAAATCATTTTACTTTTAGCGGTGTATATATTTTTTAAATCAACATATATGACACAGAGCCAAATCTAATTAATAAAGAACCATATATTTCCATAATACATTCTAATTTTAAGTGTGGTCGCAAATACAATTTTCTTACAGCTGACTTTTCTTTTTGGTGAGACATAATTGTAATAATTAACGTAATACTGCCATGAGTAATACTTGGTTTATGTCTATATAACTTATTAGTTCTATTATTATTATTATTATTATTATACATACGCATGCATATCTATTACAATTATTTATAGCTGTATAGCGGTTTTGGAGATTCTCATGCATGATACAGAATTCAGTGAATGGTTAAAAAGATTAGAATAGTTTTTAGAAATATTTGCTGCGTATGCTCTGGTAAAATATTAATTCACCTTAAATTAATATTATTTAAATGTATACGATCTTTCATTTAGAAATTCATTAAATCTTCAATTCAAAATAATAGAATGTCAAAATTTCAAAACAGTCAATGGCACTTAGTCCACAAAGCTGGTAAGCTAACTTTCCTTTCTTCCATATAAATATAATTTGTATCAATACCATTTCTTAAAAATATTTATTTATTTTCCATAAATGTCTTTTTAATAGCCCGGTAGTAGGAGAGCAAAAAAAGGCCCAATTCGGAAATAATTAGGGGAAAGCTGGAAATAATTTTAATCCCTTCAGTTTATGTCTAGAATGAATATGCTACGTTTTCCCCCTCGTACTAGGTGAGTGTTAGGAAGTGCACATTGATTTATAGTAAAAAAAAAAAAACAAGTTTTTTTTTTTTTTTTTTTTTTTTTTTTTTAAATACCATAACACTATCTCGAAATCACTAACTTTTCAAAAACATTGCCAATGCAAATGTTGTAGAGCTTACAATTCTGAGTAAAATGAGTACCTAAACTTAATACTTTTGCTGAATATTAAGGTCACAATTCTACTCTAAAATTTTAGCCCCGTGGTCAGGGGGTTGAAATCAGATTTAATTAGGAGAAAACTGGAAATATTTTTAAACCCTTCAGATTAGGCCTAAAATGAATATTCTATCTTTTCTTCTTCGTACTAAGTGAGTGTTCGGAAATATGTACACATTTACATTCGAAAAACACGTTTTTCTTTAATATTTTTAACAATATCTGAAATTGCGACATTAATTTTGAACAAAAATATTAATGTGAGTATTCCTTTTATTCAGAATTTTAAGCTCTACAACATCTGTATTGGCAATGTTTTGATATAGTTAGCTGTTTTGAGATATTGTTAAGGTAATCTGGTCTCTCCTATCTTGAAGCTCTTGATTAATCATTAAGGCAAACTTTTGAAATGGAATTCCGACCTTAATTTTGAACAAAAATATTAATGTGAGTGCTCATTTTATTCAGAATTTTATGCTCTGCAACATTTGTATTGACAATGGTTTTGATAGACCTAGCTGTTTTGAGATATTCTTAGGTAACTTGGTCTCTGCGGACTTCAAGCTTTTGATTAGCGACTAAGACAAATTTTTGAAATTAGAATTGCGATCTTAATTTTGAACAATAATACTAATGTCGGTGGTTATTTTATTCAGAATTTTAAGCTCTACAACATTTGCATTGACAATGTTTTTGATAGAATTAACTATTTTGAGATGTTGTTAAAAATATTAAGAAAAATTACGTTTTTCGAATGTAAATAAGTACATATTTCCTAACGCTCATTTTGTACGAGGGGGAAAACATAGAATATTCATTTTAGACCTAATCTGAAGGGATTAAAACGATTTCCAGTTTTCCCCTAATTAATTCCGCGTTTAACCCTCTGACCACGGGGCTAAAACATTAAGGTTGATTTGTGACCTTAATATTCAACAAAAGTATTAAGTGTAGGTACTCATTGTATTGAGTTTTAAGCTCTAAAACATTTGTTTTCACAATGTTTTTGAAAAAGTTAGTGATTTCGAGATAGTGTTATGGTATTTAAAAAAAGTATTTTTTTACTATAAATCAATGTATAATTACTAACGCTCACCCAATACGAAAGTGAAAACGTAGCATATTCATTCTAGACATAAACTGAAGGGATTAAAATAATTTCCAGCTTTCCCCTAATTATTTCCGAATTCAACTCCCTAAGCACTGGGCTGTAACCCGTGTTCCAAAATGAGAGAAGTTTTGAACATAATAAGTTTCAATTACTATAAATATCTAAACATATATAATTTCAACAAATCTTATAAAACTATTTTTATTATTCAGTTTATATCTAAATTTCGGAAGTTCAAACCATGTAATATATATATATATAATTTTTTTTTCATTTGATGATTGATTTAGAATGAAAAGTACATTAAGACATTATAACAAATATGCATGTTAAAACTGAAAGATCAAATCTTTATAAATAGATATATGACAATCTTTTCTTATAAACATTGCGACGTATCTACAAACTTTGAAATTTAATTGTGCTTATCAAATAAGAGTTTTGGTTCATCGTAGATAATATTGATGTCACAGGGTGTTGTGTTATAATTAAGGATCTACCAAAACATGTTTCTAAGGCCGAAACCGAATTTCGGTAATCTTATTTTCGGCCGAAAACGAAAACGAAATGCCCAAAAAATTTTGCTAATTAATACATAATTATGAATTAATCGCATACGTGATCCAAGTTTGTTTATATCATGTAAAATAAATGTAATTAATTCATTAAAGACACAAAATGATTTTCTAATTATACGAATTTCAAGCAATTAAAAAATGTTTTAGGCATGCATACCTCGATTTATCTTCTATAATGATTTTCGTAAATGATTATCTGTTATACTAGAACTTTCACACAGTAAAGGGTATTCGAAACACTTCTACGGCACTAAACTCAAAATTTTCTATTATTGCTAAGTCTCTAACTTTTAATGAGCACGTGAAAAGAGTCTTCAATATTTAGTGATATTTGCATTTCTTTGCTTTATAATTTGTACTCAAGTCTTGAGTCAGTCCTATCTGATAATTATAAACAGTGAAGATCATAGCAATAAATAAAGTTTCTCTCATTTCAGCCGACACGGCTCAAATGAATTAGTATTGTCGAAATTCCCGAAAGAAGAAAAGAGATTTTTGGAAGACATACGGTTTCGGTCAAGCCGAATTTTAGGCATCATTTTTGATGAGAATGAATTTTTCTGTGAAATTCTAATTTTAGGCAGCAAGCGAAAACGAAACAAAATTATCGGTCGATCTCTAGTTATAATAATCTTTATTGAATTTTTTAAGTATGTAAGTATATTATTAGTACAATAAAATAAGTATTATAAAAAATAATTACATGTATATAAAACATGTATGAAGCATTCTCACAATATTTTGACTTTCATGTCCCTGAATAATAATTTTTATTTTAATACACTTTTTTTGTGGTTTTTTTTTAAATTTCATATACTGGGGAACATCCCATTGCATGATTGCACAACAATATTAACGAGATAAATATGTTTTGGACGAAGTTGCGAGTCCAAACACCAGGAAAACTCCGATACCGTCCCGTGTCCCTGATGCTGATTTTTAAGTTTGGAGCTGTCTGGATAAAATTGTTTCAATAAAAATAATTCGATGTAAGTTTTTTCCGAAACTGAAACTATTGTTTTATATAAATATGTTGCTAAAAATTAACCTGCACCCACTTTTAGGGTTTTTATTATTTTTTAAACTCTGTCCCTGGGTTTTAGATTCCTTACCATCCCTCTTCTAAAATTATACATTAAATCATTTCAGATGCAGCCACAGAAATTTTTTCAAGTTTTTTCTGATGCAGAAATATGCTAGAGAAATAATGTCTAAAATTCTTTAGCCGGAAATTTACTGTAGTACTTAAATCAGCATTTAAATATCAATTTCAAACATCGTGGCTTTATTGGTAGCCTCACCGTCCCCAAGGTTTATTCCTGCGCTTTTCGAGATAAATTAAAAAAATATATATATTTAATCCAATGTTAACAACTGTTTCTAAAAATCAATGAACATTGTGGCTTTCACTTAGTCTTAACATGATTTTCCTAAAAATAGGTGGTAATTTTCCTTACCGTCCCTTTTTTTACCATTTCGTCCCTTTTTTCCAATACCATCCCGTTTTTCTACCTTACCGTCCCTTCTTTAACACCCCTTTAAGACAATGCTATGCAAAAATTCTGTATCAAAAGTAGTACATTGTTATTATTTCTTATTTGAATGTCCTGTGGGTACTATGCAAATTCATTTTAAGTAAACGTTTAGAAGAAAATAAAAAGTTATAGGGGTAAAATGGTAAGGAAAATTAAAATCGCAAGTTTAACTTAAACCTCAGTTAAATAAAAAATTTTCTCTGCTGACCATTTTTTCTTTATTTTGAATCATTAAGGTATTCGTCTATCAGATTAAAATGTCATTTTAGCAAGTTTAATTTTGACATTTTTTTTTCCCAAAAGTCAAAAGATTGTGAGAATGCCCCATATAACAATAAAATAAGAAATATACTATTTCTAAGAATTTTGACTTGAAAAATAATCTTTTAAAAACAAAACCCCCTTGGATAAATAAAATTACTTGTATTTATCAATCGTGTATCAATCAAGTTACATGTAATCAGATAGATATCAACATATGCTAAACCATTGCTTTAAGATGTGCACAAACCAAAATAAGTACTGTTAACTGGAGTTTAAGAAAAACCAGGCGTATCAACATGAAAATAGATTTTATTCGTGAAAGCCAGAGAAATAACAAGAAAGTAGAATTAAGGAGTGTGTCTCAGGCTACAAACAGAATTACATGAATATTTTATGGATATCAAACACATTCCTTTGTAAAAGGGAATGTTTTTTTTTTCTTTTTCCACCGAAAGTAGATTTCAGAAAACAAGACGATAAATGTATTTCTTACATAAAAAAATATATATATACCTATGTATGACCCACATTTAAAAATAAAAGATAATTTTTTGAGGCATTTCAATGGAAGTGTTATAAAAAATTATATAATAAATGTTTCAAATTTCATTTGCTCATCTTTATCTGATTGATTTGTAAATATTTTATAGCATACCACAGAGACTAAGTACGGTGGAAATATATTTTTCAGTAATGTTTTGTCATATAATCTACGATAAAGATAGTTATTATAATTTCTCTCTTTAACGTATGCACAAATTAAAAATATTTAATGTACAGTAATGTATTATGCATACAATACACACGTTTATATATACAGTTACAGATAAATGTGTGTGTGTGTGATATGAATATAAAAATTTGTAAATGATTTAAACAAATTTTGCAATATCAGGCTGATAAAGTGTAACATATTTCCTTAAACAGAAAAATAAATCAAACATTGTCTCTATTACTTTAAAAGTACCGGGTGTCCCAAAAAGGACTGACTGATTTTAAAATTCAATAACTTGTAAACGGTGACAGATATTTAAAAAATTCTTGCAGGAGGGTTATGCATAAGGTCAAAAGTTTTCTTACAGTGATTTTCAATTTTAGTTCGAATTACAAGCAATAGATGGCGCTGCGATCGATAGACGCTAAATTCAGGCTCGATTTTTGGTACTTCGTGGCCCGGATAATACATTTCCATCTCCTTTTTCCGCATAGAACAAGATAAAGGACCAAAAATCGAGCCTGTATTTAGCGACTATTGCTTACAGCGCCATCTATTGTTTGTAATTCGAACTAAAATTGAAAATCACTGTAAAAAACTTTTGACCTTATGCATAACCCTCCTGCAAGAATTTTTTAAATATCTGTCACCGTTTACAAGTTATTGAATTTTAAAATCAGTCAGTCCTTTTTGGGACACCCGGTAAATCCAACAAAGCTTCTGGTTTACAGATATTCTGGTTTTAAATAATCGATTTTTTTTTTTCGATATTTGGTTGGCGTTTGACATGTGAGCTAAAATTTCAATAAGGCCAATCGATTTATGGCATGGCAAAATTTCAATTGTAAATTAATAATAAATAATCATCCAATAGGGAGATTAATAGATCAAACGGTTTTCTATTTGGCTTGAAGCATCCCTTTTGAAGTATATACCCAGTGGTGGAAAATTGGCGCAGAGGAGGAGCCTATTGACACCACTAAATTTTAGTAGAATTTTTCGTTTTATCTAATGACAGTTTTTATTAAGATGAAGAATACCATAAAATATTAGTGGTGTCAATAGGCTCATCCTCTGCGCCAATTTTCCACCACTGATATACCTGTTCATATTATTTTGAAAGGATAGTCTTTCTCTGTTGGACTCTTGAGTTTGTAACATCTTTACAGGTTTGGGTTCCTCTCTGGCACTACTTTTCACATGTATGTCACAATAAATAAAGCCAAATTGTCTTCAACATTTTCAGAGTACTTCAGTTGGTATTTATTTTAAATAATCAAAGACTTCAAAATCGGATGTTTGTTTAACAGTTATGGGAGATTCTCAAAAGAAGGGATCTTTAAACGTTAACTATACGTAATTTTTCAAATTTTCAAATTTAAGGCCAATTTTTTTAATAGTATAGTATATAATCTACAAAATTATTCACAAACATTAAGAGACAGCAACTATTTTGGAAAATCAATTATTAAAGCATTTAATTAGCAGTTCTGTAGGTTACAGATTTTGGACATTTCTGGGACGGAGTTTACAGATTTTGGACATTGCTGGCATGTATGTTACACAGTTTTGACCTTTCCATAAATAAGTTGCGCTTAGTATATAAAAAATTCTTAAAACTAAGAATGTAGTAAATTTGTCCTATAATTGCATGTGTATACATATATAATGTAAAATTAACTTTTTATTATCCAGTAATAATAATAATAAAATAAAATGTTAAACTCTGATATTAAAATATTTACTACTTTTTTAGGAGTAATATCTTAATTTTATAGGAGCATTATGCAAAAAACATATCTTTACACAACATTAGATGTATCCAACATATAATTTATTCTTTTTATTTTCACAGAAAACAAGTTACACTGCCATTTTTTTAATGCACATATCTATAATTTCTTTATAAAAAAAAGCCTCCTCTTGCTGTTACAGGGTGAGGTGGCGATGGCGATTTCAACAAAATATCTTCATATTTTAAATGTGTGCTGCCATTTTTCGATGAATAACGAAATTTGTTAAAATCAATGTCTCCCTGAAGAGTAAAACAAATTATAGAAAATATTTGTTCACCTTTATCAATGCTGATAATTTCAATAATACCTGGTCATAAGTTTTCATCATAAATTACAAAGCACCAATCACCAATGTCAATCTATTCTGTGAAGAGTCAATTATAGAAACAATCTTTTATTTTTATTTTTTTTTTTTTATTTATTTATTTTTTTTTTTTTTTTTAACCAGCTTCACTGGTAATAGATTTTTGATTGTTTTTTACAGAGACTGCAAAAACAAGATCTATTTTTAATTTGAATAGTACCAAATTTGTTTGTCGCTTGTACGGAGTGAATCTTTCGAATACCTTTAATAGTTTTTGCTGGTTGTCTTACTATACTTCGAGTGCAGTTAATTTCTGTTTTTTTTTCTGTTTTTTACCAAAATTAAAGTACGTAGTGGCTTAAGCTCTTTATTTGCCTTGCATTCTGGTGGGGGTGCAAAGATGAAGAATGAAATTTTAAGAAGAGAGGATAATTAAACCTTGAATTAAAAAAAAAAATGACCTTAAATACAATAATTCAACATATATATATATACAGGGTGATTCATAAATATCGAAACAATAGGCTATCTCCTTAAATATTGGCCATAGGTACATACTTCCAATTGCAAAGTTTCATAAAAAAAGGTGCCAAATTTAATGACGTAAGTTGTAACTCCATGAGGGGTCTATTTGAGAAAATAAAAAAAAAAAACAAATTTTTTATACGGCCCCCGATGGGTAAAATTTCCAATTAGGAAATTTTCTCTTATCCCTTCCTGAATTAAACAACAACAACAAAAAAATCATCTCGTATCTGCAAAACTCGCAGAGTTATTAAAATTCAAAATTCGCGACTTACACCATTTTCCCATGTCTCTGAGCAACGACTTATTGACTCATTTTGAATGCAAGTTAGGGATCATCCACAAATTGTATGTTATTAAATGTCGATTTAAGACAGTGCCTCTCCTTTGGACATAAAATAGCAGAGTATAGATTTTAAGTTAAACATTCTTCCAAATTATGCTGGAGGCCTTTATTATAGGTCTGGTAGGGTTGAAATATCCAGACCCGGTCTCGAGCCGACCCATAGAAAAAAAAAGTTCGTGTCACCCTGGAAAAATTTTTAAATCTTAGCCCGAGTCTGGTCCGGCTTGATTGAATTTCTAGAAAACATAGTTTTTTACGTCGATATGTTTAAAAATTGCTTCGTATGAAAAAGTTCTGACCAAAAATAGCTTTATAGCTTTATAATAGCTTATAGATTTTCTTTTTACATGTTTATGATCTTCATTTTTAAAGAAGCGTCAAAGGCTGTGATATTTTTTTTTTATGAATCTCTATTTGTATGTAAATGTTTCACTTACCATTTAATATCATTAATCCATAATCCATGTATTGGAGACATTCAAAAATGATATACAGTTAAACCTTCTAAGACGGAATCACACAGACAAGAAAAAAAATGCCTTATGGACAATTTCCCATCCTAGGAGGTGCCTCAAGTATTATTACATTCATTTTGCATAGATCAAAAAATTAATCCGTTTTAGACAGCATTCCGTAATAGGCAGGTTCTTTTTTACATGTTTTACTGATTTTTTTTTTTTTTCATTTAAATCTACTGTTCTTTAAAAACGATTTTTAAAGTTTAATTGTAAATGGTAATATGTTTTAATTGTAATTGCGATTTAAAAATATGTGCATTTTTTGTAAATTTTTTGGGTTGAGCTAAACTTTACTGACTTTTGCAAGTATTAGGTGAGTTCGATAGAATGATTTTAATACGGGTTGAGTCGAGACCGGGGCTGAAAATTTCGCCCCGTGGAGACCTTGTACAGAAGAAAAGAAGCCAATCCCGGTTCGGTATGAAAAATACATTAAGCACGGCCGAGACTGGTCCGGCCCAGAATACATAGACTTTTTTTAACCACTCGCCGGGACGACATAAATCCTGAAGTTGTGGGGGTTAAAATTATGAAAACACTCTTAATCGGTATGTTAGAAAAAACCTTGTATTAAATAGTACAGAAATCTGTGCAAATGGCGAAAGTTAAACTGAATCGGAAGTTTAAGCTACAGGAAAGAGTTACATAATCACCTGCAATTTTTTAAAAAGCATTTAAACATTTTATTAGGGGCCAATCTTTGTTTAAAACTTTAAATGCGTTTTAAATTATTAATTTTAATTGTTAAAACTAATTAATTTAAATGCGTAATTAAAATTGAAATAAATTTAATTTAAATTATTAATTTACACTTTTAAGTCAAGAATTGTAAAAAAAAAAAAGGGGGGGGGGTGCAAACTCGGAACATGACCTTTTGATTATTTTACATTAATTTTGTTTCAACAAATTTGAAAATATATTTATTTTTGAAAATATGACTTTTTTAAAAATAAGTTACATCATTTTTTTAATTTGTGTTTTTAATATTTTTAATATTAATATTTAAAAAAATGCTGAAACAAAATTTAAGTTATATTTTTGTCTTTAATTAAAGGAAAAAAGTTTAAAATTCGACGATAATATTTCGAGTTATAACGATTTTAAATTACCCGAATTTAAAAAAAAATAATAATAATTTTTAAAGTTTTAAACTTTCTGAGAAATTTTAGGATGTGATTTTATTTGCAAATTATATGGTTAATCATCACAAAAAAACCCAGAAAAATCTTATTCTAACTCAATAAATATATTTTTACATGTATCCTGGAACTTTTAAAGTAACATTGTTTCTTGAATAACATGCATTTCAATTTGTGTCTAATCCATTAAAACCCGACGAATTATTTAAACAGGCATAACTCCATGAGTTTTGCACATATGAAGATGGAACTTTTTGTGTTTCATTCAGAAATGAATAAGTAAAAAATTCCTAATTGGAAATTTTACCCTACGGGGGCCGTATAAAAATTTAATTTTCGTATTTTCTCAAATAGACCTACCATGGAGTTGTAACTTATCTCATTAAATTTTCCACCTTTTATTCTGAAACTTTGCAATTGGAAGTATGTGCCTAGGTGCATTAATTAAGGAGATAGCCTATTGTTTCGATATTTATGAATCACCCTGTATATATATATATATATATATATATATTAGATGTATTTTAGAACAATAAACTCTCTTATGATATATTTATTTATGTATTTAGAAAATTAAAATTATTTGTGTTTAGATCGTTCAACGATTTGGACATGGTTATTAAATAATCTTTTGGGTACATTTGCTACAAAAAAAAGTTTGCGAAATACATGACAACGCGTAAGATCACTGAAGAATTACTTTTGAAATAAATAAAAGAAGTGTTATTATTGATTTTAAATCATTTTTAAATAAGCATGTCCGAAATTTCGTAACGATCGCAGCGGCCGCCATTTTGTGTCGATCATACACACGTATGTTGAGCATGCTTCTAGTCAAATTTTATTATTGCACGTACTAAATGGGCTTTATTTGTACAGAACACGGTAATTATTTACAATAAAACATTATAATAAATATATTTTTATACATTTCAGGACACGAATCCTCTTTAAAAATAAATTTATCAAAAAAAAAAAAAAAAAAAATGTGTTTCGATCGTTACGCGATTTTGACATTCTAGTTTCTTAGAGTTTCTTAGTAGCGAAAAGTGAATTTATTACAAAAAAAAAATATTACAGAAACATATACAAATACTTTAAAATTTTTTAAATGATTTTAAAGTTATATAAAAGAATTTAAATTACTTACTTGATGTATTTTTTGTGGAAATGACAGCTTTGTTACGATCGTTACTTTTGGACATAACAAAATACTGAAAAATTCTTTCTAGAAAAGTCCTTCTATCTTCAAAAAGCAATAACTCAGACGGCCATCTCTTAACGAAAATATCAAAAAATTATCAATTTCCTTTATGCATTAGTTGTTTACCATTGGAGCCACTTGGAAACAAGTTAAAATCCTTTTTCTTGGTGGTACATTGGAACATTTAAATTTATGAATGTCCAAAATTAGCCTCTTTGGCATAAAATAATAAAATTTTAATATATTTATACAGAGCTTTTACAATGAATTATGTCATTTTCTGTCTCTGGGCAGAATTAAAAACTCGGTGTATTTTTTTTTTTTTTTTTTTTTTTTTTTTTTTAAGTCAATGATAATTAGATTTATTTATTGAAGAGCTTAAAGTTATGATGTGTGTCCAGTGCCCACCTTTTGAAAATTGCCCTTATCTAAAACGATAAATTAGTATTTCAATAAAAAATATATCAATAAATAAAATTTCACAATACAATAAAAATAATAATAAAGTATATTTTTTATTTCGATAATTTTGGATACAAATAATCTTGGCATACATTAAAAAAAATTTCTTATTAAAATGCTTTTAGAAATCAACAGAACTAAAGTAAAAAAAAAAAAAAAAAAAAAAAAAAAAAAAAAATTACGTGTAGCATTAATCCCTGCCGGCTCGGGCCTACAGGCGGAGGTAGATTTTAATGTTAAGTACTAAATTCTCCAACAAAACTTAAATCAATTTGTTTAGAGATAAACCCAGTTTCTTCACAAAGAGTGAGCTGTAGGGAGCTAAACTTTTTGTGAAAATTGTAATATACACGAATACACACACACGTGTATATGGAATAGGTTTAAAAAAAGGCTACAAAAAATTCAGATAACCTTAAAGTGTTAAAATATGTTAATATTTCCATATTCGGGTTTTTTATCATGTTTTAATACGTTTCTTCAAACTTACATGGCGTTACATATTCACCTGTTGAGGTCCATTATATTTCCCATATGACGCAATATGCATATTTTTTTTAATTCGTCAAACTATATATTTTATTTTGAGTTTTTATGCTGAAATCTTGTTCAAGAAAACTTATGACGTAATATTCAATTTGTTTTCAATTTGTCAAACTATTTAATTTTACACGTGAAAATTTTGCAACAAAAAAGTAATTGTTGTGGTGAGAATTTTATTGTTTTTTTTATTGTTGGCAACTGCTATAACGAAAAACTTTTATTTTTTGCCTACCATTGTTGTGTAAGAGCTGGTTTTATCAGAATCATGTTAAGACAGTATTCAAAATTTTGAACCGTCCCCATTTCCACCCTTTTTGGCCGATTTCGCCAATTTTCAATCCCCGCCGAGATATTAGCCATATCAAAGTTGCTGGCGAGTTTGAGGACAATCCGTGCATAATTGTGACTTTTATCGTGCTGACAAAATTTAATACATACATACATACATATATATATAAACTTTTTAGGTGGGGGTGGTTTTGGGTTCCTGGGGTCCTATAATGAAAAGTTATGAAGGAATTTTTCAAAAGTCGCACCATGGTAACGACTGCAATAGGTAGTATTTCTTACGAAATCTACATAAAAAAAAAAGAAAAAAAAACTTGCACAAAATTCTTGACATAATTTAATGCGTTTGTATACTGCATAACACTTTAGTTACGCCTGTATATGGTAGAAATCCAGGTAGAACTTTTCTGTGTTAAATATTTAAATTTTGAGACGGCGAAATTCAGGCTTAAGCTCACCAAAATAAATAAAAATGTATAAATAACTCAAATTTGATTTTTTTAAAAGAGCTATTTTAATTAAAAAATAAATTCATTTTAAATACACAATGTTACCACAAAGCTCATTAATATCGTATCTTATAATTTTCTTATTAAAAATATCACAGATAATAAAATGCACAGTAAAAATCCTCTAAGATCTTATAATGCAATTACAACTTCAAATAAACGGTCAAATGCGAGCATTACTCGCGCACAGAGGGTTCCGTAGAATAAATATATGAATTTGTAATTGTATTATATATATATATATATATATATATATATATATATATATATATATATATAAACGTAAAGCACAGTAATCACCAACAAAAAACAAGATAAATTCATGTGAAATGCGCCAAACAGCTGCAGTAAAACACATAAATTAAATATAAAGCAGTATAAGACTATATTTAGCCTGAACCAGCGCACCCCCCCCCCCCCCCTCACAGAACAAGAAAAATATCTATGTAAACATTAAAACTTTAACAAAAACTAGGAAAAGAATATAAATACTGTAGTATTCGCATGAAGTTTTGAAACATAACCCACTGCCGATGAGGCCGCAGCCTATCTTTTCCTAGTTTTTGTTAAAGTTTTAATGTTTACATAGATATTTTTCTTGTTCTGTGAGGGGGGGGGGTGCGCTGGTTCAGGCTAAATATAGTCTTATACTGCTTTATATATATATATATATATATATATATATAAGCTGCTAAAAGAATACTAAGACTTTGTAAAAAACTATACAACGTAGGGTTAGGTATAACTGTATGAATTAGAAAAGTGTAAATGGGTATACCATCAAAGTTCAAAGAGATATGGAACCTAAATAATATCAAATATAGCTATTCGTATAACACTTTTTTTCAATATTATCCTAATCTGTTTATGATGAACTTAATTCGGTACTGTCAATAAAAGCAGTGCATAGTTAAACTTCATTTGGCATTTCATGAAACTAAATTAAGCTTAGTAATAACCATTATTTCTACAGTGTAGCTAAAACAAAACCTTTGTTCAAAGTTTAAATTTGGCATCGTGCTAAGCGCGCTTCGAATTGAGGGCTCAAAGTTGCAACGCCGCCTTGGTCAGTGCCGCGTTTTTCCAGATAGGTGTTTAATTAACTTTTAAAGTCACTCGAGGCGTATTGAGAGATACAATCAATGCAAACTATCGCGAATACTACAGTATTTATGCGATTCATTCTAATTAAATCTTTCGAGGGCGATGCCCTTAAAAAACGGACACCTAATTTTAATTCCAAAACAGACAAACGGCACCAAGAATATTTAATTAAAATTTTCCTTTTATCATGTACGTGAAAATAAGCAAGTTCGAATTTTCTAATAAATTCGTTTATAAATTCAGGTGTCAGTTCATTATTTCATATGTTTATAAATAGAATTACTCCGTGTCGGAAAGGATTAAGTGGTCGCAGGTCTCTTAAAGCTTCAAAATTTAAGAAATTTTAATTTTTTAGATGTTAAACTCCTATCTTTTCTGAATATTTTGATATAATTGTTTCCTTGAAATTCCCATTAGAACAGAAGTTTTGGCTTTTAGAATTATACCCGCTCAATAGCTGAAGCGGCGTTTCCGAAACATTAAAGTCATTATTTTCCAAATTTCGTTTTTTGGGCATAACGCGAAGGATACAACAAAATTTTCTGAATATTTTTTCATGAAATTTGCAAAGCATATATTTCATGTTAGTCTGTATAAACTGAACCTAAAATTTCCTTTTTATTGTTCAAAAAAATATTTTTGAAGTGAAAACTTCTTTAGGCGCGTTGAGCTTTTTTTTTTTTTTGAGATGGGGAAAAACCATTGATTTCGAGACACTGTAACGTAACCGACATGCTAGCATTTTGACACATAGATACTAGCGCGCCAAGCGGTGAATGACAGGAACTTTTCCCTCTTCAGCTCAATCCGCAAAAGAAGAAGGAAGCTAAAACTCACTTTTTCTCCCGGCGTATTGCTAAAACAAATTATTATTTTGTTTTTCGTCAGTTAAAATGAATTATACCGTATTCGTGACCTACCTATTTCGTGTAACTAAAAACCGATAACGCTGTATTTTATCGTGTTGATGGTCTGGTCAATGACCAACAGTATTGGCAGGAATTTCGATTACGGAAGATAAAATACGGGGCACAGATGTCAGATACGCACTTGGGTACCTAATTGACAGCAAAATGGCGTTACTTTATTTTACAAGGTAACCCGGCTACTGTTGCTTATTTATTAATAAATTGTTCATTTACTTTTATTTTATTTTTTTAAATTGTACAATTCTTTTGTTCTATAGTTATTAATGAAATTACCGTTTATTTATTGTTGTTTACTTTTTAAAACAATAGAAAGTAATTTAAAAATATATATTGTAACTATTATTGGAAAACGGGCTTTCGCCAAATTGACGTTAGAAATCGCGCCAAACCTGGTTCGTATATCACATCTCTGCCAAATTCTCGTTTTTTTTATTTTTCAACTTTTTATCCAAATTTTCCAGATTTTTTAATTTTTCCCTTTCATTGTATCCCAAACACTACCTTCATACCAAATTTCAAGATTCTAGGGATACAGGACGTACCTCTGAGTTTTGATGATCGGTGAATCAGTGTCGAAAAGGCGAAAGTTTAAGTTCATATATCTTCTGAAATAAAAAAGATAGAAACGTGAAATTTCAGCATTTAGTTCCATTTCCACATTACTTTAGATTTACGAAGTTTCAAGTTTCTGGGAATCACCATCAAAAGTAATAATAAAATAATATTAAAAATATTTCAAAACAGAGTCATAATAAATAGACAAAATTATGTCCTCTTTTAATCAAATAATTATATCCACACTAGAAAAAAATATGAAGATTATTAAAGAAAATATACGAAGAAAATTTGTTGAGTTTGGCCCCTTTTTATCTGCAAATTTCATGCTGAATGATGTGTACTGATTTTCTGCAGAAATCCTCCTCAAAAATTTCTGCATATATACGCATTAAAAGGTGGGCCTAATACCAATAAAGTTTCTTCGGGATGGATACCGTTAGGAAGCATTGTCTAATTTTTGCATTTTGTAGGCCTAATAAAAAGTGTGACAAGATACCTCATTAAAATACATATAAAAAAGCACAAATAATTGTAGAAAGCTTACTTTCAGATGCATGCATACAATATACATTTAAAATACATTTAAAATACATTTAAAATAACTTAAAATGCAATAGAAAAACCCCAAAATTAATGTATTATAAATTTAATGTATGTTAAGTATTTTTTATATTATATGTATGCACCTGAAAATAATTTTTGTACAATTATTTACGCTTTTTTATATGTATTTTAATTATTTAACTCAAGGTAAATATAGCACTAGAATTTTGACTTTCATTTATTGAAGATACCTCATTTTGAAATTCAGCTGCAGTATGCACGTTATAAAAAAAAAAAAATAGTGAGCAAAATACCTTCAAGCTTTCTTAGAATTATTTTGGAGAAAAATTCCCCAACTAAAATAATTCTTAATTTTTTTTTAAATAAACAATTTTAAAGAACCTTTGAAGGTATTTGGCCCACTTTTTAAACATACTTTCTGCAAAATAACTCTAAACTTTCTCTTGCAGAAAAGCTGTTGCTCATTTATTTCTAAAGAATTTTCGAACTATTCAATTCCATAAACGTTGTTTCAAATGTAGCCATAAGAAATTGGCCAAATACCTTCAGATATTTTTTAGAATATTTTCATTAAAATAATTCTTTGCCATAAAATTAAATAACAGTGAAACGTTTAAAAATTGACACATATTAATCAATATAGGTTTAAGAAAAAATTGAATTTAATATTTATATTTTGATTCTCTGCATTCTTCTTAATAGTATTATCACCGTGATATTTTTTTCATATTCAGTTTTCTCTGGAAATATGTAGCTATTTATTTGAACTAGATAATGTAAAAACTTAATAATTAGCTTAAATGTTATTTCATAATGAAGAAATAATCTTATAATTCATAATAATAGTAATATAAACAATAATTTATTATATGGTAAATAATTGCAAACAAATATGTATGCCACAAATTCGCTTAAAAATTTTAGATCGATTTACTTAAATTACATATTGAAAAAATAATTATCTAAAATTATATGCAAACGATTTTTAAACATAATTATTAAATTAGTGTTAGTTATTAACCTAGATTTATTAATCTAATAAAATGATTCTACTATAAATAGTAATTTTTAAAATAAATAAAATTTAAAGGTTATAAATAGAGAAACAAATTAAAAATTAAGTTTAATATAACCTACTATTTTAACAATAAGAAAATTAATAAAGTCTTCCTCAATTTTATTCATATTTTTCAGAACACAGTTTTTAAAAATACTTTGTGTAACTTTAAATAGAAAATATATTCATTGAAAATAGATTTCCTGAAAATTTCAGTATTATAAATCGTGGTGGAGTGTCTGTGTGGTAATGATCAACACGACTTTCGAGAGAAAGCCGTCCGGCAATACTGTATAATTTTTACAATTAAAAAACAAAAAGTTTTGGAAAATATTTTTTCGGAATTTTCAAATTTTTATTTTTATTTTTATGTCCGATAGGAATCAAAATATACAATCCTTAAAACTACAAATTTCCAAATTTAATCTTATTTGAAGCAATCTAATATACGCCTCTCAAGTGACATTCCATGTAAAAATAAAGTGCTATATGCAATATCTCTGACTTCGCATGGAAAATTGCATTGAATTTCTTTCTATAGATCATAAAACAAACATACAGTTACATATGCGCATCGTTATCTCAATAATGCTTTACTCAGAAATTACAAGTACTAGATAGGTAATAATTAAATGAAAACTGAATTATTTATTGAAAATATAGTTTAGTTATGTAGAAATACTGCTATCACCTCAAGCAAAATCCGAATAAAATACTCCAGTTAGCAAAGTAGATTAAATAAGAAAATAAAATACATTCTGCTGACATTAAAAATCGTCTAACTTCAAGATTTTTGAATGCAGTTAATAATATTAAAGTTATTTTCAAAGTTCTGACTATTCTGTAGCATTTTAGAAGATAAATAATGTTTATCTAATAATATTAAAAAATCTCAGGAAAACTTCCGGGCATGTTTCGCAGACATTCCTTCATATTTCAAAGATTTCTTCACTTCTTTGGAATATCCGGAGACAATTTTAGTTTACCTTGTATTATTCAAAATGTCTACAAAAATTCTGAATATATTTTAAAAGTAAATCAAACCTTCAAAATGTCTGTGGAATATCATAAAAGGTTCTGTAATCATTTTAAAGGAAAATCACATTTATAAAATGTGTAGAAAAGTCTAAAAAAATTCTGCAGATATTTTAAAGGTAAATCAAATCTTCTAAATGTCTACAAAATGTCTTAATAAATTCTAAAAATATTATGCATGCAAAGCTAAATCTGCAAAATGCTTTTGGATTTCTGTAAAATTTCTGAACAATTAATTTCTTCAGATAATCTTCAGATTATTTTTAGTTGCGTCTTTTCTGTGTTAAAAAAAATTTATCATTTCTTTTATCTTTTATGCTACAAATATCATCATTACATACATGAAAACGATATTTTGAAAACCAAAGAGAATCCATATTAAATATAAAAGCCAATGGAAGCACAGTTGCAGCATTAAAGAAATATATTTTATTTTGTTAACAAAACGTAAATAATCAGAAAAATCATTGTTTCTCACTTTACGAAAAAAAAAAAAAAAAAAAAAAAAAAAAAAAAAAAAAAAAAAACATGCAAAGCATGCATTTTTGATTCGTTAAAAATAATCTATATAAACCGATAAACTCAAACAATAGAACTTTAAATTCTTCAAAATCACTTTCCAAAAGCAAAAAATATTGACGAAATGAAATTCCTTCTTTCAGTTTCTAAAAATAGATCACAGATTACAGGGCGAATGAAAAAGTGTGAATGGTTTACATGAGAAAGACGCCACAAGTGTTACCACACCAGAAAGCAATGTGTTTCTTATTTTTGACTGATTTTTGAATCGCTCATCATAGTGTCTCAGAAACGCAAAATAATCTGTGAATTACAGATGTATAAATATGTTGTGTTTACTTCTATGGAATGACATATTTGCGGAACATATTTCAAATAAAGATATATGAAATATATTCATATTTAAAGTGATGTTAGTACTCCAAACAGAGAAAAAAGGAAAATCTTTTAAAAAAGATAAAACTTTTTCCGTCTTTATTCCAAACAATTTTGAGAAATAATGGCTAAATCGCTTCGGTTGTGTGTGTTGTCACGTGATATGCACTTTTAGAATATATGTTAGTTTACATCTTCTTCAATTACGAAATTTATATAGTTAATTGTTTTAATTGGCTTTTGATGCTCACTAATTCTAGTCAATATTTTCTTCTTTTTGAGTAGGATGGGATTTTTTTTTTGTTATATAACAGGTCAGTATATTTACACGTCAGTATTTCTATTCTAAGTCATTAAAACATTTAATCTCTGTTATGGAATATAAACGAGGAAGAGAGAGGCACAATGAAAATCAGAACTTTTACCTTAATCCATCTCGATCACAAGTTTCAATGATATGTAATTTTTAATCATATCTTTCTACAATTTGCGCGATAATATGATCAACCCATTAAAATTCAACAACTATCTTCAGAAGATATTGTATTGATTACATTGTGTATGTTACATAGAATTTTACGTAAAATGTGTCACTGACAATAAAGACTTCGTGACATATTTTTACTTAAGGATTTTTTTCTTTTAGAAAAGAGAATTCATTGGCTTTATATAAGTGATTAAGAAAATAATTAGTTTTTATATTTGCATTGAATAAAACACAAAACGTACACTCTAAATAAAATCTATAAAGTTACTAAAGTTTTTCTAGGAAACTGGGATTCCTAGAACTTTTTATGTAACGGCAACAACAAAAATGCCTGTAACAGGGTGTGTTACAGGAATTTTTCTTGTTGCCGTTACACAAAAAGTTCTAGGAATCCCAGTTTCGTAGAAAAATGTTAGTAACTTTACAGATTTTTTTTTTCTTTTTTACAGTGTAATTGAAAGTGAAAGAATTGCGTTTATAAGTGCATAAAAATTATTCAGAAATGATGAAAGACCTGTAATTGACTATTATTAAACCAAAGGAAAACTTTTTAAATGTATGTTGTTTCAATTGCAGCTTATAATGTAACTTAAACAAATGTTTCATTGTAAGGAATCTGTTCGTGCTAATATCGATGTAAAATGTCTTGCATATTCCTAAAAAAGGTGAATTTTCCGCGCTAATAGAGTTGAAAATTGTCTTATATAAAGGTACGTAAACAATCCATAAAGAATACCATAAGCTGTTAAAAAAAAACAGGATTCCGCAGTAAAAGACGTCTTCATATTTTCCTATCTATGTTAATTAAACACTTACTTTTAACCTAAACTTTCACTACTAATAGAAATCTTCCGATTTCAAGCAATTTTTTGGAAAGAGTAATAAAGAATAAAATATTATTTAACTTTTTTCATTTCAAGAATTAAAGAAAATTGTTAATCCTTTAAGACATTCGATTTTTCTGAATCTGCACTGTAAAAAAAAAAAAAAAAAAATGTAAAGTTACTAAAATTTTTCTAGGAAACTGGGATTCCAGGAACTTTTTATGTAACGGCAACAAGAAAAATTCCTGTAACAAATGCTGCTACAGAAATTTTTGCTGTTGCCGTTACATAAAAAGTTCCTGGAATCCCAGTTTCCTAGAAAGATTTTAGTAACTTTACGGATTTTTTTTTACAGTGTGCGAAATATATTACAGAAGAGAAGAAGTTTATTTAATCTAAAAGTACTGAAGACCTAATAAAAGATTAAACAAGAAAATATTTCAGTCTTTGTAAACGTAGTTTCTCGAAGATTTAAGTTTCAAACTAAATCTCTAAAATCTGAAGATGTGCAGCTATTTTAGGCGCAGTTAATAATTGTTGCAGGAAATTAGTTTATAAGAAAGTTAAATTTAATTGCCGGCGGCTTTATTTTAAATAAATTAATTGGATTTATTGTCGGTATTGGATAAAGTTTCCTAGTTCAAATTTTACATGGCTAGAAATGATTGTTAAACCGTTCTAAACGTTTATTTAATCATCAGTGTCGCATATATTCTTTAATGAATATGATATTTTAGAGATAGAAACTAATTAAATACTTAAGTTTGCTATACCTACATAGATGAAATAAACTGTGTTTCCGTACTATGTATAGTCTTATAAATTAATATTTTAATCTATAACTAAATTATATATTATTGGGTATTAATTGCATTCAGTATTTGAAAGATGTTCTGGAGTGTATATTTTTTCCAGAGAATTTCAAAGCCATACATCGAAAAAAAAAATATAAAGTGAAACGATAAAAGATATATTTAACTTAAAAAATGAAATAATATGTTTCTAAAATTCTGTTAATGTATGTAAAACAGTATTCCACAATAATAAAAATACTTAAATTTGTTCTTTTCCTTTATAAAGGAAAAGAACATTTCATTTTTTTTTTCCTTTAGAAAAAAAAAAAAAACTTTGGAAGCTTCTTTAGCTTCCCAGAGTTCTTTATTCATACTCTTTGAGTTTCGAATTGAATAATTTTGTTTTAAGTTAAGATTAAGTTATCACGTCTTACTACCACGCTGCAGGTTCAGAGGTCGAATCCGGTATGTGCAAGATTCACCCAGCCTTTCATTCCTTCAGGGTCGATAAAATTAGTATCAAGCTTACTTCTGAACTAAATACTGATTATCCCGCTTTAGGCTCACCGTATGACATGTTTCTAATCTCAAGGTCCATGGTCAGAGAACAGGGCTAGACACTGTAGTACATGATCCTTAAGGGATCGCAGCTACACATAATTAGTTTTAAATTTTACGTTGAAAAAACTTAGATTTAAATAAAAATATTATTTACAATATATTTAGATATTGAATAACTTTTAAGTTTATGTAAAATATTCCTTACTATTTCTGTATTGCATTCTTATTATTCTTGATGTGACGACATATAGAACAGAACAGTACTTCATTTGCATAATGCCAATAAGGTGAATGTTATGAAAATTTTAATTAATTTTTCTCTTGTTATCCCTTAGCCTTTTTCGTACCTTTTGCTAAAGGCTTTTGATGTTTAAACATCATTTTTGCAGTTTTAAAGATGATGCAGAATGTTTTCCTTTGTATGAGATATGATAAATCAATAATCTGTACCAAATCATGCGTTTGCTTTACTTAAGCCCGTTAATAATATAGAAAAAAGTTACAGTTTTTGATTTTTATAGGTAAATAATGATTTAAAAGGTGGAATACATTTAGGAACATTATTATTGTTTATTGTAAATTATATTTTGTAAAACGTTTAATAAATTAAAATTTACTTTTGTTATAAGTAGGACCATTTATGTTAAATTTCAAAAAGTTCATTATGTGTTAAATAAAGTTTTATGAAAATCTGCACTGTAAACAAAAATTTGTAAGGTTACTAAGAATTTTGTAGGAAACTGGGATGCCTAGAACTTTTTATGTAACCACAACAAAAGATAATCATGTAAAATTACAAAAGTTTCTTCAGTAAGTGTTACTAAATATTGCTTAGTAAACGTACTAGTGATTTTTTAGGGAGTTTACCAAAAAAACTCTTGTAAATTTACTAAATATTGTTTAGTGAAGTTACTAATGCTTGTTTAGGGAGTTTACTAAATAATTTTTAGTAAATTTATCAGTGAATATGTTGTAAACGTACTATTCCTTTTTAGGGCGTTTTCTAAAATTTTTTTTGTAAATTTACTAAATATTGTGCTGTAAATTTACTAACGGTTTTTCAAGGGAGTTTCTCTAATTAGCTTTTGTAAATTTACTAAATATTTCTTAGTAAACTTACTAGCGATTTTTTAGGGAGTTTACTAAAGAATTTGTGGTAATTTTTCGAAAGATACTTTAGTAAACGTACTAAGGATTGTTTAGAGAGTTTTCCAAAGAATTCCTTGTAAGTTTACTTTCCTTGTAAGTTTACTAAATATTGTTCAGTAAACTTACTAACGATTTTTTAGGGAGTTTACTAAAGAATTTTTCGTAAATTTACTTAGGATTATTTAGTCAAGGTACTAACGTTTTTTTAGGTAGTTTCCTAAAGAATACTTTGTGAATTTTCTAATGATTTTTTAGTACACTTACAAAGGAATTTTTAGTACATTGACTAAGAATTTTTTTTGTAAATTTGCGAAGGATTTCATAGTACATTTACTATGAATTTTTTTAGTATTGCACCCAAAACTTTACATATACATTAGCAAAAAATTGTTGGTAACTTTATTAAAGTACCGCCAGAAAAATTACCAATGATTTTTTAGTATTGTGTCTAAAACAGTTTTTGTATTCTCGCCAGAAAGTTTTTTGTAACCGTGCAAGAGATATTGCAGTAAAATCAAAATCCTTCGATCAAAATAAGTAATATGGCCTGACGTGTTTTTCAGTAATACCACAGCAATTGCCAGAAATATTTGTATGTTATGCATTAAAAAACTGACTGAAGCTTCACTGTAGATATTCAAATAGGTACAAAATCATTTCCATATTAAATGAGCATTATAACAACAACAGTAAATAAGCAGATAAGCAGAAGCAGATCTTATGGTTTTTAGTTAAATTAAAAAAGCGAATAGAAACAATAATGAAAGTAAAGTATCATTACTGAGTTTATAAAATATGCCTAAATTTTTAAAAAATGTTATCGATACACTGTTAAAAATAAAGTGTGATGTTTCACCAAGAAAATGGTGAAAAGTCGCTGAAATTTAGCTGCAAACAAGATATTGGCGATAAGTTTTACCAGTTTATTGGTGCTTTCTCAAATACCATTATATTAGTGAAATGTTAAACAATGATTCAGGCTTTTTATAAATCCAATTTTCTGGTGAAAGGTTGAACCATAAATCAAGATTTTTTTAAAATCCAATTTTCTGATAAAAGGTTTAACTATAAATCAGGTTTTTTTTAAATCCAATTTTCTGGTAACAGTTTGAACCATAATTTAGTTTTTTTTAATCAAATTTTCTGGTAAAAGGTAGGACCACGAATCAGGATTGTTTTTAAATCCAATTTTCTGGTGAAAGGTTAAATCATAATTCAAGGTTTTCTCTATTCCAATTTTTTGCTAAAAGTTTGAATCACGATTCAGGATTTTCTCTCATCTTTATGGGGAATGGTTACACCGGATTGTAGCTCTCTTTTTCCCCCTCACTTTGGTTTTCAATTTATCATTTTATGGTGTAATAATAAACAAAATTTCAGATTATGCGAGATTATCTTGCAGTAGGAAAGCTTTTTTTTATTTTCATTAAACCGAAAATTATTTAAGTTTTAATTATTGATTCTATTGTCTTTGAAATATATTTAAAAAACAAATGTAAACCATTTTGATCTAATTTAACAAAATAATTACATTTTTTACCCACAAATATTACCATTCTGTCCTTTTACATTTTGGAATATTTCTTCGCACTCAGTTACACTTATAGTCCATTTAGTGTTTGCTTATTCACAAAGAAAAATAATAATAATAATAATTTTCTTTAGATTTAAATACATACCCTGTTTTTATTATTGTTTTAATTAAAAAGGCAGCTATAAGTAGCAGAATCCATTTAACCTCTAATATCAGCTAATACAAAAGTATTACTTTAAACTTTAAAGCTTTATTTTAAATACACAATGTATTTCTACAACATATTAAATACTTACTTTGAAGGGTTAATTTAATAACAGCAGTGTCGCCACCAAGCGACTAATTATTCTTACATATAAGTATTTTTTCAGTATTCCTAAATGATAATCTATGACGACGATTTATTTATTTTTTAACTATACTCGTAAAAAAGAAAAATATTCATCATCAGCAGCCTTGCAATAGCTGAAAAAGAAATGGTTACAGACACTATTAAATAGCAACTCTCTCTCTAAATAAAATAATCTCTCTAAATAAAATAATCTGCCCAAATTGACAAATAATCCAAAAAATCCCAATCCTATATAACTAGGCTATATAATCTATAGCAGAATTTTTTTTATCAAATATTAAACAGGCAAAAAAAAACCCTCTTGATGAATGAAACTTTCCCCAGACTCATTTGCTGTATATAATAGGAGTGGATGGATTACGAAAGAGGTCTTCATTTTATTTGGTTAAAAAATGTACAGATTTTTTCCAATCCTTGTCCTGAAAAGTCCGTTCTTTAAATCCTTAATAGGTGTTCAATTCATATAAAAGAATCCAATTAATCTAGTAAGAGAAAGCAATGTATTTATATATGCTACTTTCCTTACGCAACGCATCGATTTAAACCCCTTGATGTGTCTTTCAAGCATCTCTAAGCTTATACTAAGAACAAGAGGTGAAAAAGTGGTTATTTTCCAACTCTGCGCGATCTATAACAATTTACCAAGTTGGAAAATTATTTAAAACTGCATTTTCGAGAGCAGCAATTGTAAATACTGCAATCAGAAGGTTCGAGAAAACAGGGATTTTCCCCTACAACAATGTTTTTCCAGACCATCTTTTTGCTCCTTCGGAAGTGACAGAGAAACCCATGAAAGTCATCACAGGATAATGGAGCTCAACCTTCCGAACATAAACGAGTTGACAACATCCAGCAGCTTTCACGTCGAGCTGCTTCCAGATGCAGCAGTTAACATCACAATCACAGGCGTCATCACTCTTTCAAAATGTTACATCAACAGAATACATTATTAAAATTATCCATTCGACATCTTCAGACTATGTAGCCCAGCAATCTGTATTTCCAATTTCGCCTAAAATGTTATTATCCCCTTCTAAGGAAGGCTTTAGAATTGAGAAAAGAAAGGGAAAAACTTATTTTGATTTCTTCTCCCTATAAATTACAGATCGAAGCAGATATTAAGGAGAAATAAGCCAAACAAACTGCAAGACGAAAAAAGAAGTTTCTTTAAAAGAAAAAAAGAAACCAAAAGATTGCGGACACATCTTCAAAAGAAGAGGATAATGAAACCTGTATGTTTTGCTATGAACTTTACTCAAATTCTAAATCCAAATACGATGTTTAAAATTCCACGATTAGGCACACGAAGCATGTAGTAATGCAGAAGAATATGATGACAAATTCATCTGTGATTTTTGAAGCTAAAAGAACTCGAAAACGTACATTGTAAAGTAAGCAAGCCTATACAACGTAGAAAATTTGCCACCGAATTATTTTTTTACACGTGGAAGAACACATGTGCAATTTCGTTTTGTTAAAAATAATTAAAATGTATTTTTTACTATATTAAGCAAGATCTTTTTGACCAAAATGAGTTTACAGTAGTTTTAAATAAATACCCAATTTTACCCAACCAGCGAGGTAAAACCAGATTTTTGCATACGTTTGAAAAAAGCTATTTTTTAATATAAATAATTATATATATATTTTTTTTGTTTGAAAAGAACGTTTTATTATAGGCAAGGATTCACTTTACATTAAAAACAGTGTTCAAAGTTTGTTTTCCCATTTCACAGCATTTGAGACCAACAACTTTTATGGTACCCGATTTTGCCCAACCTTCCCTACATATATTTAAAGGATGCTGTAGAAGAAAATAGCATGAAACATTTATTAGCTCCTTTCTACATCTGTTTCTACCAAAATTTTTGGTAACATGCCATTTATCTTTTAAAATAAGCAATTTTTCTATTCGCATACACTTTACGGTAGTTATCGCGATATATCACATATATTAACACGTTGATATATTCCGATATTAAATTTACGATATTCTCCCCACCTAGCAGTTAAAGTTCTGAAAAAAAGATCAAAAAAGTTTCCCGAAAGCTTGTAGCAATTTATTCCAGGATGATATTTTAGAAGTATCGGCAAATATGTATATATATATATGCTCTAAAAGTTAAAATCTTCTAACTGATGATGCAATTGATTTTTAAAAACATGAGTTTTAACTCTTTCAAATACATTGGTGAGCGTAGGTCACTTCGTGCGTCACAAAGACTATATTTTTTCTACCATAAAACTAACTAAACGTCCGTATTTTAACACAATCTTTTTAGAGCAAATCAACAGGCGAGAGTTAGATTTACCTACGAAAATTTCTTAACATTCGGACAAATATAAATATTTTTTACTAAATAAAATGTGCAAAAACTTCGACAAAATAAGCAAAAACCTGAGTTACATCGTGGTAAAAATCTTACCAGCCTTTTCCCCCACAAAATATTAATACTTTTTCACTCGGGATACGAAAGCATTATGTTTTTACCATCTAAAAATTTCAAAGAGTCTAGATGATAACGACAAACTTTAAGAATTTAAAATACTGGAAGAACCTTGTCCCTACCCCACATCCCTTTCCAGGCATATTTCAAAATTACATATAAGACTCCAAAAATCAAATTATGCAGAATATTAATACCAAATAATAATAACAATACCAAAAAGCATATACTTTCAATTCTCTTTGAAATACTGCAATAGATTTAATAAAAATAGAAAATTAATCTTTTTAAAAAAATCATTGTCCGAAGTCACTTTTCTGTTTTTCTGCGCATTTTACTGTACGACTCACATTACGTATATATTATTTAAAAATACACACTTAATGTTATACAGTAGCTTTGAAATGATCGAGTATTGATTTGGCTCAGATGTAAATTGATTTAAGGGTGAAAAATAATAGTTTGAAAAGAAAAAAAAAAACACCAAGATTTTGATATGAAAATAAAATCTATATCTATCAATATTATAAAAAACAAATATATCTGCGCGTAACGCTGATGTCATTTTGCAAATGGCAGCACTTTGAAATCTGGAATGAAATTTAGGTTTTGCAATTTCCGTGTTCAGCTTGTCGTCAGCTTAAAATTCCAAGTAAAATGAGAACTCCATTTAATATTTTTGTTGAACATTGTCACAATTCTATTTCAAAGACCCGTGATCGGGGGATGTAACTCACAATTATGTGGGTGGGAAACTGGACATTGTTTTAATCCCTTCCGTTTAGGTCTAAAATGAAAGTACCAAGTTTTATCCCATGTACTAGGTGAACATTAGAAAATATGTACATATTTATAGTCCAAAAACTTTTTTTAAATTATCTTAACAATATCTCAGAACAATTAATGCTTCCAAAAACATTGTCAATACAAATGTTGTAGAATTTGAAATTCTGAATAAAATGAGTACCCATATTAATAATTTTGCTGAACATTAAGGTCGCAATTCTATTTCTAAATTTTGCCTTAACCGCTAAGCAGGAGAGAGACAGAGTTATCAATCCACCCTGCCTCCGTTTATTACATACATGTATTTTCTTTAAGTTGTTGAGGCCCTTGAGATGTTTCTGTAAATATGTTAATGCTTTATTTTGTATATTTTGAGGATTATAATTTAGTAGTTATCGAGAAAGAGGTACATAATTGACAGCCGTTTTACATGCCATTTCTCAACTGATATCGTCAACCTTAAACCTTAGTTTAAAAAAACGTAAAGCTAACTTTAAGCTAACTAATAATATTTTTTTTCAATATTCCGAAGGTTTTAAAATTTTATGAATTTAACTTAAGATGCTCGTATACTAGTCTAATATAATTTTTATTAAAACCATCTTAGTCCTTTTCGTAAAATATCGAAGTTTAAAATTGTGCTATTGGTTGACCTATTCCTCTAGCGACAAGAATCCTGCACACTCATTTGTTCCCTCGCTCCTCCCCACTATTTTCGACCTCCTTAAATGTGATGCATACGCACTGTTATTCACTATATATGTCAAATTAAATACGACGCATAATTCAAATACAATATCAGAGATCATAAACAATATTTCCCATCATTTACAAATCATTTTTGAAATATGCTAAAAATCATGAAATAGTGCACTTTTGAAGTTATCTATTTGTTCGTAGCGGCAAAGCCGCACCTAGTAGGGCGGGAAAACTTAGTAAGTACGTTTATTTCTGGCCTATGTTGAAGGGATTAAAACAATTTCCAGCTTTATTTCCGTATTTAATTCCGAATTCGGCCTTTTTTTTTTCATTTCCTACCACTGGGCTATATTCCGTAATCAAGAGTTTAAGCCATAACTCTGGAAATATCCAAAATAAAGCCTAAAATAATTACAAAATACTCAATAAATTAAAATATATATATAAATTAGAAACAGGGTGAATTGATAACCTCGTCTGTTCTGGCTTCAATCACTTGATTAACGAATTAGGCAAAACTTTGCATTATAATTGTAAAAATTCAACAAAAATATTAAGTACACATTTCAATCAGAATTTTAACTTCTACAACATCTGTATTGACAATGTTTTTGATAGAGTTAGTTTTTTTTTAGATATTGTTATGGTAATTAATAAAAATGTGTTTTTTGACTATAAATCTGTACATATCTTCAACCACTCACCTAGTAAGAGGGGGGGAACTTAGTACATTCATTCTAGACTTTAAGTAAAAGGATTAAAACAATTTCCAGTTTTCCCCTAATTAATTCCAAATGCGGCCCTTTTTTCCTCCCCTACCACTGGTCTATAAAGAGTTTTAAAGACTTTAAAATTCTATGTGCTCTAAGTTTTTTTTTTTTTTGGGGGGGGGGGGATGCCAATTTCGAGTGGGAAGAAAAATCTTGATTATTTATTGTGACAATAAAATGACACAGAACAGTTTTTTTTTAATTTAAGCAGTTTTAAAGAGTTTTGAAACTTTAAGTATTATTACTGAGAGATGTGAAGAAAACGGGGAAACGAAATTTTGAAGGTGAAATTCAGATAAAATTTTAATGAAATGGATATGATGGAATGAATAGTTAATGAAATTTAGGACTGATTATTTTTTCACTTAAAGTAACAAATACAGTAGAGCAATTTTTTTTTAACCTTTAACTGATGTCAAATAAATTGTCACATAACTGTGAAGCGGTCTGTGAAACCGCTCCAACGAAAGATGAATAAAATCCGCGATAAATTCATAGGATGTTGTTTTTGTACTAAACTTTTTGTACAGGAGTGTTATAATTAAAATTCACCTATTCAAAAGTCTCTGGTGTTAGTACTAAAGTGAAACAAAATTTCAGTAGTGTTTGTAATAAACTGAAATTTGCAAGTTAAAATATGAAAATTGAAAAAAGCACTGGTCTGTGAGACCGGTAACATCAGATAAAGAATAAAAAAAATGTTTTAAACAGTTTAAACTTTGGTATTGTGGAGAAGGGAGTAAAAAGGGGAGGTGAAATTTCAGAAGAAAGGTTAGCAATGGCGGTTTTATCTTTATTTTTTAAATCAGAAATGAAAAGAAATGCAGAAGAGTTCCACCCCCCGATTAAGAAATAATATGACAGTAAAGCACTTTAAAGGGCTTTAAAAAAATTTTGTATGAAAATAAGCACTTTCAAGCACAAAAAAACCTTTTGAAAAATGAAAGTACTTTTAAGGACCGTACGAATCCTGATATATTGAAAATTTTCCGACTACAGAGTAGTCCTGCACGGGTCAAGTTGCACCGGACACAAAACCGAATATTATACTTAAGTTAACCCGCAACTCGACCCGAACCCTCCAAAAATATTTCCTCGATCCGCAACCTGACCAGAATCAGCCAAAATAATTTCCGGCAACCTGCAACTCAACCCAGGCCTATTTCAACACGAACCCGATATAAAAGGAAAGAAAATCCTGTTTTATTGATATTATGAAATGTAATCTACAATTACATCTCTAATAACAATGTTTTATGTAGGAAAATGGACAAATGTATATGCTTTAATATTCAAACATATGTGGGTATCATGCCCACAAGTATTTGAAGTGAGGACAGCTTGTTAAAAAGCGCCATCGATATTCACCATCATGGTTGATCTCAATGGCGCTTGCTGACAAGTTGTCCACAACATGGCTCACTATCACATGACACACCTAAGTGATGTAGGATAGGTGGGGGCTAAAGTTACGCACTTATCATTAATTTTGATTTTTAACGAGCACATTGATCTAAACTTATGTGACGACTGATTAAAATGTTGTATTAAAACCTTAGGCACGTTCCACTATCAAACGACATTCTGTCAAATTATAATTCCGTGAGAAATTGTAATTAAAAAAAAAAATTGCTCTGCGTATCTTTGCCCTATTCGTTGGGCTAAAAGTACGCAGTGATGAGGCAAAAGATTCGCAGTGCGCATTTCCCCCCCCCCCCCCCATTACGGCCGGATTTTGCCCCTATTTTCACTAAAATGAATGAGTAATGTAAAAGCATTAGTAAATTTTGATAATATTTAAACTGAAAATTCTAAACTAGACCATGAAAAAAACAGCGGTCTGCGAGATCGCAAATAGCAATTAACCTCCAACTGTTGTGACAAAAATTGTTTCATAAATACTGTAAGCGGTCTCCGAGACCGCTTAATCGTTGATTGAATAGAATTGGTTGACTGACTCATAAGAGGCGGTTTCTGCGCTAAACTTTATGCAAAGGGCTATTATAGTAAAATTTCCCGCATTCAGAAGTCTTCAGCTATACTTCTAATTTACCAAACGAATCAAAATTAAACTAACATAACTATTTAAATTGAAAATTACAAATTAAACTGTGAAAACTGAATATTGCAGCAATCGGCGAGACCGTTAACAGGAGTTAAGGATTAAGGTTTAAAACAAAAGCGATTCATGAAACAATATTGATTTTTAAAAGTAGGTAGGTAGATACCTACGTTCTATTTAAAAAAAAAAAAAAACTTAACTAGAAAAAGGAAAATGTAGTTTACTAACTTATATTAGTTAAGCAGCTATTATCTTTTATATAATATAAATTTAGAAATTGTGAAAAGCTTTGCATCTAGCTAAAATGATAGGGCAAAGTCCCATATCTTAAACATGTTCGTATCTTTGTCCCAAGAAGGATGCGTACTTTTACCCTATTCTGCAGTATTTTGCTTAACCGGCTACCTATAAGTATAAACAAATGTGATCGAGGTAAACTACGGCAATTAGAAGCTAAAAATATTTCGATCTCCACTAAAATTTTGGATTTGTAAAAATTCCAGGTACTATCAGCTAAAAAATAAAGTGAAATTTAAAAAATATTAGATCAAAATTCGAAAATTTAAACTTACCTCATTTTCTTAGCACAAATTGCTACTTTTAATCAAAGGTTTAAACAAATGACTAGTACACTTGAAACAAAACTGCCACCTATTGGTCATGAGAGCCGAAATGTTGCTTCATATGAAATCAGCCGGTGCGTATTTTTGCCCCGCTCATATCTTTACCCCTACCTACCCTATATCTCTCTTTGCATGAGAAAGTAAAAACTCGGCATTTTATCGCTCAGAAACTCACGTAAAATTAAAATGCAGTTGTTTATATTTAGGTTTTTTCCAAGTCTTGTTAAGATTTTTACAAAAAGTTTGAGCAGAACAATTTTCAGATAAAATAAATACATATTTCAATATGAATGAGCTATTATTAAATTTACTCCTTAACCTTTAACTGATGTCACAGAAATTGTCACAACTAGTGTGAAGTCAACTAATGTGAAGTTGTCTGCGAGACCGCTTTATCGAAAAATGAATAAAAGGCACGATTAACTCATAGGATGGTGTTTTTGTACTGAACTTTTTGTACAGGACTGTTATAATTAAAATTCACCTATTCAAAAGTGTCTGGTGATAGTACTAAAGTTCACAACGGAACAAAATTTCGGTAGTGTTTGTAGTTAAACTGAAAATTGCAAGTACATAAAAAATTGCAAAACTATAAAAATTAAAAAAAAAAGCTGTGGTCTGAGAGGCCGGTAACATGAGTTAAAAGTTAAGAAAAATATATATATATAAGAAATGTGATAAATTCTTTTTATTTAAGGCACAGTTAAGAACCATTTATCCTTCTCTAGGAATAGAAAAATTTTACCAACATTTCATTTTTCATATACACGCAAACATATGTATAATATTTCTGATAGTTTTAAAACACATACCCATGATACGTGTGTATAGATAGAAAAGTGCCCAATATTCAGAGTTAGAAGCATAGGAGAGAGTATGGAGGAATGGGACACATTTTACAAAAATAAGAAAATGAACTTTGTTTGACACAAAAACAATATTTCAGTTTATAGAATACCAAATGAAACACTTTCTAATGTCCCCGAACAATATAGAAACATAATTTTCAGAAACAATTTTATAATTAAAGAAATTGCAAGTTTCAAAATTTGTCCCATGCTTAGTTTAATCCATGCTTAGACGCATGCTTGAAGGCTTAGTTTATATTATGGATAATATACAGTATAATGTTCCATAAATAGGGAAACTATTACATCTATGCATAAACAAGTCATTAATATTCAGAAAGCATAAAAAGTATATGAAGCAAAATCACTTCTGATCTTGAAATAATCTTTTACTTTATACAATTGAAATCTTATGCAACTTTTTTCAACTGGAGATTGGGCTACCATTGCTTCATCTAGTGTGCGATTGATGAAATGTCTAGAATGATCATATTCAAAAATTTTTATTACTACCAAAACAAATTTTGCAGGAAAGTAAAAGAATATATAAAATTTATTAAGTTAAACCAGCTCTTTGCATGTTCGCCAACATAAATGAAAAATAGTGGAATTTCGAAGGATCACTTTTTGCTTCCTAATTGGTTTGATTAAGAGTATCAACAATAACACAGATTATAAAACATGTAAGCGTGAGGGGGGGGGGGGGGGTGTTATGAAGAAAATTTTTAAAGTAAAATTTTTATTGTATATATTTTTTTTATATATATATAAACAAAAAACTTTGAATTTTATCCATTGCTGGCACATCTGCCCTATACCTAGATTTTTAACCTGAAAAAAAATATTTTGGACATTCTTTTGAAAAATCAGTCAACCCGAACCCGACACACAAGATTTAAAACCCAAACCGACCCGATCCGAACCAAAAAAGTAAGGTAAACCCGACCCGATGCCGGAATCTAGTACAATAAATACCGATTACACGGCACGACTCTAATATTAAGAAAGATAATTTTGGTATACATTTTAAGTATTCTGCAGAAGAATAGTGGAATATTTAGCCTTCATTATCAGTCAAAGGGGGGGGGGGTACTATTCATTGCATCACTAATTAAAAATAAAATATTTAATCTGCTAACCATATTGCAATAAAATATTATTTTTTACATAAAACATTGGAAATTGCACGCATGCAGTAAACACTGATGTAAAGATAGTCATTTGACTGAACGATAAATATTTAACAATAAAATAATAGGATGATTACGCATTAATACCTGCTAAAATCATGTTACATTATAATTCGAAATCAAACGGTCTTACTGTGTAGTTCATTTTTACTTATTAGGAATCAATGAGAATGGAAATATAACAAAATTTAACTCATAAAGACGAAATATTTACTTACATCCTAATTTGAAATCATAATCAAGATGGATACCTTGAACACCTTTGTGGTTGCGTGAATAGTCATTACGTCATCATTGAAGTCCTTTCTCATTGGCTGACATGGGAGACTAAGATATTTCATGTATTTCTACTATGCGAGTGGTAAATATTATACCCGGTTACAGATAAAATTCTAGAAAACATGCAGATTTCTGTAGTTTTGCAAAAACTAGTTTTGTAGGATTACAGATTTTTTTTTACAGTGTGATATCATACAATGTAACAATTGGCTGCCAAATCCATTCCACTTAACAATTGATCCATGTAAATCAGAGTAAACACCGGAAAAACAGTTAAATTATGAAGTTGCAAATTTCAATTTTGTTATTTTTTATGTATATGAATTGGTCAATTTTAGAATTTTAAAGACATTTTGCTTCGACATTTTGCTTAAAGACGTTTTACGATTCCTTATAACATTTATTATTATATTTATCTATTATGATGTTTATGTTGTATATTATATTAGCATGTTTGATGAGGTAATCGCACCAAGAAATAATCTTGCATTTGTTTAGTAAATTGGGACATTTTTTATGTTTATAAAAATCAACTTTAACATTATCATTTTTTCAACTTTTTAAAATTATTATAAAGTCTTAATCGCTCAAAACAACAAACAGAGAAAGTTATAAGAACAAAAAATATTAATCCTTGTCTTTATATATATAAATCTGGTGATAATCTTTCTTCTGTGGACTTTTAAGGAAAAATACATTGAAGAAAAATAAGCTGATAAATGAACGTTGAAATTTAAAATAAATGTTGTTCTATCAACAAAAAAAAAAAAAACAGTGTCGAAATCTATTTGTTTTTGGAGAGAGTGGCGCCGATGGGATTAGCGTCGAGCAAAAGGCCAAGCCAGTTACGCTAAGCTAGTAACTCAGTTTATAGTGATCAAGTGAGATGAGATCGCTATTCACTCCATTCCCAGTGAGTAAGACATCTTGTTGACATCTGACGAGCGATATATACTTGTGAGTGATGCTGCTGTAAAATGTGTGATGCGCAGGATGACAGCCATTTGCTGTGAGCGTTTCACAGGCTTTGGGTGCAGGGGATGATTTAATTAGTGGTGCTACCTGTTGGCTATGAGAGGAGATGATTGTTGCTGAAGGTTGTTTTTGCATGTTTGTCCGGCTCGCCAATAAGAAGAGTGATGAATTGGCGCCGATGCGATTTGAAACAAGGATCTCATGATCAGGAGGCGAGAAAGTTAGCGTCGAGCAAATTGCCAAGCCAGTTACTCTAAGCTAGTAACTCGCTTTATACTGATCAAGTGAGATGAGATGTCCATGTCTACATGTTGAGATCTACAGGTTCATTTTGAAATATAGAGTATCAACTTCAAGCCAGGCACCGACTTTTATTCAGAAGTTTAACAATTATGAAGATATTTAAAAAATATATTGAAGATACTTGTAGACATTTGAAAGCCTAAATTTACTTCCGTGGATAAACAAAATGTGTTCTCGTCAAGAATTTTATGAATTACTGTTTAAAGGTCCATTGCGATCGCTCTTATTAGCTTGTGTCACTTTTAATAATAAAAAAAAAGAATAAAAGGAAACTAAATTATTTAAAACGAGAACAAAAAAATCATGTATCAAACATAAATTGTGAAATTATTTCTAACATTTCCAGAATAATTAAGAAATCGTCGTTGTGTAATAAGGAAACTAATATACGTAAGTTAGCATTTAAAGAAATTTGAGAATCATATTTCAGAATTACCTTCTATAGACAGAAAAATACATATATTTTCTTCAGGCATGCATTTTATTTATATTTTTGCATATATATAGTATGATAAATTTAGTTTTATATATATATAAAAAAAACTTTTTGCAAGGGAATTCACATAGATTCTAACAATGAACAGAAACATACTTTATTTAATTTGTACAACACTGTATATTCCTAAAGATTTTTTACACGCCGCATATTTACACAAGCGAAAATTGAAATCAGGCCACTAAGAAACATTTACAGAAATTGTCATCTTTTGCGGCCATGGAATTTTTTGCCTAATCTGAATATAATGTAATTTAAATTATACAAACATTACTTAGAATACTAATTATAGTTTAGCTTGAATGTGCATAAATCAATTAAAAACTTATTATTAGCAATTCTCGATCATCTCAGTAATGCTTAGGAATTCTTTTGAGTAGTCCTGTATATGATCTATAGATTCTATTCGCACTACACAGTATGTAAAAATTTAGAAAACTGAACACGCACTTCGATCAAGTATCCCTAAAACACTATACTTAATATATTTTACGTATCCCTGTTAATAAACGATAAATGCTATGCTTGTCGTAATTTACAACAATCATTTTCTTGTAATAAGCCTAAATATTGTATATACATTTTATTATATTCGATATAGTAAAATATAATTAAAATACTCGGCCCAGTAGACCATTGTGTAAAGAAGTTATTTTGTGGTGTACTATAAATCAGTTATAAATACTTTGCACTCCTTTTCATACAGAATTAGCCCACTTCACAAATGCGTTTCTATTTCATTATGTTTGAAATGGTATAAATTCAGCACTTCAAACGATTACCGTCGACTGTAATATAACGTAAAACTTTTGACGGTCGCTATAAACTAACTATAAATACTAAACAATATATTTTAACAATAATCTTGGTATAGTATGTTTCAAAAAGATATCAAATTACAGGGAATTCGAGTATATTTCCTTAAAGGACTGCTGGCGGAAAATTGGTCAGACAAACTCAAGTGATAAACAAATTTCACGTATATTCTAAAGTGTTAAAAAGAAATAAATGTGTAACCGTTGTTTCCCTTTCACATTTTTGAACAGTTTTAAGGTTTCTAAATGTTCCGTGTATTCGTCGAACGATAAATTAATTGATTAGTTATCGCCAAATATCTTGTTAAAAAATAAATTTAAGTCGCTTCAGTAGGTTAATAGAAAAGAATTAACAACTAAAAGTAAGTGTAACACGAAGGTTTTATTTTGGTTAATAACTGTAGTATATTATACCTTTACTTATTACCAATTTTCTGAGGTATTATTTCAAACTATGGGATCCTTTATACATGTCTGTATTACACGCTTATCTCTAAAGATAGTCATAAAAAGTTTTTTTTATTTATCATATGAAAATACATCCACTGTTATTTTTCAACAAAATTTCTTCTACAATTTATCTATAAAAACAGTTTTCATATTGGTATAATAAAATAGAAGTTTTACTTTTATTTCTAAAAATACATTCTTCTTAAAATCGTTCACGTCTAAAAGTTTACTGATGGTTAGTCCTGTAGATAACAAAAAGGTTCGTTTAAAAAACCGATGTCTTTATAAGTACATAAAAAATCCAATAAAATTTATATTTACTTCTGATGTCACCTCCATCAGACAGTATTCTTTCGACTTTTCTTTCTGATTGAATAATGTTTTCACCTTCACTAAGGCATCTTCAGTTCAAATGAAAAAAGATTCTGAGAAACAGAAACAGAAAATATTTTTTCATTTGAACTGAATATACCTTAGTGAAGGTGAAAACATTATTCAAGCAGAAATAAAGGGGGAAAGAATACTATCTGATGAAGATGACAACCAGAGTAAATATGAGTTTTATTGGATTTTTTATGTACTTATATAGACTAGGTTTTTTTAAAATGAACCTTTAGTTATCTACAGGACTAACCAAGAGTAAACTTTTCGACGGGAATGATTTTAAGAAGAATATATTTTTATAAATAAAAGTAAAAATTCCATTTTATTATACCGATATGGAAAACTATTTTTATAGATAAATTGTAGAAGAATTTTTGTTAAAAGTAACAGTCAACGTATTTTCATATGTTAATAAAAAAACTTTTATGATTATCTTTAGAGATAAGCATATAACACAAACATGTATAAAGAACCTCATGGTTTGAAATAATACCTGAGAAAAATTGATAATAAGTAAAGGTGTAAGAATTAATAAGTTTTATTGAGTCATTACTTCGCTGTTTGATATTGATATATTTTTATGTATAAACTACGCCTGTTTCCAATGCGAGGTGAAAAAGAATGTCTAAATAGAGGACTTGTAAACCACGTAACAGATTTGAAAACGTAAGTTTAGCAATTTTCACCAAAAGTCAAGAAAAATCTCAATTTTCTGTGCAGCTCTGTATATGAAATATAGATTTATCGTATAATGCACATAATGCTGATAATATAATGTTAAATTTAGTTCAATTAGGAAACGCAAATAACAGTTGAAATTCTCCGATCAGCAACTTTCATCAATAAACGAATATGTATCTCAGGTTTTTGTGCAGACCTGTATATTATCTATATAATTTATACAAACTAAGTAATATGTAAAAAAAAAAAAAAAATGTTTAAAAATGCGTACCACAAGAGATAACATACTTCAGCTATTATTGTTCATTGATAGTACTGTAACCGAAATATTTTGTGTATCCCTGTACATGAACGATGAATGTTATGCACGCCATATTCTATAGTAAATAACTTGGAGTGCATATCAGAGATATGTATCAATTTTAATGTGTTTGAAATAGTGTAACATGAATTAAATACAGAGTAAACGATTTTTCCGTTAGACCATCATGTAACAAAATTCGTTTGATTGTCTGCGTAAATAGACGATGGATGCTATCAATACAGTATTCTATATTAAGCATCTTGTGCTGCACTACTGAGATATGTATGAATTTTAATATTTTGGAAATTTGGAAACATCATTAAAAACCACCGCAAACGATTTTTCCCCATAGGCCGTAGTATCACGGAATTCTTTCGAATGTCATAAACACTTTTCAACTACCTTGGAAGTGTTAAAAACATAAATGCAAAAAACGAAATATTGTAGAATGGGCGGAACTTTTAGTCTGATTGTTTCCAGTTCTTGTTAAACAGCCGGTCATTTCGTTTATTGACAGGATTGTTTACTCATTCCAAGTTCTTTAGACACGTATCTTCTAACAATCATCTAATCTAAATCAATATACAACGTTTCCATCCAAACCAAATAGGGTGCTGACTACTTCATATGTCAGAGTCAGCCGGCCATTTGTTTTCTTCAAAATTATTTTGTGGAAAAAAACTGCATAAAATTTATTTACTTTCTTAAAAAGACTGTGAAAGAATTGATTTCTGACATGAGTTATGTTTAAATATGTATATATTTTGAGATATCTTCAGTTCATATAAACGGTCTAAGCACCCGATATCTCGAATTTTCACCTAAACACTACCGATACATTCCTCTGTGATTGAAAATGATTTATCATCCCTGAAAAAAAGATATTGAAAAATGTGAAAAGTAGACGGAAAGTTTGAAACTTATCGTTCTTCTGAGTAACAACACATGTAAAACATTTGTCTGTAAACAAATCAGATTTTACCATTTGCCGCGCTGTGAACTTTAATCTATTTTTAGAATCTGGGGAAAGAAACAATTCTTCGCCTGTGTGATTTCGCTTCTGCGTGTGGAGAGAGTGTTTCTACAGGGAATAAAGTTGTCTATGCTTTGCGTTTTAAGGTTTATATAGGATTGTTTGTCGGTTTGTTTCGAATAAATTTAAGATATTTTGAGTATTTGTTATTTCTAGAGAAAGAAGAAATGTTTCCTGACGGTTATTTATTTTTAATGTCAGATATTAATGTGCATTTTTTTGTAAATAAATAAATATATATTTATTCACAGAACAAGGAAAATAGTTACACAGAGGAACGCTTAGTTTCAAACTTCCCGACTGGTTTTCGTATTTTTCACATTCTTTTCTTTTTTCAGTGGTGCTAAATTGCAGAGGAATGCTTTAGTAGCGTTTACACGTAAAGATTGAGGTATCGGGTGGTTATATATATATGTATATATATATGTTGTAATTTTCTAGCGACTTTTGTGACATGCCGGCGACATTCGTATATCTCGAAATAAACGTAGTAGAGGAATCAAGGTCAACCCTCCGTTATCATGAGAATACCAGAGTGCAGTCAGGGTGGCGAGTATAAGTCAAGCTCCATAAACATTGAGAACTTTAACATGGCATAATTAATAGAGTCATCGTAACTTTAAACTTTGTTTATATGACAAAAACATATCAAAACATTTCCAGTAGCTTGTCCATCAACTCTCGAATAATCGATCATCCACTTCATAAAATTTAAGATGTTACAAGTATTAGGATCTACACATTAGAGTCGTTCACCCCAAGCGACGTAGATTTATTAAACAACCGGAAAATCGTCAAATCTCTCGGTCCTCGTCCATGTAACGGTATAAGTACTCAAAAAAACCATAGCGCGGACGGATACAACATTAGTGCAAAACCAATTAGAGCAGAGAGATGGGGTAGAACGGAACAGGTGACAGGTTACGATTCGATGGGGAGGGCGTGAAGTCGATAATGAACTGTTTATACGGCGTCAGAATCAAAGCGCAATTAAATGCTGGCGGGAGCATGGAATTGTGGGAAAAGAACATCATCGAACAAATGCCATTAAAAACATTCGAAAGAAAAAGAATTTAGTTTTAGAATTAAATGTAAAAGTAAATTAATGTGTTTTATAAGATTAGACGAATGGATTTAGGTTTTTAGATTAATAAAAGTATACGCAGGTTTAAATGCATGAAATAAAAGACAAAAGATATTACGATATTATTAAAGATAGGTAAAAAAGGGAAAATATTAAGAATTTGGAATAGTTTTACTAAAATAAAAGGAAGAATTTTTTTATTATTACACACACGCACACACACATATATGTATATATATATATAATATTTTGTGTATATATCGTAGGCTATTTGAGAAATCCGGTTCTTTGCAAAGAGCCGGGCTAATTGGAGAACCAACTCCCTTTTTCTAATTAGCCTGATATTTTTCAGGCTTATTGCAAAGAGCATACAAAGCGTTAGGTTAATTGAAAAATAACCACTTATTATCCAATCAGGGTGATTTTTTTTTTTTTGGGGGGGGGGGGCTTATTACCTCATAACTCAACCAGAATCCGTAAATAAATTATAACAGACCGCACCCCAATCCGAGCAAGACAAAATAATTTCAGTCTGCAAGCAACCAGACCCGAACCTGAAAGTTCCATTTGAAAAAACCCGAAATCTGACCCGAACCAAATCTGATAACCGACAAAAATATTCTAAAACGCCATAACCCGATCCGAGTTATACAAAATAAATTCCTTTGACACGTAACCCGAACCGAACATAAAAATTCCGTTAGAAAAAACCCGAAACCTGACATGAACCAAATTTGAACCCGACAAAAATAGTCCAAAGAAACATAACCCGATCCGAGCAAGACAAAGTAATTTCCGTGGACACGCAACCCGATCCGAACCTAAAATATTTGTTTGAAGAATTCCGAAATATGTCCCGAACCAAATATGATAACCGACAAAAATATTATAAAGAACCATATGCCGATCCGAGCAAGACAAAATTTCCTTGGACACGCAACCTAAACCGAACCTAAAAATTCCATTTGAAAAAAAAAACCCGATATTTGAAGCCGACAAAAATATTCCAATGAATCATAACCGATCCGAGCAAGACAAAATACTTTCCTTGGACATGCAACCCAAACCGAACGTAAAAATTCAATTAGAAAAAACCCCAAATTCTGACATGAACCAAATCTGAAACCGACAAAAATATTCTGACGCACCATAACCCGATCCGAGCAAGACAAAATATTTTCCGTGACACACAACCCGATCCGAACCTAAAAATTTTGTTTAAAAAAATCCGAAATATGATTCAAACCAAATATGATAACCGACAAAAATATTCTAAAGAACCATAACCCGATCCGAGCAAGGCAAAATAATTTCCTTGTACACGCAACCCGAACCGAGCCTAAAATTTTCATTTGAAAAAAAAAAACCTGAAATCTCACATGAACCAAATCGGAACCCGATAAAAAATATTCCAAAACAACATAACCCGATCAGAGCAAGATAAAATAATTTCCGTGGACATGCAACCCAATCCGAACCTAAAAGATTTTTTGAAAAAAATCCAAAATATGACTCGAACCAAATATGATAACCGAAAAAAACTTTTTAAAGAATCATAATCGCACTCGAGCAAGATAAAATAATTTCCTTGGACACGCAACCCGAACCGAACCTAAAAATTCCATTTGAAAAAAAACCTGAAATATGACATGAACCAAATCTGAACCCGACAAAAATATTCCAAAAATCCATATCGGATCCGAACAAGACAAATTATTTCCGTGGACACGCAACGCAACAAAACCTAAAAATTCCATTTGAAGTCAACCTGAAATCCGACCCGAACCATATCTTAACCCGACAAAAATATTCCAAAGAACTATAACCCGATGCGAGCATGACAAAATGATTTCTGTCGACCTGAAACCCGATCCGAACCTGAACGTTCTAATTGAACTCAATCCGAAACCTGGTTATGATCGGTTTTCGGGTTGATTTCAAATGGAACATTTAAGTTCGGATCCGGTTGCGTGTCTACGGAAATAACTTTGTTCGGATCGGGTTACTGTTCTTTAAAATATATTTGTAATTTTCAGATCGGGTTCTGGTCGGGTGTCAGATTGACTTCATATGGAATTTTCAGATTCTGGTCGTATTGCGTGTAAACGGAAATTTAATCCAAACGGAAATTTAAATCGATATTTAACTTCCAATAAATACAAAAATTTTGATAATGAAAATCACAGATCCAAAAAACAAGAAAACTACATAACTGTAAAGCAAATGCTAAATTTGTTAAATCTCAATTGTTGAATTCAATAGTTGAGCATTACAAAATGATTTAATAAAGCAACGGTTGTACACTACAAATAATTAAAATAATAAATGGTAAATAAATAGATAAATATAAAAATAAATGTGCATATGTGGTAGTAAAATCTTGTAATTTAAATTTGATTAATGTGAATTAATTTGCCAAAATATGGGGTACATGTAGATGATGTTACAAAGTGACGATTGCACGATACTTCTAAAAAAAGAAACAAAAATAAATACTATTCTATAATAAATGAGTATTTGCAGCTATTCATTATCGAACTTTAGCACAATAAAACTTTTTGTAAATATTAGCCATAAGCAAATGAAAAATCGACCAAAATAAATAAAGAAATTGTGATAATAAAAAAACAAAGATGCAAAATAGAAAAAAAAATAGATAACTGTAAAGCAGTGGCCAAAATAATTGTTTGATTCAATGCTGAGTATTACAAAAAGTTTTGATATGGCAACGAAATATAAAATTTATTGAAAGCTCAATATCTATTTTTTTGAAAGACATAGCTTTGAAACACCTAAATATTTGTTTTGGTTTATACAAACCTATTAAGATGGATCCAGCCTAGACTGGAAATTTGCATGAAAATATAAATTATTATTATTTTTTTTTTTTTTTAGTTTGTTATCCGCTTGGATTTCTCGTAAGATTAAATTTAAATAATTATCTCAAATCGGATTGATTTAAAAAAGATTGCATTACTTGGTTTCTTTGGGTTTAATTTAAAACTGAAGGACTGATGAGCGATCATTTAAAGACGCCTAGAACCGAGTTTTGTATATCTCTGTTATAAAGGACAAACATATCTGTGCGTAACGCATACGTCATTTTGCGAATGGCAATACTGTGAAATTTGAAACAAAATTTTGGTTTTGAAATTTTCTCTACTGCAAATTTTTAAACTTCTAAACATCGCGCATTTTAAATTTTTACACCGTCGTATAAGGAAAGAAGTGCTCTTTTAAATGCAATTTGTGTGAAAGCTGTAACTCAATTTATTTTTGAGATATTAATTTTTTTGTAGTTTTTAATACCATTTTTCTTATCGTGGCAACAAAAGTACCTCATTTCTATTGAAAGTCATTGAAAGTAAACGGAAAATAGTCAAAAATAGGAGATACTCTATCTTTTTGTTGCCATTTTCTCATAAAAACTGAAAAAATACTTGACAGTAAAATATGGGCTAAGTCAAGAATATTGTCTGTTATTCCGTGATAATGACGTCATATGCACACTTTTCTAGACGAAGTTTAAAACTGAGTTGTAAAAGTGGATTGCTTTAGTGGATGCAAATGACGTCATTTTCTAAAAAAGCGTGTATTTTAATTGTTAAACCTGAATTATGTTTTCTAGAAGTGCGTCATTTTCACAGCCCAGCTGCTTTGAAATTCTTCACATGTGAAAATGCTTCACTTTTGAAAATAATGTAATCGAAATCACACAGTGATAAAATGCAATGTTTTACAAAAATTTAGAATGTCTTTTTAAAAGAGAAGTGACATGCAAATAATAGCGATTTATATTACAGAAATTGATGATTCTCACCTGGATGGATTTGCTTCGCCGAGTTAGACAAGCAAACAAGTAATTCGTGGTTTAAAATAATATCGTATTCCTGAAGTTTTCCTCGAAAATTCTCTCGAATAATAAAATTTTAATACGATTCTTTAAGACATTCTACTATAATTTTATCAAAATAACATAATTTGCTTAATTTTTCCAAATTTTATATAATCTATATATTTAAAACACAAGTGCGTTTTTTAGTCATCTGCCCTGAGTTTTCTGCTGAACCGATTTTACTGATATATTTTTTTTTTAACTGAAAATTCTTCCTTTGTAGATGTGATCGCACTATCTGTTTGTTTTGTTTTTTAAATATCCCCACTTTTATATTTTAATTTTAAAAGCATTCTATGAAATTTCTTCAAAATGATGAAAATTAGATAGCTTTCATTGTTGCAGACAAGAGAGAAATAATGAGGTATTTTAAACTTTATTCATGCTATTTTCTGATAAAAATTCAAAATTGTTGATAAAAATTGTTGTGTAGTGTTTAGTGGCGCAAAGTCCCATTAGGAGCTATCCCCATTATTATTATATTAGGGGCTTAATAACGGAAAGTGACGTCACTGCTTTTGAAAACACGCATTTTTCCTCATAAATTTCCTATATTGTTTTTCCTTCTGCATGTGTACTGATACTAAGTTTCAGACACTAGGCGAAATTCTTATTTAAGTGAAAATGAAGTCATATTTAAAAGAAAACGATCATTTTCTTAGGTAAAACTAAGCCTTTTAACACAAAATCGTCTAAAAACATAAATTACGGAAATTTTTGCTCTTCGAAATTGAGATTAGAATCTCAAGTAAAGAGTGCGTCTGTTCATATAAAAGATGTTGCTGACAATCCTGACATAAAGTTTTGAGTTAAAATAATTTTTAAATGATCAAACAAAGTACAAATTTTTAAAAAATAATGAATATGGATATGAGAAATGCGTATGCAAATTTTGAGAAGGTGAAAATTGTTGTTTTCATTCCGGAAATCCAAGCATAAGAGCCTCAATTGACAACCATATCCTAATAACTGAACTTTATTATATTTTACTGATTATGTATCTATATTATAAAGAACAAATGTATCTGTGCGTAACTCTGACGTCATTTTGCGAATGGCAACACTTCACGATCAAATTTCGGTCTTGAAATTTTCGCTACCGCAATTTTTCAATTTTCTGACCATCGTACATTTTCAATTTTCGTCGCATAGGGAAAAACATTTACTTTCAAATGCAATTTGTTTAAAAACTGCATTCATTGACTGATGTATTATATTTTCTAAAATAATTTTTAAGCATGATTTATTTTTAAGTTTATCATATCACGTGCCGGTTTCAATACATAATAATAATAATCATTTTGTACATAAAACAACAAACATTTTTCAGCATTTGTTTCTGACAATTTTTGCATAACGAAATTAATACTTCCTTTATAAACAAATAAAAGAATAATGTTAAAAAACCACCAATCTAACATATTTGTGAAAGACAAATTAACGAAATTAATACTTCTTTTATAAAAAAATTAAAGAATAATACTGTAAAAACACAAATCTAACATATTTGTAATCGTACAATTTAAATTTTTAAATCACCAAACATGATTTTTTTTTCAAATGGAATTGGTCTGCAAAGTTCTTCTGAGTTTACAGATTGTCTATGGTTTTAAAAACAATTTTAAAGCACAAAATATATTTAATTTATCTATATCGCGAGGAGCTCGATTACGAAAGATTAATCCGCTTGCCCTTAAAACAAAATAAAGAGTTCATTATTTTCTTACGGCTAATTTCCATAAAAAAAACTTCCCTATGAATAAATAAGTAAAATAATATAAATAAAACACAAATTTACGAGACACGTATAATCTCTTAAATTATCATAATATAAAAGGATGCCGTAAGTACCAAAATCTTGGCCAAATAACACATGTCATGCGGCTATGAAGCGAATATAAATATATGAAGAAAATATCGCTTTTGATAAATTTCAAAAATTTATTTGATTGTATAATTCGTATTTCCATATGAAAAATGCATTTTTAATGTAAGTGGTCAATCTAAAAAAATATTGCATATAAAATAATTATTAGTTTTCAATTAAAAAAAATATGTTTTCACCTATATTCTTTAACCCGGGAAGCCCGGGTACGATACCCTAGTATCTATAACAGTATGAAGAAATAAAGTACACCCTCTTAAGAAGAAAAAAAAATTAATCATTCTTATTCAATATGGTATACGTCTTAGACGGCCGAAGTTAGGATATACCATTCCGAAGTCAGCTGAGTCGGAAATGGTCCATCTAGACAGGCAAAGCTCAGCTAGTTTGAGTTAAAATAATTTCAGTTTTGGAATGAAACCGAAGTTTTACAAATGTTGTGGTGCTATGTGATCTGCTGTGATATCTAATACTGATTCATATCTGCATATTGTACATTGCACAAAAAAAAATATACGCTACAAATTTTATAACCTACCAAATAGATTTATTTCTGTATACTTAAATTATTATTTTAGAAGATTCCTCACTACTTCGCTGTTACTCTCATTCATAGAAATATATGATTTATATAGTTATTGTACGTATTACGGTACATAATTATGTAAGATAGAGGCAAAAATATAAAATATACCTATCTATATTATAAAGGAGAAACATATCTGTGCGTAACGCCTACGTCACTTTGCGAATGACAACAATTTGAAATTTGAAATAAAATTTTGGTTTTGCAATTTTCTCTACTGCAAATTTTTTAACTTCTAAACATCGAACATTTAAATTTTTTACACTGTCGTATAAGGGAAAAAATGCTCTTTTAAATGCAATTTGTTTGAAAGCTGTATCGCAATTTATTTTTGAGATATTAATATTTTTGTAGTTTTTAATACCATTTTACTTATCGTGGCTACAAAAGTATCCCATTTCTATTGAAAGTAAACGGAAAATAGTGGAAAATAAGAGACACTGTATCTTTTTGTTGCCATTTTCTCATAAAACCTGAAAAAAAGAATGAAATTAAAATATGGGCTATGTCAAAAATATTGTATGTTATTCCGTGATAATGACGTCATATGCATACTTTTCTGTAGACGAAGTTTCAGACTGTATTGTAAAAGTGGATTGCTTTAGCGGATGCAAATGACGTCATTTTATAAAAAAGCGCGTACTTTAATTCTTAATCCTGAATTATGTTTTGTAGAAGTGAGTCATTTTCACAGCCCAGCTGCTTTGAAATTCTTCACATGTAAAAATGCTTCACTTTTGAGAATAATGTAATTGAAATCGCGCACTGATAAAACGCAATGTGTTACAAAAGTTTAGAGTGTCTTTATAAATAGAGGTGACATGCAAATAATAGCGATTTAAATTACAGAAATTGATGATTATCGCCTAGATGGATTTCCTTCGCCGAGTTAGACAAGCAAACAAATAATTCGTGGTTTTAAATAATATCATGTTCCTGGAGGTTTTGTCCAAAATTCTCTCGAATAATAAAATGCTATTCTTTAGGACATTCTACTATAATTTTATCAAAATAACATAACTTGCTTAATTTAATTTTTCCTGATTTTATATAATCTATACATTTAAAACACAAGTGTGTTTTTTAGTCATCTGCCGTGATCTTTCTGCTGAACCAGTTTTACTAATATTTTTTTTTAAACTAAAAGCTCTTCATTTGTAGATGTGATCGCACTATCTTTTTATTTTATTTTATTATTTTATTTTTTTTTTCAATATTCCCACTTTTATATTTTAATTTTAAAAGCATTTTGTGAAATTTATTCAAAATGGTGAAAATTAGATAGCTTTCATTATTGCAGACCAGAGAGAAACAATGAGGTATTCTTATCTTTATTCATTCTATTTTCTGATAAAACTGCAAAATTGTTGATAAAAATTGTTGTATATGGTTTAGTGGCGCAAAATCCCATTAGGAGCAGAATATTATATTAGGAGCACTTTAACGGAAACTGACATACTGCTTTTGAAAACACGCATTTTTCCTCATAAATTTTCTATATTGTTTTTCCTTCAGCATGTGTACTGATACTAAGTTTCAGACACTATGCGAAATGCTTATTTAAGTGAAAATGAAGTCATATTTAAAAGAAAACGATCATTTTCTTAGATAAAACTAAACATTTTAACACAAATGCGTCTAAAAAGCATAAATTACGGAAATTTTTACTCTGCGGAATTGAGATTAGAATCTCAAGTAACGAGTGCGTCTGTTCACATAAAAGATGTTGCTGACAATCGTGACTTCAAGTTTTGAGTTAAAATGATTTTTAATTGATCAAACAAAATACATTTTTTTTAAATGATGAATATGGATATGAGAAGTGCGTAAGCAAATTTTGAGAAGGTGAAAATTGCTGTTTTTCATTCCGGAATACCAACCATAAGAGCCTCAATTGATAACCACATCCTAATAACTGATCTTTATTATATTTTACTGATTAAGTATCTATATTATAAAGAACAAGCTTATCTGTGCGTAACGCTGACGTCATTTTGCGAATGGCAACACTTCACGATAAAATTTCGGTCTTGAAATTTTCGCTACTTCAATTTTTTAATCTTCTGACCATCGTACATTTTCAATTTTCGTCGCATAGGGAAAAAATTTACTTTCAAATACAATTTGTTTAAAAACTGTATCTTAACTGACTGATTTATTATGTTTTCTAGAATAATTTTATGTATGATTTTTTTAAAGTTTATTTTATCACGTGACGGTTTCAATACATAATAATAATGAACATTTTTCAGCATTAGTTTCTGATTATTTTTGCATAACGAAATTAATACTTCCTTTATAAACAAATAAAAGAATAATATTTAAAAAAAAAAAACACCAATATAACACATTTGTGAAAGACAAATTAACGAAATTAATACTTCTTTTATAAACAAATAAAAGAATAATATTGAAAAAACACAAATCCAACATATTTGTAATCGTACAATTTAAATTTTTAGATCCCCAAATAAGATTTTTTTTTTTCAAATGAAATTTGTTTGCAAAGTTCATCTCAGTTTACTGATTGTTTATGGTTTTAAAAACAATTTTAAAGCGTGAAATATTTTTTATTTATCTATATCGCGCGGAGCTCGATTACGAAAGATTAATCCGTTTGGCGTTAAAACAAAATAAAGAGTTCATTATATTCTTACGTCTAATATCCATTAAAAAAACTTCCCTGTGAATAAATAAATAAAATAATATAAATAAAACAGAAATTTAACAGAAATGTATAAGCTCTGAAATTATCAGAATATAAGAAAATGCCGCAGATCAGAATATAAAAAGTAGCAAAATCTTGGTCAAAAAACTCTTAACATGCGGCTAATAAGAAAATATCGCTTTTGATAAATTTCAAAAATTTATTTGATTGTATAATTCTTATTTTCCATATGAAAAATACTTTTTTAATGTAAGTGGGTAATCTAAAAAAATTATTGCACATAAAAAGAATATTAGTTTTTAATAATAATAATAATAATAATAATAATAATAATAAAATCACCTATATTTTTTTTAACCCGGAAAGCCCGGGTACGACCCCCTAGTTTACCTAATGAAGATATCACATGTATGATTTTGAAGATTTGTATATCATTTTTGTTTAACGGATTATTAACTCTTTTTCAATATGTTTATATTTCAATTATGAGGGGATATAATTTCGGAAGTTTCCTAAAAATGGAATATATAAATTTAAAAAGTCCATCCGGCCAGTGCCGGGAGGAAGAGGTAGCTTTCATATTCCTTATTTAAAAAAAAGCCAACTTATATTATTCAAACACACGAAGCTCAATTTAGTGGAAACCGAATATAGGAGATTCAATACTAATTTTTATCAATACTAAATCATTATGAATGATAATTTCGCGAAATTAGTCAGCTTTATCAAAGCTGCTTTTATTTAAAGTAACTTATATTTGGCTGCCAAATTCGACGATTTCTTAAGGTGCCTGCCATTTTAAGACAGCATGGTGGATGAGGCTAACCAGTGAACTTGGTCGAGACCTTAGTAATTGCTGTGCACATGCTCACTCACATCGGAATCGATTGATATATACGAGTGCTGTCACAGGCAAAAAATCAGATTTTTCAAAATGTCACATACATTACATATTGAAATTGCTATATCTGAGCCATTTTTTTAAGATAAAGACAAACAAAAAATGCTCCTGAATCTTTATATCAAGGTCAAATACTTAAGAAAGAAACCTTTTTCAATTTCTAATTTTTTTGCACCTCACTTTAAATATATATTTTTTTTTTTAATTTAATGGCCGTCATGTTGAAACAAGATGGCTGATGAAGCTGGCCAGCGAACTTGGTCGAGATATTCATGTATACTATCCAAATGCCTTCTTACATCGAAATAGGCGAATACGTGTGTTATCGCGTGACAAATACAAGATCGTTTCAAAATGTTAGCCATGCTAGAAATTCAAAGTGCTATAATTCAACCATTTTTTAAGATATAAACAAAAGAACAAATTTTCGGAAACAAAAACTGCTCCGGAATCTTTTTATCAAGGCCAAACACATAAAAAAAATCTGTTTCATTTTCCAATTTTTTAATACCTCATTTTAAATTTTAAATTTATTATTATTTCTTTAAATGGCAACCCTTTTGAAACAAGATGGCGAATGAAGCTGGCCAACGAATTCGGTCGAGACATTGGTATGTACTATGTACAGACCAAGTTACATCCAAATCGGTTCATAAATATGCCTGTTATTGCGTGACATAAATTTAATTTTTTTTTAATTTTTTAAATGGGCGCCATTTTGAAACAAGATGGTGGATGAAGCTGGACAACGAACTCGTTCGAGATATTTGTATGTACTATGTACGCGTGACAAAAATCAGGTTGTTTTAAAATGTCAGCCACAATAGAAATTCAAAATGCTATAACTCAACCATTTTTTAGATATAGACGAAACAAAAACTGTTCCGGAATCTTTGTATTAAGGTCAAACACATACGAAAAAGTCCTTCCGGCCAGTGCCGAGAGGAAGAGGTAGCTTTCATAATCCTTATTTAAAAAAAGCCAACTTATATCATGCAAAAACACGAAGCTCAATTTAGTGGAAACCGAATATAGGAGATTCAATACTAATTTTTATCAATATAATGAATGAGAATTTCGCGAAATTAGTCAGCTTTATCCAAGCTGCTTTTCTTTAAAGTAACTTATATTTGGCTGCCAAATTCGGCAATTTCTTAAAGTGCCTGTCATTTTAAGACAACATGGTGGATGAGGCTAAGCATTGAACTTGGTCGAGACCTTAGTAATTGCTGTGCACATGCTCACTCACATCGGAATCGGTTAATATATAGAAGTGCTGTCGCATGCAAAAAATCAGATTTTTCAAAATGTCACCCACAATAGAAATTGAAACTGCTATATCTGAGCCATTTTTTAAGGTAAAGACAAACAAAAAATGCTCCTGAATCCTTATATCAAGATCAAATAGTTAAGAAAGAAACCTTTTTCAATTTCTATTTTTTTTTGCACCTGACTTTAGATATATATATATTTTTTTTTAATTTAATGGCCGCCATTTTGAAACAAGATGGCTCATGAATCTGGCCAGCGAACTTGGTCGAGGTGTTGATGTATACTATCCACATGCCTTCTTACATCGAAATAGGCGAATACGTGTGTTATCGCGTGACAAATACAAGATCGTTTCAAAATGTTAGCCATGCTAGAAATTCAAAGTGCTATAAATCAACCATTTTTTAAGATATCAACAAAAGAACAAATTTTCAGAAACAAAAACTGCTCCGGAATCTTTGTATCAAGGCCAAACACATAAAAAAAATCTTTTTCATATTCCAATTTTTTAATACCTCATTTTGAATTTTAAATTTAATTTTTTTTAAATGGCAACCCTTTTGAAACAAGATGGCGAATGAAGCTGGCCAACGAACTCGGTCGCGACATTGGTATGTACTATGTACATAAAGCCATTTTTTTTTAGATATAGACGAAAGAATAACTTTTCCAGAATCTTTGTATTAAGGTCAAACACATACAAAAAAAATCTTTTTCATTTTCCAATTTTTTGGTATCTCATTTAAATTTTTAAATTTTTAAATTTTTTTAAATGGCCGCCATTTTGAAACAAGATGGCGGATAAAGCTGGCCAACGAACTCGGTCGAGATATTTGTATGTACTATGTACACACCAAGGTACATCCAAATCGGTTCATAAATACGCCTGTTATTACGTGAGAAAAATCAGGACGTTTCAAAATGTCAGCCACGCTAGAAATTCAAAATGCTATTACTCAGCCATTTCTTAAGATATAGACGAAACAAAAACTGCTCCCGAATCTTTTTATCAAGTTCAAACACATAAGAAGAGAATATTTTTTCAATTTTCAATTTTTGGTACCACATTTCAAATTTAAATTTTTCTTAAAAATTTAAATGGCCGCCATTTTTAAACAAGATGGCGGGTGAAGCTGGCCAACGAACCCGGTCGAGACATTGGTATGTACTATGTATAAACGAAGTTCCATCCAAATCGGTTCATAAATACGCCTTTTATCGCGTGACAAAATTCAGGACGTTTCAAAATGTCAGCCACGCTAGAAATTCAAAATGCTATAACTCAGCCATTTTTTAAGATATAGACGAAACAAAAACTGCTCCGGAATCTTTCTATAAAGGTCAAATACATAAGAAAAAAATATTTTTCCATTTGTATTTTTTTGGTACCACATTTCAATTTTTAAATTTTTTTAAAAATTTTAAATGGCCGCCATTTTGAAACAAAACGGCAGATGAAGCTGACCAACGAACTCGGTCGAGACATTGGTATGTACTATGTACACACCGAATTACATCGAAATCGGTTCATAATTACGGGAGTTACAGTGTGACATATGTCAGATATATATATATATATATATATATATATATATATATATCAATTTTGAACGGAGGGTGGTTTCGGGGTCTGGGGGTCATGATCGATGAAAATATACCAACATTTTTTGAAATCGCTTTCCTCCGAACGGCTGCAATAGGTAGCTTTTTTGTAAAGAAAGCTACCTAAAAATCTTTTTCATTTTTCAATTTTTTGGTATCTCATTTTAAATTTAATTTTTTTTTAAATTTTTTAAATGGCCGCCATTTTGAAACAAGATGGCGGATGAAGCTGGACAACGAACTCGGTCGAGATATTTGTATGTACTATGTACACACCAAGGTACATCCAAATCGGTTCATAAATACGCCCGTTATCACGTGACAAATATCAGGACGTTTCAAAATGTTAGCCATGCTAGAAATTCAAAATGCTATAGCTCAGCCATTTTTTAAAATATAGACGAAACATAAACTGCTCCCGAATCTTTTTATCAAGGTCAAACGCATAAGAAAAAAAATATTTTTTCAATTTTCAATTTTTTACTACCACATTTCAAATTTAATTTTTTCTTAAAAATTTAAATGGCCGCCATTTTAAATCAAGATGGCGGATGAAGCTGGCCAACGAACTCGGTCGAGACATTGGTATGTACTATGTATAAACGAAGTTACATCCAAATCGGTTCATAAATACGCCTTTTATCGCGTGACAAAATTCAGGATGTTTCAAAATGTTAGCCACGCTAGAAATTCAAAATGCTATACCTCAGCCATTTTTTAAGATACAGACGAAACAAAAACTGCTCCGGAATCTTTGTATAAATGTCAAATACATAAGAATAAAATATTTTTCCATTTTCACTTTTTTGGTACCACATTTCAAATTTTAAATGTTTTTAAAATTTTTAAATGGCCGCCATTTTGAAACAAAATGTCGGATGAAGCTGGCCAACGAACTCGGTCGAGACATTGGTATGTACTATGTACACCCCGAATTACATCCGAATCAGTTCATAAATGCTAGAGTTACAAAGTGACAAATGTCATATATATATATATATATATATATATATATGTGTGTGTGTGTGACAAATGTCATATATATATATATCAATTTTGAACGGAGGGTGGTTTCGGGGTCTGGGATCGATGAAAATATACCAATTTTTTTTTTAAATCGCTTTCCTCCGAACGGCTGCAATAGGTAGCTTTTTGTAATGAAAGCGACCTAAAAGGCCCTACGATATTTTTTCTTTTAAGGATCTTTTAAATAATTTTTTTTAAGCTTATATACTCATTTTTTACTTTCTTCTATCTTTACAAGAAGAAAGTATTGGTTTCATGAAAATTTTCGAATTCCAGATTTCGACGGATTTACACGTTTTATGAGTCAGAGATTCCAAAAAACATGTTTTTACAAAATGTCTGTCTGTGAGTCTGTCTGTCTGTCTGTCTGTCTGTCTGTCTGTCTGTCCGTCTGTCTGTCTGTATGTGACACAAATTTTGTGGGCGCTCTATCTCAAGAACTAATGCACGAAATTTCACAGAACTTCATATTTAGTTAGACCTTGATATAAACTGGAACTGATTAGTTTTGGGTGAAAATCGCCCAACAGGTGGCGCTGCTATGCGGCTTTTTTAACGATTTCTGCAATAGCTGTATCTCAAGAAGTACTGCACGGATTTTCATAAAACTTCAGATTCAGTTAGTCCAGGATATAGTTTGGTGCTGATTACTTTTTTCGTGAAAATCGCCCAGCAGGTGGCGCTGGTATGCTGCATTGTTCATGATTATCGCAATAGCTCTAACTCAAGAAAAAATGCACGAATTTTCATCAAACTTTAGATTCAGTTAGTCCCTGATATAAATTATTGCTGCTTAACTTTTGGTGCAAATCGCCTAACAGGTGGCGCTGCTGTGCTGCATTTTTCACGATATCCACAAGAGGTGTATCTCAAGAACTATTGCACGGATTTTCATCAAACTTCATATTTAGTTAGTCCTTGACATGAATTGATGTATAAATTAGTGCTGTTTAATTTTTGGTGTAAATCGCTCAACAGGTGACGCTGCTGTGCTGCATTTTTCACGATTTCCACAAGAGGTGTATCTCAAGAACTATTGCACGGATTTTCATCAAACTTCAGATTTAGTTAGTCCTTGACATGAATTGATGTATAAATTAGTGCTGTTTAATTTTTGGTGTAAATCGCTCAACCGGTGGCGCTGCTATGCTATATTTTTTGCGATTTCCGCAATAGCTTTATCTCAAGAACTAATGCTTGGATTTTCAACAAACTTCAGATTCAGGTATACCTTGATATCGTTTAGTGCTGTTTACTTTTGGTGTAAATCGCTCAACAGGTGGCGCTGCTATGCTACATTTTTTTCAGAATTTCCGCTATAGCTCTATCTCAAGAACTAATACACGAATTTTCATCCAACTTTAAATTCAGATATACTTTGATATGAATTGGTGCTAAATCGTTGTTATTTCTTGTACTATTTAAATGATTTAATTGATGTGATTTATATAGAAGAAAGTTTTGTGATGGCCACAACATACTAGTTTTATATTATGTTTGGAAATTTTATCAACTGGATGTTTAATTGGATGTTTAAGAATGGGGGAATTTATTACTTTACGGGTCTAGGCATACGATTGAAAAATATTGCCTTATGTTGTCAAATAGCTTTAAAATGTCAGAAGTAAACGAAAGATGAAATGAAATATTTATTATACGAGATAAACACCGTTTCTTAAATTTTAGGAGCATTTGCACTATCCTACACTTCTTATTACATATACGTAATGCTCTATTACGTATTTGCATATTAGATCGACTGAACGCGGGGAAACAGTCACATAATTCGGTCGTTTGGGTTCTATATAGAGAGAGGATACTGGAGAGGGTTGACCCATTTTTTACAAAATATTTTTTTTTTTAATTTCTTAAATATTTAACCTAGAAGAAAGTTTCATATAACATTTTATTTGTTATACAATCAGTTACCAAAATAAAATTGTGGCATAAGTGTACTATATAAGAAATTAGAAAAAATATTGATTTAAAACATGAAGAAATGATGTGTCAAGGCTGCCGACATATGGGAAGCTTGAGGCACTTTATATTATATTGAAATATCTGTTAAACCCTCTGACCTTCTTGGAAAAGGGCAAAATTGTAATGTTGTTTTCTCTGCATTTTGTTTTAAACGCTAAAAAAAGATTATTCTTTCATTATTTTATTAAAAAAAAAAAAAAAAAAAAAAAACTTAATAACGAATATGAATACAATCCTTGGAAGTATTAATCTGTGTTCAATGTATTAAAAATACATTAAATTAATAGAATTATATTACTATAAATATTGCTTGTACTGCAGTGAAACCTGGAGCTTAGTGAACGTATTAACACGGTCTTGTCAGTGAGGGGGTTAAGGGAAATAAAATCAGTTTTTAAAAAAGGCAGAATAACTTTATACTACAAGGTTTAATTTTTATTAAATAATATTCGGGAATTTGTGACAACAATGTGTAAGAAAACCTACATAGACGGAATTCAAGGCATAGAAGAAAAAGTCCGGTTTAAACAACCATTTTTCTTACACTCGACCTAGAAACACTAATTGCCATATAGTTTAGCTTCATCTATATATGTTCATCTTGGTGAAATTTGCCTACATAATTTCCTGAAGTGTTTTGGTCAATGTTATTTTCTTTTGCAGATTTATTAATACCTAGCATTTCTTTAGATTGTTGCTATCATCCTTTTTAGTATCTTCCACTCTTTCTATTTTCCTACTATGGGTACTATCTAAATGAAATAAAAGGTCCTATCAACTTTAAATCTATATTTAATTTTTTTTTTATTCTATAGCAATTTTTCTAATCTTCATTTAACCAGCTTTAAACATTTATCTTTCTATCAATCCAACAATTTTACCGTAGTTTTACAGAATAAATTTACATTATTTTAAAAATATAAACATTAAAACTTTGTTTTGTACAGTGTTTAATAAAAGGATTAAAGAAAAAACCCTTAATTAAGGAACTTTGATCATCTGGTCAACCCTCCCCAGTTTGACTGAGTCAAGCATTCCCACAGAGTCACTTTTTAAATTATAGCACATGATTCTGTTTAACCTAATTTACTGTACAACCTTTATGCCTGGAATGAAAGCTCATTATTTCTGCATTACTTGAAACTTACGTACTTAAATTTATATAATATATTTTATCCGTGAAAATTTTTATTTGTTTTCCAAAGATTACCCTTTTAACCCTTTTAAACTGAAGACACTTCACAATTGATCTTTCCACACCTGTCTCAATTATCTTCATAAAACAAAGTATGTTGTTTGAGCATTTTAGTAGGATTGGTTGTCACACATTTTCAAAACTCTAAAATTCTTTGTATATGAAAACTGAAAGTTGAGTCAAGCCTCCTCTATGGTCAACCCTCCACAGTCTCCCCTATATGTATCTATATATCTAACTTACATAAATTGTAGCATACGTATCTACATACTCTCTTACGAATATTATGTACAGTTGTGGAAAAAAAAAGTAAACACCCCCTACTAACTCCTCAACAAATCATCATAGAAGAAAGTTAATGATACCGAACGATTGGAAATAAAGTCTACTTTTAAATGATGTATATACAATTTTCTTATGGGGCCATCTACATATTAAAACGAATCATAACTTCATTTTTTTCAATGGCAATACCCAATTTTAACGAGATATTTCAAATTTTCGGTTCAAACTATGCCTAGACACCAAATTTCAAGTCATTTGAATGATAAATTTTTGAATTATAAACATTCAAAATTTAGTGCTTCTAATGTTAAATTATATTTTCATATTTTTATTTATATCTCCCGAAATTATGCTCCTAATGTGCAAATTTTTTTCTGGTAATAATACTAATATACCCAAACATAAATAAGCTGAATTTGCAATTTTTATAATTTTATGATATGAATTATGAATTATGAAATTAATATTCGAAAAAATTATGAATTGCAACCTACAATTTTTTTGATGGATTTAGATTTATTAAGTCCTGCTTTATGGAAATTCAAAACCATTTTTCTTCCAAGTAGTTTTCATATTATGCTTAAAAAACGGCAAAATGATGGTTTAAAGGGTCGTCTATGACGGAAGTGAGTAGACATTTTGAAATTTATTCTGCCGTACTGCAATCTAACACTCTTCATTGACTCCTTGAGTGGCGCTTAAGGTGCCTTGATCAAGGAAGAGGCTCTCTCAGTGAACAATCCAGTACGGAACTTCAATTTGGATACAGCCCTTAAAATACGCTCGTTTTAAAATAATTAATTTCTCGGAAACTTATGGTACGAATTGCATAAAAATTCGTTTTTAGGCTAATTGAAGAGTGTAGAGTTCATTTATGCTGTCAGAATTGGGTACTGCTATTGAAAAAAACAAAGCTATGATTCGTTTTAATATGTAGATGGCCCTTAAACAAATTTTATATCCATCATTTAAAAGTAGACTTTATTTCCAATCGTTCGGTACCAGTAACTTTCTTCCACGATAATTTGTTGCGGAGTTTGTAAGGGGTGTTTACTTTTTTTCCACGACTGCACGCGGTTTCATTTATATATCTGCATTAAATGCCGTACCTTAAAAATAAAATTTGATAAAGTGTAAAAAAGAAAACAAAAGTCTTGTAATTAAATTCTCAAGAAAAATATCTTTTCCACGTCATTTATTTGACATTAAATGTTCAGCAATAATGAGTTTTAATATTTTATTTTTATTTATTTTATTTTATTTTAACACTTCTTAACGAACTAACAGATTTTTTTTTTTATAAACGTGAGTGTGTTTTGAGGAAAGCTTATAAAAACTAATAAAAATGGTTCACCATAAAAAAAAAGGAAAAGTTAATGTTACGCTTGGGTTAACTTGTATGCAGTTTCTTTAATACAAAAATTACAATTTATATAGTATTCCAATTTACATGTCGAAGGGTGCGCTTTATTTGATGACAGCTTGGGGAATAAAGTCGTCCATCCCCATATCTTCCCGAAATTTTGAGTACCTCCCTTAGTATTATGGTGACCTCAGCCGCTCAAACATGTTTTCTATAATAGGAAAGTATATCTGACAGAATTCTCTAGAATACGTTCCATTTCTGATTTTTTTTTTGTATTATATCATGTTACGTTAACGTATTTTTTTTTTTTTTTTTTAACACATAGGAACTGGATTTCACAGGTCAAAGAGGAATTTAAGAAAAAAAAAAACTTTTTTTTTAATTTTAAATTCCTGTTGTTGTTGTTATACAGTCGAACCTCGTTAACACGAAATCGCTTAACGCGAAATTTTGCTTAACACGAAATAATACTGAGATCCCGTCAAATAAGTCTGAAAACCAATGTACATTAACTCGTTTAACACGAAATAGAATTTCGAAAAATCCCGCTAAGTCGAAAAATTTTTTGCTCAAAAATCAAAGCATTCTTTCTTAAGCGTAAGTTTTCAATATTTCAAACTTACATGTCACATCTTATTTACTAAAAATGGAATTTTTCTCACTGTTTTAAAATGACAAAGACGAAAAGGGTTTCAAAAAATGGTGAAATATTTGGCTAATCTCTGCTTTTTTTTTTATCCTATGATATTCCGCATCTCCCCCCTTCGCTTAAGTTGCATTTATTCACATCCTGAACAAGTATGCCTGAGATGGGAATCAATCATATATCTTCCTATTCTTTTCGAATTACATTTTGTGGTCATCGACAAGAGAAAGGAGAGAAAAGGAGAGGTGAACAAAAGAAAGGGGAGGTGAACAATAGAAAGTGGTGGTGTCCGAACTGTTAGGCTGCGTACACACGCGTATTTTGTCTACTTCTCTAGTTTTCTTGGAAAATCTTTTATTCTGAACCCATCTGCGGTTTATTCACAAAAGAATGAGGGGAATCAACAATGGGTCAGGAGATAAGGAGCTCGACTCTACTTGAAGGAAAGGTTTCCTCTTTTGCCGGACATTAGTCCCATTCCTGCTAAAGTCGTTAAAAATCAAAGACACCGCGTGGCCACAAAAAACGAAGCCGACACTGATAACAGTTAGAAGGATGGTGCGTGCGCAGCCTTAAAGGCTCCTGATCTTGACATCTGATCTTTAGAAATCGTATCTGTTAGCTATCTGTTTGGTCCTTTATGCGGATATATTCTCTCTTTGAGCTATATATCGGCCACTATGAATGTTTGGGTGATGGAGTTTCTTTTTTTAATGTGATTGTTCCATTAATTGTTTGACTCTATTGATAGTGACATAACCATAAACAGTGTTTCCGAAATCCCATATCTTCGTGTGGAAGAAGTGACAATCCTTACTTCTATACATGACTACTGAAACTCTGTTCGCAGTTGCCCTGTAGTATTCTTTGAAAGATGAGTCGAAAATAGCAAACTGTATCTTTAGAAACAAAGCAAAAGATTTTAAATGAAGTCAGCGATAAAGTGCTGAAAAAATCAGAAATTGCGGCAAAGTATGGAATAACCAATAGCACACTCTCTACAATTTTAAAGAATCGTGATAAGATTGAAGCAGCTTATGCTGTCAGTCAGTTCGAACCAGCAAGAAAACGGATGCGCAAAGGAAAAAAATGAAGAAATTGAAATTGCTCTCTTACGGTGGATAAAAGAAGCAAGAAGCCAAAACATTGTTTTACCTGATGCAGTTTTGCAAGAGAAAGGAAAGGCTTTTGCTGATGCCCTCGGTTACAACGATTTCATATGTTCTAACGGATGGCTGACAAGATTTAAAGAGCGTCATAGAATTGTCTGCAAAAAGATATGTGGAGAAGAATCTGCCGTAGATGAGAATTCTATACAGTTTTTTTTATTAGGAAAGTGGTTAGACGTTAAAAAAAAAAATTATGCACCCCGTGATATTTTTAACGCTGATGAAACGGCGCTTTTTTTCAAAGCACAACCCTCGCGAACACTTACTTTAAAAAGAGAAAAATGTACTGGAGGAAAATTAAGCTAAGAAAGAATTATAATTATGGTCGGCTTCAAAATGGATGGAAGTGAAAAATTACCATTGCTCGTGATCGGCAAATCGGCGAAACCACGTTGTTTCAGAAACGTTAAAACTTTGCCAGTTTGCTACGCTTCAAGCGAAAATGCATGGATAAACAATGTTATTTTTACCAAATGGTTACTTGATCTGTACTTAAAATTCTAAGATGTGCCTGGAACAGTATCACTACTGGAACTGTGAAAAATTGTTTCCTGCACGCGGGATTTACGCATGAGATAAATGAAGAAACTAATGAAACAGAATCTGAAATGACGACTGATTTAATAGAAGAAGCCGAAAAACGGGGAATTATTTCGCAGACAGTGTTTGTCGAGTATATTTGCATAGAGGAAGATGTGCTGACTTCGGAGGTGACGACAGACGAAGAAATAATTGCTTCATTAACTGAAAAAGAAAGATGACAACATCGACATCTCAGATGAGGATGAAGAATTCGACACAGAAATGAAAAGTTCAGTGTCATTAAATGAAGCTGCCGCAGCATTAAAAACAGTACAACGTTTCCTTATGGGACAAGAGAATGCTTCCCGAGCTTTGGACAAATTGGATGAGGTCCATACGTTTCTAGAAAAAAACAGTCAACAAAAATTGAAACAAAAGTCAATAGCGGACTTTTTAAGAAAATGATTAGCAGGTAAATAAACTTATTATTGCCTAAAATGATGACCAATTTGTTTTATTTCTTAATTAAATTTTCTATTTCTTAATTAAAATTTCTATTTCTTATTAATTTATGATTTTAGCAGGGATATATTTGTACGCTTATTTATTTAGTTTTCTTTATATCTAATATAGATAGCATCACTATTTTGACGGTCAACACGAAACCCCGTTTAACACGAAAAAATTTCGCAGCCCTTCAATTTCGTGTGAACGAGGTTCGACTGTATTACACTATATGGTAAAATTACACATAAACGCCTTTTACACACGTTGATTATCTTACATGAATATTTTAAATTATTTATTTGTTTTTTCCGCATTAGCCAATACATTATAATTTAAAATTTTTAAACACATATACGCTGAGCATATAAATTGAAATGTCTTTGCACATAAAATAGGCGGCACTGCCTTAAAATGTTTGTAAGTAATTTGAAAATGTTAAATTATTATGTGTCCTCATAATTAGACCAATTATTCCCAAAATGTCAAATTAGGCATATAAGTTCTCAAATAAGTGTTGTAGCATTCTCTAAAACAATAAAAATATTTATCCCTGATTATTTTTAGTTATATTAGTAGATTAGTATATTTCTATAAATATGCTTCAGTATTCACAAGGTTATTACTTTACGTAGACTTTGCCATTTGTTTTATTTAATAATCTTCCCCTAGATTTGTTAAATTGTAAAATTATAAGATCATTAAATCTGAGTACGCAAATACCAAAGCCTTAGCACATAATATTGGTGGCAGCGCTATTAAATGTTTGCAAGTATTTAGGAAATGTTTAAACGAATATGCTTCCAAAGTCTGAAATAACATATATAGGTCCTGAAACAAACGTATTATAATTTTATATGAAAAACTAAACAAAAATAATTTTGATTTGTTTAGGAAAAATGAAACGCATATTTTTTTGTCCGTAACCCTCGAAAAATCCAGCTTTTTAAAAGTTTATGAAAATTTTATATTTAGTTATGAAATTTTATTTGTTTCTTAAATAAATATATTTAAAAAGGATTTATATAACCTATCCTTTCTCCCTTAGAGGAAAGCTTTTTTTTTTTTTTTTATGGATAATTTTTCAGTTTGTGAGGTTTATCTCAGACATCGTACCTTCAATGCGATTGTAAGTTAAAAAATATTCTTTTCATATTGCGCCGCTTCTTAAATAAGGCAGTGTAGGATTTTTTATAAATAAATCGATTTTGTGAAGTAACCCATTAAAACATAGCGAAGTTTCGTGTGATTTTAATGAGTGTTAAAGAAATATTTTTTTACAATCGAAAAAATGTATGATTAGGAATATATTTTATATAAAAACGGTAAAATATTTTTAAAACAGCACATTTCTTTTTCTACACACAATATTTTGAATAAACCTGAAAATTTAGCTATTTCATCATTTATTTTAATGATAAAATATCTCACATTAATTATTAAATGATATTTTATAGTCTACAAAATAAAAAACAACACAAACTTAAGTCTTATTTAATTAACTTAGTAAGTAGTTATTAAACTTAAATAATAAACCTAGTCACACAAACTTAAAAAAAAAATATAAGAAAAAAAGGAGTTTTTTTGTTTGATTTTCAAAAAGCTTCCTTTAAAAAATTCTAAATAAAAAATCACATTTATGCAAATCTTTTTTCAATTTTAGATTCTTTACTATATATAAAAAGTTCAGGTGAGAACTTTATTGTTTAATCATTTATTTTTATATACTCTATATTAACCTCCATAAAAGGACGTTCACTCCTGAAACTGCTTATGGGTATTATAGAACGAACTGTTTTGAATAGACGTAACAACAAAGATAAGAGAAATATCTAAACTCGGAACTACTGAATTTAGAAAATTAGCAAATTTCCAAGTGAAACCTTTTTCAAGCTGAATTTTTGTTAATCTTAGATAATACACAATCACGCCTATTGGAAAACAAACAGTTTCAGATCATTTTGATTGTTCATGAATCTAATTTCCTTGATCGAACCAATGGCCAAGGAGGATATCAAAAATATGCTCTAAAATAAATGCATAATTTTTTCTGTTGATTATATTACGTATAAATACAAAAAATGACGCTTATATCTGTCCATCTGCTTTTGAATTAAAATTTCATCGATATAAAGTAAAAAAAAAAAAAAGTGTAATCCGCCAATCAAAGCTACATGACATAATATCAAAGTGTGTTCTGGCACTTATTCTGTCTGCACTTTATCGTTTTAGAATGGGATTTTTTATGTATACCCTTTTCACTCAAATCACCGAAACCTAGCGTATCTAAACTCAAAGTTTCCCGAAATTCACCGGACAAAACAGAGACCTTTCGTCAAATAAAAGATAAATATCTTTTGTTTCGTTTCACTTTTATCATTTCAGAAAGGAAATTTTTATGTATTTCCTTTAAATAATCAAAATATCTTGTATTTAAGCTCCAAATTTCTCAAAATCCACCAGTAAAATACACAAATTTTATCAAATAGCAGAAAACATTCTTTAAATGGTGGACGTGTTCAAGCAACTCTGTTTTATTTTTATGAAGAAATTGTCGTAGGGAGAATAATAGGAACATTACAGAAAAAACTTTTTATGTGAGGCACTGGATAAATTAGGAGAAATTTTTCAACCTTTAAAATTTGTAGATATGAAACAAGTTGACTACTTTTTAACATCTTCGTGGGATGAAGTGCAAACGCACACAGAGTTTCACGAAAATTGCGGGCTGTTAAGTCAAGATTGACTCATTTAAATTACAGAATTTAAAATTACATCACTCAAAACCAAACTGTTCTTGTAGATGCTTTTCAAGCTTTTTTTTAAAAAATAAGAATTCATTAGTATATTGGCTTCACAGAACCAACGAGGTGTTTTATAAGCGAAGAAATAATTTAAGGATTACATAAGAAAAATTTTGCAGTTGAAAGGAAATCCGAACAGATGGAGAAAACTATTAGCAACTTTGAAATTACAAAAAAATATTAATGCAGTACATCAAATGAAAATATGAACTACTGTTTCTGATATCACTAGTCTAACAAATAAAACTTTATTTTCCTTTAAACCTTCCTACCCTAAATGGGTCTAATCGACCCATTTCTATCATTCATTTCATTAAATTCCAACCAGAAATTTCTTTATAAATTAAAATAAATAATTGCCACAAAGAACTAAATTAAATTAATATCTTGAATAATTTAAAATAAAAATTCTGGTATGAAATATTTTTATGAAGGTTGAGCAAAATTTAAACAGAGTAAGGATGTTAAATAAACGATATATATATTTTTTTTATTAATTGACAGTCAGAAAATCTTGGTTAACCATTAAAAATTTTAATTTAGTTCTAGTTAATAAATTATGTCTAATATGAAAAAATATGACCTTAAAATAATTGGCAAAGAATATAAACAATTTATTTATAAAAATGTCAAATTGTTTAGTTTTTTATTATTTTTTTACGTGAAATTAAAGGTCAAAACATTAGGGTAACTCCGGTATACGGGATAGAGGCCGCACCCCTTGTACTTCTTGTAATTATCGATAGATGGTCGTCAATCGCACAGTATAGGTGAGCAATGAGATTATTTTAACCAGTGTATAGCGTGAATCCCATTTCGATGTTTACTTGTAGAAGTACAATCCTTAATTTGACGTAAGCGCATGATTTCAGAGTCGAAATTTTTAAACACGTCATGTTTAAATACTTTTTATACACTAATTACTAAATGCATGCATGATTTCGAAGTCAAAACTAAGTGTAGCATTTTTATAGAGTACTGTGTGTATGATTACGCCATTCCCCTTAGCGATGGCAGGTAACTGTGATGGCCGACGTCTGCATCATGCAAAATGGGATACATGCTGCACTACTACTCCGGTATACATGCCGCAGTTTCTTTTGTACGGAATGATTAAGTGTTATTAACTTTTCCTTTTCTTTTGCGCAGACTAACCCTGTTAGGCATGTTATCAAGTTTACTAAACCAAAGGAGAAAAGGGGGAAAATAAAAAGTAAGAAGGGCAAGAAAGATGCAAGTCAAGGTAATAATAATGAAAAATTGGATTACGCGTAACGCAGACGTTCTTTGCAAACTACTCCAAAAAAAAAAGGAACTGTAATTGGCTCCGTTACATCACGTGTTTAAATGTAGTTACATAAAGACTGTACTTTTTCGACACTTTTTCTATAGATTGAAGTCGATCTCTTAACCATTCGGCATCATAGGTTCATATAAGCACCTACATAAAGAGCTTACAAAATTTGTTTTTTACACCAGTAAAAAAGAAAAGTAATATTTGCTTTGTTTAATTAGAGCATTTTCAAGATTATTTAAATAAAGTTCTTTTAGAAAAGTGGTACCAATCGAATAAAATTTGTGTAAAAGCCACCGGTTACGAAAGGGTTAACAAATAAATTATTTAAACACAATTTTACTTTTTTTTCTTTTCCCTTTGTAATACATTGATGTTACGTTGTTGCTGAAGTAACAATTAAAATTTAATGTTAAAAAATTAGTCGATAATTTTAATAGTGAAATTAGGCAACAATTATTAATTTGAATCTACTAATATGTTTCATTGTACTCATTTTGTTTCATTTTGTTATTACATCCATAATTATAGTCCAGATATGAACGATTTTTTTTAATATTTTTATTTATAACTTCATTCTGTTCTTATTACAAGCGCGGCCTGACTACCGCACACGTGCGGCGTCTCAGCCTGAATGTACGGGTGACGCGCCGCAGTGTAATGTTTCAGAAAAAAATTGTTAAAAAATATTAATAATTTGTTTTGAATTTTTTTGTCGCAGTACACGCGCTGTATATTTAAAATTAAATAGCACAGCATGATTTTTTTTTTAAGTCCACCATGGGACTTTATACAGACATTCAAAAATATGTCCGGCATAAATCCCGGAATTACTCTACCCTTATATTAGCTATCAAGAAGTCCTCGTTTTTTTCGCTGGGCATTTCTGTTCAGTTTCAAGGGAATCTATTCAAATTCCAGCAGTAATCTTTTAACACTGACGCATTCCATTGAAACTGGTACCTTTTACATTGTCCATGTATATAATAATTAATGCTCATACATGTTTACCCAAAATAATTAGATTTAATTAATTTTGATGGGAGGTATGCGTTGAAAACGAGATTTCAGTTATGTTACAAGTTTTTCAGCTGAACTTAACTTTACTGTACTTTGTGGTGCGATTATAATATAGCTAAATTTATTACATAGGAGTCAACGAAGATGTATGAATGAAATAGTGTAGACGAATGATGTTAAAATAATGCTTCTATTTTTTTTTCTGCGAAATCAGCGAAAATAAATTTTATTTTTACTTTAAGGATATGTATATACATAAATCTTTAAATGATATAAAGCTGCATGAAATAATTCGAATAAAATCCCGCCATTAACTGCAATTGTTGTAAAGGAGATAACTGCTTTAAGTTTAAAGATTGAACTTTCAAAATGGCTAATGAAAAACTAATGAATAGTTTTTTGAAATAATTTGATTGTTCAAATTCTTAGTTTTAATTATGATATATTATTTTAATACATTTTTTTATGTCAAGACATTGATTTTTACTTTTTCTCTCAGTGTTTCACGCATACATTTTTTTTTTTTATTCGATAAAAAATAAGGAATCTTTTTAGTTATGATAGCCTGTTAAATCAAGCACTTGTTATCAAAACAGAAATAAAAAATATATGCTTTGAATACGGACTGCATAAATAAAATGTCAAATAGAAAATGTGACAAATAATGAATGTAGCATGAATGTGTTTTTCCATATCTAGATAAAAATTAATTTACTCATAGAGGCATTTTTAAATACCTTATATACTCGCGTATAGGTCGACTCGCGTACCCAGTAGCAGAAACAGTGCAGCACGGAAGCGGGTGCTGCAGATTATTTTAAACCTTGCAGATCAATCCACAAGATTAAAAAGAAATGCTGAGGTTAAAAGATAGCTAACATTTACTTTAAGTCTAGATTTATGGTATTTATGTTATCCTTTCATTTCAGTTTCTTTATAAATGCAAATTTTGCTTATTTTGTGTGTTTATATTATTTCTTATAATAGTAGGCTTAGTTTAGCATTGTTAGGTCGCAGAGAAATTTTAATTTGCTGCAGACTGACACAGAAAATTCTGCTCCTGGGCTCGCGTATAAGTCGACCCCCTAACTTTCAAATGCATATTCTGCAAAAAATCAAAAATTCGCGTATAAGTCGACCCCCTAACTTTCAAATGCATATTCTGCAAAAAATCAAAAACTCGCGTATAAGTCGACCCCCTAATTTTTTACTTCAATTTTGCGCAAAATCAAACCAAATATTTCACCTGCCTATACGAAAAAGTAGCAAGTAAATAAAAATAAATAATTGAAAAAAAATTTAATGATAAATTATTATTATTTGTATATTTTCTGTAATATTTTATTATTCATACACATAAAAACGTCAGAATTTTGCAGTATTCAAAGTTTTATTTTTTATTTTTTTATTGACTCGCGTATACGTCGACCCCCCAAATTTGCTTGCCAAAAATTGTCAGAAATTCCTCGACTTATACGCGAGCATATACGGTATTTTATTTACTTATTTTATATATTTAACAGTTTTAAAATATATATATTTAAATGTTATTATTCGTTGTTTACAACACCAATTTTCTTGTGCTCAACTTGATCACAGTCGGTTTTGTCAAATGAGAATTTTAGAGTTCATATTAAAAGAAAAAAAAAATCAGTTACAGAGCATTATATACTTGCGTCTTTTGAGATTACACAGGAGTACTCATATTATATATTTCTACTGCCATTTTTTTATACATATCACATGAATGGAATTGCAGAAAAAACCTGGTTGAAAGTATATCATGCCATTTTGAATTACAGAAAAATGTTTTTATTTAAAATTTTAATCATGTAATATGATACATATATATATATATATATATATATATATATATATATTATCTTTCAGTGTTTCACATATGCAATATATTTTTTAATTCGATAAAAAATAAGGATTTTTTTAGTTATGATATGAAATGAAGCACTTTAAATCAAAACCAAATTTTCCGTTTTGTATCAATGTACAAATATAATGTGTTTTTTAAATAATACTTCTAAATATGCGAAATTTGAAAACTTTTAAAATACACAATCGCATGTCCAAAACACTCCGTTTTCCCATCTGAGGTGAAGAATGCATTCAGGCTAAACTCTGAAACTTAAATAAATCTGTATTCTCTCAATATTTGCAAAAAATGTCATTTTCCATTATCCAATTATGCGTAAAAACAAATTAGTTAAAAACAGAGTATTGAGGATTATTTATTAAGAAAATAATATTATTTTAAGTAAAAAATATGCTAATTAATATATTTAAGCAATAAATAGGCTAAATAATTGATTTAAGCACTAAATGTGCTAAATTCCATTCAATAATGCTAAGCATGAAAATACCTTTTATTAATTTTGTAAAATACATATTAATGCGTAAGATACCCTCGTAAAGAAGATAAAAATATTTATTTGCTATATTTAAAAAAAAACCTATAAAATGTAGTACACAATATATGCTAATTAAAATTGAAAACACATTTATTGAATTTTATTTTATTGTTAAATATTTCATAAAAATCTAATAATACGTTCAATTCATATATTTATAAAAACTTTTTATGTAAACTTAATTTAAGTAGCTATACATAACACGAGTATCAAAAGTTTTAATGTCATATCATATACATAAACAAACGTTACTATTTAAACATTAAAGAAATACATCATGAATCTGTAATAATATATTGTATAGATTCTTCAACATTATATAATCTGGATACATATTATTAGAATTTGTTTTCTGAAAGCAAAACTCTACGCGCTTTTGCGCGTGCTTCAAGTCTGCTTTGACTTTATCAAAATAGGAATGAGTGGAGATTGTTCAGCTGCTTTTGGCTGAGCGCCAATCTTAGTGACAATACACAAGTGAACGCCGAAGTATAACTTCGGAAGTTACTTATCTCAGCGGAACACCCCTTTGAATAGTAGAATCGTCTCAGACTGCTATGCTCAGCTTTCGAAAACAAACAGTATGTTCTTTACATTAAATAAAACTTTAAATTAAAAAATGTGATTGATATATGTGTAATTTAATTTCATCAAAAATTGTGTAGTACAATATTATAATATTGCGAATATTTAAATTCGTGAAAAGAAAAATATTTGCTCGTTTTCAGCAGTATTAGAAAATCTAGTAACTATTCCACTTCTGACGAACTGTTTTAACATCAAATTTAATTAAAAAAATTGAAACTTCAATTATTAAAACAAAAAGTCCTTTCGGCCAGTGACTGGAGGAAGAAGCAGCTTTCATATTTCTTGGTTTTAAAATTTTGCAAGTTTTACTCGAAGCTAATTTTACTCAAATTTTAAGAAGCTAAAATGCGACGAACTCGATAAGAGAATATCATAGAGAATATTAGAGACTAATATTGAATTTGAATGAGAATTGCGCCAAGTTAGTAAGCTACTAGCCGCACTTGGCGACCGGTTTGGTCTTCCTTAAAATTTATGTTTGTAAAAGCAGCGCTAAGCAGCGTATCATGTTACTTTTATTCCTAATTTAATTTACTAGGTTTCCCTTAAATATAATTAATTTGTTGCATTAAAATTTCTGAATTTGTTGATTTTCTGTATGTAGGTAAACCCTATTGTTTACAATGGAAGTTTATGGAAATTTGGCGAAACATTAGAGATATCGCCAAGTTGGCGTAACTTTTGGCGACTCATTTTCGTCGCCAAATTTGGCGATACATCGCCAAATTGGTGACAAACATGGCGGCATTCGGTGACAGAAGAGGGTCCCTCCTATGGTAACCCCTCTTATAGATATGGATTTGTATTAAATGCTGTTCAGTAACCAATGGCCGCTATTTTCTTGCGGATTAAGCCACCCTAGACATTCAAACCACTATATCTTAGCCATTTATTAAAACAAATACAAAACAATATATGCTCCGGAATCCTTGTAGTAAGCTGAAACTCTTTAGGAAATAATATTTTTCAGTTTTTAATTTATTTGCACCGCTTTTTAAATTTTTAAATAAAAAAAAAATTAAAGGGCCGCTATTTTGAATCAAGATGGCGGATGAAGCCGTCCAACGAGCTTGGTCGAGACATTGGTATGTATTACTCATACAATTAATTTCATCCAAATCGGTTTATAAATACGACAGTTATCGCATTACAATATATATATATATATATATATATGTGTATGTATGTATGTCACATTTGAACGGAGGGTGGTTTTCGGTCTGTGGGTCATCAACGATGAAAATATACTAAAATTTTTCGGAAGTGCTTTCAACAGGACGGCTGCAATAGGCAACAAATTTACTTTTTGTAATGAAAGCTACCAAAATGCATAAAGCCGAAGATTATTGCCTTAATTTGCAATTAATCTCTGTGCTTCTGAACTATATTTCGACAGTGTGTCTGGAAAGATCAATTTATGCTTGATTTTAATATATAATATCTTTCTTAATACATTTGAAGATTAAAAAGTTTAGGAGAAAGACAAAAACATTTCCCATAATATCTAAAACATAAAAATTAATATTAAAATTTTCTTTCTAACGCATGATTCAAAAAAGATTCACACATATTTATAAAGAATAATTAAAAAACGAAATATTATAAAATAAAGTATTACACATTTCTATAACCTGCTGTAAAATTTTGAATACATCAAGAACTGTCTGATCTATTATAACGTCATTCACTTTTTGAAATTTTTACAAAAATATACTCTACATTTTTCTTTTTTATAGTATGTTAATCCCATCAATTTCAAAAAGGTACATCAAACATTTTGAAAAATTGCTATTTGCTCCAAGCATGCGAATCTGCCGTTAAACTCCGAAAGTCTTTTGTTTACAAAAACTCGTAATGCACATATTTTTAAGAAATACCATATGTTTTGATATTAGAAAGAAATAACTTATATTTTATGGGGAATATCAAATAAACATATTGCATAGGAAAAACATTTGTTTCGACTTTTCTAAATGTTCTATTTTATGAATATTTTTAAAAGAACTCTAAATACACAAAACTTTTAACGTGTCAACGGAATATCTGTTTTTAGGAAACTGTATTTTGGGAATAAAATATTGTTTTTAAAAGTGCTCTTGCAATACCTTAGGGATTTAGAATAAGTTAAAAATCAATTCTATTTGAAGAATAAATTTGAACAATTGCAAACACACAAATGTACATAAAATATGCCTATACATAAAAAAGGTGATTTGCGATATGATTAAAAATTTTGATGTAAATAATATCGTGATATTTGATAGTACCTATATTGTAAAATAATTGAAATAGAGCACATTATTGGCACCCATAACATAATATTTTCAGGCACTAATTATTTAAGTATACAAATTGCACTGGATAAATTTTGTTGACATGATTATCAATTTCATGTACCGAATTGTGAGATATGAATTCTGATTTTTTTTCTTTGGGATAACTCTAGGACAGATGGCCATAGTTTACAAAGCTTGAAATCAAAATTCTTAGAATGCAAATACAAGAAATATTTATGCATATTTATAATTTTTATACATTTACTCACAATATTTTGGACAGAAAATAATTAAATATTGAGAACAAAATGTAGGAAACAAAAATGAATTAAAATGGCAGATAGCCATCTCTCCTTAAAGCCGAGGAGAGTTGGCCATCCAATACAAGAAAGAAAAAGTGAAGTTAAATAGCAAAAAAAATAAAACATTTCGTATAGTTATTCATGAAAACATATATCAGTTTGTAAAGAGCAGTTACTTATATGATTGAAAATGAGTAAGTAAAACTTAAATAAGCAAAATTTGAAGTATTATATTCAATACTTCACTTTTCGTAAAATCTTACCTTATTTTCAGCAAAGATCTTGATAATTTGTGCACGTTTCATGGAACCATTTTACGTACCTCGTGCATTGTATCAGACATTCTTTTTGGTTGTGATATTATATTGTTCTGCACAACTAACGCATTGATTCTAATCCAATTCTTTTCACTCGAAATCTGTAAAATCTGATAAATTTAAATGTATTTCATTTTCTTTGCTGCTGTAAGGCGTCGTATTTTTTTTTTTTTTTGGTTTTAATTTAGTTTATTTATCAGCTTTATCCTTTCTGGTATGAAAGATTCCGACGTTTTTCAGTATTTTCTAGAACAAATACATCGTTATGTCTTATTATATTATTATTATTACTGAAATATTTATATTAGTTAAACTTTAAACAATTATATCAATTAATATAATTATAATCATGAACGTTATATATTTATTTTAAATTTAGTTATATTTAGTTAACATCCCCACCCCGTATAAGTTTGAAATATTGATTAAAGATGGCCATCTCCCATCGATTTCATGTGACCATCTCTCCTGAAATTGAAGGACTTGTGGTCGTCCAATTTAAAGCATCAATAGCCATTGTATGTCTTTATTTTAGGCTTCAATGTAAAGATTAAATTATGTACGTACCTTCATACAGTTAAAAAAATACATAACGTACGTAAACATTCAGATACCTAAGTCAAAAAAAATATTCTACAATTAAATGCATATAAAAGTTACACTTACTTATTTTATCGAAGAACACAACTGAACGTCGCAATAATAAACTCGTTGAACTATTTCCTATGAACAAGTTTATATTGCAATCTTTGATCAAGTTTTGGAAATATTTAGTCTGGCCATCTATCCTCTATGGCCTATATCTTAGCGTTACTCTATATTATAGTAGGAGCTAAATTTTATGAAATTTTAAATACAAAATAAGTTTGAAATTGTTTTCTATGATCTTACAAGTGATTTTCAATTAAAATAAACTATTCATCAGTCCTTATTATATATTCCTTAGGTCCTCAGCTACTGACACCTAGCTATTAACTGACATTTCAACAAATATCTAACTCAAATAAGCATTTTCTTGTAAAATTCTGTGACGTAATGTCGTCTAGTGGTAACGTAGACATTTTTTTCTTTTTTTTCTTTTCTTTTTTTCTTTTTTTTTTTTTTTTCATCACCAATAGACCAAGAACCTATTTAATGACGAAGAAATTTTTGAGAAGACAAAATGTACCATTTTGCGGCATCGATCTTATTTCTAAAACTAAGGTAGTATAATAATAATTATCTTACTTAAAATATATGTATTATGCAACCCTCTTAACTTTTTCTTAAAGTTAAACTTGTATAAAATTAGTTAAAAGATGCTTGTGATATATTAGGACTATAAATTTCTTGTAGTTTTTTTTTTTTTTTTTTTTACATGAATAAGGAAGGGTTCTTGTTATTAGTTACAGTAATTTCATTTTACCAGTCTCCTGCAGAGGAGTTAGTTATTGTTTATATTTAAAAATGTTGAAATCGGCAAATTGAATTGTTAAAAAAAAGTATAAAAATATAATAAATTTATCTTCTAGTCAACACAATTAAAATTTCAGTTGTTCTACCAGGGCCTGACACTATTTGTCCGTTATTGGTTCATATATGTCAGTTATTGGGCACCTCTTTATTAATAATTTAGAACATGAAAAAAGGGACACATGCATCTGTAGTTATTGGTTTTCCGATATAAGGTTGCTGTCTGTTACTGGAGTTATTGACCATAATTATGAAAACAAATTTAATAATACAGTGTACAGGGTTTCTCACAATTCCCTTCGGGGTTTGGAAGGTTTTAAAAAATATATTACGAATAAAGTAACAAAGTTGACATTACTGGAGAATGAAACGTTACAAGTTTTGTTTCACAATGAGTTAGTGGATGCCGCCATTACTTCTGATAGCAGTTGAAAATAAATTATACATTTGAAAATTTTGTACATAAGATAATAGCATTTACAGGCTCACAGAAAGCTTACTGCGTGTTAGAATTTGCGAAAAGTCAATCTATTGTGACAGTTCAAAGACAATTTCGTACAAAATACGGATTTCAACCACCAGCAGACAAAACAATTCATGCATGGTTTCGGAAATTTCAGAAAAGTGATTGCTTTTGTTATGAACAACGATCTGGTTGTCCAGGCTCTTCGGCGGAAATGGTTAATCATGTTGGAGGTGTGTTTGTGCGAAGCTGGAAGAAGTCAATCCGTCAAGCAAGTGCGGAATTATAGATCCGATGTTGGGGAGAGTGTAGGAAGAATTTTACTTTAGACTTAATATCTTCGCATCACCAGAGGTTCACATATTGAACAATTGTGAAACAAAACTTATATTGTTTCTTTCTCCAGTAAAGCCAACTTTGTTGCTGTATTGGTAATATTTTTTTTATTTATATATTTTAAGTCTTCCAAATCACAGAGGGAATTGTGACACACCCTGTATTATATTTAAGAATTTTGTCAATAGTTATTTTTTTTATTTATCTCTACTATTCTTTTAAAAAGTATAATACGTATAAAATCGATTTTAAGTTTTGTTATAGTGATTTGAACGAGAAGAGAACCTCAACTAGTCCGTTACTGGGAACTCACGCTATTTTTCCAGAATGATAAGCATTTACCCCAAACGTTTATTTTAATAATTAAAAAATCATGTTTAAAAGATACATAATATGTAATTTGATTTACTATAAAATATAGTAACAGTAATACGCATTACCTAAATTTAGAATTCATCTTTATGTTTTTGAACCGTTAAATAAATGCATGGATATAATTACTTTACTATGCTGTTCATTATTGTAGAAAACACATATGTTACTTCTTTAAATTTAAAATAAGCTCTAAAAATATTCGAAAAAAAAAGTATTTTATCTATATGTCCTTCGAATTAGAATTCCGAATTCAATTCCTAGGTGTCACAAAATTAATAAAGCTTTTAACAAACTCTGTAAGATGTTTGATTCAATCAATGTTATTTCTTCTATTACTGATCTAACATTTAACAGAAACAAAACATTTTGGGTGCTTATTATCTTCCTCGAAAATCATCATGGATTTAAAATATAATGTTTATTTTTATTTTCCAAAGAAAATACTTCCTTTTTAAAGATACAGTTTATATTTTTAGCCATTTTCTTTAGGAAATGTAAAACCATCTCTAAAATTACTGTAACATCGACTGAAGTTTGAACATTCTATCACCAAAGCGTAGTAACTAATTGTGAAACTTTTAAGAAGCATTTAGTCAACTTCTATCAGTATTAAACTAATGGGATTGTTTTATCGCATGTGCATAAGATATCGCTTTAAAATAAATTCTGTGGAAACATGAATAAAATTCTTATTTTTAAATTTACCGGATCCAAAGACGTTCTTAGACCATAATAAATAAAATACTTTTAGAAATTTTATGATTTTTTAAATGCATACCTTTAAAATTTGGAGACGGCTTTGTAGATATTTTCAGGTGTATTCTTTAATATTTTCAATTTGAGAATTGTATGGATGCGGTAAAACTATTTTTTTTTTTTGTTCAAATATGTGAAAGTGCATTTGTTTAATAATATTTTTTTAAACATTTTTATAGCTTTTTGTTTATTCGTTATCACAAAGCAAAAAGTTCATTTTATTATATTATTTTAACCTTTAGTACAATACTTTTTACGTTAATAATATGAAACATGTATTGAAATAAAAGCATTGAATTATCAACATTTATGAATGATATGGAAGTTTTGTTCTTGTGTATAACTTGAACAGTATGCGGAATGGCACTGATTTAATACGATGAATACAATATAAAGCACACAACTAACAATAATAATTTGAGAAAAGAAGAATATGTGAAATAAATTACTCTGTTAATTATTTTTTTAGATATTCAACTGATTGAAAAATTAAATGATACGAGTTGAGTTGCTTCAAGTAATAAACCACATTTCGATACAAAATGATTTTTTAGATTAAATATTGTGTTGGATTTGATGTCGTCAAGATAGCTCAATAGCAAAATAATTTCAATTAAAGCCTAAGATTCTGAGATCGATTCCCGGCCTGGGATTATGCCCACTGAGTTGAAAAAATTACTACTCATAAGATACTCTTTGTTAAATTTTTATAACCAGATTAATGCATTTTTATAAGGATGTAAAAAGAAATCTGAATATTCTGGAAATATTTAAAAAAATAGTTTTTCTTCACAATGTAATTGTATTTTCTTATCTTATTCAAAGTAATCTGCATCAGGAAAATAAAACAGCATTTGCGTATCAAATTTCACGCACCTGCGTTCTTTGTACTTAACCGTGTTTCAACAAAATAAGACATACCATGATGTTATAAGATGGTTGTAAAATAAGACATATTACAAACATGAGACCTATCAATACCTATTATAAACGAAGCCAAACCTCTATTTAACAAAGTCGCAAGACGGTTTTCGGAACAGAGTTTCTTGACAATCATATTTATTTTCAACAATTCCACATGCCTAACTCTTGAGCAGCCCAATCACTATATTAATTTGCCATCATATTGCATATATTTCAGAAAAGCCTCCTCCTACTTCGCGGGAAGGTCTTTGTTCTCCTAAATTGCTTTCTCTATTTGTATCTGCTATCAAAAGGACCAGGTTAAGCAATCAATAACCAGGTTGGGGTGAAAATGTTTATTCCAGAACAATCGAAAGGTGGTATCTTGAAATTTCGGCTATCAGATAACTTCGGTGTCAGTCAACTAACTTTAGATTTCAACACGTTTCGTGATTTTAAAAATATCCAAGAGAAAGAGTTTTTGTATTACCGAGAAATTTTAAGTGCTTGAAGAGGTTTATAGCTGAATCATAAAAAAGGCATTGTCTTAAAATTTGGAATTCATGCAACAGTTTATCAATAATTATAATCAATCGTGAAGCAATTTTAATATTAATGCTAGACAACTTAGGCAACTGTAGCAATGGAAGAAAACGACTTAAATCATACTTGTTTGAAGGTTTGGAATGACGCTGTTTTGAAGTGGTATTAATTGGTAAGCAATAAACTTGCACTAATATCTGGACAAATAATTAAAGCAAAAGCTATCGAATATGAAAATTCTTTGGTCTTGTTGAATCCACTGCAAGTTATGGATGGATAAATAAATTTTAAAAAGTTTCGGAATAAAGCAAATGTTAATATGTGGAGAAAGTGCAATCTGCGTGATGAAGATTGTGATTAATGGAAAGAAGGAATTTTAACAAAAGTGTATACTAATGATAAGAATTTCAATGCGGATGAAACCGTATTGTTTAGGAAGTGCCTTTCGAGTGAAATACTAATTTTAAAAAGATAAATGTTTTGGAGGAAAACACAGCAAGGTAATAATTAGAGTTATGGTGGCATCTAATATGACTGGTAATGAGAAACTGAAACCTCTAGCCATTTTTAAAATCAGGAAACCAAGATGATTTAAAAGTGTAAAAATCTTAAAGAATGAATAAGATCTTAGTAAAAATTCTTGAAAGTTTGTTGATATCTTTGAAAAGCGTTTTCTGAACTTAAATGAACGCAAGGATAGAGAACGTCGTAAAATTACCATGCTTATTGGCAATTGCCCAGCTCATCCTAAAAACATTGAAAGCTTAGAAAAAAAAACCCCATAAGTATTGTTTTATTTCCACTTAATATGTCTTCCAAATTGCTTCCAAAAATCGGTCCTAAGTAGTACCAAACGCTCACGACTTGCGGAATGTAAATACATGTGTAAGATACAGCTGGTTTAATTTTGTAACATATTTGATAGGCAATTATAACATGATGTAATAATTGTGGTAGATATACCACAAAAGGTTTATTAATAATCCCGTTAGCCCCAACTGTCGCACCACGGTCCATGGCCGTGATATTTACATTTGGCTCGATTGTTGTACCAGGGACCATGCCTGTAATATTTACATTTGTCCCGACCTATGTACTACGTGCCAGGGGTCTGATAATCAATTTTGGACCGAATACAAGATCACAAGTCTCACACGTAGTTGTAGGTTAAGAAGTTAATAATTTAAATTCTGTTTAATTCTTCGTGGAAGATTAATCGTCAAATAGTAGTACACTAAATTCGCGTTTCGATTTTGATGCAATAAATGATGTTAAAACAAATTATTTGAATAAATAGCTATTTTTAATAACTAGCCTCTATTTTAAGTAGTCCTCTATTTAGTCCTCTAGTCTATTTAGTCCTCTATCTCTTTTTTAGAGGCTCATCATCTAGTGTTACAGAATTAATACGTTAAGAAATTGTAAATTGTACAGATTTTTTAATTCGAGTACTATGCGCATCATAAATTCACATATAGTTATTTTCGAATCATTTTTGTATAGTCTAAATATCATAAAAGAAGAAAGTGTGATAAAAATTGGTCGACTTATACTTTGTTAAAAACTTCAAAAGATTGTATTTCAAACTGAGAGATTGGGTGGATTTGGAAACGAGAATGAATTTGCAAAATGAATAAAATCTATGTATTCTCGTATAAGTCATATTTTCGTATATTCAGTAATATTATTTTCGTCTGAAAAAAACATAAATACTTAGAAGATTAAAGCTGAAAATTAATTTTTATGCTTCACCAATATCGCAGTTACTCTAATGACGAAAATTCGATTTTCATTAAAAATTGAAATCAATTTTTTCAGTTGTTTCTTTGTTATACAATCAAAATTTACTTTCTAGCAATACAAACTAGTGTTTTTTTCTTTATTTTTATAAATACGTTCTTTTAAATATTTAAGTCATTAATTGATTTCATAAGAATTTAATTAGGTGTATTTCAAATTCTACATAATAAAATAATGAAAAATTTTACTTAAATTACTACATATACATAAAAGAGAAACTTTCACATAAATAAGGGAGCTTTAAAAATACATAGACAGATAATACGTAAATAATAGGTAAAAAGATTGCTTAACTTATTCTTTTATTTAAAATACATTCTTGAATAAGTTACTTGATAAATTGTTCTACATTGTAAAGAACAGATAATTTTCGTTCAATTTTCAAAATATAATCATATATATTACTAAAGTTTTATTACTTCAAAAATACATATATTGCTGATTTTTTTAAATATTTATAAGAAGAATGAAAAATCATGCATGAGACGTAGATTATGAGACTCAATTCTTAAAGAATACTGAAATAAAATATCATCGAAAAAATAAGTGAAATAATACATATTTAGTAAATAATTTTGAAAACTCAGAACACATTTCAGAACCATTTATTATTCACAGTCAGAAAGTTACTTAAAATATTTTATATATAATTAATATATTTGTCTACATACTATAATAAAGAGTAGTTAGAAAACGTATAATACCGTTTAAAATTTACTTCCAGCAATTTTTGTTAATAGACGGAAATATACTTGAATTTTTTGCGAATCCTTGCATGTTATCTATACATTTTTAAACACACCACATATTAAGCTAAAATTTTATTCAGTTAATAAAAATAAAAGAAATAAAAAAGCCTAGCGATTATAATCCATCAGCGGCATTTTGAATTCAGTTCTTTCGGTAGCTCTGTATATGTTCTTTTTTCTGTGTACAAACATATCTTATTGTACTAAACTCTACTGCAAGATGCACTGCATAATTAAAAAACATCTATAAGCTTTTTACTCTCATAGACAATAATACAAGGACACTCAAAATACTATTATTATGATATGGTCTATGGGAAAAAATCGTTTAGAGTGTATTTTAAAAGGCCAAAAAATTGTTTTTGAACAAAATTAAAACACTTGTAACTTTGCGTAAAATAATTGAATCTGCATGCGGTTCTCCCCGAACGACGTAGTACAAATTGGAAAATATTAATATATACAAAATGAAATGTCGATTTTCGGGTCAATTTTTGCTGAAATATAAGTTCACGTTCCCCTTAATGATATTACACTTCTTCCCACCTAATTATACACCTTACTGGGGTTTACTACAAGTTGCTTACTGTAGAATATGGTGCCCGTAGAATTTATCTTTCATTAGCAGGGAAATACAAAATAGTTCCGTTACAATATTTCTATGATCTATAATAGCTGAAAGTGAGTTTTCGTTTATTGTGCACGTTTTCACTTATGGTAAGCGTTTTTAAATTTAACTAATTTTATTCTATATTACTTGTGGTGTATAAATCTTATCAATTATATAAAGTGTAGTGCGTTAACTAACTGAACTAAATTCTTGTATACTGTCTAGTATATATGGAAATCAATTAATCTTATACAGGGCTACAAAAAATAATTCGGATACACTTCCGACTATAGATTCAATTGCTTAAATTGAGTATTCAATTGTTTTATACGTTTTCCAAATTCTTAGCTTAGTTATCTTTCACTTTATTTAATGGTGAACCTATGGAATAGTATTCTGCATGTGTTGGAAAGTGTTTCAAAATCTATGCTTGACGCGTGGTTTTCTTAATTCTTATTAAATCGTTTTTTCTATTAAGATTACAAAAATTCTTTAAAATCAATTTTTGTAAGGAAAAAACAAAGAGCTGAACTTAATGTCGGAAATTTAAAAAAGTGTGACATGTAATAAAATTTCAAAAAAGGAATTGTAGTCCTTTTAAAACTGCAAAAAAGAATCCAGCACTATAACACAAGTTTTCTCTTAAAGTTAACTTTCCCTCTTTCTTTCATATGTAATTTTATGAATTACATTGTTTCTGAGTACTTTTCAATTCCCGTCAAATAATTACAATCTTGTGCAGTTTTTATAATGAGACATTTCAATAAATTGAAAATATATTTTCATAGTAATAAATTACTTAAATGTGTTGTGTGTAATAATTACTGCGTAAAATGTTACGGAGTAAAAGTTTTACTTAAAAAAAAATCTGTAAATATGTAAGAACTTTTCGTTAACGTTTTTTATTCTTTCTTAAACTACATCTTAAAACATTTTAATTTCATTATATCATGGAGAAATTATTTTAAGCATTTCTAAATATAAAATCCTATTTTATCACGTTAAAATAAATATAATCATTTTGAAAGTTTTCATTCATGGGCATATGCGTGGGATAAATTGGCGCAGTTTTCAGGATAAAATATTCAGATTTTCGTTCGAGTAATACGTAATTATATCCCAATAATTTATTTTAATACTCTTTTTGCGGGTGTCAGATGACACCTTTTAAAAGATTTAGATTTATGTTCAATCCATTTAAAACTTTTAGATTAAAACAATTTCAAATCATTTTTAATATATTGTAGACACACTTTATAACTTATTGGCTTTGGTAATTACAGTCCTCAGCAAAAGTTTAGACACTGGTGATATTTAACCTTTAATTAAAAAGTACAAAATCTTGGGTTATAAAATTCGCTATGCTAATTAAATGTATTTTAAACTTTTAGGACAAAAAATGGTTTTAATATAGGATAATATTTAATTGAACCAAAAAAAGTGAAATTTGCATATTGTAAAAGTTTAGACACTTTCTTTATTTTTGGAAACTGTTCACGGAAAATTACAAATTTTAAACTCATGACGTCAGATGCATGGAGTTTTTAAGTGCACCTCGTGATAGCATCGGCTAGTAAAGATGCCGCGAGCTAGAAAGATTCGATAGTTGAATTAATTGAAATATGGAAGCTGAAATCGAAAGGAAAGAGTGTTCCCAAAATTTGAGATACTTTGAATCGCTCAAAGAAGTCTGCCTGTCGAGTATTGTCTAAGGGTGACTCCTACGATACAAATCATAGATTTAGGAGGCCTCGTATGGCTAGAAAACGAGAGGATAGAAGGATCAATAAACTGTCATCTAGAAAACTGATGAGTGATAGTCAGATTAAAAGTGAGTCAGAATTTTCTGCGTCGACGGATACGATTCGTAGGCGAATTAAGGAAAGGTGTAAATTAGTTTACATAAAAATTGAAAAACTGTCAGCTTTGAAATATCGCCAAAAATTAATAAGAATGCAGTGGCCTCTCAAACATATTTCATATGGACCCCAGTGTTGTACTGTGATATTCAGTGACGAAAAAAAAAGTAGAATTTGGATGGCCTATATGGGTAGGCATACGTTTGGCACCATTTGCGTAAAGAGCCTCGTACATTCCTTAGCGAAGGTGGTGGTTTTTTAATGATTTGGGCCTGATTTTGCTTTAATGGTCAAGTATCCCTGGAAATCGTCAATGGTCGCCGAACAGCGCAAGACTACATATATACATTGGAGAACAATTTAAAATCATTTGGTAAATTTGTAGCTGATCCAAAGTATGTATTTCAGCAAGGTAATGTTTCCGTTCATATTGCACACAAAACAAAAAAAAAATCAAAATATTACTGTTCTTGATTCGCCTGCGTGTAACCCTGATCTGAACCCAATCTAAAACCTTTGTAGTATCATCTTTTGTAAGGCTTACTCAAAGTTTCGGCAATACTCTTTTTTAATGAACTTCGAGCTGTTCTTGAACGAGCTTGGCATGAAATAGACCCCCAAATGATGCAAAATAGGAAAGTCGCCTTTTGCATTAATTACAATCAATAGGGCGCAATTCAATTGTAATTTATGATTATTTTTCTGTAAATATACAGATTGTCTATATTTTTGCCACAATGTTAATTTTTTTTTTTTTTTTTTTTGTCATTATATATTATGTAAAGTGTATAATATAAAGTTAATTGTTTGTGAATAAAGGATGAGTCACAAGTAACATATGTCAGTTGCGTTATAACAATTCGTTACGTACTTCTCAGTACAGAATCAAAATCAACCATTGTCTAAACTTTTGCTGCGCACTGTACAAGTAAAATAAATATAAATAAAAACTTAAAAGGCGTAGATTGACATCGGTATAAATAGAATTATAACAAATAGAAATTAATAAATAATTTCATTAGCAATATTATTGAAATAGAAATCGAAATTTAAAAAACTTGCGGCAGAAAAATATTTTCAATTTGAAATTTCAAAGATTAAAGGACTGTCGTTATAAAATGCATAATCCTACACTAGAGTTATCTAGGAATCGCAGTAAATCATGTTCGAAAATAAATTTCATATACATAAAATATATTTTAACATTTTCCCAATTTTCTTTGAGAGAAAAAGTAAACATATTTAACAAAATAAATATAGTTTCAATTTTTATATTTTACCACATTTACTCATAAATAGATTTTCAGAATTGCAATTTGTGATGACATGTTGGCATATTTAGAGATATAACATATGTTAAAATTGAATATTTAAGATTTGTCATTCATGTAAAGTATTTTACCTTTACATGTACAATATTCTTTCACTCTTGTTTAGTTTTAATGTGTATATAAAAAGCTGTAAATAAAATAAAGACTTATGTCTGGATTTTTTGTTTCTTACTTCTTCTACTTTCAATAGAATAAAGTATTTCAATCAAAAATTTTTTTCAACGGATTTCCATGTTTTAGGGGTGTGCCATCCCAAAAAATGTTTATACAAAATGTCTGTCTGCCCATACGTTTCGATGGTACAATGGCGACTCACGGACACATGGAGTTATGCATATAATTACACAATTTTTTTGTGTATGTTTTTAGCTATAGCAAGCAGGTCCTCCTTCAATTTAGAAATAGTCCGCTGGAAGAGGGCGCTGTAGTAGCGATTTTTGTACCATTTTTAATATTCTACCATTAAAAAGTGTATGAAGTTATGCATAGAATTAAACCAAATTTTTTGTGTGCATTTTTGGCTATGGCCAAGAGATCCTAACTGAATTTAAAAAAATCTGTCGGAAGAGCGCGCTATAATTACAATATCTATGTCATTTCCCTTATTGTACCATCAAAAAGTGTATGAAGTCATGCATAGAATTGAACCAAAATATTTGGATATTTTTGGCTAAGTCAGGCAGGTCCTACCTAAATAATTGGAAAAAGGTTTTGGCAGTAGGGGCCGAATTAATAGTGGTTTTTGTGCTATTTTCATTACTGTACCATTGAAAAGTGTATGTAGTTATGCAAGAATTGAACAAATTTTTTGGGTATGGCAAGCGGGTACTCCCTGAATTTGAAAATATTCCGTTCGAAGGGGGTCTCTGTATTTGCGATTTTTGAGCAATTTTCTTTATTGTACCATCGAAAATTGTATAAAGTTATGCACAGAATTGATATAAAGTTTTGTGCATGTTTTTGGCTATGGCCAGCAGGTCCTCCTCTAACTTGAAAATATTCTGCTTAAAAGAGCCGCTGTGTTACCGATTTTTGTATAATCTGCTCGATTTTTCGCAGTTCTATTGTCCATCGGCGGCTTGTGTAGTGACCGGATGTCGCGTTCTGCTAACCCGGCTTTTCCCAAACAGCTGTTGAAAACAAAATAATGAAAAACTATTGATTTCAATAAATATCATGGTCTAGATTAACTCGTTTTTACTCTGATTAATTGACTGAAGCAGAAATTTAAAATGAAAATCAATGTTGGTATGGTATTGAATTAATAATACTGAAGCATTAACACGGATAAATGTTTTTTGAAATATTAAGATGCATGAGATAGCAAAATGTTTTGGGATTGGCCCATCCAACTATATTTTTTCATTTGGAAATTGATGACATGTGTTTTATTTCAGACAAAACATACCATGTATCAGTTTTATTTTCCAAAAAAATATATTTATATTTTAAAATTAGAATAGAATAATATGCAGTATGGCCAAAGTTTGGAAAAAATAAGAAGTTTGTCGTACTGTGTTATTCAGCTTCTTCAAGTGAAGAAGTTCTTCAAGTGACATTTGAGTAGTGTAATTCCGGGATTTATGCCGCATATTTTTTTGAATTCGTTTATAAAGTCTCATGGTTGACATAAAATAAAAAAAAAATATGCTGTGATATTTAATGTTAAATATACAACGCATGTGCCGCGAAAAAAAATCAAAACAAATAATTAATATTTTTTAACATTTTTTTTTTCTAAAACATTACACTGAGGCACGTCACCCATACATCCAGGCTGGGACGCCACACTTGTACGGTAGTCATGCCGCGCTTGTAATAAGAACAGAATGAAATTATAAATAAAAATATTTAAAAAAATTCGTATCTGGACTATGATTAACGATGTAATAACAAAATGAAACTAAATGAGTACAATGAAACGTATTAGTGGATTCAAATTAATAATTGTTTGCCTACTTTCACATTAACTTAATCATCCGGTACAAAAGAAAATGCGGCATGTATACCGGAATTGCAGTGTGGCACGTATCCCATTTTACATGGTGCAGACGTCGGCCGTCACAGTTATAGGCCATCGCTAACGGGAATGGTGTAACAATACACACAGTACTCTATACAAACGCTACACTTTGTTTTGACTTTGAAATCATGCATGCATTTAGTAATTAGTGTATGAAAAGTATATAAGCATAACATGATTAAAAGTTTGGACAGTGAAATAATGCACTTGTGTCAAAATAAGAATTGTACTTCTACAAGTAAACATCGAAATGGGATTCACGCTATACACTGATTAATATAATATCATTGCGCACCTATACTGCGCGTTGGACGACAATCTGTCGATAATTACAAGAAATACAAGAGGTACGGCATCTATCCCGTATGCGGCGACTCTCCCGGAGTTACCCTATACTTTGAAGGAAGAATTAATTGTATAAAAGCATATTAGGTGAAGAATAATTTTATTCTCTCTACAACATTGTTTTAAAGTTACAGCTCGTAGAAATATTTTTGAAAAAAATAACATGCCGGGTTTTTATTAGATATGAGGTATTCTCACAAAATTTTAACTTTCAGGAATAAAAATCTAGCAAAATTAAACTAAAATAAAATAACATTTTAAACTTATAGACGAATACCTTAATGATTCTAAATAAAGAGAAAACGGCCCTTTTACCTCTCTAACTTTTTATTTACTTCTAAATCTTTACTGATTATGTATTTGCATAGTATCCATAGAATATTCAAATTAGAAATAGTAACAATGTATTCTTGTTAGTACAAAATTTTGGTACAACATTGCCTTAATGGATATCTATATAGGGACGGTAAGGAAAAAATGGATGGTACGGACAAATACCACCTATGTTTAGGCAAATCATGTTAAAAATAAGTGATAGCCACAATATTCATTGATTTTTAGCAACAGTTATTTACAATGGATTAAATTAAAAACCTCGAAAAGTGCAGGAATAAACCTTGGAGACAGTCAGATTACCAATGAAGCCACAATACTTGAAATTGATATTTAAATGCTGATTTAAATTCTGCAGTAAATTTCTTCTCAAAGAATTTTAGCCATTCTTTCTCTAGCATACCTCTGCAGGAGAAAAAATGTTAAAAAAATGTTTTCCTGTATAATTTTAGCAAAAGTGACAGTAAGGAATCTAAAATCCATGGACAAAATTTTAAAAAATGCAATTTAACAAATTACAACGACCATTTTGAAAATGATTTTTCAAAGACTAAAATTTAAGACATAAAAAATCGCACATCATACATTACGTACGCCATGAATTAAACATTAATAGTGTTATTGCACGTAAAAATTGCAAGCGATAAAGATCGCCTGCGACTAGTCAGATTTCCTGAAACTTACGTATTATCCACCTGAAACTTACGTTTTATCCAAGCATTTCATTGGCTGTTCGGGAAAAGGCTTTTCATCGTCAGATTTCCAAGAAATCTTACGACCAATTTTAAATGAAATATTATTCTTAAACTTCTAAACATCCCAAAATATTACTTTTTACACCGTCGTATAGAGAAAAAAAATATACTTTTAAGTGCAATTTGTTTGAAAGCTGTATCTCAATTTGTTTCTGAGTTATTAATTTTCTTTTGTAATTTTTATTACTTTTTTGTCATAGTAGCAACAGAAGTATCCATCTCTGTTGAAAGTAAAGGGAAACTACAGATTATTGTATAGACCAATCAGAAAACGAATAAAATGCGGATTCAACCTATAAGAAACTTCAGATATGCTTTTGATTTCCTACCCTGACGAGGACAATAACCATTTTTCCAAATGGTTAAAAAAATAATAACAACCGTAAAAACCTGCATATTAATATTTTGTTTCATAGTTATAGAAAACAATATTCCCAGTTTTGGAAAAAAAAAAAATACATCGAATTACATTTATTGAAACAATTTTATGCAAACAGCTCCGAACTTAAAAATCAGCATCAGGGAACACGGGACGGTAAAGAATTTCGTGATATATTTTGACTCCAAACATCGTCCAAGATTTATTTATCAGGTTAATATTTTTATATAGTCATGCAATGGGATGTTTCCCAGCATAAGAAATAAAACAAAACCAAGAATATATACTAAAATAAAAATTATTAATCAGGGACTTAAAAGTCAAAATTATATGACAATGCACCATATAACGAAATTCTAAAAAAAAAAAAAAAAAAAAGCGGAATCTGTAGTACAAACAATATGCAGGCTAAATAACGAAACACTTCTTAAAAAAAAAGAAATTTGTTATGTGAGAAATGGCAGTATTTGAATTTTATTTTTTAAAAATGAATGTACTTTAATGATTCTGTATTATAAAATCTTCTAACCGATCTGCAAATTCTTTTTCATAAAATATGTGATAAAGTCTTCTAATGAAACCATTATTTATTTAGATATTCTTTGTCATTAATAGACTTTTTTGTAATTTTTTTCAATTCAAAAAATTCCGATTCATATTGAAATTTCAGTTTTCTAAAGAAAATATTCAATTATGACTACTGCAAGCGTAAACTGATGTTTCATTAATTTTATTTTTCATTTTATATGCAGAGTATTTATTATTATAACTTTAATATTCAGTTAAATAAAATATATTTATATAGACTATTAAAAATCCTATATTATTTATATGAGCTAATTTTAACAATGTTATATTGTGAGTTATTAAATATTAATATTAAACTATCCAAAAATAGTTTTAAAACGCACGTGCATTTTGTTTTTGGAACCGTATTAACACTGAAAGTTTTATCAGTTTATAAGTGTGATACTTTTTATCATAGGACATTTTTAGTATTTATTATTTAAATAATGAACCTTTGAAAAACAAATTTCAATACATCTACTTCTGTCTGTCGTAAAACACTGTGCCCGTCAAGATTACAGTTTTATTATGTGATTTTAATCGGTATCTTAACTTCTAGAGCTTTATTATAATAATTTCCCGTTTGAAAACAGAAAATACATTTCATCAATTATGTCATGAAGAATTAAAATGTATTTTTAAACAGATAAGATATTTTTAAATAATTCATTTAATATAAATTAAAACTGTACATAATATGATTCAGAGAATGCCTGCAAGCGACATTCTTTTAACGTTTTTAATGAATAATTATGCTTCTGTTTATCACTCGGATTCTGTGAAGAAAGAAATCAAATATTAAATTTCACGGACTATTCTTTAGTGTTTTTAAGCCTCATTCCCCTACAATAACGTAAAGCTTTTCCAATAAATCGTGGAATGTAATTATATTTCAATCATATTATTGTATACATCTTTGAATTAATGCAAAGTACACTTTCACTCTAATGATGATTGCAATCAAGTAAGTTTATTAGATGTAAGTATGTAAGATTCCCATAAGATATTGAATTAAAGTCTCATAAGCAATTAGTGATCAGCAAGTCTCAGCTCATAAATAATATCTAGAGCTCACTTAATGGTCAGAGTTACTAAAGGATTATTAATTTAATTCATAAACTCTGTTTTAATTTACAATTAATACATATTAAAGTTTCCATCAAATCTATATTGATGTATTTTTTGGAAGTTAACCATTTTGCTTAGAATTTTACCACAGTTTGTAATCATTATTAACGCACAACTATTAAATAAGAAACCAATGCTACGTCACCTGACTATTTTGATATTTTAGCTTGAGATAAAATAATTTATGTTTTTTATAAACTGTATTTCATTCAAATGACGGTTAATAATTACTTAAGTGTTATATTCAAAATCCTGCTCAGATGAAATATCATTTATTACATTATTGTTCCATAATATGAAATACAATCTGCAAGGTGTATGTCAAATATGTTTGTTTAGCGCATTGTGAAATAACATGAAACATATATCTTTAATATCTGTTTTTAAATACCCTTGTTGAAATCATTGACTGCATTTCTTTCTGAATTGTAATGATGTTACGAGTCTTTTTAAATATTTTTAATAACATACTTTTAGTACATCGTATATGTTGGTCCCCAGTTCTTGATGAGCTAACGTGCAAGAACTATAGATGCATTACGTAAAAAATCCAGTCTTGTTGAAATCTCTTAAATAACCTTGTATTTTTGCGAATATATGCGTTCTGGAATATGTCACAAAGATTCGTTCTGGTGCATTCTTAACTACCATATAATAACTGTGTGCCCATATAAAGAAGAAATATTATCTGCCTTGTTGAAAGACATAAAATGACGCTAATGTTTAGTTTTTAAGGTCTATAGAACTGTATAACGTCACCATTTTTGACAAGGAATGTCTCTCTTAAAGCCCATATTCCAAAATTGGGAAAAAGCTTGAATATTGAAGAATCTATATACATAACAAGTAAATTTGGCAATTTCTTTAAATTAAAATATAATCCATAAATGGTTTGTGTAAGTTTCAATAATAAAAGCAAAATCACGTTAAGATGACTTTCAAACGCTTCCCCTTCTGTTTAGTTTATTTAGTGGAAATTCTCTAAATAATTCGATCAATTATTTCAGATCTTATTCCGCGTTATAATTTTTTTCATAGGCATATTAACAGTCGAATGAAAGTATTTGTAGTGATTCAGCTTTGTTAGAGAAATAATTTTTTATTCGAAATCTCTATACTTTTTATGTATTAAAGTTTTTCCTCAGCCTACGATTTTACGCTGAAATAAAACATTGTTTTAAATATGGTTTAAATTAAACATGGTTCTTTCATGCAATTTTCATTATATTACTGTTCTGACTATACTTATAACCAAACATGGGAAACAGTCTTTATTTTAAATAGTCATTAAGTCGTATTAAAACCCATTAGACACCAACCCTCCAATTGCAGGAACAACATTTTTTTTTTCTCAAAACTGTATATTTAAAAGCATATTTTTTTTATAGAATTTATAATAGTATAAAACCCAAAATATTCTTTTGTCAGAATGATATTTTTAATTAAGATATTTTTAAAAAGAAAACTTTTAATTTTCTGACTATCTCTGGTATAATTAATAAAAAGGAAAAAATAAATAAATTCTTCAGTTTTTACGAATACAGTGAAGATGTAAAACCAACATTTCAACTAGCAATGCATTTCAAACTCGAAGTAAATAGATACCATTAAAATAACAAAAGAAATAATTCTTTGGAATGTTCTCATAACGGGAGCTGTGGTAGTTTCTGGTAGTATTTCCGATTGCTTTTTTTTTTTTTACCAGTTAAGCTGTTCAAGTAAAATGGTTCACTTAAGAACTATATGATTTTTAGATACAGCGATTATTTTGTTTAAAAGTCTATTCATATTGATTTTAAAGAACAGCAGTGTATTTCAGTGTACCTTAAATATATATAGGAAGTATTACTTGTGAAAACAACTTTTTGAACAAGATTAGATTTAAATTAAAGGGCCTATTAATCTCATTAAAAAGAAAAGTTGTATGGATAACTTTTTATCGGTTTTAAAAATTACCATATAAAGGAAACATAATTTTGTCTAATTTGAACTATAAGAGTAAAGTACATGATTACGTTATGAGTGAATGTACATTATTACTAGAAAATTAAAAAGGGATTTTTGTAGTTCTATGTAACAAGAAACTGAACATAAAAAAATGAAGATATAATAAAGTACATTTTTAGCAGCTATTTATAAACATACATCCATGGGCAAATTTATATATGATATAGAAAAATACAATTATTTTCCTAAATTTGGGGTTGTCCCATTTTATACTCAATGCTCTAACAACGAGAATCTTGTAGATCAATTTTAAAATATATAAATGCCTCTTATTACAGAGTTTTGATGGATTTTATCATTTTTTTCTAATTATTTCAATATCATGCTGTAGTAATACCATCGTGAAAAAGTGTTTAATATATTTAAATTAGAGATGTATTAACTTCCATTTGTAAAACAATTGACTTTTTTAAACAGATAATTGAAAGAAAATTAAAACAACATTTAGGAATACATAGAGTTAGAATAACAGAAACATGTCGTAGGAATACATAAAACAAATCTCAATGCAAAAAAAAAAAAAAAAAAAAAAAAAAAAAAAAAAAAAAAAACCTATACATATACAACACACACACATATATATACATATGTAAATAGGTAGTATAAATATATATATCATGCAATACAATGTTACATCAGAGTTATTCCTTGTAATTTCATAAGCTCGTAGGAATATAATGAAATAAGTAAGAATGTCTTTAGATTTCTGTTATTTTCACTATTATTTCTTGATCAGATTTTAAAATTTCAATGAAAGTGTTTACTAGATATTAATATTAAATTTTTAATATGCTCATTTTTAGAGATTATTTATATGCTTGTATGAATATGCAAAAAAAAAAAAAAAAATGGAGTTTTTATTAATTTTTCCTAACTGTATTTATATTTATGCAGCCGAAAATAACACGCTCCTTTCCAATTCGAAAAAAGTTTCAGGTTGAACCCTCTTTAGACACCAGCTCACGCTATGGGAATATGTCATACTCTGAAAGCGGTGGAAGTTATTAAAAAAATTTCAACTGCTTTATAATAGAGCACCTTAGGTATTATTAAAATTTATGTAAACTTTATTTATTTAACGTAGTTAATATAGTGGCATTTAATGGGTTAATACGTGTCTACCAGGCCAATATTTGGCCAGATAATGAAAAACTTATAATTTTTAACAAATCCAATGATGAGTTTCTGTATAAATTATTTTTAAAAATATGAATTTCCACATGAAGAGTATATTCAGCAATTCAAAAAGAAAATAGACACCTCTTAATAGAATATCAGCTTTGTTGAAATAACATAACTACTTATGTTGTTTAATCTTTTAATAGTGTACATTTAATGAACAAAACAAAATTTACATTTATTTTTCTCTTCAGTTACTTTTTTTTTTGGAAGGTTCCATACTAAATATTTTTTAATTTATTGAAAAATATAAATTTAAATGTAATTAAATGAAGAAATTTAAATATAATCGGTATAAAAATGCGGTTTAAAAGCAATGTAATTTTTTAGCTAACGCCGACATCATAAAACACCAACAGAAAATATCTTTATCCTTTATTTCACAATTTCGTTTTGCCCATAAAATAATATGATTACAGATAAATAATTAGTTTTAAAATATCAAAAGGATACATCCTGTTCTTCATTTTAAATTCTTTTTTATGAAAAGTTTCGTTAAATTTTTTTAATACTACATTAAAAATAAATAAATGTATCTTAGCTTCATGAAGTTTTTAAACGTTTTGTAAAGCATTTTACGACGCCGCGCCGAAACGTAATGAAATTAAATTCATCGTATGGTTGGTTAGTTTTGTTACTTTATTTTTTCGTTTACATTTCCGTGTTTATAATATAGTAGCTGGTTGACTGGGACCTAGGGGACAAACGTGAAAAACTTCTTTAGCTATTGGTTTATGGAAATTGTACACAATCGGGATCTACAGTCACTTCCCAGCAAACACAGAGCTATCGGTAAGCAATTGGCCGACAGCCGCTTGCCACTGCGGGCGGTATTGGCACGATACCGGTTGCCGCTACCGGTTCCGTATCTTTTATATACGCCGCGCGAAAGCGTCCCGGTTCATGAGGCACGCAGCCGGTCCAGTATCGGCAAAAAACTATGCCGACAGCACGCCGATAGCTATCCATATGTATGCCGGTCGGAACCCGACACCAGCATAAATTGAAAACAAAATCTGTTTTGATGGCGCCACCTATGAACCATATTGGAATGTATATTTGAACGGAAGGTGTTTTGGCGCTGGAAGAGGCGGGGTTTGGTCCAACGTACCCAAGAACAGAAAGTTGACTCCTTAACCACTTAGCCACTTAAACTTGATAAGGGGAGGAATATAGGAGGTAATAAGAGGAAGGCATATCGATAAGTACTAGTTGCCGTTGAAGATAAGTGGCAGATGGGAAAATTAGAATTTTGAAGTGGTTTTATTTTATTTATTTTCTTATTTATTTGTAATTGTCTTACGCGCGTGTATTTAAAAGTTAATTTAATATTTAAATGAATGAAATAAATATCTTAGCGAATTCGTTAAAGCAAACGAATTTAAAAATAATTATTAAGACATAGATATAATTAAGAATAATTAAGATATAGATATAATTAAGAATAATTAAGATATAGATATAATTAAGAATAATTAAGAGCATATATAAATTTAAGAATACTTAACTATTTAAAAAAAATAGAGGTTTTGTTCAGTTAATAAAATTTTCTATTTAGGATTTATAATGTAATTGCATGAATTGCGTTAATTTATAAAATATATATTTTTAACATGGGAAAATTTATTTTAATTAAAAAAAGTTGGTAACTAATAACTTTTAATTAGAATAAGAATTAATTTTATGTCGTTTTGATGATTTAAAGTAGAACATATATTTAATGAGTATGTTACAATATTAATTTGCTACTTATCAATAGTTTTAGTTTAAAAATAAAATAAAAATATTAATTTACATATTTTTTTCTTTTGGAAGATAACTTTAACTGGGGTATATTTCTGAATCTTTCTTAAAAATTTAAGAATGCTTATTAAATGAAATAAGTGAATTTTCAAGGTTTTTCTCTTAATACAATTTTCTCTTTTGGAATTATAATGCAATTAAATGTGTTAATTCAAGAAATATATATTTGTAACACAGAAAAACTAATTTTAATACAAAAATAAGTTGGTAATTAATTACTTTTAATTAGAATAGGAGTTCATTTTTTGTGATTTGATGATTTAATGTAGAATATATTTTTAATGATTATGTAGCAATGATGATTCTTTTACTTATCAACATTTTTTAATCATCAAATAAAATAAAAATATTAATTATTTTTTTTTAGAAGTGGGAGATTTCTGAATCTTTCTTTTAAATTTTAATGCTAAAAAGTTGGGTAGTTTTTTTTTAATATTTTATAGCTTGTAAAATAATTTAAAACACTTTTTTAATAATTTGATTTTTAAATAAAATAAGAAACATAGCTATTGCTTTTAAAAAGAATATAATAGCTAGAAAATCAAGTTCAATTATTTTATGAAAATTTTTTTCTACGTATAAATTTACAATGAATAATAATTTTAAGGAGCGATTTAAAAAACTCTTTTGATGATTCAAATAATTTTAAGTCCTTTTTAAAATGAATTCAATAACAACTTTTTAAAAATAAATAAATATAGGCTATTTTTGACTTTTTTTTTTTGTTTGTTTGTTTGTTTATCACTGTTAGAATTGTATATGAAATACATGAAATATACATATCTTATCTAAACTGAAAAAGAAATGTCGGCTAAGACTAAAAATTCCAAATTCGGACAGATGTTGGTAAATTTAATCGGGCCACTATCAGAAATCACATATTGGCCCTGCGTCACTTGCCGGTGTAAGTCTCTTGCCGATATATAACCATAAGGGAACCTATTACGGTAACCGACAGTCGAAAAAACACATTCTGAAGTTTCAGTTGCCGACATGCTGCCAACACTTCACCGAAACCACTGTGTCCATGCCGACACTTAACCGAGACTGCCGGCTGCGGGCCGATCTTGTGCCGAAAGGTATATGTTTGTTAGGTTACGTCATTTTAAATCATTTTCATGTATTTTATGTTGTTTACTTAAGCAGACTAATGGAACTCATGGACTATAAATTTCGGTTCACCTTAGAGACTCTCACACTTTTGATCATTTATGACCGGACAGTGAGAATTCATCGACTTCCATTGCTGGAGGGATAATATGTACTTGTTACAAATGGTGCTTATCTGGTGTCGATATATCTTTGCAATAGATTCTTATACTACTTTCTTTAAACTCACAAATGACAAAATAATTATTTTTTGTTTGTGCTTAACTTTGTGACTCGAGTCGACTTGTTTTTATTCTTATAATGGGCGAACGACTAATTGTGTCTAAAGAGAGAGGTTCAGATTATGCGACATGATATTCACATTATTAATGTTTTATGGTATACTTAAGAAGTTTCTTCGTGGTGTTGCATTTTACACCGCTGTTCCAAGTATATATGCTCATTTTTTATATTTATTTTATTTATTTTATTTATCTCTATTATCGATATTTTCACACATTTCGACACGTTTTAATGTTGAATGACAGTTTATATTTTCAAACAGGATGCTGTGATGATTTAATCACAGATTAATGATTTAAATAAATAAGGCAATTTATATGATTTTCTTGCTGTTAAAATAACTAAATATCAAACAGTTCAAATCTTAATATGTCTAATTTTCCCTAGTTAGTTTTAATGAATTTCTATGTTTATATTTAAAATAAATAAAATGTAATAATTCAGGAAGCCATATTTAGGACAAATTCAACGGATTTTCATACAATTTTTCTTCTGATCGATAGAACGCGAAAGGCATAAAAGTCAAAACAGAGAGAAAATTGTTTCAGTCAATAATAATAGCTGACAAGAAAAATGATTTATTATCTTTAGGTCGGCAAAATATTATTTTTTATTTTATTCAGGGAAAAAAGACTAACTTATAAAAACTGAACATTTTTCTTTTGATATTCCTCTTTTGAGATATTTATAGAATAACTTTTATTATAGATGAATACGACCATACTTGTTTTGCCTATGAATATTTTGATAGATTAATAATTTTAAATACATAATATATAGAATGATTGTAAATAGTTAGATAAAACTGAAATTGACATCGCTTAGAAATTGCAAATACAATTAACATAATTTGTTCCAGAAATTCATATTATGTATTTTATTTAATAGACATAAACACAATTTATGAAGGTACAAAAAATTGTAATTCATGTATTTTAATTCAAAATTTAAAGCCCCGAATGACGAATTCACTGATATTACTATTATTATTTAGAAAATAATATAATTTAAACTTAGAATTTAAATAAAGTGTAGTTAAGAAAATTTTCATGCATATTTAATTTCACTGCTTCCCACTTATAGTTACGCAACAACCCATCTTTTTATATATAAAAGTGCAAATATTCACATTAATACCAGAATTAAGAGACAATTCCTGTATTAAAATAGTAAAATATTTTTGGTTATTTGAAGAGGATATAATGAAGAACAGTATTCAATATGTGTACTTAAAATCTGTTTTGCTTAGAAAACGCATTTAGCTAAACACGTGAATGCCCTACCAGTGGCTGAGAGGTTTTGCTCTCGAAGCTGGTAGACGGGAGGTGCTGAGCTCGATCCCAATCCCGTCCGTCGGCCTAATCGTTCGGAGTTTTTGTGATTTTCTTCGAGTCATGGATTTCCATGTGTAAATGCGGCTTAGGTTCCCTTAGAAAGACCCCCACGGAGGTCACCACCCCCTCGGCCTATATCCCTAGTGTAGATAATCGGCCGTCAAAAATCAACCAACCAACCTAAACACGTGAATATAGCGTTTATATAGAGCAAAATGACTACATGGTAATCGATGAAGAACAAATAGACTAGCAGGCAAAGGTACCATAGTCCATAACGGATAATTTATTATTTTATAGCTCATTTGATCCGTCTCATTTAGCATAGTAATTTAATCCATCGCATAATTGACTTTTAGTGTTTACAAAGAATCGGGTCAAAGCCCAAATTTTATTTATTGAAAAACAGTTACCGTCAAGGAAATAGGTATGATATAAGTGTTATTATAGTTGTTATATAGTCATACTTCGATGATAAGCAATTTTTGACGCATTGTTTTTTCCGAAGAAGTGAAAAAAACAAAAATTATTCTTTCATTCAGCACAGCGGCTAAGGCTTCTTCTTCAGCTGACTCGAGGGCACACTCAAAGCAGGTCGAAAATGTTTTTTGAATTTTAAAACAGTAGTGTGTAGAGGTGACGTAATATTAATGACTTTTAGAGTTATCAGGGAGACGAGTCAAAGTTCAAAATTCCATTTATTGAAAAGCAGTTGCCGTCAAAGAAATAAGTATGATAGAAATCTACTTATGGTTAATACATAGTCAGACCTTTATGATAATCAATGTTTGACACATTGTTATTTCCAAATAAGTGAATAAGTTAAAAATATTTCTCACATTGAGCACAACGGGCTAAAGCTTCTTCTTCAGCTGACTCGAGAACGCAATTAACTAAACACATGAATATAGCATTTATATACAGAAAAATGACTACATAGTACACGATGAGGAACAAATAGACTAGCAGGTAAAGGTACCATAGTCCGTAACGGATAATGTATTAGTTTATAGATCATTTGATTCGTCTCATTTAGCATAGTAATTTGAGCCATCGTATAATTGAATTTTAGTGTTTACAGAGGGCCGGGTCAAAGTCCAAATTTTGTTTATTAAAAATAAACAGTTACCGTTAAGGAAATAAGTATGATATAAAATTAATTATGGTTGTTTCATAGTCATACTTCGATGATAATCGATTTTTGACGCATTGAGTTTTCCGAAGAAGTGAAAAGACAAAAATTATTCTTTCATTCAGCACAGCTGCTAAGGCTTCTTCTTCAGCTGACTCGAAGGTGCACTCAAAACAGATCGAAATTGTTTCTTGAATTCTATAACAGTAGTGTGTAGAGGTGACGTAATATTATTGACTTTTAGAGTTATCAGGGAAATGGGTCAAAGTTCAAAATTCCATTTATTGAAAAGCAGTTACCGTCAAAGAAATAAGTATGATAGAAATCTACTTATGGTTCATACATAGTCACACATTTATGATAATAAATTTTTGACACATTGTTATTTCCAAATAAGTGAATAAGACAAAAATATTTCTGATTTTGAGCACAACGAGCTAAAGCCTCAACTTCAGCTGACTAGATGGCGTACTCAAATCAGGTCGAATTCATTTCTTGAATTTTAAAAAAGTAGTATATAGGAGTGACGCAGGTTTCATCTTTACCAATTTAACCTCCTTTGGCAAATCCCTTCTTGAACATAGTCATTAACTTAACTGATATTGCGCAATAATTGGAGATTTATCACGTTGTTTCTAGTCATGATTGAAACATTTAATTATTCTTTCTGTCTTACTTATCCCTGTTTCATAGAGTTCAATGATATTGTTAGCTGTAATCTTGTCTCTCGCAGTAAGTTCAATTTCCGACTCATGCTGACATTTCTTAATAGAAATTGAGTGATTTTCTTTTGATTGAACATGATGTAAAGATGGTCTCAAAGTGCAAAACATTATTTTTCATTTTTCAGGACTCTCATAATTTTAGAAGAAAAAATTCGCGCAATCATAAAAGAATGTAAAAAAATTCAGTTTAAAACTGAATCGTTTCAGGAGTTAGTTTCAGAAAGTTAAACTCTAGCCAAAACAGGGTAAAGAACAGTGGAGAACATTATCACTGCTAATTTTACAATAGGAAACTCGTGTATTGAGATTTCAATTGGACACGACTGCGTTAAATTTGGAGTTATTATTGCAAATACCAAAAAATCGAATTTTGTTTTACAAAACTTTCATCTCTATTGCATATTTATGCATTAAGGGGACTGATCACTCAGCTGCAGAATTCTCCTCCGTAATGTTAAGTCTATGGACTGTTGATGCATTCTTATATTTAAAATATCTTCTCGAAAAATTCATATTTTTAACATCTTTTTTTAGCGTACTCTTCTTTAAGGATGTCTCTTTTTATCTTAGTTTACAAAATACCTCTAAAATCTATGCTGAATTTAATATTTCATATGTCAAAACCGGACAAACTGTGAATAAAGTTTTAACACCTCCTATAAAATTAAGTCTGTACTTCAGAAATATTTTGAGAACTAAGAAAAAAAGATACATCTTTTAGGAAGTGTACACAAAAAATAGAAGTTAAAAATATTAATTTCCCGAGGAAATATTTTAAATATACGAATGCATCAAATGCCCATAGACTTTACATTAGTAAGGGGAAATCGGAAGCTGAGTAACCAGCCCCCTTAACTTTCTGATTTATTAGCAAGGTAGCATCATTTAGACCTGATAATAAAATGTTTGTTCCCTCTTTTTTTTTAATGCATCTGTCTATTAAATGGCGGGATACAAAATTAGACTAGCTGCTACATCTAACAAGCACTTTACTCTATACTTACACCTCGATTCATCAATTAGAAAGCATATTACAGATGAAAGTAAAACTTTGCTCTTTTTATTCGAATAGTTGCTAATAAAAGTTTTCTGTACGAACTCTTCAGCAGTGCGTTCAAGGTTGATGTGCATAATTAGTTGACCTAGAATCTGAAAATCCTTCCACATTTAATTTTACTTGTTTACTTTGTTCCGATGAAACATATTCTTTCAAGAAATATTTCGCCCCTCCCCCTTCCCCTCACCTGCCGGAATTTCACGCTCCATTTTTTATAAACTTTTTTTTATAAACTATCTTAAAGTTTCAAACAGATCGCTTTGTTAGTGTTCCTACTTTAAATGAAATCGCGGGTTCTTAGTTGCACATTCCACCACCAGGGAAAGCACTGTATTTTAACAAAACTTTATCTAAACGTAACTCGTTAAACAACCTATCAGTAGATATGTTAATCGAGGGAGTGGCTTTCTTAAACAAGAAATTAAGATATTTTTGAAATTACTATTCGGAAATAGTGGTAACAAACTTTTGACATTTTTATATTTAATAAGACTCATTTATCTCAGGACTCCGTCAAAAAACCGCACCTGAAATGGTAAGAAACGCAAAGGTTTTAAAAAAAGCAATCTATCGCCCCTCCCTTCTCCCACCTGAACTTAATTTCACGTGCGATTCTTATATAAACTTTTTTTAATGACTTATAAACTATCTTGAAGTTTCAAACAGATCGCCTTGTTAGATTCCCTACTTTAAATGAAATCATGGTCAGTTAGCTCTACATTCCACGTCTATTCTTAACAAAAGCGTATATGAATGAAACTTCTTCACGCAACCTACCCGTATATACATCTGTGGTGGAGGGTGGCGGTCTTAAACAAGAATTTTAGATATTTGCTGAAATTACTTTTCGAAAATAGTGGTATTAAGACTTCTGAAATCTTTATCTCGAACAATTAACATTTATGCTGTATTTTTAAAAATCGCACGCCGTTCTGAAGAATACTACAATAAAACGTAACGTGACTGCCGTTTAAAATAAGCATATAAAATAAATAAACCAATTAGTGAAATTAGTGCCCCTGCCACCCCCCTCCCTTACCAGAAATTTCACACGCCAATCTTTATTTAAACTTTTCTTATGTGTTATAAACTATCTTCAATTATTTCGGCAGTCTATAATGAAAATCATGAACACCTGCCTTTGTGGTTCTCGTCTCACAGCAGAGATTTCAAAGGATGCGTTTTGATTGGACAGTTTTGTTCTACCCTCGCATTGGGGTCCAAATGTAGTCAACGGGTGGCTTTTATTTCTACCCTCGCATCGAGGAGCAATTATAGTCAATTGGGGGTTTTGAGGAAATAAATGCATTTTTTAATTAGGCCGTTTGATGGCTTTTTAATGAGAGTTAGTTACGGTTGGTAATTGATAAGTCAGGTGTTAATTAAAATTTTAAAATTCTGAAGTCAGGTGCACCATGAGACACTTTGGACTAGCCTCAAAAAAAAAAAAATTTGAGCCTCGTACATTCCGTAGATTTTGTTAGTCATCTCAAACAGACACACACGCAGACAGACAGAACGATTTGTTCTTTTATTAGTATAGATTCTGAAGCTCAGGTGCATCATGAGACACTTTGGGCTAGCCTCAAAAAACATTTTGAGCCTCGTACATTCCGTAGATTTTGTTAGTCATCTCAAACAGACAGAACGATTTGTTCTACTATTAGTATAGATTCTGAAGCTCAGGTGTATCATGAGACACTTTGGGCTAGCCTCAAAAAAATTTTGAGCCTCTTACGTTCCGTAGATTTTGCTAGCCATCGCACACAGACAGACAGAGCGATTTGTTCTTTTATTAGTATAGATAACAGTACAAATAAGAAAAATGACTTTCACTTACTTTTCGAATAAGCTTTTGACAAATTTCGTAGCATAGAACTCAGCGGCAATTCATTCAAATTAAAATTCGATTGATTCAGAGATATAAAAAACTCGTTGGACTAATTCAAGGCGGTTCCTTCATTTGTTAGATGGACCATGTTGACTACTAATATTTAAAGACTCACTAAGACTCAATAAAAATACTCCAGTGCACTGTTATTTATTTACAATATAAAAAATTAAGCCGCTCATGGCTACGTTTTAACAACAAAAACATTCAATCAAAAAGTAAACAAACGCAGACGATAAAAGCCATTTCCAATAATACAAAGCATAAATAAAGGCATTTTTGAAGACATAATCTGTTGTTAGATTTTAATGAAACTCTGCGTAAATATTGTACTCATGTACACTCGCAGAAATACTTTCTTCAAATCACAGAAACTATACTTGCAGGACTATTGCCAGGATTTTTCCGTTAATTGACGTAATACGTTGATTTTTTTCTCTGTTACAGGAGGTAAAATATTCGTCTATTGTAAAAAGTCTGGAAAAGATAAATTTTCCGAAGCTGTGATCCAACCAGCCAGCACAGCGTTACGAGACGTGTACGCTAACGACAGTGCTACAGTTGAACAGAAGCCAAAATCTTTGAAGTAAATATGTTTGATTCAAATGGGAATGGTTTGATTAATTTCTTTAAAAAGCTTTATCTTTTGAGGTTAATTTAGGGAAGATTTTGTATTTAATGAGATTGTGGTTTTAATACTTTAGTATTAAAATATGATATGAAGATAAAAATATGAATTATAAATATTTTAAAGTAAATTGCTAAATGTAAAATATGAATATTATAATTTTATTCAATAAGATTTTTCTCTTTTGTCAGTAAAATCGATTTTTTCCCCATTTAGGGTGAACGCACCGGTAGTGGGCCACTTAAGGACATTTATCTTATTATTATTAAAGTATTTATGAATTCTAAATGATATATATATTTTTAACGTAGTCCTAACTTTCATGTATCGGAATAAACATTCAAAGTTTCAAAATATATTATTTGGAAAAAAAAAAAAATTACCTTCCTCGATGCTCCAGTAGTGGGCATAGTACATTTTTGATGCACCAGTAGTGGACACCCCAGAATTGGGCCACTCCAGTTTTGAGTTTAGTGTGAAAATATTGAAGTTATACTTTTTCTTACAGTTCTAGAATAGGATGTTCACAATAATGAAATCATACATAGAAGTTTATATGATTACGTAAAATAATCTCACTAGTAAATCTACAGATCAGGGGCCTCAACTTCAGTTCTGTAAATCAATTTTAATTTTATCTCACTTTACATAAAAGATAATGTCCAACAAGCTGCAAAGTAATTTTTTAAGATTATATACAGGGTGTCCTTTCGTATCGTTTAAATACAGCTAATTCCCAAGAAGCTTAGTTTTAGAGGTATAATTTTAATTGCTGAACTATTTCACATGTATTTCATCATGTGAAAATCCATTTCTATCAAAATAGTTGCATTTTCTTAATGTTGCGAAATTTAATTTTTGTACCGTTTTTGTGATCTATAAGATATATTTAGAAAATCTGCTTATATGCTTTCACTTGTTAAACAATAAATATTCCCATATTCTGTGATCAAGACTTTCTGAATTGTGCTACATTGAATTTTATGAATTTTCAGCGATTTCTGACATTAAAATTCATTTTCTGTGTTTTGTACCAGAATGATACAAATGGTAGAAAAAAAATTATCAGATTTATCCACAATAATAGTAGACAATTTAGCAACTTTTTTTTTTTTTTTTTTTTTTTTAAAACTCGAAATGCATAGCTTTTGTTTTCTATAAATAACAGTTTTTGTACTTTGTAACTAAAAAAAAATAAATAAATAAATAAAAAAAAAAAAAAAAAAAAAAAAAAAAAAAATCCGCTTAATTTGTTATTTCGCAGTGGTGATAAATAATAAGACAAATATAATAAACAGGATAATTAAAAGCTGAAATGACTGCAAAACAAAATGATTTATCCAAAAACGAGAAAGATCTCAAAATGTGCGAGGGGTTTATAGTCAATTTATTACAAAGAGTACATTAGGTTGAAACTTACAATGAATAGAGGCATCAGACTGGGGCGATAATTTCCTGACTCTCCTTTTTTATCCATCGGATATTTTTTTAACTCTTCCTTTTGAACTTTTCTTTTTTCTCTTTCAGTTTTTTTTCTGCATCTTTAGCATTTTTAAGGACTTCTCTATTCTTATAATATTGAAGCATTTAGGAAGAAGCCACAACTGCAGAAATTTTCTCTCTTTTTCTCTTTTTCTTTGTGTTATCTCCCCCTTCTGGCCAAAATAGAACTATTTTGAAGGGAGATGGTACATTTCTAGATGGCCCACCATTTGAAAGCACTGAATGGCTCCCAGTCTCAGTTGATCCTTCTTGAATGAAAACAACCCCTGAAAACAATTTCACCTCAGCATCTTCAACAATTGCTTTTTGCTACTGATCAATAGTTTCAGTATCAATAGTGTCATTAGGCTATTCAGTGTACGCCGCCTCAACAGATATGACTGGTGTACCCTATAACAAGTAAAATGTAAAAATTGAATAAATAATAGTAAAAAATACATACTCAAGTGTTTTATACCCAAATTGTTTTGCGATAGATTACCTGAGAAATTGGATCCATGTTCACATTCTCCTTCATCTCCAACCATAAGTAGTAAAGATCTGTTTGCTCCACAGAACCTTTCAATTTGCCATTATTTTCTGAGAAAGATTTTATTTTTCTTCTCCAATTTTATCTTCAAGAACTGCCAAGAAAGAAGCCATTTCTCTCTCCTTTATTGGGGATATTATCACATTCTTTGCTGTTAGTGTGGATTCAACATTTACTTTCTTTAGATCCTATTGAACTAGTCCACTTGCTTTGAATCCATTCACAATGGTTGCAGGAATTAAACGATCTAGTGCTGATTTTAGGACTGGTGAAAACTCATGTTTCTGCATGTGCTTGCCTTCACGAGTTATTCTCAAGTGCACTATTTCCTGTTGCCAAGCACTTTTAAGAGTATGGAAAACAGAAATGTTCATTGGTTGCATTAGGTATGTGGAATTTGGGGGCAAAGCTACCATTTCAACTCCATGAGCCGAACAGAAGATTCTTAGATTCAAAGGCATATGAGAAGTATGTCCATCCATAAATAACACTACAGGTTTTCCTGTGCAATGCTTATTTAAATATGGCTCAAAAATTTGAACCTGTATTGAGTATTGAACCTTTGAAGTATAAATTGTTTTAGATATTAATTTCTTTTAATAATCATATGTCTGATAGCTTAGTGAAGTTGCATTTTCGCAGCTCCAGAAGTGGGCCACTTGTGCACCAGTAGTGGGCCCCTGGCCCACTACTGGTTCTGATGAACAATATACTAAATAAATTATATACAAAGTCTTAGAACTTCATAAAATACTTAATTAAAATAATTTAAACATAAAAAAAAATTTTTGGCAAGTGCTCCAGTAATGGGCCACCATGTCCACTATTGGTACAATTTAAGAAATTGTGATCCAGAAGTAAGCCACCCCTTAAAATCAATACAAATTTCAATTTTTAAGTTTTCAGCTAAACTAACAAATTATTTACTTTGTAATCGAGTATATCAACGGCACTTTAATTCAAAATAAAACATAATATTAAAGAAACAACGCTTTAGATAAAACCTTATCTCTTAATGAAATCACTAAGAATTTGCCAAAAAACCTGAGTTTGATGACATTCCAGAAGATAAACAAATATATCTACAGGAAAATAACAATTATTCCAAACTGTTTATGGAAAGTTAACATTTAAGGAATTTAACTAATCAGATTTCTTTCAGTCGTTTTTCTGAAATGAATTGTGAGCTTGTTTTTAAACTTTGAAAGTTAGTGGCCCACTACCGGTGCGTTTACCCTAATACTTAAATTAAATATTTTAAAATATATTTTAAATGTGAATATTTTTTTTATAAGCAACTTTATAAAAAGTATTTTTTTAACTTATTTCTCCTTATTCCACTTAAAAAAATAAATTTGGAGTACTTTTGAATAAAGGAGAAAAGTAATTGTTATTCATTTTTAAATTCGAAAACATTTTCTACTTTTTAATTAAGTTATAAATCTTAGTTTATATAATTTCTGTTCTTTTTTTTTTCTTTTAAACAAATTCGGATTTTAGTATTAACGAGGTGGAACCCGCCGAATTTCGACGAACGAAAATGTTTCAAAGGAATTGTTGCATCAAATTTATAATACATCGACAACAATAATTATAATAAAAAAATTCATCTTACACTTGTTCATTTAACTCTCCAAAGACATATATTAACCTAAGATTAACAAAATACTTTTTTCAAAAACTTCAACTGTTAAAATTATTGAAAAATTAAACTTTATTCATACACTGTAAAAAAAAATCTGTAGTTCTACAGATGTAAAAATACATGCTTACTAAACTTTCACCTGTAACTGTACGAAAAAAGCTGCAAATCTACAAAACTAGTTTTTGTAAAGCTACAAAAATCTGTAACTTTACAAATGAATCTGCTAAAATTTCAGTAATCTTACTAAACTTTTATTTGTAACCCTGGCTGCAGTTACATGAAAAGTTCTCGGAATCCCAGTTTCCAAAAAAATTCTTAGTAACCTTACAGATTTTTTGATTTTCGGCGCAAAAGTGTGTCTGTTACATGAAATTTTGTTGTTGACGTTACATGAAAAGTTCTAGGAATCCCAGTTTCCTAGAAAAACTTTCGTAACTTCACAGATTTTTTTTTTACAGTGTATACGTCATCAGTAACATATAATCAAGATAAGTAATTTTGATTAAGTTATTAATTAATGCTTGGTATTACGGAATGAAAAATCCGCAAAAATGATTTCACCTTGACATAATCATAGAATTTTTCTACCTTTACATCTAAACCAAATCAAGTCATTTTCCACGTTTCACATCCATATTAACTATTTAAAAACATTTTAACGCGCAATAGGTTATTAATAAATATATTTTCACGCTTGAAGTCACGTTTGTCAACTATTGCAACTTTAAATGTTAAAATTCCCACTCGTGATCTGAGGTCTTAGTATAATCTCTGTACTTGCGCGTAAAAATTCCAGAAATTTATAACTTTTAGACGTATTCAAGGGGAAATATCTCGTTTTATCAAATAAAATTATCGTTTACTTTTAAATATGACGTCATTTTATGTCGCTGAAATATTTTGCCGATTGACTCAATCTCAATATCAGCGAAATGAGAAAATAGTGAAATATAACAGCATCATCAGGGAAATTGTGTCTGTTTTAAAGCGTAACGTCATTTTCTGTAATTTTTAAAAAAGATATTTTTAATTGTAATGAGAAAATGACGTCAGTAAGAATATAATAAACAAAGATAACTAATCCACTTTTAATAAAAATGAAGTACTTCAGTTGCCACGATTAGAAAATTGATATTAAAAACTATAAAAAAATTAATATCTCAAAAATAAATTGAGATACAGCTGCATAATAAGAATACGCAGAACAAATTGCATTTAAAAGAGCATTTTTTTCTGCATACGACCGTGTAAACATTTAAAATGTGGGATGTTTAGAAGTTTAAAAACTATGCAGTAGCAAAAATTGCAAAAGCGAAATTTCTTTTCAAATTTCAAAGTGTTGCCATTCGCAGAATGACGTATGCGTTACGCACAGATATGTTTGTCCTTTATAATATAGATAGAGCGCATGCGTGCTGGGAATGAATGGCCTTTCTCCTTTTTCAAATTTTTTGGAAGCATTCACGGATAAAATATGTTTTCTACACTGTTAAAAATTGGCAGCATTCTGGCAGGTCATTTGACCGTTTTTTTTTTCCGAAGACGGTTGCACAACCGGTAATTTAACACTATTTTGACCATATTATTGGCCATTTTATGGTCAGAATATAGTTAAATTATGGTTATGAAACCGTTTTTTTTCAAAAAACGGTCGAATGATCTGCTAGAAATTTTTTAACAGTGTAGGAGTACGAAAATTATTTGTTAAAAAAGAAGAATAATTTAGTTTATCTTGAAAAGTTTTTCTGAAAGTGTATTGTATTCGTGTGCAATAGTATCATTATAATTTAATGACTTGTTTGTGGCATTTTTATTAATAAAAAATTCCCTGTATGAAAACGAAATGGTCCCAGTATTACATTGACACTGTGATAAGATCGCATGGGTATGTCAATACTAAAGGAAATCAAAAAGTCTAGTTTTTTTAATAATTAGGAAGATTTTATTTTGTTAAAAATCTTCACTAAAGAAATTATTTAATAATATCTCAATTAGAAGTTGATGATTTAATATTTAAAAGCAAAAAGATAATTATATGCATACTGATTCGTTATGAGTCATTGTTTATCCTTTCTTCCAGCATTGTTCTCAATGTCTGCTTTTATCCTAAGCAAGACATCAGACAATACATCATAGAGAATGAAGATCAAGAATAAAGCAAGCCATAGAAATAACATCACATGCTGGAAGCAGTTTCATTTTGGAAATAAATTCTTAATATAAATGATATATCCTATGGGGAAAAGAAAAAGTTTAAGTAACGTGAAATGGGATTATTTTGAAGAATGAATAGCAAAATTGAATAGTGAATAGCAAATATAATAACTAGAAAACTGCCCTATTATTGATCTCACAGGCTATTCACACTAATTGCATATTATACTCTTATTTCAAAGAATAATGCTCCTCGAAAAATAAAGAAATCGACAAAAAAATCTCCTTTAACTATGTTAAGCGTGAGTTAACTCCCTCTTTCTATCCTTTATACTTAACAAATGAACCTCCAAATCTAATCAAGGTAACGCTTTATCAAAATAGACCGGAATACCAAATTTCAATCAAATAGGATAATTCTGCACGAAAAACACATTTATCTAAATTAAAGGGGGATTAGTCACCAGTTGCCCTCCCCTTTATGCTTAACCAATGCCAATGAACTTCCAAATCTTATAAGGGAAGCACCTTATCAGAATAAACCGGTGTAGAAAAATTTGAAGCAATTCGGATACTTCTGCTTGAAAAACCCATTTATCTAAATTAAGGGGAGATTAGCCCCGTGTTCACCCTTTATACTTAACCAATGAACTCCCAAAACTAACCAGACAAGCGTCTTATCAGAATGAACCTATATCCAAAATTTGAAGCGAACCGGATATTTCCACCAAGAGTTACCGCGTTACGTACATAGATATGTACATACATACGTACGTACATGCAGAACCTGTGGGCACGTTAGCTCTCAGGGTAGCCTGTGAGCTAAAATAAGGATAAAATAAACATTCCAGCACAAAAATTACACAAACGACAGTATGTAAATATCGTAATGGCCACTTTTTCTTCTTGTCAATATCTAACTTTTTCAATCATGAAAACTATAAAACTGTTTAAATTTGAGTTTAAATCGACTTATCTTCAGATTTTATTCGACCTTACGGATTTACTCGGCTTAATCCAACAAGAATGTTTCATATAAATATTACATTTGTATCATTATTTTGTAATACATTTTATTCGTGCATAATTTTCTTCTCAAACTACAATTAGTTACACATTCCATGTGTGTGTTTATTTTCGTTTTAATTCAGAAAATTATTTATGTAAAACTAAACTAAAAAATGTATATATATATATCAGAAATATCAAATAAATGTAATTTTCCTTATTTCTCTAGTCTAGTGAAAATTAAGATTACTACTTATTTTATTATTTTCATACTATTCGTACTAGTAATAATAAAAGAGCCATGAAGTAAGTTAAACATAAAAACCTGAATTTTTGACTGTATAATTTATTTGCCCAACAGAAATGACATGATTGAATTGCTAAAAAGATCCATTAGTATTTTCCATTAATCAGATGTCTGCACGTAACTGTCATTTTGCAAAGCATTTTTATGAATATTCTTATTTACATCTGATATCGTATGGATTCACTTTCTATAAAATCGGTTCCATTGGAATTATACTCTTGTAATTTTCGTCTTTTTATCAAAAGTATATCCGTTTTGTAACGTAGATTACAAAGACCTAGACGTGATAAAGCCATTTCCGTTTTAATTTCCGGTAAAACACATTTCTATTTTGTTATAAGTTTCATATTAAAGCTCTTTTATAGTAAAAGAAACTGTGGAAACCTAATGCATTATATTAGCTAAAGAGGATATTTCAGACTTATTTTTTAAATCTACCTCAAACATTGGGACCTATGTGAAGTATAATTTTATTTTAATATTTCCACTTTTTAGATTTTGATAAAGAAGCTCAAATATTCAAAATTATTACAATTGTACAGTCATTATACATTAAAATGCTATAAAGTTATATATTACGTAATTTTAAGTCAAAGTTATCCTTTTTTGTGAATGTTGTATGATTTTTATTATTCCCTGTATAGATTATATTTGTGTACATATTGGCGGTACTGACCACTAGGGTGGAGTAAAAAAAATGATTTTTTTTTTTTTACCAAAAATGGGTAGGTGCCAAAAGTTGCCTTTATACTAGTACATCAACTTTTGTGCAATTTTACCACTGAAAAAATGACTTGGATCAGCGCCTTTGTTCCAACAGTCGAAATTTTGTGTAAAATTGGGAATTCTTTCGAAAAATAAAAATTCTATGGAGCTTGTTATTATTTAAAAATTTATTTAAACGTTATTAAGAAATACTTAACGTAGTCAAACGATAAAACGATATCTTTATTCTTTATAACTCAATCAAAACTGGCAACTTTCGGTAAATATAATCGGAGTCCACTCGAGTGGGGCATACATCGAACTGTTGTTTTGAATACAGCTCTTACCTAGTTGCTTTCAAAACTACTCGACACACCACGTGGAGATGGCTGCATTTCATGTCCCAACAACCCGATCATCTGGACACTGTGTTTTAATTATACATTGAACTGTGATTTTTTTTTTATCAACGACTAGCCATAAGTTTTCTATGTATCAACCTAGTTCATCTCTTCTTTATATTCACAGAATTTGGATGATGATGCTGTGACCTCCTTCACGTATATTTCTACTGGTTCTGTAAGAGAAGACAAGCGAAGTGGGATGCATAGGGTTGTTATTAATGAAATCTATTCCGATGTCTATTTTCTTCTTCAAAATTGCATCCAATTAATGTATAGTGATTGGGTGTTTTGTTATACCAACGTTTTTTTTTTTTCGATAAATTAGATTTTTTATATAATGATCTGCTTCAAGGTTCATTGTAGGTATTCTATGCCATCATTTACTCTATCAATGTCATTTAATGTATGCTGAGAAGCTAGCTGTATAATTTGATGAAGACCATCAGAGATCATTGCAATCAGAATTTGCTCTCTCTGTGCAAAATAACCCTTATTCTAAATAAATTTTTTTGGTATTTGTTTTATGCCGTTTTCTGTGTTGTTTAGTAGTCGAGTTATTTCCTATGAGTTTTTAGATCCATTCTTAAGATATGTATTATATTAGTCATAAACTATCCTGGGGGATTAACTTGGATTACATTTATTTTGATTGAACTTACAGACTCTGATGGTAAATCAGATCTTATATAAAGGCTGATAATTTTATTCGCCTTTGTGAGCTATCTTCTCTGGGACAAGTTTCCTGTTTTCGTATTCTCTAGTTCTTCTGAGAAATAGTTTTCTGATGAAATAGCTTTACAAATATCCAGCAGGTATTACTGGTCTGTGCTGAGTACCGTTTTTTCAATTTCAGGAAATATTTTTTCAAAACTCTATGGGTTAAAAAAATTGAAATAGGAAATGAATGACACGTGGACAAAGATTTTCCTATTGGTCCGTCGAATCCATGTGGGTTAGAATTTTTCCAATCGATCTACTTTAATAAATGACGCTGAGGAAATTTGTTGGAGTGGAGCTAGTGTATGATCAACTGTAGTGGTCTATTCTAATCTTGTCCCACGGAAAATGGCTCACAACAGCAAATAGAATTATCCGCTTCTAAATTAGCATTCATTGCCCACCAGAGTCTCGACATTCACCCACAAAATACTAAGCATCCCAAGTTAGTGCCCCAGGATGGTTTACCATAAAATGTAAAACACATTTAAAGATGTGTTCTAAAAGATAATGGGAAATTACTCGGCCGTTAAACAATACAGAAAACAGCATAAAACAAATACCAAAAAAATCTCATATAAGACAATGGTTGATTTGCACATGCAGAGTTAATTCTGATTGTAATGCTCACTGACCATCACATTAAACATCTATCTTCTCAGCATATAATAAATGCAAGAGGTAAAGAAATTGAATGCATACTCAAAGTAGAAATACTAACAATTAACTTTGAAGAAGATCATTATATAAAAAATCTAATTGAATGAAAACATATTGCGGCAGCAGAACTCTTAATCCCTATGCATTAATTGGATGCAATTTTGTTGCAGATAACAGATGGCTGAATAGATTCCATTAATAACATCCCCACTGCATTGCACCGCTTGCCTTCTCTTACAAAAACAGAAGAAATATACGTGAAGGATGCCACAGTAGCACCATCCAATAAGGGTTTAAATAACACTTTTAAATAATAACCAGCTCTATAAGAATATTTGGAAAATTAATATTTTGGAAATTTTTTGGAAAATATGTCCAATTTTACTCAAAATTTCGTCTTTTGGACCAAAATCGCAGACCCAAGCCATTTTTTTTCAGCAGTAAAATTGCGCGAAGTAGACGTAATATAATATCGTTTTTAGTATTAAAAAAAAAAAAAAAAAAAAAAAAAAAAAAAACATATTTTCACCCTACTGATTACATATGTTATGTTCAGCTAAGGGAATATAAAAATGCTTTTAACTGTGGAAGTCTTCGTTAAACAAGTTTACACATGTAATAGAAATTGGCAATATGCCGGAATTTGACAATTCTAAAAGAATTAAATCTTTATCCAATAAATATTATAGCAGAATAGTTTTAGAAGAATGGTATTTCAACATGCAAATATCAGCCCAGACTGAGCCATGTCCAGTTGTATGCCAAATTTGCCGTCATACTGTGATATTGTGACATATTTTAAATATTTTGAGGTAAACTCGTTTTCTGCATATGTTGTAATGTGAATGCATATGTATAAAACTAGAGATGTATAATCTGCCTTTTTTTATTTTCATTTTGGCCTATATATATTTAAAAATACCTATCTGAATTTTATCTGCATACTGTTTAATTAAAGTTTTAATCAGACGTAACTATGCGTAGATGTTTTAATCTGTTACGTGATATAATGATGATTTTTTTAATTTAAAGACAAATAATTATATAGCTTTACAAGATTACTAAGGGTTCAGCCAACTGTGATCTACGCCTGCCAACCCCCGTTCAGAATTCGCAGCCTCTAAAAACACAGTAATTTGCCCTGTTTAAAAAATATTACAAGATTGCGGAGGATTGAATGATGTAATCACTATAACGGCGGCTATCTTCTGTAATTGGGTTGTCATGCTTTTCCGTTTAATGGGGCATTTTTCGGTTCGCATGGCCTCAACTGACGGCTGTTTGCGGCATTGATAAGTAAGATCAATTACACATTTGAAGACCAGCTTGTCGAAAATGGTTAGGTTAAAACTGTTGCTATCTTTCTGACTTTAAGATGCGGTTATGGAAAATAGTCTTCCTTTTCGAGGTTAAAACAGTTCAGTCTATTTTGGAATAGCTTTCAGAAGCTCACAGATATTAAAAAAAACAGTGTTTTGAACTTTTACGCTTATATTTTATATTTCGATAAAGCTTTAGATATTTTCAGCAACAGGTATAGCTTATTTATGAATTCTTTTATCAATTTAATATACTATTATGCATATGCTCATGTTATTTTTACAATGGGTACTTTTTATGCTAATTAATGTATCCGAATTTTCTAATATGTATTTATGAAAGGGTAATTCGTGCAAACTAAATCAAAAGTATTTTGCACATACATTTACCCGTATTTATGCTGCATCAAGTGATATAATATATAAACAAATTAACAAACCTCATTTAAGATTTACGGTACCTATATTATTTAATGCAAAGTGTTTTCAAATATTACTATTTGAGCTTTTTAAGTATGACCTGACATTCACCTTTAAAAGTTTTTCTCGCATATTAATTTAATTATTTTATGCACTTTAAATTTGATGATATTTAATATTTGTGCATTTTACATATGACGTAATTATCGCCTTTAAATGCGTTTCGCATGTAATAATTTTATTATTTTAGGCATTTTAAATATGATAATATTTAATATTTGGCCATTTTACATATGACGTAATTAACACATTTGAGCGCGTTCCGCGTGTAATGATTTTATTGTTTTAGGCACTATAAATATGACGATATTTAATATTTGGGCATTTTGCATATGATGTAATTATTACATTTAAATGCATTTCGGGTATAATAATTTTATCATTTTAATGTTTTCGTACTTTCTTAATATTTATGTGCTATATTTTGACGTAATTTTCTCTATTTACTGCTTTTAACACGTGATCATATTTTTCTGTTTTTAATAATGTCACTTTTCAATTTCAATTTGAAATTGACCAAAAAGAACAAATCTAAAAATCGCCGTCTCTCTCTCTCTTTTTTTTTTTTTTTTTTTTTACAAAAATGGTGTATTTTTGCTGCCATCATTAGAGAAATGTAATAAAAATTAGAAAAAAAATACATCTCGAAAACTAATTCAAATTTTGAAATTCTAATACGAATTTTGATAATCATGGATTACTTTGGATAATTTGTGTTAATTTCACCGCCAAATGTTCCATATTTTAGGAGAAATAGCTGTAAGACATAATTAGTCGTTTCATAAAATTGATTCATAATTTCGATTCATTAGGATTTTATACATATAAGATAAATTCATTTACATACAATTTATTTTTCTATTATAGACGTTTAGTTTTAAAGGTATTTTTTTATATACAAGCATGTTAAGTGTTATAAAAATGAGTATTGTACTTTGAACTACTTACTTTAAAAAATATACATCATTAGATTTTACGATTACATCATTAGAATTACACGAAAAGATGACATCGGAATAAAATGTTTTAGAAAATCTAATTTCCTTAATAGATAACTACATAAAAATTTGTGACAAATGGGACACATTCAAAGTTTCAGATGACAACAAAATAAGTTGAAGTTTTAAGATATTCTTTCTGAAAAAATTCTCTTATGTTCGACCCACATTTTAAAATGAAAATGTATTTTTCTTTTTGAGTTGACATTTAAACCCTCATTATATTATTTACTTGTAAAGAAACTGTAGAAGAAACACAAATCGTTCTATTCTTTTTCTAATAACTTTTGCCTGTTCTATAATGTTTCTTCAGATTCATATCATTTACACAATATTTTGCATCTGTTAGATTCTGTTAGAATTCCATACTTAATGGTAAAAAATATTAATAAACTTTAAAATATTTTGACGACGAATAACCAGTCAAGTGCGATATTACTCGCGTACAGAGGATTCAGTACAATAAATATATGAATTAGTAACTGTGCATTGCATTACACAATTATATCATTAAAGTTGTTATCTAGGTTTTAAAAGCCGATGGTGCATAAAGTACGCTGCCCGTGTCCAAACCATACGTGTCTTTAAGGTTAATATCTGCACTATTTACCAACATTTTTTTTTTCGTACATCATTATCAACAATAGTTCTTCTATACTTCTGCGACGATAGGTACAGCCGTGGATAAAAAAGTAAACACTCTTTACTAACTACGCAAAAAAATATCGTAGAAGTAAGTTACTGGTACCACGCGATTGGTAATAAAGTCTACTTTTATATTTTGTATGTAAAATTTGCTTAGGGGGGCATCTACATATTAAAACGAACTATCACTTTGTTTTTTTCAATAGCAGTACACAATTATAACAGCATAAATGAACTCTACACCCTTCAATTAGCCTAAAAAAGAATTTTTATGAAATTTGTACGATAAGTTTCCAAGAAATTATTTATGTTATACGAGCGTAATTTATGGGCTGTATCCCAACTGATGTTCGGTACTGTATGGTTGACCGAGAGAGCCCCCTTCATGATCAAGGCATCATAAGCGCCACTCAAACAGTTAATGAACACTGCTAGATTACAGAATATCATAAGAAATTTCAAAATATCTAGTCACTTGTATTATAGATGGATCTTTAAACCATCATTTTGTCGTTTTTTAAGCATAATATGAAAACCATTTGGAAGAAAAATGTGAAATTTCGGATTTTTATAAAGCAGAACTTAATCACTCTAAATCTATATATATATATAAAAAGTGGGTTGCAATTCATATTTTTTTTCGAATATCAATTTCATACTTCACAGTTCATATCATAAAATTATAAAAATTACAAATTCAGTGTATTTATGTTTGTGTATTTTAGTATTATTGCTACATAAAAAATTACCACATTATGAGTATAATTTCTGGAGATATGAATGAAAATATGAAAATGTAGTTTAACATTAGAAGCACTAAATTTTGAATGTTTATAATTCAAAAACTTATCATTCAAATGACTTAAAATTACGTGTCTAGCCATAGTTTGAACCGAAGATTTGAAATGTTAAAATTGAGTATTGCCATTGAAAAAAAATGAAGTTTGGCTTCGTCTTAATATGTAGATGGACCCCTAAGTAAATTTTATATACATCATTTAAAAGTAGACTTTATTTCCAATCGTTCCAGTAACCTTCTTCTACGATAATTTTTTGAGGAGTTAGTAGAAGGTGTTTACTTTTTTTCCACGACTGTACCTCCATCCATTTTTCATCTCCTTCGCTGAAAGCCCTCAAATTGAAATTTGTGTGTAACGGAAAAATGCGTTTTTCTCAAAAACTGTGTAATCTAGAGTATTCGGTATAAATTTCCTACAAGGATTAAGTTAACTTCTAATACCCCTAATATTTTCATAATTTTAGTTTCACTGGATTTGGAAATAGACTGGGGGGGGGGGGAGACATATTTTTGCATTATATTTTCGACGACATCGCAGAAAATATTATACCTAAAATTAAACGAAATGTATTTTTGAGTTCAGCGTTAAAAAAAAAAAAAAAAATGCAATTTAACAAATTACAACGACCATTTGGAAAATGATTTTTTCGTACGCCAATACGTACGCCATGAATTAAACATTATAGTGTTATTACACGTAAAAATAGCAAGCGATAGAAATCACCTGCGACTCGTACGTATTATCCACCTGAAACTTACGTATTATCCAAGCATTTGATTGGCTGTTCAGGAAAAGGCTTTTCCATCGTCAGATTTCCAAGAATCTGACGGCCAATTTTAAATGAAATTTATTTCTTAAACTTCTAAACATCCCATAATATTACTTTTTATATCATCGTATAGAGAAAAAAATGTACTTTTAAATGCAATTTGTTTGAAAGCTGTATCTCAATTTGTTTCTGAGTTATTAATTTTTTTTTTGTAGTTTTTATTACTTTTTTGTCATAGTGGCTACACTCTGTTGTTCATCTCTGTTGAAAGTAAAGGGAAATACGGTTTACTGTATAGACCAATCAGAAAAAGAATAAAATGATGATTAAACCAATAAAAACCTTCAGATATGCTTTTGATTTCCTACCCTGACGAGGAAAATAACCATTTTTCCTCACTGAAGATGAATTTCGCAGAAGGTCGTAGTACTGGCGGAGCGGAAGCAGTGCGACGAGTAATCTATATGAATAAAAATGTAAATTTATCCGTTAGAAAATAGCTAATCTCCGAAAGTTCTTCAGCGATTGCTTTGAAAATCATGGATTGAGTTGCATTCGAATACGAGCGTGTTGTTATATGCCTAATATGAACCTCACTCACCCCCTCCTTCAATATTTTATCCTCACCAGGGGGCGCTTTTTTATTTTTTCCGACAGCCATCATGTGATATATCATTAAATAAAAAAGAAAAATGCCCAGCTAAACTGATGGCATTGAGCTCACAGGCTATTCACACTAACTGTATATCATACTCTTATTTTAAAGAATAATGCCCCTAAAAAAATAAGTGAAGGGGAATTAGCCCCCGTTTCACCCTTTATACTTAACCAGTGAACCTCCAAATCTAATCAGGGAAGCTCCTTATCATAATAAACCGGTATACCAAATTTGGAGCAAATCGAATAATCCTGCAAAAAAAAACCATTTATCTAAATTAAGAGGGTGGACTAGCCCCCCCCCCCTCCTTTATCCTTAACCAATGAATCCACAAAACGAATCAGGGAAGCTCCTTAACATAATAAACAGGTATAACAAATTTGGAGCAAAGCGAATAATTCTGCATGAAAAAACCGTTTATATAAATTAAGGGGGGGGGACTAGCCACCCTTCCCCTTTATCCTTAACCAATGAACCCACAAAACTAATCAGGGAAGTTCCTTAACATAATAAACCGGTATACCAACTTCGTATCAAATCGAATCATTCTGCATGAAAAACCCATTTATCTAATTTAAGAGGGGCGGGCTAACCTCCCTTTTCCCCCTTTATCCTTAACCAATGAACCCCCAAAACTAATCAGGGAAGTTCCTTAACCTAATAAACCAGTATACCAAATTCGGAGCAAATCGAATCATTCTGCATGAAAAACCCATTTATCTGAATTAAGGGGGTGTACTAGCCCCCCTTTCTCCCTTTATTCTTAACCAATGAACCCCCAAAACTAATCAGGGAAGTTCCTTAACCTAATTAACCGGTATACCAAATTCCGAGCAAATCGAATCATTCTGCATGAAAAACCCATTTATCTGAATAAAAAGGGGTGGACTAACCCCCCTTTTCCCCCTTTATCCTTAACCAATGAACTCCCAAAACTAATCAGGGAAGTACATAACATAATAAACTGGTATACCAAATACGGAGCAAATCGAATGATCCTGCATGAAAAACCCATTTATCTGAATTAAGGGGGGTGGACAAACCCCGTTTTTCCCCCTTTATCCTTAACCAATGAACTCCCAAAACTAATCAGGGAAGTTCCTTAACATAATAAACCGTTATACCAAATTCGGGGCAAATCGAATGATTCTGCATGAAAAACCCATATATCTGAGTTAAGGGGGTGGACTAACACCCCTTTTCCCCCTTTATCCTTAACCAATGAACCTCCAAAACTAATCAGGGAAGTTCCTTAACCTAATAAACCAGTATACCAAATTCGGAGCAAATCGAATCATTCTGCGTGAAAAACCCATTTATCTGAATTAAGGGTGAGGACTAGCCCCCCTTTTCCCCCTTTATTCTTAACCAATGAACCCCCAAAACTAATCAGGGAAGTTTCTTAACCTAATTAACCTGTATACCAAATTCGGAGCAAATCGAATCATTCTGCATGAAAAACCCATTTATCTGAATAAAAAGGGGTGGACTAACCCCCCTTTTCCCCCTGGTATACCAAATTCGGAGAAAATCGAATCATTCTGCATGAAAAACCCATTTATCTGAATTAAGGGGTTGAACTAACCCCGTTTTTCCCCCTTTATCCTTAACCAATGAACTCCCAAAACTAATCAGGGAAGCGCCTAAACCTAATTAACTGGTATACCAAATTCGAAGGAAATCGAATCATTCTGCATGAAAAACCCATTTATCTGAATTAAGGGGGTTGGATTAACCCCGTTTTTTCCCCTTTATCCTTAACCAATGAACTCCCAAAACTAATCAGGGAAGTTCCTTAACATAATAAACCGGTATACCAAATTCGGAGCAAATCGAATCATTCTGCATGAAAAACCCATTTATCTGAATTAAGGGGGAGTGGACTAACCCCGTTTATCCCCCTTTATCCTTAACCAATGAACTCCCAAAACTAATCAGGGAAGTTCCTTAACATAATAAACCGGTATACCAAATTCAGAGCAAAGCGAATGATTCTGCATGAAAAACCCATTTATCTGAATTAAGGGGGGTGGACTAACCCCGTTTTTCCCCCTTTATCCTTAACCAATGAACTCCCAAAACTAATCAGGGAAGTTCCTTAACATAATAAACCGGTATACCAAATTCGGAGCAAATTGAATGATTCTGCATGAAAAACCCATTTATCTGAATTAAGGGGGGTGGACTAACCCCGTTTTTCCCCCTTATACTTAACCAATGAACCCCCAAAACTAATCAGGGAAGTTCCTTAACATAATAAACCGCTATACCAAATTCGGAGCAAATCGAATCATTCTGCATGAAAAACCCATTTATCTGAATTAGAGGGGGGGGGACTAACCCCGTTTTTCCCCCTTTACCCTTAACCAATGAACCCCCAAAACTAATCAGGGAAGTTCCTTAACATAATAAACCGCTATACCAAATTCGGAGCAAATTGAATGATTCTGCATGAAAAACCCATTTATCTGAATTAAGGGGGGGGGGGGACTAACCCCGTTTTTCCCCCTTTACCCTTAACCAATGAACCCCCAAAACTAATCAGGGAAGTTCCTTAACATAATAAACCGGTATACCAAATTCGGAGCAAATCGAATCATTCTGCATGAAAAACACATTTAACTGAATTAAGGGGGTGGGGTGTGGACTAACCCCGTTTTTCCCTCTTTATCCTTAACCAATGAACTCCCAAAACTAATCAGGGAAGTTTCTTAACATAATAAACCGGTATACCAAATTCGGAGCAAATCGAATGATTCTGCATGAAAAACCCATTTATCTGAATTAAGGGGGTGGACTAACCCCACTTTTCCCCCTTTATCCTTAACCAATGAACCCCCAAAACTAATCAGGGAAGTTCCTTAACATAATAAACCGGTATACCAAATTCGGAGCAAATTGAATGATTCTGCATGAAAAACCCATTTATCTGAATTAAGGGGGGTGGACTAACCCCGTTTTTCCCCCTTATACTTAACCAATGAACCCCCAAAACTAATCAGGGAAGTTCCTTAACATAATAAACCGCTATACCAAATTCGGAGCAAATCGAATCATTCTGCATGAAAAACCCATTTAACTGAATTAAGGGGGTAGTGTGTGGACTTACCCCGTTTTTCCCCCTTTATCCTTAACCAATGAACTCCCAAAAGTAATCAGGGAAGCGCCTTATCACAGTGAACCTAGGAAAAAATTTTGAAGCAAATCGGATGTTTCTATCAAGAGTTATCGCGTTACGTACATACGTACGTACGTACATACATACATACATACATACATACATACATACATACATACATACATACATACATACAGAACGGGCGGGCACATTAGCTCTCAGGCTTTGATAGCCTGTGAGCTAAAAAGCGATTTGACTACGCTTGCATATTATGTACCTCCCCACTTCCCCTCCCTATCCTCCTTCTTTCCCCACGGGGAGGCACATTTTTTTTTATAAATATAAATGTAAATGTTCGTTTGTACAAAATCTTAAAGCTCCGAAAGTTCTTCACCGATTGCTTTGAAATTCACGGACTGCGTTGCATTTGAATGCGTGCATATTTTGCTATACCAATTATGAACCTCACCTCACCCCTTTGGAGGGCACTTTTCTAAAGTATTTCGTCAGTATTTTTTTGTTTTTAACTATTTGGGAAAATGGTTATTGTCCTCTGTCAGGTTAGGAAATCAAAACATATCTGAAGCGCTTTATTGGTTGAATCCACATTTTATTCGTTTTCTGATTCGTCTATACAGTAATCTGTATTAAACCCTTTACTTTCAACAGAGATGGATACTTATTTTGCCACTATGACAAAAAAGTAATTAAAACTACAAAAAAAAAAAAAAAAAAAAGAAAACTCAGAAACAAATTGAGATACAGCTTTCAAACAAATTGGATTTAAAAGTACATTTTTTTCTGAATATGACGGTGTAAAAAGTAATATTGTGGGATGTTTAGAAGTTTAAAAATGAAATTTCATTTAAAATTGGTCCCGGAATATTAATGTTTAATCCATGGCGTACGTAATGTATGACCAGCTCCGTAGGAGTTTAAAAATTTACAGTATGGAAAAATGTAATCCATGGCGTACGTAATGTATGATAAACTCCGTGAATTTTTTATGACTTAAATTTTAGTCTTTGAAAAAATCATTTTCCAAATGGTCGTTGCAATTTGTTAAATTGCATTTTATTTCTTTCTTTTTTAGTTCGTGGATTTTCCTTTTTCCCTTGATTAAAATATCTGATTTGCTCCAAAGTTTATATATAGGTTCATTATGATAAGGCGTTTCGGTGATTAGTTTTGGGGGTTCATTGGTTAAGTATAAAGAGGTGAACGGGGCGCTAATCCCCCTTAATTTAGAAAAATGTTTTTTTCATGCAGAATTATCCGATTGCTTCATATTTTGTAAATAGGCTCATTTTGATAATGTGCTTCCCTGATTAGTTTTGGTTTTTTATTGGTTAAATGTAAAGGGTAACGGGGAGACTAATCACCCACCATAATTAAGATTAATGGGTTTTTCATGTAGAATTATCCGATTTTCTTCAAATTTTGTGAATATATTCATTCTGATAAGGCGCTTCCCTGATTACTTTTGGGAGTTCATTGATTATGAAGTATAAAGGGGGTAACGGGGTCTAATGCCCCCCTTAATTTAGAATTATGGGTTTTTCATGCAGAATTATCGGATTTTGCTTCAAATTTGGTGTACTGGTTTATTCTGATAAAGCGCTTCCCTGATTAGATTTGGAGGTTCATTGGTTAAGTATAAAAGGGGGAAACGTGGGGATAATCCCTCTAATTTATTTTCAAGGAGCATTATTATTTTTTTAAAATAAGAGTATAATATACAATTTTTGCGAATAGCCTGTGAACTCAATGCCATCAGTTCAAGTGGGCACTTTTTTTTTAAGTCACTCGATCTGCTATGGATGACACCGCACGTACTGCAATTGATAATCGGTGTGCCAATTATGATGCTGCGAAATATCCAATAGCCAAAGCTTTGCAACTGCACGCGGCTTGCATTAAAAAATAATGAGCAACGCCGTAGAAGCAACAATCTTGACAGGATCTTTCAAAAGTGAAAATATCCTCATCCCTCGCATACCTTTGATTCCTATGGATGTGCCATTTGAATTTGAGATATTGCAATTACCAATTTGATTGCCGTTTGCAATCTCCATCAACAAACATTACGGCCAATGTTTAGAATTCTACGGTTTAGATCTAGACACGGATTGCTTCTCACACGGACAATTATATGTTTCGTGTTCTAGAATCGGTAACTAGACAATCTTTATATTTGCACAGACAATTTAACAACAAAAAATATTCTATATCCACGAGCATCGTGAAATTAAACATATGAGAAATGTGCGCTTTCTCTTTTCTTTCTTTTCCATTTAGCCAGACTGAGCCACAGCAACGCGTGCCCGGGTATGCCCTTCAGAAATAAAAAATATAATTGCTTACCGTATCTTACATCAATATTCACAAGAACTACAGGATGTCCTAAAATTCCTGGACACATTTTAATATTCAATATAAAATCGAATAATTGTCTTACAGCAGTGTGGTTTGAACTGAAATATTTCTCAGATTAAAAGGTTTTCTTGAAGTAATGAAAATAAATAGGTACAAATTTCCATTATGTGTGGTACTACTATGTGTCGTCTGTATGTTTCCTTTTAAACATGCATTTCTTTCTGATTTTAACATTGATTTTAACGCTTGAGACGCAAAAATGACGACTATGCTGGGAGTCGTCTTTTTTTTGTATCACAGTGCCAAAATTGATCTCTCTATATATAAAAAAAACCCATATTTGAAAGCAAACTTACGGACGCCATATAGTGGCAGCATCTATGATTAAAATTTGGAACTAATTATTTGCATTCGCGTGAACAAAACCTGAGAAGCATTCTAATCCAAACCACACTGCTTTACGTCAATTGTTCGATTTTATATTGAATTTTAAAATGTATCCAGGAACTTTTGGACACCTTGTATCTTCATAGAGCGCTGATTTTACTTTAGTTGGAATGTTAAAATAATTTTTTTTTAGATTTTCCAAATATTTTAACGTACTAAAAAATGATATGAAATAAAAAAGATTTCACATTCATTATTCTAATGACATTAATTAGAAATAAACCATAATTTATGTGCATTATTTTTAGAATTTGGTAAATACATTTTTTGGAGAAAATAAAAATCGCAGATTAACATTTAATATTAAGTAAATTTATGCAAATTGAAGATCCTTCTTAATTTGAAAAAAAAATACAGTGGTTTATAATAATGTTTTACACAATTCTTTTACATAAAAGATATTTTATTTTAAAAAATGACATTGTTTGGGGGAAAAGCATGGTTTTTAAATATAAAATAAATGTTTGAAGATTTACATTTAGTAAGATTTTTTAAATTTCAAAATTTAATAATAAAAAACATTATTTACTAAATATAGGGTTTCTACAAAAAATATGTTTTAAACTTAAAATAATTATTTCAATTAAACTGCACAGGAAATAGTAGTCACAGATATAGGATTCATTAATATGCTTTTAAAAAAAATATATATACTTTAGTTTGTGGTAATTGTTTTCTGAACGGATGTCTGAAAACTTTTGATAGAAAAAATAATTTATTCGTGTACTCATCAAATACTGGACATCACACGAATGATGCGGAAAGAAAAGTTTATCATAATAATAAAAACAAACTCATTATGTTTAAATCCCCATAGTGATACAGCAAATACAGACATACATATAAAAGGAAGTAATGTACGAGTACCAGGACAAGTCCAAAATTATCCGCACTTTTAACGACTCTTCTTACACTGCCCATACTTATCTCTGTCCTCGTTTATTTTATTGTTATGCTACTGTGGTTATGCTATGAAAGTTTGATCGGAATTCCTCCATTTGTCTCCTCTTCGTTGCAGATAGATCAAGGCCGCTCCATTAGAGGTGTACACAAAAGTAGTTTAAATATAATTGTATTTTATATATAAAATTAATATGTACAAATGTGATACAAACGTTTAGGCCAGATCGGGATTAAGTCATATAAGTGGGAAGATGGCATATACCTTCTAGTTTCCACCATATTGACAACAGCGCGCTACTGTCATTAATTAACATTTCACTTATTTTATAACATTTCGATTTTATATTAGATAGAGTATTTGTTTGCATACAAAGTTTTTGTTGTTTTGCATAACCAAAATTTATGATAATATGTTTGCAATGGATGCGTTAGATGTACGTGCCGAATAACGATTGAATACGGGTACTAGAATTGCTTTTAAAGAATGTGTTGAAGAATGCGACTGTTAGTTTGTCAGTACAGGTCTGATGATTTATGTTTGAATTTAGTTTCTGGTGTATGTTGATATGGATTATATGACCGATGGCAACTTATTTAAACACTATGCTAAGTTAATCATTACCCTGGTATTTTCAGTAATCGTTGAACGTACAGTAGTTGAACAAGAAAACTGAGATATAATCAGCTGTACCGGCTGCGAGGATATGCTTTTCAGGAAAGAATGAATATAATTACAAGCTTGGATCTTGAAATTTTGCAGATCTTTCAAACCTTCCAGATGAGATTAACATGAAAATCAGAGGAGGATCACCAATAAATATCAGGTGAATAACTTTGTGGTCGTGATATACAGCAATATGAAAAAAATTACTAATATCGAGGGCGCTAATTTATGATTTTCTGCAATACTGAAAAAACACATATTTAAGTGATAATCAAATATCTCAGACAAAACCTGGTGACGATTTGGCAATTCTCTTGTTTGTTTTTTTCTTTTTGTTGATTTTTTTTTTTCCGAAAGCGATACGAATTCCTACCTATAATACTGTTCCTTTATTTTTTTTAAATATTAGGTAATGTCTGCTTGTATTTAACATTTTTATCACTTTATAATAAAATACACGTTTTGGCGTATATGATTTGCTTTATCACTGTTCGTACCACGTTTTTATGCTTTGCAGAATTACCCCATGTTGTATGTCAAAAAGTCAAATTATTCCACATCTGGAGTTCGCTGCCATAATTTTGTGAGAACATGACACTTTTGTAAACAATTTTTCACAGCTTAGCCATACAATTTTAAATTATACAGATGACTTTATTTAATATCCAATGAGTCAATTTACCGTTAGGCATTTTTCTCATTTTTCTTAAAATGCTTGTAAACAAAATCGAACAATCAAAACCAAAAAAACTATGCCAAATCACTCCGTTTCTTTCTACATAATTTTAATTAAAAATCTATTTGCAAACTCATTTTATAAAATAAGCTTGCTCAGTTTAAAATAAAAAAAATAACTTTTATCACACAAGACATTTAGAATATTAGAATTGAGCTTTAAAAATATTATCTATTTTAAAACTGAAAATCTAAAAATAATGTTTCCAAATAATGCATTTAAGCAATCATGCATACTTAAGTCCAACCTAAATTTTATTTTATTTTATGATTAGCATACAATGCTGTTACTATAAACTTCATTTTGCTTTATTAGGTATGCATTTTGTATATTATGTGTGCTTCTGAATAAATAAAAATACGTGTTTGGATATTTCCAATAAAGATTGAAATTCTTCGCAATTCTAAAATCATAAAATGTACTTCTTCTTCAAACAAAATATCGATTATATCCTAATATTACGATTCTCTTATATGTACGGTAAAAATAGATAAAAACCTTTAAAAACTGCTATTTCCTTCCACTATTCCAATAAACTAGGCGTGCTGAAACGTTATGGTTTGAAAAACAAATAATAGGCATATTCCTCACGAAATGCGTATATTTTAATATTTGAAACAAATAACTTCTATACAATTTTAAAAATTTGAATAAGCTAAAATATTTCATAGGATGTTTTCCATAACATTATTATAGTTTCTGCTTTTTTGTGGCAAGTTTCATTTTAAGGGCTTTATAGTAAATGTTGAACTATTTATTTAAAATAAAAGAAATGCATATTAGTACAGCTTTAAAAAGCTACAATTGCACAAGCTTCAATGAGTAATTATTCTTAGTCAGAATTCCCATTGAGAGTAAAACCTGATATTAAAAATACCTTAATATTAAAAAATATACCTTTAATATTAAAAAATACCTTTCTAAATTATTATATTGAGTCTTCAAAATCCTAGCAATAATGAATAGAGTTTCTTTGCTAAGTATAATAAACATTAAATAATTTTATTGTATCCAACTTGTAATTAATGATAATTACACTTTGATTGTAATGATGATTACAAACAAACAACTAAGTATATAGGATTCCGCTTTAAATACGAAATTAAATCATCATAAGAATTTTGTAGCTCATAAATAATATCGAATGCATACTTAATGCTCTGAATCATTAAATCTTTATCAATTTTTTTTTTTTAAATTTTGGTATTGAAGCTAATGTGTAGTAATTTAAAAAGGGAAAAGTTTTACCACTGTTTGAAAGAATTATTAATTCATCAAACTAAACGCTACAAGATTTGCACATTTTGAATGTTATGTAGAAAATAAATAATTCTAAGCATTTGTGGAATATTATTTCAACAAAACATAGATAACATTAGCATTACTAACTTAGAAAATTGAAGATAAGTATAATGTATTTCCCATAGATATTTTTTTATTATTATTGAATTAGATTTTTTTAATACTTTTGTTTCACTGCACAATTATCTCTGTCAGGATATTAGAAACTAAATACTTAATATTTGATAATATCTTCATTAAAAACATGCATATGCATATTTCTGAACATATATATATATTTGTTTAAACAATTATTTGTTTGAAATAAAACGCATTTATATAAATTTATATAAAACGCATGTTACACAAATGAAATCGTTGAATTTTTTGTTTAGGTATTAGTTAAAGACATTAAAACGACAAATGAAATGTATCTCGTATTGAATTATTGAATTACAGTAAACTCTGTATAAGGCGGAATCGGTCGGGACTGAGAACAATTTCCGTGGTAGACAGTATTCCGGCTTATGCAAAAGAGCGTGATTTATTGAAATGAAGCATACGTCAGTCGAATAGCGTTTTATGGTTTCGATAAAAAAGATTGGATCTTGAGTTATAATGAATTGCTCGCGATCTTTTATTCGATCTTTCATCACGATCTTTCATTGATACTCCTGTCGAAAACTGAAATTCTGGAAGATCCTTTGTCTTTATAAATAAATGGGAAACGCTATTCAATTTCTTAGTACCGCTGTAATACCTACAAATTTGAAGTTTACACACACACGCGAAAAAAAAAAAAAAGAAATTTGGAATGAGACAGAAAGCCATCACTTTGAATTTGAGTACAACCGCAAAGCATAATACATTGTAGACAATACATATTTTCATGAATGTGCACTCAACTAGTAATAACTTTTGAATGCATATTTATATCGAAAAAAATGGCATAAGCAAGAATTCCTTAAAATTTAAACAGTTTCTGTTCTTTTGAATTAACTTTTTTAAAGTATTACAGAATTTAATTTTTATGCTCGAGATTGAGTATTTGACGCATATATATATATATCAGTTTTAAAGTTTCATAAACGAAATGCCTTTCGTTTTTAAAATATCCTATTTTCAGCATTATGCAAAATTTTGGTTTCGGTGGGACCTTAAAACCCTTTCCGTTTCCGCGTTAGTCAAATTCCGGCTTATGCAGCAAGAATTAATGTTATTTTCTATGGGTTCGCCGGGACTTTAAAAAATTTCCGCGGTAGACAGATTTCCGGCTTTCACAGAGTCCGCCTTAGACATAATTTACTGTATCTCTATTAACTGACGATAATTAAATCGGTTTACATGTGTTAATATACAGATTTGGCGTATATTAATATATATTTTTGCAAATAGTTTATTTAAGAGGAATAATGGGTCTTGTATTTGCATCGAAAAAGAATACTTATATTCTCGGAAATTATTGCTCTTCAGTATACATGTATTATCTTACATTTTCTGTACTTTAGATTATTTAACTCTGAATTTGATTATACTGTTAAAAGCTGTTTTAATATGACTGATTAATGCTATAAACGTAAACATACTGAAAGTAATACAGTTGAAATTCACAAACTAATCAATAATAATATTAAGTATAGTGATTGTAAAGTGTTCATTGATAAACATTTAAATATAATAATGTTGTTATCTGCAGTTCTATGCTATATTTTATAAAAAAAAAAAATACTATAATTAATTGATAAGTATACCCAGGTAGCACACAGATATCAGCCAATGTCCCTATCAATATTGGCCAATATCGTGAATGTCACTGAATGTCAGACGTCAAATTTAAAATATCTGCCGATATTCACAAATGTAACTTAAAATTAGTTTTTAAAAGAAAGCATCCAAACGAATTTTTTGCACCACTTATAACATTATAATACGTAAATAGTATTCTAAGCAATAAAATTTTACTATTTTACTATTTTTAGAAAACTTGTATTTTGAATGCCTTATTTTTGATATTTTATTTACATTGGCCTATGTCGTAAAAATTATATTAGTATTCCAACATTCAGAGATATCTGTCGACATTCGTAAACACAATATCACTTTTTCAGACATTTCAAGATATCTGTCGACATCTAGCATATCTGACGAAGTTTGTAATCTTGACGAAAGTGAATGGAAAGCTCTGAAGGACCGCCCATTTTTATAGTTTTCGTTGGCCATGAAATTTGCGTTCTATAAAAATTTTCTTTACAAATCTATAGTTATTTATATATATGTATATATTTGAAAAAAAAAAAAAAAAAAAAAAAAATAAACCATAGAAATCTATTGAGATTAGTAAGGAAATTTTTCTGTTGTACAATTTATATAGAAATTTATAGAGACTGCAAAACAGAAAAATTTCTTAAGAAAAGCATTTCATATTAAAATCTATTGATTGTGCTAATAAAAACTTAATAATGATATCTGTAATTATTGCTCTAGAATTATTTGTATTTAAAATAATAATGTAGTGCCTATAACAATGTTAAAATATAACAATTGTTAGTTTTATAAAAAAACGAAAGATGCTTTTTTTATTACATAAAGTTTTTCAATAAAAAAGAAACCAATTTATGTATTTTTTAATGGATACTACGTTTATCTTTTAAAAATGCTCTCGAATTTCAGACTTTTAAAATAATTTTATTTTTTATTATAGAAAGAATACAAGTTTAGTTTCAAAAGTAGGTCATTAGTTTTCAACATAATTTCTTTTTAAATTTCTAACAAACTTAATTATAAAAAGTGATATTTAAGTAAATATATGTTAAAAAAAAAAAAATAAAAAAAAAAAAAATAATAAATAAATAAATAAATAAATAAATAAATAAATAAATAAAAGCCGGTTGTGATTGAAAAAGTATGGGATAATTAAATTATAATTTTATCAGCCATTTTTTTCGTCACTAATAGAAAAGTCTACTCGCACCACTTTCAATTGAGAGTTTCTTATTATTACAATTTTAGTAGGTTTTTCAACTTTAATCTTTAATTATAAAACTGAAAATCTCTTTGAGCATCAACTTCTAGCTCAGTGAGAAGTATACGTTCAACACATTTACAAATTGCAGTTGTTGGTGTTTAAAAAAGAAGTTAATGTCTAAAAAGTTATAATTTAATATTTAAAAATGTTATTCTGGATATTGGAAAAATATATCACTCAATGTCAAATAATGATATTCTGCAATGACAGAAAAAGATATCGCTTAATGTCACAAACTGATATTCAGAGACGTTGGGAAATATTGGCCAACATTGCCAAATATCAAAAAATAATAATCGTGGATATCTTTTTAGGGGTTGGGGGTCATTTAATGTTGGCCAATATTACATTTTGATATCGGCCAATATCTAATTTTGATATTGGCCGATATCTTTGTGCTACCTGGGTAGTTCATAAGTCTTCATATAATCTAATTAAAATATAGAAATTAAAGAAAGAATGGTATATAACTTTCGAACTGTATATTTATATAACATAATTCTGTTTTAATGTGTTTATAATATAATATGTAACTGTGCATTATATTTCTTAATATTTCAAATAATTTAAGTAAATGCATACTGGAATACATCATATTATTGTTCTTTCAACAAATATACCGTAAATAACATACATAAAAGTAAGCATGACTTCAACAGCTAGATCGTACGAAATAAATGAGATTCAAAGTACATATTAATATAATTGACTTTGTTATAGACCATTTCATGAACACAACACTAAATATATTTAATGAAATATCTCTTCAAGAACTGAACACACATATTTGTTCATATGTAATTGATAGAAATCTAAATTATGAAATGTAAACAAAATCTCAGTTAAAAAAATCTTCATTGAAAGTTCAATAAAACCCATTTAATTTACTTTAACTCTAATGCCGTAATGCACTAAAAGAAAATTGCTTTTCCCTTTATTTTGTAATTCTTTTTTGGACAAATAATGATATAATTAAAGACTAAGAAGAAAGTTTTCGAAACGGTTTATTATATTTATTTTTCAATATTATCTTCTGAATAGTTCCCTTAAATACTATATTAATACAAAAAATGTAAACTATTTTCAACAAGAATGAAAAATCACGAATCAGGAGTAGATAATGAATCACTTTCCGATACTGTCGAGGTTTTGTTAAGAAAATTCGTTTTCCATGCTTTTAAATAAGACACCTAAATAAATAATATAGAGTGGTGGCCAAAATTGTAAACGTTCTTTGAAATTTGCATGTTTTGTAAGTTTATGTGCTTGAAGAATATAATAAATTTCACTTAAATATGAAGGTTTATACATAAAATTGAAGGATATTTGATGTAGAATTCAATACAAAAAACATAATTAAAATATCTACAATACAAAAAAAAAGTTACCCTTACAAAAAATAAGATCTACCGTACATTGCATTGTATTTTAAAGTTACACTTACACTTTCAATATTTAATAGGATAATCCTTGTTTTTTATTACAGCCTCACAACGTCTTTTTATTGAGAGAACGAATGTTTAAAGTTAATACTTTTTAATCACACGATGCTAAGAATCAATTATAGCTTCAATAATTTTCGTTTTACTAGACAGACGGGTTTTTTTGTGCAAAAGGATTTTCAAACGTCGCCACAAAATTTCTATGGGATTCAGATGAGGGCTGTTTCCTGGCCAGGGTAATAATTATATGCTTTTATTTTTAAACCATTATTTGCATATTTTTGCCGTACGGCATGGAGCTGAATCCTGCTGAAAGATAAATTGTGCTGTATTGGGGAAGATATCCTAAAGGAAGGTATCAAATTTGGTTCGAGGACTGTTTGGATGTATTTTTTTCTTTGCATTCAGAATGCCTTCAATCACTTCAAAGCGGCCTACATCATTTGCAGACATATACGCCCAAATCATGACATTTCTTGACTTCTTTGTAGTTTCTTCAATGCAATCAGTACGTAGCTCTTCCCCTGCTCTACGTTTCACATATTTTCGCCAATCACTACCAAAAAGCGATATTTTACTCTCTTCGCTTCAAATTATTTGCATCCACTTGTTTTTTGACGAAGTAATGCGTTCTTTTGCCCATTGAATTTGTTTCTTACGTTGTTGAAGATTTAAAAATGGGTTTTTCCTCGGAATTCTACCATTCTGTCCTAAACTTGATAATACCCGTAAGGCATGGTGACGTCACGGCAACGTCGTTGTGAAGTCACACTGTGATTTTGTGACCGTCGATGTGACGTCATAGTGACTAGAATGCGAGGTCGTTATGGCCGTTTTAGAGGTCTTTGTGACATCACATTGTGACCACTCTGTGAAGTCACGGTGTGACAAATTTGTGAAAAGTGTGTCATTTGTGACTATTTTGGCATTAACTTTGTGACGAACCTGTGACGAAAGCGACAATGCTTTGAAGTCACACTGTGACCAATTTGTGAAATATGTGTCATTTGTGACGAACTTGTCATAAATACTGTGATTTCAAATGAAAATCAAATTTCAAATTAATTGCTTAAAAGACGCAAATAGTGAAAAAGATTCCATGCTGGGACTCGAACCCGGGCCATCAGTACAGCGCACTGACATTCTACCGACTAAATCACATGGAACGATACCCAGGCTGGAAAATTTCTCACTATTACATGTTGGCGAGGCTACAAACGCAGCACAAGAATGAATATTTAGCGTGAGCCACCAACATGATGCAAACACGAAACTTAATTAAATCCAGCATCGATTGAAATTATATTAATACTTGGAAAATTTTCCAGAGAGAAACATTCGCCTTGCATACAATATTTCAAATGAAAATCAAATTTCAAATTAATTGCTTAAAAGGCAATTTTAATTTGAAATGTTGTATGCAAGGCGAATGTTTCTCCCTGGAAAAATTTCCAATTATTAATGTAGTTTCAATCGATGCTGGATTTAATTAAGTTTCGTGTTTACCCCATGTCGGTGGCTCACGATAAATATTCCATCTTGTGCTGCGTTTGTAGCCTTGCCAACCTGTAATACTGAGAAATTTTAAAGACTGGGCGTCGTTCCATGTGGTTTAGTCGGTAGAATGTCAGTGTGCTATACTGATGGCCCGGGTTCGAGTCCCGGCATGGAATCCTTTTCACTATGTTCGCCTTTGCGCCTTGTAAGCAATTAATTTGATATTTGATTTTCATTTGAAATATTGTATATAAGGCGAATGATTCTCTCTGGAAAATTTTCTAGGTATTAATACAGAGATGAATTTTGAAATAACCTTTTGCTGTAAATATAAAATCATATATTTTTACCGTACTTTTTAGCAAAATATCGCTATTTTGGAGTCCTATTCTTCTAAAACATTTAAAATTTTTCCACTTAAAAAACAATGCTTATCAACTGACATATTTTTTTATTCAGTTCTATGCTTGATATTGAGTTAAGCTTGATATTTAGAATGTGTAATTTTTTTAATTTGTTGTGATTTGTCATTGCTTTATTAAATACGAACATGGAGACTAACGGATATTTATACAACTATTATTTATAGAGCGGCATGATAAGCGATATTTATTTAAATTTTTTATTCCCGTGTATATTGTATTTTGTGAATATGAGCTAAATAGGTTTGTTATGTTTTATAGGAAAAGACTGATCTGGGAAATACGAAAAAAAAAACGAGTAATAAAAATCATGCGTTAATCATAGATTATAAAATACTTTCAAACACTTTCTGAATGCTTTAACAAGACATCGTAATTTAGGGAAATGAGGAAAATAAGATAACTAAGTAAACATTTTAGAAAATTCATAAAACATTTGAAAAACTAATTTCAGCAGTTACCGTCCATAGCCAAATATGTTTTCCAATTCTTTTGAACAGCCCTGTATTTGATCTGTAGGTTGATACACTGAGAAAAGTGAAGTACTCAAAAATAAGTAAACCGACGTACTCATATCGAATTGAATATTTTTGGATCAAAAATGAACCCAAGCTTTCTCTATTTTGAAACATCACATGTTATCAAACCCAAACAAACGAATAGTTTTGTACCCTGTAATGGTTCATTTCATTTATGGCGGCATAAATGATGTTTATTAACGTAAATATTAAATTATGCACAGCATTTAAAAAATAATTTAAAAGTGCTTGGAAATAATGCTCTTGTCATAAAAATATTCGATTTCAGTATCTTGTTAAGAATTTTGTTATTTTTTTTAAATAAATAATCAATTAAACATTTCTTGTTAAGAACTTTGAACCAGAAATAAATGTCATTACATTTTTACTTTAAATTTTAGGTTTTTCTTTTTTTTTTGGGGGGGGGGCGGTACATAACGATTCATATTTGATCACAACCATGGAATAAAAAATGAGTACATGTGTTTCTCAACTTTGAGTACATTTCTATCGGAGCTATTTTGAGTATGTGACGCATTTAAAATTGAGTACTTTTTACTCAATTTTGACTTCCCATTTTTTTAAGTGTATATATACTATATATTGGGAAAATTTAGTTTAGCAAGAAAACGCCTAACAGGTTGAAATTCTTTTTCAGCACTTTATACTAATGTATGGAAACATACTTGAATACTTTTGTACAACCCTGTAGTTTACCTAGAATCTTTATTACACCCCACTATTTAGTTAAAATTTAATTCAAACTGAGACACTCTTAAAACTGCTGAAATCACATTTCCAGAAATTATAATTTATAGACGGTCATGTATCCAATTCTTTCTGTGACCCTGTATATCATTTTATCTATATTCTACAAACATTTCTTGGTAAATTAAATGCAGTTCAGCAAAAAAAAGCATAACTCATTTAAAAACCACCTTTAAGCATTTTGCGCCCATACCCAGTAATCCTTACGAATACTTTTGTGTATCCTTGTATAGGAATTACAGCATTTATATACACAATATACTATGCATAAATATAGTGAATCATAAAAGCGCATGTCATAATTAAAAATACATTTCCAGCAATCATCGCTAATGAACAGTACTTCGGATACAATATAGTATCTGAAATATTTTGTGTGTCCCTGTAAATGCTATATACGAATTATTCGTATTATACATGAAATAATTTATAGTATGTAAACCTCAGCGACATATATCAATTTCATTATATATGAAATAGATTAACATAATTAAAGTATGCCGCAAACAATTCCCTCCACCCCTATATCGTTATGTATTTGAATTCCTTTTTTAGCCCTGTAAATGAACAATAACTATTCTTTGCATCGCATAGTCAACAGAATGCATATTTTAGTGCACTTCTTAAATGCATATAAATTTTATTCTGTTTGAAAGCGTGCGTAAAATCATAAAAAATCATTTGAAACGATTTTTTCCCATAGGCTGTAATGTAACGGAAAACTTTTGGCTGTCCCTGTAAATGAACAAAGCATGCTACAACCTTCATTACAAATAGGTACCGTGCTATGGTAAACGTCAATAACATCCAAAAATTTCAGGGCAATCCGAGTATATTTTCGAGAGTTAGAGTGCGGACAGACGGAGAGACAAACCGAAGTCATAAGCACTTTTCAACTTGTGTCCTATATTATGTATCCTGTATTATATGAACTTTTAAAAAATATATACTAAAGCAGTTTAATCTATAACTTCCAATCAGGCATGAAAAACACTTTGTTTCAATGCTTAAATATCATATTTTACTTTTTAGTGCCAATAATTACGCGTATCATAAACGTAGAAAATGAATTTACATTAGAAGAAAATTTAATAACCGATTCAGAATGTCTATAATTAAATGTTTGATTAAAATCACAAACAAAAAAAAATGCTTACATACAATTAAAAAAAAATAAATATACCAATTTGAAAAACACTAAAAATAATAATTAGTATTTATCATTGTACTATTAAACAACAGCAAACTCAATAGATAAATTAAATGCATTATTAGATTTAACAATATCTCAAAAATATTTTCATATGGTATAAGGAACTCTTATTATTTTATAATTTCGGCAAATGCTAAATCTGAAATCATTGGTTTGAAGATTTAGGATTTTGAAAGATAATTTAAAATATTATTAGCACTAAAAGAAAATTCTTTCAAAGGTTTCACTACTGTAATATGTAAAAATACATTTTCCTAGGATAATGTTAATTTCTAATCTGAAACAGTTTCGTAATCTCATGATAATCGAACATCATATTTAACCCCAAAATAATAATAACTATAAGTGTTAGTAATCAAAAAATAGTAAGAAGCCGATAAAATTATTCCAAATCATTGTCGTTCCATACATTTTCAATCTCAAGTAAGAGTAAATTAATGTTTATATTAATTCCAGTATGAATATAGGAATGAATTAGTCTCTGCGCAGTTTTTTTTTTCCAAGCGATGGCAGATTGAGATATTTTTCTTTACAGTTATCGAATTGGAAAATATCGCTTCTAACAGTTAAAGATCAGTCTCTTACAAATATAACATAAAACTATTTAACTCATATGTATAAATCTGGAATAAAATATTTAAATTAAATAAAACTTACATATACGTTCTATTAATATCCGTGTATCCTAAAATGGTCATTTCCTTATCTTAAAGTGTTGTAGACGTGGTGAAGGTGATGTTCTAAAAACAGTGAACCATTTATTTCCCGCGTCTTCTCATGTTTATTTTTTTGTGGGCAGACGATTTTCAAGCAGATGGTCTGGTACAGATTATTTGTTTTTGCATGCAAGAGATATGAAACTTGAATGCGCAGTAATTTTCTGAAAGTATGGTTAATTAAAATTTTGTATTTGAATAAATGTCCAATGTATTTAACTTTTTCTTTTTATCCGTACCAAATAATTCAAGTTAAAATGTATTGTAAAGTTCCTTTTTTCTAAATAATTATAATAATAATATTCATAATTAGAGTTTATTAGATATACCATTGTTTAAATTTTTAAAAGGTGTAAAAATAAATTTAATGGTAATAACGAGCCCATCCCCCCCTTTTTTTCTTTTTTTTTTTAAGTAAAGTTTGTTTTGCACAAATTTTGTATATTTCTTTTATTTTCGGAAAATGCTAATTTTATTTAAAAAGTCTGAAAGAAGTAGAATTTATGACTTGAATACAAATTATAAAAATATTCTAAAGCAAGAAATGCATAGATGACTAAACTCTGAAGACTCTTTCTACGTGCTCTTTAAAAGGTGCAGATTTAACTGTAATAGAAAATTTTTATTTTGAAACCACAGAAGTGTTTCGAATAATCCTGGTCGGTAAAAAAAGAAATAAATAAATAAATTTCCTCCCAGCAAACTAAATATGTAAAATGTATAAATTTAATATTCTTACGTATTAATATTCATATTTTTGTCACACTGTGACCTACAATATGGTGTTTTTTCTGTCACATATGTGACGTGACGTACGTTACATAGCAGTGACATAACAGTGACCTCACAATTTTTTTTAATTGCCAGAAAAACATAATTTTACAGTAAATAACATGTTTTGAAGAATTTTCGTAATTTTTTAAAGTTTTCTAAGAAGTTCACATCTCAGTCACAATGTGACATGACCACAGTGACTTACAGTGACGTAACAACGACGTCACCGTGACCATGCATGCTATGAGGGTATGTTTCTTGTTGTTCTTGAACTAACTGAAATACCATTGCATTCATTTCACATCTAACAGCATCTGATGAAATTCTTCTATCTTTGAGGCATGTACTTTTTCTATTTCTATCGTCAGAAGCACTTGTGCTTTTTTTTTCGTCCTGATCTTGCCTTATTTATCACTGATTGAGTTTCTTCATAACATAAGCACAGCTTTTGTAGGCCAGATAAAGTGACTAATCCACCAACCTGCCTTGAAATTTCAGCATATATGACACCATTTTCTCTCAATATGACAATTCTGCTTCTTTTCGTAGGTGTTCAATCAGTTCCTGTTGTTGATGACATTCTTTTAAATTATTTGCATTAAGAAACAAATATAAGCATTTAAAAAAAAAAAAAAAACATTATTTTATTTAGTTACGCTAGTATTCACCTTTCTGCATAGTTCATTCCAGCAAAATACTGCTTTTACAAATCAAAACATACTATAGTTTAGTTACTGAAATTTGTTGGTTCTCAGAACAGTCATTGTGATTGGCCAGGAAAATTTTATTAAAATACACTTCAGCATTTATGACTAATTGTATTTGTATTTTAGACTAAAGTAAGTGTAACATTTTCGTAATGCAGGTATTTTAATTCTGATATTTTTAAATAAATTTTACATTAAATTCCCTTGAGTTTGATATATAAACATTTGTACTTAAGTGAAAATTAATACATACTATATATATAGATATATATAAAATGAATATCAGTTTTCAAGAATTGCTGTTCATAGCAGGTAATGGGTGCGAATTATTCTGAACAACACTATATTGGATCTACACCCCTCATAACACATTAAAAAATTATTAATATTAAAAATTCATACCAGAACTAATAACGCATTTACAGCGGTTACCGCTCAAAGTGAGACATGTGGAATTGTTATTTTGTTTGTCTCTTAAAATAAATGATAAATTCTGCCCATTCAGTAAGTTGTTGAAAATACGCTATAGGGCATTGTTGAACTGTTATTGATAAGAATTGAGGAACTGATAAAAATCAGTAATGTTTATCAATTTCATTACGTTTGAATATTGTAACTTCGTTCAAAAACACTCCATAGATCTTCATACATCACAATGTAATGAAATTCTGTTGCTCTTTAATTGCTGCAAACATGATGTAAATTTTACTTATTGTATACTCTATAGAAAACATGTTTTTGATCACATCAGTTATGCATGTCTGTTTCATTATGTTCTAGGTATGGTAAAATTATTAAAATGTGCCCCAAGTAAGTACTCTTTATAGACCATAATGTAACAGATTTTTTTGCATGTTCCTGTAAAAGAACTATATACACTACACACGTTTCTTTCAAAAAGGATTATTCTATAGAAAACCTCAATTATATATACCAATTACACTGAAATCCGAGTGTATGTACGAGAGTTATGGAACGAGAAGATGGCCAGATATACGTCAGACAAACTGAGCACTTTCATAGTGTTGAAATGTGTCTCTAACTTTATGAGAAATTTAAGCATCATGTGATGCTTTTTAATGTTAAAATACAACAGAATTAATTCATTTTAGTGTTTTCGTACTTCTTTAATAGTGCAAGATCCGGTATAAGAAATACATACCCTCATTTGTTATTTAATGATAATAAAGAATATATGCTAGATAGTGTATACATTGACTCATCGAAAATAGATTGCCAAGCTAAATCACGTGGCGACAATGCTAAACAATAAAATGTTTAATTATTTTTTTTTATAAACTTCCTCTATTACTTATTTATGGAAGTAGAGAATCAGCTGAGAGAATATACCCCGAGGAATTGAAAAAATAAAAGTTGCCTACTCTCCCCTCTGCGCAACTATGGAGTTGGTATTAACAGGTAAGTAAGCATTATTAATATACCCTCATAAGTTATTTAATCGAATTACACATCAACCGAAAGCTTATTTTATTCCCAATCCAACCGCATTAGTTTGCCTTATCAAAAGGTTTGTTGAATCCATGGTTGCCTGTTCAAATGTTTGTTGAATCCATGGTTGCCTAGATTTAAGATGTTCAATTTTCTACGCGAGCATTGAGAGTGACAGAGAAGTGTTGCGCGCTCAATTCAATTCGACAGACAAAGTTGCAGTTAGTTCTTTTTTAAAGATTTCGCCGATAATGTAAATATTTACAACGATATCAATTCTTTTTCACTTAACATTCATTTATCAGTGACAATACATAATTATAAAATAATAAGTTTTTCCGTTCAAAATGTTTGACTTTCAAAAGGAGATTTTTTCGATCATTTAAGCGCGGATTAAGTACTGGTAAAGTTTAAATAAAATATCACATAATTTTAATTATTTTTTTATTAACACATAAATGTATCAATAGCAAAATACAAAATTTTTATATATAACACTTATTCGGATTCAGAATCGTCAGAAGTACCGATGTTGTCACAATCTAATTCCAATTCTTCTTCGTCCTCTCTGTTTATCGATTCTCTTAATACGTCGTTAACTTGTAAGGGTGTTGGGTCCCCTTTAAACCACGTAGGCGTCAAATAGACATCCAAAAACCAACGACAATCTTCAGGATTGACATTAACGCAGCATGCATTGTTTGCATGAAGTTACATTGAAGTAACATACATACTGCGCAACATTTTCTGTTTCAGTGAGATACAGCACGGTGGAATCATATTGGAGTCGATGCCTTTAATCTTCTTCATAAAATGCTCTTTGTCTTTGGTCATTCAATGTGTTTTTTGGAACAGCTGATATCTAGCGTCATTGATACTATTATAAAATTGCTTGATCCCATAAAGAAGGGCAGTAAACTCATGAATAGTTTTAATTTTATCTTCTACGAGCATATCTACTGGATCCGTCAATGCTGTGAATATTGCCTGGAAATTCGTTCGTCTTGAAAATATTTTATAAGGCTTGGCTTTTCCTTTATTATAAAAAGCCGCTGTGTAATCACAGCCCGTAAATGCGTGGAAAGCTGGCTGACCCAGGCGTAAAGTAGGACCCAATTTCATTGCAAGCTCAGTACAGTTAATGCAATCAAGATTTCTTATTGATTTTCTTTGATGATGAACCGCCAACCAAATTTGAATCTGCGGAATCTTGTGGATAGTGACCACTAAAATTACCAAGGCATAGGTATAATTTGCTTTGACCAATATTTTCAAATTAGGTGGCGCTTTTGATATATGAACCATTATCCGCGTATCTGCCAGTTCATGTTAACATAAATAATCTTCTTCTTTATATTTCACGACAAGATTTCCGACAGTATAGTAAGAAAAACTGTGTTCTCCAACTGTTATAAAAAATTTTTGTTTCCAATTATTGAAAGTACATTATCTTTTTCCACGTAGTTAGCCAAGAACTGTACCAGGGATTCTTTGAAACGGTAATTTTTTTTAGATTTCCGAGAAAATCGCTTGGTCTTGGTTGAAGAGGGTCTTGTATGACATACGGTCTACCGAACTCCACCCGACTTTGACGTTTACAGTCTTTGATAGAGGGTATAATGTGTCTATCAAAAATTATGTGTATTTCAGAGGCGTTACTTGAGCACGATTGAGCAAGATCGATTCAGCAACCCTGTCAAATGTCTGCGGCATAGATCATCCGGTAATATACAGGTAATAAACACATTCTATTATTTCAATAGCGATACCAGTAGGCTCAACTGTTTCGACGTTAGACTTTAATATTTGGGCTAGTTTAGATTTGTCAGTTTTTAGCAAGTCACCAGTACATGAGAAAAGTGCAGTCGGCAGAGGCGCTTACGGAAACGTTAATCAGTACTCTATGTCTTTCTCAATACTAATCGCAAGTAATCGGGCAAAGATGTCTCATTCCATTTAAGAACGGCCTTTTGAGTTTTATCTTCGCTGGTTTGAGGTTTGACTGCAGACTGTGAAGCGAAATTCTGGATTTTGTTACGCTTTATTGGTTTTTCGAACCTTCCGGGAGTGGAATTGCATTATGATATAAACGACATAACGTTGATTAGAAAATCACAAACCTCAGTAGATGCTGTCTTACCAGGTTAAATAGTGAACAGAACATTTTTATCGATACTCTCAAAGAACGGACTCAGCATATTTCTTATAGTCTTAATGACACTCTGAAGACTTTCTTTATCCTTTTTTATTCGACCTTTCTGCAATGCATGACAGGTATGTGACGGTGGATACAATTTTGTACCTTATTCTGTGAATAAGTCCTCATCTTTATCGCGCTGATATAGACTCTGATGCAAGATTATATGCTAATTGATTTTAGGCATCAGCATTAATGGACTGTTCTAACGCCAAATCAACGGGTGATCGGAAGAAACCAGATTTGGTACGTCGGATACCAAATTCCGCTCGTCTAAATTCAGATACCACACGCGAATTACTGTTCTGCGCCTTCATAAGATTTTTGACGTACATAATGGACCGCCTGGCATAATTAGACTGGTTCAATGAAAAGAACAAATCGGACATGTAGTAAATAGAGCCTATATACAGTTAAAAATCACTACACCGGATGCTTCTTGAAAACAGAAGAAACAAATTAATGAACTCACAGTACTGCAGATAGTATTGTTCCGTCTTCTTGTGCTCACCGAGCAACTTTTATTGCAATATTCTTTGTAGCCATCTACGATTTTCCTCAGCACTTGAGATAAGTCAATTTGGTATCCAACGGTATTTACAATTTGATCCTTCAAAATCTGTAAAAGTTCATCAAGCATCTCAGGATTCGATTCATGCTTAGGCAAATACTGCTCGTAGTGAAGGATTTGTAGTGTAGCGGAAGTTAATGGATGGATGCGCTTGCAGCGATTTAAATGCTTGCTGCCTAGAAAGCTATTGGTTGAGCCTCCTGCTAAGCCAAAACGTCCACTAATCCACTGCAGTATATATTTACCCAGGCTTTAAAGAATGCCATCTGAATGTGAAATGCCCCCAATTAATAAATATATTGTTGTATTTCGGCTTTTCACTTTGCTGCATTTGCATAGCCGTTTCAGCTATGGCTAAGTCGTACGTGACAATTATTAATTCTTCATTACACTTTTCAGCAATTTCCTTTGCAATGATGAGCGTTCCATTTGCTATAACACATGAGGTTGGCGAAGAATTAATTGGATGTAAATAATGTATCGTTTGAGTTTGACTACTATCGGTCGTAACCATACAATTGCAGCCTAACCACATAGGTACTGAATCAAGTCGAGCTAAAGACATCATTCACAGTAAATCCATTTCAATGACAATATCTATAGTATCTTGGCATGCAACCATTCCCTCTACAATGGAATCAACGTTAATTAACTCCATGGAAACTTGATTGAAGCGTCGTCTTTTTCGTGATGATGGTCTTAATTCATCATTATCGTCATGATAATGAAGCATGCGCGCGCAACTCTTCTCTGTCACTCTCAACGCTCGCGCAGAAAATTGAGCATCTTAAATCTAGGTAACCATGTATTCAACAATCTTTTTGATAAGGCAACCTAATACAGTTGGATTGGGAGTAAAATAAGCTTTCATTTGATGTGTAATTCGATTAAATAACTTATGAGGGTATAATAATAACGCTTACTTACCTGTTTATACTTGCCCATTCCATAGTTGCGCAGAGGGGAGAGTAGGCAACCGTTATTTTGCAATTCCACGGGGTATATTCTCTCAGCTGATTCTCGACTTTCATAAATAACTAATCGAGGAAGTTTATAAAAAAAATAATTAAATATTTTATTGTTTAATATTGTCGGCACGTGATTTAGCTAGGCAACCTATTTGCAATATATCAATGTATACATTTTCTAGCATATATTTCTTATTATCATTAAATAACAAATAAGGGTATATATTTCTTATACCGGATCTTAGACTATAAAATAACTTTTAGTTAATATTCCTATAAGATATAATAAAAGGTCGTAATTAACCAATTTTTTTTTTTTTAAGTAAATAAAATGTTATAACAACGACATGCTAATGATATTGAAATTTATTTATTTTTATTTTTTAATTAAAAATTAATTTATATACAGAATTTTTTCGGAAAAATATTAATTATCCTTACACTTTTTATCTCACATGCTATCAAAGCCTAAAAGCTGATGTGTCGCAGGTTCTGTATGTACGTAACAACGTAACACGAAATCTCTTGATAGAAATTTTGGGTTTACTTAAAAAAAAAAAAAATAAAAAAAAAAAAATCTAGGTTCATTCTGATAAGGCGCATGCCTGATTAGTTTTGGAGGTGCATTAGTTAAATATAAAGGGGGAGAAGGGGAGCTTAGATCCCTTTAATTTTGACTAATCAGTTTTTCATACAGAATTATACGATTTGCTTCAAATTTGGTATACCGGTTTATACTGTTAAGGCGCTTCCCTGATTATAGTTGGAGGTTCGTTGATTAAGTATAAAGGGGGTAACGGAGGGCTATCGCCTTAATTTCGATAAATGTAATTTCATGCAGATTTATCCGATTTGCTTAAAATTTGGTATTCCGTTTTATTCTCATAAGGCGCTTCCTGATTACATTTGGAGGTCCATTGGTCAAGTATAAAGGAGAAAACAGGGGGGGGGGGTAAATTAAAAACATCTCTTAATTCATTTTTCGAGGGCCATTATTCTTTGGAATAAGAGTATAACATACAATTAGTGTAAATAGCCTGTGAACTCAATGCCATCAGTTTAACTTTCAACTTTTAATTTTCTTCATATATAACCAGTCCTGCTTACAATGCTTAAAATGTGTTATAATTAAACATATTAAGAATTTATGGAAATGATAGCATTATTTAAATGTAATATAAATGAAATTGTATATTTTCTTTATTCATATCACTTTAAACCATACTATTTTATGTAAGAGAATTTTAAAGTATTTTTCTAATATAAGAAATATGTTGAGCAAACGAATTTCCGACTAAATGAAATAGTGGGAAAGAATTTTTTTAGTACGCAAGTCATTACCTGCCCATGAGTATACTGATAAAAAAGCTGTTACCAATTGAGCGTAAAAGTGTCTGGGCTGGGAATCCAACCAAAAACTTTGTCTTATGTCGTCAACGCTGTACCAACTAATCTGTCCTGGACATCTCTTGCTGATATATTTTACTCAGTCGACATTTTACGTATTTGTTATGGATAAAACTTTACAAATCTGCATGCAAATTTTAAATTTGTATGATTCCTTTTCCAATCAATTTGACGTATGAAAAAACGATAATTTTGATAATTATATTTTTTTAACGTATAAAAATCAATTTAAAATTTCATGCATTTATTTACATCACTTTTTAATTGTTTTATTAAATGTACAAGTCTCATGTTCTTTGCATTATGAAACACTGCATTTTGTTTTAAAATATATTTTGGAAAGGAAATAAAAAATGTAATCAATATTCATTGCAGTTATAGCATTATATTTTCTTGTATCTCACGTTAATCTCATTATATTTTCTTTTTTAAATAAAAATTGGTTTGTAGACGTTTTAAATATGGAAACATCCAAAATTGCAGCTCAATACAAAACGTAGATTTGAGTTATTTTTAAATAACTACCGTCATTACAATCTTTTTTGCAACGTTTCGAAAAGAATTCAACAATAACGGTTCCAAATTTTTAATCTGAAATTTTTGAATCGAATGAATTGGATGACATTTCGTTTTGTATCCGAATGTAAAATTCACCACAGAATCTAAATAGAATGCCAAATTATCTGTTTGTTTTGAAAATTTTAAAAATATCAGTATGTAGACTACATTTCAAAGACATTTCATGCAAGAAGATTGTAAAAATATGAAGAAGAACCTTCGTGCAAACGTATTTAATTTGCGATTTAATTTTTAAAGTCGGATTAGTGATTTTTTGGGGGGTGGGGGTGGGGTTGTTACTGTATGTAACTGCAACGGATAAATGAATATTAGAATATACAAGGTGGCCATAATTAAACTGAAAGTATTCAGAGTGTTCTGTAGTGTGATCTAATTGAGAGTCAAAATTGACGCCAAATTTTGTAAGAAGATTAAACAATACGGGGGGCGAAAGATTCCATGAAAAAAATAGTTCCAAAAGTCACCGCTAGGGGAATAAATTTCTCTGTGTAACAGAAAAGAGAGTTTTTAAAAATGCACAATCAATACTAAAATCGTTAAATGTGCTAACTAAAAGGTAATTTTATTTCTGTATTGATTCTACATTTTTTAAACTCTCATTTCTGTTACACAGTGCCACATATTCCCCTAGTGGTGATTTTCGAAACTAAATTTTTGTTCCCGGAATCATTTTTCTCCCGTTTGTTTAATCTTCTTACAAAAATTGTCGTCATTCTCGCAATAAGATTGCGCTACAGAACACTCTGAGAACTTTCAGTTTAATTATGGCCACCTTGTACTTTGTATAATATCAATGTTATTTTAAGTTAGCATTTTAGCGATTTGGTATTTTATTAGGCCGTCAAGTATGAAACTTATGACTACAAAAGAGCCAGATTAACACCTGCGCAAACATCCACCAGTAAAAAAAAAAATACAAATTTTTGTGTTATTCATGACATTTTTTTAGAATATGGCGTTTATATAAGATGAAAATTTCTATTAAAATTTAGTGGTGGAAGTTTGACTCGTTGATTATCTGGCAGTTTTGTAGTCATAAGATTCATGAAGTGCTGATAATATTCTTTTCCAGAAATTGTCAATTTGTTTTCTCAGAAGTCACTTATTTACAAATATTCTCAATGTTCTGTCCATCGTATCTCCCTTCCCGCTCCTCTTGTATTTCTGTTCTGAATTGCTTCTGGTCTTTTTGCAACAGTGATCCCTTAAACATAAAAAAAGATTTATTTTCCCTATAATTTTCATAGGTGTTTAATAGTTGTTTGTTTCAGATATTTTCTACAGCTTAGTTTATGCATTTTTAAAAACAGGAATAATTATAAGTTAACGGCTGTTGTAGGATTTTAATAATACATTATAAATTTTCAACGTAAATAAATAAGAAACGAGATCACGATTCTTCTTCTTGTCAGAACAGAAACGTTTTCTATCGTATTAAAATATTTTTTAAATATTTAAATACTTGAGAAAATAATAATGTTCGAAGATTTTATTATGACTATTATTTCTTGCATTTTAGTTATTTTATTGGTGAAAATTTAATGCAACTTTGTTGTCAACAATGTTGTTGACAAAAATTTTAATATATTCTTAGGCTACTTATAACTATACTTTAGGTTTTAAATATAATGCATCTTTGCATAGTTTTTAAAGCGATAATTTCTACCACGATAAATATATATATATATATATATATATTACACAGATTTTCTTTTAACGTATTTAATAAAAATGTAAGTATGTTTGCCAAAGCATCGTCTGTACCAAAACTTTATTTTGAAAATGCATTAACTAAATTTAAAAGAATAATAAAACAAATAAAAATTATGAAATGTTTACTACTTCTAAAATGGCATTTCTCTCTGAAAAAATAATATCTGAGAGAAATTAGTGGTATTGGTGTACTTTTTCTTAATGTAAAATTCTTAGTTGATGGTAACTCCTAATAGCAAATATCGATTTCATATTATGTAAACATTTTTTGTCCATTTATTTATGATTCAGTAATATTTAACCCAAACTTAATATACGTCTATATTAATTATAAAAAAAAGAAAGTTTTTAGGAAAACAAATCAAAATATTTTTAAAGGAATGTTGAACTGATAATTATCTGTATGCACATTTTAAATTAGTATTGTATTTCATATTTTATTTAAAAAATTCTTATTCATTCACTCTTGATGTCTTTTAGAAAATGGTAGAAGCTATCACGCATAGTAATTCATTGTTAATTTCATTTAATTTGAATATCAAAACTGTTTTCTATACTGCCCACAAAGTTATTATTGAAATTTAAAACAATAGTATTTCTAAAAAAGTAAACTTAACTAGCCGAAGTTATTCATTTTACGATTTAATGCAGCAGTTACAAATGAAAAAGTTTTATCATAAAAAATATAAAGCTCAACTTTTAAAATATTAAAAAATTAAACAGATTCATGTTTTTAAAATAATGTCAGGTTTAATAGACTTAACAAATGAGTGGATTATGTTTTAAGACACTTAAATATAATACACTTTTTTATTAACGATATCTGTATACAAATTTTATTGTGAAAAATATATTTTCTTAGTGGAACTTAATTGGAATTCACTTAATCACTTAAGATTTATTCAATATCCTTGAAATGATTAAATTTCTTTTTCGAGTTAGCTGTTTTCCTTCCTTTTTCGTACTCGAACAAGCATTACTATCTTGATAAAATTCACAGTATCATTAAATGGTGTTACTGGACACTGGAAGAAATTGAGTGAACCCACAACAAAATAAAGGTTAAAATCGAATCTAATACTGACACAGGCAGTAACATAATTTAAAAATGCTCAGTGAATCATGTCTTAATTCATCAAATTGTAGACTAGGGGTGCACAATCTTTTAATTGACAAAATTTGCGTTTTTACTCTTGATAAACTGGCGAAACGCACGATTTTTCCGCTTCCAAACAATGAAATTTTTAATTTTCCAGCGCGTTGTCAGCAAAAGTTGCGATTTTTCAGTACTTAATCAACGAAATTTGCGATTATTCAGCGCCCGATCCACGAAATTTGTGATTTTTCCAATCCTGATCGACGAGATTTGTGATTTCTTCCGCGCCTGATCAACGGAATTGGCGATCCTTAACTGACTCTGACGAAATTTCTTTTCTTCCGCGGCAAATAGGCAAAATTTGAGATTTTTTATCGCGATAAAGACACGAAACGAGCGATCTTTCCGCACTCGATCGAAGAAATTCGTGCTTCCTAACTGACTGACGAAATTTGCACTTTTTTCTCGAGGAAAAATGGAGAAATTCGCAATTTTTTCTCGCGAATGACGAAACTTACCATTTTTTTCACAGTCGATCTACAAAATTGGCAAATTTTCCGCATACTTTCAATAAAATTGTCGCTTTTTCCACATCCGTTAAAGGAAATTTGTGATTTTTCTGAGCCTGATCGTGAAAACTCACGATTTTTCCGCGTCCGATTAACGAAATTTGCGATTCTTAACTGACAGACGAAATTTGCATTTTTGCCCGCAAAAAACATACGATTTTTTCATGCGACATATTGATAAAAAACGCAATTTTTTACAGTTATAAATTGACGAAATTCGCGGGCCACAGGCTTGATCCTTACTGAAGACCCAGGATTTTTAAATCTTTTTATTTATTCGGAGCACATGTAAGCTCAATTTAGGGTACCTATTACAAAATGCATATATGGAAATGTGTGTTATTCTGCGATGATTTTTTATTGTTATTTAAACGTTGGTATATTATATCAAAAATTTAAATGAATATTTAAAAAAAGAATTTTAATGAATTTAAAAAAACTACATAATGTCATTTGTATCGCTTGGATTCTAAATTTTGCTATCAATGCGCTAAAAACACCACCCCATAAAAGTTAAATTAATATAAAGTTGTCCATCATTATTTTACAAAGAGTAGAATCCAGATAGCATAATTCTAATTTAACAATAAAATTTCAATTGCATATTTGAATTTTTTCTTTCCCTCCCCCTTTTTTAGGGCTCCGTACATAAAAAGTAGAAACGGAACCATTATAAGATCACTCCTGTGTCTGTCTGTTACAGCCATTTTACTCGTAAACTATGCAACGTGGAAAGTTCAAATTTGGGGAAGTAATAAAGATTATTGACCCACATACTTACAGATTAATAAATATTCATAAATATATTTAGGAAAAATTGTCAAGGGCTAAGTAAGTTACTTGAAAAAAAAATCTTTTCTTTGTATGTCGTGTGGGGTATCGTGTGAAAGCTTTCGTAACGCTGAAATCAAAAATATATTTCATTTAATTTTAGGTATTATATTTTCAAAGTTATGGTGGGAAATATAGTGCAAAAATATGCCACCCCCCCCCCCCCAATCTAATTCCGAATCTATTGAAACTAAAATTATGTAAAAAATAGAAGAAGTAGACATTAATTTAAACCTTGCAGGAAAATTATAGCGATTACCCTAGGTCACATAGTTTTTGAGAAAATCGCATTTTTCCGTTACACACAAATTTCGATTTACGGGCTTCAGCAAAAGTGTTGAGCAGCGCTAGAGGTACCTATCGTACCAGAAGTATAAAAGCATTGTTGATCATGAATTTCGAAAAAAATCGTCGTTAATTAGCCGAGATATCAACAATTAAAGACGCGGACGGTTTCAATATACGAAATAACAGGGACGGCGTATTCTATACTCCATCGGCTTTTAAAGCCTAGATAACAAGTTTTAAAGATATACTTGGGTAATACAATGCCCAGTAGCAGTATAAAAGCAATAAACGTCAAATTGTTAAAAACAGACTAATTTAATGAGAATTAATCACATAAATACGATGGGATTCGCGACTAGTTTGAGTTGAGGGGCTCTCTCAATACACTACCGTGGCTTTAAATGCTAACTAAAAACCTACATGGAAAACAAATATACAGAATAGCTATGTTTGATATTATTTAGGTTCCATATATCTTTCAACTTTCATGGTATATCCATTTATACTTTTCCAACATACAGAATGCAAAGGAAAATGTGGTTTACATGTATGAGATAAATCTTCGCCTGTATAGCCAAAAATATCCGAAATCGATGTTCTCCATTTTGTGTAAACATTTGAATGGAATAGCCAGGAGTATGAAGAAATACGCACAATTTATGCTATAAATACGTACTGATCTCAATACATTTTGATAACATCGCACAAAAAAAAAAAAAAAAAAAAAAAAGACAAACTGTCTCACAGTGATAAAAAGTTAATATTCATTATGTTCGAAAAGTTCGCCATTGCTCACGATACATGTTTGTATTCCTGAGAGTAATTCTGCATGCGCATTTCTCAGCATGGAGCGTCTATTGCAAGCCTCTTCAATACGACGACATTGATTTAACCCTTTCAAAAGCGGCGGTTAGACGGTCTAGTCACCTAATTTTAATTCCGAAACTGACAAAAGGCACCAAGAATATTTTAATAAAATTTTGCTTTTGTAATTAAAGTGCAAATTAGCGGGGTTTTTTTTCTAAGAAATTCTTTTCAATATTCTGGTGTCAGTCAATTATTTCATCAGTTTACGAACAGAATTCTTCTTACCCCTGAAAGGGTTAATCTAAAATTTTAAATACATTGGAAATTAAATTTTTACAGACATTACAGCACAGCACAACGTCACAATCTGCAATTGTGCACTGCTGCATTTCCGGAATGTGAATACGCGAAGTAGAATTGTCGCTCATCGATTTCGGATATTTTTGGATATGCAGGCGATGATTTATCTTATCCAACGATTTATCTTATTAACCAAATGTCGTTTCGTACTAATTAATTGATGCTCTAAAACTTTCTAATTGAAAAATTTGCTCTACCTCTTTTCGTTTTCGAATGTAATGGCTATCTTCCAAATTTCGGCACTAGGGTCGCTGCTGTCGTTTGCATTATGTCGGGTGTAGTCGCTTTACTGTACCGTTACTTCACTTGCATAGCTGTAGCTCTCACTGTTCGCAAGTATTTTCAGGTTAGAGCGAATTTCCTTTGCACCCTGTATACTATAGGGGAGACTAGGGACGGTTGACCATACGGGAAGCTTGACCCACCCATCAATTTTCAAATTTAAGAGAATTTCAGAGTTTTATCAATAGGTGTCAACCAAAGCTACTGGAATGTTCAAACAACAGTCTTCATTTCATAGAGATAATCGAAATAGGTTTGGAAAAAATCAGTTGTGAGGCCTTTTCAACCTGAAAGATGTGATTTTTAGAAATATTTTGTAAGCTTTTTTAAGATAAATTATATCATAGAAATTTAAATAAATAGATTTAAAGTAATGCAGAAATATCGAGCTTTCATTCCAGGCATAAAGATTGCACAATAAGTTATGCTTAACATAACAATGTGCTACTTTTTAGAAAAGATCTATGTAGGGAGGCTTGACCCAGTCAATGTGAGGGAGGGTTGATCAGATGCTCAAGGCACTGTTAATTAAATGGTTTTGGAAATATCTTTATTATGCACTGTGCATAATTAAAAGTTAATGGTTACATAGATAAAAGAATGTAAATTTGTTCTGTAAAGCTACAGTAAAATGGTGTGATGGAAAAGAAAATGTTTAAAGCTGACTAAAGAAAGATGTGAAAAATTGCTATAAAATGGGTAAGTTGATTGGGAAAGTTGCTTTTTTCCATTTAAATATTACTTACAATAGGTAAATAGAAACAGTGGGAAAGACTAGAAAAGATGAAAGGAGCAGCCTTTCAGGGGCAGTGTTACGTTTATAAAACCACTTAATTTTAATTCCGAAAAGTCACAGTGGTACCAGCATTTTGCTAAAATCTTTTCCATTTAATATGTATGTGAAATATTGCCTTCTTTGTATTTCCAAATAAATTTGTTTTTAAATTCCAGTGCCAGTCATTTATTTCAACATATTAGTACTAAAAGTACTTTGCCCCTTAGAGGTTTAAATGATGTTAATGATAAGTTAAGTGCTCATGCGGCTGCAAAAAAAACATAAGATAGATCGAAAAACTGGAGGATGGTATGTAGATAAATTTCACCAGGGTGAATACAGTGAGATGAAGCCAAACTACGTGACAACTAGAGTTGTCAGGTCGAGTGTCATAAAAAATAGGACAAGGATATAAAAAAAAGCGGGACAGTGGCTCCTAAATCCGGAAAATAGCATAAAATAATATGAGAACGGAACCTGTCTCTAACAGAATACTGTCTTAAATGTTAAAATTTAATTTTCCCTGCTGTACAATTATACCTGCTCAGACAAAATCCTGTTTAAAACAAAAATTTTCTCCTCTGACTTGCGATTGCGTCTCAACAGGTTTGTTTAAGCATCATATTTAAAAAAAAATATTTTTTTATAATAATTAAAGCACTTAGCATAAAGTTATTTTTCTTTTTTAAAACTGATTTTATTTCTCTTCACAAATATTGCAATATACAAAACAAAGTGGGTCAAGACTCTCATATGGTGGGTCAACCCTCCCATATGTGGGGAGCGTTGACCCATTATTTTTTCATGATTAGAATCAATCATTTTTCAAATTTCTTATAAGTTAGAGTTATGTAGCAACTTTATTTTGATAACTGATTGTATAACGAATAAAATGATATATAAAATATTCTAAGTTCAATATTTAAAAAATAAAAAAACCATTTTGTAAAAAGTGGGTCAACCCTCCCTAGTCTACCCTACAGCTATACCCAACCCTACGTTGTATATTTTTTACAAAGTCTTAGTATTTTTTTAGCAATGGTATTTTTTAAATAATACACTTACTAATTCATATATTATTGTACGGAACCCTCTGTGCGCGAGTAATACTCACACTTGACCGTTTATTTTACAGATTAACACACTGTTTTTTATTATTATTATTATTCAGATATGTAAAAAACATGTGATTATACGTATTATTTGTTGGCCGATCGAAATATCTTTTCTCATCGAAATCTGATGTTTGCCTCCATCATAAAGTCGACCTAATTCATTACTTAAAAGCAAAAGCATAACATTTATTTTACTTACCTGTAATCAGATTTTTTTGTTAATTATGGATTATACTTTAATTTATAAAGTAAACATTTTACATATGGTGCCAAAAGGTTTTCAGAAATTGAATGGGTGTCTGGAAGAAAGAACTACGTTACAAATTTTGTAAAATTGTATTTTTTTTTTTTTTTCGGAAATGCCCTATATGGAATGATTGATGATTATCCAGATTTTCAAAATGCAATTTCATAATATACAAGGTTGTTTGCTTTAATAAAAAATTAAAACAATGAACTCATAATAATAATTATACTACTTTAGTTACCCACCTATTTTTATTTTTATTGCTCGTTTTTGTTAAGCATGAAAAATAGAGGGTACTTAAGATAGGAAGAAGAGCCTATGTTGCACTACGTGCTTAGGGCCATCACTAATCACTTACATAAAATGTTTGTTTCCACATTTCTGTAAAATTTTAATTTGCAACATAGGTCTTTCTTCCAAACATCCATTCAATTAGATTTTATCTTGATCACCAAAATGAATTTAAAACTAATATTTTAAGAGAATACCTATCAAACCAGTGAACCGTTTTCCGGATTTACCGTGAATTTTTAATCAGAATGTGTAGATCAGTCCATTTTATTTAAAGAAATGTTATATGCCAGAAATTTTCTTTTAAATATTTTTAACATAAAATATTTTATACTAAAATAATGATCAGTTGCTAATCAGCGTATTTATAACTAAAATCGGCTTAAAAACACAATTAAAAACATGGACGTTTCGCATTTATCTTCAAAGTCCCTTTCTGAGATATCCTGTTGATCTTTGTAGAGAATAACTGGTGGCGGCACTTCACATAATTGCTTGCTTGACAAAATCACTGTCACAAAATACACATAAGAAACTTCAATCGATGCGCGGAGGTACTGTCTATCGATGTACGAAGATACCATAATTGAGGAGCGGTGAAGTATTTACTGATTCTAGCTGGCCTATATTATTTTCAACTTATTTCTATTGAAGTAGATGATTTATTTAAATAAATAATACACTGTTTAAAACAGGCAACAGACTTCCCAATCATTCGACTGTTTTTATAAAAAACGTTTTTATAATCGTAACTTAACTCTATTCTGGCCATAATATGGGCAATAATGTGATCACAATACGGTTAAATTAGAGTTATTAAACCGTTTTCTATAAAAAAATGGTCCAATGACTGGGCAGTTAGCTGCAACTTTTTTCAATGCATATTAAACTCAATTTAGCCAAAAATAAATAAATGAATAAATAAATAAATTTATGTAATTTGACTTGGAAGTTTGAAGTTAGAAGTTAGAAGTTAAACCTGCATTTGATATTTATTATGGATCATTCAATTAGGTAAAACACTTTTAAAGTATTACGACATGTACTAAATGAGTTGATCTAAAAGCTTAATACCTACTTACCGATAATTATCCCCGGTACGGTATGCTATTTCCCAGCTCCCAGCTTATTTTGTGTAGTCTTCAAAAAATAACGTCACCTTATAGAAGCCAGCCGTAAAACAAAGCAGTACGATTAAATACTCTATACAATTTTTTTAAACTTCTAAGCATCGCACATTTTCATTTTTATACCTCCGTATTTAGAAAAAAGTACTTTTTAATGCAATTAGTTTGAAAACTGCATCTCCATTTATTTTTGAGATATTATTTTTTCTTGTAGTTTTAAGAGCCATTTGATTAATATTGGCAACAGAAGAACTTCATTTCTGTAAAAAGTGAAAGGAAAATAGCAATTATATCTTTTTGTTGCCATTTTCCCATAAAAACTAAAAAAAAAAAAAAATAATAATTAAAATGCGTGCTATTTTGAAAAAATATAAATGAAGGATTTTTTATGAAACATGGAGCTATTAGAAACTAAATTTAATTTTGAATATATATATTAATAATACAAACAAATAAAGGCCTGTGATTCTTTATATAGCCGATTTTTTTTTTTTTACTTTTTTGAATGACGAAATCTCTCTTTTTTCTTTTGGATTTGTGTATTATTCAGCGATAGTGACGTCCTAAGCGTACTTTACAGTAGTAGTTGTTTAACACTGAATGGCAAATGATGGATTCTTCAGCGGATGTGGATGACGTCTCTTTATGTAAAATAAAATCACGTGTTATGTCTTAAAACTGAACTACAGTAGAGTCCCGATTATCGGAGTTTCCGCTTTCATCGAGGTATTTTCTTCTGATGGACTGATGGCTTCTATTATTATGTAACAGTCATTATAAATGAAGTGTTAGGTGAAGATGAAAGAGCAGTCGTAAAAAGTTAGAACTCTGATTTTCTGGTCAGAATGGGGTGAAAAAAATGGCCATATTTTTTTTTTTTTACTGTTTTATAATAATGGACGCCATCAGTCCATCTGAAGAAAATAATCCATTCCAAAGGTATAAGTTCGATTATCTCGGATAATCGGGCCTCTACTCTATTTATATTTATATACATACATTTTTGTCATCGGGGGCGACACTAAATTCTAAAAAAGCAGAATTCCTGTTATCTAGTATTAATGCTATTTTCTTAATAGTGTGGAAGTTAAAGGGATAAAATTATTTTTTTGTTATTATAATAATATATAACAAATCATAAAGTTATGTATATATTTAATAATCTCTAAGGCAGTCAGTTTAAAGAGAAAAATTTGACAGCTTTAATGAACATTGCTTTAAAATGTAATTCATCAATTCGTCATCTGAAAGCTCTTCATACTGGCTCTCAGAATCTAGAGACTTTTCTTGTATTTCTGAGAAAATTAACAACTCAATGGCTTTTTTGGGGAAAAAGAACTGTTTTTGTTGTTGTTGTTATTCTTCTAGTTAGGAAAGCGTTCGAAATAAAAAAATGTTATATTAGTAATTTTTACTTGATTGGATTTATTTTAAAGAACGTTCTTGAATAATTAAGTCTTATTGTAGTTTCTTCTGATCATTGTTCAACGCACAAAAGAGCATTCTGTATACAAGTATGCAATTATATATTGTATACTCTATCGAATATTTATATTTATCTCTCCATAGTAGAACCTTATGTAAAGAGTGTGAATCATAAGTCATCATGTAAAAAATTTTACATTATCATTTGCATTGTGAATTTGTAGAATTTCTCAGCATCTATTTAGTAAACATTCGAAATTTTTGTAGATAAGTACTATATTTTACAGGAATCTATCATGATATCTACATACATCTGGCAACTTTGCTCCAAATTTGGCGAAATATTTAAGCGTTTTGCATTTACAATATATCATCTTTTATTCATTGTTATTTTCTTCAATATACAAAATATTTGCAACCAAATTCCTGTTTTTTTGTTAAATTTTGAAGTTTCTTGATATTGTATAATGATGAAAGAAATTATCTATGTGAGTGACTTTAAATCTTGGTGAATTAGTTAAAACGAAAATGGTACTTGAACTAAGAAAAAAAGACTTTATTAAGGTTTAAAAAAAAAAATAGAAATAATGGTCGCAGAATAGATGCAGACAAACTAAAATGTATCGGAAATACCACATCTTAAACTACTTAATGACATCAAAAGTTGAGATTTACATTGTTTTTTCAAGGATTTTTTTCTATTTAAAAAAAAAAAAAAAAATTGTAAAAAAAAAAAAAAAAAAAAACAGGAATTTTCTGTGACATTAAATATGAAGTAACAGTTGATATGCGGAAATTTCCTGCACATGAATCCAATAAAACAAAGTCCAAAGTCTATATATTTTCGGAAGCGTCCTTAACATAGTACAATTTTTCATTCTACTTCTAAAAACAGACTAAACAACTCTACTCATAAAATATTGATTCATTCACAATTAAGAAAGAACAAATTTGCACTAGTCTATGAACCATAAAATTATAATTATAACAAAACCATTTACAGTGTACAATTAAGGTAAACAAGTAAAAAATAAACTACACTGTTAAAAATTTTGCAGCATTCTGGCACGTCATTCGACCGTTTTTTGAAAAAACAGTTTCATAACCGTAATTTAACTATATTCTGACCATAAAATGGCCAATAATATGGTCAGAATAGTGTTACAATTACGGTTGTGTAACCGTTTTCGGAAAAAAACGGTCAAATGACTTGCCAGAATGTTGCAAATTTTTAGCATTGTAGACTAAGGTTTATTTTTTAAAATCAACACTTAACCAGCTTTAATAGCTAAATATCTCATCGTGCAATTGTTTCGTTGAAAGTTTGTTAGGAATGATTAATTTCACTTTTATAATAATTAATATTGCAAACATAGAATATATAATCCATTAAACTTTTTGTTCTAAAAAAATGTAAACTCCTTTTAATGAAAATATGAGCCAAAATAAGGCAGTCTAAGCACTAATAAAATGTATGAATGCAAACTCTAAACGAGAAAACTTCAAATTAATGAATAAAAGGGTTTTCTAAGGAAAATATAATGTTTATTACTTGATCAGAATAAAAAAAATATATAATAAAGCTGCACGATTATTAACTCACAAAAATCTTATTTCTTGCAAGAATAAATGCAAATTTTTAAAGTATTTCAAATTGAATAAAATAATTCTGAATTTTCAGATTGTTTTAGAATTCAGTTCAGTTAGAATATACCTCAATAAATTATTTTCATGCGTATCTTGTTTTTTTTAATTATTATAAAAAAGGGACAATTTTAGTTATTTTGGATCGTTTTATTATTTAATTTTTTTCAAATCATTAGCAAATCATGGCATGAGTGAAAAATACTTTGGACAGTGTAAGAAATCTTCCAGAGGTGCTTCCTTAGGAGTTCTTGCTTAATTTTAAATATAAAACTAATATTCGACTGTTTTTTTACCAATACTTTATCTTCGCCGAAACTCGGAATTTCTCCGAATATCTCCGAAAACGAACAAAAACCGAACTTTCAGTTTGGTACTAGATTTATTTACACTTAAAAGGAATGTGATACCAAGTTCATGATTTCATGCTTTAGATGACGGATAAAAATAATAGACTAAAAACAAATCAGTTCAAAATGCATCATACAAAGCTGAAATTTTCCTATTGTTGTCATTCATTTAAACCATGATAAAATTGACCTGATTGAATTTCTAAATAGAGACATTCGACTTCTTCCTATTACTTGTCATCCACAGGTGCCTGCCGCTTTGTAATGAGGTTTTTTTTATAATATTTTATGCATTTTTCATGAGTTCTGCTTTTATGAAATCAATTCGATTACAACAAAAAGAGGCTTTTAGCGTTTTTTTTTTTTTTTTTTTTTTTTTTTTTTTTTTTTTTTTTTTTTTAATATTAGAAGCATATAATTCTTATGTATTTTTTTGTAAATTTCAATACTATACTTTATGTAAAATAAATGAATAGAGGGGAAACTATTAAATTGATCGTTATATCATACGTTCTTTGTATATCAAAAATCCCAATTTTCTTAATGGAAATTCTAAAAAAAAGCTGTATAACATAGATAATATTTCTGAAACTTAATCTGACAAAAAGAAAAATATATAATTTTAAAGCTTTTGTTTAAGTGTGTCTCAAACAGCCTTGTAAACATCGCCCTAAATTTATAAAATAAATTTTGTTAATTGGTTAAAAATGTAAAAAGTCGTAATGCATCAAATTAAATGAAACTGTTTTAGAATTATTTTTCATGAAGCGTAAATAAATTCCAAATTAATAAATTTTTGCTTCTCTTAAAAAAAAAAACAGCAGAAGTATGTTTTTTTTCGTTTCAGCATTTTTTTTTCTAGTTTTCTCTTGAAATTCTGGATTATTAGTAAAACATACTTTTTTCTGAAAAGGACTTCACAGATCATAGATCATCTTTTAGTTTGAGTATGTAAATTTGTATTACAAGTTCATAATTTGTTAAGTAATACAAACGTAAACATAGAATAATATACTGATGTCTTGGTAATTTAAAATACATAAACTGTTTTACAATTTTCTAAGCTCTATCAAAAGAAACATTTCATAAAAAAAAATAATAATTTTGTAGTACTTCGTTTCAACAATCACAGAACTTAACGATGCTTACTGATTTTCTTTTAGTTAAAATTTCTCTAATATATGAAAGCATTAAATGCTTGTTAAAGTTTTATTCTTGTTTTTCTCTATTAAAATTTTTATTTTAAATTTAAATATCACATTTTTTCAGTACATTAGTTTATTTAAATATTTGATAAACTTTTAACTACATGTGTTTATTTTTTAGAAGGGTTAAATGTATTGCCCGGTGTCGTTATTCTGCATAAATAAAGACGATAAAACAATTTTCATTTTACACTGGTGTCCAAAATTAACGACAAGTCACAAAATGCTAATTTTTAAGTAAGCGAATACTCAAAAGGAAATAATATAATTCAAATAATTAATATCCCTACAGAACAGCTAGTCCATATAGCATCTTATTCATGTCACAGATAGTAACAAGTGTCACAGCCACTACGGTAAAACAAAAAATATAAAATTCCACACGTCTCATTATGAGTCTCAGATGATCACTATATGTGACTCCAGTGAGATGTCAATGTGACTGCTACTTTGTGACGAGTCACCAGGTGATTTTACAATATAGCTACATTGTGACTATCATGTGACCATCATTTTTAGAACAAATTTCAAAGTCATCATGAACGTTGTATTATGATAAGTCACCAAATAATATCACATTATAGTCACATGGTGACTTTTCACAAAAGAACACAATGGTGACTTCACAGTAGTCTTTCTGTCACCTGAAAGTCATCATGTGACTTTAATGTGACATTATTTGGTAACTTATCCCAGTGCAGCGTTCACGATGATTCGAAATTGAGTCTGAAGATGACAGTCACATGCGAGTCACAATGTAACTATATTTTAAAGTCACATGGTGACTCGTCACAAAGCAACGCTCACAGTGACGTCTCAGTGGAGTCACATATAGTCACCATTTCAGACTCACAATGAGATGTATGGAATTTCCCAATTTTTTTGCTTCACCGTAGTGACTGTGACACTTGTGATCATGTGTGGCATGAATGATATGTTATATCGACTAGCTGTGCTGTAGGGATAGTAATTATTCGAATTATATTATTTCCTTTTGAGTATTCGCGTACTTGAAAATTAGCATTTTATGATTGGTCTTTAATTTTTGACACCAGTGTATTTCTTAGAGTCGCTTTTCAATGAATAAAAATGTATTTTATTACATGTATATATGTATATATATATATATAAATATATATACATATATATATTCTAATAGAAATCAAAATTACAACTTTTATTAAAATTTTGATAGTTTTAATGATATTTATTTTAAATATGTCTGCATTCGTTTCCTAAAATTATAAATTAAGAAAATGCCGAAGATAATTCTCTTTGAAATTATAAATGCAGGTAATTCAAAATACATAAACTGTCTTTACGATTTCCTAATCTGTATCAAAAGAAACATCTCATTAAAAAAATTAATTATTTTGCAGTACTTCGTCTCAACAATCAAAGAACTTATCTTTGTTGCTGATTTTTTTCAGTTACAATTTCTCTAATACATGAAATCATAAAATGCTTGTTAAAGTTTAACGTTGAAGTTTAAATTTTAAATTTGAAAGGTTTAAGTAAAGGTCAGAGTAAAGGTTAAATTTAAAGTTGAAATTATAAAGCCCTATGATAGAAATACAGGTCATTAAAAATACATAATGTCTTTACAATTTCCTAATCTCTATCAAAGAAACATTTCATTAAAAAAATTCAATAATTTAGCAGTACTTCTTTTTAACAATCACAGAACTTAACGTTATTGCTGATTTTTTTTCAGTTTCAATTTCTGTAATACGTGAAAGCATAAAATGCTTGTTAAAGTTTTCTTCATGGTTTTTTTTTAATCAAAATTATTATTCAAAATTTAAACATCGCATTTACTTCAGTAAAATAGTTTATTTAAAAATTAAGTAAAATTTTAACCGGATACAGGTGTTTATTTTTTAGAATGGTATTGCTGATTACCAGTCTTGTCCGGTGCTATTATTCTGGATAAATAGAGAAGATAAAATAATTTTCCTTTTATTTTTTAGAGTCGCTATTTAATTAATAAAATTGTAATGCATTACTTAAATATATTTTTTATTATACAAATCAAAATTACATATTTTAAGAAAATTATGATTGTTTTAATGATATTTGTTTTAATTTGGTCTGCATTTGGTTTCTAAAATTATAAATTAACAAAATGTTCGAGTTTGATGAAAGTACTTTTCTTTGAAATTATAAAGGCATAATGTATTCAATACTAACTGTATTTACTTTTTTAATGTCAAAAAGACTCAAATATTGTTAAAGAATCACAATACAAACAAATTAAGTAACTCTGAACATTTAAATTTAATATTTGTTTTTTTTTTTAGTTTTAGAATTAAAGATATAAGAAATCGATAAGCTTTGAGAAAATTTATATGTCATATACAATGTCATTATTTATTTATTGTTATTTTGCATTTGTCTCTACGCTAATAATGTATAATGTACTTTTTCTCTACAAATCTATATCTCTTATATTAATTAACTGAATTGTTTTTTTTTCGGTATTCTTTAATTCTCTAAACACGTTTAATTCTATTAGAATTTCTTTCCTGTATAAACTCATCGCTTGTCTTCTAACTTATCAACAGACACTTATGCTGTATGAAGTGTTTAACTTTTTATGCAATACATTCTGAAAAACTAAGGAATTCGAAACACGCGTCAAACAAATTTTAGATTCACAAACTTGATAGAATCCAATAACGTTCTAAGGAAGTATGAACCAAAAGTAACCTTAACAAGTCCATGTTTTTACCCAATTTAAAATCTAAATGTCATCATATTCCAAAACATGCACTGAAAAGAGTAGCGAATAATTACATTAAGACTAGTTTTACATTAATTCTGGGCGGAAAAAAGAAAAAAAAATACAATGTCGTGTACAAGAAATTTCTGCATTTTTACTTTAAGCGTTGATGTGCAATGGACACATAAATTTTCTAAGAATTTTAAATATACGCTAAATAATAATGGTATGGTATGCAGATACTCTTGCAAACAAGTCCATGTTTTTACCCAATTTAAAATATAAATATCATCACATTCCAAACCATGCGCTGAAAAGAGTAGTGAATAATTACATTAAGAATAGTTTTACATTAGGTCTGGGGGGGGGGGGAGAAAAGAAATACAATGTCGTATACAAGAAATTAATGCATTTTTACTTTAAGCGTTGATGAGCAACGGACACATGAATTTTGTAAGAATGTTAAATATGCGCTAAATAATAAAGGTATCGTATGCAGATACTTATTGATGAAAAATAAATATAAAATAAATCCAGAATTATGTATTATTCTGGAAAAAATTTACATTTAATCAAATTAATAGACGTTTTGACAAATTATTCTTCATGTCAAAAAAAAAAAAAAAAAAAAAAAAAAAGGATTTTTATTTGTTGGAAAATGTTACGTTTAATCAAATTAATAGACGTTTTGACAAGTTATTTTTCAGGCCCAAAAAAATTCTTATTACCACCATAAAAGTTATGAAATGCTCTAAGTCTTTCGAAACTATAATTTACCTTTCTTCCCCAGGTGCAAAGAACACTTACTGACACTTTAAAAGAAGGAGAAAGCCCAAAAGTAAGGGAGAATAATAATAAATGGGGGAATGGCCAAAATAAGGCAAATGGTCAAATTGAAGAACATAGTTAAGAGGAAAACAGAAGACATCAGCCAATCATACAAGACGACTGACCAATAAGATGGAATCTGATTGGATGGAGAATGATAGAAGGATATTCTACTTCTGTTCTCTCTTCTTCTCATTGGCTAATGCCCCTGTGTGATTGGCTGATACCTTCATGTTTCTTGTTGGCTTATTTCTTCAAATTGTCCCTTTCCCTTCGATTTCTTTTCAGTCTTTCGCCTGCTTTCAAAGTGGTATTTGCGCCTGAGAAATAAAAACAAATTTTCTTCGACAATCTTGGCGCATTTCTAACTTTCTTCGTGTTAATAGGAAGTTCTTTTAATTTTACTGTATTTTTTATGTAATCTCATTCTTTGTAGCATGACCACTTTACTGGTTCCATAAAATTAAATTTTGGGGCAAGAAACGGGAGAATGATGCCTGAATAAATGACAAATGATATAAATATCTCATTGTAGTTTTTGTAAATAATGATCATTAAAAAGAATTTGAGATTGTTTTCTAAACAATGAACAATTTACGAATGTTGTTATAGTTATTTCCATCTTCTGTATAAAGTGTTATTTCCCTTATTTGTAGTAGAACGGATATCATTAGGTAGATTGTTAGTCAGTTTAAAACCATGATAAGCCCGAATCTAAGATGGTGTTTCACTCATGTCAAACGTTTTTGAACATGAAATGCATAAGAATATAGGATTCCTTTCTTAATTTAAATATTTAAGAGCTCTTCGTACACAATATAAATTATCTATGAGAACTTCCGAATAGCAAACATTTATTTAGTAACTGACTGCCATCCCGCGAATAAATAAAATTAAATTGCTAATAGGAAATTCTGATACAAAAATGATTAACAAAATTTGGTAAATTTGGAACACTAGTCATTTTATAATTTACTAGCTGTCGGAAATAGTTCAAAATGTGTTTCGACTTTTCGTTTTGTGAAATATGCGGCAGGTGGCGACACTTCACGGACAAACTTCAAACAATTCTTATAGACCGGACAATTACGCATAATAATCCAGTCTTCATTTGCGTCAGCTGCCTGTGACAATGCAACTGCTTAATATTCCTATAGATGACAGCACCACAAATAAACTTTGAAAGACTATGAAAGCAGAACTATTTTGCTGGACTTTGATAGACTCCATTTCAGCAGTGATCAGCATATTTCCATTGTGAAATGAGTGTTCGATCAAGAGCCCTTGCTTCTACTAAAGGAACCCTTTCATCTTAGTCTAGGGCGTATCTCTTGAGTGACAAGGACATATGTTTCCGTCTGTCACTTCATGCATTCGCTTTTCGGGAAGCTAACTTTGGCTCTCAAGAATGCAACACATATTTAATCAAGATAAGCTAAAATTGTATATATTAACCTATTAATCAAGAAATGTAGAGTGCATTAATAATTGTATTTTATTAAAGATAATAATCTCGTTTAAAGTCAAAAGCCTGGATCACTGTGATTACATACACACACTCACTAACGCTTCAATAAAATACCTTTTTCAGAGTTAAAATAGGATAAAGTGGATACAGAAACTTCCGTGATACTCTGAAGATCCAGCGCTCTCACCTATACAGGTAAGAAGAATTATTTTCTCTTACAAACATTCTGCATTTCAAATTAACTTTCAATTAAAATAATTTAGAAAAATATTAAATGAAAGAACAGCCTTTATTGTAATATGAATTCACGCCTTTGAAAACTTATAGATTATGATTACTGAAAAAGTAAGAAAAAGAAAAGTCTGTAAAGTAATCGATTGTTATTGTTGAAAATAGTACTACTGAAATGCATATTGATTATCTTGAATATAATAAATAATATTGATCAATATTGAAAATTTGAAAATATATAAAAACGAAAAAAAAAAAATTCTTGAATATATTATATATATATAAAGTGATACAATATTGAGTATATATATACGAAAAAAAAATTTTTTCTTGAATATATTACATAAATATAAATGACCTGTTGATAAGAAGTATTTCAAGTATATAAAGAACCATTATATAGACAGTAATATTACATTGTGTATGATAGTGTGGCATTAATAAGAAAATACATATATATGCAATACGCATAAAATATAGACATTGATATTTTACTAATATTATGTGTGATAGTGTAACATTGGTGAACAAATATACATAAACAATACGCACAAAAAATATAGATAATTTAAAAAAAATAGGGTAGAATCTAACGATAAGCCATGGCAATTTCTGCAGCAAAGGAAATATCCCTGGTAGAGAAACTTTCTAATAGCAATTATGATCTTTGGGCTTTTCGCCTAGAAATGCTACTAACCAGAGAGGATCTCTTTAGTTACGTCATCGACACGCCCCCACTCACTCCAGACGATACTTGGCGAAAAAAAGACGCCAAAACCCGTGCCACAATAAATTTATTCATAGATGACTCTCAGATTGTCCACATTCGGCATTTAAAAACTGCCAAGGAAATCTGGGATACCCTTAAGCGAGTCCACCAAAGATCCACCTTATCCTCTAAGTTGTTTCTGTTGAGGAGACTCTATTCAAAAAAGTTATGCGACGGTGGAAATATGAACCAACATATCAACGATGTATTAACTTTACGCGAAAATTATACGCCATTGGGGAAGAAATACCCGAGACTCACATTGTTGCACTTTTATTGTGCAGTCTACCTAAATCCTATGACCCCTTAATTATAGGTCTTGAAGCTCGAAACGAAAGTGATTTAACTTTAGAATTCGTAAAGAATAAATTATCTGATGAATATAGACACAGGAGTGAGAATCAGGGAACAAATTATCACGCGCGTGAAACTGCATATAAAGTAACAAACAAAAACAAAATTAAAAAATACTGCGGTTACTGCAAAAAGCAGGGGCATACAATAAATGAGTGTTATCACCTGAAAAATAAAAACCAGCATAATAATTACGCAAGAAATGACTGGAACAGGAGCAAAGCATTCAACAATCCGAACAACTATAGAAATAACACGAACAGTTACAAAAATACCCAAAATAACCCCAAGGAAACCTCGAATTTTTGCTTTGGAAGCAAGGATTAGCAAGATAGTGATAATGAAAAAAATTTGATTCCCCCCAATGATAACAAATCCTCAGAAGAAAAAATTCCTGAAAACGAACAAGTGACCGCGAACAGAGCACAAACCTCGGTGGAAGATACTTTTATAATTAACTCTGGATGCACAAGGCATGCTGTAGCTACGAAACACAACTTACAAAACTTTATGCCAGGAAACTTTGGCGAAATAACCATAGCGAACGGAAAGCGGCTATGTTCACAGGGTCTCGGAGACGTGAATATAAATACAGACTCACAAAATTCCATAACTCTTAAAAATGTACTATATTGTCCCGAATTGCAAAGTAACCTTTTATCTGTCAAAAGAGCCACAGAGAATGATATTAAGGTAATATTTGAAAAACAGAAATGCTCATTTGTAAAGGATAGCCAAACAATTTTAACGGCAAAATTAAATGATAATTTATATGAGTTAGAACCCAAAAATGACTACGGATATAACGCGCAGACACAAACATCTTGTGACAATAAAAATTGCATATCCATTTGGCACAAAAGGCTAGGACATAAAAATTTCGAAGCGATAAAATATCTCACAAAACACAAACTAGCCGAGGGTATAGAAATACACAATTGTAAACATGAAACTGTTTGTAAAGAATGTATTGAGGGCAAACTATCAATCGCACCCTACCCCAAATCCGCCACTAACAGATCAAAAGAAACATTAAATTTAATTCATTCAGATTTATGCGGGCCGATGCGATCGCCAACATTCAGTGGGAAAAGATATTTCATAAGCTTTACCAATGACTATAGCCGATTTACAATGATATATTTAATTTCGCATAAGTCAGAAGCCATAACAAAACTTAAAGAATTTATAGCCCTGACGAAGAACAAATTCGGAAAAACTATAAAAGCGATCAGATCCGATAACGCGAAGGAGTATCTGGGAGATAGTTTTGAAAGTTACCTGACAGAAAACGGCATAGAACATCAGTTAAGCGTACCATATTGTAGCCAGCAGAACGGCGTTGCCGAACGTAAAAACAGAACTATAGTCGAAATGGCGCGCACCATGTTATCTGACGCGAATTTACAAAACCACTTTTGGGGCGAAGCCGTAATTACAGCGACATACCTCATAAATCGGTTGCCCACCAAGGCAAACGAAAACAATAGAACGCCTTACGAGCTGTGGAATAACAGAAAACCTAATTTATCGAATATACGGACCTTCGCATGTAAGGCATATGCCTATGTCGAGGAATCGAAGAGATCCAAATTTGACAAAAAGGCCGTTCAAGGTATTCTATTAGGATACGATAACCGAAGCAAAGGGTACAGAATACACACAGGGGGAAACAACGTAATAATATCGTGAACGGTAAAATTCTTTGAGAACGGAGTAAATGAAGATGACGAAAACGAAAATGACGCGAAGACACCTACTGAAATAGTAGAGATTGAGCTAGATAATGACGAACAAAATCAAAACAATACTCCGCAGCAAAGCACCGCTGAACCGCGGAGATCACTGAGAAATAACAGAGGTGTCCCCCCTAACCGCTACGGGATAAGTGCGAATGTTTGTAAAGTACAAGATCCGAAAAACTGGGAAGACGTAAACAACATCAGAGACGCCAAAATTAAAAACAAATGGATTGAGGCCGCGAATGAGGAAATAAAGTCATTAAAGAAAAATAATACTTGGGAACTGGTGAACCCCACACCAGGAAAATGCACCATAGGGTGCAAATGGACATTTAAGACAAAATATAATGCACGCGGAGAAGTAGAGAGGTACAAGGGGCGACTCGTCGAGAAGGGTTACTCTCAAAAGTACGGAAGCGACTACGATGAAACATACGCACCAGTGGTAGCGCACACCACAATCAGAAGCTTCCTAAATGCCGCCGTGTATAAAAATTTAAAAGTTACTCACCTGGATGTAAAGACAGCGTTCTTACACGGAGATTTAGACGAGGAAGTCCTAATGACGCAACCCGAGGGATATGTAGTCAAGGGGGAGGAAGAGAAAGTATGCAAACTGAGAAAAGCAATATATGGCCTCAAACAAGCCGCAAGGGCTTGGTACATAAAAATCAATAAGTCGTTAAGAAATTTAAATTTTAGAGAGTGTGATTCAGATCAGTGCTTGTATAAAAGGAATGAAAATGGGGACATTTCCTATATAATCGTATATGTAGACGACATTTTAGTCGCAGCAAGCGAAGAAAACACACGCAAAATACACGCAGAGTTATCTAAGGAATACGAAATAAAGAATCTTGGGGAGGTATCACAATTTCTTGGGATAAATATTAAAAGGCTAGACAACGGAAACCTTGAGCTAGACCAAGAAAATAAAATCGATGAAATAGCGGAAAAATTTAAATTGTCAAACTCTACACCAACATACACACCCATGAGCACGGATTATTTCAATACAGACGCACACAGCGAACCGCTAAATGATAACAAACAGTATAGGCAGGCAGTGGGAGCACTCCTGTACGTAGCCACGTTGACCAGACCAGACATTGCTGCTACGGTGAACATTCTGGGAAGGAAAAACGAAACTCCCAGAAAGGCTGACTGGGATGCTGTGGAAAAAGTAATAAGATATCTGCGAACCACAAAGTACTTACGACTAGTTATAGACAAAGAAAAGCCACCCATACTAACAGTTTATTGTGACTCTGACTGGGCAGGAGATCGAGAAGACAGGAAGTCCACAACCGGGAACGTATTAAAATTAGGAAACAATCTCCTGTCCTGGACATCACGAAAACAAAACTGCGTGGCTTTGTCCACCGCAGAGGCAGAATACATATCCGTTTCAAACGCGACTCAAGAAATTCAATGGATAATCAATCTACTAGAAGATTTGGAACTACACCAGACTTTACCGATTACCATCTACGAGGACAATACCGCCTGTATAAAGCTGAGCGATAATGAAAAACATCAATCTAGGGTGAAACATGTGTCTATCAAATACCATAATGTGAGACACTTGAAAGAAAACGGTGTCATTACACTAGTGTACTGTCCTTCAAAGAGAATGATCGCCGATGCCCTTACCAAACCAATCCCCCAAACCTCACTTCGAACACCTAAGGAATCAACGCCAACTTCTCCCACCACAAGACTCAGTCGAAAAGTGGGAATGTCGGAAATAGTTCAAAATGTGTTTCGACTTTTCGTTTTGCGAAATATGCGGAAGGTGGCGACACTTCACGGACAAACTTCAAACAATTCTTATAGACCGGACAATTACGCATAATAATCCAGTCTTCATTTGCGTCAGCTGCCTGTGACAATGCAACTGCTTAATATTCCTATAGATGGCAGCACCACAAATAAACTTTGAAAGACTATGAAAGCAGAACTGTTTTGCTGGACTTTGATAGACTCCATTTCAGCAGTGATCAGCAGATTTCCATTGTGAAATGAGTGTTCGATCAAGAGCCCTTGCTTCTACTGAAGGAACCCTTTCATCTTAGTCTAGGGCGTATCTCTTGAGTGACAAGGACATATGTTTCTGTCTGTCACTTCATGCATTCGCTTTTCGGGAAGCTAACTTTGGCTCTCAAGAATGCAACACATATTTAATCAAGATAAGCTAAAATTGTATATATTAACCTATTAATCAAGAAATGTAGAGTGCATTAATAATTGTATTTTATTAAAGATAATAATCTCGTTTAAATTCAAAAGCCTGGATCACTGTGATTACATACACACACTCACTAACGCTTCAATAAAATACCTTTTTCAGAGTTAAAATAGGATAAAGTGGATACAGAAACTTCCGTGATACTCTGAAGATCCAGCGCTCTCACCTATACAGGTAAGAAGAATTATTTTCTCTTACAAACATTCTGCATTTCAAATTAACTTTCAATTAAAATAATTTAGAAAAATATTAAATGAAAGAACAGCCTTTATTGTAATATGAATTCACGCCTTTGAAAACTTATACTAGCAAACCCCGTGGCTTTGCTCGCGTAATTTTTGAAATATGCCAAGTGATATTTATATGTCTGATTTTTATTAAAAGGTACTAACTAACTTTTTATTTTATTACAAGGTAATATTTTATTAATACATGGAAATTATTCCAGAGGAAAACATTCACCTTGCATACAATATTTCAAATGAAAACCAAATTTCAAAGTAATTGCTTAAAAGGCGCAAATGCCAACATAGTGAAAAAGATTCCAAACCGGGACTCGAACCCGGGTCATCAGTATAGCGCACTGACGTACTACCGACTAAACCACTTGGAAATAAGGCTCCTATAACTCTGGCAGACTCAGGCCGCCATTTAATTGCCGGTAGGAGAAGAACGATTGGCCACGTCGCGTGGGCAACAATCGTTCATTGGTCTAAGTGGGAAACAAAATGCTTGACGATTCATCCTATGTTACAGGAGACCTACTTGGAAGAATACCCAGTGCGATACCCTATCATTGCTGGATTTAATTATGTTCCGTGTTTGCCCCAGTTCGGTGGCTCACGGTAAATATTTCATCTTGTGCTGCGTTTGTAGCCTTGCCAACATATAATAGTGAGAAAAATTTTCCTTGCTGGGTATCGTTCCAAGTGGTTTAGTCGGTAGTACGTCAGTGCGCTATACTGATGGCCCGGGTTTGAGTCCCGGCTTGGAATCTTTTTCACTATGTTGGCCTTTGCGCCGTTTCAGCAATTACTTTGAAATAAGGTAATATTTTATTTAATTAAAAGGTTTATTTATTAAAAGGTACTTATTACTTTTAGGAATAATTCAAAAACTACTATTTAAAACACAGTTTGATTAAATATCATTATTACACTGAATTAGGCAGAAATGAGACTTAAATTAATAAAATGAAATAAAACTAAATAAATGATAATTTAGAAAATATTTTGAAACTTTTATGCTCAATTAATACGCTCATTTCAGTATTCATTTGAAGATTTGAATTTTTTAGAAACCATCTTCTTACATCTTAAAATTAACTATCATGTCAAATTCTAAATCTTACCACCTCTCTCAACAAAAAGGGCAATGTTGAAATAGGAACTGTCACCAATAATTTGCCAACATTAATTTTGAAATCGGTTTGTTATTTCCTAATATTCCACAGAAACGTAATTTAGAAAGCTTTTAAAGGCCTTTTTTAGAACGTTTGTTGTTCCTATGAACCCCTGGTGGTAGAATCATCGGCATAAAATATAGCCTGTGTAGGATCAGAGACTGTTACGATTGATTCGCAACTATTATTTTTATAATCGGTTTATATTCACTGAAATTGCATAGGAATCGTAATTCAGGATTTTTTTTTAATGCTTTTTGCCCCTCCCCTTCACTTCATCCCTTTCGATTTTAATTCGAATTTATTTTCGACAGTCCTTCGAGGGCATTTATATTTTATAAGTAACTACCATGCCATATTTAAAGTTTCTAGCCTTTTCAGTATCACAGAATATCGCAATTTAGAAAGTTTTTAGCTCCTGCAACCCTCTGGTGGAAGTAGCACAGACATAAAATATAGCTTATGTTTGAGCAGGTTCTATCACCAACAATTTGTTATCACTATTTTTTTAATCGGTTTGGTATTTGATAAGATTGCATAAAAATTGTAATTTATAACGCTTTTCGCTCACTTCATCTTTTTAAATTTGGAATTTTCTTTAGACTGTTTTTAGAAAGCAGTTGCATCTTGTAAGTAAATACCATGCCATTCTTCAAATTGTTAGACCTCTCAGTTGTGCAAAAAACGCAAATTAGAACATGTTTTGCTTTTTCAGCCCTCAGATGGTAGTGGCAGCAACATAAAATATAACCTATGTTATAGCAGGGACTGTTACCATTGATTTGTAAACATTACTTTTGAAATAGCTTTGGTATTTCCTGAGATTGAGTAGAAATCGCAATTTAGAACAATTTTAGAACGCTTCTCGCGCATTTTCACCGCTTTTTAAATTTCTATTTTTTCTCAAAACTCTTCTTAAACATCATTTATATCTAATAAATATGTACCTTGCATAATTTTAAGTTGCTAGCCCCTACCGATCACAAAAATCGAAATTTAGAACGCTTTTTTGCTCCTGAAACGTCTAGGTGATAGTGATACCGACATAAAATAGCGTCTATGTTAGAGCAGAGGCTGTCAGCATCAATTTCGTACCATTACTTTTGAAATCAGTTTGATTCTTCCTGAGATTGCTCACAAATTGGCATTTAGAACGTTTTTAGAAAGCCTTTTGCGCATTTTGCCCCTGCATCTCCTCTGGGGTAGTGGAAACAGATGTAAAATATAGTCTATTTTGGAGCAAGATCTGTCACCATCTTTTTTGCACCATTATATTTGAAATCGGTTCAGTACTTCATGTGAATGCATAGAAATCGCAATTTAGAACGTTTTTTACAACGCTTTTGGCGCATTTTGACCCCCTTTTAAATTTTCAATTTTTTTAGTAAATGCCTTTAGAGATTCATTGATATCTTATAACTAACTACCATTCCAAATTTCACGATTCTAGGCCCTTCCGGAACGCAAAAACCGCAATTTAGAACGTTTTTCTCCTGAACCCTTTTTGGGGTAGTGGCACCAACATAAAACATCGCCTATGTTGGAGCAAGGTTTTTCACCATCATTTTGACGCCTTTATTTTTTAAATCGGTTTGGTATTTCCTGAGATTGTGCGGAAACCACCACGTAGAATGCTTTTTAGAACGTTTTCGCGCATTTTCACCCTTTTTAAATTTCGAATTGTTTAAGAACTGTTCTTAGACATAATTTATATCTTATAAGTAACTAATATGCCAAATTTCATATTTCTAGACCCTTCAATAACACATAAATCACATTTTTAGAACGTTTCTTGCTCCTGCACCCCCTTGGGGTAGCGGCACCGACATAAAATATAGCCTTTTTTGGAGTAAGCGTTGTCACCATCATTTTGACACCTATATTTTTTAAATCGGTTTGGTATTTCCTGATATTATTTAGAAACAACCATTTAGAATGTTTTTTAGAACACTTTTTTTGCATTTTCAACCCTTTTAAATTTCGAATTGTTTAAGAACTGTTCTTAGACATCATTTATATCTTATAAGTAACTAATATTCCAAATTTCATATTTGAAGGCCCTTCAGTAACGGAAAAAGTCGCATTTTTAGAACGTTTTTTGCTCCTGCACCCCCTTTGGGGTAGTGGCACAGACATAAAATATAGCTTTTTTCGGAGCAAGCGTTGTCACCATCATTTTGACACCAATATTTTTTTAATCGGTTTGGTATTTGCTGAGATTATGTAGAAACTACCATTTAGAACGTTTTTTAGAACGCTTTTTGTGCATTTCCACCCCTTTTAAATTTCGAATTGTTTAAGAACTGTTCATAGACATCATTTATATCTTATAAGTAACAAATATTCCAAATTTTATATTTCTAGGCCCTTCAGTAACGCAAAAATCGCATTTTTAAAACGTTTTTTGCTCCTGCACCCCCTTTGGGGTAGTGGCACCGACATAAAATATAGCCTAGGTTCTAAGTTGGACTAACACCAACATTTTAATACCATTACTTTTGAAATTGGTTCGGTAGTTTCTGAGCTTACTTCCTACAAATAAACAATTTTTACCTCTTTATAATATTAGTATAGATAAAATAATATTGCACGTTAACCAGAAACGAATATAGTAATGTAATAAAATTATCTTGTTAAATATAATGTCATGTTAAATGAATCGTTAAGTACTATGTTATGTTAAATGTAATGTTAAATATAATGTAATATCATGTAATACATACACTGTATATATATAAAAATATATTTTTTTTAAAATGCTGTCAAAATCAATTTAAGAAAATTGTAGTCTAATTAAAAGATACTTTTTTTTTAATATAAATTATTACTGCTATTACGAAATAAGAACCTTTACACTTTTTGCACATTTAAAAATTTGATAGCTAGCAATTCTTGATTTAGAAAATATGTGTTTAGTAAAAAGTATTATCTCTATTAATAAAACAAAACCTATTAAAATTTCTTCTATAATTATATATTAAGTCATTTTTAAGTTTTTGTGAAATATCCCATGCTGTTTCTGTGCCGCATTCTTATTATTCTTGATCTAACGAAATATTGAAGAGAACAGTACTTCATTTGCATTATCTCAATAAGGTGAATATTATGAACATTTTAATTAAGATTTCTCTAGTTACCCGTTAGCATTTTATGTGCCCTTTGTTAAAGTATTTTAATGCGTAAGCATGAGTTTTGTAGTTTAAAATATTATGTATTAGATTTTTTCCGTGTATGTGGTATGATAAATCAATAATCTATTTCAATTCACGCTTTTACTTTAATTAAACCCGTTAATAATACAGAAAATATTTTTTTGTTTTTGTATTTTATAATAAAATAGAGATCTAAATAATGGAACACATTTACGATGATTACCATTTTTAATTATAAATACTGCTGGAAAATATAAGATCAACAAAATTTCGTGTTTATAAAACTTGTACCACAATGAAAAGTCACTTTTGCTAGAAGAATGAAATTTATTTTAAATATCGAAAAGTTGGTTATACGTTACATGATGTTTAGGAAGAAATGGTTTCGCACAATTTAACAAGTGACAGTATAACAAACAGTGTGAAAACAGTATAAATATTAAAAAAAAAAACAGTTTAGTTATGTAATTGTGAATTTATATTTTGTTATTTCATAAATATATGAATTGGTCAATTTTAGAATTTTAAATTCATATTTTGTTTCAGTTAGGAATTTTTTTTGTTTTACACAGTATTACGATGAAAGAAGATAAATTAGCTTACCGCTCGTGTCTCCGAAAATGATACATTTAGATTACATAAATAACGTTATCACTCTAGGTGGACGGGAGGTCTGCACTTATTATCGTACGATATCTCAGGCGAGAAGTTGGGGGGGGGGGTTGTCTTTCGATATATTTATCATTTTTGATCGAACAAAAATTTTCTTTTTTTTGACAACTTTGTTTTACATCACTATAGATTTTCTTAAGTCTGTTAAATGACTATAACGTAATTTTATTTCAAAATTCTTAATATCCTAGTTGCTTATTCCTATCCTTGTGACATATCCGCATATAATTTGTTGGAGAAAAGCACTTCGAAAAGTGCTATCGCGAAAAGTGTGGGAGAATATTGTCCACCAGTTTATATATATATATAAGAAGTTCTGTTTAGCTCCGTTCAGGGAGCAAATTCAAGTAGACAGTCTTACTGTTAGTTGCATTATGTAACAAAACATATAATTAAATACTGAAAGACTTTGTGACAGGTGGGGTTACTTTGTGACACGCCATCTAGTTTTCGTTTTTCGAATCTTGAACTCGTCCGGTGTGGTAGGAAAGCAAACAGCTTTGTTAACTCCTAGTACGGTGTGTCACATTACCTAATGATCATTTCCCAAAGCTCTAACACGAAATACACACATAATTCCAGATGTCACAAGTCACAAAGTATTATGGTACTTATCTTATGATACTTAAAAAAAGTATCTATATTATAAAGGACAAACATATCTGTGCGTAACGCATACGTCATTTTGCGAATGGCAACACTTTGAAATTTGAAATGAAATTTCGGTTTTGCAATTTACACTACTGAAAATTTTTAAACTTCTAAACATCGCACATTTTTAATTTTTACACCTTCGTAGAGGGAAAAAAATGAGCTTTTAAATGCAATTTGTTTGAAAGCTGTTATTTTTGAGATATTATTTTTTTTTTGTAGCTTTTAATGCAAATTTTGTAATCGTGGCAACTGAAGTACTCCATTTATATTGAAAGTAAAGGGAAAATAGTCATGGTTTATCATTTTTATTGATTATATCCTTATTGATGCCATTTTCACATTATAAATAAAAGTAACTTTTATAATTTTTGAACATAAAATGACGTCAAACATAAAAAAAAAAAAAAAAAAACCACGCATTCTTCTTCATAAATCAGTTACTTTTCAATATTTTTACATTACGCTGATACCGAGTTTGAGACGCTAGGCAAAATAATTCATTGAGTAAAAATGATGTCATATTTAAAACAAAACGATCATTTTTTCTTTCTTTTTTTAAATAAAACTAAATATTTGACCAATACTATGACAACTAAAAGCAAATTTCTGAATTTTTTGTTCACAGGTATTGAGATTAGAACCTCAAGTTTGTGCGAATGTTCATATGAAAATTTGTATCGGACAAACGTGACTTTAAGTTTGGAAATACGCTCATTAATAATCTATTGCGCATTAAAATACTTTCGAATTGTGAATTTGGGTGGTGCGTATGTAAATTATGAGAATGTGAAAATAGCGTGCAGTTTAGATTTTATGGGGGGAAATTTTACGATGTGACAAAGCGAAATCCTTTTTACTGATTTTTCATCCCGTAAAAACAAACATAAGAGTCTCAATCGTTAACTTCATCATAACTACTCACCTTGATTACGTATTCTAATACAGTTTAATTTTTCAATAATTTAAACAGCTGAAGTTTGTGGAATTAATATTTTGGTAATTTTAGGTTAAAAATATTATTTGTTTTAAGAGCTAGACAACCAATGTAAGATGAATTTTGTATTGTAATTATTATTGTAGTTTTATTATAAATTCGATCTGACAGTTCCTTTCTAACACTTTAGTTCGTCGAATTTCGACGGGTTCCAACTCTTTCTTTAAATGATTATTTGATTTAAAGTTATTTCATATATTATCGTGATATATTACTAACTTCTTCGTTTTACTTAAATCAGAAAATCAGAAAATAATAATTGTACAACTATGCATGTATATTATTGCAAACGTATAAAAGAAAAAGAAATAAAATAAAATAGTTATTGATATCGATATCATTAGGGGAGGGTATTCGAAAAATTATAACGTATGGTATCGCAAAGGTAGGAAGGGGTCCAAAATTGCCAGAAAGTTGATAACGTTATGTATGCACAGCTTCTATCAAGTATTATTTTAAAAATCACGAACATTGAAATTATACTGTAGCTGATAGTAAAAAAATCGTCAAAAATTTTGGATGAAACGCTATTAAAACTATAAGGATTATCCTTATCTTTGCAGTTTACAAATTTAGTACTTTTATACTTCCAAATAAATGATTTTTGATGATTTTCCATAAACTTTAACATCCTTTTTAGGCTATGGACCTCTTGTCCCTACGAGTTACGGTTGTCAACAGCCAATCACACCAGGGAAGCTCTAAATACAATGTTTTAAAAAGAAGAAAAAAGTGTGAAAACGTTATCCTCCAGTCAAACTGAAATAAAAGACACTGCGAATACGGGGGATTAAAATATATTATCAAAACCAGTTGCATATTCCGTAATAGGGCTATTAAACATTTTTTTTTGTCTGCTTTTTCATTTCGGTCTGGATGTCGCATAAATTATTGTCGCGACAGCTGCCGTAGGGCCTATATGTGTTGATATTTTGTGTTGATCCTATATGTGTTGATAATTGGCCGTCATAAACACAACAACCGCGACAGCTGCCATCTAATTTCGTGGTGTAGAAAAAGCATGATGAATTACAAGTTTGAAAGTCGGCTTGAATAAGACAGTTCAGTAAAAATGTCACTGCCTCTTGGACTATTATAAATATTCTGAAGAAAAGTGTTTCTTTAGGCGGAAAAATATCTTATATGATGTAATTTTCACGTGAACTAATGCATTTAAGCGTAATAACATTATTGTTTTAAACTTTTCTTTCATTCGCGTGTAATTACAGATTTCAAATAAAACTATAGTTTTCAAATTATTATTATTTGTGGCATTTTAAAATCTGGCTAATTGTAATAAAAACGTCCACTAGAAAAGAAAAAAAAGAAGAAGAAGTAGAAGAATATAAACCTCAATTCACGCAATGAAGTTTTGAATTAAAATTTGAAAAAAATCTCAAAAATGTGCAAAAAAAAAAAAAAAAAAAAAAACTCAAAAAAGCACATCTCAATCTAGTAAAGTAAATGCATAAAAATGTTCGTTATATTCCTATGCATAAATTTTAGTACTAAAAACTTACGTAAATGATGTTGATGAAAAATAATTATGTAAAAATCTTGACCGAATTAAAAAAAAATTCCTAGATTTCTACACTGTTTAATTCAGTATTTTTATCTGTACTTTTCTCACTATGTCTATTAGTATTAATGTTTTTATATGCAATTATTTCTGCAGATTAATCCGCGAAAGTAAAGTAGTCATTATTAAGCACCGGTTGCTTTAGTATTTCTACTTTAAAATAGAGAAAGAATAATTAAACATGTGATTATGGAAATTATTCCATTTGCATCAATGGCATCTTCTTTAAGAAAAAATCAGGTTTGTTTATGCTTGCTAGTCTTAGAAAGACAAATTGTTTGTGTGCCTAGAGATATAGCGTAGAAATCATAGCTGCATTAATGTTTATTATTAGGTACTACAGTAGAGTTCCAATATCCAAGTCTCGCTTAACCGAGTTTCCGCTTTAATCGAGTTATTTTCTTCTGATGGACTGATGGATTGATTCCATTTTTTCCCCATTCTGACCAGAAAATCAGACTTCTAACTTTTTACGGATTCTCTTTCATCTTCACCTAACACTTCATTTATAATGGTTGATTCATAATAATGGAAGCCACCAGTCCATCAGAAGAAAATGATCTATTCCAAAGTTGTAAGTTCGATTGAAAAAAACTCTTTAATACTTCGAGCAGAAAGAATAGGCTACATATTCAATTTTCATGACACTAATAGATTCACAAAGCTCCCAATTTGTACGATTTTGTTACCTCTAAAATTTATTCCAATTTTTTGCCATATTTAATCGTTGACAATTGTTAGATTTCGGCGATTGGATTAGTCAAAATATTTGCTTATCCGAGGTGTGCTTGGTGCATATTAACTCAGATAATCGAGACTTTACTGTCTATGTTTAGTATTTTTGCCTATCACTATTTAAAAGTAATAATTTTTGATAGGCTAGGGAGCTGAGCTACGCTTACCAACTACCGTTCAGACACCGCAGACTTTTAAAAACGCTAATTTCATTGGCTTTAAAAATATTACGGAAGATTTAATTATTATTAACAAATATGTAGCAATGTACATAAAAATACACGGGTTTCTACAAATTTTCCTTTCATTCGGTAATTTTAAGGACGTATAAGCTGCTGTTAAGACATACAATGACTGTTTTCGTGTTTGATTCAATAAGATCATATAAACATTTGAATATAAGCAATTACAAAATGAATTAAGTAAAGAAAGTATTTGCTCCCGGTATTTGTAACAACGCTATAAGAAAATTGTTTTAAATAAGATATTTTAAATGTACCGTTACAAATCTGAAGTAATTTTTAATAAAGTTCTTTTTCTCTTTTTAATATTGACTTGAAAATACATTTGTTGTTAGAAAGGAAATATTATTACTTGCAATGTCTTAGAATTGGCAACAATAATTAAAAAGTTCATCTCAAACTATAAAATAAATGTCTCGTATAAATATATTTTTAATTTTAAACTGGTTGATATTACTTTTTGGCCATTTAAATTTGATTTAATCTTATTTCAAACTAACATTTAATGTCTATAAATTATTTAAAGCTTTAAAAGGTACTTCTAATGCGTTTGATATTGAAAATTGCAATAATATCGTACGTTGAAGCTGATGTACTGGGGATTACAGAGAAAGGCAAAATATTGAGAGTAGTAGTGTAGACCTGACGAGCTGTTAGAAAGGTGGTAGGAAGGGAGGAAGAAGGTTTCTTTGTAAGACTATCTACCATTTTGAAAGCATGGACACCTTCTCATGAACGGTCTGCTCACGACGTGCATTTGCCGTGAAAGCATTTTACAAGAATGGTGACTTCAAACTGATGGTTTCAGGAAATTTCAATATCATTACAATTTCTTACGTCGCGCCCTTTGCGCATTCCGATACGCCCCGGCATCCAGACATGGGTTTATAATTTTGAAGAAACGGGTTTATCTTAGAAAGAATATCCATTTTTGGTCAATTAAGTTGATAAACGCCAGAAAACATGGAAGCTGATCGGGTGTCAATCGGTAGAATTCCAAAACATTCTGCAAGAAAGTACACAATAACATAAAATCTAAAACAGTAAAAATGTCTCTCCATTAATCCATGATGATTTGAAATTTCCTCCATGCAAAATTATGGTCGTGAATGAGGTGAAACAGAGTACGTGGTCATAATCTTACCGGCATTGTTTTTGATAATTGATTTTTTTTCTGGGTCTCTTTATGGCACGTAATTTAAATTTGTTTTCATAAATAAAACTTGAAAATTCAGTTTTTGCTTTTATTTTCGTGGAAGTTACTTCAAAATTTCCCCTTTTCTTGTGCTGCACTGTATTATGTATAACGATATTATTAATTCATTTAAACTATTCATTTTAAAATCTTTTAAAATATGCTTGGCACACTTAAACACTTGAATCAGTTCCTTTTAAATAAAAAGGTGCATTTTCTGCACAAGATAAGTATAAGTATTTAATATGATTCTTTAAAGACCTTTTCGAAACTTTTAGGTACTGCCTAAAAACTAATATTATGATTTTTGTCATTCAATTTAGTAAGCGTATTTATTATTTTATTTAACACATTTAAGAAAAATTGTCTCGTATTTTCTGAATAAAAACTATAAACAATGCGGTTAAAATCCTTACGCGTTTCATCTGAAAAAAAATATGTTCTTTTATTTTAAGAGATCAATCACATACAAACTTAAACCAAATAACATAACCAACAGTAAAAGTACAATTATAAATTTTTAACATCAACGTTTCGCTTTATTTCTTAATCCTGCAGAATACTTTTGTTAATGGCTTCTAAGTTTAAAACTAATTTCGCTAAAACAAAAATTCTTAGCTTCAAAGCTGTAAATGAGCCATTTTACCGGAATGAAATGGTGGCATTACTTTAGTTCCGTTGAAATGCTTAATGTGTCACGTGCGGCATTAATATGATTAAAGTAGATATATAGTTTTATGACGGAAAAATTCATAAGAGAAGCATCTTTGAACGTGAAACCATCTAAAGAAAATTTAATAAGCATATAATAGTATTAAAAGGTTAAATGTATAAATGAAAACAATATTTTTAATAGTGAAGAGAAATAATTCTAGTGTGTAGAAAACCATCATATAAAAATACACATTTAGTATTTAGCTTGACATTTAAAGGAGGTGGTAAATAAGGCTCATTTGTTCCCACACATGCACATCGATATTCTGATTATTTTCTCTTTTTCTAAGATTTTGGGGAGTTTCTATATTAATTGCAATCTGTATGTGTTTCCCTCCAGATCATGTTTCTTTGAAGATTATTTACTTTTGTTAAACAAGGTCTAAAACACAAGTAATTTAAAGATATATAATAAATAAGACCTTTTAGGAGCAAAAAAACGCCAATATTAATATGTTTTCCCGTTTTGTTAATGTGAGCTTGTGTCTATAACAGAACCACTTAGAGAAAATTTTTTCTTATTGAATTCAATTTAAAGTATGTATTACTGCTATTAGGAGAAATGATTAACTATTTAATAATATATTTTTAGCATATGACTAGAAAACAAAATTCCACATTTTAGTAAAAGTAATATTTTTTGTGCTGCCAGAAAATAATACAAGTCAAAATGTGTAAACATTTCATTTAAAACTGTATGAACTTACACCCAACCAACAAACCATCTTTAAAGCGTAAACTATTTCTGCTATTACGTCCTTTTGTCAATCACTACTCTGACAGCTTGGTAAAGTTACACTTTCGGTACTCAAGAGATGGGTTCATAGGAACCATTGTCTCTGATGAACAAATCACTATATAAATTATATACAAACTGACCAGAAGTGTGCTGCTTGTATAAGAATTGTCGGTCCCTGGCCCACTATAGCTTCTGATCAACACAAAACAAAATGAAACCTATACAAAACAAACTATATTCAAATAAATTCAGCATATAAATAAAATTTGGCATAAGAATTACTAAAGGGAGCTTCTGCCCTACATTAATGCAGTTTAAGAAACAGATTTATCTCTTTAAGAAATTTAAAAGAAAATCCGTTTTGAAGCCACCACACAAAATAATATTCTGCACCAATAGAAAATAAAATAATTATTCTAAACAGTTTATGGAATGTCAAAAGTTAAATTATTTGTCAATGAGATATGTTTCATACATTTTTCAGAAATACTTTGGGTATTTGTTTTAAAATTTTAAAAACTAGTTTCTCATTACTAGCACATACCCCACTAGAACTGCGTTTACGTTATAAAATACCGTATTGCACAATCTACAAAGACTGAAATTATATATTTTCTTAAAAATTTAAATATAGTTCTTAAAAAAAAAAAAAAAAAAAAACATTGCATTTACAAATAAAACTCAGTCTGTCCCTGTTAAATGGGAAAGAAAACATGATGTCGTTGTTACTTTATTGTTATATTCTATCGAATGTGAAATTAGAAAAGATGCCTAATATTTAATTCTTGCTTCTCATTTACTTTGGATTACCTCTCCTATTTGTTATTCATTCAGAGTTGTAGATGTATTTGACAGCATATTTGACAATGGAATATACCGGTTGTCCTAAAAAGGACTGGCTAATTTTAAAATTTAATAACTTGCAAATGGTGACTGTTATTTAAAAAATTCTTGCCGGAGAGTTATGCATAAGGTCAAAAGTTTTTTTTTTTTTTCTTTTTACAGTGATTTTCGATTTTAGTTCGAATTACAAACAAAAGATGGTACTGTAAGCAATAGGCGCTAAATACAGGCTCGATTTTTGGCCTTTCTCTTCTTCCATGCGGTAAAATGGGTGTTAAAATGTATTAAGTGGGTCCCGTAGTAACAAAAATCGAATCTGAATTTAGCGTCTATTGATCACAGCGCCATCTATTGTTTGTAATTCGAACTAAAATCGAAAATCACTGTAAAAAAACTTTTGACCTTATGCATAACCCTCGTGCAAGAATTTTTTAAATATCTGTCACCGTTTGCAAGTTATTGAATTTTACAATCAGTCAGTCCTTTTTAGGACACCCGGTTTATTCGGATATGTGATTATTTCTTATTTCTTTTTGGGAATTATTAAAAGGTTACTTCAACAAGATATACAAATATCAAATGATCGATCTGACAGTTCTTTTTCACGACTTTCTACTTTTAATATATTCTCAGCGAAAGATATTTTACGTTTAAATTTAATTTTCTAAATTGTTTCGTAACATTCTTTCCTTTCTAAATGAAATGGCAGTATAAGAATTTTCAATTCAGCATTAATGCATAAATCAGAATGAACGTTTTCTAAATCTCCTGAATTTAATTGTGCATTCCAAGAGGATTTTCTTAAGGAATATTGAAATTAGCAGATGTCTTGTTATTTTCATTCAAAATAAGATATTTAAATTCCATTAGCAAAATATTTTGTTTCTTTTCATAGCGTACCATATGGAATATATATAAACTGTATTCCTTTTCATTTTTCAGACATTTGTTTTTAGTCAATGAATAAAAAAAATAAAAAAAAGTAGTTAGCTATATTTTTCAGCTTGAACTTTTTTACCATTTAAGCGTCCTGTTAAATACTTCATTTATGTATAATGATTCATAAAATAATAGATATGAAAATTATTTGTATGAGGATTTGTTTACAATTACCTTACAAATTTATCTTATGCACTGCAAAAAGATAACATTAATACAAATTTTGTGTTTAATTACCCCTTGATTTCAAAGATTACGCGACGGAAATACATCGGTAAGACGCTTAAATGATTTTAATTATAGTTAAAAGTTTTGTATTAAATCAAAACTAACTAATGGAATCCTTCAAAAGTTTAAATTAATGTGAAATTCCTCTATTCCGCTTGCTGATACAGACTGCTGATATAGATGTCACCACAGAGACATTAGAATTAAAGCTATCATTGGATTAGACTTTTATATCAAAATTTATTATTATACGTTTTTAACTACAGGAAAGCAAATTGCAATTAGGAATTTTGTATAAATATCATTGTAATGTCTGCATGGAAACATTTCGCGATTACGACAACCTGCCAGCCATTATTGGAAAATTACCCGGTTATTTAAAAGTTTTATTTACTCAAATAAAATAAAAGTTTGTGTTTATGAAACCAAATATCTTCTATTATAATATACAGTGCGTGACAACAGCTTAAGCACAATAACAATTTTAAAATAAAACCTTAAATAGTCACTTTATTTTAATATTTGTCTTGTATATGTTAATAATAGCAGTTTTAATACCAAATTGAATAAAATTATTTTTTTAAATTTTATTTCAAACCATACAGTTTATGAATAGAATAAAAATAACCGTGTCAAAAGTTTAAGTACAAAATCCTTTACTTAACCCATACATATACCCTCCTTAACCCATTTATGCCTGGCGTCCCACATTTGGGACGTTTCAAATTTTGATGAATTTGTATAATTTTATTCTCCTTTATAAACATGAAAATTGCATGAAATCATTATTTATAAATTTCTTTATCTGTAACCGAGAGATGACAGCATAAGGTGGATATTTATTTGCTTAAATTAAGGCTTTTTTCGGTGTTTATAGATTTTTAATTTTTCAAGATGGCAAAATGTAAATAGTAAGTTTATTTGTATTTTTTCTATCAATGATTCAAAATTGCAATTTATAATCTTAGCTTGTAGACGTTTTTGAAATACATATTTTTTTAATTGCGAAATTAAATGTTTAAGCCTATTTTTTATGCCTTTTTGTAATGTCCAAAATATACGGTTCTAGGCACAAATGGGCATATATTTTTGTTAGAAATTTAGGAGACAGTTATTTATGAAATTTTCTTTCGAAGATATTTATGAAATAAATTGTTTTTAAGTCTGCAATACGATTATTCTTATTTTATTATTAATAATAGTTATAACGTTATTAGTCTCTGCAAAGAAATAAATATATTTTTTTAGTTCATAAAAATACTAATTATAGTACATAATATACAATTTAAAAACATTTTAAATAGAAATGTAGGTAAAATATATAATTATGTATATTATCCTACTAGAAATACTCATATTTAGTTCTTTTACATTTTATCAAATAAATACAAAAAAATTTAAGCTTAATTTTTTTTGTGTTTTTCCAGTTCATTTTGCAACATTTTAAAGTGATTTTGCCAAAAAATTTGAGAAAACAAAAATTCAGGCACAGATGTGTTAAATGCAAATTTACGAATTGATGTAAGCGGTTGCGCACGAAAACGATTTCTGGGTGTATACGAAATAGTCTGTTGCTGTTTTCGATTTAGTACAAAACGCCATGAATAAGAAGTCAAAAAAATGAAAAGTAAAAAAAAAAAAAAAAAAAAAAAAAATCAGTGGAGGAGGTGATAAATATCTGGAGTATGAGAGCAAAACATAAGCCTGTTTCCGAAATTTCAAGTGCATTAAAAATATCAATGCAAGGTATTCATGAAGTTTTGGCTCGTGGTAAGATTTCAATAGAAAATTCCGTCCAGGAAGGCCATGAGTGACTATTTTGTGCCACATAAGAATCTTGGCTTCAAATGGTCTCTTTCGGAACTAAAACATGTAATTGGAGGAAAAAAATACAAAAACAAACTGTTCATAGAAGAATTACTTCAAAAACCGAAAAATAGCTTGGTTACCATGTTTGAAACGACACCATAAAAAAGCTAGTTTACAGTGGGTCAAAGAGCATATGGCATTTGGTGATAAGTGGCTAAATGCCATATTAACTGCTGAAAAAAATGAAACCTTCATGGTCCTGATGGGTTCAAGTACTATTGGCTTGATCTCAGCAAAGAACCTAGGAGTATATTTAGCCGAAAACGTGGTGGTGGTTGTGTATTGGTATGGAGGGCTATTTGATTAAATGGTCAGACATCTCTAGCATTCATGAATGGTCGTGAAATCTCTGAAAACTATCAAGAGATACTTGCCAATCATTTTCTCTCTGTTGCCGAGGTTTTTGTTTTTTTTTTTTTGGGGGGGGGGGGGAGGGGGGGGAATGGTTATTTCAACATGATAAATCTTCGATCCATGCCTCAAACTCAACTTCAACGTGGTTTAAGTCGAAAAAAGTATGTGATTTGAAATGGCCAGAAATTAGCCCTAATATAAACCCTATAGAAAATATGTGGGGGGAATTATATATATATCTCACGCATGCAGTTTATCCAAATGGAAAGCAGTATTCTTCAGTTAGAGATATGAAAGATGCCATTGAGAGTGTGCCATTGTAAGTGTTATGTGTGCTGTTTTGGACAGAATGTTTTAAAATATCTTTTAAAAACTTAAACGATATTACACATACAAAAATAAGACTTTCTTGCATAAAAACAAGTGATTCCAAACGAATCAGATGACAATACAGCTACAAGTGAGTTAAAATCTGTCTAGCCCTTTTGGAGGTTCAAATGTCACTGCAGTCGTCTGCCACGATTAAGTCACATTTAGAAGACAGAGATACGTTTTACCTTTGAACATAAATGAATGGAATTGGTAGTTAAAGATGGATTCGCCATTGCCACTAAATCGGCTTATGCGACATCATCATCCGATGGTTTACAACGATTTTTTTTACCCCTTTTCTTCTTTTATTGTAATCGTATATTGCCTTTTTAATTCATTTCATCTATTTAATTCACTATTAACCAGAACTGCTTTAGCAGTTGCCAGGTGAGTTTCTATAAACTTCCCTAAGAAAAAATAACTTTTTTATCGGCACTTACATGAACTTTTACATGTCTGATTTATATTTTTAAAATATAAAGAAAATTTTAAAAACATGTATAATTAGAATATTTAAGAATTTTGCATCATTTAATCATTTGAAAGTTCTTAAATTTTGATAAATAAATAAGTATCAATAATTTAATAAGTTTACACAGCCTTAAATAAAAAAAACGATATTTCGAAAAAGAATATAATATATTTTAAACATGATAAGTATGACTCTTATTGTTATTTAGTGGTGTATTTAACCTTTTAGAAGAAAGGACTCATAAATTCTGTCAAGAATGTTTATAAGCTTAAATATTTCAAAAAGCTTTTATATATATTGCCTACTTACTATAAAAATCGCGTTCCAAAGCAATTCCACTTTTTATTTCTAATCGCAGTAACTTCTAAGAAAGGAACGCGACGGTATTTTCTGAATTTTAATACCAAATGCAGTACTGAATATATGAGGTATCAAACTAAAAATAATATTCACGATTTATTATAATTCTGTTAAATTTTAGCTCACATAGAAATAATTTATTTAAACAAGAATAATTATTTATTATGTTTTATTATGTTTTTATAATATTTTCAACTTAAAAGGTCTTCCAAAAAAATTAATGTAAATTTGTTCCTATTGGTATTCTATTTCTAGATTTGTTTTATCATATGCAATGTCTCGAGAATTTGTTAATGACGTATCATAGAAAATATTTTCTTACTTAAAATTTATTATTTACTATTCATAACATCATGACAAAATATGAATACTTGTAATGTTTAAGAAAACAAGTGTTTTTGGATTACAGTGTTTTGTGTGAACGGATATCAAATTAGAAAAAAATTACAAGTTAAATATAACAAATAATATGTCTGATTGATTTTTTTAAAATCAATTTGCTATTAGCTTTGAAAAATGGACTATACTTAACAAATACATTTAGTATTAAACATATTTTATAAGCTTTGGAATTATCTTTTTATTGAAAAACAGCTGTTATTAGTGACTTCGTTGACGTAATATTTAAAGAAAAATCACGTTATTAATTAAAAACAATTCTCCTACGATAATTAGAAAAATAACTAACCAACTATTTGTTACGTTTTATAGAAGAAAATCATTCTCATGATCGCAATTTCCAATTTCTTTTTTACATGAAAGCATTTAATTTTTTTTTTTTCATGTGATTGAAATGCCATAAGCTTTATTCAACATCATTTGCCTTCAATAAAAGAAGTTTGTTGCTAATCTATTTTGTCATTTTTGAATATTCTATTTTATATACATTGCTTTCGTGGATGTTAAATTAATTTATGCTTTTATGACAAATAAAATAACAGAGATAATAATAATAAATAACATATTAATATACATAATAAATAATATATTCATAGGTCATTTCAGACAGGATTTTCGGCGATTAGAGCAATTGAAAAATCAGCTTAGAACATTATGCTTCTAATTCAAATCTCTTCTCATTTTGATAGGAAATAGAAGATATATGCTATTTAATAAAGAATTTAAAATATGGTGAAGGATAAAAGTTAAAAAATTATCCATTAAAATAAAAAATACGTTTAACTTTCATAAGTTATTACATATTCATATTAAAATACTGCTTTTTTTTTTTTTTTTTTTTTTTTTTTTTTTTTTTTTTTTTTTTTTACAAATGTAGAACTATCAACAATACCAAATGGTTCATAACGCCCCAAAGGATCTCAAAACGTAAATATTTACTTTTTAAGCACTTGATAAGGTAAACAACTTATGAGCTGTATGTGCATACTGTATCCACTAAAAAAGGACTTTTGAAAAGTTAAAAAAAAAAAAAAAAGATTAAAGTTGTGTTTTAAAAATGGTGTGCTATCAGATTTCCAAGCTTAAATTATTGTACTTATTTATCATTTTCTATTAAAAATTTAACATATGTAACTGGAGTGTCTCGTATACGTTTATAGAAAGCCTTTCCTCCTTTACTAAATACATCTAACGCATTTCTTAAAATTCCAATTATTTTTTAATATGCATGAAGGGCTTGGAGGCCATCTTTCCGTATTTTACACAAATTTCTAAGCTTTTTTTATGGAGGTGCGTGCCTAAAAATTTGTGTTTTAAGATAATGGTGATGTATCTTCAGGATTCATCTTGTGATTATTTTCCGGGGGTAATTAATTATTTAAAGCAGTGAAAATCACTTTGTTTTCTTAAAATAAAAGCCTTTCTTAATTATCTGTCCGTAATTAAAACAAGAAGTTCGAAATTGTTAATAATGCAAATAAATTACGTTTTTCCTATACGAATTTGCGTGCTTTAGAAATTTTTGTAAAATATAGAAAGATGGCCGCTAAGCCTTTCATATATATTTAAAAAAAGAAATTGGAATTTTCAGAAACACGTTATGATGTATTTAGTACAGGAAAAAAGGCTTTCTATCAACGTATACGAAGACCCTCCATTTACATATGTTAATTTTTTAATGGAAAATGATAAATAAGTACAATAATTTACGCTTGGAAATTTGATATTATACTATTTTTTTGAAAAGTTGTTTTTTAGTGGATATCATTTCTTTTTATTAAACAGATTATATATAATTTAAATAATTCTACTCACTCAAATTAAAATGAGTCCTCGTATAGCCGTTGTAAATAGTCAGCAAACACAATATATGTATATACATTTTGTTTACAAATTTTTCATTTTTTAGAGTTATTAATAATTTAAAAGGAAGAAAAGTCACATTCTTTTCTCAATGTATCAGACTTTCTCAATTTACATGTGCTTAAATATTTTCTGAAGGATGGAAATTTAGTAAAACAAATGATAAATTCGAAATCAAATATAGATTTATAGTAAGTCTGTCAGTTAGTTGTTTGTTCTATAATAAGACATTTCAAATTTATTTCGCAATAAATTTATTTTTCAAAATTATTTTATCTCTATAGTAAAGTGGGGACAGATGCCGCAGTTTTACTTATCTTCTTTTAAAATGTACAATAAAGCAAAAAATAACAAACTAAGTACCAGAAATCATTAATCAAACCCTTTAGAATATAATTTCTGTGTTAAACAAGTTTAAAACTTCTTTAGTAGGCATAGTTATTTTCCAAAACGTCCTTCTTTAACAGCATTTTTTATGTGCTGGGTAATATGCCGCATGGAGAAAAAAACTAGACTGTTTAATTTTTTTCACACAAATCACATTTTTATTTTCTAAAAGTGCTTAAAATGAAAATAAAAAACAGTAAACTTAAAAAAAAAATATATATATAGGGTAGATGCTCCAGTTGTGGCCACCTTTAGAGAAAATTTGAAATAGAAATTTTACAGTTATTGACCGATTGAAGCATATTAAATCATAATAACATCATTATGTAGCAAATTTAATTGTCTTGTCTTTAATTGTCTGTGAAATATAATGATTTTCTACAGAATATTTTAGATTGTGAGTAATAACTCATTAAATAATTTATATCAATTTGTACCAGTTGTGGCCACCCCTGCACCAGTTTTGGCCATCTCTATGCACCAGTTGTGGCCACTCCAATATCATGTAGTTTAACAAACATTTTAATTGATAATAAGTAAAAATAAAGCATTTTTATGCAACATCTATTTTACCACACATATATTTGTCAATATATTAAAAGAATTTTGTAATTTTTTTATGAATTGATAAAAACATCCAGTAAAATGCACTTATGTTGATTTTAACTGAAAATTTCAATTAAAAAAGCAAAAAAATATATTTAATTTGATTCATAAAAGGGACAACAATGCCTGTAGGACATCAAGATTAACTATTTAAATAAGTTTTATAATTATCCAATGGATTGTGGATTGATTAAAACACGTGAATCATCACCAAAGAGTTATATTTCTGGTGCTCCAAAACTTTGCTAGCTTGTAGTGCTGGCATTATACATTTTGAAAGGCCTTAATTTTACTTATCCTAGAACAGTGTTCCCTCTAGGCCATTTTTTAAGAGCACAGAATTCTGTGTTTTTTAAACTTGGTAAAATGAACGCTGTTCTTTTTAAATAATGGGAAATACATTCTTGCTTGAATTTAGATAACTCTAGTTAAGATTTTCGGAATATTTAGTATTTCTAAATCTGTTTGCCCGAAATCTGGCAAAAATTATGGAACATCTTCATTTCTTTAGGAAAAATACAAGAAATCATGCTGTAATTTTATTGAACTTTTTAATTTATAATTTGTAAAATCTTTCAAAATTTATGTTTTAATATATTTATCCTAAAGGACATATAGCCCCTCCCCTTTGGTTTTATCAATACTAAACACAATATACTATATTTGCTTTAGCAATATATCATTCTTTAGTTACTAGCACAGTGTCTTTTCTAAAGTAAATTATCTATTGGATAGAGAAAACAAAATCTCTTTGATGGTACTGCTATTAGCCTTGCTTTTTTTTTTATTATTGAAGCCATTACATATAAAACAAAACTAAATTGATTTTGTTTTATCCCGATGTTCTTAAAATTTATTTAATGGCTAAAATTCTCACTATAAGGAATCATGTGGCCAAAAGTGGAACATATGTTGTACCTTTTTGCCACTTACAACTACCATGGCCACTGGTACATATAGCAAATTTAAAGCACCAGTTTTAGCCACCCCCCGTTAAACTGCTAAAATAATTAATTTATTTGTGAAATTGCATTAGAGAGGAAACTTACCTCATAAAACCTAATAGTAATTTGTTTCAGGACAAACAGAACCAAATAAGTGCCTAATATTGAAAGATTTGGAAAACTTGACAGCTAAGCAAATATATTAATACATGTGAGCACACACTACAGTTTCACACATTTATTTTTTTGAAAGTCACATTTTATCAAAAAATAAACAAATGAGATTGTAAATGATAAAAGGGTGTTTGCTTAAGGTGTAAAAATGCATATTATTTGTTGCATCAATTCACAGCTTAAATATTGAACAAACTTATCCAATGTGGACACAACTGGTACAGTGGCCACAACTGGAGCATCTACCCTATCACTAAATTATGAAAAAGTTTAACGAACACGCAAAAGTGTGAGCTCTAGAAATAAAACTTAAGACAAAAAAATGTAAATGAAAAGAAAAGCATTTGAATTTACATGAATGGATAGCATAATTACTGGAAACAATAGTCTGTATAATTACAAAAGAGATATAAATCACTGGTTTGCATCCAGGCGAACATTGCAGTTTTTTCTTAATGTAAGTATTAGTTCTATTTTATTTAGGTCCTAGTCTGTTTATTTTTGGCCTTTCTTCTCATTCTTTGATTTTGTATTTCCATTCGCCCACAATCACACCACGCTTCCCGTTGCAACAGTAAAGTGATCCTTTTTCATGTAGCTATCGATTGAATTTGATGCACTGAATCATGTTCACTTTAGACGCTGTTTCATGATAAGACTCCAGACACTCAGCACATTCAGTCATCAAATTCTAATCCAATACTGCCAACAGAATCCATAAGAGGAGCAATTTACTCATTGTCGAATGATGACTCATATTTTAGCTTCTTCCTCAAGTAAGGTGTTTTCAAGTTGATTTTTCCCTTCCTTTTTTTTACACATTTTACTTTTTTGGCGATTTCTAGCTTCTTTTGCTTTTATTCCTTTTTTTTCTTGTTTATAAACTCTGTGCTTGTAATATTTGCATAATGTTGCTTTCTCTTACTTGGCTGTATATGTCTTTTGACCATTGGTGTAGGAGATATTTTGTTTAACAGTTTAGATGGTGAGAATTGTAAACGGCCTACGTTTTCCTTATTCACACATAGTGAACCAACATTCATGCTGAGAATATTTTGATAAGTAGCAGAATGGGCTTATATACGTTCGTTTAAATGTAAGTCCTACTTAAATCGCAGTGATGAATTTATTGAAGCAAAAAAAAATATATATATTTTGCGGCATCTGTCCCTCAACCTCTGCGCGGCATCTGTCCCATAATGGCTGGTAAGATGCCTCACCACCATTTTGTGTCATGTGAGCGATGCGCGAAAAAGGCTAGCACATGTCTGTAATCTCCGAGGATCTATTTTACAGTTTCAATCAGTTTTGGGATGAAATCTCTGTTTATTTGGCTTAAAATATGTAATAAAACTTTATTAGAAAAATTTTAGCAATTTACCACGCAGGTTCGAACCATAAAAATTGGCATAAATATGTAAATGCTGACAATTGACCGGTGGAAATGTATACAACACAGCACACAGCACAGAAAAACACTACGAAATTCTTAATTTGGCCTAGGGAGTGCTAGTATCGACAATACAATCTCTGCGGCATCTGTCCCACCGCGGCGTCTGTCCTCACTTTACTATATAAATACTTACGGCTAATCAGAGAATAATCAGAGCATCTAGAAATCGAAGATTCGTTTAAAGATCTGTAAATCTAGCAACTCTATATACAATAAGCAAAAATGTATTGAAAAAAATGTAAAACTTGAAAGAAATAAACTGTATATAAAATTTCATCTTCGTTTAGATAGTGTTGTATAGAAGAAATAATAAACATGTAATTTTACGGCACTCTGTTTATTCATACTTATTTACATAAATGCGAGAATAATATTTTCATTTAAAAATTCTTTGAAACTGATTCTTTTTAATAGTCTATTATTAAAGCTGAATAAACTTCACAATTGAATAAAAAAAAAAAATTCGGTAAAAAATTGCCTGATAGCTGGAGTCTTATTGTTCGTCATAATTTTCTTTTAAATATACCCAGTTTTCATCTCTAAATTCTGACAAACGAACACAGACATAATAAAGTAAAAAAAATATTTATATATTTCTATCGGATTTCCTTTTTGTGTGTGTGTGTGTGTGTGGGTGGTGGAAGAGCGCGTTAAGAACGTCTTTTAGTTGTTAGATTTCTGAATTAGTAATTCAAATATTTACCTATATAAGTCTTATTTTGGAATTTTCATTATCTAAGTGTTGCCGCAACTTATACATCATGTGAACCTATTAAATATTTTTGTAAAATACTAGTTGGGTGCCATTAATATTTCGAGTTGTCGACTAGTTGCCTGCATTTTAAGCATGGATCCTTTAGAACTAATCATTAGTTTCTATAAGGATTAAAAATTTGTAATAATCAGATTACATATCTAAATTTTCATGAAATTATGCATATTGAATTTTATACTTTTGATTATTTGAATCAAAAGTAAAACTTAAGGTTTTTTTTTTTTTTTTTGTTTTTTTTTTTTTTTTTTTTTTGTTTTTTTTTCGTAATGCAATAAGTGAGAATATTTTCCATTCCTAGATATTTTTTCCATTTTAGTCCTCTTAAAAAAATACAGTAAAGTATCATGAACAATTTATGAAGTGCCGTTTATGTAATTTTGCATCACTTTCATTGAAAACAATTGTCTGCCTTGTCGCAAACCGGGTCAAACGTGGTGGACGTTTATTTTTATCGTAATTATTTTAAAAGTTTACCTCTGTTATCGAATAGAGGAATAATTAATATTTTAAAATTAAGTTCAAATAATTTTATTGCGGAATATCGAAGGCTGACAATGTTCAGCAGTTACTTGACTTTAAGCAAAACATTTTATAAAGTGTGTGTTCATTTCTTTTTACAATGATTTCATAGAAGGCTATTATGGCCGGGATCATGAAGATTTTGCTCTGCTATCGAAACAAGATTGACCAATCTGAAAATTTGCTTACTTAACCCTTTGAGCTCCGGGTTATTAAAATTTTAAAAATATGCTAGAAAAACACTTAAAATGTGATTAGGGAACTGTCTGAAATTGAACCATGTGATTAAAAAAATTTTAAAATACCCCCTTTAGGTTGGGGGACGTGGGAAGTTTTTCCACCATTAGAGCTCTAGATCATTCATTTCAACATGCAAATACAAGAAATGACACCGCAAAGTTATTCTAAAATTACTATAATTGCTAAAATTTCAACATATTTTAAGCAGTTACATTGTTTAAAAAAATTCTAAGACTATTAAAATATTTTTAAAATTTATTAAATGAGAAAATTCAAAATTTAAAATTTTTTAAATCATAATATAAAAATACGAACTAATCAAATTTATAGATGAAACAGGTGTTACAAATATTTAATTTTTGTTTAGAAATATTTAAAACATAATAAACTCGTCAATCTGCTGAATTAAATACAAATTTAAATTCCTTGGAATTAAATTATAAGCATCTAAATTTTGGTTCTGAAACACTGTCTGGTATGTAATTTTAGTGCTGCCATCTAGTGACAAAGCACATTTTTGTAGTCCTTTGAGCTCTGCTGGTAGAAAATTCTACCATTACTTATTTCTATCCCCTGTAATTATTTAAATTTTCAGTTTAGTAATTTCCATGTAATTATTATTAAATGTTTGATGTATCCAAGAGAAAAAAATGTTATCTCCTTTGAAAAATATTTCTTTATAATGCTTGAAAAATACAAAATTTTTAAACTTTCAAAATTGAAGTGTTTTTAAGGTCGCATTAAAAACCTACTAGATATTTGCAGAGAATAGTGCTGCCATCTAGATTTTAAGAAGACAAGTAAAATCTACAAAACCCAGTTTTTGCTTTTAAAATGGAGACATTTGAAGGAAATTAAAAGATTTTGATTTTATGTGGGTGAAAATTCACCCGGCAGAGCTCAAAGGGTTAAAACAGGGAACAGTTCGTAAAAATGCAGTCTTCTGATTGGTCAATCTCGTTTTGCTAACAGCGCAAAGTCTATCTAGATTCCGGCTTATCTCATTTGGAAAGTTTTGTGTCGCTCTCTTAGGCCATGAATGAAGAAGAATCCTTTTAGAAATCTCACGCTGAACACAATCTTGCCTGTTCTCATCGAGAAAAGGTATTGGTTGCTATAGCAAGAATATGATTTCATCTCTTTGAAATTATCTAAGTGACTAATTCTGTACTGTATCCATATAAATTTCGATACCGAGAAAATCGTTGTTTTTAAGGCAACGATACTTTTCACTATTGCTTTCTCTATCACCCATAAGCTAAAATTTAATCGAGTGTGCTTAGAATCAGTCCCATAACAGAGGACATTTCTAGATAAACATTGTGACATATGCACAGGAAGCACACTTGTATTGAAGTTCTTGCCCAAATTACGGTAACCTAGTTTTCAGAAATAGACATGAAAAAATTCATTTTAACTATTTATTTATTTATTCAACACAGTTTACAGTTTCTGCGACGTGGGATAACCCACCTTTGGCATAGGCTTCCAGATCCCGCGTTGCTAGTTTATTAAAAAAAATTATAATATTATTTAACAATAGTTTTAACAATAAGACTTAAATGTAATAGTAAAAAAAATAATAAAAGTAATTATAAATATAATAATAAAAGTAATAATAGAGCAGATGCGCTGAGCGCTTTACAGACGAAACACCGTATTTTTTCAACACGAATATGATGATTAATTATGATTAGCAGCAAATGAATAGAATGTTCTTAAGTCTCTACATACTCTCAGGTGCATTAGTTTGATAGTTATTATCATGAGTTCAAGTGTTTTGTTGTGAGATAACTATTAGCCAAAATGTGTTTTAAGAGTGCATATATGTTACTTCAATTACTTAAATGACATCCTTTTTATCCAAAGGTTTGAGTTTTATTTTGATAAAATCGAATTTGTTAACCTTTAAATACTTTTAAAACAAAGTATTTCTGAGCTATTTTTTGAAATAAATATGATAAAAGATAAATTCTTGCAGCATTTAAAACAAATTCAATTTGAATGTTGCATGTCATGAGTGTACATCATTACATAATGAATGCAGAATTTATAGTAGTAAACATAAAAAACACAAAGAGGTGTTTTGAAGAGACCAATTTCAAAAATTTGGCTCTTACCCATGGGAAAATGATTATTATCATTTGTAATTTGTCAATTTATTGTTTACTAGTACATGCTGCATTATTTGTTTAAAATTTAAAGCGTAATAATGTATTATAATTGTGGTTGAATAAAATCATGCAACGGGGGCCGTATGTCCGGCCGTATTTATGCTTTGTATTTTTGACAATAACATTTATCGTCAGCGTTTGTTTGAGAGAATGTTTTGCTGTGAAAGAGCGGCTATCTCGTGATATTATTTAATAAAAACAGTGCGCTGCAGTTTTGTTTTGAGTATTAGTGAGTCTTTAATATGAGCTATCATATACCATAACAGGATCGGCGAAAGTTTTCGTTTCCGCGTGCCAAATTTGATCAAAAAACATTTTACGTGGCCATGACGTGCCACCTAAAGAAAATAAAGTATCCAAATTTACTAGGTGGAAAAATAATGGATTTTAAAATTGTGTAAAGTACTTAAAGTTTTCTATTAAGATTTTAAAAATATAAGGAACATAGGTACATGTAGGTATTACACTATAATAATCATGGCAACAAATATATTTTAGAAATTAATTTTTAAAAAAATTAACGCTCTGTAATTTGATTTTTGTTGCTGTATCTTAATATCACGTTAATTTTAATGCAAACTGAACGCCGTATTTATACTGCTTTCAGAATGAGTTTTGATATTATTCATTTGTGAAAACAGTGGCTTGAAAGCATAGATAGATAGAAAACTGTTAAAATGGCATTCTTTGAATAGCTCTCACATAAATTCAAAGTTGCCACAACTTTATCATTTGTAATTAGTAATATCTAATCACCAATTCTTGTCGATATTTTTCAAACATCGTCTTTGAAAAAATTTTGAGACCATAAATAATCAGATTTGATCAGATTGTCGCAATTAAAATTTTTCAATTTCCATTTAATCGAAATTAGAAAAGATCAGTCGCAATTTTATCTACTCTCACTTTATTTTGATTTAGAGCCACAAGCAATGCCGTGCCAAAATTATTCTTTCGCGTGCCAAAAGTTGCATGCTTGCCATACGTTCGCCGTCCCTGTACTGTAGCTTTCTGCCGTGGGATTGATTCTAAGCACAGTTGGTTAAATTTTGATATTTGTGTTTTAGATAACGCAGTAGAGAAAAGTACTGTCACCAGGGAAAAATTATCTTCTTCAATATCGAAATGCATAACGAAGGATTTCAGAATCAGCACATTAGATAATTTCGAAAACGTACTTCTTCTATGATAACTGATAACTATCCTGAATGTGGAAATGTAAAATTGTGCTTAACATGACCATGGCATTAAGAAATTATCCATGACATTAAGAAAATGACGCAAGACAATCTAAATGACATCGTCAGGGTTCTAGAGAGATTTTTTTCGCTGTTAGCGAACCTAGATTGATCAATCAGAAGCCAGCATTTTTGGAAACTGCGAAAAGCTCTCAAAGATACAGGTTTCTGATTGGTCAATCTCGTATCGATAACAGCGCAAAATCTATCTGGAACCCGACCATAATGTACTTCGATGAAATCATTGTAAAAAGAAATGAATGCACACTTTATAAGATATTTTACCAAATGCTTAGCAATTGCTGAACATTGCAACCCTCGATTTTCCATAATAAAACTATTTGAAAGCAATTTTAAAATACAAATTATCCTTGTGTTCGATACCACAGATAAAATTTTTAAATAACGATAAGAAAACTTCTACCACGTATTTGGCCGCATTTACGACAAGGCAGGGGGGATATATTATAGTACTAGATGAAGACAACATTTTCCATTTTTTATTTTTCTCATATTATGTATTGTGAGGATAAACTTCTAAAAAGAAACAGGAAGTGGTACTATTAATTTTTCTCTTAGCTACAACTTTACTTTTGGCAGCCTTGAATCATTAGTTTCCTTTATTTCTACCTTACTTAAAATATATAATTTTCTTGTATCTAATAACGTAACGTTTTATACAGTAGCATCCTGGACGATAACAAAAATGCGAAATTTCAGGTTTCTTTCCCCAGAGGTATTACACTAATCGCAATTTTAGAACATTTTTTGCGCATGCATAGGGTTCGGTAGTCGTTTAGTAGTACCGAGATAAAAGCCGAGATCCAAATAGATTTTTCGCTGTTAGGGAAACGAGATTGAGCAACCACAAACCTGCATTTTTGCAAACAACGAAAAGTTTGCAAAAATGCAGGCTTCTGATTGGTTAATCTCGTTTCGCTAACAGCGAAAAATCTATCTCATTGCGACTTAAAATATGGCATAGCTCTGGATAATTTCTAGAAACAAACAAGTATTTCACGCTAAAACCAATTTCCTTCACAGGAAAATGACGTCAAACATATTTTCTGATTTATCTCTCAGCTTGCGAACGAAGTAACTCCCTTTTTTAATGTAAAAATCACATTAAACGTAATTCCTTTTCAAAAGTCTTGTTTATATTAGAAATAAAACTTTAAATGTCAATAACTCTTAATGCCTACATTTTACGAAGTACCTCTTCTCTCAAAAATTAATTTTATTTTCAAGATCTTTCTAAAAATAAATTTTTTATCCTGTTTTATTCTTTAAAAAAATAATCATAAGAAAAAAGCTCCAATTGGTATATTACAATCGAAGTGGTCTTACCGTATCTGATTTGTGCTATTATAATGTAGATTAGTTACGTGGTCTTTGGCTGTTTTATCGCTGTTTGGCATATTTTTTTTTCATTTTAGAATTAATTAACAGATTTTTCCTAATTAAGGATCTGTTGCATGAAGCGGGTAATAAGGAAATTAACATACGAATATATACATCCATTTCTTCCTCCAATTCTTCAACATATTCTGTAGTTTCTTGAGGTTGTCTTGACAAAGCGTCAGCTGCATAAAGTTTATTTCCTGGTATGTGGAATATGGAATAAGAATATATCATCTTCCTCAACTTCAACCTTTGCAATCGTGGAGATAAGTCTTCAAGATTTTTCTTTGAGAAGATTGGAATTAGATGTTTATGATCAGTTTCTAATCTAAAGTGAGTTCTAGTTTGATAATATCGAAATTTTTCACAATTCCAAGCAAGAGCAAGTGCCTCCTTTTCTATTTCAGCATATCTCTTTTCAGTATGTGTAAGTGTTCTGGATGGACATGCAACAACCGAAATCTCACGATTTTCTTGTTCTTGCCTCAAGGTAGCTCCTATTCCACAAGAAATAGGGTCTGTTGTGACAAATGAAGTTTTTTGTGGATTATAAACCTTTAAAACTGGTTGAGATGTCAGGAACATTCTTCCAATTTTGAAATTCTTGCTTTTGACGTTCGTCCCAAACAAACTCATTTTTTTGACTTAACGCAGATGTTAATGTTGAAAACATTTCTGCAAAATTTAGAACAAATCTAGCGAGAAAATTTACCAAGCCTAGCATCTGCTTTAACTCCTTTTAGTTCTTTGGTGATGGATATTCTTTCACTGCTCTAGTGTTATCATAATTAGGATAGATGCCCTTGTCATCAATAATATGTCCCAAGAATTTGATTCTCTTGACTGAAAATTTACTTTCCTTGTCATTTAGAGTAATACCAGCTTCTTTAAGTTTATTTAGAATAATACTCAGTCTTTGATAATGCTCAGACTGGTTTTGTCCCCTCACTAAGATGTCGCCCATGTGACAAATAGCACGTGGGATATTTTCTAGCAGCTTTGACATTCTACGTTGGAAATGTTCTAGTGCAGATGAGATTTCAAAAGCCTATATTAAAAATCTGTATCTTCCAAAAGGAGTGATGAAAGTCGTGAGATATGACAAAGATTCGTCAAGCGGTATTTGCAAAAACCTGAATTAGCACCCAACTTCGAAAAGATTTTAGCACCTGTAAGAAGATTCAATGAATATTCCACTGAAGGCAACAGATGAAATTATCTTTCCACAGACTAGTTTAATTATAATAGGCCGACACATAAGCAAAACAAATAATTAATATAAAAAAAAATTTCTAAAACATTACACTGCGGCGCGTCACCCGTACATTCAAACTAAGACGCAATTGTGCGCTAGTTATGCCGCGCTTGTAATAAGAACAGAATGAAATTTTATATAAAAATATTTAAAAAACTAGGGGGGCCTGCTCCCTACGAGCTACGCTCGCCAACCCCCGTTCAGCGCTGTTCAGCATTGTTTGCGCTGTTTATAGAATTGGCAACAGTTTAAATTAATAACACTTTAAAAAGTTGTAAAAAATATCTCACGAAATGCTGAAAATTTGAATTTAAAATAGAAATAAAACCTCAAAAAATGAGTCAAATGAGAAAAAGGAATGCAATCTGAACACCGGGAACTTATAAAGTATAAAATGATCTAAAAATGATTAAATTCTCATGTATAGTGTTTGCTCCAATAAAACTTTTTTAATGGAACGATTTTGTCCAACTTTAGCATTAAATGTCTCTTAAAATAATTCTTCTATTTGAAAACTGTCTGCGTCAGCGTGTTTATCAAACATTTCTGTATAACACCACAGATTTTCATATTTTTCTATGCAACAGTTTTTTTTTAATATTAACGATGAAAGACCATGATCAAGCATTCAAAGTGTATGCCGATCTACCCGGAATATCTACACAGATTTTCATTGTCCGTGTCCAAATCAAAACTTTTTTTATATATATAGAAGGAAATATTCATATCTGGACTATAATTAACGATGAAAAAACAAAAGGAAACTAAATGAGTACACTGAAACGTATTATTAGATTCAAATTAATAATTGTTTTCCTACATTTTCTATTAAAATTATCGACTTATTTTTTACATTAAATTTTAATTATTATTTCAGCAACAACGTAACATCAATGTTACATGAATGTATTAGAAAGAGCGAAGAAAAAAGATAAAATTGTGTTTACATAATTTATTTCTTGACCGTTTCGGGACCGGTGGTTCTTACACAAATTTTATTCGGTTGGCATCACTTTTTTAAAAGTAGTTACCTTTACTTAAATAATCAGAATGTTATAAATGAAGAAGGCAAATATTACTTTTCTTTTTTACTGGTACCAGAAAAAAATCTATGATCTTTATGAAGGTGCTTATATGCACCTATGGTCCCGAATGGGTTATTAGACTTGTTTTTTCGACTACAATCTATACACAAAGTGTCGAAAAACTAGTCTTTATGTAACTACATTTGACACATGATGCAACGAAGCTAATTACACTTCCTCTTTTTTGGAGTAGTTTCTAAACATTCCTTGCAAAGAACGTCTGCTGTACGGGTAATCTAATTTTTCATTATTATCATCTTGACTTGCATCTTTCTTGCCCTTCTTACTTTTTATTTTTCCCTTTTTCTATTTTGGATTTAGTAAACTTGATAATGTGGATAGTCTGTGCAAAAAGAAAAGGAAAAGTTAATACCACTTAATCATTCCGTACAAAAGAAACTGCGGCATGTATACCGGAAATGAAGTGCGGCATGTATCCCATTTCGCATGGTGCTGACGTCGGCCATCACTGTTACCTGCCATCGCTAAGGGGAATGGCGTAACCATACACACAGTACTCTATACAAAATATAGAGTTAGTTTTGTCTTCGAAGTGATGCATGCATTTAGTAATTAGTGTATGAAAAGTATTTAAGTGTAACGTGTTTAAAAGTTTGGGCAGTGAAATCATGCACTTACGTCAAAATAAGGATTGTACTTCTACAAGTAAACATCGAAATGGTATTCACACTATACACTGCTGTTTATTGTTGAAAAAGAGATTTTATAAGTCCCGTAAGAGGGCGTCGCGAGTTTCTCTGGATTGAAAATGTGAAGTGAACGGAATAGAGAATAATGTTGTTGTGAAGTAAGATGGCGACCAGAGTGTTCGCTCATCGTATTGTGATTTAAATAAAATGTGATACAGCCCAAAGAATAGTAGTGTAATGAATAAAGGTCCATATTTTGTGGTCGTACGAGTTCGCAGAATCCCTATGGATAAGTAGTTTATTTCGTCAATATATCGTGTTCATAAAAGCCTTCGAACATTTGTGTCTATGTTTAGTGAACATTATTAAAAAAGAACTAAGTATTATCGATATCGGCCTTGGATATGGTGAAAAGAGGCAGTTCTGACCTCTTTACTGCCTGATTCTAATTAGTATTTGCTCTGATATATTATTTAAATATGGAATCTATTTTAAAAGAAAAAAAATATTGTAATCCAACGTAATTAAGCCTACAAATGAGCTCACGAATAAAAGTGTTTTGGATAAATTTGAGTTAGAGCTTTACGAGAAAAAATAGCCTGCGTCCGAAAAAGAATCTGCCGAGATAGTTAGGAAATTTTTCAACTTTGTGACAATAAAGATGATGATAAATATATATCTGAACAACAATCTTTTCAAGAGAATATAGACAAAATATATTTAATTGTAAAAAGAAAATTATGCGAGTTAGCTCCAGTATTAACGAAACGCGAAGGAAGTGTTAGAGAAACAATCCGCTTGCCTAAATTAAATTTTCCAACATTTTGTAGGGAATTACATGAGTGGTTATCAATTAGAGACATTTTTATTTCTAGTATTCATAATAATTCAGCTTTATCAGATTCGCAAAAAATTTTTTATTTGAAATTATCATTACATGCTGATCCTTTAACGATTATTCACTCGATACCAATTAGGGGAGAGGCAATTAGGCGTAGTTTTTAGTTATCGATTTTTATTAATTTTTTGTTTAAGTTTTTTATGAAACTTTAACTGCACTTTTGAAGAACTGGCATTGGGCTATAATTACCCTGAGTTTTGAGTTTATAGCTTTTGTAGTTTATGTTTAGCAGAAGGCTAAAATAAAAAGAAAATTGTGCGCCAACCTACCCCGCCACAGGGCAAGATGCCTATACCGATGGGGTAAGATGGCACACGCTTAATAAAAGTTTAAATGAAGTTCAAATAAGACACGCAGTTAAGAGAAATCAATTTCATTATTACCTGTAAGTTAAAACAAAAGCGTTATCGCCGTGCAATGTAAATTCTGAATTATACAGTCATAAAAATAATGAATAAAACATTAACATCGAGTAACTTCTATCGTACTCGATATCATCATCAGAGACACAGTTATAACAAATAAAAAATCGAGTGTCTCCGTTTGGGCAAGCCTCGTGTGCCCATAATCTTGCATTGCAACCACTTTTCTCGGTGTTTGCCGTTTTTCAAGCTACCAGCACACACCAGACACCGAGCCAAATTGTCGCGTGTCCAATGCGCCTACTAGCCCATAATAAATTTCTTCACAAAAGTGACACGTAACCATCTAAGCATAAATAATCGAAGTAAATCACATATGGGGTAGGTACAGTTAATCAAATACTAAGAAAAACTGCACAAATTAAATCGCAGTTATTAAGATAAGTATTAGAAATTAGAAAAAAGAATGAAGCAACGGAAAATTATTTATGAGTGCAAAAAACAGAAAAATCGTAATAAATGTCCACTGCACGTAGGTAACACTGTAAAACTACAATGAGGATTTTAAAAAGCAAGAAGAAAGGTACTCTGTGACTGGTTGCGCAATCTATCTACAAACAGGCGATTTATGAGGACTGCGCCTACTTACCCCTGTAGCCAACTAGCCTCGGTCTCCCATACTGATGCTAATTATACGATAGCCTGGGATCTTTTAGAAGATAGATATTCGAATAAACGAGATCATTCGCATTTGAAGCGTTTTATGTCTTTTCCCTCCATTCAAATTGACAATCCGTCATCTATTTTAAAATTAGTGGACAATGTAGCTGAATGAATTAGGTCATTAGAAGTTCTGGAGCAAAAAATAGAGGGATTTTGAGACACCATATTTGCATACGTGTTAACTCAGAAATTAGATTCTTCTTGTAAGCTTTCGTGGGAACGAGAATCCAAAAAAGATGAATTGCCGAAAATCTCAGAGTTGATTTCCTTTCTAAAAAATAATGCAAGAACTTTGGAAGCTTTTAAAACAAACATTAACACTGTTAGTCAAAAAAGCAAGCAAAAGAAAAAGCGACATCGTTTTACACTAGTGTGAAGAATTCAAAGTGCATTTGCTGCAAAAATGATTCACATTCATTATTTAGATGCAATGTATTTTAGAAGATGTCTGTTAATGACCGCATTGAATTCGTAAAAAACAAAAACAAAATATGTTTCAACTGTTTATCAAATTAAAACATTCTGCAAGAAACTGTACGTCTAATTATTCGTGTACGTATTGGACTAAACTTCATTCATCTCTCCCTTACATACAAAGAGATACATTAAATAATTCTCTACTAGTGGAGTTCAGTCAGCCGTCAGGAGGGTCAGATATGATTGTGAATTCATCCGCTTCCACCCAGGATGAAAAATATAGCTTAAATCCCTGAGCTAAGTGTTTTGAAAATAGGAACAGTGATTTCGCAGGCATAATAAGTAATAGGCTGTAAATAATTCGTGTCAAAGGAGAAAAACCACTATTTTATCTACTGCTTTAATTAATATTGAGAATGTGTCTAGTGAATTTATAATTGCGCGTGCATTAATAGATGTCGGCTCAAATTACTCATATATTTCTCATAACTATTCAAAATTATTAGGAATTAGAAGGGGGGAAAGAAATGTTTCTGTTTCATGTTTGAAAGATTCTCAAATAAGTGTCAAATGGGAAATTAGGGCCACTATTTCGAATAATGCTGATTATAAGAGAACAATAGATTTTTTTATTGTTCCAAAAATAACAAACTTTACACGACGGCATTATTTTAGATTTCTATTTTCCGAGCTGCCTAAAGATGTGAGATTGGCACATCCAAAATTAAATGAACCTAATAAAGTAGATTTTTATTAGGGACTGAATGTTTCTATGAATTATTGTGAACTGGTCAAGTTCCCTTAAGAAGCTGTAAAGTTATGTTTTCGAATAACGTATTTTGGAACGTTGTGGGAGGTTGCATCTCTGATTCAAATACTGATAATAATGATAATTATTGTGAATTAATTTGAAATACAGAAGATGAATTAAGCAAGTTTTTTTGATTTAGAATCGATTGGATTTAGGGATGATCCTTACTGTAATGATGAAGATAAGGCATTGGAAATTTTTACAGAAACAGTTTCCTGTAAAGATAATCATTACGAAGTAGTCCTTCCGTGTAAAAGGATTGGATAAATTTGAACGACAACTATGAAGTCTCTGAGAAACGATTTATATATTTAATTAATAAAATGCGAAACGATGATAATTTGTTTTCTCAGTATAATAAAGAGATATTGAAAGAATATCTTGATTGTGCTATTATTGAAAAAGTGTTAGATTCAACAAGACCAGACAGACCCATATTCTATTTGCCACATCGAGCAGTTTTTAGAAAAGATACTGTCACCACAAAAACACGCATTGTGTTTGATGCTAGTTCTCAAGATGTAGGTAAACATTCTTTAAACAATTGTCTGTGGACTGGTATCAATTAAATCATACTAATTTTTAGATGCTCGTTAAATTTATATTAAATAAAATAGGAATTTTAGCGAATGTGGAGAAAGCATTTCTCCAAATTTCATTATCAGAAAAGGACAGAGATGCTGTCAGATTTCTCTTTGTGGAAATTACCAAAGATCTGTCAAATAAAGTGTCTGTTAATTTAAAAATTCAAGTGTATCGTTTTAAATGTTTACTTTTTGGATTAAATGCTAGCCCATTTGTTCTAGCTGCTGTAATAAAAGAGCATATATGAAAATTTAAGGATCAATATTCAGTATCTTTTGAAATCCTCTAAACTTGTCTTTATGTCTATGATCTGGTGAGTGGTACCGATAATATTAAAGAAGCTTTGAAGATTTCATATGAGGCTAAGATAATCATGAATCAAGCTAGTTTCAATTTGAGGAAATGATTAACAAATGACAAATCTTTACTAGAACGGTGGAAGAAAGATGGGTTCAAGATTTATCCATTTGATCAAAATTATAGAATTATATATTCATTGAAAGTATTATTAATATCGTGGGATGTTGAACAAGATTTGATTAGCATAGACATTTCGAATGTAATAGAATTTTTGAAGAATAAGAAAAATAATAAACGGTTTGTTTTACAAACTCCTGGAAGAATTTATGACCCTACTGGTATTATATCTCCATTTACTATAAGACTTAAATGCATTTTCCAAGATTTATGAATCCACAAGCTGTCTTGGGATATTGAGTTCCCTACTGACATCTGCAAAAAAATGGACACAATGGTGTTCAGAACTCTCTAAATTAAATCGAATTAAAATCCCTAGATTTCTTTCCCGTCACCTGACACAAACAATGTTGTAATTCACTGTTTTTCTGATGCAAGTCAAAAGGCTTATGGTGATGTTGTTTATTTGAGAGTGCAAGATTACGATCTAGTTTCTGTTAGTTTCATAGCATCTAAAACCATAGTTGCCGCAGTAAAAATAATAACTTTGCACGCCAACAGTTGATTGGTGTTTTACTCTCAGCTCGCTTAGGATCAGAAATTAAAAAGGTAATTGATCGTAAAAATACTTCTAAAATCTATCATTGGGTAGATCCAAAACCAGCTTTATTCTGGATTAAAGGATCCAGCAGAAAATGGAAGTCCTTCGTTGCCAATCGTGTGGATGATATCCAAAGATTAACTCAACCAGAAACACGGTTTCACTGTGCAGGTAAAGACAACCTAACAGATCTTCTTTCGCGAGGAATAAGTGGGGACTCCCTTGTGAACATTTCCAACTGGTTTACATTCCCCGAGTTTTTGATGGATCCAGAATTTTCCTCAAGTTATTTGCAATCATCTTTTTCTGAAAGTGACTTACTAAGTGAAAGTGAAAGTGAGAACTTTTTAAGTGAAATGAAATGTTCCGAAAGGAAAAATAACTGTGAAACGACTTTATTTCTAGCCACCGATAATTTATCCTTTTTTGATAACTTTTTTTTATTATTATAAACTTTTACATATTTTTTCCTTTGATCGCAGATTTATATACAATTGTAGAAATGCTGCTAAAAGAAAGGGTAACTTCATTTTTGAAGAAGTCAAAGAAGCTGAAAACATTTTGATTCGAGTATCACAAAAAAGTTTATGTAGTAAAAAGGCTGTGACAGGTAATCTTAACATTTTAAATCCCTTTATAGATGATAAGGGAATCTTACGTGTTGGCGGAAGGCTCAACAAAGCTTCCGTATTTTATGAGCAGAAACATCCGGCTATTTTGCCAAAAAATTCTAAATTAAGTAAGATTTATTTTATTAATATGCATAAGCGTCTTTTTCATATTGGTCCCCAAGGACTCTTGAATTCTGTTACATTAAAATTTTGGCCTCTAGGGGATATAAATTTGGCAAGAAAAACGCTGCTTCCTTGTGTTATTTGTTTTAAGGTAAAATCAACTCAATGCTCTCAGCTAATGGGTGAAATACCTTATAAAAGATTTAATGAGTCACCAGTATTTAATTGTACCGGTTTACATCTATGTGGTCCATTTCATGTAACCTATAAAGATCAGCGCAAGGGTTCGTTGAACAAAATATTTATTTCTGTTTGCATATGTTTTGTAACTCGAGCCATTCATCTTGACATTCTCTCAGATATAACCTCAGATGCTCTGATTGCCAATCTTAAGTATTTTATTGCTAGACGTGGAAAATGTTCTTACATTTTTACGGATAATGCTAGGAATTTCGTGGGGCCAAATTTTAAACTGAAAAAGTTTTACAAAATGAAAAATTTTCCAAATGAAATTTTAGAAAATTATTCAATTATGAAGAGTTTGAAACTAGTTATTAAATTATTGTAAACTTTAAATATTTAATTGTTTTGTTGTGTATATCTGTTTGCTCTGTATTTTTTTTTGTCATTGTACTATGTAAATTTATTTTATTGCAAAAATATTATGAGGTATTGAAATCTGTATATTTCAATCCGGGGGAGAATGTTTATCGTTGAAAAAGAGAATTTATAAGTACCGTAAGAGGGCGTCGCGAGTTCCTCTGTATTGAAAATGAGAAGTGAACAGAATAGAGAATAATGTTGTTGTGAAGTAAGATGGCGACCAGAGTGTTCGCTCATCGTATTGTGATTTAAATAAAATGTGATACAGTCCAAAGAATAGTAGTGTAATGAATAAAGGTCCACATTTTGTGGTCGTACGAGTTCGAAGAATCCCTATGGATAAGTAGTTTATATCGTCAATATATCGTGTTCATAAAAACCTTCGAACATTTGTGTCTATGTTTAGTGAACATTATTAAAAAGGAACTAAGTATTATCGATATCGGCCTTGGATATGGTGAAAAGGGTTAAGTTCTGACTTCTTTACTGCCTGATTATAATTAGTATTTGTTCTGATACATTATTTAAATATGGAATCTATTTTAAAAGAAAAAAAATATTGAAATCCAACGTAAATAAGCCTACAAATGAGTTCACGAATAAAAGTGTTTTGGATAAATTTGAGTTAGAACTTTACGAGAAAAAATCGCCTGCGTTCGAAAAAGAATCTGCCGAGATAGTTAGGAAATTTTTCAACTTTGTGGCGATAAAGATGATGATAAATATATATCTGAACAACAATCTATTCAAGAGAATAAATAAAATTATCCGAGTTAGCTCCAGTATTAACGAAACGCGAAGGAAGTGTTAGCGAAAGAATCCGCTTGCCTAAATTAAATCTTCCAACATTTAGTGGACAATTACATGAGTGGTTATCATTTAGTGACATTTTTATTTCTAGTATTCATAATAATTCAGCTTTATCAGATTCGCAAAAATTTTCTTATTTGAAATTAATACTACATGCTGATCCTTTAAAGATTATTCAGTCGATACCAATTAGGGGAGACCGGGGCAATTAGGCGCAGTTTTTAGTTATCGATTTTTATTAAGTTTTGTTTAAGTTTTTTTAAGAAACTTTAACTGCATTTTTGAAGAACAGGCATTGGGCTATAATTACCCTGAGTTTTGAGTTTATAGCTTTTGTAGTTTATGTTTAGCAGAAGGCTAAAATAAAAAGAAATTTGTGGGCCAACCTACGCCGCCACGGGGCAAGTTGCCTATACCTATGGGGTAAGTTGGCACACGCTTTATAAAAGTTTAAATGAAACTCAAATAAGACACACAGTTAAGGGAAATCAATTTCATTATTACCTGTAAGTTTAAACGAAAGCGTTATCGCCGTACAATGTAAATTCTAAATTATGCAGTCATAAAAATAATGAATAAAACATTAACATCGAGTAACATCTATCGTACTCGATATCATCATCAGAGACACAGTTATAACAAATAAAAAATCGAGTGTCTCCGTTTGGGCAAGCCTCGTGTGCCCATAATCTTGCATTGCAACCACTTTTCCCGGTGTTTGCTGTTTTTCAAGCTACCAGCACATACCAGACACCGAGCCAACTTGTCCCGTGTCCAATGCGCCTACTAGCCCATAATAAATTTCTTCGCAAAAGCGACAAGTAACCATCTAAGCATAAAAAATCGAAGTAAATCACATATGGGGCAGGTACAGTTAATCAAATACTAAGAAAAACTGCACAAGTTAAATCGCAGTTATTAAGATAAGTATTAGAAATTAGAAAAAGAATGAAGCAACGAAAAATCATTTATGAGTGCAAAAAACAGGAAAATCGTAATAAATGTCCACTGTACGTAGTTAACACTGTAAAACTACAATGGGGACTGTAAAAAGCAAGAAGAAAGGTACTCTGTGGCTGGTTGCGCAATCGATCTACAAACAGGCGATTTATGAGGACTGCACCTACTTACCCCTGTAGCCAACTAGCCTCGGTCTCCCCTACTGAGATACTACCTAATTATACGATAGCCTGAAATCTTTTAGAAGATAGATATTCGAATAAACGAGATCAAGTATTTGCGCAATTGAAGCGTTTTATGTCTTTTCCCTCCATTCAAATTGACAATCCGTCATCTATTTTAAAATTAGTGGACAATGTAACTGAATACATTAAGTCATTAGAAGTTCCGGAGCAAAAAATAGAGGGATTTTGAGACACCATATTTACATACATGTTAACTCAGAAATTAGATTCTTCTTGTAAGCTTTCGTGGGAACGAGAATCCAAAAAGGATGAATTGCCGAAAATCTCAGAGTTGATTTCCTTTCTAAAAAATAATGCAAGAACTTTGGAAGCTTTTAAAACAATCATTAACACCGTTAGTGAAAAAAAAACGCAAGCAAAATAAAAAGCGACATCGTTTTACACTAGTGTGAAGAATTCAAAGTGCATTTGCTGCAAAAATGATTCACATTCATTATTTAGATGCAATGTATTTTAGAAGATGTCTGTTAATGACCGCATTGAATTCGTAAAAAAAAAAAATATATGTTTCAACTATTTATCAAATTCAAACTATTCTGCGAGAAAGTGTACATCTAATTATTCGTGTACGTATTGCTGTAAACGTCATTCATCTCTCCTTCACATACAGAGAGATAAATTAAATAATTCTCTACTAATGGAGTTCAGTCAGCCGTCAGGAGGGTCAGACGTGATT